>PHFN01000005.1:1447620-2895240 GCA_002796735.1 Alternaria brassicicola | reverse complement strand
AACCCTAACCTAACCCTAACCCTAACCCTAACCCTAACCCTAACCCTAACCCTAACCCTAACCCTAACCCTAACCCTAACCCTAACCCTAACCCTAACCCTAACCCTAACCCTAAAATTTATAGAGACTTAAAATTTAGCAAGGATATAGGGCTGTATTTTTTGCGCACAGACTAGTTTTTAGGGGATACTAGGTCTATATCTTTTAACCTAATATTATTAGCGTAGCCCCTTATAAATTCTTGTTCTATCTCTTATACGCAAGGCGCACCTTATATATACGCTTAGCGCGTACTAATCTCTCTAGAGGACTACGCGTCTCGTATCTCTCCTTTATGTACAAGGTGTTTCTAAAGTCTCTATTACAAGATTAAGCCTAGCCCTGCTTCTATTATGTTGCACATTATCACCAAGCAACGTTACGCATCGGAGAGATAATTAGCGCGATTACAAGACTACGACGAGGACTATCTTATAAGTACACTAGTAAAGTTTGCGAGTTACCTATCTTCAACGAGGTCGTTTGCTTCTTTGAACGCGCTGCAGTGTATAACGTGCGAACGGAAGGCTTATATCGACGCCCCTATTGCTTGGTTAGTGGACGGGTGTGAGTAGGTCGACGACGGATTGTAGACAGGAATGGTGAGTAACAAGGCATTGGATGTGCCGTCGCTCGATTCTGTCCCTAGCTATGGCTAGCGGAGTAGGTCAGCTATGACTGGAATCCGTGGTCCTTCCAACGTCGACAGAAGTGAGCGTTTCTCAATCAAGCCGAGTCATTCGGCCTATGTTCTCCTTGCGGAAATCTGCATGGTTACATGCCATCATCTCCGCACTGATCTACATTATGTAATATAATGGATTGCGGGGGATCGGCATGGCTCGGTGCGACTTACAGCGAGCGCATGTAGAAGTGTGCGTACCACTTAAGGAGGCGCCATTCGACGTTTCACAATCGCAAGCGCTGGCTCTGTCTATTAGCCATGAAGGTCTCGACTGCGTTCCGTATGGCAGCAGCTGTATCCGCGCAGCTGGTGTTCATGCCGCAAAATAACTTCCAACCCACTAACGGACAAGCACTGTCCCTCCCAATCAATCTGGCCTCGCTGTATGATAACAAGGCGTTCGGCCTCTCATCCAGTGAGGCAGATTTTGATGGCTCAGGCGGTATGCTGTTCAGCAATCCAATCTGCTAGTCGCTGCTAAGTCTCCAGCTTCCTATCCAGCTCAGTTTATCCCTCCGTCCAAGTTCATATACTCGGGTATCAATTACAACTTCCCAGAATACAGCACTTCCACAAATGACAACACCATTGCGGCCGGCCAGACGGTCGCTGTTCCGCGCGGCCGCTACCTCGCAGTCCACATGCTCGCTGCCTCGGAAACAGGCATGGCTAGCGGAGCCATCAACAGCACCTTCGCAGACAACAGCACTAGCACGAGTCCTGTCCTTGTTCCAGCATGGTGGTCATGGCCATATCCTACAGGAGGCGATCTAGTTTTCCCTTACCGGCTGACAGACAAGGCCATAGACTGGAATCGAACCAACATATTCCAAACCCGGAACTGGCTAGATAGTTCGAAAGACTTGATCAGCTTGACGCTACCTAACGTCACTGATGGCGCAGCGACCGAACCAGGCGGCGCTGCAGTTGAGTCCAAATTACATATTTTCGCACTGACACTTGTGCCCGCGGCACAGGTTGAGGGATCAGACGCAACCCTGAGCGTGCAGTATGCAAGATCAACGCAGAAGTGGCTCGAGGGAACCGACATGATACAGCTCTACGAGGCAACAATTAATAATGTTGGCACACGTGATCTATTTGACAACAATTCCGTCGAGATTCGGATTGATTCCCCTGGAGTGGAGACGGTAGTACCAGGATACATCAAACGGTTACGAGCAGGAGATCAGGTACGTGTGAGCGTAGGTGTTCAGCTAAAATCAGGCACGCAATCTGGAGCTTCAGGACCAGCAACGGTTGTAGTGACTGGAGAAGGCGTCACAACACCTGAGTACACATTCAACGCTGTCTATGGTATTAGAACGTATGAGCCCACCTATGAGTCCATCTACACACATGACGCGCCAGACTGGTACGATGAAGGCAAGTTCGGTATCTTCATTCACTGGGGACCTTACGCCGTCCCAGCCTGGGGAAATGTCGGCAAAAACGAAACCTACGCTGAATGGTAAGTTCACTCTGTCCATCACCCATCGGAAGCTTGCAAACTCACGACGCCAGGTACTGGTGGAACCTCAACCAGGGCGCCCATACCTCATCTCAGACCTACGAGTACCACCTCGAGCATTACGGCCCGAACGTGATCTACGACGAGTTCATAAAGAACTTCACCGCCTCAGCCTTCGACCCAAAGGAATGGGTGGATCTTTTTGCCGACGCCGGTGCTCAATACTTCGTCCAAGTCTCCAAACACCATGATGGCTACGCTATCTTTGACCTACCTAGCAACGTCACGCAACGCACATCCGTCGCACAATTTCCGCACCGCAATCTCCTCCAGGAGATATTCGATGCCGCCGCCCAGTACCAGCCACACCTGCATCGCGCAGCCTACTACTCGCTGCCAGAATGGTTTCACCCAGACTACAAAGAATACGGCTTCGCCTCTTGGCCTGGCGGTAACGCCACGAATCCTTTTACCAACGAGACCATGCCCTACCTTGGCTATGTGCCCGTGTCTGATTATATAACGGACGTCATTGTCCCAGAGATGTCAGCACTTGCAAGCATGGGTGTGGAAGTCATGTGGTGTGACATCGGGGGCCCAAACAAGACAGCAGAGTTCGCCGCGGAGTGGTACAACACTCTTGCAGCGTCGAAGAAGCAAGCGCTCATGAATGCTCGCTGCGGACTGCCAGGTGACTTTGACACACCAGAGTACGCGCGGTACGCAGCGGTGCAGCCACGCAAGTGGGAAACAAATCAAGGCATGGATCCATATTCGTATGGCTACAATGCCGCGACACCCGATGAAGCGTACATGAATGCAAGCACAATTGTAACATTGCTTGTCGACATTGTGAGCAAGAACGGAAATTTCTTGCTTGACGTGGGTCCTACAGCGAATGGAACGATTTTGGAAATTCAACAGCAGCATCTGAGAGAAGGAGGGCTATGGATCAACAGCCATGCCGAGGCAATATTTAACAGCACGTATTGGAGTGTGACTCCGCAAGAAGGCGACAGCGTACGCTTCTTGGTCTCTAAAGATGCTTTTTATATAGCCATACTGGCGAAGCCAAGTGGATTGGTCGAGATCGCTAGTCCCATTCCATGGGTGGAAGGCGACGAGGTGAAAGTTGTGGGAGGGGGAAAGGCAGGAACAGTGGTACCGAGTTCTCGAGATCCAGAGGGAAGAGTTGTCTTGGAAGTAACTGAGGATGTTGCTGACGCAGATAAATATGCATGGGTCTTCAAGATTGAGTACTAGTGCATGGGTGCGAAAGGGCAAGCAAGCGAACGTGTTCCCGTTGGACGAACACCAGAATGAAACTAGCAAAACCCGACGACGAGCCTGATGGTTGCTGGGTCAAGTGCGTATCAAAATCGTCATGTGATGGGCCTGCATCGTGTTCCCCATTCTACGAGCCATTTTTATGCCTACAATTACAAAGCTCCCAGCTATAGCGGCAGGTAATTCCAGAATGTCCTCACTGCACACTCTACAGATGCCTAGACTACTATTTCTGGTAACTTTCTCACCGCAAGCTAGAACCTTTCTCGATTTCATGTTCCTTGATACTCGTTTGTGAAAATCGTGCTCACATTACCTTCTTTATACGATAATTTCGCAATTCAAACAGGGACACGGACCGACAAGCACGAGAGATGGGATTAATTAAGAATTGCGCCCAGGTGTTAAGTTCCCTTGACCCATGTGTGAGCTTGGTGAAGAAATTGCACCTGTCTTCTAGTACAAGGATCCTCTACCTCCCTCCCGATTAGAGGATTTCTTGAGAACCTTCCCGTGTGGCTTAATGGAGGCACTACGGATCTTGTCGACCGACCGAGTGGCTTTTCGGAGGCTGCTCCTCCGGTAACCCTGTTCGAGAGGTAGACTAGTGAAACGAGGCAAGGGATATAGCCGTCAATTATAGGCTTGGCATTACTATAGCTATAGGCGTAAGTTTTGTGAGTAGAGAACGGCGTCAAGAGGTAAGGACCGAAGACGCAAAAACTCCTACTCTCTGTTTCGACCGAGTAGAACAATCGCTGCCTTTGATTAGTACTCTATCTACTGTGTATAGAGCTATAAAACTTTGAATACGTAGGCTTAGTTACTAGCTATTCCCAGACTCACTTATACAACTTATGCTAAAAACCATAGCATTTACCTCGGGAAAACATACTGTTGTTAGTCTGGAGGCTAGGATAGAGGGTCGAATCTAGCTCTTTCTTAGCAGTCTCGTAGTCGAACTGCTCCTGTTTCTGCTCTTTCCGCGTTCCTATAAACCCAAGCTCTTCTATAAGCTTCTTCGAGGCACTATTATTCTTATCTCTTTGCCCTTCTCTAATCTTCCTACTCTTGCAAGTGTAATTATAGTGATCTAGATATTATATTCTAGTGGCACATTGCTGAACGACGGCGTTCTATAAAGGAGGAAATCTGACGGAAACGATGTTTGCCTACCGCCTATGCGGTTTGAAGCACCCGGACTATGTCGCTTGAACAAGTAACCGAACGATGGCTAGAGCCTATCCCGCGACTATCGCTGTGGCGTGCCTTGCAAGAAAAATGTAGGTTTTCTACTAAAGGTTCCAATATCGGCTAATCCTGAACTACAGGTTCGCTTCTTCTAGGCGCAGGAAAGTATATTCCTCTCGGGTCCGTTAGGCTACGGCACTGTAACATGACGCATACGACTTGTTTAATTAATCTGCGAAACGTTGACGTGATTTCGGCATGTACATACTTGCGCCTTAAAATTGAGGACGAGCAAAACCGGACGAAAGATTGTATCGTCGGCATTAGGCATCCGGGACACATGTGACGCCTAGGGTAATGGTTGTATTGATGGTTCTATGAAGGTTCGTAACGAGAGCCCATGCAACGCAGCGCTTCGTCTTGCGGAAACTAGCGAGGGAGAACCCTTACAGGATGTGAATTATTTGCTTCCTGGGGGGTTCATTCGATATCTTATGAGCGAAGAAGTCGCCGCACTGAATGGCCTCTATTGCTCGGATCGCTCGTTGCGACAAGAAGAGGAACAGTTGCTATTACGTTAGCGTTTATCTTACGTGGTAAAGAGTACCGTGTTTGTGCGCGTAATGCGCATGGTCGACTTTTGCGTACCCTACTAAGATTAGATAAGCAGAAAGATAAGGCTGCAGAACGCTAGTAAATTATGATAATATTGTAATAACCTAGTGTAGTAATCTATAAATGTACTTCCCTACTAACTAAAGGCCTACCTCTAGCTACGGAGCCCTCGACGCTATGATAGACCTTACTAGTTCACTATTGCTATCACCTCTACCTCGTACAATAAACCTTTTCTTGCCAAACTTGAAACGCCGAACGCCGTGGCCGGTGGCCTGTGACCATCTGCCTCACGGTCCATGAAGTCCATCCAGACCTTATTCCAATCACGATGTGCTACTTCTTTCTTGTCTTCTTCTGCATCGCCCGTTTCCTTGACTACGTAATGTCTGACCTGGATGATGTCTCGAGGGGTTGCACCCGCAGCCTTCAAGTAACCATGCAAGGCTTGACAGGCTTCTTCAGCTTGAGTTTTGACATCCGGAGCAGCACTGTGCTCATCGCGTAATCCAGTCTGTCCGGCGATTGTTATAATTTTGGACGTGGGTAGGATAGGTGTTACGCAAACGTGGGAGTATGAAGGGTTCGTTTTTTTGATATTTGGAGGATTTAGAGTCTGTGGTTTATTCGAGGAAGACATGTTTGCGCGATATGGATATGCTTTGGTGAAATGGGTAGCAAGGTCGTGATATACTACTGTACTGTTAACCTAACTATCCGGGAAGAAGCTGAATTTATAATCAAGCTTAGAAAGACAAACTAGCACCTCCCCCAACGCGATAGCCACATAACCTACGAAATGTCCTCCACCTATCGGGTTATCGTGAAATACCCCGTCACGGAACGGAACGAAGTCTTGCCAGTGACCCGTGCGACTAGGATGCTGTTTCTCATGTGGAGGTTGCGGAGGTTGCGGAGGTTGCGGATGGTCCAGCCACGTTATCGCCGCTGGGGTGAACTTGATCCGATAATCGATCCCGATACCGCATGCCACGCCATATCCTACAAGCATTCGGATAATAGCCTGGAAAAAGACTGCTTCTCCAGATAAGGTACAACCGGGCGATAAGGTCAGGTCGCCGACCACGCCCAACAGCCCGTACGCTTTGTCGCGGTAATCTTCACGTTCTCGGAAGCCATATGCTACATAATGTGCTTGTATGTATTGTCTATCGAAACGAGCAAAGTTGCTGCGTTCGTGATAGCTTCGGAGAGTTATAGCTACGCTGCAGAATGCTTCCAATGTAATCCCAAACGGATCAGGGAATTGCGATGCGGCGTTGCGACAACAGTCTTTTCAGGTGTGCTTGTAGGAATCCCACCCGTAATCAGTAATAGTATAAAGCGCCGTTGTCCATATATCAAAAACTACCAGGCCCATCTTAGGTAAGATAGCTTCTTGTACAGTCCACATTCGCGTCCACCATAGGCTTCGATCGATAACGAGGAACCCTTCGCACATCATGTTGAAGTCGTAGCTAGCCTCGTAAACAATCTCGCTGCGACAATGTTCGTGCCGAGTATAGAAGCATAGCCATTAATAAATGTGCCAGTCATCCGCTAGAAGACGTATAACGCCAAATAGATCCCTTTCTTCCACACTTTCGTCTGCTGCATCGCTCATTAGGAACAAAGATTGCGTAAGACCACATTGCGGGTTATCGCATCCCAGCCATATTCGTCCGTGGGCACCTTCTCGATATATCCGGCCCACGACAGTCACCTGGTGTGACCTTTTCGACGTGTCCGAATGGTCAATGCAAACAGCGTCCACTCAAAGCACGAGATAGTTCGTCGCATCCCGTGAATATTAAAGCTCCTGAACAAGGTTGGAAGTAACTTAAATAGTAACACCATAGACCTCTATCGACGTCGTGGTGTTGTAATTGCCCCAGGTATACAACAGAGCAGCATAGTAAAGCTTGTCGCGAAAGCTGAATGTTCGCCGCGCACATCAAATAGGATTCGATACATTGCCAGGGTAGACGGTAAGGACAGACATGTACTCGCTAACTTGCGGTAGAGGCTCGTGGATGAGGCCGGTATATGTTGAGATTGTTCCCTTGGTGCGGGGATCCACCGTGGAAAGCGGTTACCTCCTTGGCATGCAGCCTACCACGTGCTTACCTACTGCAAATAGGACACCCCGCCAGGATGAGATGAAATGCCCGCGCGCGCCACGCCTTGGTCTCTGGACAAGACTTTCTGACTCTTTCCTTGCCTTATCGGCATTGAAACGAACGCACACACTTGTACGCATCAACCTCCTACTTTCTTATCTTATCAGCCCAAAGTAATCGTGATGTCGATCCCCAACTAACCCCGCCTTACCTCCTCTTCTAAAGATAGTGTTGCGCAAGTTTTAGTAGTATTACGCACGGTTTACTATTTATCATATTACTATTAGAGTAAGACTTTGAACCTCTATAATTACTATAATTATGTTTTAACTAATAGGAGCGCAGCTTCGATCGTCTAAACCAAGCGTCCGCTCTGGCTCAAATGTTCTGAGCTAAATAAACCCTGCTTCTCAGGGCAATTAGACGTTGCTCTCCGCGCTTAAATTCTCTACCTTCGTGTCAATCTTTATCTCCGGGCCCTCGATCTTCTTCACCTTTCTTCCTTCCCACCAAGACATGATACCTGCGAACATCGCGACGCCGCATCCCAACGCGATAAACGTGCCTGTTGCCCACGTCGGGCGGTCCAGTCGATTATAATGCCACATGAAGAAACAAAGCACTGCCTGCAACAGCGTATTCAATACCATCATATCGACCGTGAACGCCAACTTCCACATACTCGTTGGCGGCGCCCTCTCACCCGTGAACGTCGCAGGCTGCAGATCATCCTCCCCACGCCATCCTTCGTTCTCTGCAAACCACGCCGGTGGGCGAAACCAGGCTTTGTTTTGGTTGAAGAGGCGACGCATGGCGTCTGGGTCGTGGAAATGGATGGCGCGCTTCACCCAGTAGAAGTCGCGAAAGCGCCAGGGTGCAAGACCAAAGCCTGTGACGCAGAAGAGAGCGTTGAGGATTTGACTATCAATCTCAAGCCAGATCTTGCGGGAGCTGTAGTCGTCGTCGCAGCTAGGGTGGCACATGGCGGGTGCGGCGTTAAGGAGGAGGAAGAAGAGCATTGCGCCCCATGCCTTGAAACGTCAGTACGCATTGCCATCGAGGGAGCAAGAGATGACATACGACAATGTTGAGGCCGTAGATTGTGATCAAGAAACCGGACGGTGTGAGGAAGAACGCCCAGAACGCCTTGAGACCGTTCTTGATGGTGGGACCCCATGGCTCCTTGTGGGCGGATGCATGCTTCTCTTTGAGGGTCTGGCGGCGGCGAATCCCATGGCCATGGTGCTTGCGTGAATGCTTCACATCCTTCTCGTCTGCCTCCGCTGGTAGGACAGGGTCTGTCGCAGGACGGTCCAGGATGTTCGTCTGCGGCTTGACCAAGGTGAGCTCGCCATCTTCATCTGGCTGGGCAATGAGCGTCGCATGGCCATGCGCATCGAACGTAATGTTTGCGCCTCCCGATTCTGGTTCTCGCAGCTCGGTCAGGTTTGGCGCTTGAGCCATTGCTGTTGCTGTGGCCTGCCACATGCCCAGTTGCGGCGTCGTGTGCAACAACGACGACAAGGACATTCCCCTCGCCCGCCCCGTGATGCCCATTTCTTGATTCTCCTTCATGCCCGAATGTGTGCGCAGCTAGTTTTGCATGTACTACATGTTCTTATGTCCAAGTCAAAGGTGAAGAAGGAGTCACCGTTATCGTTGCGTTTGCATGCTCCTCCGTGTGCCCCCGCGCGGTTCAAGCTAGAGCCCCTCAAGCCTTTGACCTCGGATCACCGACGAACGTGATAGGCGTGTCAATGCGGAATATCATCTGCGCAGTGATGCAAAGTGCCGGCGTTGACGTCCAAGCTATTGAAAAGCTCTGGCCGAAGCTGATTATTTCGTACGTCGGTCCGGCCGATAGCTTGCTGACGGGGCGGTTGATCGTCAACCGAGGCGTGGCAACGCGCTGTGGTTGGCGCGGTTCACGGCAGTAGATCTCGCTGACTGCAGATCTAGAGCCAGAAAAGCAAGAGGTAATCATTGGCACTACCGTGCTTGTCAGAAGGTCTGACCGCGTATCCAAGCAACAGCACAAGCTTTCATCATGTCTTCCTTGCGGTAACCTTGGGTTCCTATATCCCGTCCAGGGCCCAATGTAGTAGGCATACCCAACCGGCATCGCAGTTGCCATGCCTTCCAACTTCGACAAGAACCAGAAACGCGGGGAATTCCGTGACGAGAAGGCACAAAGTACCGGACAAGTCAACACCTGTGGCCAGGTCGCCATCCAATTCCACAAGAACACGCATGCTCTGAGATACTGGTTCGACAAGGTCCAGAATGAAGCTGCGGCATGCCGACCTGTGCGGTGTGCAAGACCACGAAGAGGGAGCACAACCCTGGTTGATGAGTTCATCAAAGAGAATACGAGCAACATTAGGGCACCGCGATTGAACATCGCGATACAAATCTGCGGATCTCGGGGCGACGTGCAGCCCTTCATACCGATTGCAAAGCTGCTTCAGGCCGCTCCGCATCACCATCGGGTGCGCATCTGCACGCATCCAGCCTTCAAAGATTTCGTGGAGAGCAATGGCGTTGAGTTCTTCTCGATTGGCGGCGATCCGGAAGCACTAATGGCGTACATGGTGAAGAACCCCGGCCTACTCCCGAACATGCAATCCATCAAAGCCGGCGACATTGGCAAGCGACGGAAAGAGATGGCTGAGGTGATGGAAGGAACCTGGAGAAGCTGTATCGAGGCCGGCGACGGTATGGGCGAAAAGATTTCCGCCTTGGATGTAGACGCGCCGGAAGACCTGTTCATCGCCGACGCTATCATCGCGAATCCTCCTTCGATGGGACATATCCATTGCGCGGAGAAGCTTGGCATACCATTGCACATGGTTTTCACGATGCCATGGTCGCCAACAAAAGCCTTCCACCACCCTCTCGCGGCCATGGATTACGGAGAAGTCGAGAAGTCTGTCGCGAACTACTTCAGCTTCGGCATCATGGAGTTGCTGACTTGGCAAGGTCTCGGAGATGTCATCAACAAGTTTAGAACACAGACTCTAGGCCTGGATGCGATAAGTCCGCTGTGGGGTCATCGGTTGCTCCCAAGGCTTCGTGTTCCGTACAGCTATCTCTGGTCTCAGGCTTTGATACCCCGGCCGCCTGACTGGGGTGACCACATCAACATTACCGGCTTCTCATTTTTGGACGCTGGCTCGAACTATACGCCACCAGATGACTTGGCCGACTTTCTAGCAAGGGGTTCGCCTCCAGTGTATATCGGCTTTGGTAGCATAGTCGTGGAAGATCCGGTGGGCCTTACCAAGCTCCTCTTCGAGGCTGTGAAACTAGCAGGAGTTCGAGCGATTGTTTCCAAGGGCTGGGGAGGCGTGGGTAGAGGTGTCGTACCAGATAGTGTCTACCTCATCGGCAATTGCCCCCATGACTGGCTATTCAAACGGGTATCGTGTGTTGTGCATCACGGAGGCGCTGGTACAACAGCTGCCGGAATCGCCCTGGGAAAGCCCACAGTTGTTGTGCCCTTCTTCGGCGATCAACCCTTTTGGGGACAGGTACGTCTGCGGCGATCCATCTTCGAATAGTATTAACCATGCGACAGATGATTGCCAAGGCTGGTGCTGGCCCTGTGCCCGTTCCTTTCAAGCAGATGACGGCAGAGAGTCTCGCGAAAAGCATCACCTTTGCGCTTCGGGATTCGGTTCAAGTTTCCGTGCAGAAGATGGCTGAGACTATCGCGGAAGAAGACGGTTCTGGGGGCACGATGCGCGACTTTGCGCAGAGACTTGATATTGACGCAATGCGATGTCATCTTTGTCCGGAGCAGCTAGCAATATGGCGTGACAAGCAGACTGGAGCACATCTAAGTGGCTTTGCTGCATGTACACTTGTAGAGCAGAAGGTACTAGATGTAAAGCATTTGCGTTTACTGCGACACCGGCATTACTACACCCATGAAGGAGCCGAAGGACCATTCGTAGGTGCCGCAGCTGCTTTCGGTGGACTCATAGCTTCCCTTGGCACAGATACGGCAGATTTCTCACAACGGCTGAAGAAGAGGCCACGCGAGGCGGACGACGAAACCTCGAAAAGAATGACGACGCGGGATGATTTGGATGAGATCAGCGTGGAGAAGGGTATCACCTCGAAGAAGTTTCACCACCTAGCGTACAGAATGGCGGCAAAGTCATACGAAGACGACATGACCCACAACTTCGAAGAACCGCAAATTCGGCCGGGGCTGACCGCCTTCCGTAAGAAGGTCGCAGCAAGGAGAGCAAAAGGCGGTCGTGGATATCAGATCACAAGCGCTACCATCCATTACGTTGGTGATGTCACGGCTACATGCGCCAAAGCTCCAGCCGCTCTCTTTTACAACCTGGCGAACGGCTTCCGAAACTTTCCATCGTACGCGATACAAAACGACCCCGCCAGACGGAGAGATGAAATCACTGGATTCGGGAGTGGATGCAAGCTCGCCGGGAAAGAGTTCGTACTTGGCTTCGGCGATGCACTGCAAGGTATCGTAAGGCATCCATATCTTGGTTCGAAGCAAGAAGGAGCACTTGGTTTCGGTAAAGGGCTTGGTAGAGGTCTTGGTGGCCTTTACTTCCATTCGATGGCTGGTGAGTCGACTTCCCGAACGTTGCGAAATCTACTTATTCAACGTTGCTAGCAATCTTCGGCGTACCAGGATACTTCTTGAAGGGCATCGAGCGAGGGCTTTTGGCGCGCCATCTCACTGCTCTTCAGGCTGAGATCTTCTTCATACAGCTGCGTCGATCGGGCGTTGGGTATCGGGATGCCAGCGATGACGAGAAAGCAGCAGTGGCCGCAAAGTGGGAAGAACTAAAGTCCACTATCTCAAAGCAATAGTATAGCGTAAGCGTGGCGAGACGCGTAACATGCAGTGTACTTTATACCGTGGATAAAGATACGGAATATTACTATGGCACAGGAACAGCCAGCAGCCAAGCAACAGCCACCGCAAATACGAACAGGAATGATTGTTCGGATAGGGAGGAGGGGTTTTTGTAAGGAAGAAGAACGACAATGCGCGGCAGACGTTGTATGATTAGCATTCTGTTAGTGCCAGAGAGACTTGAATGGACACCAAGCGCATCAGGCGCTGGCAAAGTTGTGTGTGTTCGTGTACTGTCGACGTTATGGCTGTTCTGTGGGGTTTCGTAGAGGCTGTGCACCCCACATATATCGCACGTGACTGCAAGTTCCACAGATCCTTTGCGCAATCGCTGTGGACATGGAAGCCATGGTTATAAATGGTCTGCCCAAGGTCAAGCGCATACCATAGTAGATGCTTTCCGATATATAGTGGCTAATGAGGACATGCCACATGCGTATGTGCAGTGCTGGACGTTGGGCCGCCGATGTGGCGGGATGGATACCGAATCCGCCCATTACACAGTATGATTTCAGATCGGAACATGACAGTCTGTTTGTGAGTTGATTTGCGCACCGGCATGGCATACGTGGTGTCGAGGAGTAGCCATGGCGGTGGTTGTTCAGTCAACGCCATGTTTAGTGCGCGCGGCAATCTTTCCGAATTCCGACGGCGCAGCCTGTGAGGGCTACAACTGTGCATACCAGCACCACGGACTGTAACGACGCAACGCATTGATACGATCGACACGCTTTTACGATACGTATATACTCAGTTAAACCCTCGATTTCTCACGTAGCGACGTCATTGGCTTCGACTTCACGCCTTGTCGCTAGTACACCGCCTGCCACGAACCTCGCGCCTCGTCCACGCACATGCGATAGCCGCTGTCCTACGATACCCTTTCAGATATGCTCGGCTTCCGTCCGTTGTCAGTGGGCAAGCGGAAAGCCAAGTCGTACAACCAAGCGCCGACCGCCGACCGCGATGTCGAAGACGGCGAATTCAACGAAAAGGGCTACGCCAGCGACGACTACGAGGCCTACATGTCCTCAGGCACACCAAGCCCATCCTCATCCCGCCATTCATCGGGCGCATACGACGCCAACCCCAACAACATCGAATCGAGACCCCTTCGCCAATCCTCAAAATCTCACCGGAGAGCCCCTTCAAAAGCTACCGTAAGCGCATACAGTTATCGGAATCCGCGAGCATGCACGAGATATTTTGGGCTGGCAGTGGCCAGTACACTGCTGTTCTTCATGTACTTCTTGTTCAGCAGCAGTTGGGCGTCGATACGGAGTGCGGAGCTTGGGCTGAATAAGCCGCCTCCGCCGCCCAACGTCTGGGAGAGCTTTCCCTTTTTGAAGCGATATCACGGCGGTATACGGTCGCTGGTGAACCGGGAAAAGAATACACCGGAATACCCGACGAAGCAGGATATCGATCCTGAGCTGCCGGCCGAGGAGGCCAAGGAGAACGTCAAAGAGCGGAGATCGCAGGGCGCACATATACCCGATTCGATACCCTTCGACCCATACCCGGACTACAGCGGTATAAACTACGTGGACAAGTACGGGCCAGTGGAGACATGCTACCTCGATGCCAACGACACCATCAGGGTACCTGGTTTGAGGGCATACAAAGGCGTACCACAGGGTATGCCAGATAACGTCATTGGAAGCTACGAAACACTGGGCTTGAGGAATGACGTCTGCTTTGAGCGCTTTGGACGACTCGGCCCGTATGGTCTAGGCTACAGCAAAAGGCGCGGCGGAACAGGCGCGGGTATGGAAGGCGACCGCGAAGGCATCGAAGACGTTTGGAAGGTTGACGCAGAGGTTGACTTCCGTGAGGTCAACTGGACAGAGGCGCTCGACAGATGCTTGGAGAAGAACAAGGGCCGCTTCCAGGAACAACCCAAGAAGAGGACGGACCCGTTCAAGATGCAGAACCGCAATGCGGAAACCGACCCGGAAGCATCAGCCAACAGCACGGTTCACGTATTACCAAAGGCGGCGCACAACACCCTTCTTCCACGAACTGCGGTTCTTATTCGGACATGGTGGGACTATGAATACGACGACGAGGACATCATGTACCTCCGCGCCCTCATCTCCGAACTAAGCCTCGCGTCTGGCGGCGAGTACGAAGTTCACTTCCTGATTCACGTCAAGGATGATAACAAGCAGATCTGGGCCGACGAAGAAGTCTACCAGGAAGTCCTCAAGAACGCATTGCCTGCCGAGTTCGCCGGTATGGGCACGCTCTGGTCGGAACGTCAGATGGGTCTGATATACGGCGGGGTGGAGGAGTCCAACTACCGCGGGTTACCCGTACACGGCGCTTACCGCTCTACATTCATGCCGGTCACATACTTTGCACACCAACATCCCGAGTTTGAGTTCTTCTGGCACTGGGAGATGGATGTGCGGTACACAGGCCATTACTACCACCTCTTCGAGCAAGTCTCCAAGTGGACAACCGCCCAACCCCGCAAAGGACTCTGGGAACGCAACGCGCGTTTCTACGTCCCCTCCGTCCACGATTCTTGGGAAGACTTTAAGCAAATGGTGCGCGTGCAGACCGAACACGGCACGAACAACCAAGCCAACAGATGGTCTTCGCACCTCCCGCCCAACCCCCACGTCCCCGGCCCAGAATTGCAGAAGCCCGAGAAGCACATCTGGGGTCCAGAGCCCCCGCAAGACTACCCCGACATCGAGATCGACGAAGCCGTCAAACCCAACACCACCATCACAGAAGACAAGTACGAGTGGGGCGTCGGTGAACCCGCCGACCTCATCGTCTTCAACCCGCTTTTCGACCCGGACCAAACGAATTGGATCCTGGCTGACGATGTAACGGGGTACAACAAGAAGAACGGTCTCCCGCCGCGCCGCACCGCTATCAATACCTCCGGCCGCCTTTCCAGGAGACTACTCGAGACGATGCACCGTGAGCAATCTCGGCATCGCCACACCATGTTCAGTGAGATGTGGCCCGCATCCTGCGCCCTCCACCACGGACTCAAAGCCGTTTACGCCCCACATCCCGTCTTCATCGACAGAAAATGGCCGACCCAGTATCTCGCTGCCATCTTCAACAACGGGAGAAATGGGGCGAGCGGCGGAGCGCGTATGTCTGTTTTCTCAGACGAGCGCCAACACAACTTTTTGGGCACGACATGGTATTACCACGCAGGGTTTGCGCCAAATCTGTGGAAGAGGTGGTTGGGATATAAGGTTGACAATGATGGAGGAGAGGAGTACGAGGTGCAGGGCGAGGGCAGGATGTGTTTGCCGGGCGTCTTGCTACATCCAGTCAAGCAGGTTGATTTGGTGCAGGAAAAGGAGGAGATGGCGGAGAAGATGGATTGAGGGGCCTGAGAAGATGGTCCAAAGAGCCGGGTTCATGTAGCGTGGCGTTGACACTGGCGCATGTCGAATAGGCGTATGGGGTTATATTGATACGCTACTTGATAGCGTTTGATTTTTGGGACCTGTATATGATTGAACATGATCTCTACCATTCATGTCAGATATGGGTATATGAACTGTCGCGTTAAGCTCTTGTTGCGTAACCTTGGTTTCATGCATGTATCATGCAGTCTTTCCATGCTCTTCTAGTAGCTCCTCGGCAGCCCCAACACCTTCTCCCCAATGTAATTCAAAATCATCTCGCGACTCACAGGCGCTATCCTGGGGACAAAGCATTCGCGGAGGTACCGCTCAACATCATACTCCTGCGCATACCCCATTCCGCCATGCGCCAACACCGCCCGCTCACATGCCGTAAACGCCGCTTCGGCAGCGAGGTACTTTGCGCTGTTGGCCGCAACACCGATGGCATCTTGTCGGATGGATTCATCGCTTTTGCTGGCGTCGTATAATCGTGCCGCATGGTAGGTAGCTAGTTTTGCAGCTTCGAGCTGCATATATGCGTCGGCGAGGGGATGCGCAATACCCTGATTCATACCTAAGACGTTGGTGTGTGAGATTAGTATCTATCTCACATAGGATCTGTGGAGGAACATTGTTTACCAATAGGTCTTTCGAAGACCTTCCTTTCGCGCGCATATGAACTTGCTTTCATCAAAGCTGCGTAACCCAAACCCAGCGCTTCGCCCGCTAGTAAACACCTTTCTGCGTTCATACCGTGCAGGATTATTTTGAAGCCCTCGCCCTCTTCCCCAACAAGACAATCGGCGGGAATGTGGTAGTTATCGAAGAAGACTTCATTCGCATCTACGGCCCTCCCGCCCATCTTCTTGATACGTCGCATATCCAGGCCGGGAGCAGAGCGATCGAGCGGTATACAAAACATGCTCAGCGCTTTACTTGGTTTCTCCGCTTCTTCCCTGGGCATCGTTCGCGCGAGGAGGATCATTCGTGATGCGACTTGTGCACATGTTATCCATATCTTCTGCCCCGTGATCTTGTACCCCTTTCCATCCGCGTCTTTCTTCGCAAAAGTACTCAGTCGCAACGTATCCAAGCCAGAATTCGGCTCCGTGACCCCAAAACAGGTGCGATACTCTCCCGAGATGATCTTGGGTATCGTCTCCCTCAACTGCGCTTCACTACCATACTTTGCCAAAGGTTGCGTCGCGTACACATTCGCGTGAATGGCTTGGGCACCTGCAATCCCGGCTCCGGATTCCGAAATCGTTTGGAGCATTATTGTTGCTTCCGAGATTCCGAGGCCAGAGCCGCCGTAGGCTTCAGGGAGGGCGATGCCGAGCCAGCCGTCTTTTGCTAATGCGGCGTGGAAGTCTGATGGGTCGGTGCTGGTGTCATCGCGGGAGCGCCAGTAGCTGTTTGGGAAGTTGGAACATAGGGCGAATATGGCCTCGCGGACTTCGAGCTGCGTGGGTGTGAAGCCCGTTGTTTCCATTATGCGGTGGCGTGGCGTGGTGCTGAATCGGCATCGTTGGCGATGGTGTCGAAAATGGTGTGATATATTGTGCGATGGGCATACCGCGCGCAAAATGCGTGGTGCCACCATAGAGAGCATCGTTTTTTAGGATGAAGTTCACATTGGATCTGTTGTTGAGTCTACAGGCGTTGCATGACGTTCGTCGTCGTCTCGTTGTGTAGCCGACTTGGTTACTTCCCGCATGAGTGGGGTCAGGGTCTTAAAGCCGAGGAGAACCTCCGAGAGCGGGGCTGTTGCATCTCAACTTTGTGGAGCTGACTGCATCCTTCACGCAATCAACATTCACCAACAACACACACCATGTCGGCAGACATAGACGTAGCTCGTATAATTTCAAAAGAAGTTGCTTATACTCGCCAATACCCTCTGGAAAAAAACATCATCGCATCATCGCCGACGCACCAAGACTGCAGAGGGAATACCGCAAGCATGTCAAACGCGCGGCCGTGGTGATCAACTCTATAAAACGCATCGTGGAACTGTTCAACAATAACGAGCAGACTGAAAGTGTGTTCATAAATGCACCTGCCCTTGGCACCCTGCTAACATCTCCAAGAGGAGCGAGACCACGCCATAGCTACCATTGGAGCTCAGATACGCAATTGCAACAATACATAAAGGAAGTCAGAAAGCTTCGCAAAGACCATGGCACATGGCAGAACCAGATTGCAGAATTGCACAGCTTACGAACCTCGAAAACGCTTTGGCAAAACAACAGGGCGGAATTGACAACGCTGCGAGACTCCCGTCAAGTATGGCAACGAGACTCTATTATACTCCAGAAACTGCGCAGTTCAGAACAACAACGAAATTGTGATCAATCGGAATTAATAACGTTGCGAGCGGATCAGCTTCGGTGGCAGAATGACTCGTCGGAACTGACTCAACTCCGCGGGTCTGAGACGCAGCGGCAAAGCGACGGTGCAGAGCTCCGGCAACTTCGCTCCTGGGGGGACCAACGACAAAACGAAAGTGCCAAACTCAAGAAGCTTCGTAGTTCGGAATAACATCGGCAAAATGATAATGCAGAGCTCATACGATTACGTGAGTCTGAGATACAGCGACAAAATGGCGAAGCGGAGCTCCAGCGACTTCGCGACTCTGAATCGCAAAGACATGCCGATAGCATCGAACTCTAGCGGTTTTGCGAAGCTGAGAAACAACGGCGAGAAGACGATGAAGAGCTTCAGCGGTTGCGCAAATCGGAGAAATAACGTACCCTCGATAACACAGATTGTATCTGCTGCGTAGGCAGCGCAAACAATGGATCAATGAAAAGGAGACGCTTGATCGCTCGCGTCAAGTCCAAAATGAACACACCGGAGACGCAAATGAGCTTCAACAACTACGCAGCGCTAAGGAACAATGGCCAACCGAAGCTGCCGAGCTTCTCCAACTGCGCGGTGACCAGACTCAATGGAAATTGAATCGAGATCAAATAGCTGCAAGCATGGCAAAGCTTGCAAAGAACGCTCAGGAACTCTGAACATCGCAAACTACGTTGTCGCAACTGCGGGCCAGTGTATCAGCCTTGGAATCGGCAAATCGTATGCACGTACGAACTCGCTGTGGAATGCGACGTCGTATCAATGAACTAGGAATCCGAATTGATCAATTGGAGACTATCGACATCCAAGCGGATGTTCAAGCAGCATCCCATAGTATCGAAAAGACCGCGCTTGAGATCCAGGCGTGGCAAATAGCAGCAATGGTTGGGAGGCGGGAATCGCCAATCAACTTGCTTGACATCGATAACACTGATATAACAAGTCGGATGTCATCGATGGTCATAGCCCACAACCGTCAAATTGAACGTTTGAGAAATGAACGCCTGTGTGCAGATGCACGCACATCGGTCCTAGATGCCCAGCTGATCACGCTTGAGGTTCAGACATGGCAATTGTCATCGACGCTCGAAACGCAAAAGACGCAGCAGGAATCGACACTGTCCAACGACAACGATCAGCGTCAGCAATTGGCCAACGCTTGCGTACAGTACCATGGAACATCTCAAAACTTTGTATCCGTCTATGCTGAACGTCTCCAACTCCGGCGAGATATGGACGGTGTGCGAAAGAACCTTCGTGATGTCACCAGCGAACGCAATGTATACTTCCGAGAACTCGCGCAGCGGACACAATCGGCATTCACATTACAATCGCACCTCGACCGTGTCATCGAAGAGCAACCTCAAGCCCTGCACATCAAGCAGAGTTACTCTCTCTCAATTCGACGTCTCAACAAGCGGAAAATCGAACTCGCCGCATCAGAAAGCCAGGTCCACGGCGCCAAAGTCATCAATGCTATCCTTCGCGGCACTGAGGCCTTGTCACGGGTTAGTCGTGTGTTGCTATATCTTTTCATATGCGCTCTTCTACATAACCGTGATATTATAGCTCGCGAGAAGGATACCATAGCCCCTCGACTTGGGCAATTGCAATGACAACAGCAAGACTTGAACAACCAATCGAATCGATGCAACGTCTACATTGGCGCCCTACGACACAATCGGGAAACTTTGGCCCAGCAACTGAATGACGTGCGCGCAAGGGAAGCTGTGACCTATGTCCGCGCTACAACCCTTCGCTCGAACATGACCAAGTTTCTCAGTGAGTATGACCAATCGCAGCGTTCACTGATCTCCGCTGTCCAACGCATCTCGGCGCTTGAACAAGAGATGAAAGAATCAATGAAGGAGATGAAATCATCTTCGCGAAGTATATGGAGTCTCTCAAAGCATGTGCGCAATATGACAAGACCTTAACAATGTTCGTCAAAACGGCCGAAACTACTTTCGAGAGAGGGTGGGGAGAAGAAATTCAGGCTCGCCAGGCGAAGGCAGCAAGCGGCTTGAGTGGCTAACAGCCGAGCAGGGCTTCTTGATACCACAGAGTCAACTCTCTGGTAAGTTGCCCCCTTCCTATACCTTGGAGTAAGTTCCACGGTAAGTACACTTCCATACCATGGCCTCACTCCATGGTAAGTATACCCCTATATCATGGACTGCGCTCCACGGCAAGTGTCTCTTCGTTACACGATTTTCTTTCTTGTAACATTCTGTTACCTCCACTTCTACGCGCACATTCAATGTGATACCTTGGTGATGACACCGTGGTTTCCACGGTGATATATAACATTCGTAGGAAACAACACATTAGCATGTACTACTACATCTTTGTTAGCTGTATCGAGTAAAACTCAGTTGCTCATAGTGTTAACGAAGTGCCCCTAAACAAACATTCTAACTAATACAACCTATAACGGCCCAAAGAAGTAGCACCGACTCTGCGGTACATGGGCACTCTTCGCTCCGCCAGCGCCTTATGCGCTCCGGCTCCGTTTACGTCCACTTCTTAGTAATAGGACACTAATCATATAGTATCTCCGCGGATGTACTCAGGGTTACAGCCAACACCTCCAAGCCGAAAGGATGTACGGTGGCGGGAAGAGAATCTGCTGCCCACTGCAGGCCGCAAGTATCATCTCAGTAACGACATAAGCTTTTTCCATCGCCCAAGCGATCCAGCTAGCGAAGCAACAATACATTCGGACGACAGCGCCAGACCGACTGAAGCTTATCGATGAGCTTGCTACGTTATAGTACACAAAACCCCAACCGCTGTCTTCATGCTGCCACCGTCACATATGCCAGATCCGCTTCCCGAAGATGTGGCATGATAGGTTCGGCTTCAAAGGTACAGGATTAGCGATACGATAGTGGATTTATGGCTACATCCGCGCAGTCGTAGAGGAGATACAGTCGCTATACCGCCGCTAACACGGCTAACGGAGCAGACGTTCCACCGTGCACTGATAGAGTTTCTAGTAGATACCTTCATCAGTACAAACCAGAAAGCTCAACCTGCGTACATCGTATGCCACGTTCACTACCATGACTCCTTCCGGCCAGCTCCGTTCCAAGCCAGACACCTCTCTCAGCTAGGGAAAGAGCCTATTTGCGAGCTGCTGCTGCCCTTGGCCACAATGGCAGTCGAATAGGCTCTCGCTGGTGGAGCTGCTGGTGGTCGTGTTTGATGTGTGCGATCAAGTGTCGTCTCGGCGCGCTCTCTCACTTGCGCCAAGGTCTTCAAATCGTCTCTGCGCAAGTCTCTAACAGCAACAACATCAGCATCATATATACAGATTCGTTGTACTGTTTGATTGTTTTCATTCCATGACCTTTCGTGCATTTTTGCAAGAAGCCGTCGATGCTATCGTGGAGATGATGCAGTATTCATACAGCGCTTCATAACAAGCCCAAATCCATAAACGAGCCCTCTCATCGGGCCGCGATATATCTCGTCACCATCCTCGCTGCTGTTATCTGACCTCGAGGCTCTCTTCTTTTCTACAACGCTGTTCCACGCTGTTCCGTTGCGTCATGTCGCGCTTACTGCCTCAACAGTGGCATGTCACTAGAAACGCCAAACTCCATGCAGTGTGCCTTGCCATCATATTCAAGCCTCCTGTTCCCTCTGCTGCCTGCCCTTGCCGCCACCCCGCCTGTCACCGCCTTTGCCCCTGTTGTCACCGTCCTTCTTGCCATCACCAGCGAGAGGGTCGCCTCCACCCATGGTGAGCGCTGCAGTTGCGAGACGATTCGAGAGGTCGATTTGTGTGCGGATGGTGTTGGCGAGGTATGATACGACGAGGACGTCTTGGATGTGTGCGTTGCTGCGGTGTGTTAGCAGGTGTTCAAACCCCGAGTTCATGGGTGACAGTACAAATCGCGCTCAATGTCAGCAGGCTCGACCTTTGGTGCCAGACTGAGTGCATTCATTAAGAACTGTCCTAGCGCGGACGATGGCTCGGCCTCCTCGTCCAGAACGTTGTTAACGTAGTTGGAGACGCGCTCGAGCATGTCCAGGACGTGTGTGATTGCGCGCTCCAACGAGTCGAGGTCGGTCATGACCTCCTGTGATCGATCCTCCTTATCCTTGGCAGAAGAAATCAGTTCCAGACCTGACCTCTCCGCCTCGCCGTACTTGATCTCGTGGGGCACTGGGATGAAGAGGCAGGAGTCGGCGGCGCGCTCGGCGGTGACACCAATGGGCGCGGAGATGTAAGTCTTGGACTCAATGTCCTTTCCGGGCACGGTCGAGACGGTAAGATGGACGGCGGGGTGTGGCCATGTGCCGTCGCCTTGCTGGCTGTAGAAGTTCTGGATGAGGGCGGAGAAGGTGTTGAGGTCGCTGCTGGTCGCGTACCAACCGACGAGAACCTCGCGGGGGTTTGCGCGAAGGTGCAGGGCGAGCATCTGCTTCTGGTAGTCCATGTCGACTTCGACCTGCTCGGCCGTCTCGGTGTGGGGGACGGCATAGCAGTTGCGGATCTCGATTTCGGTGCCGTCTTCGCTGCGAGTGCCGAGGAGTGTGCCGATGACACGTTCTTGCTCGGCCGGGCGGCGGAGCGAGTGATCGAGGATGGAGAAGACGGCCTGTTCAGGAAGTGTCAGAGAGTAGAGCAGGCAGCCTCTCACTGCGGTTGTCGCATACCTGGGGCTGGATAGCGACGTTCAGCGGGGCAGTCGACGGCTGGGCGCCCATGGGGGCAGGGCCGAGCGGGCGCGCCAAATGGAGGAAGGAGTCGTTCTCGGCCATGGTGACGGTGATGACGGAGCTTGGGGCTGGGTTGTGGTGTTGAGGCGCTCGGGGCGGGCGTGAATGTCAAATGTGGTTGGTGGGGCACGATGTTGATATTCTTCACGAAATCTGGGCAGGTGCGTTCGCTTGCACGGACCATCTGAACTTTTTCTGGCCGACTAGCATTACTTCCAACTGTCGCGCGTCGAGACAGCAATACACCACAATTCCGGAAATCACTCTTCGCCTTGCGCAAGTGGTTATCGCGACTCGCTCTCCTGTCTAGTCAAGCCTGCAAAAACAGCATTCGTCTGCAAGCAACTTTACATTACTCGGCGCATCCCGAATGGCGCCAATGAGAGGTCGAGGCGGAGGCGGCTCCCGTGGACGAGGAAGGGGCGGTGGTGGCGGCATGAGCAGAGGCAGAGGTGGCATGCGTGGTCGTGGAAGAGGTGGAAGCAGAGGCGGAAGCAGAGGTGGCTTTACAGCAGCGAGAACACGAGATGAGGTCGAAGATTCGTGAGTACGGATATTGGTCGCGGGCGCACAAGTCTCATACTGACCCTCTCCAGAAATGTCCACATGCGCGAACCATCTGTATCCGATGAGAGCGAATCCGATGCCTCAGACGACGCTGCCTCGGACGAAGAGGAAGAAGAAGCCCAGCCCATCTCGAATGCGTATGCGACTCTTCTACAGTCTTTATCCTCGCGCAATACTGGCTCCGAAGAGCATCGCAAAAAGAGACGGAAGTTGGGTCATGACGAGCCTGAACGTGATGTGGAAGTAGATGACGAATCTACCACGCTAGAAGCCGAAGACAACGTGGCTGAGGACGAGCAAGAAGAGGTTGACAACGTTGAAGACTCGGATGGAGACGACCACGAAGAGCAAGAGCTCGAGATGGCATACGAAAAGCACTTCGCCAACCCAGACGAGAACGAACTAGCGACGCGACTCAAGCGGATAGCAGCCAACCAATGGACATCACATAAGCTCGATCGGAAACCGGGGCAGGGGGTTGGAATACTCCAAGTTCCAAGCGACGAGGTCAAGACACCGGCCAGGAAACTGAAAAGCGTCCGCGACGTCCAACTCAAAGCGCGCCTCGTGGAGAACGCGCAAAAGAAGATTGGCGCATTCGACGAGCTAGAACAGGCCATCACACCCTCAATTTTCGGCTATCAGGATCTGTTATTCGGCGCTAGAACAGTCCAAAACGCCAGCCGTCTCCGCGACATCACCTGTCTGCACGCCCTGAACCACATCCTCATGACACGCGATCGCGTCCTAAAGAACAACGCTAAACTCGCCCAAGCAAAAGACGACGACCCCGACACCGAATACCGCGACCAAGGCTTCACCCGCCCCAAGATCCTCTTCTTGCTAGAAACAAAGCAAGCTTGCGTCCGCGTTCTAGACAGCATAACCAAACTACACGATTTCGAGCAACAGGAGAACAAGAAGAGGTTCTTGGACAGTTTTTCTCTTCCAGAAGACAAATTCTCGGAGGATAGGCCGGCGGATTTCAGGCAGTTGTTTGAAGGAAACGACGAAAACGAATTCCGCATCGGCGTTAAACTGACCCGTAAAACGCTAAAATACTACTCTACATTCTACAACTCGGACATCATCTTCGCATCCACCCTCGGTCTGCGGCGCGCCATCGAATCCGGGGATCCCAAGAAACGCGACTCTGATTTCCTGTCGTCGATTGAAATAGTGGTGATGGAACAAGCAGACGCTGCGCTCATGCAAAACTGGGAACATGCAGAATTCGTCTTCGAGCACTTGAACCTCCAACCCAAGGACTCCCACGGCTGTGATTTCTCCAGAGTCCGGAACTGGTATCTAGATGGACATGCGGCTTTTGTCAGACAAACGATTGTGCTATCCGCGTTCCTGACGCCGAAGATTAACACGCTGTACAACAGACATATGCGGGATTTTGCGGGAAGGCTCAAGTACACGCCGGACAACAGCGGGGGGCTGATTGAGACAATGTCGTACGGTATCAAACAGACTTTCCTCCGCTTCGATTCGCCATCGCACCTCACGGACCCCGACGCGCGGTTCAAATACTTCAACACCTCCATCCTCCCCTCAATTACCCGGTTGCCCAAGCCGGTAGAAGGCGGTCTGGGCGTCCTCGTCTTCATACCTTCCTACCTCGACTTTGTCCGCATCCGTAACTCGCTGGTCGATACTGATATCGCGTATGCATCCATCTCCGAGTACACAGATGCAACGGATATCCGCAAGGCACGCTCGCACTTTATGAACGGGAAACACTCGCTCCTGCTCTACACCGGCCGAGCACATCATTTCCACCGATACAACATCCGGAGTGTGAAGCGGGTCGTGTTTTACGGTCTACCCGAGAATCCACTCTTCTACGATGAGGTCGTTGGGTTCGTGGGGAAGAGCGTCGAAAGGGCGGAAATTAGCCGCGCGGAAGTGAGTGTGAAGGTGTGTTTTTCGAAATGGGAGAAGTTGGAGTTGGAGAGGATTGTTGGGACGAAGAGGGTGGGGAAGATGGTGGGGGATAGGGGGGATGTGTTCGATTTTGTGTAAGGGAGGGGTATAGCTACCTCTTCATACCCATCACGTGGCGAATGAACCTAGTGGTTTGTTCTTCTTGCTTTAAAATACTCGAGTGACTGTCCCTTTTTCTCTCGCAATCGTAACCCCGTTCTACCTTCTCGTTAGTCATAGCAAGTCTGTCGATTCTAAGCTGCTTCTTGATCGCGGGATTCTACAACTATTATCCCTTCTTCTTCTTCTTCTTCTTCTAGGCGGTCTAATGGTTCTGCATTGGGTTCTACGTCTGCCATGTCTGTTTCCAATTCGTCTATTCGATCTGGCGCTACAGCAAACAATCCTTTGGGCTGACGCTTATGTCTTGTGTAGACTAACCGCTGCATGTCGTCCTTTATCCATCTGGGACACGAAGAAAACATGTAGGAGTGGACTTGGGGCGTGGTAGGAGAGGCTCGGAAAAGTTTGGGAGGTGATGAGAAGAGTTCGGGATCGAAGGGGTGAAAGAATACCGTATGTGAAGGTTGTGATGATAATGGATAGATACAGGTTTCCAACATCTGCTTGAGATTGAGCGAGACCATCTCACAATGGAAGCAAGACGCGTGAATCAACTTTTGATAAGTTGGGGTTGACTATTTAACGTTCACTAGATCCAGCACCTTCCTCTACATCATTTCGATCGCAATCTACCATCGCTAGATACTGAACACGCAGCATGCAAGATCTCTTTCAGTCGGATAATTGTCGAGGCGCATAATGCTGCTAGAGCGCGTCTTCCCCCCCCCCCCCCCCCCAACGAGTCTCTCTCACTTCACTCACCTCATCGCGCGTTTTTATCTCTCCCCGCATATCCCCCACGTATCCCCCGTCGCCGTCATAAACGTTCTCTATCCCACTATCTACATCAGCTTCACCCTCTCACTCCGACCAAATCCACACCGGTATGAAGCTCCACTCCCTCAGCATCTTCGCAATCGCAGCATCGGCTTCTGCACACATTGTCCCACCCACCTCACTCGCAAACCTCACCCACAATACCGACACCAGCAACGACACCAAAAGACATGCCGCCACCTCCTCCGATACTCTCACCGTCCACACAACCGCCAACCCACCCACAAAGTTCGAAAAAGCCATTTCCATCGGCCAGACGCTAAACTCGGCCATGAGATCTAAAGACAGCGTCGCCCGCTGGTTCTTCAAAGACTTCCCGCGGTACGCTGAGACTTGTCAATCGCCCTTTACCGGTGATGGACGCGCGCAGTTGGCAACCTGGGGGTTCGACGATAGTGACGCACTAAGCGCCACGGTAGCAAAGGAGTGCGATTTCGACGCTTACCACCATATCAAGGCGGCGTTTGATGAGCTTGGTTTGGATACCAAGGGGAGCAAGGACGGGGGGCCGAATCATTGTTTCAAGGTAGGTTTGCAGCATGTGGATTCCAGGTTAGACGTATACTGACTTTGTATCTTCCCCACTGCAGGTTAACCACCGGGATGGTGTAGCGATCAAGCGAAACGAGGATGGCAGTTTACCGTCCGAGGCGAAGCAGTACTATGATGTCTGTGGGAAGACATACCAAGTTAGCTTCCTTCGCACTCACACCTGGTAATACAAATCACTCTACTGACCTCGTGCAACAGGCAACAGGCGCGTCCTTTGAATTCGCTGTGAACCCCCACGGCCTCATAGCCCTCATGAACATCATGTCCCTCACCTACTCTGCAAAAACCTACACTTGGTTCCGCACCCCGCTCTCCTCCGAACTCCCGCACATCGGAACACCGCAGGACATAGCCTGGGCGATGTGGAACCGCGTCCACCCGCCTGATCTCGCTGGACTGAAGTACCTCCTCGTCACGCAAGTCATGAACGCGAATTCCAGGGAGCTATTCCGCAGTGCGCTAGAGACGTTGGTACCGCCACAGAGCGAATACAAACTCTGGCCTGGTCATGAGTTTAGCCTGACTAGCAAGGGAGGCCAAGCGATCTTGGGTACGTTGCATCCCCGCGTATACATGGAGTGTCCCTGGAGCTAATCAACTCGACACCAGGCTCACCGGTGGGACGATGGGCAGGCTATCTCTTGCTTCAGCACAAGGGCCAGCTTGGCGGTAACCGGTATATCGAAAAGGTCAGGTTGTTCAAGCCACCGGGTGCGTCACTTCCTTATCTTCTCTTTTACGTAGCGAAGGATCCAGCTATCGGTCAATCTGAACTCGCGGTGGCTGAATCGGAGGCAGAGGACTCGTTGCACATAGTAGAAAGAGGAAGAGGTAGCAAGAGCGTCGTGAGGGAGCATGTCATTCATGTGCGGTCGTAGTTTGTAAGTAGAGACTCTCAAAAAATATACCAGATCTGGGATAAGCATGCCGGTGTCTTCAGAATGATGATCGAAAGCCGCATCGACTTGATGATTGCCAAAGCAGTTTATTAGCGCCATATTCACGCACACCGGCTCATCTATCGTGCAGTCTCCCATGTGACTGCGCTACGTCCGCGCGGAGTGACCTGGAATCTGATTGGAAACGTCTCGAATGCTGGGAATATCCGCCAGTTCGTAGAGAACAACGTGGATTGATTTCAAAGAACAACAGGCCAAGAAATCAGGAGCGGAAATACCATGAGAACCCAAGGGATGGCGGAGCGAAGTCGAGAAGAGTCAGCAAGGGGCCAAGGAAGGTCAAGCAGGAGCGAGTTGTGGATTGGAATGGGAATATAAAGTAGATGGAGTAGGGAACGCAAAACCAAAATGTTAGCCACCAAGGTACAAAAGACTCAGCAGACGGACTCGCATACAATAGGTGATCAGCGCCGACAGAATGGGATGATCACGTGGTAACTCCACATCTTATGGTCTGCAGAGACGAGTTAGGTTCGCTCGTCTAAACAAGGAGATTGGAAATATTTTAGAAAAGCTTGGTAGAACTGCTACCCGGACAAAGAGAGAGAAGTTGAAATCGTCCTACGGGCTCTTTCATAGCCTGAGTGGGTATCCGTGATAAACGCCCGTAAATGTCTCGCAAAAGACCCGATACTCCTAGTAATGCATGAGCCCCAAGTTTTGACCCATCCTGATTCCGGATCCTCGCCCGTAAAGCGACGATCATCTTTCGCTCGGCAATAACAAGCTGGCAGGTCATAGTCGCTTCTGTGACGCAGTGCAGGTCCAGTCGTCTTCCAGTTGCGTAGTCATCCCGCGAAATCAGCGAATACGCCGCAAGCCGGGTCCTGGTCTACATCAAACCATGCCCATGACCCTCATCCACTCCTCACCGTACTAGCGTCATCCCCACCCCCACCCCCATCCCTCCTCTTCTTCTTCTTCTTCCTCCTCTCCGACCCATCGCCTCCCCCAGTCCCCTCCCCACCCTCCTTCTCCTTCCTCGGCCTCCCCAACTTCCCAGCCTCCGCCCTCCCACTCTCCTCCCCACCCCCATCCTTCTCCTGCAACACCGCCCCCTCATCCGTATCGAACGCCTTCCTCTTCCGCTTCAACTCCTTGTCCGTCTCCAGCATCTCGCTTACCCTCCCCAGCTTGCCCGTATCCCGCCTCAGCATGAACTTGAAGTCGTCGAGCTTGATTTTCGCGCGGCGTGCGTGGTGCGCGACCGAGGCGGCTTCGTGGCAGGTTTCGATGATGTAGTCGGTTATTATTTCGTCTAGGACGCGCATCGTTTCGGGGAGGGGGTAGTCATTGTCTCCAAAGGCGAGGAGGAAAGCTTCTACTTGTTGGGGGTTAGTATCGCGGCACGTGCGATGGGGATTTGGCAGCTGAAGCGCTCATGGGGGTGAAGGTAGCGAGGTGGACTTACAGTCTTGCGTGGGGAACTGCTGGCCCTTTTGCCGCAGTCTCATGCGTGGCTCTGTCATGGTGTTGTCGTTGTGTCGCGCTCTTCACAGAAGTTTGCGCCCAGTGTCCCTGCCCAGCTTCCACTCGTTCCTCCAACTATTGTAGTGTCTGTCGCGTGTAGGTTTGGAGCGCAGAAACCGTATTTCTTGATTGGGCAAATGGATGGGAATATGAGATAGTCGATGGGATGTCGCGACGGGCTGAAGTCGCGATTGTCCGCAAGTCCTAGCGCGCCTGCTGCAATGACGATCCACGCACATGCGGGCGCGCACAGACCCCCGTCCCGTCCGCCTGCGCGACAACGGTCAACGAGACAAGAAAGGCGACAATTTATCCAGAAGCGGCGCGCATCCATCGACAGCAACTTTCCCTACTTGTTCGCCTCCAGCCCTCCTATACGAATCCACAACAGCTACAACGGCCACCTCACCTCGCCCACACATACACCCTCTCTCTCCCAAGGCTACACGACATCCACCACAATGGTCCGTCTACCCCATCCACCCATCCATACCACCTTGTCTTCATACCACTAACACACACCCCCCAGACCGCCCTTTTCAACTTCCAATCCCTCCTCCTCGTCATCCTCCTCATCATCTGCACATCAACCTACGCGCACGCCACCTTCCCCGCGGTAATCGACCGAAACAAAGAAACCTACTATCTCAATCCGATTTGGAAGGCGGCGAGGGTGGGCGAGCGACTGAGTCCGTATGTTAGTTTGGCGTGTGTCGTCATGGCTGTAAGTCAAGTGCTCTGAATAGGGTGTGGTGGAGGAGTGGGATGGAGGATGGCGGGCTGACAACGAGCAGGTATTGCAGTTTATGAGTTGAGCGTCGTTACGTTTGGAATACTGGGGGAGGACAATGTGGCCATGGGCAGCAAGGAAGGAAGGATATGCAGAGGACGCATTTACGAAGCAAGGCGTTACGGAATCAGACAATACCAGGGGCTTGGGGAATATGTATCGTGGAAGCCAGCCTTGCCATGAACCAGCATACCACGGCTCCAAGAGGACTTTACCAAAATCACTTCACCACATCATACCACTCAATCCGGTTTCAAGCTTGTTTCATAAAATTAAAAAAAGATATATACAAAGCATCAAGCAGACTTTACACTCACTTTGAGATGCCAGTGTACCAGCACATCCTCCGAACCCCATCTAATTCACCCAACCGATAAGAATGAACCCCAGCCAGACACCACACCCAGTTTCGTACATATAGCAGTTGATGATGATGATGATACACGACGTCTCCAGCGCCAAACCAAAAACACGACTTCGCTCGTGAGATGAGAGTTTCTGACACACATTTTAGGCGTTTCCATGAAAAAACAGCAAAGCAACAAAACAGTCGAGGGAGAGGTAAAGGAGAAAACAAAAACCAAGAAGCAGAACATGTTACAATGTCCTATACCAGCACCAACCGACCCTATCCATTGCTGGCAACCCGTGTACAAGTGAAGAAGTTGGGAAAATAGTGAAGAAAAGAAAAGACCATAAGCTCCATGACAAGTGACATCGTAAAAGGTTCGAGGAAGTCTTCACATCAGCAGAATGAGCTGGACCTGACTCGCCCACACTCTACTGTCCTCGACTTCCCTCTCCCTTTTCGAAACACCCGTGGAGCGCTGTTGGTCGCTCACCCCTTCGTTCAGTCACACCCTCGACGTCACTAGCGTCCTCGACCATGACGTCGTCGGCGCCAACGTGGTGGAGATCAGGCTGGCTGTGCGCATCGTCCGCGTCCTCGTCATCGTCGTCGTCGTGGTCGCTAACCAGACCTGGATTAGACTCGACGGTGTTGGGGCTGAGGTCTACCGGTGAGCTTGGCTCGTGATGGTCGCCTTCAGACTTGGTGGGAGATGGGAACGACAATGGAACACGTGCGTGGCTAGAGTGGGAACCCTTCTTACTGCCTGGTCGGGACGACGGGACTTTGCTTGCGGGAGCGCTGGCGGGAAGACGAGCGAGGTGAGGTGGTACGGCCGAGAGAGGAGTCGGTGCAGGACTATCGTCATCCGAAGCATCTAGTGCGTCCAGGTCCACCTTGGAACGGGCGGTTTCGACAAGCTCCGTAAAGTCGCCTTGTACGCCGCTGTTCTGGAAACGGGCAGCGAGGTAGGGCATTGATGATGACTTGCCAAAGCTAGCTGGGGTGGCATTCTTGGACTCGTCACGTGGCACAGCGCTAGGATCACGATGCACCTCCCGAGCATGTGGCGCGGGTACAGACTGTGATGCTAGTGGGTGGACGATGCCAGGAGTAGCAGGGACGGGGAAAGATACGGCTGGCGGTGCAGCTGGTGTGCTGGCTGGCTCGGTGGCGGCAACAGGAGTTCCAACATCGTTGACATCGACAGGAACACCACAGGTAATAGCTGCAGCGTCGTGGCTTTTAAACACCTGTTGGTGCTTGATACGACAATGGTTCAAGAAGCCCTGCGTGTTGGAAAAGTTGCTGTGGCCACAGGGAGCGCAGTACAAGCGCACCCACTGGCCATCGGTCGATCGCTTGTGCAACAGCGGGTCAACCTTGGGCGCTGGTGCTGGAGTTTCACCGAGAGGCGTGAGCTTCAACATTCCAGTCGAAGTTCGCGACGTGCGGCCTCTGTGAGCTGACCCATAGTCGGCAAAGCTGCCGCGCGTCGTTCTGCCCTCACCAGTGCCAAAGTAACCTTGAGCTTGCTGAGCGAGTGCGCGTTCGGAAACGGGGTCGAACTTGGCATCCGAGATCAACCATTTCGCGTAGTGGCGGGTGTACGGGCCGTCGGTGACTCCCCAAGGAGCAGCATACTGCGGTTCCGTGAAGCCAGAGTTGGGTTGCAGGGAAGCACCAACGCCAAGACTGACATGCTCACTGAGACCTTCGGTGCCCGGGAAAGGAATGAGCGAACATCGCCTGAGCTGCTCGAGGGAAACCTGGCACTTGGCGAGCTCCTGTTCAATCAAACGAAGTTCGTTGTGTTTAAGCAAGATCTCGTAGTTGATTTGCGCCTCGATGGCTTGTTGCACAGGGGTCAATCCAGAGTCCATGGTAGTAGACGGCGTGTTGATAGATTCAGGCTTGGCAGCCGGTTGCACAGAGTTGGAAGCCTTGCTCTTGTTGGCGCCCTCTTTCCTTGAAGGGTGCGCCTTTGGTCTGGCATCCAAGACTTCGGCAGGTGCTTTGGGCGCGTCTGGGAGACGTCCATTCTCGGTGGCGACTTTTGCGTTTGCATTTCCGTGGACAGCTCTAACCTCACCGTGGGCACCCTTGGACTTCTTCACTACTGGTTCAGGACTATCCGTCCGTTTCCGCTTGATCTTGTTCATGAAGTGTGGCATGTCGACGACCGGCAGCGGTCTTGACTTGTGCAGGGTGGATTTCTCCATGATCTTGTCGCCGGGCGACTCGTTACACCATGGAAGGCGAAACATGGACTGCATTGTGAAAGAAGTGGAAGCCTAAAACCAACAGAGCTCATCTGTAGTGGTGAGGGTCGTGCGCATCGAAGTCCAGGTGCTAGTAAGGCTGCAGGATGACGTTGCAGCAAGGCGCAACAACAGTAACGCGCAACTGGAGCCCGACTGGAAAATCCAACAGAAAGTCGTGCGAGGAGACAGTATTAAAACAGGTAGGGGGGGGGTATCAAGTGTGCGCGAAGGAGTGCAGGAAGAGAAGCAACAAGCAGTTAAGCCGTTGAAATGGTGACGTGGAGGGCAAGAGGCGCGATGATCGGCCACTTGGTAAGGAAGAAACAGCCGCACCAGCACGAAATCCTAGAAAAGAATTCGTGAATACAGGATAGAGGGGTGTATTACAGGTATGCAGGGCTACAAAAGGCCGTGTAGAGGCGTGGGTGTGGGGGGGGGAGGAAGTTTTGGGGAGGGGGATGGTGTGCCAGATGGCGATGATGTTGTGATGAAAGGCGACGACGAAGTTCGGGGGGGGGAGCAGTCATCCAGCGCATTTCCGCACGTACGGGCTAAGCTAAGCGGCGCTAGCCAGGGCCCCCCCCTGTCGAGCCACCTCCTTGCCGGAATGGACGATATGTGTGCCCTTGCGCTCCAGACAAAAGCTGGCAACAAAGCAATTCACATGCGAAAAATAGCAGCCATCCAACATATCGCAACTCTCCCCCCCCCCGCCAGTGTCCCTCCCGCACCTCACTGGAGCACGGCGCTCTCGACTCAACGCGTACGGTTTGCTTTTCGCGCAATTTACATCATTATGGGGCCCTTCGCTAAGTGTGAGCCAAGGGGCACATCCGCTAACTCGCTGCCAGCAAACGTTCAACGACTCAGGTCTTGTCTCAGTCGTCATGTCATTCGGCTTGCCGGCTTAGGGCTGTCCGCGGGGGATGCGCGATGTGATAAGCACTGTAGGGCACCATGAGATGATCCATCTGCCAGATGTGTCCACGACAGCATTTTCTCCCGTCGCACACGCATGCACCGATATTGCAAGACAAGGCGGAAGCCTCGGATCAAAAAATGGTCCCGGGGGGGGTGCACTATCCACCTCCCAATAGTCGCTGCAGTGATACACGCAAACTCCATTCCAGGCCTCGATCAAGATCCGGTGAAGTTTACACCTCGCTCTCGCTGTGTGGAACAAGGTACTCGTCCTAGCCTCAAGGTGGCCCAAGGTCAATTATGCTTCCAAGCCTGGACGCGCATGCAAGCCAAGCCAACGCCACGAAATGCCGCCGGCGTCCCAGCTCAGACTGCCCTCCCTCCACACACTGGCGACCGGCAACCGGTCCACTAACACGCTGGGAGGCTGCACCCCCAGCTGAAACACTTTCAACACCACGATGGCGATCGGCTTCCGTGCATCATTCTCTCACGATTGGACATGTCATGTCATGTGCTGTCAAGACTTGACGGGTGCATTTTTCTCCGACGGCATGCGAAAAGACGAGAATCTTCTTCCCAAGACCGTGGCAAGTCACAAGCACTCCAGTGAGGCAACTTCTCTCGCAATATGACTCTTATTAGACATGGTGGTGGATTGCGTTGAGGGCTAAGCTGATCGCGGTCCCGGGCGCTCTTCCGTCTCCGGTTTCGCCCGTGCTTTCGATGCGCGATGCTGCGGCACGTGGGCTAACCGCTTCGATGCCCACGCCGAATCCAGATGCCCTCCCTTTGACAACACCAAAGACAAAATCGAAAAGGAAGGAAAATACGCCCATCGTAATACACACTCTGCGAATCACGCGCTGCTGCCCACAGCCCGTGGTATCGCACTGAGAGCGAAAGCACCCACACCTGCTGATGTCGATGCCGGCGCATCTGCGGCGCCCACCACATCGCTGGCCTCTTCCCCACGACTCACTCTCTTTACCGCACTCCCCAGCGCAGCTTCGCTATCCCCACCCGGCGCCGTCGCCAGATTCTTGAACGGGCAAGTACCCGCTGCCAGCGCCGCATCTTCAATCTCACTTTCGCCCTCACTGCCATCATGCAGCACACGTTTGCCATGTAGAAACCCCTCTGGTTCAACACCCGGCACTACTCCCTCCTCTGCAAACTCTTCGCCATCGCGAACATACCATTTCGCGAAGAGGTCGTTTTGTATCCAGATGACTTTCGACAACGCCTTTACCAACGCAACCTTCTTATCCATCTTCAGCCTCGGATGCGAAAGTACTGCTTCGGTGATGATGTCCTGGATAAACGAGAGCGTCACACCAATGTGCACGTATTCAACGTGTAAGGGGTGTGCTCGTCCTTGGCCAACGTGCATCATACCGACTTTGTCAAGGTACTCCCAAAACTCCATCTTAGAAGGGTCGCTGCATAGCTTGGTGAGGTAGCCGCGGAGGAACATTTTGCGGTACAAGATCTGGGGTGAGTTCTCGCTCAGATTGGCATCTACAGGGCCTTCATAAGATGTTGAACGTGTTTCAAAAGCTCGCGCTGTGATGTCGTATTGGAGTAGTTTTTTGTAGACAATGTTGACGACGGCGGGGATTAGGGCTTTGATGTATTTTGCGCCGGTTGTCAGCGCTTCGATGTCGCCTACATCGCGTTAGTCAAAGCTGTGCAAGGTAAGTGTTTGCCAAACTTACTTGAGCTAAAGTCGAGAAATGAATGCAGGTATTGTATTCGCGCTTCTAGACTGGTGTACAGATCGCGGCGCTCGATGTGCTGCATGGGTCGGCGGTTGAGCGGCGTCATGTTGGGCATTTTGGGTCGTAGACGGCGAAGTAGATTACGCTTTTCTAGTGAAGAGTGCGTCTCGCAAGTCTGTAGATGATTCTGAACGCTTGTGATATCGAGTAACACCCCATTCAAACTGAGCCATATATCATTGTCGCATTCCGTGTACACGAGGCTTCCAGCTTGGGAAGGTGGTTCGTGCGTCGAGGTGGTGTGTTCGGTCGTAAGATGGCGTGACACTCGCCTTCGCATCGCAAGATCCTGTCTCATGCCTTGATCACAACGATAGAATGTCGTCTTCGTCCAGTCGTAGCCCCCTACACCAAGACAACTTTGACAATCTCAGGATCTTCATTATCGGGGTAGCAATCGGCACACATGCCCACTAGGCGGAAAGCAGCAGCGCCGGTAGAGCTCGGAGAATAACAAGGTCGCAGGATCAACCCAAAAGCCGAAGGTACGTCCCAGTACTTGGCACAAATTGCGCGCGTGGTACGAAACACAAAATCCCCAGGCTTGACGTCTCCGAAGGCGATACCAAACTGGAGTGACCCCTTGTATTCGTAGGAAAACGCGTCGTAGCCTTCTAGTATTCGCTTGGCTTCGGAGATGAACTTGGGCATGTCGAGGTCAACAAGCGCTCCATCGTTGTCATGCGATTGTAACCCAAAGACTCTCTTCGCAGCTATCCACAGAAGTTGCTCTGGATCCAGGCTTGTAAACCCGGGTACCCTTGAAGTCTGATTGATCAAGGCGCTTTCGATATCAAACGTCGGTCGAGAGTACACGGCCGGTATGCTGTGCATTGCAAGAGCCAGTACCCACGCCATCGAACGCCTATACATGTCAGACATCCCACGACTCCACTGCCTCTGTAAAATTGTCACAAAGTAAGATATCGCGTCCGGTTTGCTTTTGCTCGATTGGGTATGGCGAATACAATGAAGACAGCCGTTGAGATGTACTGCCTTCACCCCGTACACGTCGGTGATGTCCGGATCGTCTTCTCTCCAAAGCCTCTCCGCAGTGCTGCGCCAGGGACCCAAAAGCCTATCATCGGCCAGAGACTGAGATGGACGCAGATATCTGAAGAAGTTTCCAACGTTGGTCAACTTCCGCGTCATATTCCAGCTTGGTACCCATGAAGGCCAGCCTTCTCCTTGGTGGGCGAGGCCTCCAAATTCGAGCGCGTGCACAAGGATTTTGTGGCTCAGGCCCGCCTTGACGCAGGCGCTGGCAAGGCTGGTATAGGTTTGTGAGAAATGTAGATTATAGTCCACGGGGCAAGGCAGGACCCATGCAGAGCGTTCGTCGTCTTGTATCGTTGCGCCCGGCAATAGGCCATATAGCGAGTAAACGCGATCACGTTCATCTGCACACATGGTTATGTGGTACGTCTGCATAAGATCCAGTATACTCATGTAAACCCTGGATTTATCAATGGAGGTCGTTCCGGGATCCTCTAGTGCGTCTTTCCCGAAAGTCTTCAGCATAACGATATTGTCGAGGGTCCGCGTCGTGGCGTCAGCCCCATGAGCAGACCTGTAGGCCCACCAGAGTGCGTCTACGCGCTCGTGAAATTGGTTCCACGAGATTTCGTCGGCTCCACAATGAACAACTGCTTCACTGCTCAGTGCTACCTCTTGTAGAACCCACCGTCTTGTGAACCAAGCTCGGGAGAAGAACTCTCTCATTGAAGCCATGGCTGATGTTGAAACATCCGAGGTAGGCTGGCAGTATCTCTTTTGAATGATTTTCCACAAGTCGTCTTCGTCCAGATCACTTGAGTCGAATACTGGATGTATGGCATCTAGCTCCTCGTCTGTTGCTGGACCTAGCCAAACGCGCACTTTGCGAGCCAAGGCATAGATCCTCCCCATCAAACGCACTTGCTGGTTCTTCTCCGGCAAGTCGTCTTGATTTATGCAAACTAAACTTTGAGTTAGCATCGCCCATACGACACAGCGCGCATCAGCACATACTCGCATCTATCCACAAATAACGTGGTTTCTTAGACTTTCGCAAGTGTCGCAGCATCTCGTCAACAACGGCTGTAATACAAAGGGCTTTTCCATCGCAAACAAAAGACGTAACGTTATTCGGAGGTCCCCAGCAATATGACACGCCATCGTACGCTGGCGGGTTGACTTTGTCGACCCCAACCTTCCGTACCAAGAGGCTGCCGATTAGAGGCTCAGCAAACGCGCCTGGCTCCAGGCGCAAAACACGGATCTGGTTCTTCGATTCTATTGCGTGATAGTGGTAGAATTCTTCGCGGTCTTCCATACTGAGTATATGTCAGCTTTGCGCCGTTGTGATGTCTGCAGACTGCGCTGTCGTATGAGAAGCTGAAGGCATCCTAAAGCTATAGAAATATGAAGGTTCAAGGGCACGTGGCACAAGTGCGACAATACTCTGCTAGCGGTATGTCAACGAGGAGATATCGATAGGGCGTGTAGGGTAGCACAGAAGCTGCATGATAAGAGTAATGCGCGAGCGACGACATCGTGAGTGTTGATGTTGCAAGAGGGAGATGGCAAGCGATTGGGGCGCGGGAAGATGCCATGACATTATCGACATCAACACAAAGACGTGACTCTTTCTTCGTAATGACGATGGCGGCATTCCTCGCAATGTGCGCCCACTCTCTAAAGTGAAAATCGGCACATGCACGATACCGAAGAGTCAAAAGACGCGATAGAAGTGACTGTGACGGGTACCGTGGGTATGCGCCCGTAGCCGACAGCCTTCCCCACGAAACGTCAACTGCATCACATCTCACAACACTACCCTCAATCTCTACCTACAGCGCGCGATACAATGGCCATCACCAACGTTGCGCTCATCGGCGGCACGGGCACGCTCGGCGCACCCGTCCTCAATGCGCTCAAAACCTCCGAGTTTGACATCTTTGTCCTGAACCGCAAAACATCCAAATCCGTCTACCCAAAGACCAAAGTCATCACGGTTCCCGATGATCTGAACGTCGATGAGGTCGCCAAAGTACTGCGGGAAAACAAGATCGATGCGCTAGTCATAACCATCGCCGGAAGCCATGTCGAATCGCAGAAGAAGCTCATTGACGCTGCGTTCAAGGGCGGCGTGAAACGAGTCATGCCAGCGGAATTTGGAAGCTGCGACTCTGCGGATGACAAGACGAATGAAATCTTACCGCTAATGAAGGGCAAGAAGGACGTTCGAGACTACCTCTCAACATTGGAGGGCAAGGAGCGGGAAGACGGCATGGGAAAGCTTACATGGACGAGTCTCGTTACCGGCCATTTCTTCGACTGGGGCATGACCTGCGGCCTATTGAAGTTTGATGTCAAGCATCGCAAAGCGTATATTCTCGACGGCGGCAATATCAAGTTCTCCGCTTCCAACCTGGACTTTATCGGCAAAGCAGTCATCAAAATCTTGGAGAAGCCAGATGACACCGCCAACAAGCTCCTCTACGTCCACAGCCACCATGTCACGCAACTCGAAGTTCTTGCTGCCCTGGAAAAGGCCACAGGCGACAAGTTCGAGAGGATCAATCAAAACAGCCAGGAAGAGTTGGATGTTGTCAGACCGAAGATGCTGAATGGAGATGGAGAGGCGAGGGAGGAAGTTGTTGCCGTGTGGGGAGTGGTTGCTGCGGACTGGAAGGAGAAGGAGGGTTTTGCGAACAATATGCTTGGGCTGCAAGAGGAAGACCTCGATGAAGTCGTGCGGAAGGTCGTCTCGGAGCTGTGAGTGGGTGCAGAAATGCTTTCGTATGCTCGGTACCAGTAGCTGAGGGGCATGAGGGTAGTTGACAGACTATGCTACCACACTAGCTCTATGACCATTGGACTCCAATTGCTACACACGTAATTGCTAATGTCGCTGTGCCAAAGCTCACTATTGCGCAATCATCTACGCTGAAGTGCAGTGGAGTTTTGTCAACCGTCTCATCCGCGTGCCAGATACCCAAACTCGCGAGAAGACAGTATGTGGGTCACAGCACTTACTTTGAAACTCATGTCATCCACTCTAGATTGATGCCGTACTTCCAATGCGCAAGAAGGGGAATACCGTATCGTTGTCTCTCATGGGACATCGTAAGGCCTGAACAGCAGAATCGTCAAGCGTCTTCAGACAAGATCCGACTGTGCCGTAGGCAACAGTCTACCGCTCCCTCCAACCGTATTTTGCGCGCTCATTCAGCAAGTCCGCACTGTCTCAGCCGTTCAATCGTACATTACTCGTTTCTGCACGGACCTGGTTTTCCTCGAGCGCCCAATCCCGGTAGCTGCCAATCCATCGGTCAAGACTATCAAGACTACTCATCGAACAGTTTGCAACGCAGACTATTCGACAAATCTTCTCGACCCTTTTGCTCCGCACTCTTGGCCCGATCCTCCATCTTGTCTTCTCCACCACCGTCCTTCACGCCGCCTGTCCTCCAAACCGCCTGTCCTCCAAACCGCCAGATCGTCATCCGCAGCTTTGTACACTGCCGGCACATCGTTCTGGTTGTAGTACTTGGTAGTAGGCGCACCTCCACGATATACGTACCCGAAGAACTCTTGGACGTCACGCCTAAAGGCAGGATCTTGATGGAGTACGTAACCGCCACTGTACGCGGATTTGAGGGTCTGGACTGAGATGGGGTGCTTCTTGCCTGAGAAAGCGACACTGGCTGCGGAAGGTAGCGAGTAATCGGCCGATGCGAGGTTTTTTGTGAGCGGTTTGGAGCGGTCGACACTGAAGGATGTTATCCGTGGCGCAGGAGGCCTGGGGATATTGACAGAGGCAAGCGTTGGTGGCCTGGGAGGGCTGAAGCCTAACAGTGTCTTGGACGTATGTTTGGATGTGGGGTCGCGCTGCGTGTTGTTTGAGAATGATGCTGATGGGGGAGGTCGCGTGCTGAGAGCAGATTGTGGGGAAGCCATAGGCACGTAGCCAGATGTGAAATTGCGCTGCATGTCGGTTGACGGAAATACTTGTGGCAGAATCGGAGTGTTGAGAGGAGATGGGGGAGGAGCTACGTTGGATGTCGAAGGAGCTATGGTTTGTTAGTGCCAAGAAAGTGAAGGTGAATTGACATGCTGAACTGTCTCACCCCAATTGCACACCATCGCTCCCATCTCGCTTAGCAAGAAAAGCACACCCTGATGTGCAAAGTGCAAAGAGGGCCCTCGTACTAGCGGCTCGATCTGATTAACAAAAGCGCAAACGGCCTCGCCACTTGCTGTCGCAGCTATGGCGCATTCTAGGAACTCTTTGTAGAATATCCAATCAGGACCCAGCTCTGCTCGAAGCACGAGTAAGAGTGGGCCAAAGTTGTACAACTTCACTTTAGGAGCAGCCTTTTGCTGTTGGCGGCGATGCATCGAGAGAGATATAGAACGATTGACGATAGGAACGAAAGGGTTGAGTACTAGAGGAACCTATAAGATAGAGAAATATCTGAAGCTACATGTACCTATAATAAACAGTAAGATCAATTATCTCACTGAAAAGCTCTCGCCCGCATCGTGACAATAGCAAAGAGAGGTACAATACCCCACCTAAGCAGCTGAGGTGCACCTAGGTACCGTGCGAGCAGCACGAATGCAATCGGGCTACTGTATCGTCAGGCAGTAGATTATAGAGATAGTCGAGACCTTTACGCATTACTGGCATTCCATCTCTTCGCGAATGGATCATGATCTGGATCAGACCAGCGCACGTACTCCGCACTATCAGCCAACTCTTGCGCGATCGTCTCACCATAATTCAGTCCTATGAAAGCATATGTCGCGTCTATACCCGCACTGATACCGGACCCAGTGACGATGTTCCCATCTACAACCCATCGCGCCTCAGCAACCCAGTTCACGTTTGGCCCTGTACTTGTCGCCCACGTGTAGGCGCGCTTGTTCGTCGTCGCACACCGGCCATCCAGAACACCAGCGCGCGCCAAGATCGTTGCTCCGGTGCAAATGCATAACAGAGCTCTGAGACTAGGGTAAATTTCCTTTACGAATTCAATTTCAGCACTCATATCGTTACGCGTACCGATACCACCGGGTACAATGAGAACGTCGATGGCACCACCCCGCGCCTCCGCATACGCACTTGACTCTTGGATATCAAGCTGCTCGTGAAACGTGCGGTCTACCATGATGCTCTGCGACACATCCGTGTCAGGATGTGAGAACATCCTGTTTCCAGCTCCTTGATGTGATGTCACTACAGCGTCGGCGGTCGCGGCGAGCATAGTCAACTTGGTGGGGAAGTGGCAGAGCATGGACAGCAAGTTGAAGACATCGAGAGGACCAAATACGTCGAGCGCCTGGAAGCCGGGGAAGAGCAGCACGCCATAGTGTACAGGTTTCTCGCCGTTGATATCGAAGAATGGAGGTTTGACGGTTGACGGGTTGGAGGTTCCGTTGCGATCGGGGGTCGGAGGAAGCTCGGCCGACGTGGTGGTCATGGCTTTTGGGGGCGGCAGGATAGGAAGGACTTTGGGCCTGGTAGCGACAACATCTTCCCATTTTTGTGCGGCAGAGCCCCATACATATCATTGGGATGACCATCGAGCTAGTCTCTATATGCGCGAACTGGCGACTGTGGCTTTACCGATAATGCCAGTTGAGGGATTCACCGATCCAGCTAGACGCACCACAGCGGAACGGCTAAAACACCTGCGTGTTTAGATCAATGCTGACGGCAACTGTAGACGATATCGCGCTCGACTGGCCTCTTTTTATATTACGGAGAGACTCCAGACATGACTGCTCCGGTAATGTGTCGCACCAATGAGCTTGTTTGACTACGACGTTGCGTCAGCCATACCGGACCATGCTGTAACGACTCACTTTTGACTGGCCATGCACATATCACGTTCCAGATTATATAAACCCCGCAAACGAGAGATGCCGCATGATAGGTTGCGAAAAGTGTCTCCACATGCTCCGACCACGAGTTCAGGAAGAGTTGCGGATGCGCCACGCAGTATGTCAATCGAAGTCATTATTCCAGTTCAATTTCACGTCACCATGCCTACTTTTGGGCCCAGGGGCCACGTACATCCACGTAGCCAATTTGAGTTGAACGTGGTTGAAAACGATATCCAAGGCGAACAGAATCAGTCACACGGATCTTGGTCCGCTGTTCACTTGGCCAGTTTCTCACTTCCAGAATATATCGCCATCTTCCTCTATCCTCTTCTCCTTCCATTGCAGGAATCTCACTATGCCGCTATTCAACGGGAAAGGGTCCCGAAAATCAACAGAGACAGATGCACAGCGATCGAGTGAAGGATCTAGGCTCAGCGAAGAAGCTACTCCAGTACCTACGATGCAAGACGTTGAAGCACTCATTCAATGGAACGCGTCAAAAGCTAAGCGAAACAGCCGCTCAGAACGCCTAGCGCACGACCCGCCAGCGTCGCACAAGCTCACGAGAGAACACATCCAAGCCTGGAAGTAAGTCTTGATTATTCCTATCCCTTGTGGACCCGTTTTCTCTAACCGTGCGCAGACATGCCGCCAACGACTGCAAGGCCAACTTTTTCCGCGTCTTCCTATGGCCATGTATGTACTGTCTCCATTACATCGACTACAAGGAACGACCACGGAATTCGCGTTTCATCTGTAGGGAACCGGAGTGTGTGGGCAGAGGCAAAGTCCAGGTGAACTGTCTTTGGAAGATCACGGAAGGGATCTCTTTCCACGCCGATGATCGGGCCAGTGTGGTCTCTTCCAAGGCCGATAACCAAGCCAGTGCGTTAAGGTGATCTTGGGCGCGCCCATGGGAGGCCTTCGATGGATGCGATGCTATCGAACCAGTCACCGTGCGGCCAAAGCGAGTCGTCCCATGATACTGGCGCGTCGAGAAGTTCGGGATCCATATCGTTGTCGGGATCGTGCTCGCTGTCGGGGATGGTGGGAGATGCCGGCGATGTCCCAGGGCTCTGGTTTGCCGCTGGTTCGACCACCTCGGTATCCGTGGTAGTTGGAGGGTAAGCCAGTGTTGGAGACTCTTCGCGCATCTCTGGCTCTAGATCAGTTTCCAAAGCAGTCTCAGGTCCTGTAGCCAACATATCCTCGGGTGCAACCACTTTCTTGCCTGACTCTATTTGCCTCGCCTTTGCTGCATTCCGCTTCTGCAGCTGAGCCAATTGTCCATCCTTCACATCTTCGTCGTCATCCCCCGCTGCCGTACCATCCCCTACCACCGGGAACTTGACAGCTTCATCACCAGCCTTTTGTTTCTCGATCTCCGGATTCATTAAATTCGCCAGCCTGTTGTGTAATCTCGAGATCGCCGGAAAGTCCGTGTCTACAAACTTTGCCATTGCGACAGCGGAATCTTTGGCGCGGACCCGCGATGCGATGATATCGCCATAGTACTCGCGGTAGATTGGGCGGACGGCGGTAGGCAGCTTCTTGAGGAGTTGTGTAAGTGTGGCTTGCACAGTGTGAGGTACATAATACGCGTTGCCTCTGGAAGCGCCGTAATTGTAGTATACCCAGCTGGACATGATTCGTGGTTGAAGTTTGACTTGATCGAGTACTCTATTGGTTGGTGAGTTGTGCTAACAGTGTGTGAGATCGGATGTGATCTAGAGAGGAAAGTATTGGTTATATTTGAACCAGCACGGATAATGAATGTGACTCGATAGTGAACGAATGTGCAGCTTTTGGCTGAGTAGGCGCAATGGCACTTTTGATAATAGCGTAGTATTCACTTGTATACGTTGGCTAACGAGTACTAATACCCTGTAACATTTCTCATTCCCTTTATCCATTCGAGACAGCAACGTCCATCAGTGGGTTAAGGTCCACAGTCGACAATTGTGCACTTTTCTAGTAGGCTTGCACCTCGGTCACCCAACCTCCATCACCTCAGAGAATACATCAAGACACTCGGCTACCTCGCCAAAAATAACGTGTCTAGCATTCAAGTAAACAGCTGGACAAGCGCAGATCATGAATGAGGATCTGGTAGTATTTGGAAAGAGACGATTAGGAAGCTCCTGTTAGTATTCTCAAGAGAGCAAAATCCACCATAGAGATACTCACTAGGGCCGCAGTTCGCCATAGACAGCGTCCCACGATGGGAATGCCGCAGATCGAAATTCTCATCATCGAAGAATGGGCCATATATGCTCTCGCCAAGCCTGCTCTGTTTGCATAAGGTTAACTACTGTGTTGAGATTATCGTTGTGAAAGGCCTCAACGCACGGATATATTTGTAGTGTCGCCGCCCATCATTGTAAAGCCCTCAATCACGCTGTAGATCCTGGTACCCTTGTAATGAAGAGGCATACCACTAGCTCCATATAGTCTATGGCTAGACAACCCGGTACTACCTTAGGACGTCGCTGCTTTATTCTTGCTTGGTTTGGGCCCCTACGGCAGATATCGTTCAAAAACATTTTTTGTCAAAAAAAAAGTCTACGCAAGATGCTATGAAGGTCCCGCGAAGCCTAGTGAAGGTGACTGCTTATTTGGCTTTCGTCACGTGCAAGCGGGCGGCCCAGCATAAGAACAGAACAAGCAAAAAAAGATGAGCAGTCTCGTGGCATTCTCTATTTCCCATGCTTCAAAAATCAATATCTACTTCGACCGTGTTAAGACGCATGCTACCAACATGTAAAAATTCACGGTTTGCGGCGCTCAGAAACCTTGACCATGATCTTCTTGTCACCCACCATCTTCCCGCTCAACTCCTCTATCGCACGACTAACCTCGCTTGTTGCTATACCAACGAAGGCGTAGCCCTGCTTGACAATGACTTTCGAAACTGTGAAGTTTTTGAAAATGATGCGGATGTTCGAGTCCGCAACGCTATAACGTACTTTACAAGCGAGCGGGCCATACAAGCGAGCGGGCCACCCCACCAACTTTGCACCCCTCTTACACTTTAATTAACAATAGCTCCACCAAATCAAGCCCAAAACGTTTCCTGTGAGGCTGATGTACAGCTAGCAATCTCAGCTATTAGTTAAGGCTAAATCTAGTCTTATAGAGGTGCTGCGCGGATGTACGAAGTCTCTCGAACGACGCTTAACCGCCAGTGCGCTAGTATACCTGCCCGACCTAATTGCTAGCCTAACTTAAGGAAGCTCACCTAGAGAGAAGAGGAGGTGATTACTAGCTATATACTTAGTCTTAACTAGCGTAGATTTGCGCCTACGTACGCAGCTGTACAGGATATAGCCAACAAGCTGCTAGCTGCACGTAGCGTAGGCTAGGTTAGCGTCTACTAGCCGCGCAACTTTGTTAAGCGTACGGACAGTCTTACGACATGTTTTAATTAGCTATATAATAGGCAGAGAGCTCTTTGTAAGGATCCTGTATTAATAGGGAAGTGGTTTGAGCTCTTAGAGAAGACTAAGGCTAAGTACGGCATCTGCGATAAGGACGTCTACAACTTTAACGAGGCTAGCTTTATAATAGGCAAGATTACGACTTAGCTCGTCGTAACAGGGTTAGAGAGGAGAGGCAGGCCAAAAGCTGTTTAGCCTAGTAATCGCAAGTAGGTAACGTTAATTACTGCGATTAACGCTACTAGCTAGACAATCCCTCTATTCCTCGTCTTTGCTAGCTAGTATTACCTGTCTGCCTAGTACGAGGAGGAGGATATCCTACGCGACTAGGTAATTGCTGTAAGCGACAACGGCTAGACGAACAATAAGCTAGGAGTTAAGTAGCTAAAGCACTTTAACGCCTACATAAAGACTCGTGTTGTAGGTGCGCGTCGCCTGCTTGTCCTTAATAGCTATAAGAGCTACTACTCGCTTAAGTTTTAAGAGTTCTGCAAGGAGAACAACATCTACACGCTCTGTATGCCACCTTACTTATCCTACCTACTTCAGCCTCTTAATGTTAGCTGCTTCTCGCCGTTAAAGCGCGCGTACAGTTGTAAGGTAGAGAGCCTAATCTGCTACTATATTAACTACATTACTAAGCTCGAGTTTCTGCTAGCGTTTAAGGCAGCGTTTGATCGAGCGTTTACACTAGCTAATATCTGCTTAGCCTTTTAAGGCGCAGGCCTTGTCCCTCTTTAGCTAGACGTTGTCCTATTAAAGCTAGACGTGTAGCTACGTACGCCTACTCTAGTTGCTCTACTAGAGGCTTTCTAGGAGGCTCGTACGCCGAGCAACGTACGTAAGCTTAAGGCTTAATTATTGTTAATACGTGATCGCGTACGACGGCATAAGAGCTCATCACTAGCTTTAATTATTGAGGCGATTGATTAGCTTAAGAAGGGGGCTAAGGTAATAATGCTCTTGGCTAAGCTAATGCACGATTGGATCGCCGGCCTTAAGAGAGCTAATAAGGCAGCGTCAAAGCGAAAGCAGCGCAAGAAAAAGCGAATCCAGAAGCGTAGAGTGTTAACAAAGGGAGATGGCAAGGATATACTCGCTCAGCGAGAGGCTGACCAGCAGATTGCTCGAGAAGAGCGTCAGGAGGGAAAGCGATTAGGCCTTAGCTACCGGGCTCTGGCGCGCTGCAGCAGGTGCAAAGGGACTGGCCACAACTTACGTACGTGCAAACAGGATACTTAAGATACTACTTAATCTACTATGTTAATATCTATGTATTTTACTCTAAGGTGGTTGAGATGCGCAGCTTTAGAGGTGATTAAAGTTGGTAGGGTGGCCCGCTCGCTTGTATGGCCCGCTCGCTTGTAAAGTACGTTACGGAAGATTGTTTAGCTTTGTTTCCGTCATGTCTGGTGGAAGTGCAACGGGCGGTGCACCAACCGCACCAAAGGCAGTCTTCTTCTTCTTATCTCTATCCGATATGCTCACTCGGATAGTCCGACCTCGCCACTGGAAGCCATTTCCGAATTGCGCAAGAACTGCATTTGCGTCCGGTTGCCTGAAGAAGACGAAGCAGAATGTCTTACCACCTGGTGGCATATTGACATCTTGGATGGGGAAGTCTTTGAAGATGTCTCGAATATCGGTCGACGTAGCACCGGTCTTCAAGCCCGCAACGAAGAGCATTACGTCTTTCTCCTTGACGAGTAGGCCTTCCATCTCTTCGTCTGGGACGCACTGGGCGTTCAATGTGGCATTCTTCCAGTATGTGCTAGCAAATCGAAGCACAATCTCAATTGCCATACTGGGTGTCTCGAGCTGCACGAGTCCGACCCCCGGTTGTGCAGATCTCGAGTGAATCACTGCAATGCCTCTATAATCGTCGTTTTCGTTAGCGTCTTTGCGGTAATAGTCCACCTCGTCATTGTATTCCGAGTATTCCTCACACACAGGCCCCAACAGTTGGTTCAGATTGCTCGAGGTATGTCTCTTAGGGAAACCAGTAATCTCGACGGTACGCGACAGGATCTGGTTATCGCGTGCGTGGAGGAAGTCTGACAAGCGGTTCGTAAATCCCTCGGGGATATCTGTGTGCACCTCGTCACGTAGGTGGGTGATCATCTTCTGGCCCGTCCGTCCAAAGTGTCTCCCGTCGTTATCGTTGGCGAACTCATTACCGATCTCGTGTGTCTTGAAGACTATGAAAGCACATGTGCTTCCCCCAGGCCGTGTGTAGACGTCCTCAATCTCATCCTTGCGCAAGCACAACTCGGTGAAAATATAGGATGACTCGCAGTTTAAAGGAAGGTGGCTGATTTGTACAACGTTCGACATGGCTAGTTGAGTGTTCCTGAAAGCAAGTGGTAGCTGTTGGTAGGGTTCGAGTGGTGATTCGAGTGGTGGTTGTGATCTGTGTAGAGAATAGGAGAAAGGCTAACTAGAGCAAAATAAATAGGAGCGAGAGCAGACAGTGCATGGTCAGAATATCGACCGGTATTTTCACGATGCTCGAACCTTGGTCCTAGATTCCTCCATTTGGCCTGCAGATTGGTGGCGCAATCCACTCCATCCACTGTTTGCAGAGCAGACGAGCCACTCGCAACGTCCGCAATCCACATTGTACTCATACAAAATTTTACTACCAAAGGAATCATCGCAGATAAAAGAAGAAAATTGATCGCTTAAAGGATTTATCGCTCTATAAAGTATGGTAATGAGAATGCTAGGCTTGCACCAGCCTTTCCAAAGCAGCGTCAACTACGGTCGACGAGAACGTCCTGACGGACATCCTTCAATCCCACTAGTTGCAATTCCAAGCTCATTCTTCGTTGGACATTTGCACACAGCCTTGTGGGCCTCCCATGCATATCACATCGACAACAGTTCCGCTGATAACAATTGGCCTCCTCACTGCATTCTCGTGCCTTTGGCTACCACTGCTGTTATTGCTCTGCACTCTTAACGTATGCTACCTACAGGTTGCCAAACATGGCCTGCTTCTGTTCTTTGGAGACATGCTTGCTGAGACCAGATCCTTGGGCGATGCCGTCTGGATGCATGTAGCATCTAAGTGGCGAGAGGAGACGTAATGCTCTATGGAGTTTGCAAACCAGATGTTTCCCCTTTCAACTTTACCATAAGCATTCCAGGGTTCGTATTCCATTTTTTCGTGGTTGTAGTCGTCGAAGTGCACGGTGGAGAAGATGTGCGCAGTATTTGTGATGCTGATGTAGCGACTGGGATACTCGGGAGTTGCTGACGCGAGCAAGGGTTTTTGAGGAGATGGTACAAGAGGAAGTACCGGTGGTTGTCGGTGCCGAGCTGTGTTCCGTAGCCATCCTTAGTCTTTCCATATGGAGTGGCCATCACACTGCATCCTTGCAGTAAGTGAACGACGTCAGAGCGAGCGGATCGTAGGTTGGTATCATTCCGTACGAAGCCCAACGTGGAAACAATCATGACATGGGTCACGCATAAACTTACGGAACACCGACAACAGCAAAAAATCTAGACATGGATAGGCATGAAGAATACCAATTATCCAAAGTCAAGACGCATAGGATGTATTTCGGCATACGCAACTTAATTCTGCATCCTCTACATAGCCACCTTCACACCCGCCGGACATCGTCCCCAGGAATCAAAACTAGGCCGTAATTGCTTACGATACCTCTAGATCCATGACTCAAACCATTTCAAAGCCTGCATATACGCCGACTGCTTTGCGTACTTCTGCTTGGGGATATTGGCGTTGACTCTGACTGCAAAACCGTGGGGGGCGCCAGAGTATACTGTCTGTTCATAAGTTATATTATTGCGTGTAAGAAGAACCTCGGCGTCAAAACGTTGCGTGATATTGTAGGTCCTGTCGATGTCTAATCATTGCGTCAGTCTATTCAGTACAAATCGGTGCCAGGGTACTCACCACTACCCGCAATACTGATTGGGTTTACTATTGCAGCGAATTCTGCATTGGAGACGAAAGTCGGATGCGCGACGAAGCCAATGTCGATACCCTTGCCTTCGGCCAAGAAGCGAGTGACATATCTTGCTCCAAAGCAATATCCGACAGCTGCGATGCTCCGGATGTCGAGCTCGCCGCGCAGATATTCAATCGTCTTCTCGACGATCGGCTCGACATTTCGGGGTTGATGGTTTGGGAGCCACCCGGTCAAGTTGAGTTGGCCTTCAGAGATGTCGCCAGGAATCGAGTCGCCCTCGTATAGATCGGGCATCACGGTAAAGTACCCTGCGCGAGCATATGAGTCCGCAAGCCTAGATTAAGAATTAGCTCCAGTAGTCTGCTAATCTTGCTGCGCGACCTTACAATTTGTTCTCTAGAAGCGGGATTCCATAGATGTCAGACAAGAAGAGGATCGCATTGCTGCTGTTCGTCTTGCTACGGCGGTCTGGGTACGCGTGGTAGATTTCGACTTTGATATTTTAGTGCTGCTCATAGCGATGAATCGTTGCGGAAATCAACCCACTTCCACTAACATTTTTGGTCTCCCCTTTCGGCTGGCCTATACTAGTCACGGTAGGAAACTGATATACTGGCTCCTTCCAGGCGGCAGCGAGATTGAGTGTGGCGAGCGCAAATGCACAAGCGCGGGCGAACTTCGTGGTCATCTTGATATTGGGGACGTCAACAACCGGAGAGGTTTGGAGTTGATGCGGGGAAGGTAGCTACTACGTCTTGATAAGTATCGTTTCACGTGGAATGCTTTTTCGATTTTTCCACGTTAGGTGAGCGCGCTTTCCGATTTACGGCAAGGCGAACGGCATTACAAAGATTAACTTGCGTCATCCTCCCAAGAAACAGCCCCAGATATGTAGTTTACAGATGTAGATCTTGTCGTAGTTGTTTGCTCTTTGCATTAGCGGCTTGTGCGTCTTGGTACCCCTCTCGTCCGACGTTCGTCCGGCCTCCGAAGCCTTGCGTGAAGCGCCCAGTACGCCTCTCTACAAAGTCGCAAAGGGGAGTCAATTTGCTGGATCAGGTTTGCGTAAACAATGGCCTCTGGCTTCTTGCTTTTCGGTGCGCCAAGTGCTCGAGTTGTTGCAGCATGGTGATGGATTTGAGAAGATCTTGTCTGCGCTTTCCTTCTTATTCGGCTCACCGCCTATACGTTATCGCAATAGCATTGGATGGGACGGGATAGAAACATAATCCCCTTGTAGAGAAAGGCTGGGTGATCTTTAGTGAAACAAACACGCTTTTTGTCCGCCGTTGAAAGTATTCATCGTATGATTATGTACCCATCAATCGTAAGTCATCAAGTCGTCTCTTTGGCTCTCCCGCTAGCTAGTATGCAGCCCTCGCGTATCCCGTGTTCCAGCCCTTTGCCAATCTACTCACGGATGAATGATGTTTACGAGCTCTCAAAGCTCTCTCTCTTCACCGCAAGGAAGGTCAAACTCCATAGCTGTCGGATATTGCTCTCAGTCGAGGTCAACGAGCCGAGCTGCTCAACTTGGAATCTGCCGTTGTACTGCCAGCTCCATACTTCGTGACTCAGCTGATCGCGGTTGGCGTCGATAGTATCCCATAGGCTGTTGTAAGCACGAAGAAGTCTGCCATGAACCCCCGAGTCGGTGCAGAAATCTACATCGGTGTGTCAGCAAGTTGATGATATAAAGAAAGCTTTAGTGGCCTACCAGGAGCATCATCCTTCGCGCATCGACCAAGCTGTCGCGCAAGTCCAGCACCCATCATGGCAAGCTGCCAGCTCCACACCACGGTGCCGTGGTAATCAGTTTTCGAGAAGCCTCCAGCAAAGCCTGCGTCTCCGGCGTAAGCTGGATTGGCAACGAACAACCCGACGTCGCTCGATAAGCCGACCGGGAATGGTTGAAGGATGTGATTAGCAGTCTGGTCGATGTATGCGGTAAGCTGGGTTTGATTGGTGGTATCCAGGAAGAAGTGTCGAAAGCAATCGTCGGTGTTCATGACAGGTACGACGGGTGAACCAGCATTACCGTCTAGGGAAAGGCCATAGTAAATGACGTCGCTTGAGATGACATCGGCGTGGTCCGGCACACCGAGGTTGGCGTTTGAGACATAGTTTTGTACCAGAGATTTGGCAGTGGCTTGTGGTACGGTGACTTTGAAGAAACGTAGCGTCTCGTCTTCCCAGATCTGGGCGTACTGATCAGCTTTCTGAGACCAGTCTGGGTGGTCTGGAAAGAAGCCGGCACCGCTCAAGCTGGCAATAGCCCGTAACCCTGCCGGTACAAACGCTGTGTTGACGTTGTACGGGATGCGGCCTCCTCCAAGGCCGTTATTGGAGTCGCGCCATTCACCAACCGACTCGCCCTCGTTGAGTTTGATGAGATTCTCTTTCACTTGACTCTGCGCAAACGGTTCAGCGATCCGCATAATCTTCTCGGCGGCGATCTGGGCCAGCTGAGAGTAAGGCAGTCCGCTGTTCTCGGCAAGGAACGTTGCAGTCTTGCGGAAGAAAGCGTCGGAACGTTGCTTGCCAGCGTCTGTATCGACAAAGTAGCTCTTCATGGCAATAGGAAGCATGAAGTCGGTGTCAATCATCTTGTAGTCACAGCTGGGTGCACTAGAATCAACCCCGTTCTTCTTGTTCAGCCAAGTCGAGTAGTCGCCAAGAACCTCTTCGTGACACACTGTGCCATCGTTGCGGTTGATCCGCTCCAGCACAGCTCCGATGACGGCTTCGATAGCAGTTTCACTCAGAATGGATTGCATCAGGAGTAGTGAAAGCATGCTGTCGCGGCCAAAGTAGGTGAGGAAGCGCCACGTGCCAGCCAAAAGCTTATCTGTGTATGAGAGGAAGGATAACGAGGTGGTTTGATCCGGGTTTTGCGTAATCAAGCCGGAAGACGCATCGTGTAGGACTTCCTGAGGGCTAAGCTGCTCCAACTGCGGGTAGTTGTAAGAAGCTTCGAAGCGATAGCTCCCCGCGCCGAAGCTTAAAGTCCATGCTGATTCGCGATTGATCGTGATAGCCTGGGCTCCATTCAGCGGCGAGAACTCTAGCGTAGTAGTTGTTACGCCGTCAAACCAGGTGCGGTTGATCGAGGCGCTTCCATCTTCGTTGACCGCAAATCCGAAGCTGTTCTGGAAATCCTGGCTAACACCTCCTCCTTCAGTAAAGTCGCGAATACTTCGTATACTACCCAGAATAGGTACAGTCAGTCTTGCGGCAGCGTTGAAATTGAGCGACCCTGAGACTCCAACGCGATCCGGCGCGGTCAAAGGCTCCACGGATTGTCCGTTCTCGGACTCTTCTAGGCTCATGGTCAAACTACCCTGACCGCTCTCAGGAGCAAATCGCGCCATAGCGCCACTGTTGCCAGCGGGCCATGCAACAAGAAGGCGAGGCTTGACGACATTGAGGTCGCTGTTGGGCTGAGGACTAGTAACGACAACATGAACGCTCGTGTGGCAATCTGAATAGAAGTGATTGTTGTGGGGTCCATCTTGGAGAGATAACCTTATGGCTGCTTCTGCGCATGACGAGGATAGATCGGTGGCAGGTTGGGGAGGGGATGGTGACCCTTGGGGGTAGGCTAGAACGCCAGCTACCAGGGCGGCTGAGCCCAAGAGCGCGGATGCGACCATGGCAATTCTGATTGACTCGTTAGTGGCCGGGCGTCGCATACCTAGGATCAGATACCTACTTGGAAATTCAAGATCTTCTTTACTGCCTTCTGGTTATGGTGAGTGGTGACTGTGGTGTTACGCACAGCGCATGTGAAGTGTTTCGTAGATTCAACCAAGGGAATTGAAACTCCGAGAAGCGTCTTCTATTACCGCTATTGCACGTAGTCTGGGCCGTGCGCACAAACAATAGACTCATAATTTTACTTCTTCCCTGGTCTATGCTTCAGTTATATACTCCTCGACCCCATACCGCCCTTTTCGTGACCCACACGCAAAATACTGTCACACGATACAGAAGTCGACGTCATCGCGCAGACCGTTAATAGCTCGAGTCTTCTAAGATGTGATTCTCGCCGTAGCTGCCTTGTCTAGAGATTTCGAGATCACGATGGTCACTCAGGTGTCTTGTTTGTGGGGTAGAAGGAGGTTGGTTTGTTATATTTTGACCCGGTGATCCAACTCGCCGAGCGCTTGGACGGATCGGGTCGAGATCTACCCGAGGATCCACAATCGCCGCATGGCGTCATGTCTCGTGCATCTTCAACAACAGACAGAAAACGGCCAAGAATGAGTAATGCATATAACGTGCACTGCACCTCTGCGAGAACAGCGTCTCTCAAATATCGATAAGCTTCATCGCGCTCTCTCATCAACACCAAAGCATTGCCGATGCACCTCCGATCAAGATTGCTACGAGCTTGGTAAGTGTCACTTTGACAACCTGTCAGTACCTTGCTAGGGCTTTAGCATACGCCAGAGGGAGACGGACGAATTTCTGGTATCGGCTCCATTGCGACTGGTCACTAGCTTGTGCAGTCTCGTCATGGCCTTGGGTACAGCAACCGAGGCTATTCAAGCAGCGCCAGACAAGCAGCGCACTATACACACCTTTTCTATTCAAAGATACTGTGTCACTCGCACCACGTCCTGACCAGAGGCGTGGGTTCTAGAGTAACTCCCGTAAGGCACGGAATACATTGGCCAATCACGAATATATCTTGATATGGAATGCAACATCGCCAAATCTGGAGTAATCACAGGGCGTGTATGGCTAAACAAGCATTACGAAGAGCTCTGTCGCACCCAATATCCCGGTTGAGGGTGATTAGACGACGCTTATATCCTGATCAGTCCGCTCTGCTCTAAAGATGGACAAGACTGTCGACAGCAGCCCATCACCTGCTCAGTTATGCGGCCCCCGACTATCGCCATCTTCCCCTTCTTCATCATTACCATCCTCACACATGGTCAGTCCAGTGATGACATATCTAGCGGAGTGTCCAGGTAGCTGTAGCGACGCGGAGGGAGGGTGCTAGAGTGGGTGAAGATTGATGAACTGTGGTGCTGAATAGTACAGGCTGGGATGCCATAGATCTAGGCGGAATATGGGCGGCGAATGTACTCATAGCGAATGCATTTTCGTGGGTCGTCAAGGTACCAGAAGCTCTTACGGAAGGGGATTATGTACTGAGACATGAGATCATCGCGTTGCATGTTGCGGAGGAGCTGAATGGCGCACAGGTGTATCTGCAGTGTGTGAATTTGCGGGTTACACGGAGGATGAGCGGGGAGGGGAGGAAATTGGGTGGTGAGCTTAGGGGAAGGGAGTTATATGGTATGAGGGACGAGGGGATATTAGTTGATGTGCACATGAAGATTGGGGGATATAAGATTCCAGGGCCGAAGCTATGGAGGTATGCAGCGCCGGTACGGCAACCTAACCGATAACCTCGTAGTTTGACAACGCTGAAAGTAGCAACGCATTCTAGTAAAGAAACATCGCTTCTTTGACCTCCTGCAGGCAAACTGCATCACTCTTGATGCTGGAGACATGTCATCTCCTTCCTCGCCAATAATGGCATCTAATACCTTAGTAGACCAACCGCCAATCTACCGTGAAGATAGCTGCACGCTACAGACTGCAGTCTCACTCATCTTCCTCATCCGTCTCCTCCGCCGCAAGGAACTCTCCACTATCTCCCGCGCCAGGTGTCTTGCAAAGCGCGATAGCTGCCCCCAACGCCCTGCCTTTCACTGTCTTCCTACCAAATACCTTCACCTGCGTCTTCAACCACCGCTTCCTAGCGACCAAATGTGGATTTGCACCGGCTTTCAGCAATTCCAGGCAACCTACGTCACGTCCGAATTGCGTTGCCGCTCGAAGGGGGCGAGCTAAACTGGCTAGGTACTTGGGTCCGTTGGGATCCGCGCCTAACCTCAGAAGCTCTTTGACCGCAGAGACGGACCGCCATCCGATGGCTGTGAGGAGGGGGTAGGTTCCTGCGTAGATGCTGTTGATAGAGAGGCAGCTTGATTGATGGGAGTGGAAGAATAGGTGGAAAAGACCGGGCTTAGAACGGTGGCAGGCTAAGTCGAAGGCGCCGTAGAATGTTGACGTGCTGGCGTGGGTGGGGGTCTCAAGGAGTCGGGCAAGGATATGTGAGTTAGATTGTGTAACGGTCGTCTTGAGCCAACTCGCCATGCATTCCTCGGTGGCTGGACCAAAAGCTTTGACGTACTTTTCTAGCAGGTAGGTAACGATGTCATCGTGTCGTAGCTTGATGCCTGTGGCGATCGCCTTACGAAACGCCAAATGCTCAGCGTGTGGGATATCAGGGACGTCCTCAGCCTGGTTAGTGATGGCTTGCCGCGCTATCGCCCTGACGACACCAAGCTGTCGAGCGTACACAGCGGTGACGAGTGGGAACCCAAAACTCGGGCTCTCTACCCACAGCGACTGTCTGTCGTCATTGGCGAAGTGTCTAATTGCCCGGAGATTTCCCGTCACAGCGGCTGCAGCAACTAGAGTGGCAGTGTTGGATACCGAGATACTGTCTTTGGTCGACTGGTTCAGCTTGTTGGTATCTGTCAAAACGCACTTCAGCGCATCAGCGTGGTTGCGGACGAAGAGCTCACAGAGCACCTTCCGTAGGGTCGACCTTGCCTCATCGCCCGCGACCCAGGGTATCATCTTTAGCATAACATCGCGGATGAAGTTTGGTACGTGGATGCGTATGAACCCGTTCAATCTGCTGCTGCGGATGTAGAGGAAGTCAGCGAGGTTGTGCTTGAGGATCTCGCGGCAGCCACGGGTCTTGTTGTAGGCGTATAGGGAAGGCGCAGCGAGGGCCTCGTAGGTGATGTAGGATTGGAATGCTTCTGGTACGCCAGTATGTTAATGTTATGGTGTCTTGGGCGGAAGCAGTGGAGTGGTACTTACTGCTAGTTCCTCGAATCTTCCAAGCTTCTTTCAAGCCTTGCTTCTTGACTAGTGCGCGCACGACGTGCTGGAAGATTTCCGGTGGCAGATCTAGTAGCTGCATGTTTGTAGTCAGTACTTTGTAAGCAGTATTCAAGGTGTGATATTGGAGTAGAGGTGATGGGCATTAGAGGTGGATCGAGAGGTTCATGCTGTACAGATGCCTGGACGTATTGTTGGAAATAGTGCTTGGAGTAAAGGCAGGCTAAGAGTCACCCTTCACTGTGAAATGCTTATCCGGGTCATACGAATAAGGTAATTGTTGGTTAGCGAACGGTTGTCATGGTGACTGGTGATAAAGACTCCAACTTGGTTTTTAATCTCCTCACTCGTAAGAGGACTTGTAGTATCAAGGTTATTGATGATGCGATGAGAGAAAAATTACATTGGGTAATGCACGAGCAGTCATGACGGAAATGCACATTGGGTCCAAGACATCAAAAGTGGAGAAATAGTTCTAAGATACACGTAGACCTAATGAATCCCGTACTCCAATTTTCCGAAACTTCCCGTTGGAAGCATGCATCCGACGAACATCCCAGTTAGAGGCTTGGGTATCTTTCGACCTAAATTGGCAAAGATTTGGGACTGGCATCTTTGAAACTCTTAGTCGCTCCTCATCGCTTCTAAGAGACGCAAGTGATGGATAATACGAGGAAAGAAATTCACCACCAGGTTGCGGTACTGAGCAGAGCATTGTCATGTGATCAGTCCGTGCTCCGAAGCACTTACGCGGTGTTATCGTTAGACCAATACGTCTTCCCAATACCAAAACTTGGGCGTGACTAGAACCCCCCTCTACTTGCTACCCTCTACCATCGAAACCCTGGGTGACCCGGCAAACGACGAGCTAATTCCACGAAGTAGATGGCCTCATTACCCACTCCGCCGCGAAGGTATGGCAGGAAGCCGAGACGTAAAGCCTTGAACTGCTCACCGGTGGAGTTCCATGCGTCGGCAATCAGCCCACGGTCAGCGCCCCACAACAGAAGCAGGAGGAAGTGGCCGAGCTTGTTCATCTCGAGAGCCCGGTAGAGAAGGCGATCGCAAGGCCAACAAATTGGTTGTCCGTCCGGGTCTGCTTCAATGCTGAGAAGCACTTCCACTAGAGGCCATCCGCCCGCACCGATTGCGATGGATAGAGGAGTTTTCAACTGTACATGGTAGAATTCTTTGTACAAGGGAAAACCTTGATTCAGATGAAGAATCCCATTCTCGAAGAAGCGACGGACGTAGGAGACGTTACCAAACTCGCAGGCGAGCTCGAAGGGTTCGATGTGTTTGCGAGCGCCAGCGTCCGAGCCAAGAGCCACCAGCTGTAAGTAGATGCGGTCATCTGGATCCACGGTCGCCTTCGCAAGCCACTTGGCGAAGGATTGTTTCGAGACGACGGGGAAGTGATTGTGGTAAGCTTCGATCAAGAACAAAGACATTTTGGAGTGCTGTCTGGCCAACGAGATGTCGATGGCGGAAATGAACGCCGCTCTGTATGCCTCGTTCAGTTCTTCGCGGTAGTTGTCCTTGCAGTCTGCCACAATGGCCTGGGCGAGCTCCATGTGGTTACCGCCTGCAGCAGCAGCGAGAGGATGTCCCAAGGGGTACGAGCAGTCCCAGAGGTGCGTGCTGCCGTGAATACGTATAAGGTGCTGAACGACTGGGAGGCAACCAACCGCCGCCGTGGCTGCCATCTGCTCTACCACCTGATTACCATTGCCCAAGTGAAACCTTGGGAGGATACGTTGGAAGTGTAGGCTTGTTGACCTCGATGTCGCTAGGATATACGCACATGAGCACCCGACAGCCAGCTGGTTGGCCAGCATAAGCGCATAGGCATACTCATTGCCATCCTTCAGCACATTCATAATGCGAAGCAAGTCCAGACGGTTCTTGATGAAGTGGGGTAAGAAGTGGTGTGCGCCGTAGAGATTGCCGGTGTTCAATGCCCGATGGGCGAGATGGGACCCAAGCTTGTTCTTGAGGAGAGTGCGGGCACTCTTGTCCCTCGCGCGGATGAAGGAACCGACTGGCGTTCTCGCGAATAGTTCATCGTCGAGGAAGCTCTTGAAGATCTCTAGGTAGACGAGGTCAGTCCCGTCGCTTTCATCTTCCAACTACCCATGTCGCCTAGAGACTGGACGTAGTCTCGGGGGTTTCAAATATATGCTGCGCCACAGGAACACTTACTGCAGGTGACACGTTGCTTCGATGCTTCCCGGACGTTGTCGTTGTTGACGCAGAGGCGGATCACCTCAGCGAGAAGCTCTGGCGGAAGGTCGAGGAGCTGCATCATGTATGCCGTCGTAGTTCTCGAATGCTGAATGGGTTCACTGACAATAATGGTCGTGTCGCTTGAGCATTCGCAGTGTTTATACTTGGTGGGGTGGCCTACTAATGCAGCGATAGCGGCGAAGCGTTCAAGACTTTTGGAGGTCATTCACTACTGCTTCTCGTCAAGTCGTGCCACCAATAGCGACGGCTTGGACCCTTCCGCTGCGAAAATCCGGTCAAAAGTAATAGCCATGGGTGGGTCAGTTAGAGTTGTAGGCCATGTTTATGAGTTCTAGACTCTACCAGCAAAGCAGCACGTCAACGAGGCGTTGGACGAGTCTCCGACACCGCAATGCACGGTATCGAGGTGTTACACGGAGATCGTCATAGTAGGACATCGAGTGCTATGCCGAGAAGTGTATGTGAGCTATGACATCCAAGAAGACAAGACAAGATGACGATAGAGTACGGGATATGGCATCGTTGTGTGATGGTGAGGCTATTCGAGACGAAGGTATGCGACTGTGACTTCGCAGCGCTACGCGTGATTATATACAGTCCCATATAGACGCAGAAGCGGCACGAAGTGAGAGTAGACGCGATAGAAGTCGTTTGTTGATCTAGTGCACTGGAGTGAGCTCTGAGGTAGGCGGGCGTAGGGCATAAGAACAGAGCGTCGTACTGCCGTGAGCCATGAGCTATCAGCATGAAGCTGCTCGTTTCTGAGTTGGAACTTGCAGAGACCCAGGACGTGTGCTGACCCATTTTACCATGAGTACAGAGTCAAACTGCGTGTACAAGTGTCTTGCGACACAGCGGTAGATCAGATTATCGGAAACTTAAAATCTCTAGTGCACAACTGTTAATACATGGGTCGAACATTGTCCCGCAAAGGTGGGTATCCAGTTAAAAAGCCAGAGTACCTAGCCAACGTTACATGGGACAAGATCCACGAGGCTCAGGCGCGAGGGTCAGACAACGGAGAGACGAGATGGTGCAAGGATACGGGGAAATGATATCGCCGCATTATGGGAGAACTGTTGAGCAGGAAAGCTGTGTAAGAGCGAGAGCGTTGTGATGAAGAGGAGGTAATGAAACCTAGCGGCATGGAGCCACGGTCTCTAGAAGAGTCGACAAACAAGACGTGTGGAGACTGAGTATGCTGACGATAAACAACTAAACTGCGAATGTCTGCTGGAGTCGAATACCGTCGAGTAGAAATGTAGAAACCCCTGGCTGCCCACCTACGTGTGAGATGTGAACGCGCAAAGATGAATACCCAGGTAAACACGATGGCAATGTATGATGGCATGACGTAAAGTGGTGAGTAGGGTCAGCCTCAATTCCCGTTCCGAGTCTATACGAAAAAAAGATGGCGGCTTGCATAGCACTGGGAAAGGCATTGCACTTTGGCAGGTATAACTGAATAGCATGAACCATCTGTCCAGTTCTTGGGTCAAATGTGGTTGTCGGGTGTCCGGTCCGACGTTGGTGATAGGAGTCATGGTGTGGAGTTCCCCGCGGCAAACCTCAACTGCCTAGGTGACGCACGTGGCGCTAGCGTGTCGCGGCTGGAGGAAGCATGTCACCCGGCTATGATAAAAATGGGGGCGGCCATGCCAAGGCTACTAAAACGTTAGTTAGATCTAAGCGAGATTAGTGCACAAACATGCTCTAAACATGTTCTAAACATGTTTTAACATGGTTAGCAAGCGAGCGCCGCAGGCAAGCGAGCGCCGCACCCTACTAACTTTCGCACCTCACTGATTTTAACCTACAATGGCTTAACGCAACGCTACTCTATTGTTATTAAATAAAGCAGATATTTAACTTGCTATCTCCTCTATTAACTCTAATTAAGTGCAGAGTAATCGTAGTGCTGCTGCTATCTACAACGTATCTAAACAATTAATCCGCCGCCGACGCGCTAGTATACCTGCCCGACGCGATTATTAGCCTAACTTAAGGAAGCTTACCTAAAGAGAAGAGGAGGTAATTGTTAGCTATATACTTTACCTAGATTAGCGCGGGTTTGCGCCTACCTACGCAGTGTTACACGGGGTTAGGCTATACTTCTCTAGGCTCGGTCCGTACTAAGGCGAGGTAGCCCAAAGCGGTAGTCCGTGAGGTGTCGTATGGAATGATCAGGTGGAAAAGAGTTATCGTTGTTAACTAATGTCATACGATACCAATTCTATAAACGATAGAATAACTAGTTGACAATCTGTGTAAGAGATGAACTATTTGAGTTGACTACAACGAGTGTGATAATGAAATCCGTCTATCCTATATACTCGTTACAATCTGTTCCTGTCTTTACTGTCCTCACATACTAATCCCTGTATTCCCTGAAGACCTGAAGATGTCTTGTTACGTGCGGTTCTGTCCTTACATAATAGTGGGGCCATCTTGGCTTGGCGTGAAGCTGGTTACGTGATTATCGCCCCGCGGTGATCATTACCTTCTGACGTGGTTGTTGGTTGGCGTTCAGCCCCGACTCCTTTATTAAGGGTGGAGTTCCTTTTGTTGCTTGTAATATTATCCCCCCTCTTAGGCGTATTGTCCTGATACCCTGGGTTATCGTTTTCCCGTGCCGCGTTTCGGTGAGCAGGTCGCATATAAGGCTTCTGTAGGTCTGTTGTGTTGTAGCTGTTTCCTCTCTTCGCCCGCCTTCCTGACTATGCCTAAGATTTAGTCTTCCCGACGTGTTCGTACCTAGAATTCAACTTAACAGCGCTAGGCGCGTGCTGACCGTGTTCGTTAACAAGGGAACGAGATGACTTTTCGTTGCTAACGTTGTGAAGAGAAGAACCTTCGTTGTTTTGTGGACACTGCGACGGGTCGTTGCGCAGGCTGCATTTTGGTTTCTGCTAAGTGTAGTCTCTTCGTTCCTGAGGAAGAGTGGGAGAGGGTGGAAGCCAAAAAGCGGCAGAAACGTCTTGAGATTGCTCGCGCGGAGGAGCGTTAGCTTTAGGCGACGCTAGAGACTGCCCGTCTTCGGCGTGAGCTCTTAGAGGTTGAGGCGCAAGAGCGAGCATTTGCCGATCGAGATTACGCTATTTTGAATCTCTAAGATCGTGCGAAAGAGCAGGCCGAGGGGGATTCTGCCCTAGGTACGGACCTTCTGGCAACCGAACCATCGCTACCCGGATCATCGACTGACTTGGGCTGGTTACAGGCTAACGCTTCTTTCGACCCTTCTTTTAATTACTTCCTTTCCCTCGAGGACCTGGTCCTCGCTTCCCTGGGTGTTTCTAGTGGTACTTAAGTACCTGTGACTTGCAGTTCGTCAAATTTTCTTTTAGCTCCTAAGTGTTCTGGCTTTCTAGCTATCCTTGCTACTTAACTAAGTATTTCTACTAATGACCGACTTTCCGCAGGTCCCTAATTTCCTCGACCTCGTACTTGTCGTCTTCGAGCTCTATGTCTGTTGCTAGCTTAGCATCTAGAGGTGCTCTTTCTAGGAGTTTCTTGTAAAAGACAGGGTAGACGCGCATGCCTAGTGGTAGTTGGAGTTTGTAGTTTACTGTGCCTATTTCCTCTAGGATTTCGAATAGTCCTACTTGGAGGTTGTCTAGTTTCTTGCATAGCCGTTTAGTTTTTAAGTTCTGTCTTAACAGGAAAACTTTGTCCCCCTTCTTAAAGGTTAGTCCCTTAATCCTTTGCTTATTAGCCGCTCTAGCTAATGTAAGGTTCCTGTAAGCGATGTTCTTGCTTAATTCTTCGTGCAATTCTTGTATAAGGCGTGCTTTGTCGTCTGCGCCTACTGCTATGCTCTCTACATCCTTTAGATCTCGATAAGCAATCAGCTTATATCCGTAATTGGCGTAGTGTGGCGAATGTTTCGTTGTTGCTAACTTAGTGCTGTTGTAGGCCAATTGTGCTGTTAGCAAGAGTTTAACCTAGTTGTCTTGCAGCTTGTTAGCGTACATTCTTAGATACTGTTCTAGTGTCTAGTTCGTTCTTTCTGTCTAACCGTCCGTTTCTAGGTAGAAGCTAGTTAATAGCTTCTTTTTTACTCCTAATTTTGCTAGAAATGTCGTCTAATACTTAGACGTAAACAGCTTGTCTCTGTTAGTAATAAATTCTTTAGGCATCCTGTGCTCTAATATTATTGCTTTAGAAACCTTGTACGCGCATTCTTCTGCCGTAATAGTTTCTTCTGTAGGTACAAACTTTAATGCCTTAGTTAATTAATTAACGATTACTAGGATTGTGTCGCAAAGTCGTCCTAATACTAGTTCTAGCGATTTAGGGAGCTTTACTATAAAGTCTATTGTTACGCTACTCTATAGTCTTGTTAGTAGCTATAAGGGTTGTAGTAGGCCGTAGGGCTTGTGTCTCTTTGGTTTGTTCTAATAACATGCTAAATAGTTGCCTAGGACATCCTGTACCTTCGCTCGCAAGCGTAGTATCGCAAACACCTTAGCTAGTTGTTAGACTATTTCTTTAATCGCTGCATGCCCAAACTCTAGTAATTTATACAGTTCTTAGATAAGACTTAATCTTATATGTAGAGGTATATATGTTCGATCTCCTTAAACTATATCTTAGTACTCTCGCTCGTCCTGCAACAGTTCGTTAGAGCCGCTCTTATTAGGCTCGAACTGCTAGTTAGCGGCCTTCTGCTACTATTACTGCTGTAATAATTCTACCCGCTCGGCTACCTTAGCTACCCTAGCTAGTTCTGGCTAGTTATATCGTAGTGTGCCGTTAGGCATTTTCTTAAACATAGCGTTATGTGGCTCTTTGTAGTTTTCTTTACGCAGGTTAGACCTCTAGCTTAGAGCATCTGCTGCTCTGTTGAGCGTTCCGGCTTAGTAGGTTATCTTAAAGTCGAACTAAGCTAACATCTTAGCCTATTGGGTTTGTCTTTAATTAAGTTTCTTCGTTGTCATGAAACCTGCCAAGTTCTAGTGATTAGTAAAAACCTTAATCTAGTGTAGTAGTCCTAACAAGTAGACTTCCTATTGTTTAAAGGCATCAACTATTCCTATTAGTTCCTTATCGTGAACATCGTAATTGAGTTCTACCCTAGAGAACTTCCTTGAATAGTAGAACACTAGTCTCTATTTCTTGTCTAAGCACTGCTGTGATAATATGGCTCCTAGTGCATAATCTAACGCGTTGGTTTCGATTCGCGTTTCTCGTTTTAGGTCGTACATTTCTAGTACGGGTGCTTTGAGGAAGATCTGCTTTATCTAATTAAACGCCTCTTAATGTTCCTTGTTCTAGCTAAATCCTATTTTCTTCTTCGTAATCTCTAAGAGGGGTACTGTAATCTTCGAGTAATCCTTAATAAACTTCTAGTAGTAGTTAGCGAATCCTAAGAAGGATTGCACATCCTTAACTATTTTAGGAATTAGCTATTCCTATACAGTCGCGATCTTCTTTAGGTTTATCTTAACTCCCTCCGTAGACACTATAAAGCCTAGGAATTCTGTCTCCTTAACATAGAATTTGCACTTCCCTAGCTACAGGTACAGCTTGTATTCCTTAAGCTTCCTAAGCACTTTCTTAACATGCTTAACATGTTCTTTAAGCGTTCCGCTAGAGTACACTAGTACGTCGTCTAGGTACGCTGTAACAAAGATCCTAAGGTATTCGTAGAGCGCGTTGTTAATAACTAACTAAAACGTTGCTAGGGCGTTTGTTAACCCGAAAGGTATTACTGTATACTCGAACAGTCTATATTTCGTTTTGAACGCTGTTATCTACTCGTAACCTTCTTTGATCCTAATTTGGTAAAATCCTTCCTAAACGTTGAACTTTGTAAACTACTTAGCTCCCTAGAGTCGATCTATAAGCTTAGTAATAAGTAGTAAGGGATATTAATTCTTCCGCGTTACACTGTTCAGCCTTCTGAAGTCGACACATAGTCGCCACTTCCCGTTAGCTTTCTTTACGAACAGAATTAGTAAGGCTATCGGGCCTAATCCTAGTTAGATGAATCCCTTCTTTAAGTTCTTCTAGATGTAATCCCGCAGCTTAGCATTATGCTTGGGCGCTATAGGGTACATTGGTCCTAGGCTTAGCTTAGCCTCTTTATCTAGGATAATCTTGTAATCCTATTCCTAATAGTCTGCCAAATCCGTGGCTTTGTTTTCTTCGAAGAGTTCCTTGAACTTGTTGGTCTAATACTCTCTTAGTATCTCTAGTAGTAAGGGTCCTTCCTTTGTGGTTGCGACTTGTCTTATCTAGATAACTCCTACTTTCTAAGGGTCCTTCTTATAGATTCTCCTAATCTTATAAGGCGAGATCTTGCTGAATCTCCCGTCCTAGGGTAAGCTCTAATTCGTTAGGCGTATCTCTCTACGCACTCTAGCAACCTTGTGCATAGGTTCTCTTCTAAGTATCGTCTTTATTCGCTAATTGATAGCGGGGTTATAGGCGTCTAGCTAATTATAACCAATTAGCATGTCTAGGTCTCCTAGCTCTATAATGCTAATGTCTATATGGCACTCTATGCCTGCTATTCGTAGCTTCGTTAATTCGGTTTCTAACCTTATTATGCCGTTTCTATATTCTATAGGTCTCTCGTCGGCTAGCACTACTAGTATAGGTCTCTTCTTAACCCTATATAGTATTCCGTGCTTCTCCACTACTTGGGGTGAGATTATCGTGTGTGCGGCCCCGCTATCTACGAGCGCCTTGATCTCCTAACCTTGTACAGATACGGTCGTGAGCAGTTGCTTTGCCTAACTATCGGTATCCTGTACCTTCCTAAGGGTCGTTGTAGGTGCGCCTTTACTAGTGAGACCCTGTCCCTAGTGGCGTCCTAGTTTTTTGGCTGCTTCTTTCCCTTGTACTTAGGGAAATAGCCTGTATTATTCTTTGAGCTATAGTGTATTAAACACCTGTCGTCGTAGCAGAAAGTCTAGTGAAGGTCTAAGTAAGGCACTTCCTCCTTAGTAACTCCCTTCTGGTAGGTAGCTTTTCTTAGCTCGTGAATCGGACAATTTGTAATTTTGCAAATGTCCGCTAATAGGGTGGCGTAGTAGTAGTCGTCTACCTTGTGTGCTTCTTCGAACTAGTTTCGATAGAAGTTACATTCGTTCTTGCATTGCGTCTATAGGAGTCTTTTATAAATATCTACCTTCTCTGGTTCGTGGATGTGGCAGTTGTCTGCTAGGCACTCGTCGGCCTACAGACTAAGGTAACAGCACTAATCTTAGTCTGTCCTACATGCCTCCTTGTCTTCCTTATAGAACGTGTAATTAATCTTGCAATTATACTAACACAGTTTCTCGTGTTCTTTAGTATCTTCTTCTTTAGGTGCTTCTTAGTCCGAGACCTCGGCTTCCTTGTTATTAAAGTAGGGTTGTTGGCGCATAGCCTCTTGCCTAATTTCCTTAGCGTCCTTGCTAATAATTATAATTCGTCGCTAGATCCTACAGTCGTTGGCGTAGTGTGCGGCTGCTCCGCATATCTAACACTGTTTGTTAGCTAGTCGTGACCTTACGACTCTGCCCTTAATTTTCTAGTCCGTAGTCCTTGGTTCCACTAAGACTACGACCTTAGGTCGTAATACTATCACAAACCCTTCCTTAGTCGCTAAGCGCGCCTCCTCGTATAGGTCTGTGTCGCTTAGGTTGTTATCTAGCTCCATCTGAGTTAGGTATGGCGTGCCTTGTCTAATTATCCTAATCTTAATAGCTGCCTGCTTAACTTGTTCCTCCTTGCAGTCTCTGGCAAAGTGTCCAATTTTGCTACATTAGAGACATGCTTTGTTGTTATAACGCTTCTAGCGTTCTTCCTTAGAGAGACTATCCTGTCTCTATCCTTAGGTTTTCTTGTCCTTAGGTTTGTCTTGTACCTTGCTAGTTATAATAGCGTTGCTATCTCTATTAAATCTCCTACGCTGCCTCTTAATGTTAGGCATATTAGGTTGGAAGTATTTCTTCTAGTCGTCTCTTTCCTAAAGCCTATTGTCGATGCGAGTCAACAACTTAATTAAAGCGTGCAGTAACTTAGGCTTATCGTAGTGTACAAGTCTGTCTTTAACCTTTTCCTTAAGGCCTGTTTCGAACACTGTGCGAAGTGCCGCGTTGTCCTAATTAATCTTTGCCTGTAGTTGCTTAAACTCTACTGTGTAGGCGGATACTAACGTAAGCTGCCTTAGGCAAGTAATCTTCTTCTTAGCCTGGTTCTTCGCGTCTATTTCTCTAAAGATGCGTCCTATTTCTTCCTTAAACTCTATCCAACTGGCGAACAAGGCTCGCGTTTTGGCCTTAGTTCCCCTGTGCTCTGCATCTAGCAGGTAGTCGTCTACATAGGGTTGCATCTAGTTAGAGGCTTTATCCTTTATGTATGTACTAGCTATAAGGATCTTTTCTTAGTTAGTAGGGACTTCGTTGTATTCGCAGTACAGGTTAGTGTAGGTAAGAAAGGTTTGCAGTTTCTCCTAATCTCCCCTAAACTTCTCGGGTGCTGCTATCTTAGGTTTCCTAGTAGCGACGGGTCGCTCGTTGGGAGTAGCTATTAGCTAATTTGAAAGCTGATTAATTATGTCTATTATGGCAGCCATTTGTTGCGCCTAGACCTGGGCTTGTCGCCTAAGATTCCTGATCTCTTGGGCACTAGGGTCGTCCTTAGTGTCGGAGTTAGATGCTTCGAGCATTTCTTCGTTTTCTGGCATAGGGTGTGCTAGCATGGTAGGTCCTTAAGCTATGTTGTTCTAAGCATTTCCCTAATAGGCTATTGTTGAATCTTATTCAGGCGACCTGTTAGTTAAAACGTCTACTAATATCTATAGTAGTTAAAGTGTTACACGGGGTTAGGCTATACTTCTCTAGGCTTAGTCCGTACTAAGGCGAGGTAGACTAAAGCGGTAGTCCGTAAGGTGTTGTATAGAATAATTAGGTGGAAAAGAGTTATTATTGTTAACTAATGTTATACGATACTAATTCTATAAACGATAGAATAACTAGTTAACAATCTGTGTAAGAGATAAACTATTTAAGTTAACTACAACAAGTGTAATAATAAAATCCGTCTATCCTATATACTTGTTATAATCTGTTCCTGTCTTTACTGTCCTTACATACTAATCCCTGTATTCCCTAAAGACCTAAAGATGTCTTGTTACGTGCGGTTCTGTCCTCACATAATAGTAGGGCTATCTTAGCTTAGCGTAAAGCCGGTCACGTGATTATCGCCCCGCGGTAATTATTACCTTCTAACGTAGTCGTTAGTTAGCGTTCAGCCCTAACTCCTTTATTAAGGGTAGAGTTCCTTTTGTTGCTTGTAACACGCAGCTGCACGTAATATAGCTAATAAGCTGCTAGCTGTACGCAGCGCTAGCTAGGTTAGGTAGAAGTAGCTAGCTAACTTTATTAAGCGTACAGACAGTCTTTAGACGTGTTTTAACTAAGCGTACAATAGGTAGAGAGCTTTATATAAGGATGCGACATTAATAAAGAGGTAGTTTAAGCTTGTAGAGGAGACAAAGGCTAAGTACAGCATCTGCAATAAGGACGTCTACAACTTTAACAAAGCTAGCTTTATAATAGGCAAGATTACAACGCAGCTAGTAATAACAGGAGTAGAAAGGAGAGGTAGGCTAAAGACTCTTTAGCTAGGCAATCGCGAGTAGGTAACGCTAATCGCTGCTATTAGCGCTGCTAGCTAGTTAGTGCTACTATTCCTTATCTTCGCTAGTTAGTACTACCTATTAGCGTAGTATAAGGAGGATATCCTACGTAACTAGGCGATTGCAGTTAGTAACAATAGCTAGACAAATAATAAGCTTAGAGTTAAGTAGCTAAAGTACTTTAACGCTTACACGCAGGCTCGTACTATAGGCGCGCGTTGCCTACTTATTATTAATAGCTATAAGAGCTACTAATCTCTAGCGTTCTAGGAGCTTTGCAAGGAGAACAACATCTACACGCTCTATATACTACCTTACTTATCCTACCTACTCTAGCCGCTTAATATTAGCTGCTTCTTGCTATTAAAGCGCGCGTACAGCTGTAAGGTAGAGAGCCTTATACGTAACTATATTAACTATATTACTAAGCTAGAGTTTCTACTAGTATTTAAGATAGCATTTAATCGCGCCTTTACGCTAGCTAACATCTACTTAGCCTTCTGCGGCGCAGGCCTTGTTCCTCTATAACTAGAGGCTGTTCTATTAAAGGTAGATGTATAGCTGCGTACACCTAGTCCTCTAGCAGCTCTGCTAGAGGTTCCCTAGGTAGCTTAAACGCTAAGCAACGCGCGTAAGCTTAAGGCTTAGTTAAGCCTAATACGTAAGCGCGTGCGCTAGCATAAGAGCTTATTACTAGCTTTAATTATTAAGGCAATTAACTAGCTTAAGAAGGGCGCTAAGGTAATAATGCTCTCTGCTAAGCTAATACGCGATTAGATCTCTAGTCTTAAGAAGGCTAACAGCGCAGCCTTAGCGCGTAGGTAGCGCTCTAAAAGGCGTATACAGAAGCATAGAGTACTTATAAAGGGAGCTAGAGAGGATCTCCTCGCTTAATATAAGGCTAACTAGCAGATTGCTTATAAGCAGCGTTAAGGAGGAGAGCGATTAGGCGTAAGCCGCTAGGCTCTAGCGCGCTGCACAAGGTGCAGAGAGACTAGGTATAACTTACGTACGTGTAAAAAGGATAGTTAGATGCTACTTAATCTACTATATTAATATCTAGCAATAATATTATCGCGTTGTTAAGATATATCGCTTTGAAGTTGCGAAAGTTAGTAGGGTGCGGCGCTCGCTTGCCTGCGGCGCTCGCTTGCTAACTATGTTAAACATGTTTAGAACATATTTGTGCACTAATCTTGCTTAGATCTAACTAACGTTTATAAATAATAGTAATAGTAACCCTATTATATAAGTAAGTAAGGTCTAGTACTACGCACTTATTAGTAATAGTATCTATAGTATAAAAATATACTCCTAATATATTCTAAACATGTTCTAATAATGTTACTTTTTGTGCACCCTTACAACGCTATTCCTTAATAGAGAGTACTAGGCCATGCTAGCGTCTACGCACAGGTGATAATGTACCTAATAGCGTTAGCATGGCCGCCCCCATTTTTATCATGGCCGGGTGACATGTTGCCTCTCGCGGCTGCATGCAACGACGTCAATTGACATGGACCCTGGATCCTGCCTGGGAGTCCTTTTCCCGACGCGTCTTTTATTACTGATGCTCTGACAATCCAAAATCGCAAGGATAACACGCGCATACACACAGCTTGGGCCTGCAAAACAGCGCTATCGCCGCGAATAAAGTGCACGCGACCGCGCCAGGCATCGGGCTAGCACAAGACGGTCACCTGCCGTCGCATCGCAAACACCACCTTTACTCTTGATAAACTTCCACCACATACATCGCAGACATGGCGCCCCTGAAGATTTCAATACCAACCGCGCAAGACAAAACGCCCGAAAATGGCAAGACCTATACCTCGTACACCATCCATATTGAACACCCCTTCCCCCGCGCCGCGACCACGCTCCAAAAGCGCTACTCCGACTTCTCCACTCTCGACTCCTCGCTACGAAGTGAAGTCGGTTCCGCGCCCCCTGCGCCTTTGCCGCCAAAGTCGTGGCTCGGCGGACTCTTCGGCATAGGAAGCACGGCGGGCTCACCCGAAGCCGTCGAGAAGCGACGAGTAGGTCTGGAAGCCTACCTGCGCGCCATAGAAGGCGCAGAAGACGGTCGCTGGCGCGTATCCAAGTGCTACAAACAGTTTCTGGACCTAGGCGACAAGAACGGCAGCAACGGGAAGAAGACGACGGGGTTCCCTGGGTCGCAGTTTGGCAAGGATAGAGTGCGGGATAGTTCAGATTGGCTAGACAAGCACGCAGAACTCAAGTCTAATCTGCAAGATGCGCGGAGATGGCTGACAAAACGCGAACAAGCCACCGCAGCGACGGCCCAACACGAAGCCGCAGCCAACGCAAAGAAGAGCCTCGTTCGTGCCTCTATCCTCATCTCCGCGCTCGACGAAGGCCTCAGTCGCCTCGGCAGCAGCACCAAGTCCGACGACTGGTCCGGCGAGAAACTCGGCGAGGGAGAGATACGCCGCCGCAAAGACATGATAAGTGGTCTGCGCAAAGAACGCGACGGCCTCGACTCCGTCCTCAACAGCATGGCCGTCAAAGCCGCAATCTCGGGCTCCGGCCCCTCATCACACGCGCCTTCTACCTCGTCCGCTGCCGTCACCGAATCCCAGAAAGCCGGTCTCTTCAAAGGCGCGACAAGTACAAAGTCGTCCTCCAGCCGCCGTGTCCTCGGCGCCCCGGCGCAGGAAACGGATAAAACGCGGGAATTGGACAATGAGGGTGTTTTGCAATTACAGAAACAAATCATTGCTGAGCAAGACGAGGATCTAGTCGATCTTACGACCGTGGTGCGGAGGATGAAGGAGATGGGTGTTATGATTAATACGGAGATTGTCGAGCAGAATGCCATGCTGGGATTGTTCGAGGAGGATGTCGAGCGGGTGGATGGCAAGATTAAGATTGCGAAGAAGAGGATTGAAAAGATTCGTTGAGGGGTGGGGTCAGCATGCAAGTGGGTGCCGGACTTGGAGCTTTGTAACATATGGCATGGGATTATTATGGGTATTGGTACTTGGTTAGCTTGGGAAGCATGGGATAATGTGATTGTGATACCCCTTTCAACAGAACACCATGTTACAAGGACGAGATGACGGTTATTAATCATACATGAGTTGTCTACGCATCCCACCTGTCTTCCGCCTACTTCCAAGCAAAACACTCGTACACGCCTCGCGCTATATCTACGTGTCACCTCTTCCCAAGTCCAATGTTCAGTGGCCCACGTACATCGGAAAACACAAACGTCCTCCACTCTTCCCACCCAACGCTTCTTCTCCAGGCCCTAGTACTCTCCAAACGGCCCAGCCGCCCCAGGCCCAGATCCTCCCTTGGGCCGTCCTTTCTTCGGTCCTTCCTTGGGTTCCTCCCTACCATTCCTCCTAATCTTCTTCGGCTTTTTCCCCCGGGGATTACTCCCATCTGGATACGAGTTGCGGCTCTCGTTCCCGTGTTTACTACTTCCGTTTCCAGTCTCCGCAGTCCACTCCATTTCCTCTGCTCCGCCGTGTGGTTGTGGAGGTGCACTACCATGGGGGGGGGAGGTTGTGATGGAGGTGCACTACCATGCGTGGGACATTGGGATAGAGGCTCGCGACCTGCCGCAGTTCGTCTAGCTTCTCGTTGCAGTTCTTTACGTTCGATCGCTGCGGCATTCTTTATCATCGAGAGCGTTAGTGGAGGTCCTACGGGGTAGTTTACCGGCTGCTGGCTGAGAGTGTTTACCGGTTGTTGATTGAAAGAGTTCACAGGCTGTTGATTGAAAGAGTTTACCGGCTGCTTGCTGAACGGATTCACTGGCTGCTGATTGAAGGCGTTTACCGGCTGCTGACCGAAAGTAGTCACCGGCTGCTGGCTAACGGGATTCACAAACGGCTGACCAGAGCCGCTTTCTCGCAACGTCCCTGCAGGCATCCTACCGGCATTGCTCTTATCCAAACGAGGAGCAGGACTACCAAATGCCGATCCGTAGGTATGCGCAGCATTTCCATCGAGTATAGAGCTATCCCATTGCGAAGCAGTAAACGACGGCGGCGTCGGTGGAAATGGCACCCGGGGCTCAAACGGCGTGCTTTCCGGTCGGAGACGAGTGTTTACAGAGTGTTTTGGGGGTGTAGGTGGGAACGATGAGTGAGTTGGTTGGGGCGGTTGTAAGGATAATGATGATCCTGGGATGAATCTGTCGAGGCTGGGAGGGACATCATCGTGTCTTGGAGGTCCGACTGGTTGGCGGGAACCATCGACTTCTCGGTTTCCATGTTCGACAGGGACGTTGGTAAGAGCTACCGGGAGAGATGGCATGAAAGAAGGTGGTGGTAAGCGGGTTCTGGCGCGGTCATGCTGTTCCATGGATTTTCGGAATTCCACAGACTCTCGTCGTGCAATTCTATCCTCTATTTCCAACCGCCCCTTGCGCTCGTGGGCCCCACGACGGACGCTCGCTGGTGTTGGCCGAGGTTCTCCATTTCCACCTGCCCTAGCCAAACCTCTTACAGGCGGTGGGAGACCGTAGTTGAAAAACGGGAGTTCCTGTTCCACCATTCTTCTGACATGAGCCTCTCTCTCCAACTCATTCGCCCGCTCGTGGGCATTTATACGAGCAAACTCTGCTGCTAGGTTAGGTCTATTATCTGCGTAACTTCCTTCTCGTAGAACCCGTCTTTGTTCTGCTCTCCTAACAAGCGTATTCTTGGCAGCTTCATCTATGTCGTCAATCCGCTCTGGAAGCGACAGTCCATGGGCGGCGGTGTCGCAGAACGGGCACTAACCGGGGTGTTCTTCTGGATCGGGAATCCAAGCTTTCAGGCATTCTTTCCCGAAATTGTGGCGGCAATTCATAGCAACGGGTACATGTTCGCTGCTGAAAGGTTGCAGACAGCAATCGCATTTGACATCTGGGTCCCCGCCGTACTGGAAGTCTCTCATGGTTGGCACCACGTTGTTGCTGAGGTGAGGGTCCCAGGGAGGCATTTTTGGGTGGTGGAAGATGTATCAGCGAAAGCGCTTGATTAGAGTGATGGATGTGGAGTTGAAGGTAAGTCGAGTCGTAAGCTCTAGTGATCGATGGGAGATTGAAGTAACGATATCGCACAAGTAGAAATGTGTGGTGTGGTAATTGGCTATGTCGCGGCGAAAGCTTGGGTAGTATGCCTGTCAAGTAGACATGACAACAAAGCTTGGACGGCTGATTCAGAGGTAGTGGCGTCTGACGCGCCCATGCAAGGAAATTGAGCTAATATATACCACCACAGAAGGAGAGACACTGTGCACTGGAAGGCGCCGCAGCCAAAAGTGAAAAGTTGATGTATTCGTGTATACCAGCTTCATGGCTATACTCCGGCTGCCTATCGACATAGCATCCTAATCCGTACCATCACCCAAGCGCATGGTACTCAAGTTATCCGACCGAACCTTCTGTATATGATCAATCGCCTCGATAAGATACGGGACAAACTTTGCGGGGTTCTCGGTAGCCGGGAAGTGGCCGAGATCCGGCATCGCCTTGTGCATAGCTCCGGGGATCTTGTCTGCCGTCTTCTGTCCCATCTCTGGTGTGTTGGACCAATCGTACTCGCCGGTCAACATGTATACAGGGCAGTTCTGGGTATCGATCGAGGCTACACGCGATCGCCCGTCCCAACCTCCAAAGTAGAAGTCGAGGTCGCCGTGGAAGATCTGTGGATGTGTTAGAATAGAGTGATGCGATATTTTGGGATTGTTCTTACGCCATAGGCTTGCGCGCTGTACGTGTGCCATATAAGCTGCTTGTTCGCGTGAGGTGTGGTTGGAGACATCATCTATTGCAAGTCAGTGGAGATACTTTCGCTCGCGGTCCTTTTCACATACGCCATAGACCCATTCTGGGTTGAACAACGACTGGTTAACGACTGGAGAGCGATCGTGCCATTGTCGCTCCATGTTGAGGTACTCAGAGCTGTCCTCGTTAGTATGGCTCCCTTGCATTCAAATATCCACTTACCCTTGCAACGGGATCACACCCGCGGCGCCAACCTCCCTATGGCGAATCGCAACCGCCAGACAAACTTGGCCAGCCATACTTGCGCCGCAGATGATCGGTCTTCGCAGACCCAGAGCCTTCACAAAAGCTGTAATCATTCCCACGTAGCTATCTTCTGTGTTTGTATGCGCGCCCGGGGAGTAGTTCTTCGATGGGAAGCTTCGTCCGTGTCCTGGAAGATCGAATGCGTACATGATGCACTTCTTGCGCATCTTCGCATCGTTCATGACGCCGTGGTATTGCCGGCTGTCGCTACCAGCGGTATGTAAGAAGACAACGGGTTGCTTTCCTTCGCCAGAGTACTCGTAGAAGATCTTGCATCTACCCCACACTGGGGCCTCAAGATAGGTGTACCTTCCAGTGAGGAAATCTCGCTCGGGCTCGGGTTGCTCGTCTTCCTTCATCGGTCCACAGTGTGCGTCGTGTGTAAGTTCAAGGACGCGCCTCCATACATGGGTCCATTGCGCAAAAGCTGTCTGATTGCCCAGAACTTCAATACCCTTCTGTTTGATGTTCATGCCGAACATTCCCCAGTAGCTCTGATACGGCATGGCCGGGACTGCCTTGAAGTGCTGTTCCCATTGCTCGGGGAGAGCGGATAGCGTGAACAGAGCATCTTTCGACACGCCAGTGCTGGCTTTTGCGCCGCCATTGGTAACTGTGACGAGGAGAGTGTTGTCCGAACCACTTGACTTGATCCCGAAGATTACATCCTTCTCGATGGCGCTCGACGTTGTGAAGGCTTTCAGCTGATCGTCGGATTGGAGGAGCTTGGAGAGCTTGTCTAAGCTTCCTTTGAGAGCCGCGGTAAGGTCGGACCAGTCAGACATGGCGGTTGTGAGTGGGCAATTGGTCAAATGTAGAAATTGGCTCAGAAGAAGCAGAAGAAGGCAGTGAACAGGGCTCAAGCACGCCCACGGCGCGCTCTACCCATATAGTCGCGCCTAAACCCCGGCATTGCCCAGAGCTAGCTATGGATGGAGCTATGGCGCCAGGAGGGGCAGACGTCGTGCGGGGTTCTGGACACGTGGGCGCATGTCTCGACTTCTGCTCGTCATATTTCCGGTGAGCTTGGTGTTGACCCAGACCAGATGCGGGCGGCTAGCTGGAGATGCATGCCGTGAGAAGAGGCGGGGAGTGTTGATCAAGCAGCCGAACGCGCCATGGACACGTTCGACCTTTTAGCGCCCCCGCCAAGCAACCGGCAGCAACGCTGGAGGTGGGCGATCGTTCCCACAACGCTCCGAACCTGCATGCGAGCAAGCTTCAACGAGAGTTGCGGGCCTTTCGCTAATCCTTCCGTTGACTTATTAATCCTTCCCCTGATTATAGCTGTCACGATTCCACATTGATAAGCCAGATATCGCCTGAGACGTCAGCCGAGGAGATGCGCTACCGCGACAATGTTTCTGGCTGCTTATCCTTCCATGTATCACCAGATGGCTGTAATACCAGTCTGCCGTTGCATGATGCCCGAAAAGTTGGCTACAAAGAATCTCGTGCGACCCTGAGCCATCGTACAGAGATCAAGTACTACAAACAGCCAATAGACGCTTAGACGGCTCTCATGCCGCACAGGGTTAACTTCACAAGTAGCACTGTTTCATCCAGACCCAGGATGCAGCCTCGTTCCAGAGGTTCAGCTTACTCTACAAGCGCTTCCAATATGTTTCCAGCCAACCACCATCTGCCCCGTAGACTTGCACACTCTTGCGGCGTAGTCGCATCCCCAAGGTAAAAAGGCGCCCACGCCATCCCGCTACTCATATCTCCGATTGCCTCATTCATTCTCCCCACCGGCTCATCAGTTATCAAGTTGATCGTTCAGACATTATTCGGAACGGAGTAGAATTTCGAGAAGGAGGAATTCTCTAGGAGAGGAAGAAACTGGTGCAATGGGAGTCTCAGGGAGTATACCTATGTACGCTATCGAAGACGTGTCTGGCAAGGGTAAAGGCCTCATCGCAACCAAGGATATACCCAAAGGCACGCGGATCATCTCTGAGCAACCCGCAATCACTGTGGGACGTCCGATAGCAAACATGGAGCAATTAGAGATGTCGATCCATCAGCAAGTCGGCTCTCTAAGCAAAGACCAGATACACGAGTTTCTCGCTATGGACAACATCTATCCTTACATCAACCCTAAAGAGAGATGGCGCGGTATCTTCCAAACGAATGCCCTACCTATTGGACCGAATTTAGATGCTGGAGGTATCTTCTTCAAAGCATGTCGTATCAATCACGCCTGTGACAGCAATGCACAGAACTTTTGGAACGAGAACCTCGAGGAGCTTACCATCCATGCTGTCAGAGATATCCCTCAAGGAGAGGAGATTACAATATGCTACCTGAGCAGTCGCAGAGATCGCCAGATGCGGCGGGAAGAGCTCCAGCAAAACTTCAAATTCACATGCCTCTGTCGGCTCTGCTCATTACCACGCAGTCAGAGCAGGAAAAGCGACTCGAAGCTGAATCGCATTCACAGAATCGACTGCATCATCGAGGAAGGTGGTGTACCAGGCCTTGTCTTGTCCTCCCGGCAAATGCTTCGCTATGTCGATGAACAGGTCCGGCTCTGGAACGAACCAATCCCGGATGAAGTCGGCCTCGCCCGGGCATATCCTGACGCCTTCCAGATTGCTATTGCAAACGGTGACTTGGCCAGGGCGCGCACGTTTGCACAGAGACTGGTGCCACTGTACATGACGACTCTTGGGGCAGACAGTCCGGATGTGATACAATACAAGAAACTGATTCAAGACCCCACTACCCATGAGTACTATGGTCTGTCGATGAATTGGAAGACAGCGCTGAGTGAGATTCCACAGGGACTGGGATCCAAGGAATTCGAAGATTGGCTTTGGAGGAGGTGAGGCGAGACTGCCGGTCCTGTAGAAAGTCATCAATCTCAAAAACCACACTTGGCAACCAGATCGCCACTGCCATCTTTTCGTCCTTGTTACTCCAGGTCGATGGAAGAGGCTAATGGACCGTTCTGCTGTAGGGAGTATCTCACTAGTACGATGCACATCCTTCCCAACACACAAACTCATACCGTAATCCCTCTCACACATCCAACCACAACCTCCAGAGCTCATCCCACACACCAACCATGCGCTTCTCCACCCCAACCACCGCCCCCGCAACATCTCTCCCTCCTCTCGCCACCACCCCACTAGGCTCCCCAAGCCATTTGCGAGTCCCTCAACAACACCAATCACACCAAGCGGTACCATCACTATCGGCATGACATTGGACGACGTGGAGAATGTCTACAACGACTACCTTGAGCGGTAGCGGTCGCGAGGAAGCATACGTAAGCGTTGTGCATAGCATGCTGAGCTGTCGAGCGATATCTGGGTGTTATGTCACATGCCTCCTGCCACTCATCCAGAGTACTGTCTACGTCAGCAGAAGAATCACCGCAACATGGTACCGCAACGTTCTAGGACGGGTAGAATAAGCCCCATGCCATCAATCTAAATCATATATATCCATCATTTCTATTTTAGCACAATGGCTTTTTGTTGTTCAAGGTAAGTGAGAGACGAGAAACGTCCACACCCGCCTAGCATGTGCAGCACTCAACACCACAAAAAAAAAAGCCACGAAGCGAACCATAAACCCGGTTGAATTGAGATGGGAAGAAGTAATCTCCCATGTAGAAATTGGTATCCTCGCTTCCAAATGCAATCATGATCTATCCACTCACCACCCCCACTTGAACGACTATTTCGAATCTCCGACAAACGACGACTCTGCGACAGACTGGCTTAGCAACAAGGAGGAGGCATTGATGACGGAGAAGAAGAAGAGGAAGAAGATATGACAGATTTCGCAGCACAATGAGACGTCTTCCCAGATGCCTGCTGAAGACTAAGGGGCTGCCGGGAAAATCTCTCCGTCAACCTCCAGATCAGCGTCGAGTCCCATCATGTCAGACGTTTCCGTACGGCTATCCGTATCATCCTTGTCAGCCTTGTCCAACAGCACCTGTGCATCCGCAATGACTTTCCGCAGTTCCGCCTGTACGTCGACGACCACCGGAGTATCCTTTGTCGGAGTAGCGACCTTCATCTAAAACGTCTCCTCTTCCGCACCCTCAGTCTCGGGCGGAATCTCAAATCCTTCCTCGGTAGAGTAAAGAATGTTTTGGATCTGCTTGAGCAGGCCCTCATCCTTTTCGAGCTCAGGATCAGCCTCCATGGCTTGTTGAATCAACAGCTCGATATCCCTCAGCTTGCTAAAGTAAAAGTCCCTCTCGCGCTCCAAGCCGGTGACGGTCTCCTTGAGAGCAGCATTCTCCTCGCGCAACGCAGCGCTTGCGGCTCCTCCGCCAGAGGCAAGCGGTGTACGTGTCCTAGGCGCAGCCGTGTTGCTGGCAGCAGGTGCTCTTCGGGCAGTCGAGGCGGCGGCGCGAGGTGCGGGAGCGGCTCCGGTGGCGACGCCGGCCTGGCCCTTGCGGCGGGCGACGGGGTCGTACTCGTGGCCGGGGAAGTGCTGGTCCCAGTATTGCTTGACGAATTGGAGGAACTCGAGGTTGTCTTGCATCTTGCACTTGACGAGCGACTCGACGCGGATGGGCTTGTCGATCTGGTGCTTGGCGAACGTGTCTGTGACTATTAGAGACGGTATAGTGTTGGCGGGCGAGAAGACGTACTCTGTAATACCTTGAAGTTCTGCAGATAGGCGTACTCAGTGTTGGCATTGAACTTGACTCGCGACATGGGCACATCGTCTGCTCGCTGTTAGTCTTAATCTCGCCTCGCGCACACAAGAGGTGAGGGACTTACAGAATATGCTGTCGAAGACCTGGCACAGCGCTGCTCTGTTCCGCCATGTCAGTACACGTCCCTCACGGCTGGACCCTGATGACCCTCTCTCCCTCGGCGCGTGTGACGTACCCGGTACCGCATTGTTCGACTTTGGTGATGTTGAGCTGGAGGAGGTTGTTCAACCAGGCGACGAGTTCTTGTCTGTGCACGTGTCGCTGTCAGTCTATGCTTGTGGTTTGCCGTGCCATGGCTACGACCCATCTTCGTAGCCTGACCCCTCGGCCAGCGTACCTTGATTCTCCCATGGCGGATATCTTATGTGCCGACGACTAAAACTTTGTTTTGAATGATCCGCGATGAGATAAAAGCATACAACAAAGTGTCAGTGTGTAGAGCGGAGGCGTAGGGAGCGGTGGATGTGCAAGGTTGCCTGTTATTTGTTGATGCGCCTTCCCGGGTCCGAGGGTCGACAATTTGGGCGTCGTTGCCCCACCACGTCGTTAGCGTCCAAGTCATAGCGTCAGGGTCACGTGCTCTTGTTTTCATATTGGTCGTCGCAATTCGACCAAGCTTCATCTTTGCCTAGCTGAGGATTTCATTCACACCACTGTCGCATCCTCCCCTCTCCTCTCTCCAATTATGCCATGAACTCCTTCCCAACCACTTCATCATTTCTCACCGCCTCAAAAGCCCTCACAACCGCCGGAAACCACACATCCGCCATCTTGACATCCCCGCCATCATTAGGATGCACACCGTCCCTCAAATCTGCACTCCCTCTAAACCCTGTATACTGATCCACAACCCATATCGGACTCTCGGTCGAATTCAGTCCCTGTGCCCATGGTACAATGGCGCGGTTCAAGTCTTGGATCTTTGTGTTATAGTTGCCGATGCCTAGGGGGATGATTTGCGCGACCTGCGGTGGCAAGGTAAGTGGGCGTACGCCGGAAACTGGCAGGGGTAGATGAGAGGTAGGTAGGGAGAAGGAAAAGTCAACAAGACATACGATTATCTTCATCTTGGGATTACCTGTCCGCATACTGCCCACCAGCTTCGTAAACGCCGCAATGATATCCTCTACCTGTTTATTCTGCTGCACAATGTCGTTCGTACCCAAGTGCATGGTAATCACCTGCGCAGTGTTCGCCTTCAGCCATCCATCGAGCTGGTTCTTCTTCGCAATGTCGATGGCGAGGAAGCCAGAGTGTCCTTCGTTGTCGCGATCATATGTCGTGTCGCGGCAGTTGTTCTCAGTCTTGCCGCTGCCCACAAAGTCGACGGTTGCCCATTCTGTGGTCTGGAGACGCTGCCATAGTTTCGATCGCCAGCAGACTATCTCGGTGATGCTATCGCCAAAGGGCATGTAGCGGATCGTGGTGTTGGCGGATTGGGCAGATGTGCTTGCTATGAAGGTGATGGCGGCAAGGTACGGGAGGAACACCATCATTGCGGTCGAGGGGTTCTAGAGGGACGATGGTGTCTACGTGTAGCTGCGGCATCGAGGGGACTGCAAGCTGCACTCTCAACGAGGGCGCCATATCATGTGGTCGTCGTTCATGCCATTAGCAGGGCCGCCCAGCGATACATCATCTATCGTTTGGTACGCCATCGTTTACAACATATGAACATGGCATTCCAACCACTCTGAATTTACAGGCGAACCAAGGAGAGAAGGGCGTCTCCATTGCTGCGAGCGAGGTGTATGGTCGGGACACTCTCTGTGAGGGCTAAATGCTGGTGCCGGGTAAACGTTAATATATGCAGAGCATTTCCCTTTTAAGAAGCAGCAAGAAGGCGGGGGCAGGCCTCCAAAGCTTGCTTCGACACTCTGCAGCGGCAGATGCTGATGACAGTAGTGACCACGGCGGTGAGCTCATACGACATCCCCGCTACCGCAGATGGCGACAGCCTTCCCGGGCTATGATTACATTTCTACCCACAAAAAGTACATTCCTCGACTTGTGCAGCATTATCGAGTACTGTCTAGGCACAAACGTTGGTGTAGAAGCTGAATTGTTCCCAAAGGCAGTTGAAGAAGGGCAAAGCACCAACATGACTCAAACACGTGCTATGAAAGGTAGCAAGAAGGAACTCAGGAGCACGAATACAGTGGTATATCGAACAAGAACCAAGACGATGAACACGTAAACCTGCAACGGAAGCGCTGAAGAAAGGAAAGAATGGACTGGAAAGACTCTGAAGCGCAAGGACATGTTGGTACACGCATACCGAGTATCACTCGAACATATCCGATTAGCGGATAACAGAGGAGAAAGACTGGGTTGCGTGGAGGATTTGAGGAATATCCGACGGGCGCTTGAGTCTGTTGTTAGGAAGTAACGTCGGCGTTTGGATCCTGAGGTATGGCAGTCGCGCTTCAACCTCGCGTGTAGCCATGTTACACCTCCACCCGACCCGTATCAAGCAATACACCTCCCTCAGAACGACACCTCCCGAGATATCCTTACACATACGACTAGCAAAACCTACATTGCATCCTCATCGAAATCACCCACACCACACGTCAACACATTTACCCATCACCTGCAACCCCACCATCTCACAACCAGCAATGAGCATCCTCTTCCTAGCCTGCCTGCTAGCAATCTGCCTCCCAATCCTCAGTGTACAAGCCCCCCGCCTCCTCCCCCACCTCCAGCCAAGCCGCTCAAACACCCCTCTAGGAAACCGATCCCCGCTACACAAACGGACACCACCCCTACGACGGCGCCTACGACCGCCGGGGCCAGTCCCAGCGCCGCGAGGTAGCGCACACCACGGGGAGAGGCAAGCCCCGCCGACAGACGGTGCGCGCAGCGGCCACGAGTCGACGGGAGAGGAAACAGGGGATGGGGAAACACATGTCCAGCCGCCAGCCCAGACGGGATCACTGATGGCGGAGGGGAGGAAGCCTTGGGATCCGCCGTTTGGAAAAAAAAGAGAGACGGGGATGCAGAATGCGTCGTTTGGTATGCTGCCCACGCCCCCGAAGAAGACGGGGAGGGAGTTGGAGGCCAAGGGTGTTGCGAGACGACTGTTTCCTCCTGATGGTGAGGCCGAGTATACGTACGATGAGGCGCCAGACGACGGCATGCTTGACGTGGATTGTGAAACCACTCGTCGGCCTGCACCTACGCCTACGCCTGCACCTGGAACAAGAGATTGCGTATACATCGACAGTACCAAACTGGCATCAGCGAGAAAGAGAGGCAAGAGCAAATCCGGCGTCATGTCGGCTGTTTGGATATGCATCGGCATATGTGCAGTCCTGCTTCTCATCCTCGCGTTTGCGATTCTTGTCGCTCATTGCTTGGCATGGTTCCTCGTGTACAAGACGGAAGCGAGACTGGGGGAAGCACGAAGAGGCATCATGCAAGGCGGGGAAATGAGATTGTGCTTGTGCGCAGCATGAAGAAAGACTTGCTGTTGTAATTCAGCAACCGCTGGAAACGCTAGAATGAACACTTATTACTACGTGCAGGGCACTTGGCCAGTCATGTACACGACCCTGTCTAACAGTTGTGATGTTCACCGTGGGCCGCTGGTGCATGACCCGTCCGTTCCAACAACTCCTGTTCCTGCCGTGGAGACCTCGACGATGTAGACTTTTCTTGCTCAGAGTCTCTGCTGTCCAACCTCCCGTCTATGCCACTGTCCTGCTGGCTCTCGCTGAACCCGGAGTTGGTCCTGCTGGCCAGTTCCATTGCATCCGCCATGGCATGCGCGGCAACATTCGGACGCTCGACTTGAGAAGCCGTCTCCGGGTCCTCTGGCGGCTTGAACAGTGCAGCCTCGTGGTCGTCAAAGTCCTGGCCTGGGTTGACGGTCTGGTACTCGACCAGCTTGACGATGCGGTACATGCCAAAAGCGAGCAGAGTGCCCATGAGCGGTCCGAACCAGTAGATGTAATGGTAGCCCGGGAAGTTGTGGGTAACGACGCAAGGCCCGAAGCTCCTCGCTGGATTTAGACTGCCGCCGGTAAAGAACACACCAACCATCTCTGCCACAAAAAGCGCTAAACCGATGCCGATGGGTGCCAGGAACGTAGCCTTGTGCTTCTCCGCTGCAAGCATGAAGATTGTGAAGACGAGGAGCGATGTGAGGAACATCTCGAGGAAGACACCGCGAGCGGGAGAGACGCCTGCACCGAGAGTTGTGGAGACGTTGAGAGGTCCGGGGATGATGGCTTGGATTACGCCGGCGGCCGCCATGCCAGCGAGCATCTGCGACAGGAAACAGAGGGCTGCGCGAACGGCTGGAATAGCTCCAATGAGGTAGAGACCGAGTGTCACCTATGGTCGTTGTCAGCTCTCTTCCGGTACGTTTGTGTTGCATCAGGCTGACTTACAGCAGGATTGAATAGTCCTCCGCTCACTCTGAAGAAGACCCACACATTGACCATTAGACTGAAGCCAAAGATCAGACTGATGTAAAGCAGCACACTAGTGTCGGGCGCCTGAGTGATACTGTTATTGTCTTGGCCAGAAGTTGTTCGATTGCTGTATGTCGCTGCTGTGTTGGCTACACTCGTTCCTCCAAACGCAAAGAACAGGAACATGAATGTGCCTGCGAACTCTGCTGCAGCGGCAACAAGTTCATTGCGCCACCGGTTGGGCAAGAAGCCCGATCTTGTCGGATGGCCTGGAGGAGCACCATCTTTCGGTAAGGTTTTCGGCTTGTGAGACGGGGACACGTCTTTCTTGTGGAGCGGGAGGATGTTCTTGAGCGCCATCGTGACGGCCAAGACTCGAAGCTGGCTGCCGTCGTCGAATATCGGTAGTACTGATATGAAGCAAAGTCGCTACGCTGTACCAAAGACAGGAATGCCACCAGGCTGAAGATGGTAAAAAGAGGCGTAAAGAAACAAGACCGGTGGCTTCACTCTGAACTTGACGCAAAACCACGCGAAGAACAGACCTAACCTTTGCTAGCAAAACTGACGTCTTCCATAACAAGCCTGAGCGCTGTAATGGTCGGCGGGGTTCTGACACGGACTACCATCAAGACCAGCGGTTCACCCGTCATGGCGTTATTGGAGTCCAATAAGCAGCCGCACGTCTCACATCCGCGCGATCTGCGATGCTCGCCCGGACGCACCATCACTGTGTCCAACCACACGGTGTCAATTCCTTCGTCGAAACACTTATCCCCGGTTGTGGCAAGCCCGCGGAGTGGGACAGCGATGCATGATACCGCGGCCGCTCTGGTGTGAGTGGTTGGAAGTTCGTGATGCAGAGGATGTGCCGTACGGGATCCGTTCAGATCGCCGGCTAGGGGCGAGACTGTTCCGCTTGCGGCGTAGCAGCACGCGCTAGTGAGCATGATGTCACGAAGGGGTGAATCTGAATCTCGACATCTAGATCGTTGCTCTCCCTGGTGTCCGTGGTTGTGGGGACACTGCACGTGTCCATGCCGACCTTGTGCTGAGATTTACGAGATTTCCAAAGGTTAATATGAGCGGCGTCCCCGGGGCGGCTCGGCCACTGCGACGCGATGCGGAGGAGATGTCTTCCGCAGCTCATCTAGTTGGCGACAAGACGAATTCGTTGATGTTCTGTGCGCATCCGCAATAGAGACTAAAGGTCGTAAAACACCGCCGGCTTTTTACCAAGGCAGCTGTTGGGGCCTGGAGATTCATATCTGGCTTGGCGGCCTGGAGTCTAACGTTTCCGGAGCATCAATGCCATTGACTAGAATCATCGTTACCATTGGTGAGCAACCAGCGAGGAAATTCTTCTTAGAAGGAAAGAGGTGGTATTGAAAATATACAATGACCGCGAAGCGGTGTTGACGAGGTCTAAAGTACGCTGCGAGCGTGTCACTCTCAGCCTGTCGAGACGAATAGCTACACTGCCATTAATTTTCACTTTCACGCTTCTCCTCACTTCCTTCTCTACTCTTACGCTCGAGGACGAGGCTTAGCACCTACATCTCTTTCCCCAAAGTTATTAGCATTCGCCATGATTTCCGTGCATCCTCCCACCTTTGGCGCACTTCTCCTTGCGCATCTTCTCATCTACAATCTGCCGACCACCTCCGCTCGTCTTGTTCGCGTCTACACAAAGTTAAAAGGCTTCAGATCCTGGTTTCCTGAATGACGTCGTCTCCCCGGCCGCGCATCGTCCATTAACTCCTCATCTGTCCACTCGTTGTCTTCAACGTCGATGCTTTCCCAGTCACTCTGTTCATCGACTTCAGGCTCTGCTGTTGACGCGTCAGGCATCTCGGCATCGCCTCTTAGCAAGGTCCGATTCGCTTGTGGATCTTGTTGGCATGGGCGTTGAGGCCTGTGGGTCAAAATGGGTCTTTTGTATATCCATACAAGACAGACGCATCGCATGGTTGCAGTTGTTATGCTATAAAGTGTTGTGGCAGGTGTAGGAGTCAGAGGCGGTGGATTTGAGCAAGTTTGCCAAGGCACTGACAATGCAACTATCACCCCTTCGCCTTTTGTGAAGCCAGTGGGCCAGCCAGCACTTGCATAGTGAAGAAGGAGGGCTAGTAATAGCAGAGTGTGCTGGGCCACGTTCTCCATACCTTTGCCCCTCTTCTTACAGTGTTTACCGTCACCTGTTGGAACATTCTGAAGCCCATAACAAGACAATGGACGTGATCACACAATAATGTTCTGTGGCTCTAGAGACTACCAAATATTCAATTCGTTCAACTTCCACATTTCCTAGCACGAGCACTAGCCGATATCGTCACACTCGACGGCTGATTTAAGACGACACATGGACGCAACAAGCCACTCACAACTACCGCATCATCGGCGACACATGATATCAAAGGTTCTCTCATGAACTTCTCCCTGACCCACCTTGGCTAGGTACGTGAATAGCCTGTTAGTCAGAATCAGTTAAGAAGCAGGATTCGATATATCAGCAAGTTCGGCGAAACTTTGTGAAATGGATTTTGTGGCATTTCCAAATATTCGATCTAGTATGTACAGCCAAACTGCCAGGAAAAGAGTACTTGTGAAGTCGACCAGCTACGCTCAACGCGACCGCATCTAGAACTTGGGCCCTTTGGGCTTCTTGACGTAGGTCGGCTCAAGAGGTGGATCAGCGTTCTTGACCAACATCTGCACGTACTCATCGAACCAAGCACCCGCAGCCGGCGCACCAACAAGACCACACTTTCCGTCACTCTCACCACCAGGCTTGATCCAAACCAGAGAATCGACGTTCGTGTTGTTCTGCTTGGAACCAGGTAGGGCGCCGAATCCAGCAGGCTCAACGTTGCACCATTCACCCCACTCCGAGCGAGCGCCAGGGAGCGCGACGCGGCCCTGGTCGATGATGAAGTTGGACGGTAGGCCCTCAGCCTCGAGGTACGGAGCGAGCGACGAGGCGTAGTGGCTCTCGTCCCAAGATGGCGAGTACTCGGTGTAGTTCTCGCGTATCTTGGCTTGGAAGGAGTTGTAGTTGGATACGTTGGTGGCGTAACCCCGGATCTTGGCTGCGGGGTTGAGCTTCTTAGCCATAGCGACGACCTTGGCGAAGATCTGAGCAGTGGGCTTCAGATTATCTGCCCAGCCGAGCCAGCCACCATGGGCGGCATCAATGTACAGATGCACGTTGGGAAACTGCAGCTTGGAGATGGCGTACGCGATACCCTCCTCGTAGATTGGAGTGGCAGTGGCACAGAAAGGGATGCCCTGGTTGGTGATGGCGTTACCCAGAGAGTCTGGCTCAAGAACGATGGCAAAGTCAAGATCTTTGGCTTGGGAAACAAGCTTTGCGTATTTGTCGACAAACTCCTTCTTGTAAATCTCGAGGCCGTTGTTTGCGGAGCTGAGCTCACCAGCGGATTCGCCAGCAGAGCAATCACGGTCGGGCAAGTTGTAAAGGACCAGACCCACAATCATCTTCTTCCCACCCTTTCTTTGTTGACGAGCCTCCTTGATGGCAGTAGGAATAAGGCTAAGACCATCGCGTGTAGTGACCCAGGTAAACGTTGAGATCTTTTGAGCAACAGTGCGAGTGCGCGCCGCGTTGAGAGTGTCGTTCTGGGCCGTGAAGGAGGCGATTGTCTGGTCGAGTTTCTTACCATAGCTCTGGACAACATAGCGGTTTTTGCCAGTCCAGGGGTTGACGGTCACATTGTGTGGAGGTGGCCTGGGAGCTGCAGATACAACACCAGCAAAGGCGGTGGATGCCAAAATGAATTGTGTAAGTTGCACCATGATTAAAGGGACGCTTGAGATTGACTTGAGGTGGTGAGCAGCAGTACGTGAGACTTGCCTGGTTTTATATGCAGTCGTGGAGACGAGCGCCGCGGAGGGTGTACATCCGGTTATGGGATTCCTATGAGCAGACTCGTTGCAGGCTTGCCCTTACGTTCGCGTGGCTGTCTTGAGACTCGATCAACGGTACCGTCGGCCCGCCGTATGTTCTGATTCCACTCAAGGCAGTCCAAGTCCTTGGTCAGAAGCATTGACGTCTCGCGTATAACGCGCCGTGGTGGCGTTGCTGTAGTGCTTCATCGATTGCGTACCGTGCATTCTCTTTGGCGAATGCAAGGGACGGTCGTTCGCCCCTAGAATGACATGTAGTCCTGTTAACAGTAGATTAGCCAAGACCAGGTCTACCGGGGATGTTCCGGGACGTCAATATATCTGCGCTGTTTACCCGGCTACTACCCCAGCTCTGCTGGAAGACCGACCCCACAATGTGGGTTATGATATAACGACCACAAGGAGCGGCTTGCAGATTGGTCGACGCGGTGAAGCTACTGCTCTGTATATTGCGCTTAGAGTACAGTAGGGATCTTGTGTCATTTTGCGCTGCAGCCTGCCATCTGTAGACACTGTACAGAAGGTTCGTTACATCTTCTAGCGTGACTGTGAGCGGCCCTACCGAGGCTGAGTTGGATGTACTCGCTCAGGCTACGACGCAGGTGCACCAACGTCCGATGACTATCGAGAGTGGAAGCAGAATGATAAGCAAGGAGGCAGCAGATTGCGCAATCTCAACGTTCTTCGGCCTGCGAATGCCGAGGTTTGCGTCGACCCTCCCCTTTGGAATGGACGCATTCTTCAAAGGCAGCGCACCACGACCTTGAGACGAACGTGGCACGATATAACCTATGAGCTGTCGACATATGGCCATTCAGGTGTTCTGACATCCGGCTGGAGGCGCGCTTTACGGACGGGGTGCGAAAAGGCACGACAATGATGGTGCTGTGCGACAATCGTGGCATGATGGCGCTCGGTGCGGAACAAAGCGCCTATCAACAAGGATGATCTCAGGAATGCGCAAAGCCACTCGTATCAGTCGGCATGAGAGGTAGTTTAGTTGGACGCGTGACAAGTCCCAGCGAACGCGACGTGAGCGGGACACTGATTCCCGTCGCTCGCGCAAATGAATTACCTACCGATGGCGTCTTGGCAACCCATCAGGGGATACTGCCATGGGTGAAGCGAAGTTTCACCCGCTCGCTACCACGACTGCTACAATATATCATACTGTTGGAAGCAATGGGGTGTTGTAGTCTTGCGTACCGTGTATGGATTTTCTTTGGCTCAGTTGACCGCAGCCTGCGAGTTCACTAGGCTTCTTGATCCACGCTTTATCACATTGCATAGTCCTTTCTTGATAATAGCTTGAAGCTGTACTAGAGCATTCCGCTTCGCCAGCTTCATGTTGAGCGACGGCTGCTTGTGGAAGATGCAATGACGAAGCGACAATAGTGAAGTAGATGGCTTCACAGTCAACTCCCACCTCTCTAAAGGTCCGATGATTTTATGGTGGTAAAAGACGATGGGACACTGCAGTCTTCTACAGCTTTTATTGGCATACGATTATTGGTACCTCTAAACGAGTAAGCAAAGATAGTACTCACTTTGCAAAGTAAAGCGAGAGCACCGGCCCCTTTGACCGCGTCAGATTTCAGTATTCCATCGAGTTCCCTCGTCATCGCAAGCCTACTGACGACAATCAAACTCGAACCCACATTGCTAGTAAGAAGTCAGAAGTTCGAGAAGGCTGCGTCGCTGGAATGAACCCAGAAAGCCTACTGAATCACCTTGCACACCTCATTGTATATCCAGGAAGTCTCCTAGGAAATTGCACATCAAAGGCCAACTTCTTCATCTTCAACACCGGATTGAAATGAACCTACGAACCCTACAACTCGGGATTGAACATGGTCTTCCAAGAAGAGGACAAGCACAGAATAATCATCTCACTCAGTATTCGTCCAAACATCTAGTCCGCTCCCTAGAAACCCGACGTCACTAGCGTAGTAACTACAACAACATCATTCCAGTGCATCACCAAGAACAGGCTCGAAATCGGCCCCGCAAGAGTAAAGCCTGTCATTACTCCTGGTGCCTTGATCTGCTTGATTTTGCCTACACTGGCCGTTTATCTGCACGACGAGACGTACCTATTTGCGGTAACTGCAACATCTTTACAGCGGAGAAATCCCATTGAAAGGCTGTTTTCCCACTAGAGCCAAGTCATGATAATGATCCCTGGGGTGTTTTCTTGCAGTAAAGAAATCGACCTGAAGCTGTAGGGCAAGGAAAGAGAATGGGGATGCTAGGTAGTAAGCAGGTGGAAGTAAATGGACAAAGTTGTGGGGGGTTGCCGCATGTGTGTATAGGGTGGTTGAGGGGCAGAGACAAGGACGGAGAGAGCGTGCATGTAGAGACTATCTGAGCATGAACGCTATCCACGCTACGAGCAAGTGTGTAATCATCTGGTTAGATTCCTGCAGCCTACACCTCATGTACAATATCAACAGTGTGATTGATTATATTAGAGCAAAAAATGTACATTAAAGTTGTATCTAATCTTAAAATACATTCGTAAGGAGTGCCATGTCATCATGTCGTATCATGTTCTTGTTGCAAAGAAAGGACCCGCCTAAGTGACGGTAAAGAAGAAGTCGCTGGTGTTTACATTTCAAGAACACCTTCTAGACTCACTTGATGATGATTCGAGATCAAAACAAGGTCTCATCCATCAGCGCTGATGTAATCTAGCACTGGCGGACGTACAAGCCAATGGGGCTTGGGTTCCAGTCCTGGAAGTAGTCGATGGAAAAGTCACCGCTGCCGCAGATCTCGTAGCTCACAGTTTTTCCAGCCTCGCAGTCACCGGACTCGACGGGATAGGTGTTACCGGGACTGAGCTCCATGGAGGCAACGTCGCCAGACTTGGCGGGCTTGTTGCTCCATGAGGTCTGAGCATTGGCGTTGCCATTGAGCTTGCTGACGGTGCACTTTCCGTGGCCAGACATGGTGTAGTCGGAGGTCTCGAGGTCCTCCTTCTTGGGGAGCATGAACATGGTGGAGCACTTCTTACCAGCGTAGGAGGCGGGGATATCGAAGTTGAAGACGGTGCAGATGTGGCCACTGATCTTGCCATTGTACGAGGTGCCGTAGGCCTTGTCGGGGTGCTCAGAGTCAACGGGTACAATCAGGTGGGGGTACTCGTAGTTGCCGTCGAGATCCTGAGGGCAAGTACCAGAATTAGCGGGCTTGGAAGGAGCTGGCGCAGTTGCGGCTGGCTTAGAGGGAGCCGGCGTGGTCGCAGCGGGCTTGGAAGTGGTGTCGAAGTATGAGGAAGGACATGAGCCGGGGTGAGCAGGGTTGCAGCCGCCCGGGATACCAGAAACGGATGTGACAGTCTCTACTGGCTTAGAGGGAGCGGGAGTGGTCGCAGCAGGCTTGGAAGCAGCGGGTTGGGAAGCAGGAGGGACAGGCTTCGACTCCGCTGGAGGAGCAGGCTTGCTCTCAGCAGGCTTGGAGGGCGCAGGGTGGGTCACAACCGGAGGGGCTCCAGGCTTGGTGACAGTGACAGTGACGACGTTGGGAACGCACTCAGACTCCTGAGGAACACCAGGCGCGGGCGACGAGGGCTTGGGAGGCTGAACTGCTGGCTGGGAAGGCTTAGGAGCAGGAACCTCAGGTGCCGGTTGAGAGGGCTTGTTGCCTTCGGGATGTTCAGGTGGACTAGGCTTGCCCGGGTAGCCAGTGTTACCTGGCTGGTGGGGCCCGGTAGCAGCAGGGCCGCTTGGGTGAGGCGGCTGAGAAGCAGGGACGCCAGGAGTTCCAGCGGGAGTCTCGGCAGGCTTGGTCTTGGTAACGACAGTGGTAGCTGCGGGAGGTGTCCCGGCAGGCTGAGAGCCAGCAGGTTGGGACGCGCCAGCTCCGCATGAACCGGCAGACCCGAGGGTGATCTCAACACACTTCGTCTGACCAGGAGCAGGGGTTGTGTAGACATTGTACTCGCCGCTGTCATTAACGGGGCAGGCGTAGAACTTGCCGGAACCGTTGTAGGTGACGCTGCCACTGGAACTGACTGCGAAGCCGTTGGTGGGGGTGGCACCAACATCGCACTGGAACTGGGTGGTAGGAGGGGTCAAGATGCAGCCGCGTCCATTGGAATCGGTGAAGCCACCGTTAACATCCAGGCAGTAGCAGCCGGTAGGATGGCCACCACCAACACGGTTTTGGCCATCGTCGAGTTGACCAAGTACACCTGATGCACCGCCAGAGGCTTGGAGACTGAAGCATTGTGTATTCGCACGGGCGACGAGAGCGTTGGCTCCGAGGCCGAACGCAAAGGGAACGAAAGCGTATCTCATATTGGAAGACCAAGCGACTGTGAGATGAGACAAAGTTCGAGGATATCTTCCAAAGAATTCAAGCCGAGTGCCTCTTATACCTCTCCAAGGCTCGGAGACTATAACAACCAGTGCCGCTCAAATTACCTAGTTGCTCCAGGCGGCGCGGAATCATAGTGAGTTGTTGAGATTCTAGCAGGCCTCGCGCGTCGGATACATCGTCATATCCATAACGATGATATCAGAAGACGCAAGCTATACAAGCAATTGCGGGGACTAGCATATCAGCGGTCGATGGCCTGAGACTTGCGATTATTCAGTAGTAGCTCTGTGGCCTAGCTTAACAGTAAAATGTCGCGCTCTCAAGTAACAGAAATCTCAGTCATTGGTCCGTAGGGAAATAGAATTCAGGAACTGTGGTTCTCGATGATCGCCAGGCCCGATTTTGTAGGATACGATCGACAGGAACACGTTGCTTGGTAGAGCCATGCGGTATATCCAATGTGGGCTCAAAATTCTAGCAATGAGGGATCGCAATGTGCATTGCATGGTGAGAATCATGGCGAGGTTCCTATAACCATGATGCAGTGTGCCACTGTCTGTAGCCATTCCGATATCGACCTTGCAGGCGTGAAGCTCTTCAGAGAAGATGCAGTTTTGTTGTGGAGTACATTCCGACGGTAAGATCGGTTCCGCTTACTGAATCGAAACTATTGGCATAGGCCTTGGCGTAGAACAATGGAGAACGAGGTTCCCCGACATAGTAACAAATCATTGCCGAGTCTTCCGCTCCCGTCATAATGTATGCAGGATGACTGAACAAGCAATTTCAGGCTGCTTACCCCAGACTTCAGCAGACTTGGAAATCATGGGGTATACGGACAGCCCTGCAGCGATGTATTACGCATGAAGGCAGCCAAGGGACTCCTAGTCGACAGTCACGCTAACCTAGAAGAAAGACGGAAGATGTTGGGGGAACGATCACTTTGTTATATCGGTAGGATACGATGATGACAATCGATATGGTCCAGTGTCGAGAGCACAGTGGGATGGGGATAGCCAGCCGAACTCTCCCGCGCCCTCACTGCCTAACTTGGACCGCTAGGGTAGGCAATGACAGTGTTGGTTGTCGAAATGGTCAAGCAAAGGTCCCATTGGCGATTGTTCACACGGTATCAACAGTGTGATGCAAAGCCCTTGCGTCACTTTGACATGATGACTATAGAGACGTCTATCCGAGCGCTCCCATTTCGGCGAAAACCCATCTCTGCAAGGCTGGTGGAGACTCCTTGATGAGAGTCGCGACCATTCTGCCTCCGTTACTGGTTGAACTTCGGGTGCTGTACAGGTGTTACAGCAAAGCCGAGGCGTGCGGATGCATGGTGAGTCGTCTAACAACCAAAGATAGACTTCCCGTCCCGTAAGCGTCGTCAGATGTGGGCTCTTCGGCGATGTGCTGACGAAGCCGCGCAGGAGTACTACACTGGACTCATGTCGGAGAGTTGATCGTTATTTCTCAGGTTCCGATCCACTTTAGCTGGCTTCGGTCGTGGTAGGTTGGTGGATCCATCGTGCCATGTTGACTCTCGACATTCGTCCCAAGGAGTCTACATGATACATGTAGAGCCACACAGGGAGTTTCCATGCATTGTCGGCGTTGGACTTTCCGAGTCGCGCATTGTGGTGTCAATCATGATCGGAGGCTGCGAACGAGCGAGTTTGCGGGGCTGGGATGCTACCTCGATCATGTTTTTGCATTACGTCATTAGCCTCTAGAGCTCTCCTGGCCTAGTTGACCCGCTTTCGATAGGAGCCCCACTTCCATCTTGGTCCCCCAGGCCTTTCACCACCAAAAGGATCCCACCGTTGTTCAGACATGTTCGAAACCTGGGTTTCGGGCTGCCAACCTCACGTCTGGAAACTCCCTTCCTATCCCTATCAGGCTGTATACCTATAAACACTAAAACTATACACCTGCCTGTCATGGCGCTGCCCAGCTCTAGAAATCCACGGAGTAGGACCAGAGAGTTTGAGCAGTCGCGCTGAGCCTGTGTGCGAAGTCCTTCAGATACCTAGGTGCAATCTACAAGTACCATCTCAGTGCTGCAAACTCTGACGGTGATTGCACGCCCCCAGTACCGGTTTTGCTGTGGTCCAGATCAGCTTCCACGCCTCTGTACGGCCCGATCCCATGATACAGGGCTGATTGAAAGTCACTGTTCGGTACAGTGTACTTGGTACAACAGCAAGTCAGCAATAGCAGCGAACATGGGACTGGGACACGTCACTTGTAAAACCTGCTACCGCACATCAACCAGCTTTGCTGTACGCTCGTTTCGCGATCGATTTACCAACGACTACTGCTTCTTGGATGAATTTATCAAATTGGAGTGGATACCCATACTGTAACACTCTTCGCAAGGTGCTCATGTATTTAGCCAATGCTATTGAGTGAGTGTACCTCCAAACCCATAAACAGCCCGCTTCAAGATTCTCGACATCAACTTGGAAGCCGTTTGTGTTTCGTTCTCCAAAAGTATACGAACGCCCAACTGAGTAGACGTCGAGTGTGACTTGGCCTTGGTTCCTTTGTCTCCCTCATGGCAGACGTGTGCGAGACGTGTCGTCCAGCGGCTACAAGTGAAGAGCGCTGGAGGGTAGTACGTTCCCATGTGGCTACGCGCAACCTTGGGCGACCAACACCTCGATGCATCACTGACCAACTCGGACAGCGCTACTACAAACCAGCTCAGCTCGCCTCTTCTCCGCCTACCTAGCGAGATCCGCAATAACATCTATACCTACATATGCCTCTCTACCACAATCCAATGCGGAGAGGGCTCCGATATTGCCGACGGCGCTTGCCTCTTCGCCGAAACCTTTCTCCTCACCTGCAAGCAATTCTACTCCGAGGCCATCGCACTCTTGTACAGTTTTGCGACGTTCGCATTCTCTGGTTCCGATGGCGAGATGAATCGCAGTAGGCTCAACCACAAGTACTGCCGCCTCATCACCTCGATATCTGTGGACTGGGATGTTGTAACAGAGGTGCTGATGATGGCACGTGAAGGCATCAATCTTGCGGAATCTGCAGCGTTTGGCCTTGGAATGTTTCTGTCTGGTGTAGAAAAGGTACATGTACAGGATACTTGGTGGACACATGGTGGGGAAAGGGATGCACTGCGAAGACTCCTCAACAAGACTTGCAGATTACTGGCATCGAGATTCCACCTGACGAGTGTGGATGGTAGCCCTGGGTTAGAGGTTCTTTAGAAGTAGCACTGTCGCTGACGGAGCGGCTGCTACCGCGTCTTTTCACGTTCTGTTTCCTTCGCCCCCCCCCCCCCCGTGGAATGAATAGCCAAGGGTGCGATGGCATCGAAGAGGGTTGATAGATCTTGACGGAGGTCAAACATCCAATCAACAGCAAGAAAACAAGATGCACCCCAAGACACCCAATATCTGTAACCCGCCTCTCACCTCTTGTAGCTTCTATAAATTAGATATACATCGTCTTGGGCGAGCGACGTGTGATTTTAAAGGGCACGTTGGGATATACTGGCAATGTATATACACGCTCGTTCAGAAGATGAGGAACATATTGCGGGTCTATTAGAGGGGTAGATGTAATATCTTCGTTTATGGTCTCTTCTTGTTCCTATTGGTGTGAGGCAAGGGCTGGGGGAGTAGGTGGGAAATGAGAATGCGGAGAAAAGATGTAAACATCTGCTGAAGATTGGTGGAATCCCCCCTCCCCCCCCCCTCATCATCTCTATAGCCCAAACTGCCCCTCCACCTCCTTCCTCCTCTGCTCCCTCTCCATCTCCTGCCTCAGCCTCTCTCCCTCCTCCCCCACGCCCTTCTCCCCCTTCCTCCTCTGCCTCTCCTCATACAGCGCCCTGCCCTTCATAATGCGGGCGACAATCTCGGCCGCATTAACGTTTTGGAACTCGTGATTGGCGATTTCGCGGTAGAGATTGAGAGTCTTGGGGACAGCGTAGGGGTCGAAGGCGAGGGGCATGAAGGTGGTTTTGCCGTGGTAGACGGCAGCGAGGGAGGGGGAGGAGGTGGAAGAGTAGGGGAGGGTGTGGAGGAAGGCTTTGCTGAGGGAAAAGGGGGCGCCGAAGACGGCGGCATGGATGTACTGAGCGTGATTGTTAGTCTTGGTATAAAGGAGGGAAGGGTGGATACGGATACATACTTTGCACTGCAACACGCATAGACCCCGCTCAAAGATGTTCATGATCGGGTAGTTGATCCCCTTCCAATGATTAATGACCTCATCGTCGTGGATGCCGGCAATCACAAAGACAGGGCCGTAGTCTTCACCCGTCTTGTCCACGCGCTCTTTCTTCGCCTCCTCGGTATACCATCCGCGCTCTTTCGCGCCCTCTTCTTCACTTTGAGTCACTAGGCGCAAAAACTCAATGTGGCCCGAGGAAAACAGATCCCAGCCGCCGTCGACGTACACGACTCTCTGGCCCGGTTTCACGCCCTTGCCTTGGACCAGCTGGTGGAACTTGCCCTTTTCCTCTTTTACGGGTCCGAGGGCGGAGGCGGTGGAGGCGGCGCGCACGGTGCCCGGGCGGGGGGAAGTTGGCGACGTCGAGTTGGCGACGGTGTTGCTGGTCGTTGTTCGGCGTAGCTTGACGGGTCGCGAGGCGTGCCAGTACCATACGTCGCAGCCGGGTGCGCGGCCCGAGGCGTCTGTCGCGTAGTCCTTGATGCGCTGGAGCATGTCTTGGCCCGTCTTTAGCCGTTCTTTCTCGTCGCCTGGGCCTTCGTCGCCGGACAGCCTCTTCTCGAGGGAGGGTATAAAGTGCGACTTGGTGCACAGCAGCATGCGGCCCACGAGGTCGGTCGTCGAGATGCCCGGCGTGCGCTTGACTACCTTGAAGCGGCCGGCTGCTTTGACGTAGCGGTAGCAGTCCTTGCCGTCGCTGTCGGAGGTGATGTCGTCGCCGTGGACGACGTACTGGCAGCCGTAGTGGGTGATCCAGGGCAGCGAGGTTACGTAGGGCGCTCTCGGGACGGCTTTGGTAGCCCATCGGCAGGCCTCGACGGCGGCGACACTGCTCTTGTTAGCTGTGGACACGGCGGACGTCAAGCGAGGAAGGCGCGCACCGCTCGTCGAGGCGCATCACCGTCGGGCCCTTGTTCTCCATGATGGCCTCGTCCGAGTGGACACCGACAAACAGCTCGTTGCCCAGCTGCCGCGCCTGCAGCATGGCGCCCGCATGGCCTGGTCTCTATGGTCAGCGCTGGTGCATGTGCAAGGCGGGCGTCGACATACCGTGGTGGGCAAAGTCGAAGCAGCCATCGACCCAGATGCGCTGCTCCGAGACTTGAACGTCTTCCTGCGGGTCCACGGGCCACTGTCCCTCGGTGGGAATCCACTCTCCCTATGCTTGGTCAGTTGTGTGCGCGCGGGCGTGGGCGGGGGGGTCCAGGGCGCGTACTCGGGCGCTCTGTCTGCGCTGCATCGTGACGTGGGGGAGGCGGGGTTCTGAGCAGCAACAAGAGCCACCACGGTAAACAGGAGCTTGGGAGCAGATAAAGCAATGTGTCTGGGAGGTCGTCGGAGCGTGGGACCGACTGGCAAAGCGTGGAAGCACCTGGCACTGCTGTATTCAGCCTAACGTCGTCATGGCCGCACGTGGCCCCCAGGTCCCCCCCGCCATGGCCGAGACGGGTGAAGCGGCCGTCTCAGCCATGGCAGATGGCGTGCATTTGGCAGTGGATGCGGCGGTGAGCAGGGATCCGCCTCGCGCGGCCTGTTCCTGCGTCGGGATAGGTTCTCACGGCATCAGCTGTAGCCGCGAGTCGAAACTCGTTTTTTGCTTTGCGCCAGCATCGCGACGCGACGACTTAAGACGTCTGCCGCTTCCGTCCTCTGCGCCGTCGCGACATTGCACCCTCCTTTGCACATGCACCATGGACAGGTTTGCCCCGGTAGAGTAGAGTAGAGTAGAGTAGAGTAGAGTAGAGAGAGTAGAGAGAGTAGGTAGTGGCAGTCTATCAGGGTCCCGGTGGTGAAACAGCTCTCCCCCCTCCCCCCCCTGATCGCTCGGTAGCCCCACACCCTTGGGAAGCAGCATGGCCGACCACCTTTCCACACCACCCACCGCCCAGGGCATCTTCTCCCGCCGCCCCTCGTTTTTCGGTGGAAAGACCAAGGGACACAAGCAAACCCCATCGACCTTGGCCCCGCCCACCCTCAGCCTACCTCCCGCGGCGGCCGACGCCCACTGCGAGCCAACGACGCCCCCTCTTGAACCGGACCAGTACGACTTTCCCGCCAGAGTGCCCTTGACGCCACAGCGACGCAGACAGGCCAGCAGCAGGCACAGCATCGCCTCGTCGGTGACTGATCTCGGCTCCCAGCTGCGGAGATCACGGTCCGCCTCGCTTCGAACAAACGCTTCCGACACCACGGCCAAGACACTGTCCTCGCATAAGAGGACCCCCTCGGCCACCCTGGCGCTCACCTACTCCCCCGACAAGGCCCCGGTCCCCAGCACGCTGTCCAATGCCTCGCGGCCCGCCCTCTCCGTCTCCACCTTCTCGCGCAACAAGCAAAAAAGCAGCGACAACGTAAAGGCCGACGGCGGTGGCCAGTACGACAAGAGCCCGCTCTCTGCTGTCGACAAGCCCAAGACTCCCTTTGCCAACATGGCCGTTCCCATGCCACTCCGCCACCCTCCCTCCCAAAAGGAGATACTCCAGGCGAACCAGCAGTCGAACCGCTCCTTGGCTCCGGCAGCTCCCATCCCCGTCCCCAACGGCTCCAACCCCAACATCGTCTTCCAGCACATCCACGAGCTCGCCTCGAAACGGATATCCACCCTCGACTACCTGCGGAAAGCGTGCGTATCACGCTCCTCGTCATGCAGCATCCTAGCTAATACTCGATAGTCATGAAGGCCGCATCTACTGGTTCAACACGCTCCTCTTCTCCAAAACCGACCTTACCCGCCTCCCCTCCTTCACAACGCGCAACCAAGCCCGCCGCGCAACCCACTACCTCCTCCTCGGCTTCTCGCTCCCCACCATCCTCGACCTAAACGCAAACTCGCCATCCGACTACCTCAAAGCCCTCAACGCCCTCTTGCTGGAATTCGAACAATACCAATCCATCCACCCAGCCGACGGCTCAACCCCAAGCTCCCTGTCCCGCGCACGCCTGCCGCAAATGTTCAAGCGTGCAAACATGGGCATGGGCATGAGCATGGGCAACAAAGGCCGCAGGAGCAGCAGTGCAAACGGCGACTTCCCCATTCTCACGCCCAGCAACTCCTTCACCGGCTCCGAAACCCCGGGCTTCGACTCTCCCCCCACTGCCGACGACTCGCTCCTGCCCAACGAATCCTATACCCACCTGCAGACCCCCTCTCTGCCCTTTGACCCCGACTTCTTCAGCACGTTTGCGACCTTGTGCGATGTCTTGATTGATTGCTATACCAAGATACTGGGCATGCTGTCGACGCCCGAGAGTGTGGCGAGTGCGGGTGGGGGGCAGCCGAGTTTAGTCGGGGACCTGTTCAACAAGGCGGATGCGAGGGTGAGGAAGATTATCCTTGCGGGCGTGGTGAGGGAGTTTGAGGATAGTTGTAGGGCTGGGCTGAAGAGCGAGGTGGGTGGGGTGGGCAAGGTTGTGCTGGGGGGGTTGATGTAGGTGCAGTGAGGTTGGGATGGGAACGGGATGGGATGGGTATAGACGGGAGGTGATGATTTGATGTGATTTTTATGATATCCACGTTGGCACACGGTGAAGGGCGTTTCTTTCTTGCATGCATGGAGATGGGGTGGTAGAATATGACATGGTATAGCATAGCATAGCATACCACGGGTAGGAATACACTGACAAGCACATCTGCCTCACAGGTATGATGAACGGGCTTTTGACTCGAGGTAATGCCAAATGTCGTCTGGCCTACTTTACACGAGTCTTGTATTGCAGAAGCATTGTACGTCCTGCGTCTACGGGCCACGTTTGAGAACAAGGGAGGGTGAAGACGAAGCACGGTCGACAGTGAAGCAGCGTTCAACTACGGTCATTTCTATACAGGCAATATTTCTATAGGGATCGTGAGCACTACCACGCACGTCCATGCATCCACTTGCACACCTCGCCATATCCATCCAGGCAAATCATACACGAGCCCCCCTCAAGCAGCCGTCGCAGCAGACGCCTCGTTCTTCTCCACCAGATCCACAACCCCCTTATTCCTCCCCACCTTGACCTTTGTCTTCTTCTCCGCAGCCTTCTTCGCCCCGCCCTCCTCCTGCCCCTCGCTCCCCACCGCACCCCCCTCATCCACGCCTTCGCTCCCAAACACCTCGTCCTCCTCGTCCCTCAACCGCTCCTTGAGCTCCGCCAGCTCAATCCGCATACTATACGCATCCTCGCCGTCCGCATAGTACTTTGCCTCGATCTTGTCGACGGAGAAGCCGAGCGTCTCGCGGTAGAGATGCAGCGCCGCCGTGTTGGACACGCGCACGTGCAGCGAGACGTAGTGCGCGTTGAACGTCTCTGCCATGGCGCGTTGGGACTGCCGCATGAGCTTCTCGGCGAGCCCGAGGCGGCGGTGCGTGCGCATGACGGAGAGCGAGGTAATGTGCCCGTGTTGGACGCCGTCGGTGGGCTCTTCTTCCATTTTGGCGAGCACGTAGCCGACGATCTTGGGGGGGTCGTAGGGCGTTTTGGGGGGGCGTGAGACCTGCGGGAGGGACAAGGTTAGTGTGGGGGTTATGGTATCATGTGTTTATACATGTCGGGGTGGTGGCGGTGTTCAGGTTGCTCGTCACGTGTTTGAACTGTTGCTTGTCTTTCCACACAGTACAAGACAGCTACGACCATTCGCAACCTTTTTTTTTCGAATTCACCAACTTTTCCTTGCTCTCTTTTCATAGAAATCTTCCAACTCTTGTCTTTTTTTTTCTCTCTCTTCCATTCTGATTGCTGTTGCATCTATAGATGGCGGGGACAAAGCCCTTTCCCCCCAGGAATAGAAAAATACACACTTACATCAACAGCAACATAGCTCAACTGCGGCCAACTCATCGCATGATACAGGTAGTACTTGCAAAAGTAGTTTTCCGGCAGATTCGTAATATTCGCAAGCTGAACATGCGGAATGTCCGACGGCCGTAGTACGCGGATATCCATTTTTTTGTATGTGACGTCTCTTCCTAGCTCTTTCTGCGTGTAGCGGTTCCCGTTTGCTGTTGTCTTTGGCTACGGGGGACTGGCTCGTATTGGAAAGGCTGTCGGGAGCACTCTGGTGTGGGAGCGCTAATGCGAATGCGGATGGGAGGGGAATAGGGAATGCCCTGGGGAGCTTTGGTGAGGATTCGGGAATGGGGCTCGTGCGTTATGTAAGCATGGTTGTGGAGTCGGGGATTGGGGTTAGTGCGGAGCTAATCGCCGACGCGACTTTGGCAAGGCTTCAAAGTTGTCGTGCAACAAAGTCACGCTGGCGCATGTCTATGCGAGGGAGAGGAGTGGACGGGGTGATGTAAGAAACTAGCCTTTATATTTCACCACCAGGGTGTACTTATCTTCCATCGTGAACACCTCCGCCACCACGCTACGAAACTCGCTAAACCAACTCCATCTACATCACCACGGTTCCCAAGTAAGCGCAAGTCTCTCGCATCCCAACCTAGTCTCCAACAGCACCACCAAAGCCTTGACATATCTCGTAGGCGGAGCCAACATACGCAGCTTTACCAGCCGCGGGAGCGTAACCCGCTGCGTAACCCCTCCACCCTCCCCCTCAAACCCATCCGCCAACACCGCCAACAACCCGTAGCCAACACACATCGAAGTCACCATATCCATCTTATCCCGCCCGATAAGAGTCATGTAGCCGTAAAAATCTGTCGGGTAGTCGAATTCAAATGTTGTGAGTGAATACACGAGCGGTAGTGCCTCATGTCGGATCTGACGACAGATTTGATGGAGTGGAACGGTGGGGTGGGGGCGTTTGAGTGGGCGTCTACGATAATGGTTGTTTGGAGCCGAGGCCCAGAGGGGTTGGCGAGGCCTGATGGAAGAACCAGCGAGGACATGTCGATAGATTTCATTGCGTATCTCGCTGGGGAGGCAGAGCAGAGGCGAGGCCTTCGCATTAGCTTCTGTGCTACGTGTATGTTAGCGAGTTGGTTGGATATGCGACAACCATGTGATCCTGCAAAAGATTGACCTTACATCATGTAGTACCTCTCATTGACCCCGTTAGAGATGCCAGGTAATGCAGCGACGAAACTCATCGTGTATGTGCGTAGTTGAAAGTTCCGAATTCGCGTTGTGACTAGAACAAATAAACAATGAATATATACTCAGAGGCGAGATGCTCAAAAGCACAATGGCATCGCACAACAGTTCACACTCTCTATCATCGTTGGCGATTGAGCTAAACCGATCAGCTCGCACAATGCCTTTAGCTACCCAACAATGCCCTCAGAAACCGAAATGCAAGCCATGAACCTCATGTACGATCACCCTGCCCCCAACCCCCCAACCCAAATACGTATACGCAAATATATGCCAACAAGCCATCCTTCCAAACCCTAGCATTCCCACTTGCAGATGCAAAGTAACAAGATTGAAAAAAAAGCGCCTATGAGATGCCCTTGTTGCTTAAACGCCGTTAAATCATGCATTGTTGCACGTGTTAGAAACGTCTTTCTTGGCTGAGGATATCGTCAACCATTGGCTTCACCGTAGGCATGAAGCCTTGCATTACAGGCACCCAAAGCGCCTTCTTCAACCCCAGCTCTGTTGCCAGGTAGTACAGCAAACGATTAATCCACTCCCGTCTCGCCGCAATATCTATCCTCCTAGACTCGACCGTCGCGAAATCTAGCGGGGGGAGATCAAGCGGACGATCGTAAGGATGCGCGGGATTGGAGTCGAAAATGTGGTCCTTCTTCGCGTTTGGATCGAAAACTGGAATGTTCGCTGGTGGACTCGGACTAGAGTTCTGGCCGCTTTCCAATCTCGAATGGATACTTTGGAGGTCGGTGAACTGCGGTGCTGTCGCGTATGATTCCAAGTTTTCCGCGGGCTCGCTCGACGAGGATGCGTTGGACATGGCCGTAACCAGATGCGGTGGCGTGCTGGAAACATGCGCGTAAGCTGGCGGTGGAGTTGGCAGATGACTATCGTGTGGAAGATTGCCTAAATTGCTATCCGGTACAAGGCCTGAGCAGAGCACAGCGTCCATGGTACCCAACGGCCATATGTCGACATATCCTCTCATACCCACGACATCATCGTTGGACTTCATGTGTATTGACGCGGTGAAACTACCGAGCATGGCTGAACAGTTCTTTTCGATTACCTCGACCAAACAAGCAGTAGCAACTGAGTGATGCATGTGGAGGCTCGCGTCACTCAAAGTGGTAGGTATAGTCTGCCCTTGCGCTGTCTGAGGCACAAAGGATTGACCAGGATCTCGGAATCGTAACATCCAGTTCAACATTTCGAGCAGATCGCGCAGAACAAGTATACGGCTGGTACGATAGAAGCCCCACACCCAGGCGCGTTTCACGCTGGGGTAGGAATGAATCTCTTCCGGTGCGCCCCGACAGCCCAAAAAGAGCTTTTGCCATTTCGTATCATAAGTCGACCGAGCCTCTGGTGTGTTGGGCGTCGAGTGGTAGCTCCAAGCCGGTGTAATCTGTGATTCCCAGGCTTGGTAGTCGTCGTCAAGTTCAAGCGCCGTCTGCAAAAGTTCCTGCAAGGCAAAACGACTGGTTGGTGGATTCGCGCTTTGCTTTACTTCGTGCCATTGAGCATGCAGCATTGCCTCTCTCCAGATCAGGCGAATGACAAAAGCACTAGAGCTCTTGTACAGACTTGGAAGGTACTCATCTACCTTGACTACGTCTCTTGTCGGTATTGCAGGGCGCTTTGCAGTCTGTAGGTTGCCCAGTAACTGTTCAGCGAGATTAGCCTTAGTCGGGCAGAAGCTGTTCATCGTGTCGTTACCAGATGTGAATAAATGACTTCGTAAAGTCTGGCTGATATAGGATCGCTGTAAAACTGCTCTACAGTCCGCAGCTGAAGCAAGGCATTTGCGCCGTGGTTGTGGGCAATGAACGTGCCTTTCCGTTGCACGCTAGTAAGATTCTAAGCCTAGCGTTAGAGCTTCTGCACATCACATCTCCGTCGGCAACATACCTCGTATACTCCCATCAAATGTACTGAGCATAGTGCTATATTCGTGGCGGACTGCTTCTTATCCGCAATCATCTTGGTCAACATCGGAATGGCCCTTCCCACGCAATCCTCACCCAGCGTCTGTGCATGAGAGTTGCTGTACCTGTTGGCAAAGTTGACGTAAGAAACTGCGTCAACGGCTGTCGCAATCAGCGAGTCCTCCGGAGCACCCTGGTACAAGAGCGGAATGAATGTCCAGAAGGCATCATCTGGTTGGTCCGCTGGTCTGTTTGGCGAGTCGGGCAGCACAAAGTCGTACACAAAGCGCTCAAACGCCCTTCTACGAAAGTCTGGATTAGACATTGGAGTGATGGTCAGCCGGCTTAGATCGATTGTCGGTGGCGTAACGTTTGATGCATCGCGAGTCGGGTCATCGACGGATCCACCAGGAGAATGCACACTACCGCTAGACGAGCGTTGGTCGTCCAGATGAGGTGGTGTTGACTCGTCGCTTGGCGGCGTTTTAATATAGGCATTGCTACTCTCGGCAACGACAGCGCGCTGGTTTGATTTTGACCGCTTCCGCCAGGATTCCTCGGCTCTTTGCGCAGCAGATGCTGTTTGGTTGCGGAAGAGAATATCGGCTTGATCGCGATACTTGCATGTATGGCCCGCCTTGCTGCATCGACTGCAAGCTGGCCTGGACTCATCGCACTGATCTGATATTAGCCTCGTCCTCGTGACCGTAGTGTGTGGAATGCAGGTGGCGCGGTCTGAACATCGACACTGCTCGATGGAGTCGACGGAAGAGGACACGTACCTTGACTTTGCGGGCTCTACAAGCCTCACATCCCTTACTGGGGCGTCCTCGATAGGACATGCCTAGGCTCTGGCGGTCGATGAGGCGGTAAGACGGGCGGCAAGACGGACAGCGGCCAGCTCCGCAATTGCTGCTGCTGCTCAGGTAGGGTCTCTACGAAGCAGCTACTAGCGCAGACAAATGTATTTGTTTGGTTATATAGGACCAAAGAAGATCAAACGCAACAGCTATGCCTCCTTCTCCGGTCCTCGTATGGGCTGCGTGGGCATCCGAAGGGCCCTGAACCAGAAAAGGCGTAGCGCAATCTCGGCGATCAGGCTGAAACCTGGGCCACGCTTTCACGAGCTTGGAATGGAGCGCCCGATGAGTGGCGGAAGGTGGTCCATAAAGGTTGGCTGGCAGAGATCGAAGGGCATGGGGTCAGGCCCGGTGCTCGGGAAAACGGTGCTGCATATGGGATGAAGTGCCGCAGTCTGCATAACGCGACAGGCGTCCAACCGTTGCTGACTCAGAGCGCTAGTCGCGTCTTGGCACCCAACGGCCGCCTTCCGCTTGCCGAACTGCGACGGTTCTGCAACATCAGACGATTCGTTGCACTCGATGCGTGTTTGGCGGCGGCCTTGTTAGTGGGAACTCGTCTGATCCTCCTGAAGCGCGAGATTCCCCCTCTGTCCTGGTCCCCCAGTTTTAGTCTGCAGGCTCGATGCAGGCCGCCCACGTCCGGACCCTCTGAATGGCGCCGACCAACGACTCCCCAGGCCCGCTCCAACATCGCGAACACGCCATGTCAACGTTTCAACCGTCGTCTAGCGGGGAGGAATGCTGTGTCATGCCCAACGGCTACAGACCTTGGCGTCTTGAAACAGTGACAGCAAGTCGTCGTTGGGTGTTTGTAGCCCCAGCTAATCGGCCCTCCTTTTAACGGCCGACTAGTAAGATTGACCTGGACCGCTTCGCCAAATTAGAGTTTGGGGAGCACTATGAATTGCCGAGTATTCACGCAGGCCTCCTTGACTGATCACATCTGCTATGACGGTCCAGCGAGCTTAGGTCTTGAGCATGGCAAATTTTCCCTTCACCGGTGCCGGCAGTTGAAAAGGGGTTTCTCTTGCCATTAGTCAGGTTTGTTTCACGCTACCCCGAGCTGCAGTCCCGTCCATAGTGACACTTGACAGGTTTCCGCTCAGGAACCGTACAAGTAGAGAGGGCAATGTGATGCGCATCGGGCGGATCTGCAGTAATCGATATCGACCCTGGCTCCAACTCGGGCCGAGATGTGTATTTCGTCACATCGACTAGCATGCATTTATACTAAAGCTTCGCCAAAGCATGCCTCCCTCCGTCTCCACTTCCCAATACAATCTCCTCGCTACGCCAGTCTGGATTGAATGTCACCTCCTTGAGCGGATTTCTCCGATGCGCCATGTCGAATAGTTCCTCATACACCTTCCCATCATACCTACCCGACGCGCTATTAAGCAACCAATCCGGTATCGACCAAGCATCCACAAGCTTCACAGCATGTGGTCTCAACTCAGCCATGAGATCCACGAGTCTATCTTGCAAAGTGTGCACGGACTCTTGCCAAACGGCGGCCGTCATCGTAAACGAGGAAGCGAAGTGATCGACGGTATACAGCGCGTGGAGCTGGAAGCATGTCCGCAGTACCGATGATGTAGGCGAACTGCGGGAGCTGAAGCTGTTGTGAAAATTCGTGACGAGGATTTGCTCCGAGTATGCGCGACTGAGGCTGTGGAGTTGCATCATCAGGCGTGTCCAAGGTTGCTTCTCAACGACGCGAGCTTGGTAGGCGCGATAAGAGAGGTCAGCTGCGCGCCACTGGAACACCTCTACTATATTTTGATCGTCTACTATGCCGTCTTTCGAGACGTTTGGGGGTATCCGATGGTCCTTGTTTAGAAGGTAGTATTGAAAGAGCTTATCCGTCGGATCCTTGGGCGTTGAGCCACGATCTTTGACAGCATCTGCCATCTTCTTGATGAGGTACGCAGCAACCTGTTGTGTAATCATCCAGTTGTCACCCTCAACCGTTGGCTTGGAGAGATAGTCAGCGTTCAATCCCACTAGCCCGCTTCCACCGCCATATCCATGGCCACCCATTTCGAACGAATGCGCCTGTCCCATCAAAGACTTCGGCATAGCGACTCAGCATAGCGACTCAGCATAGTCGACATGGGCACGCGCAAGTGGTCGAATAGTATGTACCCATTATCCATACTTGCATACCCGTATTTCGGACCAATGTCGCCTACAGCAATGCCTGGCAAAGGTCGATGGGTCTTTGCGTCCCGAATCTGCAGGACAAAAGTTTGCGGCCCGTGAGAGGTATATTCAATCTCGCGAGCATGCCGGCGGGGATCGTCCAATCTGTCAGACGGCGAGGATGGTTTCGGTAGGAGCAACTGTGCGACCACAATCTATACATGACATGCGTTAGCGAAGGCCCAAGGCAGATTTAAAGTTCTGGAATGGTTGCACAGAAAGGGGCTAAATGCGTACTGCGTGCGTGGCGGTCCTCCCCATTGACCCATTCCACCACTCGCTTGCCGCAGGAGTTGGACTGTGCATGTCGAATTCCTTCTCAATCGGGTTCCACTTTGCGACCGTCTCCAGGCCCCGTACGTTACTCCCATGGCCTAGTTCGGTTTGCGCATAGCAGCCGATGATGGCGTAGTCGAGGATCTTGGGCATCCAATACTTTTGCTGTTCGTCAGAGGCCTGCTCGCGTACCGTTGTGACTGTGCGATGCGTTGCATGTCCGCTCTCAGCACCCCGGTGGTACAATCATGCACGACATTGCTCTTAGCTGCAACCTTCCGTTGACTCACCAAACATGTTCATATGCAGATGATACGGGCTCATCTCATCAGCCAGGTATTCAGCCATCTTGGTAGTCTTCATGATCCCAGCCTTCTCGTCTCATCAGCCTCTGAATGGCCTTTGCTCTTGCCAGGCCTAGATGGTACCGCTCTGGATGTGATAGATTCAGCTGCTGGTCTTTATCGAAAAGCTTCTCCTTGCTTAAAACTCGGAGCACCTTTTCTTGCCGCTCCAGGAAGCCATCACGGCCTAGAAGATGTTGTGCGAGCTGGTGGACGTCGATGCCCGAGCCGTCGCGCTCGGCCTGGAGTGTTGCTGTGCCATTATGTGCAGGCTTGAGACTATCGGTGAAGTCTGCCATGATGTGATTGGTCGCCGGTCGGGAATTTGGGTTTGACCAACAGAGCTCAGTTGCAGACCGTCTGACGACGCTTGCCGTCGGACACCTTGGAAGAGCTCCCATGGTGAAACTCAGTCCATTGGCGATAACGCGGAAATGGGAGCTGCATCGATGCCTCGGTATGCGCGGGTCATGTGTCGTGGGCAGAGGCCGCACAAGTTGGTGCGGAGACGTTTGATGCGCGCTGCGCGCAACGCGGCGGGGCGGCGCCAGGTAGACCCGAAATGCGGGGTCATGTCGGTGGTTAAGAACGTCCCTGACTTGGCGGGCGACTGTCTGCACTGAAGCTGCTCGATGATCTTGCCATTCCATATGTAGACATGATGTGTAACAGAATCAAGATTGACGCGATCATGGTAGCACACGGCCTAAATGGTAGAAACGCATGTAGAATCACGAAAAAACAGTCGCCTATGAAATCAGAGCAATACAAAACGCCTTTTGGACCCCGGAAACCACCCAATGCAAGCTAATTGTACAGGATATCAAATGTCCAACCCAAGTCGTGAACCGAAACAAGAAAACAAAACCAGACAAACACCAGTAGCTATGCGAAATACCATCATACCGAAGTGAAATACCGCAAGTGTCATCGACGAGTTGGTGTACCGGTGCACCAAACTAGCCTCTTCCGAGAGTAGGCATCAATATGCCCGTGGAAGAACAATGGCCGACATGCTTTACTGAACCACGGCGTCAGCCCAAGAGCTCAGCCCACCCTGTTCGTTCAGCACACGCGCCATGTCTTCTTCAGCGAGTCGTACAAGGATCTCAAAGGGCGCTTCCTTTTCGTTTGCGGGTTGTCTGCGTCGCGGGAGGAAGATCATGCCCCCATCACCCGGACCATACGATCGTCTGATGAACTCGGGCCGGCCAGCAAGGGAGTCCTTGCCGAGATCTGTACCAGGGATGCCCCAGCTGAGATCAGCGCCAAAGTTGAGCCAGGACGAGATGTAAATGTCTGATCCAAACGTCAGAGCCAGGGCGACCTCGGTGTCTGTAATCTGTTCGATCGACTTGAAGAATGTTAGGTGACGGTTCACCCATTCGTCGTCGACATCAAGAATCGTGCTCTTGATGGTGTTTATGACGTTGACGATTGTCGACTTGGTTACACTGCCGATGTTTGTCAGCTGGCTTTCTCAACCTTAGTTGCGTCGCTCAGCGTTTCGACGACAAGGTCCAGGGCGCCACAAAGTGCAACCACCAATGATACAGTAGTAGGGAGTAGACTCACCGGTCCTCTGATGTGAGGTCGGAAACGTTCATCGTGCCTCGTGAGAACAACGCCATGTTTCCCATGTAATCTGCAGGAACAGGAGGGTGTTGTCTTCTTCGCAAGTCCGTCGCAATGCCGATGCTAGTCTGCGTCAACCCATGCTTGGTCAAGCGGGCTGCTCTGGCGCGGGTAACATGCGTCCAGACCAGGGCGGCGAGGACATTGCACATGGTGGGAGGGGTATCCTCGGGAAAGTGGCTGCGCAGAACTTCCCTGTACTTGCGTACTCGTGATGCTGGAACGACAAAGAGCCTCTGAGTACATTTTGTCTCTTTGGGTAGGGTTTGGAGGTACCGAGGTGGTCCGTCGCAATAGCAGTCTGCAGCTCCGTTACTTTGCGGTGAGGTGATTTGCTCGTCAACGGCTTTCCGCATCAAAGACTGCTTGCTGGCGACGCTTCCCACATCTGCCACGGTTAGACATGGATAGGCAATGTAGTGAGGAGTCGTACCTATGATCTTGTGCTCTTCGAAGAGTTGTTGCTTTGAGATCTTGGAAACATTCTCGGAGAATGTCTGCCAGAAGAGAGTAACGCCGGAGAAGTCGAAAACACTGTGGTGCATGTACATGGAGAGGACGAGGCCGCCAGGTATGAAGAAGGCCTGAGTCCGCATCGCCGGTGCATCGCTCTTGTCAAAGTCTACTTTGCCTTCGCCATCGCGTGGGATCCCAGGATAGTTTCCCAGATCCTCCGGGACAAACATGGCACTTCGGAGTGCACTTGGTGGCATACCATCTCGTTTGAGCTGCTCGTAGGTGTGTGGGAACTCTGTCTCATGGTAGGGAATTTGCTTTGATCGAAACACGCGATTCAACTGCTCGCTTGTAATTTCAACTGGATAGTTGAGAGCGAGTTTTCCAGCCTTTCGGTCCGCCAGTGTGAGAGTACCAGCAAGAAAGGGAAGCTTGTTGAGTGTGAGACGCAGCCCAGCACCGAGAGCTTGTATGGCCGTTTCGGCGTCATTTAGATCAGGAAACTGCGAATAACGTCAGCTTCTGTCAATACCAGACAGGTCTTGGTACGACATACGGGGAAGATACACAAGGTCTGTATGTATACGCGCACGACATTCTGATCTAGACATGACAGATGAAAGGACCTGGTCTGTACGGGCGGACTATGTACTTTGCTGAGCATGTCGAGGAAGCGGGGAATGGTGCTAGCAATGGGTTCAAAAAGCCGGCCGTTGCGCAATACTAGGGGGAAATCTAAGGACATGGCCGTGGCTTTCCCGTCGTCAGTATATAAACGAGATGGATGAAGAGTCACACATGCGGAGGATTGGGCGAGCAAACACCCAGCGTGTGAAGCACGAGATGTCATTTTACCCCCTTCACCGCAAAGTCCCATGGAGCTGCGCCTGGTGTGACGGGAGGGCGGCACTGGCCCACTCGACGGGCCGAGTGGGCCAAGAAGGACGATGACCGCATGCGGAAACATCTGTGCGGTCCAGCCACGCCTCCTTCCCGCTTCCCCGCCTGCGTGCTTATTCGAGATTTACCTGCCACCCTTGACGGTGCGCCAAACGTGCCTCGTGCCGGCTTCCCCGTCCGCTTTGCTCGACCGTGCCTGAGGAACCAAACCAAACCAAACCCCTCCCCCTCGCCGCGGCAACGGATGAGGTGCAGCCGATGCGGCAACGTTCAAAGAGGGTTCCCGCCCATGAACGAAATGGGCACGACCAGGACCGTTCGCGCGCTTTGCTTCTTCTCTCCGCCAATCCTCGTCTTTCGAGGCGGAGGTCAGGCGACCATATGCAGCGCGAAAAAGACGAATTTGCTCTTCTGTGACGTCCAAGCCCTGGCAGCAGGGGGTGGGGCGCATGGGAATTGTCCTTGTTTGTGTCGACGGTCGCTTGAAAACAGGCTGACACCCACGTCCTTTGATTGTGCTGTCGCTCGCTGCGGGACTTTCGCGGCACAGCATGACATTCCGATCGTATCTGAAATTGCGGGCTTTGGTTGCTACCCAACGTGAATGGCTAATGGGACGGGGCTACCACGAGGCAACGTTTGATCATCGATGCCATACTGACTGCAGACGAATCAATACACCGGTAGTGCTGCTCTTCCATAGTCGGTGAGCGCCGCAAGCAGGGCGAGATTGCAGCCCTATAGCAAGACGCTTGGATGCTTGTGCGCCCGCAACGCGCGACAGAATGTAGCCGGGTTTCGCAGCGTGCTGCAAGAGCCTAGAGGGGACGCGCGACATCCAGTGACCAGCAACCAACACAGCACAGCTCACCTAGTTGGTTTCGGCGTCTCAGTCAAAGTTGACACGATTGTCGTGACTCTTGGGCTAGCCAGCCCCAACTACGGAGAGCTCAGCCTGGTTAGCTACCATGGCGATGCTCCAAATAGCATCTGACCGGATGGCGGTGTGATGTATAGCATATCAGAAGGCTCTGAAGGTAGACGGCGATGCGTCATCTGATCGGTAAGGCTTCTAAGGAGACACGTCGCCAGCGGTCCTCCGGTTAGTGGGTCGTCACCGGCGTGAAGTGCCAGCAAAACACCGTAAGCATCGCTGAAGAACAACCAAGCAGAATCCACGCCGGGAGTAGGATAATAAAGACGCAAGTTGATGCCGCTGCAGTCTTTGTGGCTGACTGATGCAAATTAGCGCCCTGCGTTGCATGCGACGCTGCTGTCCAATCAGCGAGGAGCTCCATGCACGCGACAAGTTGCAAAAGCAAATGCCATGTTGTTCCGAGCAATCGGGCGGATTCCAGCCTACGGCATTGTCGGAAATATTTGACACGCTATCGAAAGTCTGGCATACGCCTCGTAGCCTCTTGTTTTGACGGGCGACCCATGTGACACCCCAGCATTAAGGTTTCTCGGTGATCGCGCAGCGAACGGCGGTGGGTCAGGCCGGACAAGCGACCCGGAAGAGCACTGGACAGCAGAGCATAATGACGTTATGATGGAATGTCCTGGAGGCAGCCGGTGCCGGAAAAAAAACCATCGGAAGAATCGATTGCATTCTCCGCGTACAATGATGAGCGTATGGTTTGAACGTAGTGATAAGATAAGCCTAGGCCCAGCCCGCCGTGGCAGGTCTGATGTGATTGATAATCTCTATTTGAGATTACATGTCCGGGTCGTAAGAGACCTCGCCCGCTGGCTGAAGACCACTGCGCTGGTCTGTGGACGACGGGAGCACAGTCGCCATCGCCACAGCCACAGCCACTCGCTTGACTGTTCTCGTCTTATGCGTAGCCTGTGATGTTCAGTTACACGCGCGGGAGTCTAGAGTCTTGGAGAATGTATGTCGAGCAGGAAGCTAATACTGGTGGCGGCATTTTAATCTTTCGCATAATCCGGACATCGCAGGGGACACTTACCAGGGGGCATTCCACTAGATGACGGCTGCAGGCGTGTGGCGGCAGGCCTTGCACGGACCTTAGCGCCGGGAGTGAAAGGGTTGCGGGGCTGGCGTCGGGAATCTCCCCCGCGATCGTGTCGGCTAGGGAGACATGATTGTAATGACACCCCACGTGCGACTCATTGTATCCGTGGTCTTTGGTAAGAGGGGAACCTAGTGCAGCGCTTCAGCATGCATGTGTGGAAGGCCGACATTGGCAGCCATGCTGTAGACGCTCGAGTGGGATCCAGAAATCACCAGGATGGAGGACCGATGCTGCATCATACCAAAGCACTCTGGAAGCAATGTGCTCCCGAATAGTGTAAGACGCGACTTCCAGTTGATGCTCAGACATAATCACGACGTGGTGCTGAACTCAACCTAGCCTCTCTTCTCCCGACTGCTCCGGTTCGCTACACGGACGACTGCGCGCATAGCATCGACAAGTGATCAGCATGTTCGAGCTGTGGCTATCCAGCCATCAACTTTGTCTCCCACTCTCGACGCTGGGGAAATCATCATCCCTTCAGACCGTGCCCTGGAAGAGAATGCCCCTGCTCTAGCCATCTTCACTCGTGAGACTACTGGAACGCCCAAGGGTGCAGTAATGAAGAGGGCTTTCCTCTTCGACTGTGCGCTCGAAGTAGCGGACCATTACCAGCTAGGTGAAGACGACATCTCCCTCCACATCCTTCCGGTCCATCATGCAACTGGTGCCGGTATCAATTTCTTCCCATTCCTCATTTCCGGCCGTCGTATTGAGTTTCGTAGTCGAGGCTTTGATGAGAAGCAGATGTGGGAGCGATGGAAGCAAGGCGCTATGGATCCTCGGAAGCGACTGACTATCTTCTCTGCTACACCCACTATATATATGACATGAGATGGCATTACCAACATGGCATACGCAAGCTACCTCCAGCTGAGATGGCCAGGTATATCGCGGCGCAAGACAATTCCGAGCCTGCCTATGGGGGACGTCAGCGCTGCCTCAACCACTCAACGACTTCTGGAGGAACATGATGCAAAGACCGATCTTGCAGAGACACGGAGCTACTGAGTTTGGGCCATCTTTAAAATTCGTTTGAAAGACAACAGCCTCCCGGAAAGCTCTGTGGGTGAAGTCGCTAGTGATGTTGATGTGAAACTATCAGAGGGAGACGAGGGAGAGGTACACGTAAAGAGTCCGGTACGTCTCCGCTCTCATCATCTTCATAAACTGCACTAACGACGTCTAGCACATGTTCTCAAAGTATCTATGCGACCCTGAAGGAACTGCAAGCGCTCACGACCGAGATGGATAATTCCGAAGCGGCGACATTGCGCGACGAGAGGGCAAATACTACTACATTGTTGGGAGAGCCTCTCTGGATACTATCAAGTCTAGGGGATACAAGATACCTGGTCTAAACGTCGAGTGCGAGCTGCTAAGCCTGTCATATGTTGCAGAAGCCGTGGTGGTCGGTGTGGCGGATGAGGAGTACGGGCAACGTGTTGCTGCACTGATCTCGCTACAAGAAGAAGAGATGCCCATCACTTTACTGAGAAAGAACAGAGCTTCTGGATACGTCTTGACCATCGACGGTCTGCGACAAGATCTACGCAAGAGGTTCGCTGGGTATAAGCTCCTTACGCTTCTGAGGATCGCGGATCGCGAGCTTCCCAAGACGGTCACGAGGAAAGTGCAGAAGAAGATTCTTGGGCCTCGCTTCTTCCCTGCAGATCATCATGAGCATCCGGAAGTACAGGAACGGGTCGTGCGTTCGACTTTGGCGAAGCTGTGATGTGGTGGATTCATCGTGCGACGGAGTATTCCGCAGATATCTCGATCGAGGTGAATGATCAACGCACGGCCGCGATCGTACAGATATAAGAGTTCTCGTCATGATATCGCATTTGGAAAAAACAACAGCAACGACATTGACTGCAGTTTGGCTGGTTGCAATGACGATGAGATGAACTTTGATGAAGTTGTTGGGGAGTGGCTACATGGGCACTAGCGTGCTGTGACATGAAGCCGCGGTGGCTCGCTCCTTGCGTCGCGCGCACTTGTCGTTGACTTGTCTTTCCACTTCACATTGCACGTCATTCCCATTCCGTCCTATTCACGACAACGCAGCCAAAAGTACAAGCCAGGTGTCGTATTTATTCCGTCATGAAGGGCTGGCTAGATCCATTGAGTCATCGGATCGCGTCGCAGGCATAAGCGGCCGACGCACCCTTTCGTCGACGATCCACCGCCTGCGGGTCATGAGGAGTCTGCCACATAATCACCAACCCTCCTAACGCTGGTCGCTAGATATGCGACGAGTTTTGGATATGCCACGAAGAGGAGACTGGCACTCTCTGCACATCGTTATGGCGAAGCCTGGTGTGACACAAAAACTCACGTCCACGCCACTGACAGTGCTATGCTGTCACCTGAAGCATTTTAAAATGTCACTCCCAACTCTTTTCCACATATCGCTGGTTCGCGAGCTCATTTCATGCTAATCTGCGCTATGCTATCTACTTGAACGGTGAGAACCACTCCAAGTCAGCTCACAAAACCACTTGGCCAAGAAACATTGGAGTCTCCTCTGTCGGTCATGACGGATCCTCCTTCTGTCGAACGCTTCCTTTATCGCCTTCTCAATGAGTTCAGCTGGCATGTACGCGAGTATAACGGGAACCAACCAACGCAAAGACTGCCGTCTCTGACAAACCCGATCCATCCAATGTTCAAGCTTGAGCGTTGGGCAACGGGTCCTGGTCAGCATACAGTCGAGATTTACGAGAGGATGTTACCTGCGTTGCAACTAGTCTCCCTTCTTCTTCGTGAGGACGGTCCCTTGTTATGGTACAGTCGCTTGACGTTCAGCGAACGGCGGTTGAACTCTTCAGGCCAAGTCTACCTTGTCCCGACGCCGTACTCCATCACCCCGCAGGCAATCGCGGCTGTTAAAGCGAACCTCGATGAGCTTGCCAAGGTGATCACATTCATGTTTGCTCCGCAAAGCTGCCAGAAGACGAGTTGGGGAACCACGTATCTTGGAAGGGAAAACATGTTATTCTTCCACGAGTTCCGTGCCGGAAATCTCCCACCTATCCTACCCAGAACAGGTAGGGCTAACCCGTGTGTCGTCCTTTCGCGGGAATTCGACACCTTTTTCCGGACGACGCTACCAGTACATCATCCGAACCTCAACGAGTGCTACAATGCTTTGTTCATGTTCGCTGCCGTAATGAGACATGAAGTTGCGCACGGTTACTACATGTTCCTGCATGGAGAGTGGGGACTAGGGGAACCAATTTGGGACATGGCCGATAAGAGCACAGAGTTGGGTTTTTCCTGGGAGTGGAACGTTTTTGGGTGCATACCGATGCCCTTGGGTAACAAGAGTGATGATGTAAAGGGGCGATTTCCTCAGATGGCTGCGATCAAACTTGAGGAATACTACTCCGAGGCTGATCACGAAAGAATCCTGTGTGCTGAAAAAGTACGCACAAATGCCCAGTTCACCAAAAGAGATGCCCACGGGGTCCGTCGTGTCTGGCCAGCGTTGGATGTCAGTAACTTCCGCGGCTGCCCGTGGTCTCCCAATAACACGGCAATAGGCTTCGTCGCCTCTGTCCACAGCATTCGTCCGCGCTGGCTTGTGGGCTGGTTCCAGCAGACCTTGTGGTAAAACATCAGGACCAATTGGACGGAGAAACGGTACTATTTGCCGCCCTCTCTTGGTGAGTCCTTTGTGATTATGTACGACAGGAGCGCTTCGGCCACTTACATCCAGAGACCGCTCCACCCCGAAAACGAAGTCGATGCGAAGATTATTCGCAAGCGGCGGGCGGGTGCGACTGGCCGAAATTCAGTAAGAAAGTAGGTCTGGCTGTAACAGCAGCAAGTGACTGATCGACCTGCTATTTGTGGTGAGCGATATCCTAGCTCTCTCTTTCGCTGAACATGGCCACAGTGATGACCTGGCATTCTTCTACATGACACAGAAGATAACGACCTCTTCACGGTGCAAAAACCTAGTCTCACCATGGCTTGTCTAACTGGGAGTCAACTCCGTTACCCTACATATATCGGCGCCAAGTAACAGGTTTGATTTACACCAAAAATCGCCGACGCTTACACATTCCCAAACCCAGTCGCAAGATGGGTGATCCGGATTTTCCTTGTCGTATTCTTCCGATGTTTGCATCAGATCGCTGGGCCACTGGTCCAGGCCAATATGCACCAGATGTCTATTTCAGCATACGGCCCGCTTAACAGTTGGCGTACTGGACGTATTTGGCCAAGTCGCATCTGGCGAGTATCTTTTGAATTCTTGCATCACCCTCACAGGGAACTTTGTTAAATTCTCCCAATCAGCAAACGTGAAGGCGAATGAGCGGTACCAAGGTCTTTGCATGTTCGCCGTTGTCTTGTGTCACGAAGTTGCGCATACAGTTTCAATGCTTTGCATACATCGCGGGCATCGTTGATCTGTTCACAACCTGGTGATTGCCCGTCAAGAAACTAAAGTCCCAGTAGAGTGCTCCCTAGAATGTTGCGACCATTTCTTCCCTTACGAGTCTGTTCCCCCATATGTGCATCGAGCAGGCAGTACTAGTGTATGCTATACCATACCGGTTGTGTTACGTGGTTGGGTAGATGTCGAGAGACAGATGACCAAGTTCAACGAGCATGTTTTGCGGCGAGGCAGCCTGGAGTCCGTCTTGGCCAGCGACGCGGCGAATGTCGGCGAAACTAGCCCGGAGTTTAGTTTTGCGCGAATGCAAAGTCCGGGACAGGCTATCATCGTCATCATCCACACCACGACAACACGGAAAGGAAATCAACGCAAGGTCCCGCTCTGCTGTCATGATTGGCTCTGCTGATGGAATCGGCTAGATGCCGGGCTATCTTTCCATCTTTCTTGCACGTAACTGCATACCGATCGAGCCTACCCCACCTGGAGCTTGAACGACTTAAGGCCCCTTGACCCCGCCAAATCTCTCAGACAGCACTCAATCGCCACACCAAACTCTTACCACATACTCTCAAGATGGCCTGCGACAACTGCAAGACCGGCTTCAAGTGGCACGGCGAGTCCGTTGGCAAGGAGACCAAGCTCGACCAGATTGACTGCTATGTCACTGGCGACAACAAGGATGCCGCTGTCCTCATCATCACCGACGTCTTCGGTTGGACTCTGCCCAACATCCGCCTCTTGGCAGACCACTATGCGAAAGAAGCCAATGTGACCGTTTACGTACCTGATGTGTAAGTAGCGGCGCGCTATGTGCATTAGCGCAGCTAACAGCCATTGCGCAGTTTCGGCGGCGAAGTTGTAGACCCAGACGCGCTCTCCGACCCCGAGAAGCAAAAGAAGTTTGACCTCATGGCCTTCATCGGCCGCAACAGCAAGGAAGTCCGCTGGCCCGAGATCAAGCAGCACGCTCAAACCCTCAAGTCGCAATACAAAAAGGTCGCTGCCATGGGTTTCTGCTACGGCGGCTGGGCATGCTTCAAGCTCGGTGCTGAACCCTCCCTCATCGACGCCATCTCGACGGCCCACCCCTCGCTTCTCGAGCAGTCGGAAATTGAGGGCGTCAAGGTGCCCGTACAAATCATCGCACCCGAAAATGATTTCACGTTTACCGAGGAGCTGAAGAAGGCTACACTGGAGACGTTGCCAAAGACTGGTGTACAGTGGGAGTACATTTACTTCCCTGGTCTATCGCACGGCTTTGCGGCGCGTGGTGACCCCAACAACCAGCAGCAAAAGGATGGTTTGGAGAGGGCTAAGAGGAGTGCTGTGAACTTCTTCAACGAGTTCCTGCACTAGGGGAAATGACGTAGGAGCGATGTGATCTATTGAGCAAATCTAAACGAATCTATGCCGTAATCTTAGTGTCTACAACGTTTGCCTATAGACGGCTCTTTCTTGCTGGCGCATGTAGTGTCGTGGTTGTGTCGTTTCCATCCGAAGAAGGCAGGTGCTCCCGCTCAAGGTCTCTCACTTACTAACCCTAACCCTCATACCTCATTGAAGGTATTCTGGAGTGGTAAGTGTTACAAGGTAACAAGGAATTGCTTCCCTTTCATGCAGGTCGCATGAAGGAAGACCATCGGGCGGACACGATGGACGAAAGTGGATCTAGGGCGGGGCCCAGATCACGTGAAAGGAATGGCATCCCGCCAAGACCTGGCCTCCGGGAGGCCAGTGAGGATTAGGAGGTTACAGCCCTCCTAGGCCTCCCTCTTAGAAGGGAGGGCAAGGAGGACAGGACCTTTAGTAATAGGTATAAGAATGTGTTAGATCTTATTATTACACTCGTTGTAGTTAACTCAAATAGTTTATCTCTTACACAGATTGTTAACTAGTTATTCTATTGTTTATAGAATTAGTATTGTTTATCCTTTGGTTACAACGATAACTCTTTTCTACCTAATTATTCCCTACATTACCTTACGGACTACCGCTTTAGTCTACCTCGCCTTAGTACGGACCGAGCCTAGAGAAGTATAGCCTAACCCCGTGTAACAGTAAGATAAGTTGGGCTATAACGGAGACGCATAGAAAAAAGGTAAAGATAATTAAAAATATTAGCATGCTAGCAGCTAGTAAGTGTTACAAGTAACAAGAAGGATTCTCTCCTTAACGTAGGACTAAGGGTTAAGGACTAACTAGTGTTTACGTTAGAAGGTAATAATTAACGTAGGGCGCAGATTACGTAACTAGTATCCTACTAAGATAGGGCCTCTAGGAGGCTAACAAAGATTAGGAGGCTATAGTCCTCTTAAACCTCCCTTTTAGAAGGGAAGCTAGGGAGGATAGGACCTAAAAGTAATAAGTATAAGAATATATTAGATCTTATTATTATACTTATTATAGTTAACTTAAATAGTTTATCTTTTATTTAAATTATTAACTAGTTATTCTATTATTTATAGAATAATTTGTCTTTTACTTCTTAGTTAACTTTAATAACTCTTTTCTACTATAAATTACTAGATAAACCTTATAGCCTACTACTTTAGTTTACCTCGCCTTAGTATAAACTAAGCTTAGAGAAGTATAGCCTAACCTTATATAATACTTTAACTACCTATAGATTTAGTAGACAAATTAACTAAAAGGACGCCTAATTAAGATTTAGTAATAGTAGCTTAAGAAATTACTTAGAATAATGTAGCCTAAAGTCTAGGACCTTCTATACTAGCCTACCTAATACTAGAGAATAAAGAGATACTTAAGGTATCTAACTCTAATACTAAAAATAACCCTAGTGCCTAGGAACTTAGGAATCTTAGGTAATAGGCCTATATCTAGGTATAGTAGATAGCCTTAATAATAAATATAATTAATTAGCTTTTAAACTAGCTAATAGTTACCCCTAACAAATAACCTACTACTATAAGAAAACTAAAGATAGCGTTACTAGAGAAATATAGTAGAAACTAGGACAAATTATAGATATTTCTTACCTACGCTAATATAAAGGCGTAACTATAAGTAATAGTACTTACTTTATAGTACTAAGAATAGTAAGAGATAACTAAATATATTAAAACTATAGGAGTAGGTAATAAAGTAAATAATTCTTATCTTATCTCTTATACGTAAGGCGTACCTTATATATACGCTTAGTATATACTAATCTTACTAGAGGCGTACACGTCTTGTATCTCTCCTTATAGTATAGGGTGTTTCTAAAGTCTTTATTATAAAACCTCCCCCTCTAGGCTAGCGCCCTTAATAGTAGTAGCTTTAATAAAAACCTCTCCTTTATAAGGAGTAGGAAAAGAGTATCCTCTACTATACGCCTTAAGTTTATTATACTTATAACCTTTTTATAATTCTCTTATATAGCGTATATAGTACTTATTTCTTACTTTATAGTAAAGAGTTATAGTAAATGCGTTATAATAGCTATTACCTAATTACTATAAAGAATTTTTATATTATTAAAGTAAAGGCAGAAAATGTTTTGCTTACTTATTATAGTAGTAAATAGTTATTATTTTAATATATTATTATTATCCTCTACGTCCTTTTTACGTATAATACCTACGTATTACGCCTATAATATATATATAATATATATAAATTATATACTACGCGTAACGTGCCCTACTATCGAGATGCGCACACCATTAAAATGCGCACAAAATACAGCAATCCATGTTCGCATGCGAATAACTTAACACTACAACAAGCTATCTACGCGTTTAATAGCTAGAATTAATCTACTACTTCTACTGCATATTTCTTGCATGTGCGCTTATTATGTCCTGCCTCGCCGCAGTTCTTGCAGCGTTAGATACCTCCTGCACTACTACCTACGCGCACCCTCTACTAACGCCTCTCCGCCTCTAACTAAGCCTTAACATCCCTTTGCCTAACTATATCCTCTGCTTCTGCCTGCGATAGGGTCCCTCCCTTCTAGATTCGCTTTTTCTTGCGCTTTTTACGTTTAGATGCTGCCTGGTTTACCTCTTTAAGGTTAGCTATTCTAGCCTTAAGCAACGTGTGTAAGTGCACCTTCAAAGTTGATCCCTTTTTAACCTGCAGCACTATCTTAATAATAGAATCAGGTAATAATTCCTTGTAATCTGTTATCCTCTTAACAATTAGCGTTGTTTAAGCCTCTATCTCCTAGGCGTTGCTTAGTGTTTTAGGTTCCTAAGGGGTAGGCCCTAGTGTAGGTAGTGTTAGCGTACGAGGCTGTACTTTAAGCCTAGATAACACCACATCTAGGTTATGTAGGACTAAGCTAGTTGCTCGAAAGCTTAATAAGATATTGTTCTTTAAGAACGCCTTGTTAAATATTAGTTTAAAGGCAGCTAGGAAGGCTTTCTTGTTAATGTAGTAGATGTAGCTATCTGCTAAGCCCCTAACTTCCTTCTTGTACGCCTGCTTCAGCGGGGCAAAACAACCTACATTAAGTAGCTATAGGATGTGCGATAAGTGTAGAGGCATGCAGAGGGTAATAATATTGCTTTCCTTACATAGATCCTAGAAGGCGAGCGACTTGTAGCTCTTATAGCTATTAATAATAAGCAGCTAGTAACTACCTACTATGCGAGCCTCTGTATGCTAGATAAAGTACTGCAGCTATGCAAGACTAAGCTTATTTGTTGTCTAGCTATTCTTACTAACTCCTATCCTCTAATCTTTAGGGTTGTAATACTAGGCCTAGTTATAGTTCTTTACCTTAAAGATAAAGAAGGGTGGGATAGACCACCCCATCGCGTTAATACTAGCAATCAGCGTTGCCCACTTACGATCACCAGGCTGAACACTAAGTAGCTTAAGACGTCTCTTAGAGGCTGTTACTACCTTAACAGACCCTCCAACGCCTATCTAGAAGCTAGTCTTATTAAAATTATAGACGTCTTCATCTATAATCCTATACTTGGCCTTAACGTTGTGCACAAGATTAAACCAGGGCCTAATAATAGCTAGGTCGCTGCAGAGGACTCTCTAGTAATCCCGCTATCTTGTTAACTAAGATTTAATCTTAGGTCTCTAGCGTACAAGCCTGTAGGTCTAGTTTTCTCTAACCTAGCCACCACTACGTATAGCCAGTAGTTAGTTAGCTATTTCTCGCACATAGTTAAGCGTAGGGGCAAAGCCTTACGTATTAAGCTTCCTTATATATTGTATAATCGCCTCCTCTTTATTCCTCTAGAGTTTTGATTAGTTAGGTTAAGTATCGCGTCGTGAAGCCTTCCTAGCGCGTTAATTGCGGAGAGTGCTTTCATGTATATCGTAGCAATGCGCGGCTTGTCGCTAGGTAAGCAACGCGTTAGATTTTATAGCTTAGATAGCCTAGATAACTCTATCTTTAGTAGAAAGCAGTTTAAGATTTAGTAGTTGAGACATTGTGATAGAGAGTTAAAAGTAGTAGGGGCTTAGCAGAGTGCGCATTTCGATAGTGTGCGCATCTCGATAGTAGGGCACGTTACCTGTAATATAGTTTACTAGCCTTTGCCTAAATTTATTTCTAAGAGCGTTGTTAAGAAGACTAAGCCCTTTGCGTAGAGTAATTATAATAAGAGCGCGTTATAAGACGCTAAAGCTAAGACTTATATACGCTACGCTTAAGGTATTATTAAGTATAAGAAGCTCTACAAGTAACCTAAACACAAGCGCTGCGCCTATTACGTTAAGAGTAATTATAGTAGCTACTACTTAGTAATTTTTCTATTTTTCTAAGTATTTTAAATTTTTGCTAACATTTTATAAGTGCCTAGGGAGCTAAATAGCAGGCTTAACTAGCTATATTACCTTTAGGCTAAGTATAATACTACTGTATTAAATACTACTACCTTAAGGACTAGTACTACTATACTCTATACTATTATTAAGCATAGGTATTACTAGCGCTAATTTAACCTTAAGCTTATAACTTACTACTACACTACTACCTATACTAGCACTCTAATAGGAGTTCCTACCTAGGTGCCTAAAACTAGCTTAGATTTTCTAAGCTTAATCTTAGTTAAATAGCGCAGGATTACTAGAGCTCTAGAGTAGGTAGTTAAGTATATAATTACGCGTTAAAAGTTTTACAACGCTAGCGCTAAATCTCTCCCCTACTATTATTACTACTATAATAATAACCTACTATAACTATATTAACACTACGTGTTTTTAGATGTAAGATATTATAAAATATACAGCGTAAGCTAAATATAAGTCTTTCTAAGTATAATATAGCTATTAGAATATAGAAAGCTAGCTATATAATAGTAGAGGTAGTAGTGTAGTCGAGCAACCAGTGCTGCCAAGGGCCTAAAGGCCAATCAGACCTAGGGGCAAGATCGGAGGTGAAAAACAGACATCAGACGGAACATGAACAACAACCAACCCAGACAACCTAGAAAAACAACGAACACACACACACGCACAAATAATACACTCTTTTGCATCGAGCACCCGTTCCTGTAGAGTATTCAGCACTGTGCAGAAAACTCCACTACATATAGCGACCGATTACGACTCTAACCTCACAGCCTTCTAGCCTTAGGAAGGCTGCGCGTCTACTATACTATCGCGCACAAAACATACTCTAAAGGCTTTACAGAACACGCAGTTCTACAGCCTTAGATAGCAAGGAAATCATAAGATTATACAGGAACAGGAACAGGTAAGATAGAGCAACAGAGAGAGATAACATAGTACAGGCATACTAAACAACGTTTAGCGAACGAAAAAGAGACAGCAAAAGAGATAGCAAAAGGACAGCATATTAGAAAGTGGGCGTAACAGAAAACCCCTAAAGGAATTAGCAACTACCAATTGAACTACCAAAGTACACGAGGGTAAAATTATAATAGGACTGTCACCGCGCCGTTAGGCGCGAAGAAAGGTTTACAAAGCTAGGATTAGCGTAATTAGGCTTTAAGAAACTGCCCGAAGGGGTATTAGCAAGGAAGAAGCCGCACGGATTTACTGCACTATACCCACCTAGTGCAATAGTAACACGAAATCGACTAAGAAACCAAGAATAAGCGGTTAGAAGGACAGCTGTCCTTAGGAGAACACGGAAAACACGGCAAACGTATTAGAGCACATAAAAAGGAGAGCAATAATTCTCCTCTAGAACGACAATTAGCAGCAAGAGAGCGAAAAGAGCAAATAGTAGTCTTTACTACACGCAGTGTTTACACTCTTAGTAGTGTTCCTTTATATCCTTATCGCACACATTGCGCGAATGAGCGAGAGCTATCTTGCAAAGCACAAGCTAGGCAAGAGAAACTAATCGATCGCTGAACAGCCTTTAAAAGCCTACAGTACAGAATAAGCTACACCTTTAGTTAAAGCCAAGCAATTAGAGACGGCAAAAACTACTATAACTAACTTAGAGAGTTCTGCTGTTCTAGGAATTACGCCGGAGGCGTCTACAGCTCGGGAAAGCCCTATTAGCCGTCCTTAGGATGCGGATATAACGAAGATCCTTTAGATAATAGCTACGTCTCTTTAGTAGCTTAGAAGCCGCAGCCCTACACTTGCTACACAGCTTCTGCCTTATCCTGTAGAGACTGTGCTGGTCTTTAATAGGTCTAACGTCACTGTTTTCCTTGAGCGCTTTGAGGATATGTCTAAGTACTACGGTTTTACTAAGAAGATGATAATCAATCGTCTTTCAGCTTATTGCAAACCAAAACAGTAGTCTATTATTTAGTCCTTGGATGTATACGCAAAGGCGTTGATTAATAAAAGCTAGAAGGACTTCCGTGATGCGCTTAGAAAGCTTTTTAGAACTAACGACAAGGATTAGCAAGAAGTGTAGGCAGAGTATTTTGAACACTAGCTTTTGCAGTGCTAAGCACGTTCCAACCTAAACATTAAGGAATACTTGCAGGAGTTCTAGATTCGCAGTAAACGGTGCATTGAAGCCGCCACGATTAATAAGGAAAGGCGTGGATTCTATCTAGTAAAGGGATTACCTCTTAGACACGCAACTAGGGTGTTGGAAAAGTTTTCCCTTTGGACTGATAATCCTAAGTCCTTTGGCTACAAAAAGATCAGTGACTACCTAACTACGAGGCTTGAGGTAGAAGAGGAAGCTCGTATGCTTAATCTATCTAAGGCAATTAAGGAAATAACTCTAGAAGTTAAGTTCACCCTACTAGTGCCGAAAGCCTTTTAGTACACTGCTCCTGCTCCGCTGGTTGCGCCTACTGCGCAAAACCTAGTATTCTAGCCGCTGAAGCTCAACTTTCCCCTGCGCAATAATACTTACAAGCATAAGATAACCTAGTCTCCCCCTAGTAAGGCTCCTACTAATACAGAGGTAGATGAACTAGTTAACAAAATGCTTGATCTAAAGATTAATCGGGCGAATTTAGAGCTTAAGCCATAGAGAGTACAGTAGACTAACTAAGAAACTAAGCTAATAAGCAACTCGGCTGTTCGTATGGAGGTAGACCAAAGAACCACTAAAGGGGCGAAGCAGAGTAGAACCTTTCTAAGTTAGGACGTAAGGGCCTCTTAACTAGTGAACTAGTACCGACCGCAGCAGTACTGAAGCTATTAACTAAACGGTAATTAGTTATATAGCAATAGTGCTTAGATCCAAGACAGAAGCTAAGGTTAGTTCTTTAATGCTAATATAAATTGCTGGGTATGTAATAAGTCCACTTACTAGAAGAACGAATGCCCTACCCTTAGAGCGTTTATAGATAAAGGCTAGGTACACCTTAACAATAGGAACATTCTCTACTAGGGAACAGAAGAAAACTCGCAAGGACGCGTACTAAACCTTAGTTAGCGACTCTAGGGAGAGAATATTGCGGCTTAGATTAAGAGGAAGTTTCTTAAATAGGATATTAACCTACTTACCGTTACATCGCCCTTTAAGAACAAGCCCGCGGTTGCCGCAGTAGAGAACAACGCGATATCTGTTTAGCTAGTACCTAACTCGCTAGGATGCCTCCGGGAGGAAGAAGTCAATTAGTTTTGGAAATTGTCGAACATCTTTGCTAAAGACAAATTAGACTTTAAGCCTCGCCTAGGTTCGCAAGGGGAATACAACACCGTCGCGTCTGCAACAATCGCCCGTATGCCTGCGGAAGCTTAGAAAGGTAACTCCGCGCAAGACAAGGTTTAAAAGCCAGCACCTAAGTCTATCCTTTAAAGGCTAAGTAATAAACACATCCCGCACCTTAAAGGTTACAAGAGCAGGTCTAAAGGGCTTTCAAAAGCTATTAACAAAGACCGAATAGTCCAGCTTAAGGAACCTAAGGATACTATAGATTAGGAAGCGGATATGTATAATTCTCAGCCACGGATTGTAGAGAACAAGGATAGAAACGGTAAAAAGCAGCCTAGGAAGCGCAAGATAGTTAACAAGTTTAAGCCTAATGCCTAATTAGTAATTAGGAATATCCTTAATACTAAAGTGCCTTTTCAGATTGGAGTCCTACTAGGAAACATGCCTAAAGTGCGCAAAACGTTGTTTAGCTCGAGCTACACTAACAAGGAGTTTGAAAAGTTTAAAATTAACTTAGCTAAGGAAGGCGCCTAAGGAGAGATTAGCGCACTCACTTTAAGCACTCTCCCTAACTACGTGTTAGTAGAAGCTAAGGACGGTCAAGTCGTTAAGTGTTACGGACTTAGGGCTAAGCATTAGACAGATCTAGAAATAAGCTACGTACAGCAGCATGTTATCGCCGACCTAGAAACTAAGTACGACAACATCGAGGAAGAGGATTACAAGCACCTAAAGGATAATCGGAAACCCTATAACTAACTAATAGGTATCGAGCACCTCTAGCGGGACTGCCTAAAGGTGCTAATAGACATTTAGGGTAGTTTATTCCTCGCTCTCTTAGACTTAGGTGCGGAGTTAAATACTATTAAGAGAGAAGCAGCGGAGAAGGCTATGCTACTAATTACTTCTCTACTAAACAGTATAAAGGCTGCTTAGATAGTTACAGCGAATAGAAGTGTAGCGAGCTTTGTAGGCATTGTTTAGGGAGTTCCTATCGTTATAGGTTAGATCAAAGTTCGCACAAACTTCTTTGTTGTAGAGTCTTGCACTAACCTAATTATACTAGGCAATCCTTTCTTAACTAATTCTTAGTCGCGTATTAAATACGCAACGAACGGCTTAACGTATTGTCGTATCTTTAGCGTTAATAGTTAATTAAATACGCGCTTTGTGTGCGCGAGGAGCAATAGACTTACTAAACCTAACGCCTACGCAGGACCGTTAGCGGGGAAAGGCATAGGAGTGTAGTAGCTAGCGCGCCACTCCTAGACTCGTCTAAAGGACTAGCAGAAGAGTAGGCGCTTAGTAAAGTAGGGTTAGTAGAGGTAAGGATAGAAACGGTTAAAGAGCTAATTAGTGCTTAGGACATTAAAAAACTTAATAAGCGAAAACACAGAAAAGGTAAGCGCGGCAAACGCAGTCGCTAATTAGCGGAAAAGGAGCGATACATCCGCTAGTTAAACGGAGAATCTATTAGAAAAGGATCTGATAGAAGCCTAGTACTAAGAGACGAGGACAGTTTATGCATTTTTGCTATAGATAGCTACGAATGGTTATTAGACCAACTCCTTAAGGAGATAGCGCAGTTGGCACGAGAAAACGAAACAATAGAAGAGACGGAAGTTATGTTCTAGGAGAGGAACCTTGCTAGTGTTAACAAGGGTGCTGCGCTACTAATTAAAGTTATAATAGTAGCGCTTACGCACTCTAATCGGCCCGATCCTAAGGATTCGCCGATTAACCTTTAGGTCAACAGTGCCTATAAGCGCAAAGGTATTAAAGTGGACCCTGTCAATAATTTAGGACAACTATCTAGGGACATTAAAGGACGGCTGGATTAGAAAGAAAGAGCAGCAACTAAATAGAAGCCAAATGCTAATAGTAATTCTGCTCTATTTAGTTAGTATTTTAAGCCACGATATGCAGAGTTTTCTAGAGGTACACGGATAACGCCTAAACGCGTATTAGAGATAAAGATCTCTCTAGATCTATAGCCTAAGGAAAGAGAAATGTTGCTAGAAGTTCTATATTAACGAGAAGGAGCGCTAGCATGGGATTTCAAGGAGTTAGGACGCGTTAGCAAGGACGTAATACCTCTAGTAGTTATTAATACTATACCACACTAGGCGTAGAGAGTAGACTAATTCCTAGTCCCAAGGAAGCTTTAGCAGGTTGTTATTAATATAATCTAAGATCGTATTAACAGAGGCACCCTTAAGCTCTGTAAAAGCTAGTATCGCAATCTATAGTTCCTAGTAGCAAAGAAGGACAAAGGATACCGTCTGATTAACAATGCGCAAAAGCTCAACGGGGTTACTATTCGCGATGCTAACCCTCCGCCTAATCCTAATAAGTTTTTAGAAGAGTTTGCAGGCTGCGTTGTTATAAGCCTGTTAGACTTCTTTTTAGGATACGATTAAGTAGAATTGCACAGAGACTCTAGAGATATAACAGCTTTCTCTACTCTATTAGGTCTAGTTCGCTAGTGTACTCTCCCTATAGGAGCTACTAATTCTATTGCGGAATTCGTTCGCGTTATAACCAAAATCTGCAGGGATTATATTCTAGATAGATGCATGCCGTATCTAGACGACGTTTGTATTAAAGGGCCAAAGACCAGGTACAATAACAAAGAGATAGAGCCTAGTATTAGAAGGTTTATTGCCGAACACCTTTTAAACATCGACAAAGTCCTCGCAGACATTAAGCGAGCAGGCGCTACTATATCTAGGCACAAATCTAACTTTTGCTATCCCTCTATAATAGTGGTAGGATACCGAATCGACGAGAACGGTCGCCACCTAGATAAAAAGAAGATTGACAAGATAGTTAACTGGCCTTAGTGTCGTAACGCTAGAGAGGTCTAAATGTTTATTAGCATATGCGTGTACTATCGCATCTAGGTCCTTGGTTTCGCTATTATAGCAGCTCCTCTTTTTAAGCTCTTGCGCAAGAACGCGCCCTTTTAATAGGAGAACGAACAGATACAGGCTATAGAGCACCTAAAGGGAGCGCTAACAACTGCACTAGCGTTAGTATTAATTAATTACAGCGAACCACTCCGACAGATTATCCTAGTAGTAGATAGTAGCAAGAAAGGCTAGAGTGCAGTTATTATGCAGGTCAACCTAAACGGTTATTAGCACCCTATTTGTTTCGAAAGCGGGGTATAGTCTATCACGGAACGTAACTAGGATTCTAGCAAGCATAAGTGTAAGGCGCTGTTACTCGCCCTAAAGAAGTTTTGCTCCTATATCTACGGCGTACGGTTTACAGTAGAAACGGATACAAAAACACTTATTGCCTAACTTTAGCGCAGTGCGACGGATCTTCTAGGCGCCCTAATTACTTGCTAGTTAGCTCTTCTTAACATGTGGGACTTTGATATCGTACACGTCGATGGAAAGAAAAACGTAGTTGCAGATGCGCTATTAAGAAGACCAGAACCAGAAGGATAGGAACTACCTTAGGAGCTAGAAGATAATGTGGAAGACTTCATTAATGCCCACCTAAACGCTATTTAGCTTGTAATTAACGAAGCGCCAACACTAATATATAGAATGTGTCGAGCCAATCTATCATTCGAGGAGAATCTACTAGAGGAAGGGTATAGTAGTAAATCGCAAGAAATAGCGGCGTAGCTCCTTTATCGCAGAAGGCCTAGCGGCCTCTCTAAGGCAGAGTTAAGGAAGTTCAAAACTAAGGCTTTGCGGATAACTGTTCGGGAACGTTATTTGTTCACGCTGCTAACTAGAGGTAGACCCTTGCGACGAGTAGTTAATAATCTAAGCTAGTAGCTAGAAATAATACGCGCTCTTTATAATAAGTCCGGACACCAAGGAAAGGAAGGTACATAGAGAAAAGTCTAGGCCCGATACTACTAGAAAGGCTAATACGGTCAAGTTAAGAACTACGTTAAGAGCTGTCCTAAATGCTAATCGCATACATTAGCAGTTGTACAGGAAGAGCTCTAGCCTACTAAGCTACCGAACATTCTATTTAGATAGATTACAATCAACGTAGTCTACATGCCACTAGGGCGTAACAGCAAGAAGTACCTTATAGTAGCTCGTGACTACGTCTCTTAATAGGTAGAAGCTAAAGCGTTGACGAAAAACGACTTGAAAAGCGTTTAGAAGTTCCTATTGCATAAAGTTTTCTGCCAATAGGGTATCCCGCTCAAAATGTTAGCAGACGGCGGACTAGAAAATAAGGGCCTAGTAGAGGACCTTTAAGCTTACTAGGGAATTAATCGAGTCATCTCTAGTGCATACCATCCTTAAGGACAAGGACTTGTTAAACGAGGTTATGCGCCCATTGTAGCAGCGCTGAAAAAGCTTCCGGGAAACTAGGTCGACAATTTACCTAATGTTCTATAGGCAGATCGTACTACTATTAAGAGATTAACGAACGAAACCCTAGCTTATCTAGTCGCCGGCTAGCAGCACATATTGCTAATAGAGCTTTCTATTCCTACCTAGTAAACGCTTCCATGGAATACAGTTCACGATACACCTACGCTCCTAGCAATAAGGGCGAGACAGTTTAATCGAAGGGACTAACGCTTCTAAGAGTCTATCAACAGGACAGTTCGGTTGCGACATGAAAATAAGGAATACTTTAATAATTCGAAAGTCCTTCGGCCAACAAAGCTTTTAGTAGGAGGTCTAGTATTGCTAAGAGACTCTTTCTATAAGACCAATAGATCAACACTTACTAAGTTCCTTCCTAAGTAGAAAGGCCCGTTTCGGATACGCAGTAGAAACGAAAAAGGATAGTACTAGCTAGAAGAGCTCGATGGAACTGGATTCCGAAGTTATACGCCAGGTAACAGACTAAAGGCTTTTTATTAACAAACAGTGGCTGACCTAGAGAAAATCGATTCCTAGCTTAGTAGTTCTAGTAAAAGCGCAGCTAAACAGCCTAATGACAGCGAATCTTCCGAAGAAAGTAATAGAGAAGTTGAGGAAATGCCCTAGTACGGACAAGACATTCCTGAAGCGACCGGCGCTTTAAAACCTGTAAGAAGAAGTAAGCGACTCCAAAACGAGAACAAGACAATGGATGTAGATGAGCAACAAGACGTTTTAAGAGCTGAAGCAAAGCCGAAACAGCTTGTAGCAGTAGTGCTAAAACGAAGGCCTAGATTTAACCCGAACGACTATCAGGTGTTTACATCACGGTATAGAAGATAAAGACGGGCGGGACAAAAGATTAAGATTCTGCAAACTTAAGCTAAAGAAATCTAGGACAAAGGAAATCTACAGAAGCACTATATACTACAAGACGAGCTAACGGAACAGAAACCGTTTTCAGTAACGGCGCTTCCTCTTAGAAGGGCTCTTAAATTCTGATTTATTATTAGACTCAGCCGCAGCGTAACTGTCGCTTTCATCATCCTCCTTATCTTTAGCAAAGACATCGGGAGGCAGGCGCTTAGTATTAGCGCGAAGGGATCGAGTTGTAGGGGTAGCTAGCGCTGAACGCTTATTAGCAGCACCCTTCTTAGTGGGCGTCTTTGGAGCGGCGGGTTTCTTAGGGGACGCCTTTTTGGCAGGCGCCTTGCGCTTGGTTAGTGAGGAGGTCGAAGCGCTCTTAGACCTCTTCTTTCGAGCAGTGGGAGAAACTGTTAGAGCGTTTTGAACGTCCTCAATTGCTTATTGAAGACGGGCAATTATCTCGCGCTTATCCTTTAGGGAGCGCCTAGCAGAGAGATTACCTAGGTCTAGCTTTTGGAACCTCTTCTTAGGCTCGTAGTCATGGTCGTCCCTTAACTCTTAAGGTTGTAGCTCACTCTAAGCAATACTGTCCTTGTTAAGGTACTAAACGGCTTTTGGCGGGCTTGCGTTAGTTAGCGGGCTAGTTAGGCGGGCAGCGCGGGAAGGCAGCTTGAATGTACGAGGGGCAGGAGAGTTGTTATCGTTATCGTCGTCGTCGCTCTTAGGAGGTGGAGGCGGCTTTCGTGCGCTATACTTCTTGGAGACCTCTAAAAGAATTATATTAGCAACTGTCCTAAGTATAAAAGGAGGCGGTCTGAAAGAGATTCAGCAACTTACGGGTTATTAAGCAAGAGGCTTCTGCCCCCTTGCTGAAGCAGTTAGTACAAGTACCCTAGAGGAACAGAACGCTGTTTAGAATAGCCTAGCGACATTCTTTAAAAGGCCGCTTAGAGTCGTTGCGGCAGCAGCCACACATCTAGTTTGCGCCGCTAAAACTATTATCCTCGTCTCTAGAGCTAAGTGTGATAGCGCCCTTAAGGTGATAGTGTATAAGAGCGGTAATAAGAGGCTCGAAGAGCCTACGGTTGCGGGGGCGGTTAAGCGTAAAGAACTTACTAACAGTTAAGCTATCTTTATACGTGTCTAACTAACTGGTAATTAGCCTTGCGGCCTTTAAAGAGCTGTTAAAGGTCGGCATAACAGCGCGAGCGAGGCGGGGACTAGGAGGAACATCTGTCTTAGCGACAGCGCGGACAAAATTAGTAAGGCGGCTAACCTAGTTAACTGTAAGCGGCGTATGTTTTAAATGCTCAACTAGAAGGGGCACGATGTTAGAAGGATGTTTAGAAAAGCCTAGAGCAAAAGAAGAACTTACTAAAGTTAGCAATGCGGTTAGCCGCAGAAGTAAGAATTAGGAGCTTGTAGAGCTCTAAGATAGTGTCACCCTTAGGCCTAGGAATAACGCGAGAACAACGAGACAGGTCGAGAGGAGGGCCTTTGTAGGCCTCGCTATTAGACGACAAGTAAGCGCGAGAAGCGGCTAAAGGGCTTTTGTCTAAGGTTTTATCCTTAGGCTTAACCTTAACAGCTAGCTCCTTAGCGTCAGGATCGCTCACTAAATAAGCGGAAGACAGGCTAGACATGTTACCCTTAAAGAGAAGCTAAGCGACAGTCGCATCCGCCTTGGTTATATCTTTAGCTAGCTTAGTTACGGTAGTGTCTTAAGCTAAGACACCTTTAGACGCTATGTTGTTGTAAGGAAGGGAAGGTTTATTAACGGCAGGAGCCTTGCCTTTACCCTTAGCGGGCTTCTGACTAAACGCCGCGTGCAGTTGATGACAGATTTAGAGTAGAACAGTAGGGAAAGGCCTAAGAGCGGGGCGCTCAACAGGATCTAAAGGCTCTTCGGCGAAAGACTTACTAACAGGCGCGGTATTAACCTTAGGCGCAACCTTAGCGGCAGACTCTTAAGGGGGAGGAGTCTAATGCGGCGGCTGTTCTAACTAACCCTTAGCTAACAGGCGAGCAGACTTGTTAATAGGAGTAAAGCTAGACATCTTACAGACAAGAGGCAGCGAGCAGAGCGACAGCGAAGAAAAATGTGTGTAAGAGAAGTTGAATAATTAAGTGTAGGAAGTAGAAGAAGAGTAGGAAAGAGACTAGGTGCTGTTAATTGTTTTTGTGCGAAAAATTTCGAAGTGTTTGCTGCCTAAAGGACTATCGCGGCTATAGTAACGGACCTACTTTTCTCGCAAGACCCCTCTATAGAAGTAAGAGAAGGCAAGAGATAAGATAAAGAGCTGGAAAAAGGCTAGAAATGCAGGCAGAATGTTCCTAAAGACTATTAGAAGACTAGACTAAGACCTAGACTTTAGCAGGATATGCATATCCATACTAATAACCGCTTAGGAAAGGTAACGGCTATAAGATAGGAAGACAATCCTACAAAAAGGATAAAACTAAGCAACTAGAACGGAGAAAAGCCACAGACATGCCTAAAGATTATCTAGAGCAATCCTAAAGAGCGAGATTTAAGGCTTAAGGATCTATATACAAGATCTAAAATCCTCCTACAAGATTTAAGAATCTTTATTAAGAATTCGAAGATTTTAAGAGGTAGAACAACAATCCTAACTATCTGTGCAAAGAGAACTAAATATAGAAGTTATAGAATTGCATATCTCGTATTAGGGACAATTTAATGTCTACAGGAGTACTAGCTATATCGCCTAACAACTAGCTATGTTCCTACAGGATGTTAGTGTCTAAACACCTTTCAGAACCGTAAGGACAAGAAGATAGGACCTTCTTTTTTTACGAGGAGGGAGGGAATAGGAAGTATAGATACTTTAAGTAAGACAAATAGTTAAAGCCGAAAAAGCAAGAGGCATACAGCGAAAGGACAAAGAGAAAAGAAGCTAGTACAAGTCTTGTATTATTGCATTTCTAAGCTAAAAGACACTTAGAAGAGCGGAAGGACACTGTCTAAAACACTAGCAAAGAAACCCAAAAGCCGAACAGATAGACACACAGCCCGGAGCTATTAATCTATAGAAGAGCTTTTCTTACCGCTCGAAATTACTATAGGAGCGGAGCCGTTAGCAGAACTACTATTAGCCTTATTCTTAACAGTAGAAATATTAGCAGGCGAATAAGCAGCTTTGTGGCTGGGCAGAGAACGCTTTACCAGCTCGAGCTGTAGAGGCGGCAAAAGGGTGCGAGACTAAAGTGTTCGCTTTGTCAGAGAGCTAGTTAGAGTAGCAGGCTAGGCAGCAAGCTAATTGTTAGTACTAGTTGCAGTTGTTGCTGTCTCTACAGCCTAAGTACCCTCCTGTGCAGCAATGTGGTCTTGGAGAGGGTTAAAGTTAGACTCGCGATCCTTGTAGATGTTAACGAGGTGTTTGCCGTATTTAGTGGCATTAGACCAAGATGTCTAGGCAAAGGACATCTAAGGGTCTTTTAGCTTTGTAGCCTTAGTAAGTGACTTGCTAGCAGCCAAGCGAGTGTAAGGGCGCTCTAAATCCTACTTAAGCAGCCTCTTAGGGCGAAGAGGACCAGCAATACCTAAGGCTTAAACCCCACAACAAACGACTAAAGTGCCTAAAAGAGAAAAATTAACAGTTGTCCTAAGAGCAGAAAAGGGTTGTCCAAAAGGAATTTAGCAACTTACAGCGAAAAGAACAGGCTTTATAGTCGCTAGCCTTAATACAGTTAGTGCAGACACTACCTTTTAACAGCTTACTATTATAGTAGACCTGCATACACTCTATATAGTATTTAGTGTACGATGTAGAGGAGCAGCGACCGCAGGAGGCTTTGTATAAAATACTATTAGCGTTGTTAATGTCGCCTATATACATGCGCGCATTAGAGTAGAAGAGCAGAAGAGCTTCGACATCTAAGTTAAAGAACTTTCGCACTAAGTCGCTGTAAAGGCGAAAGAAGGCACTAACAGTCTAGAAGCCGTCGACAATATCTAGTAGATAAGTCTAGTTAATTGCGACGTCTAAACGCCAGTCAGCACCGTCGATAGCGATAAAAGCGATGCTAGGGCCCAGAAGGTAGCTAGCATGCTTAATGTTGTAGAGGTGCTATTAGAACTCTTAAAGCTACAACATTGTAATAGTGTTCTTCTCGTGTCTACGCACTACAGGAAAAGAAATGTTAGAAGGATGTTCAGCAAGACAAGAGGAAAACAGAAAAACTTACAGAATTTATAGATAAACTCACAACCTAAGAAAGTAGGAGGATACTTGTAGAGCTGTAAGCCGATGTTTCTACAGCCGCCAGCTACAACTCTCTTTGTCGGCGATATAGCGGGAGCTTACTTTAACTTAGGCCATCGAGGTGCCTTTAGAGTCCTAGCTTAAGGAGTCTAAGGAGCTTAGGGTAGCAGTGTAGCATCCTAAGAGTCTATTAGATTAACAGCCTCGAGGTTCTTACCCTCGTCAGCAGCAAGATTATAGCTAAGGCGCGCATTTTTATAGTCGTCCTTATTAGCTAGTGTAGTAGGCTGAAAGTCTATTAGCTCGACATTGTTGTAGGCGGTAGTTGCTGCGGGCTCCAAGGTAAGAGGAGCGGACAGCGGAGCAGAGCAACAAGGAGGAGGAGTTAGATTATAGTATAAGGAGTTATCGCTTTTATAGTCTAAAGGCGGGAGAGTGCTTGTAAGAGGGGCGAAAACGAGCTCTTCTTCTTCTTTAGCTAGGTTGCTCTTAGTGTTAACTAAGAGATCTTCAGCAAGCGACTCGTTAGCGGGCACAAACTCTTTAGCAGGCGAATCTTTAATTAGCTGCTCCCTCTAAGGTAAGGTTAACTGCGCCAGTTGTTCTAATTAACGCTTAGCTAAAGGGCTGTTGTTCTTACTAATTTAAGACGGGCCGGACATCTTAAAGACAGGCGAAAGCAATCAGCAGGACAAGACAGAAAGCTGTACAGAAAGAGATAGCAAGCGTTAAGAGCAGAAGTAGTAGCGTAAGGAGAAAGAGAGGAAGAGCAGGGACAAGAGAAAGATATTATTATTAATTGTTTGCTACTCCGTTGCTGGGCGCTAAAAAGCCCTTAGGAAAGTAGGGCAGCCTAAAAGCAGGGTCTAGAGGTAAAAGCATCAGAAATCTCTAAGTCTAAAATGCGCTTAGAATGCATAGCCAGACCGCTAAGAGACTATTAGAAGGACAAAGCTTTTAGATTAGATGTCTAAGGCTACAGTGCTAGGCTGCAGTACAGCGAGATCCAAAATTCGAGCCAACCAATATCTAAGAGGGAACCAAGAGAGACATCTAGGTCCTGTAATCTAAGCAACAATTAGCAAGTCGCAAACAAAGATTTCTATTTGGAAATAAAATACAGCCTTACAAGGGCTAAGATTGATATACAAGGCACGAGAACAGATTACAGAACAAGAGTATAGACTAAAAGGATTTCAGAAGGTTGCAAAGAGAGTCAAAATAGGGAGTTAGGGATTTGCATTTTTGAGCTTTAAAAGGAATTGGTTTCGACAGTTAGCTGGCTGTAGGCCTCAACAGGTGCAGATGTTGCCTAAGGGTTTGTTAGTCTTTTGGTTTTGAGGTTTGTTGTGGTAGAAGAAGAGGGGGCCTTCTTCTTAAGTGAGGGAGGGATGTGGTCGAGCAACCAGTGCTGCTAAGGGCCTAAAGGCCAATCAGACCTAGGGGCAAGATCGGAGGTGAAAAACAGACATCAGACAGAACATGAACAACAACTAACCCAGACAACCTAGAAAAACAACGAACACACACACACGCACAAATAATACACTCTTTTGCATCGAGCACCCGTTCCTGTAGAGTATTCAGCACTGTGCAGAAAACTCCACTACAGTAGACGCGTATAGGCGCTTAAAATCTACTATATTACGCCTTATTAAGAAAGCTACTACAATAGGCATAATAGAAGATAAACTACATAGTAGATATCCTTAAATACTATTAAGGCACGCGCGTAAGCTAGTGTATTAAGCTATCTAAAAAAATCTAAAGATAACGTACGTAGAGCTCTAAAAGGTTACTTAAGTACACCTACCTAATAGGACCCTATCTAAGCTACCTAGCTACTCTACGCTGTATAGAGTCCTCTATAAGACTAGTTTATTACACGTTTACTATAAAAAGCGTCTAAAGCTAACTCTTTAGCGCGCTTGTAAGCGCTTACGCTTTAATAAGGAGTATCTCTATTTTGCGTAGCGTTAATATACCCTTAAGTTTACTAATAAGTACTCTATTTAGAAGGGTTTTAGCTATAATACTAAGTAGTGCTTTCGCTATAATAATAAGAAATAGAAGCTAAGGATACTTATAGAGGTTATAACTAGTAGTAAACCTACCTAAATAGTATAGGTAGTAATATAGCTTAATAAACGTAGGTATTCTTAGTAGAGCAATCTTATTATAATATAGCAAGATCCTAATACTCCCTATAGTAGTTATTCTACCTAATCTTACGTATAAGCGCTATAATAAGGTCTTCTACCTTACTAGAGGCCTTTATAACGCTTTATACACAATAACGCAAGGATATATATAGCGTAGGTAGTTATAAACTTTATAGTAAATTATAAGATCTAACCTATTAAATAGCTACTATACTTACTAGATCTTAACCTAATTAAATACCTTTAGTAGTATCTTAAAAAGCTTCTCTATCTTTAATACCTATAATATAATAACCTCTTAAGGGCTAAAGATAAGTAGGATAGATTTTATAACGCGCTAAAATTATACTAGTAGAGTATCCCTAGCGCTCTAATTAAGTCCCTTATGTTATCTATACTACGCCGCCTTAAAGCTTATATTAAAGCTAAAGGGTAGTATATAAGGTACTAGCTATTAATAATAAAATCCTACTTTAAAATATTAAAAAAGATATTGTTTTAGGTAAGTTATCTACCTAAAATAGCATTACCTAAAATAGTAGCTTAGCGCTTTAGTAGCTTAGCGTTGTAAAACTTTTAACCTAGTACTATATAGCGCTTATAGTATACGCTTATTTTCTTTCTTTTAAACTTTATTTTTAGCTAACTTTATATGTTTAAAATAGTATAGTAGGTAGTAATAATAATAATAATTTTAGAAATAAGTCTAAGGCTAATATAGTAAGTAATAGCAACGCTAAAGAGTTATAAGTAGGTAGTAGCGTTAGCGTAGGTAAGGCAGATCCTCTTAAGGAGGTAGATAAGGGTGTTAAGGGTAAGAGTAGTAATAGAGCTAGAGCTAGAGGCGTAGCTACTACTAAGGATAATAACAATAGCCTTAATTAGGTAGTTTTATAGATTTTTATTTTTCTATTTTTTATATATATAAATACCCTAGTTCCCTTATATAGGGATTGCGCCTCTAGCGCGCTATAAATAAGATTATCTTACTCTACCTCTATATCTCTTCTACTATACGCTTTAATTAAACTCTTAAACTAAATCTTCTATATTTTTAAAATCTAAAGCTAGAGTCTAGGTATTCTAGGATTTGTTGTAGCCTTTCTAGCGTAGCTAATATTGCAATTAGCCCTTTCTTACTCTTTTTCTAAGGATTTTCTTAACTTCCTAAACCTCTTTACCTTCTAGAGTAGTTTCTAGTAGTTAGGTATTATTCTTATAATCTCCTCTAGGGTTCTATTACTCTAGGAGGGATACGTAAAATACGTTATAAATATAGTAGTTTAGTAGGAGTTATAAGTAGTACGCCTACGTTCTAAGTACGTCTTGTACCTAAAAGGGTCCTATAAACTTACTAGACAGCTTCTTATTTAGTTAGTAGAGGATGTTAATATACTTTATACTTAATAGTATAAGATCTCTTTAGTAGAAAACTTTAAGTTTATATTTCTTATTATAGTAACAACTCTAATATTCTTATACTCTACGTAGTTGTTTCTTAGCTAATACGCGTGCGCTATATATACGCTATACCCTATTAATTGTATTTAGTACCTCCCCCTCTAGCTAGCTATCCTTAGGTAGTATAGAGAGTAATAGGTGCTTACTATATACTACGTAAAATAGTATTAACTTTGTTAATTTATAGACTAAATTGTTGTAAGCGAACTAGGTAGTAGGTAATAATAGTATTTAGTTATTCTATATATTAGTTATAAATATTCTTAAATATTATTCTATAGTCTAGTTCTAGCGCTCTATTTACCTATCTATTTAGAAATAGAAAGCTATGCTAAGCCTACGCTTTACCTGTAGTTAGTAGCAGATTTCTATCTAGAAAGTAGAGGTAAAGATTAATCCTTAGTCTAATATAATACCTTTCTAAATCCTATACTATAAGATAATATAACTAAAGTAGGATTTAGCGAATTGCTTTGCGTTTTATATCTTTAAAGCTAGTATATAGATAGCTATCTTTAAGAAGTAGTTAACTATTACTAGTACTATATTAAAGGCGTAACCTAAGTTATCCTTTGCTAGTAGTAATCTAGTAACAAAATTAAGTAATACTTCTTTAAAGATATTTTCTAGAATTAGTAGTAGTGCTAGCTTACTATACTTACTATATTTTAGAGCTTTACTTTTTTATTACATTATATAACGTAGTTTACAAGCGAGTAGCTACCCTAAGCGAGTGGCTACCCTAACACTAGCGCAGCGCACGCGCAGCGACGCAGCACAACACTATAACAAATTACTATACTTTACGTAATACTATAGTGTTATTTAGAAGCGTTGCTATTATCTATATCCTCTATTTCTACTTTGTAGGTGCGGGAGTTGTGCCTAACCTCGCTACAACGGCCGCAGCGCCTCTCTGCGCGCACCCTCTTCGCAGGCGTCTCGCTGTCCTTATGCCTACTACCCTCCTTTTTAGCAATTAAATTAGATACCTTACTAACTATTAGAGTCTCCTCTGCGCGTACGTACCGCCTTTTGCGAGTCTTGCGCTTTGTAAGCGTGTTAACAGCGTCTTGAAGGCTACTTACTTCCTCTTGCATTAATACTATATTATAAGCTATTTACTAAGCGCCTTTACTTAGCTACTTAACCTGCTAATCTAATAAGCTTGCTAGTAACCCTTAGTAGTTTTGTATGCGATTTTAAATTAGCGTAGATTGCGCCTCTATCTTGCAGGCGTTACGCGGTATTTGCGCTTCCTAGGCGATAGTGCCTAGTGTAAGTAGTGTTAGCGTACGCAGCTGTACATCTAGCTTTAATAGTACAGCCTCTAGATTGTATAGGACTAGCCTAGTACCTTAAAACCCTGCGCGAACGTTCTCTAGTGTAAACGTCTTCTTATAAGCTACTTTAAAGGCTAGTAGGAAGGTTTCCTTATTAATATAGTAGATGCGGCTGCGTGCTAAGAGCGAGATTCTATCGCTATAGTAGCGCTTTAACAGCGAGTAGGGGACGACGCTAAGAGGCTACAGGAGGTGTAATAAGTAAGATAGCATGCAGAGAGTAATAATATTGTTCTCCTTATAGTAATCCTAGAATTCTACTAAGCAGTAGCTCTTATAGCTGTTAATAATAAGCAGCCTGTACGCCCTAGTAGAAGATGCCTTTGTATAAGTATTAAAGTGCTTAAGCTACGCGAGTGCGTAGTTGTTGTTAATCTAGCTAGTAGAAGAGACAGTAATAATCTAATCGCGAGGTAGATTAGCGAACTAGGAGGTAATAAGGACCTTCCCTGCAAAGATAAGGAAGGGCAGGATAACGCGCCCTGTCGCAGAGACGCCTTATACTAGAGTTACCTACTCGCGATTGCTAGGCTGTAGTTTCTTCTGTTTCCTAGGTTTCTCTAAGCCTGTAACAATAAGCTAAGAGGATATCTTGCCTATTATAAAGCTAGACTTATTAAAGTTCTAGGTGTCCTTATCCGCAATACTATATTTCGCCCTTATTAATTAAACTAGGCTAAACTAGGGCTGGATAACCGCTAGGTCTTTGCAGGCAGCTTGCTAGCGATTATACGGACGGCTCTATCGTGTTCGCACTTTAGGTGTACGCTTAATAAAGTTATTAACCTAGTTCTTGCCTATAAGCTTCCTACTACGCTCCCTTAGTAGTCTATTAGCTATATCTTGTACGTGTACCTTTAAGAGCGGCAAACTACGTAGACTCTCTTTAAGTATACGCTCTACAATTGCCTCCTCTTCTAGCTTTGTAAGGCGCTTTAAGTTCAGCTTACAATCGCGTCGAGAGCGTTGTCTAGCGCGTTAGCGGCGTACGGTCGTTTGGGTAACGTTGTAGACGGCTGCAGCGCGCTTTTTACTTAGAATCTAGTTTGATGTAATATCTAAGATTGCTAGGATTATATCTCCTTTAGTATAAGCTAGTTGTACGTTGCGTTGTTAAGACATAAGGCGATATTGCTGCGCGTGCGCTGCGCTAGTGTTAGGGTAGCCACTCGCTTAGGGTGGCTACTCGCTTGTAAACCACGTTATGTCTATACGTAATTCTAAATATCTTAGCTTAGTATTAGCTAGTAGTATAGCTAACTAATTAGCTTAAGTATTCTACGTACGCTAAAGTAGCTAGCTATATACGTATTATAGTACTAGGATATAATTTCCTACCTAATAGCTTGTTCTTCTAGGATATATATCCTACTATTATACCTTAGAACTTAATTTTTATTAATACGCTACGTAGGCGTATTTCTATAGGTATAAGTACGTATTAGTTAATTAGAGCCTATAACGTTCTCTTATATAAAGGTGTCCCTTTACTAGAGTTAAAGTAAGACTTCTAATAATATTTCTAACTTAGTTAATATAGGTTTACTACTAACTAGTACCCTAGCTAGTAAGCGTAGCACGTATAGTGTATACTCTATAGCGCTAGTAGTAGAGACCTTTATAGTACTATATATATTAGCTACGTGCGTTTTATATACGCCCCCTAAGCTAGGCTTAGGCGTAGATCTTCTTGCTCTACTACACTCTACCTTTACTAGGAGTTTATTCTATAAGGTAGGTAATAACTAAGTTAGTAAGGTATTCTCCTACTTATAATCTACTCTTCTTAAGGGACTATTTACTAGGTTAGTGTAACCTAAGTAGTACTTAATTTTAAAATTAAAAGCTCCTAAGTAAAGCGCCTATTGCGCTTATTATAGGTTAAGCTTCTAAATAGCGCGTATAGAGCGTAGGTTATTATAATTAGTTAAAACCTAAATAGTTTACTATACGCCTTCTAGATAATATTTTTATTACTTAAAATAATAGACAATTACTAGTAACTTAAGATTATAAACCTTATAGTTTAGTTCTACGCTTTATAGCTTGCGTAAAACAAATACAATTAGATACTATTTGTTATCTTTAAATAATTAGGATAATATACCTAAGATAGTAAACAAGAAGGCGTCTGTCTCTAGGCAAATAGTAGATGCTACGTTAAAATAGCGTAAGATAGGTATATAAGCAAACTAGTTTTTTAGTACCTTAAAAGCTTTTATTATAATCTTATTCTAGTAAAATTCTTAGTTTCTCTTTAGGATATCTATAAGAGGAGCTATTACTATAGCGTAGTATATAATAAATTAGTAATAGAAATTTATAAAGCCTAGGAATAATTATAGTTCCTTAATATTACTTAGGGTTAGCTATTCTATAATAGTTATAATACGCGTAGGATCTGCGCGTACGCTACGCCTTATAACTATAAACTTTAGAAAATATACTTCTACTAATAGAAAGGTGCACTTCTTTAGGTTAATATATAGCTCTACTTCTTATAAGAATTAAAGTATAAAGTATATAGCGCGCTAGTATATTATAATTTCCTTATTATAGGAGTATATAAGAATATTATTAAGATAAATAACGTAGATATAATCTAAATAAGTACTTAAGGCCTTATTAATATAGGCCTAAAAGCTTACTAGGGTATTAGTAAGGCTAAAGGGTATTACTAAGTACTTAAAATAGCTATATTACGTTTAGAAAGTAGTTTTCTATTTATCTCCTGCCTTAATTTAAATATAGTAGTACGCGTCTTTTAGGTTAAAGGTAATATAGTATTATGCGCCTAATAGGTAATCTAAGGTCTCTCTAATTAATAGAAGTAGGTAATAATCCTTAATAGTAATATTATTAAGGCCCTAGTAATTAACGCTAAGGCGAAGTGTACTATCTTTCTTAGGTATAAATAGTATAGGGGCTCTAGCAGGGCTAGTACTATATTAAATCTAGCCTTATTATAAAGCTTCTTCTATATATTTATAGAGTAGCTAAAGCTTACGTAAAGAGAGCGTATAAAGTAGTCTATATAGTAGTTCTTTACCTTCTATAATAGAGATTACGTAATCTAAGCTTTTGTAGTATAGAAGGGCTTCTATATTTTTATTATTAAAAATATTAGTATAGTCTATAAGTTTGTCTAAAATACAAGGTACCTACGCTGTGTTAACGTAGTATACGCGCGCTTCCTACTCTATATATACGCTACTTAATATAAGCGTTCCTAAGAGGTAACTATCTAAGCTAGTACGCTTAGCTTCTCTTAGGAGGTCTTTTATTATTACTAGGTGTATCTACGCTTTAGTATATCCCTAACGCTAGGCTTAGTATCTACAATCTATAGTAATATCTTCTTGTTTTAGGATAGGATTTCTAAGTAGTAAGGGGAAGCCCTTATTATCTACCTTATAAATAGTAACCTTAATAATACGTTCTACACTATTATTATTAATAAGGCGCACGTATAGCGTATAAGCAGCGTAGGTATCTTACTTTTATAAGCTAATCTACCCTAGTTTAGAAAGCTTAGCCTTTTTAATAGGTATTAGGCCTATTTCTATAGCGCTCCTTTAGCTAATTAAGCTAATATTAGCTTAGAGATCTAGGATTACCCCTAACTTATATTTAGTATCTGTATCTACGCCTATATAACACGTGCGCTTTATACTAAGTAAGATGTCTACTAGTATGCGCCTTACTAACCCTAGAATTTTAAAGAGGCTTAACCTTTTTCTATATAGTTAATATTAATAGGTAGCTAATTTAGGTTTATACCTTAGCACTTATTAGCGTAGTAACCCTTCTTTTAGTATTTATAATAAGTAACTAACGTGGTTTACAAGCGAGTAGCTACCCTAAGCGAGTAGCTACCCTAATACTAGCGCAGCGCACGCGTAGTAATATCGCCTTATGTCTTAACAACGCAACGTACAACTAGCTTATACTAAAGGAGATATAATCCTAGCAATCTTAGATATTATATTAAACTAGATTCTAAGTAAAAAGCGCGCTGTAGCTATCTACAACGTCCCCTAAACGACTATACGCCGCTAACGCGCTAGACAACGCTCTTAACGCGATTGTAAGCTAAACTTAAAGCGCCTTATAAAGCTAGAAGAGGAGGCGATTATAGAGCGTATACTTAAAGAGAGTCTACGTAGTTTACCGCTCTTAAAGGCACACGTACAAGATATAGCTAATAGACTACTAAGGGAGCGTAGTAGGAAGCCTATAGGTAAGAACTAGGTTAATAACTTTATTAAGCGTACACCTAAAGTGCGAATATAATAGAGCCGTCTGTATAATTGCTAGCGAGCTGCCTGCGAAGACCTAGCGGTTATCTAGCCCTAGTTTAGCCTAGTTTAATTAATAAGGGCGAAATATAGTATTGCGGATAAGGACACCTAGAACTTTAATAAGTCTAGCTTTATAATAAGCAAGATATCCTCTTAGCTTGTTGTTATAGGCTTAGAGAAACCTAGGAAATAGAAGAAACTACAGCCTAGCGATTGCGATTAGGTAAATCTAGTACAAGGCGTCTCTATAATAGGGCGCGTTATCCTACCCTTCTTTATCTTTGCAGGGAAGGTCCTTATTACCTCCTAGTTTGCTAATCTACTTTACAATTAGATTATTACTATCTCTTCTACTAGCTAGATTAACAACAACTACGTACTCGCGTAGCTTAAGCACTTTAATGCTTATATAAAGGCATCTTCTACTAGGGCGTATAGGCTGCTTATTATTAATAGCTATAAGAGCTACTACTTAGTAGAATTCTAGGATTACTATAAGGAGAACAATATTATTACTTTTTGTATACTATCTTACTTATCGCACCTCCTATAGCCTCTTAACGTCGTCCCCTACTTGCTGTTAAAGCGCTACTATAGCGATAGAATCTTACTCTTAGTACGTAGCCGCATCTACTATATTAATAAGGAAACCTTCCTACTAGCCTTTAAAGTAGCTTATAAGAAGACGTTTACACTAGAGAACGTTCGCGCAGGGTTTTAAGGTACTAGGCTAGTCCTATACAATCTAGAGGCTGTACTATTAAAGCTAGATGTACAGCTGCGTACGCTAACACTACTTACACTAGGCACTATCGCCTAGGAAGCGCAAATACCGCGTAACGCCTGCAAGATAGAGGCGCAATCTACGCTAATTTAAAATCGCATACAAAACTACTAAGGGTTACTAGCAAGCTTATTAGATTAGTAGGTTAAGTAGCTAAGTAAAGGCGCTTAGCAAATAGCTTATAATATAGTATTAATATAAGAGGAAGTAAGCAGCCTTTAAGACGCTGTTAACACGCTTACAAAGCGCAAGACTCGCAAAAGGCGGTACGTACGCGCAGAGGAGACTCTAATAGTTAGTAAGGTATCTAATTTAATTGCTAAAAAGGAGGGTAGTAGGCATAAGGACAGCGAGACGCCTGCGAAGAGGGTGCGCGCAGAGAGGCGCTGCGGCCGTTGTAGCGAGGTTAGGCACAACTCCTGCACCTGCAAAGTAGAAATAGAGGATGTAGATAATAGCAACGCTTCTAAATAATACTATAGTATTGCGTAGAGTATAGTAATTTGTTGTAGTATTATACTGCGTTGCTGCGCGTGCGCTGCGCTAGTGTTAGGGTAGCTACTTACTTAGGGTAGCTACTCGCTTGTAAACTACGTTATATATTTATCTTTTTATTTATTCTACTAGCTAGGTAGAAAAGTAGAGGGACTCTACTTCTATTTTTCCCTTAGTGTAACTTAGGTGCGATATTTAGGCGCAGCGGGTGTTTTTCGCAGGTTTCTTTTAAGCGTAGAGGCTAGCGCGATTATATTTTTATAAGTTACTAGAATTTAGTAAAAGTTTATAATAGATTACTATAGCTTAAGTCTTAGTTTTATAAATAGGTGTTAAACCCTTTGTACCTTAGTATAAGGAGTTAACTAATCTTCTAGAACTTTAAGGTATATAGTAAAGGATCTAATAGTCTAATTGTTTTATTAGAGGGCCTAATAGTGCGCTATAGCTGCTTTAAGACTATAGTTTATAGAATCTATAAGTAGGTTAAGTAGGTACTACTTATAGTACTCCTAGGTAGAGATCTTTATATATGCTTTAAAACTACGTTTAAAGTGCGTATACTAAAGCTCTTTTAGATTACCTTTAAGGTATTATATTAACTATATTACTCTATTCTTATCTTCCTTAAACTCTTCTAGTAGTAGGCAAAAAGCTATTTTATAAGAGCAGATAAACTCCTAATATTCCTAGTTATTTTTACTATAGTACTCTATAGGGTCTTTTAGTTTTAGCGTGCGCCTTTTATACGCTGCGCTAGACGCTGTAGTAACGTTAATTATACGCTAATCTTTAGGGTAGAGACCTAAGGGGTAGTCTAACACGCCTATATTTCTACTCTATTTAGATTCTTCTAGCTAGTAGATTTCCTCCTCTAGTTAACGTAGCTAATTTTGTTATTTTAGATTAAGGAGTTCCTTTTATTATATCTACGTAGCTCTAATACGCTCTTCTATTAATAGGGTTACGCTTTGCTTACAAGCTATAGGCTTAGCGCTTAGAGTACGTAATACGTTTACTTAATCTAGATCTTAGCTTCTAGAGTAAGCTTATTATCCTAATTAAGTAGACGGAGCTATCTCTAGACTATTAGCTAAGGAAGAATTATTATACAAAGGCGTAACTATAAGCAATAGTGCTTACTTTACGTTACTAAGAATAGTAAGAGATAACTAAATATATTAAAACTATAGGAGTAGGTAATTAGGTAAATAATTCTTATCTTATCCTTTATACGCGAGGTGTACCTTATATATACGCTTAGCGTATACTAATCTTACTAGAGGCGTATACGTTTTACATTTCTTCTTAGGGTATAGGGTGTTTCTAAAGTCTCTATTATAAATATGCCTAAGAGAGGGGATAATATTACAAGTAATAAAAAGAATTCTCTCCTTAACGTAAGACTAAGGGTTAAGAACTAACTAGTATTTACGTTAGAAGGTAATAATTAACGTAGGGCGCGAATTACGTAACTAGTATCTTACTAAGATAGGGCCTCTAGGAGGCTAATAGAGATATAGAAGGCTATAGTCTTCCTAAACCTTTCTTTTAGAAGGGAAGCTAGGGAGGACAGGACCTAAAAGTAATAAGTATAAGAATATATTAGATCTTATTATTATACTTATTATAGTTAACTTAAATAGTTTATCTCTTACACAAATTATTAACTAGTTATTCTATTATTTATAGAATAGGATTATTTTTTACTTCTAAGTTAACTTTAATAACTCTTTTCTACTACAAATTGCTAGACAAACCTTATGGCCTACCGCTTTAGTCTACCTCGCCTTAGTACGGACTGAGCTTAGAGAAGTATAGCCTAACCCCGTGTAACAGCAAGGTGTCAAGTCATGTGCGGATGTGCGCAAAAAGAAGTTTAGTAAATGTATAAGTTGCACGCTACTGCAGTTCTAAAACGTTCGTCTTGGTAATGTCAAACAGAGTTAATTATCCTCTTAAATATATACACGAACATCTTCTCAGCCTTTCTCAGGTATCACGTGCTGATACCACCACCGGCTACCCTGGGTATCAAATATCTACGTCCCAAACCTAAGCACCCTTGACCAAACGAGCAAGCCTGGACCGAGTCTCCCAGCCCCAAGCGCCAACGCTGCGCTTCGCCATGGCGGCAACACTCTCGGCATAATTGCTCGTACCGTGACTCGGGTCCGCATCAGCAGGCTTGCAAGAAGAGCGAGCCTTGTAGTCGCCAAGAGGGCCGTTGACGGGAGCAAAGTGCTGCTTCTCGCTAGTAGTCGCGACCATGTTCTCGGCAGCCTCGGGGACCCAGCCGTTGATGAAGTCGCCGTGCGAGCACCAGGCAGGTCCGCAAGCCAGCTTAAAGGGCGCGGTACCAGACCAGCCGTCGGGCAAGGCCTTGCGGAGATCGTAGCGGATGGAGAAACGGAGTTGGGGCATCGACTTCATGCCAGCAGGGCATGCGTTTGGGGTGCCGTGCTCGCGGCTCTTGTAGCCAGTCTCGAGGGTCTGCTCGTTGATGCACGAAGGGAAGTAGAGGAGTTGCTGGACGTGGGTGGAGCACGTCTTGGAGGGAAAACCATTGGCATCGAGGGCGACGCTCTCGCTCTCGCAGGCCCACTCGGCTTTTGCGTTGGCATCCATGGCGGCTTTGGTCATGGCATCGGCTTTGCCAGCCACCATTGTCAAATCTTGTGGAATGGCAACCTCGGCAGGGGTCTCGCCCAAGTTGTAGTAGGCGCTGAAGCGGAAGACGGGGACGGGCTCGTAGTTCTTGCCATCTTTGGTGTACAGGAAAGTGGGAACCCAGTAGCTGGACAGATCGTTGGGGTTCTCGGCGGTGGTGCATCCCTTTTGGAGCTCAGCACTGGTCTTGGTGCCGGCGACGACGGCGTCAGAACCGTAGAAGGAGTGGAGATGCGACTTGTCGAACTCTCCAGGAAACACAATGGGGTCGATGTTCTTCTCCATAAAAGGGGGAGGAATCTGAATGACGGTGTACGCGTTTGCGAACTGGACGAGCAGGCCCGCGGCGAAAAGAGTGTAAAGAGACATCCTGTGTCTTGGTAATGAATGTAATAAACGATAGACGAGATTGAAAAAAAGATGGTAAGTAAAGTTGGTAAGAGAATGAAGCGCGATGAGGATAGAGCAAGTGGCGCGCTTGTGGTACTTATGCCTGAGGCTGTAGGGCGGGTGGCTTCATGCTCGCCGTGCCATAATCCAGGGCACCCTTCCCTCAGCGCTATCGAACCTGCACCAAAGTTTCACACCTCCTGGTGTTTTGGCCCAAGCGAGACATGTTCGCCGTTGGGCCTAGAGCTATAGTGGAGGTTAGGGGTCGAAGCATGAACGACAGGCGATGTTGCCGAGGCGCTAGTGGTGATCCGGCGCTGGTTATTGGTGGGGGCGTGAATGCCAAAACACTAGTGCCCGCTGTTCCGTGCTTAACAGTTTCGAAACTGCGAAACAATGTGTCTTTGCACTTACTGTCCGTCTCCTCTGAATAGTCATCGACTTTACCCATACGGGTACGCGCTGTGGAGCACCGAGTCGGCGCAGTATGGTGTGGCGGGAAAAACGGCATTCACTGCCAACTCGGCTGGAGAGCAGACTAGTGCAATTGCAGCTAGGCGTGCGAGCGTTTACGATGTCCAGAAAGTCAGGAGATAGACAACGAGGACTGAATGCATCAAGACGAGTTGGATGTTGATTCCGCAAGGAGATTAGGGATGTGGCGCGCGCGCAACTGTTCTATGCGGCTCTGAGCCGTCCGAAGATGCGTACCAGGCTAGGCTGCCACCCCGCATCTACACCTTGCAACCTGGGCATTCTGTCCTTCTACTGTCCTGTATACACGCATACACTATGGGAAAAAGACATACAAACCCAGCCGCCCGCGTTCCTTTGTAGCATTACGGAAATCGGTGTTGCCGGTCACAGTTGGCATACGCGATAGACGGCCCACCATACCGATAGCTAAATCCCTGCGCAGAAATGGAGGACTACTTGTCTGGATGAGCACGAGCAATGCCAGAAGCATACTCAACCACGTACATGCCCTACACGGCTTTTGGAACTCCAAGGCCACAAAGTCTGCCTGATACCTCCAAGAGAAGACAAACCTTCAGGCCCATACGCTGCCTTGAGCTACTGCTGGGGTCCAGTCCCAGTTTTCTTCACCCAACGACCGATAATCTACAAGGATTTCGGCTTGGGATATCCTACTCCAGTCTCCCAATCGCTTTCAGGAGGCTATCCAGCTCATAGAAGGACTTGGCATTCGCCATCTCTGGATCGACGCCCTTTGTATCATACAGTCTGGTTTTGGTAGCAGCGAGGACTGGCGGTCAGAGTGCGGGCGCATGCAAGACGTGTATTCGAACTGTTTAATCAATCTCTCCATGGCACAGGCTGCTCACCCGAATCAGAGTTGCCTTGGAGGTTATGGTTTGGGTTCTACGCCGCCATTCGAAGCCGACGTCGTCTCTCCCCCGCAGGGTCACGGTTTCAAAGAAACTTGCACCTATACTGTCGTATCAAAGGACTACTTCAGGGCGGCACTGTATATACAACACATCGGAAATCGCGCATGGGTTTTCCAAGAACGTTTGCTGGCTACTCGTGTTCTCAGCACGGATAATTTTCTAGGACTGTCGACAAGCTCCACACGCGAGCGAATCTCTTCCACGCAGCTTCGCACAATGTCCTGAGCCCTTGATGGACTCTGTTATCACATTTTTCGGTCTCTCGATACACTCCATTCCAGAGTGTTCAGGCAGCGGCGATTTGGAGGAAATCAGGTCCAGGGTCCTCATGGAATACACTGCGCGTGGGCTCACATATCCTCAAGTTGATAAATTGGTGGCTCTGTCGGGCATTTAAACTCGCATGGGCTATGCGATGCACGACACGTATCTTGCCGGTCGTTTCCGCAAATCGCTACCGCAAAGAGACTCATGGGAGAGACGTGACGTGCGTAGCAGCTACAGAAGTGTACAAGTTGGTTTCAGTCGGCCAAAAAGCGTCTGAAGAGCGTATAGCAAACGTGCTCCTGTTGACCATTCGAACCTGGTGTCGGACTTTTGAATGGAAGACTGTTCGGATAGGGATAAACAATGAACTAATCATCATACTAAAAGATCAAGTCGTGTGTCTCGTAATGGACGATATGGATAATCTGTCAGACGGTAGAAGCGAACGTTTACTTGCAGCACTCGCTCGCCAAAGGGGACAGGTGACTGGTCTAATATTAAGGGAAATTGACTTTGATGATAATAAGGTGTACGAGAGATTTGGGCATTTCAATTCGAACAAGACCATCGAGCATTCGAAGACGTATCTCACTGATGGAGAGGGTTCGATCACTCTGCTAATATGGAGTTATCAACTCATGTCATCTCAGTCTACATTATCTTGGGTGGAAGTTTTCCATTCAAGATGATAGCCTACATTCAACTGTTCGGAGGCCCGCTACTAAGGCAGTATGGACGAACAGTAATAGTCAAATGTCCCAGTAGGAGGCTGAGAGACGAGCTTCTTTCCACAAAGCTTTTAGACGTCGCCACAGCGTGTTTTCAGTATAAATATCGCATCGACAGCGTTCAAACTGTTCTCCATCTCTCTAATCGTACACAACCCCCCCAAACGTCGATTACACTCTTTCGCCCCTACTTATCAGCCGGGTCCAAAGGCTTGTTCTGACCGTAGTTGAGCGTCTTCTCCCTCTTCTTCGCATCCGACTCCTTCGGGTCATGCTTCATGTGGTCCTGGCTCTCCGTCGTCTCCTCCGTCGCACCTACTCGGTCGTGCTCTGGGTGGCTGACTGGATTCTGTAGTGACGCGTGGTCGGCATCGTTCTTGTCCGTCTGGCCGAGCGAGGCGCTCCTGTTGATGTCCTGGCTTTCCGCGCTGCTTGCTTGGGGGTTGGAGACGTTGGACGATTGGCCTGGCGCGGCGCTGCTGGCGTATGTGCGGGAAAGGACTGATGCGAGGACTAGGAAGAGATGAGTTCATAGTTTCTTAGTCGTTTGGGAGGGAGAATAGGTACCTTCGCTTCGCTGTTGGAATGACCGGGCTGCAGTGGGCGCTGAGCGCGAAAAGCTCTGGAGGAACCGTGATGCCATTTTGATGTTTGAGTGTGTTTTGGTTTGTATTATCGAGTTTTGACAGGAGATTACAAGTACAGGGTATTTGGTTGCAGAAAGTTGTAGCGAAATCGCAATGTCTATTTGTTCGAGTCTGTTGTTGACGTGCCTGTGATGTTGCCAAAACGTCATCATGAAACCCCAGGGCCGATCACTGGAAATTCGGCATCCTCATACTACGTAATCTACTGTTCGCTATTTATGACGGCGATACAGATGCGCGACCATACCTTTGAGTTTTGCAATCACCAGCTGTTGCAAATGTTTGCGCGGGCGATTAAGCCGATCACGTATACCAGAGGCTGTGTGACTGCAACAGCAGCCTAACATGAAGCTTCCATACACTTTGACAGACATGTGAGCCAAAGAATAAACTATTTCAACTCTTGCCGCGCTGCCGCTGTGTCGGATTCGCGTCGTTGGTAACTCTACGGATAGAAGACGTCATCCCGTGGACGTCTTCACCCCGCCTTTCCGCCCGACCTCCCGAATTTAGCCCATCACCATCGTCACCCACCACACACCTAGTTCTGCGACTTCGAAGAACACGGCGAAAAGGCCTCATGCGATCAAAGGTATCCTTTGCTTTGACCAAGTGATCGTTTCTGTCTCCAAGGCTGTACTCTGGTCGGGAAAAGACAATGAGGTTGAGTAGAAGAATGTTGAGCATTACGGTTACTAGCTCTATCAAATGCGTTATACAAGAATATTAATCTCAGCTTGCACATCTGCCCCAATCCTACAAATAGTCCGCGTCAACCCAGTTCTCCTTCTTAAAGTTCTCTCCAAACAAGTCCGATGCCTTGACCGGTGCGACCGCCTGCGAAGAGAAGTTCGCTCTAGTCTCAATCTTCGCGCCAGGCCCATAGTTCTTGTACTCCTGGTAAACAATGTTGTCGGTGCTTTGCTTGTTGTCCCATCGAGCCCATCCTTCAGGCTTCACAACGTCGCTGAGGTAGCTGTCTTGGAAGATGACCCTGGAGTAAGGTCTCCACGGGCGGCCCAGAACAGTCGTGTTAGTCCCGTTGGTGCCGGAGACATTGACCTGGTTGAAGACGAAGATGCTGGTGTTGTTCTCGGCTTGGCGACCGTTGGCGGTGATGTAGCCAGGGCCAATGGCCTCGATGTCGATCTTGTGGAACCAGGCAATGGCTCGTTGGCCGAAGATGAAGTCTACGGCTCCGTTGACGAAGGACTTGGCGTAGATCTGACGGCCGACGTTGGCGTAGATGGTGTCTTGATAGCCGGTAAACTTGCATCCGTAGAAACCTTGGTTTGTCTTCTGCGCGCTCAATGCAAGAGCTTGTCCGCTCTGGCGGGCTTGGCCGAAGGTGTTGGCAACGTTCAAATTGTACAGCCGAACGTTTGTTGTGTTCAAGCGGAGGGTAGCTGTCGCGTCGTTGTTGGCAAGGCCAGGTGTCTGACGCGAGAGGTTGTATGTCAAAGTGACTTCATTGTCCTTGTAGCCACGAGCGTTCTTCGTGTAGCCTTGAATGGTAATGGGGCCGGCATGAGGAGGGATGTAGACCTGTTCGTTGTAGATGCCAGGGAGGATGAAGATTTTTTGCGCATCGGTCAGGTTGTGCAGAGCGTCCACTGCGACACTGATGTTGGGGTAGCTGCCGATGGTTGTGCCGGATGCATCGACGACTAAAGCGCCTCGATCGGGCTTTGTTCTTGAGTATTTGTCGGCAACCACTCCAGATAGGACGCTTGCAAATGCAAGGATGTGTGCAAGACGGAATGCCATGATGATTGACGTATAATGTTTTGCTTGGGCTCTTGTTACCTGGTTATCGGGACGGGCAAGTACTTATACCAAAACAGCCAAATTTACTCATTTACGGGATTACTAGAATCTATAATTATTCCGCCGTACTTGCCATTCCGGGCCGACTATCGTGTAAGCGTGTAGAATACCACTACATCGTGACTTTGCGGGGAAGTGTGGAGGCAAACACCGATGGCGCTGTACCGTGTGATTGGCGGCACAAGTCGTTCCGTCCACATTTTCATCCTAGACTGCCTGGACTACTGTACGTGAATTCGGGGTGGCGATACTCGATCTCTTTGCATTTTGGTGTTTTTGCTAAGCAGATGAGCAGAGGAATGGGGAAATTTCGGGTTGTTTGAGTTAGAGGTACATGAGGCCGAATGATTAGTATTGCCGCGCGGCGACAAGCAATGTCATCTTGGCTCGACCATCGACGAAGTAGCAGCGTCCTTCTACCTCGAAATCGTGACATCGAGGTAGGCCGTAACGTGCGTACGAAACTGGTCGCGAAAGGCAGGTTATCAACGAATACATCTTTCAGCGAACGTCACGACGACCGGAATGCTACCTTCCCAGCTCGCAGTACTGACACGTCACGTATTGTCTTGATAGGAACTGTTACCTTTTAAAGCACGCTTTCGAACGCATTAGAGCACTGCTGCACAAGAGGAGCGAAAAAACCTTCATCGTCCAATATGTCGAAATACAATCAATGCGCGCATACACCGGCTCCCGCTGTCGTCGCATTCACCGTCGCTCCAGAACACCGTTTGCACAATGACACGAGCGCCAGACGACGGAACTGATGACGCGACTAGATCAAGATAAAGAGGTACTCTTCATCTCCTGGATCGGCTGCCTGTTGCATCCCCATCGCACTTGCATTCTCGCACTCCACGCCTTACGCACGCATCTCTCCCGCATTGCGCCTCGCTACGGTACGACGAACCTCGAAATTACTGCTATTGATTGACGTCAGCGGAGCGCACTCCACCAGCTACTCTCCATCACCTCAAGATCAACATGGCACGAAACGACTCAAAACACCTCCTCCCCATCAACTCCATTCTCTTCAACAATTCTCCTTCTCGCTCAATTACTTACCATTCCCTCGCAAATCCTACGCTTGCAAATCCTACGCTTGCAAACCTCCAAGACGCGCAAGATACCACAGTGACGGCACTACCGCGGCCTTGCGCCACGACTGCCATCAATGCCAAGCCAACCAAAGAGGGCTTCTGGAAGAGGATTCTTGCCAAGATAAAGAAATCGCTACTTTGTAAACGGGAGAAGAGGAGGAAGCAGGAGAAAAGGGAAGTGGAAAGGGGGGAAAGGGAGATGTGCATCGGTGTACCGACTGGGTTTAAGCATGTAGAGACGTCGGGGCCCAGACCGCTAAGGGGAACGATACCGGTAGTCGTGGAAGAAGAAGAGAGTGAATGGGAAGATATGGAGCAGAGTGAAGCCTGGAGGGATTCAGCGTGGATCAAGAGATGAGATGCGAATGCCAAGGTACAGGGCTGGACGACTACGTCTGACACAAATGTGAAGAACATCAGATCGAATTTGGGTATTGATGGAATACAAAAAAAATACAAAAGATTCCCGAACTAACAAATCGAAATCGTAAACGAGCTCTGCAGACAATGGCGACATGCAACAGCCTTACTTCCCACTACCGTCAACGCTAACGTTCCAACTGTTAGGCGCCCGCCACCATCTGCTCAACAGACTACTATCGCTCTTCCCACTACTCCCCGTAATCATCCTCGAGCCCACCTCTGGCCTGTCCACCTTGATATCCTGTGTCTTGACAATCTGCAACTTGACATCTTCACCACTGTTGCCTGTCCCAGCCTCCGAGTCGTAAGTAGCGCGGTCACTGCTTCTAGTCCTATAGCCCTGGCCAATGCCCTTTGACCCCGCCTCGTCCGAGATGATGCGCTCGAATTTGGATTGCAGGGACGGGTAGTACCGGATCAGGACGGCTTTGATGCTAGGGGCGCAGGCGACGATGACGGCGAGGTGGTTTTCAATAACGGCGCAGATCATGGATGCGGCGTATCGGAAAGGGAAGTCTCCGCTGGTAGCGAGCTGGTGGACAAAGTAGACGCGTGCGGCGCTTGCTGCTAGGACGAGGCCTCCCATGGCGAAGAGAATGTTGACGGCGATGCGGTGGTGGCGTCGGAGCTTGATGTTCCAGGTGAAGATTACGGGCAGGATGTAAAGAACGAGGTCACAGGCCAACATGAAGATGGAGTTGAAGTAGCTGAAGCTGTTCAGGTCGATGCAGGTGCCTTGAACGGTTGCATCCCACCACTTTTCGACGGGGGTGCATTGGAAGATGCTGGTGACGATGCAGGTGAAACCAAAGCAGAAGGCGATGACATGCATGGTATAGATGCAGCGGCGGGCCCAGGGTTCGAAGGTGAGCTCTGTGTAGAAGAAGAGCAGCGAGTGCTTCACTGCCCAGTTTACAGAGAAGTAGAAGATGAGGGCTGCCATGACCAGCTGTTACGTACCAAGTCAATAGGTGCAATGAGGTGGGTGGTGGGGGAAGGGGGACGCACCTTGAGCAACAGCTCCATGTTGTTTGGGTCAATATCTTTCTCATGCAGACCAGCTCCGAGACGCGTGGCGTACATCTGGATGATTGACAGGACGATGGCGCAAGAGGCCGCGAAGGTAGCAAGTGCTTCATGATGGTCAGCATGATGAAGTGGTAACCGAACAAGGCAACGTTGGACTACACTCACCATCATGCCAGCCAAAACTGCTCAGTATGCGTACTTTCCTTCCGATACGACAGCTGATAGCAAGGGACGTCAACACGATCAGCGTCAGGTTGACACTGACTGTGGTGGATCGTAGGTCAGACATTGCCAACGATTGGATGAAGGTTCAAGGTCTGATGTTCAGTGATGGAGAAGGATTCGTGCCTTGCATGCCCTACATATACGATGTTAATCTTGTGAGACGGGGCTTATAGTTTGTTTGTCCGGGTATGCGCAACACCAAGATGAAGAACGATCCACGGGGTCTATCGTTAGCTGCCCCGCGCTGGCGGCGCAGCTATCCATGTCAGTACAGTGCCACTGTAGTACCACATTCGTCTACTTGCAGGGGAGACGACCAAGGGACTGTCACGGCAGTCAGCTTAGCACTTAGTGCGTGTGGCACTGGTTGGACCAAGCAGAAACAACGAATGTGAGCATGTAGCATGATTGGGTAGATGATGCCACATGGGATTAAGCGAGGCCTAGTAGTCATCGCTAGGTATACGGGTTTTGCTTTGTGGTGTCTATGATGTTTGTTTTGGAGGTTAGGGTTCACACTAGAGGCAGCGGGGTCCTGTCAACATGAAAAAAGAAACCAAGACGTCGGTATACACGTTTCTTCCACGCGAGCGATAAGCGAGACTATGAAGTTAGCAAAAGGTCTCATAGGTTGAAGAATTGACCCCGCTGTGCACTTTGCCTCAACAACATCGCATTTAGAAGCTGATGTTTCCGCTTCTGCTGTTGCTTTTTCTGACAAGGTCCTGGTAACAATTTGGTTTTACTGGGATAGGAGGGGGCAGTCCCCTGTATATGGGTTTAGATATGAGTGGCGCGAGAATCCGGGATTGTGGTACCGTGAATGTCACGTTGTTGACGATGAGGTTGTCTCAAAATCGCATTTGTCGCATCAACCTTGTGCGAACCGAAAGAGCACTTTGCGATGTCGCCACTTCAACACACATTGTATATCTTGTCGATGAGCGACAGCATAAGATGCTCCGGACGAGCAAGGTCGATAGCAATGGATAAAAGAAAGACTTCAAGATAAAAGGGCCGATACGAAGGTGGAGGATGAGATGGTGGGTAGAAAGACGGCAAGAGACGGGAAAGTGAGAACAGCCACATCGTCATACAAAGGCGTAGGCACCGCCAGCTTCTCGCAACCCGAAACAGGGACATCCTGTTGTTGTCGAGGAATATGAGAATCGCTTGCGCTCGATGCGCGACTGATCCACGGGTGGATAATTAGACGACGCATCACGGGACGAAGCTTCGATGCATTTTTCCCAGCTTCCCGACTTCTTCTCGACCTCGGGGCTGACTAACACAATTCGACGCTAACCTTATCCGATTATCAGTAATCCCGTGCCTTTGATTCGTCGCCGGAGATGGCCCGGCATTGATTTGCATCTTGCATGCGTATAGTGTCGCCGCATCTTGTGTCTATTGCAAAGGATTCAAGAATGGAGCTTTCCAATTCCTTCCTCTCCCTCTGGTCTCTGGTCTCTTGTCTCGTACCCTGTGTTATTACTTGCTCCGTTTTGCTCAAGCTTTTAGTGCGCTCGCTATAGCCGGAGTGAAACTTTGACGTCTCGGCTGTCCGCATTTACTACCAACGCCACCTTTGCCCGAACAGGACCAAACCAACGTCAGCGACATTTCACTCCCTTTGCACAAACGAGGATTCGAGTTCCTACACACTTCGCACCAACCTACGAAACAACACTTGCCCCACCGCCGCCATGTCCTTCTCCTCGCTCGTCTCAGACATTGCCTACCGCAATTCGGAGCGGCCAGAGCGACCCGACCTACGCTCTCAAATATCGGAAGCGCGCTCGACACGATCCTACGCCAGCACCGCCGCCACCAGCGTGAGCATATCCGGAGATATCAAGAGCCAATTGCATGGAGGATACAGCCATCCGTTATCGCGAGCATGGCAGGCCGAGCGGCAGCTCACAAAGGTGCGTGGGAAATGACGTCGTGTGCCATGTCACAGACACTAACGTCTGGCACACAGTCCATGCTCATCTACCCCCTCTTCATTTCCGACCAGCCTGACGAGGAGACGCTTATCCCCTCGCTGCCAAACATCCACCGCCGAGGCCTGAACAAAGTGGTGCCATATCTCACCCCGCTCGTTGCAAAAGGCCTCAAGTCGGTCATACTCTTTGGAGTCCCGCTCGCGCCTACTGCAAAGGACGCCTTGGGCACCAATGCAGACGATCCCAAGGGCCCCGTCATCAAGGCCATTCGCCTGCTTCGACGCGCATTCCCCAACCTCTTCATCGTCGCCGATGTCTGCCTCTGCGAATACACCTCACACGGCCACTGCGGTATCCTCCGCGATGATGGGAGTCTGAACAACGCCTTGTCGGTAGAGCGCATCGCCGATGTAGCGCTTTCGTACGCCAATGCTGGCGCGCATTGCGTTGCGCCTTCGGATATGAACGACGGTCGCATACGCGCTATCAAGCTGAGGCTCATTGAAGCTGGAATCGCACATCAGGTCGTGCTCATGTCATACGCAGCCAAGTTCTCAGGCTGTCTATACGGCCCTTTCCGCGACGCTGCAGGCTCAGTACCCTCCTTTGGCGACCGGAGATGCTACCAGCTGCCCCCCGGCGGCCGCGGTCTGGCACGACGAGCCATCACCAGAGACATTGGCGAGGGCGCAGATATCATCATGGTCAAGCCTGCAAGCCAGTATCTGGACATTATCAGCGATGCAAAGGAAATCGGCAAAGATATGCCAATCGCCGCATACCAGGTGTCTGGTGAATACGCCATGATTCACGCAGCTGCAGCCGCTGGTGTATTCGACCTGAGGCAGATGGCGGAAGAGGCTACACAGGGTATCCTTCGAGCGGGTGCTTCCATTATAGTGAGCTACTTCACGCCCGAGTTCCTAGACTGGTTAGGTAACTAGTGCGTGTGTGATGTATTTACGGCAAAAGACAGGGCGTAGGGGCGTTTGATATCCAGACTACATGACTTGTCTATCAATGTAATCTCACCACCACTTCTGCATTGACTATCGCACCAATCATGTATTTCTATGCTTCATATCTGACTTTGGAAATTATCGCAAGCCGCGAACCGAGAATTAGGTGTTTGAAGCGGTTGTCAGTCTTCTTCGTAACGTCGTATAGTGCCAAGATCATGTATGGGAAGGGCATAGCCGAGCGTGCAGAGGCATGCGTGGCAGTTCTGGTGCGCCACAGCCTTCGCCACGTCATTCGACAATGAACGAACAGCGTTCGCATCCTCGAGTACTGCGTCTGCCTTGCTGCCTCGCTAGACCACGATGCGTCGACGCATCTTCTGCCCAGTGCCATGGTAGGTCTTCGACTGATCGGCTAGCCCGCGTTCCAGCTTCGCATCTGTATCCACAGCAGCACGTATCACGATTTCTTCGTTGCGCCCTTTGCGCGCAATTCGTGCGTAAGGGAATTCAGATCTTCTGCCTGGCCTGGACGCCGGATCGCCCTGCTCGCAGCCGTACTGCTGGCGCGCCAACGTTCTCGTTTGACCACTGCGCTCTGGATTTAAGCGGGTCTCCACCTTACGAGATGCACCATGCAGGTGATCATTTCAATCACCTCAGAGAGGGCTCATCCTCCAAACAGAGCCTCCGAGGGGTTGTGATATTCACGAGGATAGTTGATTGCATTGGATCGGCTGCACAAACTTGCACAGCCACTTGTTAGCCTAGGCTCCCGTCCCACCGCCCTTTTCCTCAACACCACATTATGACAAGGGTCGGTATCCGGTAAATCTGCATACATCAGGTAATTGTTCCTGATGGGTTTGTATCCATGATAAATAAGCACACATCGCCTGTCGTGGCTGGACTACTATCACTTCACGTTGATCCAAGAGACCCGCTAAGAGTCTAACGTTTGCTCAAGGCGCTTTGTCACGGGACCAAACGCCCCGTCTATCCTGTGTTACCTACTTAGCCATAGTTGTACCCCGACGCAAAAAGCAAGTATTGAGCTCGGAATCAACCATGGAGAACCTAAAGGACTCGCTGCCTCCAGGCATGGCAGATGCGGCTATCAACATTCCAGGTGTTGGCGCTGTACTCCAGCTTCTCCTTAACAAACTCGGTTTCGACGTCGGAAGTACCATGTCCTTGTACCTTTTACTATTTGGTCTGTTCCAGGGAGCGCTATTCTTGTACACTCAGGGACGCGGATTGGTGTTGTAAGTTCCCCATTCGTGCAACCCACTTCAACTATTGCCTACTAACTCTCCATCTAGAGGTCACGGTACTTCAGCCATACGAATAGATGATGACGATGATTTATACCCCCAATTTATATCCTGGATATCGGAACATCGCATGACAGAACTCAGCAGAGACCTGAAAGCCACATCAAAGAAGCCCAGAGCTCGAGGTGACGAAGTGGACGATGACAATGATTCGGATGCGAACATCGAGGACGTGCTGGACGAGTCTGGAATCTTCAATTACGACAAGTACAAGGGTACGAGTCCGGTGTACTACGAGCCTAACCTCGGTGACGACAGCTTCACCCACAACGGTCACTACTTCCAGTTCAGTAAGGGTAGCCAAGAGAACAAGTACCAGGAAAGGTTTGAATACTTCCTCATCATCCGGTGCATGGGCCGCAGCACGAAGCCTGTCAAGGACCTGATAGACCATGTCAAGGAATGGTCGGCGCATAAGCCCAACAAGACGACTGAGATCATGCGAGCGGAGATAAAACATGGAGGCTTCTGGCATGTCCAGTCGAATCGTCCTTCACGTCCCATCAGCACAGTAGCCCTGGATGAAGCGCAGAAGAACAAGGTCGTTGCAGATATCAACGAATACCTTCACCCCGCTACAGCTCGGTGGTATGCCGCACGAGGCATCCCGCATCGAAGAGGATACCTTTTCCACGGACCTCCAGGTACCGGTAAAACGTCGTTGAGTTTCGCCATAGCTGGAATCTTCGGGCTCAGCGTATACTGCGCTTCCTTGAGTGAGCGTGATATGAGCGAGTCTGATCTCGCCTCGCTGTTCGGCCAGCTACCAAACCGCTGTATCGTGCTGTTGGAGGACATTGACAGCGCGGGTATCCGGCGAGACAGATCCTCTGTAATCCCGGAACAAGATCATGTCTCTGATGCCGACGAGACCGACAAGTCGCCCGCTACTCAAGCGGCAGAGAAAGGGACGGAAGAGAAGGAAGACAAGAATGCCAGCAAAGACGAAACGAAAGTCGACAAGAAACAGAACAACATCACTGACATGGAGAAGAAGTCCATGCGCCGACGCATCACCCAATCCCTACGCACACGCAAGATCCCCGACAACCCCGACAGCGAGACCACCACCCTCGTCACCACCGCATCCGCATCAGTGTCAGCGCCAGCATCCGTCCGAGCACCCAGCCCCAAGGCGGTGTCAAAACCAGCCCCTCCCCCCGAGCCCGTCGACGAAGAAGGCAGCAAGAGCAAGATCTCCCTAGCAGGCCTCCTCAACATCATCGACGGTGCTGCCTCAAGCGAAGGGCGTGTGCTTATCATGACGACAAATTATCCCGAGAAACTCGACTCGGCGCTCATCCGACCGGGGCGTGTGGACCTACAGATTAAATTCACGCTAGCAACAAGTACGCAAATGGAAGAGATTTTCCGCAGAATGTACAGCAGCGAAGCAGATCTGGCCACTTCGCAAAGGAAGAGTGACGGCTACGAGGAAGCCAGGCGTGCTACTTCTCCAGAAAAGAAGAAGAGCAAAGCTAGGCCGTCCAACAACACGTCCGCCACCACGCCTGCGCATCTCCCTACTAGGCCAAGCTTTGCAACACTACTGCCAGAGCATCTTACGGAGATGGCGAGGCAGTTTGCTGGAGCGCTCCCGGAGGCTACCTTTTCGCCTGCGGAGATTCAGGGCTACCTTCTGCAGAAGAAGTCGGATCCTCAGGGTGCGCTGGATGGTGTAGTTGAGTGGAGAGATGCCGTGATTGAGGCTAAAAGGAAAGGGAAGAAGGTTGTGGAGTTGAAGTGAATGGGTGGGCGGATGATACCATGGCATTAAGGGGGGATTTCATCAATGGCGTCGGCGTCCATGTTCGATGAAGATTGAGCCAAAACAAAGACATACAGCAGCGAGGATTCGCTAGTGGTTACTTACTTGACTAATAATCCGCTGGTACACTGCTTGTATATGGCTAAGCGGACGGGAAGCCTTGCTTTCGGCGTCCTACCAGTGTATGTAGGAAAACAGGCACTTCCACAAGCATCGCCCGAATGCGACACGTTTTCTCTATGTGATCTGACTTTCAACCACCCTACCCCACTAACAATTCCACAACAATCTTCTTCGCACTAACCCCCTTCCTCAACACATCGGCCCCGTGCTGCACGCTCTCCAGCCCCTGCCCCACAACCTCAGCCTCAGGTTTAGCCTGTAGCGCCCCCTTCTCCAGCGCCTCAGGGACAAATCTCGTAAAGGGATACTCTCCGATATGCTGATGCGGTGAGGCGAGAACCCAGAAACCCATGGCGGACTGTGGGTTAAACCACTCTGAATGCAGATCCGTAGGACACGCCATGACAACTACGACCGGGGCTTTGTGCTGGAGGGTTCCGACAATGGCTTTGACAGCAGTGAGACTTGGGGGTTCGGAAATGGCGTCGTATACACTGGCGAACTCCGTGTCTGGACCTTGGAGCCGAGCGACGATATCCTCAACCACAGACCCTGATTTGTAATCCAGCACTTGTGCTGCACCTATGCTCTTCACTAATGCGAAGTGAGCTGGGGAGGAGGTCGTGGTGATGGCGCGGAGACCGGATGTAGAGGCGAGTTGGATCGCGGAGAGGTCGACGGAGGAGGAGCCGCCCCAGATCGATATCGTTTTCGTCAACGCCCCCTGTTTTTGCTTCGGCGGTAGGGTATATGGTAGAGGTAGATTGAGCAGGTTAGGTAGGTAGAGACCTGACGCCGCGGTTGCGAGAGCGAGAGGTAGTACGACGCCGTTTTTGAACGGGAGAGAACTTGGGATGGGAATAGTGTGTGGCTGGGACGAGGGTGTAATTTTGGAAGGCGGAGTTGGAGGGGTTGAGCGTTGGTAGGGAAGGGCAGTGTCTTTGTTACGTGGTTTGTTAGTGCTTGATGCTGTGGTGGGTCGAGGAAGAGGTGGTTAAGTGGCGATGTGTTGTCCTAGGAACGGCAAGAGAGAGAGAGAGAGAGAGAGAGGACAATAAACATACGCGATAAACCTATCTCCCTTCTCAAGTCTCGTTGTCCCTTTTCCTACTTGGTCAATGGTCCCGGCGCAACCTGAACCGAGGATGCAGGGATAGTTTGATATGTATTTGTGCTCGGCGCTGTGGTGTTGGATTTTCCATTCAACAGGGTTCTGTGCGTGTTAGATGTGAGCACTAGTTTGTCTGGAGACGAGTAATTGCATAAACTAGCAACAACAGCATTCTCGATGACTACCTCCCCAGGCCCTGCAATTGGGTACGGCGCTTCCTTGCCTTTTGGAGGGATAGGCACCAGGCGATATGATCCAGGTAGCTTTGTTTTCCAGCATTGTCGAACTGAAAGTCGGTCTCGGTAGACTGGATGCTCAATAGTATGATTAGGCTTGAAGAAAGCGTAATCTCACTCTTTTATGTAGAAGTCGTCGTTGGATACTGACCGTAATTTGACCCACGATATCTGTCTTGGGTATTCCTGCAAAACCAATCGCGAAACCGTAATCTCCACAACATACTACAACGGCATAACAATCACGCCGCTGGTGACTTTATGCGGTATAAATGTCTCTAGATCCTACGGTGTTACCTCGTATCCTTGTACGGACGGGTGTGTACGCCGCTAATTCCGCCTATGTCCGGTTGCTTGTGGGTGAAGTTTAGACTTGCCAAGGTTTGGAGGCCGTTCCATGTTAACGCCGCTAACAAGTCTTGGTGTTCTTCTTTTGAGGTGGTTTGAGCGGAGGAATTGTGGATCAAAGGTTTCGTGCATCGTCGTGTAAATCTGACGCGTTAAGCTGAGGCGGCATATTCAACGTTGTAGCTGGACGAAGCATGAATACCTTGACACCCAAGATTCATTGATATCCAGGATGAGTATATCTATTGAAGCCGACTTGGTAATGTCCATCCAGTCTTCCCTAGCGGCCTGATGACATGCATGGTAGATGATCCAACCATGACCAAATAGCTTTGGAGGTGCAAATTCACTTTTACATTAGGTCGAGATGCTTTCAAACTGGAACCAAGGTGCTTGTTGTTCACTACGCATGACTCCAGCCATGGAAAGCGTTGTGCGGCATGCTAGAGCAAAGCAGCTCTCAAAGGAACGCCATCAACGATACCAACAACGCCCACGATAACGCCGCTCAGAACGGCCAGGCTCTCCACAAACGCAAGAGCCAGGAGCTATTCCCAGCAACTCGATGCGTACATGCTAGAATGGTACGACGCGTTTCAGACCGAGTCCACGAGATCCCAGACCACTTGAAGCCAGTCAGAAAGCTCGGAGAGGACGCCTGAATTAGGTTAGCTATGTGCTTAATCTTAAAGTCGAGCTAAGCGCCTACCAGTTTTCTTTATTACTATCCTCGCAAGCTGTTCCTCCAATCTCTGTTTTTCCGTTTGCGTACTTTCTTCTAAAGCGCGTATCTTGTCTTGCATCTCTGTTGTGTAGGCGTAGTTGCTAGCTTTGAGTCTTTTGCATTCTTCGTCTGTGGCCTTCATTTTCGTCGCCTGCTCCTGCATCTTGTCCAGGAGGTTCTTCATCTCGGCTTCACATTCTGTCTGTAATTTCTCCAAATCGATCCGGAGGCGCTTCTGCGATTCTTCACCAGCATGGATCTTCTTGGCGAGGCCAGCTTGGAGTTGGCCAATCTGTTGCGCTGCCTCCAGATTCGCCGCGGTCAGGGCTTCTTCTTTCTCCCGCTGCAGCTCTCCCATGTCTCTGCGATGCCTCTTCCGCTCTTCCAAGATGTCGTGGTTCAATTGTTGCCCTGCCTCGGTCTGCTCGAGTCCCAAACCTTGCGACATCTCACCCTGAATACGGAGCGTTACTGTTGTATGCTTGCGGACTATGGTGTCGAGGATGGCCAATGCCGAAGAGCGATCATTCTGGTCTTTGAGTCGCATGATTTGATTGCCTTTCTTGAGCAAGAAGCCCAAAAGTCTTCTTCTTGCATCACCTCTTGTTCTCGCTGGGTGCCAATCTCTGGCGGAACAAGAGACCACATAGTAGTAGCAGGTATGATCTGATTGAAGCACTCTTGGCCGCAGAGCTTTTGGAACATGAAGAGATTACGCTTTGCGGATCCTTGCATCCTGGGGTCGATGATGCGGTGGAGATAGATCATACCGCTTAGACGTTCTTGTTTTTGTACGAGACGCCTAACCAACCAGCGATGTCTCGGAGCACATCAGTATCTTTCCGGCCTGCGTCATCGAACCCCGGCGCATCGATTAGATGAACCTGCAGGCTTGGACTCATCATGAACGAATACTCTCCAACTTCTTGCGTGTCCAAGGTTGTCTCAGCTGTCGTGATCATGCAGGTACTTGGGTATGATGGAATTCCACTTACGTGAACGGAGACCTTGGCCGATTCCAATCTCTTGCCCAGTGCGGAGTTCGATAAACGAGGACTTTCCGGCTTCGGTAACTCCCATGACGGCGATGTAGACGTCTTCCACTTTCCTGCTAATGTCAGATCGTTTCAGCAAAAAAACCCCAAGTCGAGGTTACCCGGCAGATTTGTGAGGTCTTTGGTGGCTCATCCTCGAAGATAAAGGCGGCATCATATCTTTGTTCGAAGGGTAAGCGCCAGGGGGGTAGGGGCTTCTCTGCTGTGTTTGCATGTTGTCTTGAATTGAGAGTGAGGGTCTACCCTGCGCAAGAAGGAGGTTTTATGGTGAGACGAGAAGACTTTGAACAGCTTCTATTTATGAATACTGCCACTGAGCTGGTTACTACAGCAAGTCGAACCGGGCGATGAGATACGCGCATGGTTGACGATTCAGCAGAATGCAAGAACGACAGCAGTCACAGAGCTTTCCTCATCTGCCAGTCATGCCATACTAGCGGCAAACGCTGCCCTATGATAGTGCTCAAGAATTGCCTTTCTGGCAATTCGGCAGCATCAGACAAGGATAGCGGGCCTGACGACTACACTGCAACCGTAAAGTGCAGTCGTGCTAGAATAGATTGAAAGAGGTCCATCTACATAATGTGTTTAGTATAGTAACCTCTATCGCAAGAGGCGCGCGACTCTACAACCACCACATTAAAATCCAATACATACCTGCGCCTCAGTCGTATCCTACTAGCTTGTAAACACAGCAGGTTTGACATCGGACTAGATGGCATGTTGTAGCGGAGCAAGCCACCTCACACTACCAAGGTAGAAACACGTGCTCATAATGCGTAACTAGGCAACGTCCCGAGTCGCTTGGGTTCCCGTATACATGGAATTCAAAGCATTTTGTAACAATCACATCTTTTCTCAGTCGTCAACGAGGAAGGGGGGTATACATACGTAAACCCTCTACGCCTCCCAGTATATCAACTAGCTATCTACACCAGCCCTGTTAGCCGTGTGCAAGGCAGATATCCAGCGTCGTCTCCTCCCCCTCCCCCTATCCCGATACCATTGACCGCTTTTCTAGCATGATGTGACGTACGGGGATTCCAACAATACAGTGTTATTACCAGTTCAAGGTAGAAGCGTGCAAGGATGATGTATCGAATTCGTTATCGGCGGACATGGTATAACCTACACTTCTCTCCTAGTAAAAAATAAAACAAGACTCCAGCTAATGCCACCTACACCTACGTCGCAAACGACGGTAAAGAAAACAAAGCAGTCCTTTTGACCAAATCTATTACAACGTATATTGTTGCCGTGTCGCAGAGCCATGAGAAAGAATTGGTATCGTGGAAAAAGAAACCCCCGTTGTTACGCCAGATGTATCCCTCGCCCGTTGAATCGTGTCAAGAGGCCAGCCCTAGCCTTTTCAAAACGCCAGATGGGAAAGATGAAAAAGAAATGCGTGTTATTGCGGAAGAGATTGGTGGGTGACGTGCGCATCCTGGCCCGATTCGAGTGGTTCGCCCGTCCGCATACTAGTAGGGACAGAGGCTTCCTGTTCGGGGGTTGGAGCCCCTTGTCGTGATTGGTTTTGTGTTTGTGGTGCTGGCCCTGACAATGCGCTTGCGTCGCTGTTTGAGCGTTGTGATTCGTCTTGTTGGACGTATGCAATGGGGCCCCATATGCGCCAGTGGAGCAGTATGATGTGTGTGATGCGGTTGGCGAGGTCGGTGAGTTTAGCCGTGTCGGGATGTAAGTGGGCAAAAGCAAACGTATCGGTAATGGATGGACGGGAGAGAGTGGGGAGGGGCGGCATGGAAGGAGAGATGGATACAAGGTTGTTGAAGAGTTCAATGGGTGATGAGGAGCTGTGACGGTCAACGGTGGCGAGGATCTGGGGAAGGAGGGAGGTCTCGAGACGCGATGCGTGCCAGGCGGATTTGCGGACAAACATTAGACGGAGGTGTTGGTCGGCTTCGGCCATGCGATCGAAACTGCATCCGGGCGTCTGGCCGGCGAGATGGGAGGCTTGGCGCAGAATCTCCAGCGAGAGAGCTTCAGAGTTCATCATCCACTGTTGGGGGCCGTGACCGGCAGCCTCGCCCATGATGGCGGAGAGGGCGGTGCGAAGGCGTTGTCCAATAGCCATGGTCATGGGCCCTTGGTAGCCCAACTGTCGTGCGAGCGTCACGTACATGTCCATGCAGACCTCGACCATGACCAGATCGTCCACCTCGGCTTTGAGTGCCACTAGTCGATCGTGGTCCAGGAAAAAGGTTTCGGGAAAGTCACTCCGGCCGTGCCTGCCGAATGAGACTGCCACTACCGCGCGGGTGAAGACTTGTAGCTCGAAACACGGTCCAGCTCGGGGTCGTGGCGAACACTGCGGACCAAACTCATCGACGGCGTCTGTGAACCAGTTTTGTGCCGTGTTGATGTTGACTCGAGTTCTGCCGTGCACTAGCCTGTCGAGATGGTAGTGCTTCTCAAAGTTGACCGTGTCCTCGATCAGAAGCGTCTTCAGATTCCGGATCTGATGGTTGGCGACGTCCTACGCGTGGTTAGTTTAGGTTGAGATGACTCGCGTCAAAGTGACTTACGAGTTTCATGGCCTCTAGTATACCAAACAGCCTTCGCAATCCTTCGACAATCTTTTCGAGGTTACGGTCCGCCTCGCCCAGTCTCGTGCAGGTTACCATTTCATCGACCAAGACATCGCGCATGGGCGCGCAATGCTCCTTGAGGAGTTGCGCCATCCACTCGGCCAGCCGTCCCAGATCACACACTCCTCGCTCGATGGCCTGCATCAGCATGGGAACATCTAGGTGATCGTCCACCCTGGAATGGTCGCGATCTGGCACCAGACTCTTGAGAACGTCTCGGACGTTTTGGAACAGGATGGGTATCCGGCGTTGCGCGTACGGTGTGAAGGCTTCGACTTGAATTGCTGACAGCGGTGGCGTTCCGTGGAACATGCGGTTGTACAGGACCAACTCTGCGATCAGCGCTCCCCAATACTTGTCCGCCACTCTCTCCTTCTCTTGCCCCTTGATTCCATCGACGTTTGGTCTGAAGCTGAGATCTCTGTCAAAGTTGACGTCATGCCGCAGCTTGATGTTGGTGATGATGCTCTGAATGTCCAGCTCGCTCAGCGACTGCTTGGTGACAGGAGGCAAGTCTAGTGCTTCGAGGAAGTTTTGTGCCAGCTCCTCGCCTGACAGCTCGACTCCTGTCTGCCCAGGTACCATGGCTCGTAACTGTCCGGCTAGCTCCTCTGGGATAGTGGAATGGTAGAGCGACATTGACTTTGCTGGAGCTCCATCTCTTGATGCAATCTTGACAGATGTGTGTCGCGATAGGACATGTTCCTCCTCCATTGCTTCATCGGAGCAAGTGGTGGAACTGTGCCATGACGGCGAAGTGTTTCGTCCGAAAGAGGAAGTTGGGGTAACAACAGACTTGGCCGACTGGGTGCGCATCTCCTTCCGCCGACGGATGCTGCCGCAGTTCTGCTGCATGGTCGGTCGGGTTCTCATGAAATATGACGTAGGTAGGGTGTACGGGGACGGTTGAAAGCGGTATCGTGTCGTAATGGCGAGGATAAAGGCCGGGGAAGCAAAGGCTCAAGAAAAGCGCATGGGGTTGCTACAAGCGCAGACTGGCACTCGTTAGCTCATCAAACCATCCAAGAAGAGTGAGCGGTTTGTAAAACACAGGCCGTCAACGTGTTCACAGGCTGTTTGACAGAGGCACGGGTGGCGGCTGAGACGAACGAAATAGCTCCCGAGTCAGACAAGCACAACAGACGCAGCGACTGGCGGGATGGTGCTTGGGACAGTCGTACCTTTTTCGCATGTGCCCAAGTGATGTTAGATCAAGAGGACCATGTGCAAGTGGAGGCTTATATCAGAGGACAGAGTGGTCATTCGCAATGACAAAAGCAGAACAGTGACGGTTGCGGAAGCGTGGAGAGACGGCTTCGATAGGAAAGCCACTTTGCTGCGAAAAGCAAAGTGGAACAGCGCAGAACAGAGCAAAAAACAGAGAGACAGACTGGAAGGAGGGTACTACTGAATGGAGTAGTAGGGGGTGCGGCCAGGCGTGCGAGAGCTGCAAGGTGAGGCTGCGGAGATTAGACAGCGGCTGTGGGTGTGTGGGTGTGTGTGAGGGTGTGTGGGTGGTTGTGTGCAATGACAGAGGCTGCGGTCAGAGCGGGCGCCCTTGGATTCTTGTTTAAGAAGACGAGGGCACAGACGCCAGGCTACGTGCTGGATTATGCTCTGACCCTATCTTAAATGTGCAATCCAATACTCTGGGATGTGGACGCGATCGCCACAGAGCCACCGAACGACCGACGGCGTTGGGGCGTTCCGTACCAAAGTCACCCTGGGCGTGAAGCTGCAATCGGTCCACACCGCTAGTCGGCCAGCAGCAATGAAGCTCAGCAGCAAGACAGTCCAGGCGGAGCTGCAGTAGCCCTGGCTCGCCCGGCAGACACTCGAGGCGGACATGTCGGTCGTGAGGGAGCAGAATGCAGCAGCAGGATGCCGAGACGGCTTGCGGGTGGCGGTGATTGGCTGCAGCATCCGAGAGCGCGCATCACCACCGCCTCACTTTTGCCAAAGTAAGGCGAGCCTTGGTCGTCTGCGTTGCTACCGAGCATGCATCAAAAGAACCAAAGCGAGAGGGGGGCCCGTCCTGTGTTGCGACGTCGTCGACCCGCGCGAGACGACCCAGCTCGAGCCGACGCTCAGCCTTGTCATCGGTCATCTGCCGCAAGCCAGCTGCAGAGCTACAGTAGAGCTGCTCGGACAACTGCTCACACATGGCGAGCAGACGCGTCTACCACCCGCTAGACTACACCACGGTGGATCAAACATGACCAAGTCAGATCCGCCCTCTTCGATGCCATCATGAGTCGCCCTCCCCTCGCCCATGCCTCGAACTGAAACACAACCGCTTCACCCACCACCCGTGCCACTCCGACAAACTGCCGAACGACTCCAAGGTCCGACTCCTTCACACGCTCCTCCCGGTACGTCTCATCGCCGCACGGCCGCTGCTGATCGTGATGTGCCAGAAGAGAAAACAAGGAAAAAGTAGAGCAGCCTCTCATCGTATGCCAGATACGCGACGGGCAGGCGACAAAAGGGCGGCTAGTAGGGAGGGCCCTGGCTGGTGTGGAGAGAGAGAGAGAGAGAGGCACATGTCGCACATGGCATTGCCGGGCACGAGGCGATCTCTACCGTGTGCAGAATACGTTGCGTGGGGACCCAGAGCATCTAGAAAGAGAGGAAGCACGTAGGGAGCCCCGTTTATTTATATAGTAGGGCTAGAAGCCGCTGCGAGCATGTTCCTGAGGCAGCAACGACGGACTCCCCTCCCCCCCCCTCTTGAGGTTCTGGCAAGCTCACCATGTCACATGACGACGACGCTTCGCCCCCGCAATCTCCTTTGTGTCGGAGTAGCTGTCCCCCTCTCTCTCTCTCTCTCTCTCATCCAGCGTGCTCCAAATGTTTACCTCTTGAAACATGGCCTCCATTTATTGTAGGGCGACGATGCAACGTCCGGTGACGCCGACGTAAGCGCAGGGCAAGACTTGCATCCCCGAAGATCATGTTCAGCAACAGGAACATCTCCGACATATGCACACCCAGGTACGCCTCATTTCAACCTTTTTTTCCTTTTTTCCTTCTCTTCTTCGTCAGGTAAATGCGCACATCCCTGGAAATGCTCTGCGTCGTGACAATCGTACATGTCCCCCGCCTACCTATCAGGGATATCGCGTCGCAAGACATGCCGCAACCACCGCTTATGAACGACGCCCGCAAATGAGTGGCCTCGTCTGTGATTCGTAGCATGATTGCGCAATTCGTCGAGTGTAACCATCATATAGACTTGCCCAACAGCATCCCGCCGCCTTGCGTATACAGCAACACGTACAAGCCGGCAATTGGACTGCTCAAACCCACATGGCCATTACAACATCACCGTCCACGTTCTTCCCGTCAGAGAACTTTTTACACCCATCCCTCCCACTACCCCCACCGCACATACCTCCCCCTCCCATACCCATGTCCATACCCCCTCCCCACCCCCCCTCGAACCCACTCCCTCCTCCCCTCCTTCGCCCTCTCCCTCCCACACTGCCTACACCACCCACACTCGCCCTCAACCCACACCGTCTGACTCAGCCGTCTCCCCACCGGACACGCCTACACATGCACACCAAGAGTCAGTCTCCTGTATCTCCTTCCCACAACCCAGCGCTTACCTTTATCGGATCAAGGGATTCGGCAAAGGGACAGAGGCGGAGGTACGGGTATGTCGGCGTAGGAGGGCACGCGCACGACGCCGACGTGGAGAAGACGACTATGCACATTGGAGCGAGGTCGAGTGTTGGGTCGTGGTGCGCGTGTGCATGTATGCTTGGGATCCAGTAGGTAGTAGCCGTGCGCGTCGCAATAATGCCACTTGTCTATATCCCACGATCCAGTACACAGAGCGTACCCGTCTATCAGACCAGACAGGTAGTGTTCTCGGGGCCAGTGAAGATGCTTTGCGTCGGATCAAGTAGTGCCCCCTCCCCCCCGCCTCCTCATGTATGTGTTAGCAAGCCGTCCATCTTGAACAATGCCTCTGATTTTCCCCCATCAAAAGATACGCGGCATAGGTGGAGGAAAACACGCCAGCCGATTGCCCCTCGTGGAACAAGCACACGTCTGGGCGGCTCGACTGCGTTTGACCAACAGCAAAGCAGGCATTGCGACTTGCCAATCGGAAAGAGTGTGGGCGCAGTCGTCGTCTACTTTGCCTGGAATTAGCATCAACGAATCTAAAGGGAGAAAGAAAAAATCGCTTTGCTAACACATGCGAGGCGCAGGAACAGAGTAAGTATTATGATAAAGTACGTCTTCGCCCTGCCCAAGATGGAGCTACAAGTGTTCATGGCCTCTCCTCCTGGCCACGTAGCATGTCTAGTCGCACGACGTGGCTAAGCGGTGCTTGCTAGCGCAGAGGGAAACAATCCACCACCTCAAGCAAGTAGGCGCAGTCGCCGAGGTTTGGTCCGCTACAGGGGGGGGGGGAGGGGGCGTCGCGCATGTTCGATAACTTCAATACAGGTGCCTCGTCAAGGCATCCTAAGCCGCCGTATCCATGCCCTCGCTCTTCGCCTGTTTGCCCGTACGTCCACGGGGCGCTTCCTGAGGACTCCTCGCTTCCTGCTCATCCGAGCTCTCGTCAATGGGGCTCTGGGGTCTGCTGTCGTTTAGATTGCGGCGACTGCGTGCCATCTATAATCTCGTTAGCCAGCGTCCGCGATTCCACAGCTCTCGTGCAGCACATACCCAAGACCGTACACCACCAATTAACCCCAAATTATACCCAGCCGCAAACTCGCTACTCTCCCTCGTCCTCTCATTCGCCCTCGGAATGTCCAAATGACTGAGCCTACTGATTGCAGACGGACTCCTCGCCACATTCTGGCCAGCCGAGTCCATAGCCTCAGCCTGGCTCTGCTCGCGCGTCGGCGTCCTCGCCGGACTAGCCGGCCGACTGGTGCCGTACTGCCAAAACTGTCTAAAGTCCTTGCTGAGTTCCTGACCCGTGGTGGTCCAGTTGGCCTTGATGCTGTCGCGGAGCTCGGCCATGGTGCGCTTGACGTCGAGCTCGTTCTTCTTGAGCCAGGAGACGTTGAGTTCTTTGCGCGAGGTGCCGCGCTTGAGTTGGCGGTCAATGTATTGGTCGTAGTCGCGGACGATTCTGTCGTGTCATGTGTTAGCATAGGCACGGGGCTTGGAGGTGCGAGGGGAGAAGCGTACTTTGTGATGATACCTGTTGTGCTGAGGCCCTCGGTTCTCTGGGTGACGAGAAACATGCCTCGCTCCTTGATTGGGCCGTAGATGTCGTCGCCTTCGTCTGCGCCATAGGGAAGGTCGTCGTGGGCAACGTAGTCGATGTTGTGCTTCAGCAGGAACTCGGCCGTGACGATCCACGGGCAATCTTCAATGACCTCGTCAACCCATTTACAATGGCGCACACTCTCCGCGCGCTCCCTTGCCGACAAGACGGTAAGACCCTTGCGCTTGTGCGTCTCCTTGTTCCCGGTAACGCCGACTACGAGGTGCACGTCTGGAAAGGCCGTCTTGGCCTGCTGCAGGGCGCGCATGTGTCCAATGTGGAAGAGATCAAAGACGCCGTCTGCGTATATCCTGACCGGCCGTCCCTCTGGCGGCGGGTTCGTCTTGAAGCCTACAGGGTCGACCAGGCCAGCTTTGGGGGGAGGCTCCATGCGCATGCTTCCAGCCTCACCACCCTCGCCGTGGTCGTCGCCCGCAAGCGAGGAGGTGCGTCGGCTCTTCTTGCTTGCGCGTTCATCTTCGTCGGTGTCGTCGTCGCCGTGGGCGCTCTTGACACGTACGCGCTTGGTCGTGCCATTGGCATCGGCCTGTCGCTCCTTCTTGGACGCGACGGCTTGGAGAACAGGGTCCGAGGCGCCCTCGTCCGAGGCATCGCGCGATGAGGGCTGTACGGCGTCCATGGCGTCTTTCTTGACCAAAGTTACAGTGCTGGCTCGCTTTCGTTTTGGCGGCATAAGCGTGGGGGGGTCCGGAGGGCTCAGGCGGTGAACAAGCAGCGGGACAGTGTAGGCAAGTACGGGCGCAATGGGCAGACGTTTACACTGCACGTGCTGTTTCGCAAAGCTAGGTTGAGATGGAGGTAGCGGTCGGTAGGTGTGTAGGTGTGTAGGAAAAGTAGACAGATGTCTGGTGCGCAATGCCCAGATATGGGGAAACGCGGGTGATGACGGTGTCGGGGAAGACAATGCGCGAGCGCCAATTAGATATTCGAGCAAGGGACAAGGGGCTCGCACGGCATCGCAGACTGAACACGGCAGAAGATAGAGGTCAGACGTCGGAGGAGGTCCTAGGACATGTTGCACACGCGTAGATTAGACAGCCAGCAATCAGTCCCTAAATTTCGCGGCGCTTCCTTGAATCCTGATCTGATCGGCACGCTTGGCATGACGGAAGTCCGCCCAATGCTCCCTGCGCCACACGGCCAGCCCCAGCGACTGCGCCAACATGGCCCACGTGTGGCATTTCCCATGCTGATTCCTCGCATTTGCCCAGATTGCCATGCGACAGGGGTGGCATGGTGCCAACTTGTAGACGCTGGCTGGCAGTAGTTGAGAACGTGTCATGATGAGGGAGACGCATGTGGGAAGGGCATGCATCCAATGGTACTACCGCCATGACTGGGACTATTTCTGGTCTTGGGCAGTCTGAAGCCATGATGTAGATGGCTGCTCAGACGAAGCAGACACCAAACTGGCATGTCTAAAGCATGATTAACATCGTGCTTCCTACACATCTCCCCTTCACGCCTCCTTCACGCCTCCTCCACACCCACATCGTCCAGTGTCCACACCCTCACCTCGCCATCATCCCCTGTACTAAGCACAACCTCCTCCCCCTCCTCCCTCTTCCCCTTGTCCGCCCTCCTCGCCCAGCAAACATGATTAATCTCAAAAACATCGTGTGCTGAGAACAACTCGGCGACAACCACCCACTCGGTTGCCGACTGTGACTGTGCGCCGTCCACGTCCATTTGATCACCACTCGCGCTCTGTTGTCTCCACCTCTCCCTGTAGACGATAATCTTGCCATCACTGCCCGCACTAACAATCATGCCCGTGCTGTGACTCCAGCTAACCGAGTAAATCGCGCGTTCGTGAACCTGCGGCAGAACCGCTTCCTGATACCAGTCCTCGTCAATGGCAGCAGAACGGATGATGCTCGGTACGCCCGTGTTGCTACTCGCATTCTCGTCCCTGTCTTTCGCCTGCCTCCGCCATATCCTCACCGTGCAGTCATCCGAGCACGTCGCAAGTCTCGGCCCCGACCTCTCCAGTTCCTCAATATACCGTGTTTGCTCCTCTGATAGCGACTGTCCCGCCTTGCCATTCCTCCAGTCCTTCTCCTTTTGCCCCATGCCGCTGCCTTCAAACTCGGCCCACCAAACCGTTTTATCGTGTCCGTCAATCATGCTCACTTGCACCCAATCATCTGCATCTTCCCTGTACAACCTAACCGTATCATCGTAGCTCGTGCTGACGAGCAAGTCTTCTTCTGGATGCCACGCCACGGATTTGACATCGCCGTCGTGTTCTTGTAGCACGGCTACCGTCTCAAAGTTGTCGTCCTCGAGCTCCTCCCATATCCACACCGATTTGTCGCGCGAACAAGTTGCTAGGTACTGGCCCGAGGGACTCCAGGCAAGGCATTTGATCTCGGATTCGTGGCCGTCGAGGATACAGCTAAACTGATAATCGTCCGCTTCGTCGTCCTGGTCGTCGTCGTCTTCGTCTTCCGCGGCGCCGACCCGTCGATTGGTAAAGTCATTCTCTAGCGCACCACCGCTCTCTTCCCGCCGCCAGATCCCCGCGCTCGAGTCGAAGCTACCCGTCGCGAGCACGCTTTGACCCCGCGTGCCTGGCTTCCATGAAACCGTCCGTACACTGCGCTTGTGACCTCCCGTTATCGAGTGTAGCAGTGTAAAGGATGTTAAACTGTAGACGCGCACGCTGCGGTCGGAACAGGCTGTTGCGACAATGGGGAGAGAGGGATGGGGCGCTGACTGCCAGGTTCGCGAGTTGGAGGGCGGTGTGAGGGTTGCGAGAGGCGAGAGCTTGTGTGTTTGTGGGGTTGTGGGGGAAGACATGGTAGAGGGGGCCGCGCGGGAGCAAGTGCTGATTCGAATCGGGGTAGGGGCGGATGTTTGCTGTATGACAGCGAGGGTGTCGGCCTGTCTGCTGTTGTCGCGCAGAGCCAGCAATGAGTCAAATGCTCTGGTGACTTCGCGTTGCGTGGGGCATGGAAAGTTCAGATGAGCGTCATTCGCCAAGCCCTCCCACCAATGCGGGCCGCTCGGCCTGCGTTATCGGCCTATGCACCTGCAGTGTGCCTTCTTGACCAGATGGATATTCTCTACCTTCTTCCTATACAGAATATACACATTACCCTATCCATTTTTCCAAATCACTCCGAGACACTCTCTCCTCGTCGACTATCACCAAATGCCCTATGCTGTCTCATTATAATGTCATCACCAAGGGTATTCCAATCATCCCGCAAAGTACAACGCCACGCAATGCCGCAACAAAAAAGATCCCGTGTACGAAAACCCATCTGCCCATGAACAGAATCTACTTCCGAATGCCATGGTAGCCGGGCCGTTGAACCGCATGCAGGTCACGGAACGCAGTCGTAATAGACATGAGTCGATCCGCCAACGTCTGCTGCTCCGCCTCCGCCATACCAATCTTGGACCTTACGCCAAGATCATGCAGTTCGAGATTCGCCCCATCCTTGGTCTCATCCACATGAATGTTCTGCGTCGATGTGACCATGATGCCGCCCCATGGATGCATCAAAGGCTCGGCTGTGGAATTTGTGGCAAGGTTGACGAGACCCTTCTCAGAACACGAGTCTGTCTGCCAGCTCAACTCCGTCGAGTTCGACCTCTTTGAACGTAGGGCGCGGGGCCATTTGCTGCCTCGGCTGCTGGGTGGTATTCTCGTGATAGAAGGTGCGCGTCGGAGGCTACTGAATTCTTTGTGGTTCTTCTGTGCCAGTATCGCGTGGTCGGCACATCCTGGCTGTGACCTCAAGTACGTTTGGAAGAAGGATAGTGGGATCGCCTTGAGTGTCAAGCTTCGCAGCGACTGGACGTATACCTCTTTGATACCGCAAAATGCGAATATCGTTGCCTGGCTAGACTCCATCTGGCCGTGCACCATGTCCAGCTGCTGTGATGAGAATACCGCGCGATGTAGCGTTTCTTCTGGACAGATGCGTATGAGCTCCACGATCTTGTTGCGGAACTTGTCGAGAAACAAGTCGTCTTCAGGTTCCGTCACTGATCGGTTGTTGATTCGCAACAGGCAGTCATCCAGCATGAGACCATTAAAGGTTGTGAGCATGCCCACTTGCCGCTCATCGAGCTCGTCGCTACTCAGCTTCACCATCGGTAGGCGGCCAGGTGCGGCTCGCGGCACAATGACATCCAAACCTCTCATACCGGGTTTGGGTTGTACCAGAAAGGATCCGATGTAGGTGCCTTTTCTGGGAAGAGACAATTGCCTCTCGCTGAAAGCATGTAGGCGTCCAACGAGATTCTCGAGGTCGACTCGTGGTATCTGCAAACTTCGGGCTAGATGATCACTGACCTGCTCGATACTCGCAAATCCGTATCCGAGGTTATGCAGCCGATGCGCCTCAGTCGTATCGACCTTCTTCGTAAGTACGAGCATTTGGCCGCGGCCAAATAGGATAGGGTTAACGATAGCGGCTTCCAAGTCTTTTGTTGCGACATCTGCAGCTACGATCGTCTTGTTGCCGTAGTTGTTGGTCCATATCGCGCGGTTGTTCATAGTCCCCGTTGTCAAGACGTCCTCGTAAAGACATCCCAAGTTCTGCAGGCTCGTATCAAGCGTTTTCGCAATTTCGTAGGCGGTGACACAGAACAATTCCCGAAAGGTAGCCGAGTAGCTCGAGTCCTCGTCGGTATCAAGAGACGTCCGGCTGTTGCTTGCGTGAGTGGGCGCTTGCATATAGCCAGTCGCTTGTAGATGCTCTCGCATTGTCGGAACGAGATCGGAAATGCCAGTCCAGTTGCGCGACACCCGGAAGATCCATTGGAATACGGGATGCGATGTATTGAATTCGTCATCAAAGGTTCTTTGGTGGAACTGGTGAGTTATGGTCTGACACGGCATCAGTCCGCTTTGACTGACCAACAGTCTCCCTTCAGGGTCGAACGTGGCAATGGCCAAAACGACTTGTTGCGCTCGATTCTTCTCCAGCCGTCGTTGGCGTTGCTTGATGAAGCCTAGCAGAAAGCATACGACACACGCGCTCAGGCACTGATCCTGATTAGCAATGCGTTGTGATCATGGAGCAAATGACTTACAAGGCACAGAGAGATGATGAGGTTTGTGTTTCTTTCCTGACCAGGTCCGCTGTGATAGCCGCGGATCTCATACCAGGTACCAGCCGCAGCGGTCCAGTGCATCCCGCAAACGGCCAAGGCGAGTACGATTGCCACAATCATCCGTCGCCAGACGTTGTTCATCCAGTGCTTGCTCCAATGGAAGAAAAGACTGAATGATATGAGGCATGCACCCACAGCGATAGAGGCGGCACCGACAACGTGTGCCCAACTCAGGATGATGTGATAATTAGTGGTTCCGTTGTTGCCCAGATAATGCATCTCTGTAACTGCTGCTCCTCCGCACACACCGCAGACGCCGAGAGACGCAAATCGGACAAAAGATCCCTTGTTTCCTTTGTAAAACTTGTCTGCGGCCAGTAGTCCTAGGAAGATGACGACCACGGGTAGGATAGCCGAGACTGTGGTATAAGTCGAACTGTAGTAGAGTTGGATCTCTACTTCTCCGTCACCGAGTACAATGGCTCGGTTGCCTACAAAGTGCATGCACCAGATTGCCACAAGCCCGAACGAGACCGCACAACCTCCTATCTGTACCCTGGAATTTGGTTAGGATTGCTATATAATAGCATCATCTCAAAACATACCACGATCGCCATCCTGCTCCTGAAACTCTCCGATGTAGCAGTTCTACTGTTGTGAAAGCTCCGATTAGGCTGACGACGTATGACCCCACGATAAACGCCGGAAGGAAGGATATCATGGGTCTACTTCCTAATGGATACTTCGTCTCGATCTCTGTGTTCAACATTGCAACGCAGGTTCTTTACCAAGCGTTTAGAAAGGTATAGTAATCACGTAAGGCTGATGATACGCCCTTACATACGCTGCTCAACGAGCAAAGACTGCAGTGTTCAGTTAGTAATGCCCATTGGACGATGCCAAAGAAGAGATGATTTGGCATGTACCTCTACACAAGAAGGGTTGAATAAAGTTGAGGACCAGCCAAGCGGAATCGGACGGGCTATGATCGCTCTCAATGAGTTCCAGGGAAGAAGAGGCTGATCACAGTCGAGTGGTTCGCATCGTCCGCAGCCGATCGACACAAGAAGACGATTCCAGTGTTTTGTTTTGGTCGTTCAAGTCAGGCGGAAGCCAGCGTCTTACAGACTATTGCTTTTCCAGAGTCCAATCAGCACGTGCGCGGACAGTTGTGTATAAAGTGAAGGCCTCCTTCCAGCGGTGAGAACCTAGATATCGATGGGAAATGTAGCCGGCGAACAGTAGTTGTAGCAGGATTGTACCCGGACCTGTGCCGATATTGTAAGTAAGGTTCCTTTCTAGACGTCCAGTAAAGTGAGAGAGCGTACTTTGCGCCTGCTTGTTTAGGCGCGGCTAGCATGACAGCGACACCCCATCGCACAAAGCTCCGCCTTCTTCATGCTGAAATGTCAATGTCGCCGATCCGGTTTTCAACGTCACACTTCCGGCCATTGATGCAAACGTTCTTGGGACGGCTTCAAGCTAGTGGCTCCAGACTTGCTCTCGAGTAATTGCAAAGTTCAAGTCTGCCGTTCGGCTTGACGTGCTGCTATTTACGCAGTTAACGTATTCCACTAGTTATGCGGGTATCTCCAACAGACCATAGTCTCATGCTGTGCTACAACTGTGGCTGCTGATACCCCAATGACCGTGCTTTCCCTATGAACGTGAGTACGACTACGGATTGGTGAAGGACTGTGAATTGTGCGCGATATTCACTCGCTGTGGAGATTGCACAGCCAGAAGCGAATGGCATGTGGACCAGAATCAGCCCGGATGTCATGGTGAAGTTAGCGTGAAGGCTCAACTCTGGTACGCTGGCCGACCGATCCCGGGTACCAAGTGACATTGGTGAGGGTGGTAATTTGAGTTGTTTCGCGACGGCGGCGCGGCAAAGAGAGGCATTCTTCGCGGGTAAGATGTTGACGCTGATGATAGGGCAGCCCGCGATTTGGCCAGGGTCGGCATGTCACATAAGTCCTGATGGCTTGTCCGGGTGCCCAAAACACTGGTACAACAATCGCTGACCCAATGCACCAAGCCACGATGTGAAACGAGGAATCTTTTCCGGGCCTGCTCATGAATTCAGATGCCCTCTCTTCCTGTCTTCCTCCAAGATATAACTACAGACTATCATTGCACACGCACAACAGCAAGCACTGTGTTATTTGCATGACAGCAGTCATGCATATTCAGCCTTCAAGAGCGGTCATCGATTGCATAGGCTTCAGGTCGGAAACCCGTTCGAATGGTAAACTCGGAAGTGCCGACTTGACATGTGTCGCCATCCTCGCAAACTATCCCTTGGTGCGACGGCACATAGTGGGGTGGAGACTAAGCATGCTCACCCCCGATCGCATCTTTATAGGCCCCGACAAGGTCTGTGCCCGATAGCCGAAATGATCTTCGCCCGTGCCTAGTCCTTCCGAGCCGGTGGGGCGCGAATCACGTCCGGAGCAAGTGCTGGTGGAGGATCTACCAGGGCCTCAGATTCTGTTGACTGTGCCCTTGCGGCCTCGAGCTGATTGTGTTACAGAGTATTATCGCTGAGGTCTACCTTATGGCAGCTGCTTTGCGGCATGCTGATCCCATGGAAACTTTCCTTCGTGTTTGGGGTCCAAACCGAGTTTTGGTTCACTTAGTGCAACCTCGGCAGTGAGCAACTGAACCCATTGGGCGTCGGCGGCGTTGACTAATAGGACAGTTTCAAGGGCTCAGTTCGCGCCACGCGGGCTACGAAAGCGTCCCAGTGTATCACTCGCAGAGTGGATGCTGGTAGTCGAAAACTCCCGTCGAGTCCACGTGGCGGCAGTTGGACGGAAAGTGAGGAATTGTTCTAGGCACGCGCATGCCGTCAGGGTTCGGCTTTAGACGAACAAGTGTTTTTCTCATTGAGTCCGGGACTTGCAAGATGACGTACAGTTCTAGCCACCAGCAAAGTCACTCTTAGATGGACATTTGTGCTAAGGGCAAGCGTCTAACGGCGATCTACGCTTCGTAACGCGTGCTAGTGGCGAAACTGAAGAAGGGCATTTCTGTGAGCTGCGATCTACATACAACTGATCGGTTGTTGTTTAAAAGTCAATGTCGAACAATGGATAAAGTCGTCTAGAATTAAGTCAGATTCTACCATCAAGCCGGTGGAAGAATGCGAGGTAATTCCATCATGCTGTGCGGGATAGTATGCCACGTGTAGCCTCATTTGGAGATCAAGAGTAAAAATATCTTCAAGGCCATAGCGGCCACTATGTGATGCCACCCTTGCTGTATGAAGCGGCTATTAATCCACTTTGGCTGAAAATGTGTAGAGACGCGAGACCTTATCGTACCAAGCATGACGCTAGTGAGCTCAAGCCCAGATGCGGCCCTTCTGACAATCAAGGGACTGGGAGTAGCTCCTCGGTACAATCAGCGTCATATTCGATGAGCGGCTTAGGTGAAGTTCCAGGGTATGCCATTGTCGGTTGGTCCGACGAAAGCTGTACAGTTTGCAAAGAATCGAGGCAGCGTCGTGAATTTGAGATGACTGACTGTCACATTATAAGAGGAAATATGAAGGCGGAACACCTATCCAAACCGCCCGGCGTAGAAAGCTGTTCATCCGTGGGACACGCTGTAGTCGACATGGTATCTTGGGGATGTGAGTCAAGAAGTAGGTCATCCTCGCTTTCCCGAACATCAATGTCCACATACGGACTGCCGAGAATTTCCCCCTGCGGTCGGATTATTTGAGTATACTCGGCCGATGCTGATTCATCGTTGGGAGATTCACGCGGGCTGTTATCCTTAAAGAGTGTAGTGCGTCGGGAATGATGCCAGAGCGGCTCTTCTTCCGCTAACATATCTTCCGAGTCAGACTGGTCTGGATAGGGAAAGGGAGCGATACATGCTTGGATTTGAGCCATGTGTTTGTCTAGAAGATTCCTCTGGGATTGCACCCATAAACGACCGGCGATGGCTGATTCGACTCCAGAAACATTATAGCCTGCGATGGGCCCCTTGCCGTTTGAGCGACTCAGCGACGCTCCCTGTGCCATCGTCTTCAAGCTCTTCATCTTCTCCCTAAAGGGGATTGATGTCGGGTTTACGCTTCCGACTTGGGTGAGGGAACGAGCAATAGTAGGTAGCAGATGAGCTCTTTGAGATAAAGCCTGTTCAGGGTCAGCAATGCACGTAGCATCAGAAACTGGATCCTCCTACGAGCAAATACCCAGTCCTCCATATCGCAGGAGCCACATCTGCCAGTCCAAGACGAAAGGTGCTTGCCTTAACCTTCCAGCTGACCGCCATCTTACTCAACGTACCACAGATCGACAGACGCAACGCCCCGTCGACCATACCGGCAACGTCTGTTCGGCCTGATGATGTGAACTCTGTACGAGACGTGCGCTGCATGAAAGAGTCAGTGGTCGGTCGTTTGCACTGTCGCTTCAATGTTTCGGCTTTGCTAAGTGGGTGTGATTGAGTCGATAACACTGTCTCGATGGCTGATTGTTTTCGTTTTCGATATGCAGCTGCTCTCGGAGCGGTTGGGCCGCGGTCAATATCGCCATCATGCGATATCTCGTTGGGAGCCATCTCATGCAAATACGTGTCGGAATCTTCTTTGTCTAAAGTTGGTGCTTTCCGCTCGCCCGGAGATGAATTCGATCGTTTTGTTGTGAGCTTCCGGCGCGGGCTTGTCTGAAAGATGTCCAGGCGGAGGCGTACCGATTCCAGCGAGATCTCCGTGATGCCCTCCGGTGGCCGGACATCTGCTGCCGGGACGCCCGAGAACAGTCTGTGACACTTCTTTTCTTCCTGGATCCCCGTGAGTGATGCACGATTGATGTCCAGATGTATTGTCCCTGGATCCATTACGACATCTGTTCGTTTGGTTGGCTTCAACATCAGCTGATCCCAAACCTGTATTTAGTCAATATTTTCCAAGTGGAAAGCATCCGCACCTACTGGCGCGTGAAGAACAGCATTCGTGAGGTCTTGCAGTTGCTTTTGAGGTAACGATTCCTCACGTATATTGAGTTTCATTTCGACGTGCATGTCATGTCCGCGGTTGAGCCAGACAGTCCCGGACATCAAAACACCAAGGTACTGTGCTGAGGTGAGTTGCTGTAGGTAAGTAGCATCCTGTTTTGATGAGATGGTGATCAATGTTGTGAGCCACAGCTCGTGATCGGTGGCAGGCGAGCTAAGTACTGCGCGGCCGAGCTCAATCGATTTCGACATTATTCCCCAACCGGGTTCCGGTCTGTGGAGGAAGCGAGAACACCGACATGAGGGTTGTTGAAGTTGGTGGAGGGGCGGAGGTTGCGATGGTGAGGCATCTTCGGCGGCGCCAAGACATGCGCTCGGCAAGCACCCTGGAAGTCACTTCCTTGCGAGCTCCCAGTTCCACAACCTCACCTCCCGCCCCAATATGAGGAACTTCGCCAGCGATGTGCTGAAGCGCATCGGCCAAGCAACATGCTCCAGAACTGCCACTTATCCGTCGTCAGTAGTGACTGCGGGTTCATTGGGTCGCAGAAATCTACATTCCAGCCCTTCGCGACGCACCGACGGCGTCTTCCGAGAGCTCACGTCTATGCGCGTGCGTACTCCATGGGTAGAAGCTTTGCGCCAGCAGCAAGCAGAGGGCAAGCAACCCACTGAGCCTTCGGGGGAGCCCGAAGTTCCCAAAGATCGTAAACTGACACGGAAGCGTATGGATGAAAGCTATCATTCGGTTGTGCTACCGCTAGCTCAGGACCCATGGATACTCGACACCTACCTCAACTCGTCAGGGCATATACGGCTTGGAACCATCTTCATGGACCTTGATGCTCTCTCTGGCATCATTGCGTAAGCGTTCAATAGCTACGCGGAATAGCTGACGTGGTCTAAATGCTACCACAGGTACAAGCATACTGGAGACGATGTAACCACAGTCACGGCTAGTTGCGATCGCATCACCATTCACTCCCCACTAACGGAGATATGCGATCTAGAGTTGTCTGGACGCGTTACTTATGCGACTGGCAGGAGCAGCCTAGAGATCACCATGCAAGTTGCCAAAGCACCCAAGAAGGGCGAACAGACCAAAGACGAAGATGTGTTGATCAATTGCACTTTCACCATGGTGTCCCTAGATCCAGGCACGAAGAAGTAAAGCTCATGGTGGCGCGTAGGTGTTTCTTCGCAGCTGACAGATTACTAGGCCAGTGAACGTTAATCCATTGATTGTCAAAACGCCTGAAGAGAAGCGCCTATATGCTCTGGGTGAGCGCAACTCGAAGGTACGCAAGGAGCGCCGGGATACGTCCTTGCTAAAGCATACCCCGAACGACCTCGAAAGCGACCTCATACACGCCTTCTGGCAGAAACAGCTGCAATATCACGGTCGGTTCTGTTCTCACCAACACTCATAGCCCAGCTCACCGTCACAGACCCTTACGATGAGCTTCGCAAACCGGACAATGTAGTTTTCATGGACGCCACGCGCCTCCAAACCGCCACAATCATGCAGCCGCAATACCGCAACCGGCATCACTTCATGATCTTCGGTGGCTTCCTCCTCAAGCAAACGTTCGAGCTCGCTTTCACCGCCGCCGCTGCCTTCGCACACGCCCGCCCGACTTTCGTCTCCCTCGATCCTTCCACGTTCCAGAACCCCGTGCCTGTAGGCAGCATACTATACCTGACCGCTACGGTCGTGTACACAGACCCGCCCCTAATTGGCGCGCCGGACGAAAAGGTTGATGAGCAAGCCGAGTACACACGCGTGCAGATTAGGGTTGATTCCAAGGTCCGCGACGTTGAGCATGGCCACTCTAAGCCTACCGGGCAGTTCAACTACACGTTTACCGTGCCGAAGAACATCAGGGTCATGCCAAGGACGTATCAGGAATTTATGATGTACATTGATGCAAGGAGGCGAGCTGAGCAGGTCAAGCGCACGCTGGAGGAAGGATATGGTGTCAGCCCGAAAACAGCAGAGGATAGTTTGACGGAGTAAGCTCTGTATTGCGCACCTCAAAGGCACAGGCAGCACAGCAAAGCGAGAGCCAGGTGTCGACTTGCAGCGATGGATCATGCGATTGGTAGTAATATTGTAACTGAACTTATATCAAGAGTGTCCACAGATTGACCGAGGACTCCGAGCATCCCAAACGCCTCTCAGAAGAAACCCATTGCAAATGCAGCTTAGAAACTAGGGCAAGGGCCTGCATGCGCCGATAATCTGCAAACAACGAAGAGGTATAGCGCGTTCGATGCAGGCTCGAGAACGTAAAAGGAAAGCACCGCGTGCAATGGTTACTGCGTGTGCATGCACAGAGAAGGCGGTGAGCCAAGTCCGACCAACAGCTCCGGCGGCATACGCGTACCGAAACAACGCTATGCGCAACGGAGAACACGACATGTGAACCGAGCTGCATAGCAAGAGTCAGTACTTTGTGCACTTTGTCCTCTGAGCAACCAGACATGTCTTCCCGCCTCCGCACACCCCCACAACCCGCTCGTCCTGCGTCTCGCTTGGGGGAAAGGATGAAGCGTATGCGTGCCTGACCGGGCCGTCCGTGCAGGCGTCGTCTACAGCTCGTCCAGCTCAAACTCCAACGCAACGTCTTCTGAGCAGTCGGTGCAGTAGTAATTTGAGAAGCCGCCGCATTCAATCTTCATCTTGGAACACATGTCGATGGACCAGGCGTCGTAGGAGTATCCGGAGAGGAGCCGTGAGGAGCAGACTTCGATGCTGTTGGCCCTGCAGAAATGTTAGCCTCACTTTTGCCGGAAACGCGGTACCGGATCGGTGGATAAGGGCGCACCAGATGTAGTAGTCGTGGTTGCAATAGTACCATGAGTAGGTGTAGGAGCACATCTTGAAAGCTGTACGATTGCCTTGTTCTCAAGAGTTGTTTCAATGGTTGCTACACTTGTTCGTACAAGCTTGCTGGGGAAACGATGCTGTCTAAATGGTCATGTATCTCCAATGATCTATATACACGTTAGCTGACCGCTTCTTCCCCTGTAGATCTCCCTCGTTGTATGTATGCAGTCTTGAACCATGTTCCGCGGAAGGGGAGGCGTGAAGTTCTAGACCCAGCATTGTAGTCGTGGCTCCAACAAAGTCATATGCAGGGCATATTGTTTAGCTAGCTCTACTTACCTTTAGATGTAATTTTCCAAAAGAAAATAGTCTTGGCAATGGTTCGAGATATACCCGCTTCTTCGTCGATAGATAATATACCACAACTTTGCTTTATTGATATTCTAGAGTACCTCCCTTCAGACAAAAGGATGCAAAAGTATCCGGGAGGTACCTTTGCAAGATGCCAGCGGACCTTTATGCTCGTATCTTGTCTGACTCTTACCGGGAGCTTGGGCCGACGGGGCATTGCAGATACGCCGATATGCTCAATGGCACTCCCCCGGATTAGCTGATAAGGCGAAGCGGTCCTTTTCAACCAACCACATGTTCGTGTTTCCGAGATTGGAAGCCGAGCCGGGGGAATATATGCATAGCCCACGCTTGAGGTTCGGCTACACGTGGAGAAGGCGGTGGAGGCCCTGCCTATGTCAGATGGAGCGGTGCCATCAAAAGGGTATGCGTGGACTATCAGTCGAGTCGCAGGCCCTATGACCTCTTGGATACATTGTCCATCTGCTCCATCGTGGCATCGTGACGCCCTGGTCTTCCAACACATGTCCAGACGCCCCAGACTTCATCTCGCCGACGACCGGTTGGACCCTGCGTCTGCGGGACGTGCATGCAGGGTCCGCGATCTAGCTGTATCGGATCGTGTGACTGCTCATTGGATAGGGAAGACCGAAACAAGCAGCTGCAACGGCCTTCGGCCTAACGATGGCGATAGCAGGACGGTACAGAATTAATTGTATAACAATGATAGAAAGGTTTACTAGAGTATAGCTTAATACCTAGGTAGTCTTCGATCATGCGCTAGCATGTACAGAGGTGCCTTTCAAAAGTTCTTGCTAGCGTCACGTTAGCGGCTGGGTTATCGGCCCGACTCTCTTGGCAAATATCAGATTTTTTTTGAAGCTGGAGATGGCCAGTATACTCAATCTTTTGGTGTTTCTGGATATATCATGGCTCCAAACACAGATCTCTCTACTCGTGCCTTGATTGTCACTTTAAAGTCACCTTTTGGTGGCAAATCAACTACCCAAATCAGCGCAATTACAGGCATTTCACCACGTACGATTGACGCAATCTATGGTAGAGCCTGCCAGCGAGGCTTTGAGCCAAATGCACCTATGATTAAGCTTCTCTCAGAGCACCTTGAAGACGCTCCTCGTGCTGGTCGCCCTCGAAAGCAAGAAGCTGTCCACGAAGCTGCCCTTAAGAAAGTACGCCACGATAGGTATGGACGAGAGAAGAGCTGTGCTAATATAGCTGGTGATCTTAGTGTTCACGGCTACAACGTGTCCTCCACTACAGTGTGGCGAGTCCTCAAAGCAGCCGGTTACAAGAAGACGAAGCCAACGAGGAAGCCTGGGTTGACGAAGAAGATGAGGCAGGAGAGGCTTAATTGGTGTCTTGCCCACAGAGACTGGACTCTAGAGGATTGGAAGAACGTTATCTGGTCTGACGAGACCTCTGTTGTGCTTAACCACCGTCGTGGTGGCTATCGCGTCTGGAGAAAAGCAGATGAGGCATTCACAAAATCTGTTATCCGGGAGAGGTGGAAGGGGTACTCTGAGTTTATGTTCTAGGGCTGCTTTTCTTATGATTATAAGGGCCCTTGTCATGTCTGGAGGCCTGAGACAGCTCAGGAGAAGAGAGAGGCAGCTCTTCAGATTGCAAAGATGAACGAGGTCTTAGAGCCAATTATGAGAGAGGAGTGGGAGCTTATAACAGGCGTAAAGAGGATGGGATTAAGAAATAAGCCTGGCAGATCTCCTCAATGGAGATGGATAAAAGAGACCGGCAAGCTAACTCGTGATGGCGGTAGTAGTGGGATTGACTGGTGGCGTTACCAGACTCAAGTTCTTATCCCAAAGCTTCTCCCCTTTGCTAAGGAGTGCCAGAGAGAGAGGCCAGGTACTCTTGTTCAAGAAGACAAGGCTCCTTCACATGCTCACTATGCCCAACGTCTAGTATACGAAAGGGAGAGCGTGGAGAAGCTCCTCTGGTGTGGCAATTCACCAGACCTTAACGCTATTGAGCCAGCCTGGTCATGGTTGAAAAGGAGAACAACGAGGAAAGGTGCTCCAAAAAACAGGGCAGAGGCATCAAAGGTATGGCAGGAGGCTTGGAGAGATCTCCCACAACTACAAATACAAGCTTGGATAGAGAGGATTCCATTTCATATTCAAGAAATTATTAAACTTGATGGTGGCAATGAGTATAAGGAGGGTAGGAGGGACAGATCTGTCGAGGCTTCGGCATTACTTCGGTAGTAATCAAGACACCCCTGTCAGCAAGAACTTTTGAAAGGCACCTCTGTAGGTATACTGGTAAAAGGCACATGTTTTGTACGTGGAGACACTAGCTGAGTGGGGCTTCGGATTGCCAGCACCAATGAGAGCCGCTTACATAAGTCATATCGTGTAGAAACATGTGATCTGATCCCTTGCTCCAGCACATCCCTGCTAGCGACCCACATACGATTATTTTGCCTGTCGCCATTGTAGCTGAGACCGAAGCTCAGACGAACGCAGCATAGACCGCTTACACTCTTTCATGTGGGACCTTGAACGATCCTCACTTCGTCTTTTAATCTCTATAGAAACGGTAATGAGATCATTGCCGGCTTCAAGGTCGAGCAAAGAGTTCTGTGGAGTTGGCCTTATCCACTGATGCGCGATAACCGATGCATCAAGGAGTCGGGGCATCGGGCAGCCCTCCTCACCATCGCCTCGTACCTCTGTGAACCTACCTAGCCCCAAAGAATACCACAACTATATCCGATGTCGACGCTCACCGCCCCAACATAAATATCCGCCGTAAGCTGAGGTCTCTTTCAACGCGCCCGACATCCGTCTCCGTACATTCCGGAATTCCAAACCGCCGACTCCGCCCGCTCCGCGCAGGAGAGACGCTCTCGCCTTCGCATCGTCATAAAATCCGCGCTCCGATGACTATCGGGCCTGTCGCACCGTAATGCCGAAGGGTTTCCATGGCTTTCAAGGCAACTTGCCTGTCTGGGAAGGTTGAGTGTGATGGTCCGACGGACCTACGGTGATTGTCGCATTTCGGACGCCCGACACCGAAAATTCGCGGGCGTCGGCATCATGGTCGTTCCATCTTCGGCGGCAGCGGGGAGCGTGGGAGGTGGTTGTGGTAAGCAACTTGCAATGCGCGGAGGGTTTGAAATGTGTTTCTGGAGGACGGCGCCTGTCGTCGTTCTTGGTGAGCTTCGCAATGGTCGAGTGTGGTGTCGGCTACTGCGATAGTTGTACGCACCACCTGAAACACTCACGTCATGGATGATCGTCTCCTGCAGTTGAGTGCTCGTCCGCATACTCACTTCCATTTGCTTCTCTGCTGTACGCGTAATCATTCATCTGAGTATCGCTACTCTCCAAAGAAGTCCAACCGCTTATTTCTAGAATGCAAGAGCGGTGACGCGTCCTTTTCAAGTCGAATCGTCAGTCTACCATGGTCAGTCCCGCAGATTACACTACCACCGTACTTGATACCATGATACCTGGTTGTAAAAAACATGTTTCACAAGAACCCACAGTACTCGCAGTACTCAGAAGCCTTGCACTCAACCTCGAAGCAGCGATACCGGCCAGTGTCTGGGCCATGTCCTCGTCCTTGTGGAATGGGAAACTCTTTTGCACATACACCTTCCGCAACATCGGCAAAAATTGCAGCATGTATGAGACTTCTGTACTAGGGTTTGGGCGAGAGAGCTCGAGCGCTACAATCTCATCTACGACGAGGGACGTTATACGCGCGCATTGGGAGAGTCCCATGGTCACTTCCACATTGGAAATTCGATCGACAGAGTGAGCATCAATGATACTTACATTCCAAAAAAAAATGGGTGAGGCTTCGTGGTGGATCTGTCGGCAGGTCGCGAGTATGTGGACTGCAGGTTTCCTTTTGCGGCAATGCGGGCAATCTCAGTATGGATGTTTGACAGCCGTTTCCGAACCGGAGAAAACATCTTCGTAAATTCGGTTGCGAATCTCTCCAGGAAGACACAGCAAGGGTGTGTTGAGCTGGTTGTTGCGCGTACTCACATTACCAGTATGGAAACAGTCACGAGCGCGGTTCACTTACATCACATCGGCGTCTCAAGAGGTGGATCGAAGTGTGTACTCCTTCTTGATCGTAGCCGTTACTTTAGTGTAGAGATTCGTTGTTGTGAGGATTGAAGCAAGTTAATTGCCTGGGCTGGGGTGGCAGGAGCAAACAGAAGTTTTAAAGCAATATTGTTCTCCAAACACTCTAGTCATTACGCCCGGCAGCAGCAGACGCCATTCACTACACCGAGGAGAGAAAGAGAAGAGGCTCATCACGCGTCATCGCTGGACGCGTCTTGGTCTACTACGAGCGCGACGCCATACATTGGTACAGGTGGTCACGAAGCCTACTTGCGATCGCTCTCATTGCATACGAAACAGCCCCACTTCCGTCAAGTACATGTCGCAAATCGACAGCATATGAGACCAAGAACCACTTGGAGACTTACTCATCTTTAGTACATTCAAAATAAGCTTGGCAGCCTTCGCTCACACCTGGATAAAAGTCACCTGATCTGATTCATGGTGCTGTACGTCTTCGGATATCCTCCGCCTTCCTTCCGTGGCTTTCATAATTCGCAAAAACATCGAGGTTGTTGTATCACCAAAAGTATAAAAAGATTGTGCTATTCGTCATTTCGTCTTGCTCCAACCGGTTATAACGGGTTCCGCCGTACAAAGTTTATAAGTGCGTAGGCTCCGCTCGCCACGACTGCTCCGCCTAGTGGACCCACCCAGTAAATCCAATGGTAAGTCGTAAACCCCACAACAACTGCTGGACCAAAGCTTCGTGCTGGGTTCAAGCTGCCGCCAGTAAAGTAGACACTGCACATTTCAGCAATGAACAGCGACAAGCCGATGTACATTGGTTTCGATGATCCAGCCTCCAGCATGAGAATGCTTAGAATCAGCTGCGCCGTGACGAATGCTTCTAGGAACAATCCCCGTGTTACGGAAATCGATGCATCGAGTTTTGTGTCAATGGTCAGATCGCCAGGTAAGAGACCGGAGACGAAGCCCGCGGCAGCGATGGCAGCTATCATCTGCGCGATGATAGTTTGGAGCGCACGGTGCCAATGAATCTTTCGTGTGAGCCACAAGGCGGCAGTAACCTGTAGGCAATGGGATTAGCGCCTGTTGCACTGCATATGTGTGCTGCCAGCATGTCTTCCCAATGTTGCAAATGGTGTTACCCAGGTGCCGAGAACATACAAACACAAGCTGCGCGGCTAAACTTACTGCTGGATTGAATTTACCGCCACTGACGTCGGCGAATATGGCGACGTTGATAGCCAGAGAGACACCAAAGGCAAAGGCAATATAGAGAAGTTTCCCAACGTCGGGAATGGGGTTTGAGCTTGCAGTCAAGTCGTTGGTGCCGGCGGCATTGAGCGCGATCTGAGTACCGGTAAAAGCCAGGGATAGAAACATAAAGGTTCCGATTAGCTCTCCCAAGAAAGCTGTAATCTCTGTGCGTAAGACATGATGCTTCCTTTGATCTTCCGAGGGAGGTGCAGTTGATGGCTCATGGAAAGGTAGGCCAGAGTCGGTCTCTTTGTCGTTGAACATGATCCAGTACGGGTTACTACCAAGAGTGCTTGAAGAGAACGGCCTCAACGTGATGGGAGGGGAAAGCACAATTGGAAGAGAGGATGTGTGTTTGTGGATGGAAATGTGCTTCTCGAAAGCCATTATATCGCATTGCTGGAATAGAAGGAGTAGGGTGGGCATTCGCGATCCTCATATTTGCCTGTGCGACCCGACCAGCCGTGCACGCTTGAGAAGATCATGGTTCCGTCCTCCTGGGTTGGACGTTGTCTACTTGAACCCGCACGAGCCTGTTGTTGTAATTGGAATCCATGCATCGCGCCAGACCAGGAAGTGCTAATGCATTAGCGGAATGTTCGTCCCGACTGGTGTGCCGTTGTGGCAAGATTGGGGACTCAAACTACGATAGAGCTAGAGCGGAGAAACCTCCATAAGGTCGCCTGAGTAGGCGCCACAGCAACTCATAATTGATGAAGGTCGTCGACCTCATTACAATGGTATGCACCCTCCCGATTGCTACTGGACTTGATGTGCAGTAGTGGCAACCGATAATGTCCCGCCCACTGCAAACCATCAATCGAACAGGACCACCCGTCTCCCCATGCGTCAATAGCCTCACTGTCGGTTTGGAAAGAATGATTGCGATTCCTGGGAGGAGGATGTGCATAGAAGTTCAAGCGTTGCCAAGTTTGGAGCCAGTGACCAGGCCCAAGCATTGTTTTGACAGGTCGTCCGAAACGTTGGTCGCTCCATGATACTGTAGAGACGCGTGCGCCGCCCCTTAGTAGCGGCTTGAGGAGAGGATGTCAGTCAATGCTGAAGCGGAGGTTGCGGAGTGATGCTGGCAGTGCTGGGTGCATAAGCGTCGTGTAGGGTGCTGCAGAGTGCAGGTGTGACAGGATCCGCAATGGAGTACTAAACATCAGCGTTCAGGAATGGTGTACGAATAATTCCCGTGAGCCCACTATAGGAATGACGCGTGGCAGGAGTACACCTGAAGCATTGGAACGACTTCGCCACCAAAACTAGCTTCTCCCGTGGATTGTAGAAGTTTTCTCTTATGCGCCGCTACCGCTTTGCGTGCGCTCAGTTGCTGGGTGTGCAAGGCTCTGTGGCGCCCATAGATTTCCACCTCTGTAATTAAGTTTTGTCGTCGTGCGACATGCTTGATGCTGCGAAAGTTTGGTCCCGGTGCAAGGGACTCGCGTTGCGCGTTCACATCACCCGTCCACGGCCAAACGTAAAATGTTACTCGCTGGGGGTACGGTAACTTCATGATAGCCACTACCAACTAGTGTACGAAGAATCTCGATTTTAGTGGCCTTTACCCGCACGTAATCTTGATAAACCCTCGAATTCGATAAAGACAGGCACCGTTGTACTTGGCGCTTGCGCTATCTCGTCTTGAACGGGTGCAGAATGTCTACACATATAACGTCAGCCAATTGTCGCCGTAGGTCATCCCATATAAGGAGTACCTTTGTGTCCAATAGTCCGTTCAAAGGAGAGGCATGACGACAAGGGACTTTCGAAGCATGTTACTAGGTACACCCTCGCTACAGTCGTCCGTGACGATCCAGGCACATCGTGAGGTTGTGCTAGACACTCTCACCTGCGCCACATTGATTGTTCGATGCGCTGTCGCAGAGTTTGCGAGACCATGATGGCTTTATTAATATCGTCCTACAATTTAATGACAAGTTTCAGAGTCTCTGTGAACAGCTTACGTCGGGCTCGGGCCGATGTTTTAGATTTTGCGCGCTGTTTCACTCGAAGACCGTCAGAACAGGAGACCTCACTGACGCCCTTGAGAAGGCCGTATATATGCGATACGATCTAATGCGGGAGTTTCGTAAACTTCTTCAAGCACGACACCTCGTTTGACATCTGCCGGTAGCCGAGTGCACTGGGGCCGCCCGGCCATGGTGCATGTTGCGGTGCAAGAGTGTATAACACTCAGTATTCAGAAATCGGCGTCGAACATATGTAAGTAGCATGCGAGAGATAAGATGTCGCTTTCACACGCTGTTCATTTCGGAATGCTTTGTCTTAATCGCGCGTGCGGGGGTTGGTAGGTAGGAGAACACGGCCGCTTGTCAATGTGAGCCCAGGATAGCAGAACAGCCGGAGCCCTCAAGAAGTTCACAAGAGCTGGAAAGGGGTCGCAATGATGTCGGAAGCAGAGAACAGGTTCAGTACAGTGTCCCCCCGTAGTTTGGTGACGGGTTCATGGGTGGAAAGGTAAGGAGATGGAGGTGAGATCCGATCCTTGTTTAACCTGGGGAACTTTAGCAGGGCAAATTACCACGATCGCTAGCGAGCCGCCGCCGAAAACCATACGAAACATGTGGAGATGACGCTAAGAATCAAAGCTACTTCCAGATACGTCGGTACCATCGTATCATCGTACTAATACTGCTCCGATCAGTTTGGCCTGCTCTCGTGATTGAGCATCGCAGTAGCTGCGCTCTCGACCTTGATACTACCTAGCTGCAGGTGCAAGCGAGGTTGTTCGCTTAGGCAGAAGCATCAATCCCAACAAAGAGCCAGTCATTATCCGCCGTCAACTGAACTTGTGTTCTACAATTCGGCGAGTATTGATACTGCATTCGGCTCCAAAGGGGACGGCTAAGATGTTTATGTGCCAAGGCAACGCTATCCATCGAGAATGCTAGCGACCTCCCGCTCCAGGGGCACCATGACCAAGCACACATGCGAGCCCCCAACTTCACATCTCCCGCGACGTTGCAACGCACGCGGCACAACACTTGTATGTTCTCGACTGCGAGATGCAGAGCTAGACTGAGAACTCACGGACGTCTCTTTCCACCTCAACATCGGAGTTGGTAAGTTTTTCGTTGTGTGGCTTGTGCGTGTACCATAACTACTCAAGATTCCGACTGAACGAGTCAAGTAACCTGTCCCATTATGGCATCTGTACATCATTCTTTTTTTTTTTTGAATATATGGCATAATCTGGTACAATTCACTCAGCTACGCCTTGAGAAATCACGAGGTATGTTTTACCGTGTTGATGGCGGGGTTGGCTCGCGTAAGATCCACTTCTCCTGGTTCACAGGCACCTACTACTGGGGGCACGAGCCTTCCACATCACGGCTACGTTCGACGAAGCCAAGCCTGGTGTTCTTTTCAGCAAGATCTTTGACATCTGAGGTCAAGTAGATCCTCGACGTACCATCTCAGTCACTGGTAACGGCAAGCATATTCCCTTCGCTCATTTCATTTGTTGATAGCTCGACCGAGCTTCATCTTTCCTTCTCTACATCCTACAACTCACTAAAACAGTTCCTCCAATACATAATCTAGTAATGTAATGTAATACAATCACGTGTACGGTCTATCATTGGGCTCTCTGCTTATCGTGGCGTCTCATCTTGCGCCCGTGATTTTGTAGTTGCCGTGATTCGGCACGGCCAAGCACAGAATGACGCATGTGTTGTTGCTGGTATACGAGTCGATTGTGTATCCTCATTCTTGAGGCACTACTTTGGGTGGAATGTAGACGAGTAGGCTGCGGGTTCTTCAAGTTTTTGGCACAGTGTAAGAAGGCCGAGGAAGATTCACTGTCACCAAGTTTGCGAAATCCAATGTGCAACCAATGAGCCAGCAATAGGACTATTCCGTCAGGTCCAAGCGCGAAGCCTAGATGAAGGCTGGGTAAGCCGGGAGAAAGAGGAGCTGATTTTTTCACCCAAAAGTTGGAGTGATGCACGCTTTCGATAACCTTCTCGGTCAAGAGAGAGTGGTAAGAGGCCCTATTGTCTCAGAAAGATGGTGGAGGAGGAGATTAGACGGCGCTAGCTCTAATAGGTATCAGTGCCGGTATCGTGCCTCGGTGGGCGAGGATCCACATCTCCACCTCTCCGCTTTCAGGGCAGCGAACGTAACTCCGCACTATACGTCCCGCAGCTCTTCCTAATGCGATGTCAAGCGTGCGCCTAGATAGGAAGATGATCCCACTGCTTCTCAGCTCGCTAGTCATTTCGGCCTTTTAGCAGCGGCGTCGTATCAGGCCACCAGTCTTTTCAGGGCTGAGCGAATGCGACCTCCGGGTGGCGCAGATAGACATGCCAGCAAACCCTGACCCATCAACATCATCCTTCATTCTCATATGTACCACCAGAGACTGCATACTGAACAGTTCTACTAGACGCAAACCCATACCTGGCCATGGTCAACTCACCCATCTACCCGCATGAACTCACAGGACGTACTATCCGCCTGCTTACCATCGAACCAGGCGATCCAGAAGCTCCACTACGATGCAACCTTTCAGAAGCATGTCTGGATACAGCTCCAACCTCCTACTACGCTTTATCGTACTGCTGGGGCGCGAACCACTCTCCCGTTCAGATAACATGCAACTCGCACCCTCTTTCCGTCACGCCCAATCTGCATTCTGTCTTACTTGAATACCGTCGCAGAGAAACCAACATCCCTCTTTGGGTCGACGCCATTTGCATCGACCAATCTAACGTTAGGGAACGCACGTCTCAGGTTCGCATGATGGACCAAATCTACTCTAAAGCGGAGTGTGTGGTCGTGTGGCTTGGCGAAGCAGAAGCGACTGATAAGATGGCGCTAGAGTTGTTGAAAGAGATCAATGTGCCGTGGGCGGGCTCAGCAGATATCCCGATATTGGAGACTGGCCCGCTTGCCCTGAGATATGATGCGTATTTCTCTACGCAGGTGCCACAAGTCTATTTCAATGCGCTAGCTGCGTTTCTTTTACGACCGTGGTTCAGCCGTATTTGGATGTAGGTTCATGCCCTGTAGCTGGATTCACTTATAGCGCGAAGTTGATATTAACGTAATGTAGTGTTCAAGAGCTTTTGCTCGCACGTCGGGTGACAATCTGGTGCGGGGCGAGCACGATTGATGAGGAGTTTCCGGTCCTTGAAACAGCCGCGCGGTTCTCGCAAATGATAAACTGCGGCTACAAGACTAAAGCCGGGGTGAGGGGGATGGCGTGGAAGGACGAGGAAGCGTGGCGGGAAGCCGACTCAAAACTGGGATGTGCGCATGGTTTATTCGTGATCAAATACGCAAGAGAACAGGCAATGAGTGGTACTTTGTACCTTTTCATGATGACCCGATGGTTTGATGCGACAGATCGGCGAGATAAGGTGTTTGCGCTGGTAGGATTGACAAGTGACATTGACAAGAGCTTCGTGGACTACTCTAAAAGCTACGAAGACGTGATCAAGGAGCTTAATCTCATGCTTCTAAGTGGCAAGGTTGAGGCTACGATGGGCTGTGTGTTGGATATCTGGTCCTTTATCACAAGGGGAGGGGACGATGATATTACCGAGCCAAGTTGGGTCGTAGATTTGCTCGAGATGCAACGCTCCGCATACACGCCTATGGTGACTGCATACCCATCCATAGAGCCGATAATCGAACGTAGTCCGGAAATCCAGTTCCATGAAACAGATGGAAAGGCAGTAAGTTGTTCATAATTCTTGACATCTCTTCCGAACTAACATGACGGCCAGTATATCGATATCCACGGCACCATTTTCGACACGATAACACATGTCATTCCCTTCCCAACCTCTATGGGCCAAACCGCGCCACAATCCCAACTCGAAGTTTATCAAAACGTATCAAAGTATATTGGTTGGCTCCAACGTGTGGGAGATCTAATAGCACCGCAGGGTGACCTCACAACACCACCTGTCGGCACAAAATCTTACTCAATCTACAAACCTACCGGTGAATTCCTATACGAGGCATTCTGGCGCACTTTATGTTGCAATCGCTTAGCAGCAGAAGCATTTGAGCCCCCCCTTGATCACCACGGCTATTCTGCGTGGCTCGGCCTTCTTCACCTTCATCATTGGCGTCACAAAAATTCTGTTAAGAAGTGGCGACTTCTCGGCATTGCTATTATCCCTTTTTCAGCTCTAGCATATCGTTTTCGGAGGAGTAAGCTAACGCTATGCGCCACACTGCTCGCCTTTCCCTTGTTGATCCGCTTTTGCAGCAGGGCTTGGACCTGGTTGTGGGACTATATTGAGGTCCAAGCAGACCTTCCGCAAAGAGATTTCCAGGCCATGCATAGCCAGTGGGCGCAGGGGCGGCAGATTGGTCTTACGGGACTGGGTATGATTGGCTTGCTGCCGCTTTCGGCCAAAGTTGGGGATAGCGTTGGCCTCTTTTCCGGCTGTAGGGTACCATATGTGTTGAGAAGATCCGAAAGAGGCTACAAGATCGTGGGTGATGCATACTTGCATGGGGCTATGAACGGAGAGGGTGAAATGAGCGAAGGAGAGATGCTGAAGATAGTATGAGGTAGAACTTGCTTTATAGTCGCAAGATGAAGGGCCCTCTTTGCATCTTCCCACACGGTCAAAAAGAGGCTCGCAAACATCAGGAAAGGCGTCCGCAAGATGAAAAACATATGGATGCATTCGTCCCCATACCGGGGAAATATCTCCCAACCAACTTGACAACCCCAATCTCGCATCGTCACCCGAAGACGCGTATACCACCCGCGCACTGTATGACGAATTCACTTGACTGCGTTTCCGTGGAACTACCCGTCACAAAGCTTAATATCAATGTACCATCAAGGAACCTATTGTACCTCCACGCAGATACAGCCAAGACGGCTATAGGATTTGGTACCTCAACATGTACCCATGGCCCACAAGGATGTAATACACCGACGGATTTAGATAACGAATACTTAGTAGTTGTGTACGCATACGGTAGTACAGGTCAATGCCTAAGCTGAAGTGTATCCCGCAACATCACGGACTTGTACTACATCAATCACAGATAAAGAGTACATGACGCAAGAACCAAGCAACCAGCACGCCTCGTTCCTCCCCGTCCACCCACTAACAAACCAATCTTTCGCACCTGCAACTCCACTTCCACATCACCAAGTCCAAAAAAAAACGAGATACAGATTGACAATATGCATTTCTCGACCATCATCCTGCCAGCCCTCGCTGGCCTTGCATTAGCCGCAGATTCACCAACGTAGGTCACCCTTGCACACACTCAATACTTCAGTTTTACCAACTCTAGTGCCTTCAGCGACCCCGCCGCCTCCGCAACATCTGTTGCAGAATCAGTCATATCCTCCGTCTCGGCATCCATCTCAGCATCCGTCTCCTCCGGGACATCAAAGACCGAGGCAAAGACTACTGCGGACGCTACCACCAGCACCGATGAAACTCATCCCTCTTCCACTTCATCAACAGGGGCGGCTGTTACTATCAGTGCAGGAGAAGTCGGTGCTGCCGTAGTCGCTGCGTTGGGAGCTGTTGCTTGGATGTTGTAAGTTGGGTTACGCTAGTCTGACTGCATAGTCACACCACGGATTATAAGAGCAAAGAAAGTCAGGTCGGAAGAGAGCAAGGATGGTGTTGGAAGAAGTGAGAGTGTGAAGAGTGGATGTACAACAGTTGAACCACGACATAATAAAAGAGGTGTTTGAATAAAAGCATATCAGAATTGATTCACTACCGCGTCAATGGCTAAGCATCGTATGCAAATATCTTACAAGACCGTTCCAGTTCCCGTTCCATGCATATGCTACCTATTACTCCTTTCCCGGCATTTCATACCATTATCACCCATCGATCCCTCCATATCATATTATCCGTCTACAAGATAGCAATCCTCCTAACCTGCATCGCCTGTGCCCTAGGAACATTGACTTTAAGTACACCGTCCTTGAAGCTGGCGCTCACATTGGACGCGTCGATGCGTTCAGGGAATCTAAAGGTACGCTCAAATGATCCGTGGACACGTTCTTGTTGCTGAGGCTGCTCTTGTGGCTGCTGGACTGCTGGTGCCTCGGGATGTGGCTGGGTTGCTACAGCAGTCTCAGTAGAGGCTGGCTCTTCGACTGCCTTCTCCTTGCCCTTGGGCTCGCGTGGTTCAGCAGGGGATGATGGGCGAGAAGAAGGGAAGTCGTTGGCGAGGTCTTCGAAGTCATCCTCTACAGTGGCTTGGTAAGACTTGTGCGATGCAGTATCGCTGTCGCTGTCTGGGGTTGCGGTGCCGGTTGTTGTAGTGTTTGCCTCGGTGGTGGTCTCGACTTCCGGTTCCGACTTCGTGGGGGCAGCGTGTTCGTCGTTGGGGGCGGGTGTGGGCTCAGCTTCGATTTGAGGCTGCTGTTGCGGCTGCTCCGGCTGCCAGTGGGTGTTGCCAGCAATCTTCAGCGTCTGTTCGTCAATGACCTCGATGTTGATGTTGTCTTGGTTGAAACCCTGGATATCGCCGTCTACCTGCCATCCCTGCTCGACCTGGTTGACTCGGAACTCGGCGCGAAGTGCGCGCTTTCGTTGTAGTTGTCGTTGGCGGTAGGCCTCACGTAGTGCCTCGCGGTGTGCCTCGATTTTTGCCTGGCGCTGTGCTTCGCGGTCGATTTCGCTCAGCAGCTCATCGACTTGGCTGAAGAAGTTGTTGTAGGGCGAGTACTGCGGACGGCGAGGCTGAGGACGAGAGATGCGGTGGCCGTGTGAGGGCCGTGATAGTGGGGCACAGTAGCCGAAGGGGTTGCACTGCGGTGCCTGGTAGGCGGGTGCGAAGCGTGGAGTAAGGACGAATGCCATTGCAGGTATAGTTGGTTCGAGAAGAGAGGCTTGTTGGCTAATGTAGAGAATAGTGTAGGCTGATGAGGCTCAAGGGTAGTTGTAGAGTTTAGATGTGTAGATGTGCTGGTCTTTGAATGGGATGATGAGCTCATGGAGAGCCGCAGCACATCTCTTTATAGACATGTTGGAGGCGTTCAAGGCAGCAGTCGCTTGCGTACGCGTGGATGAGAAATGCTGATCTCGTAAGAACAAGACGATGCTGGAAGAGTGTGGACGGTGCGCGACGATTGGTGAGGCTTCGAGGTTTGTCACGAAGTCGCGCGAGGATTCGCGATGCTTCTCGAAGTTTCTACGTCACCCAGTGGCTGATGTGGCTCGTGCCCGCTTATTCAGCGCCGCAGCCACCCTCACCAACCCATCAAGCAAGACGATAGACAGACATGATGTTTTCGACATCGGTATCTTTGAACGACACGATCTGAGGTAGTGAGTTGCCTCTTGAAGCCAGCAGAAGGGGTTAGGCGATATCCACGAGTATCACAGAGTGACAAGCTCCCAAGGTCACTTTGCAATTTGGCACATGCGTTGTTGATTTTGTTTCTCATGATTTCATCTACACATTACCTACTTCCATCGCCTCTTCCTCGGACCTATTCAGCGTCTCTCTAAGCCTTGTACCTAGCGGGAAGAGCAGCCTTGAGCAACTTGGGGAAGTTTGGCGTGCCCAATCCGGAAACTGGGTCCCATCCCGCAGTGGCGTTCCAGCTCGCGTACGGGATAACAGGGCTACCGTTCGGCTTGCCATTGAAGCGCGCGTGGCCATCACATCCTGTGCTGCCACCAAGAACGATATCGTTGAGCGCATCCGGGTTGGAGTAAAGCAGGGGGTTCAGGAAACCAAGAGCAGGCTTCTTGGCCCTCAGACGCGCGTCATTGAGGAGAGCGACGATACCGCCGAAAGCGGGAGCGGAGCATGAAGTACCCTGGTACCCCTTGAGAGAACCCTTGTCGTAGACCCTGTAACCGGAGCCCTGGGCCGAGACGTCCGGGAATCCGCGCCCGTGGCGGTTGAAGTAGGGCTTGTTCTTCTGGCCGAGTTGATGCAAGTATGCCTTGACGGCATCATCCTGGTAGCTGGGGCGCTTCCAGTAGTCGGAGAAACCACCAGAGGAGAAGAAAGTGGCAGTCTCGTTGAGGTAGCGAGTTGAGCCGACGGAGGTGACGAATGGGCAGGCAGCGGGGTACTGAGGCTGGAACTTGGTAGTGTTCTTGCCGTCGTTGGAAAGGCAGGCGGATCCGGTACCGGAATCACCAGATGAGAAGATGACAGAGACACCACGGCTACCAAGTTGAGCGAAGAGGTTGCAGACGCTGAGAGCGTAAGACTTGGGTACGCTTTGTTCGTTCTCGCCGTAAGACGTGGAGATGACCTGGGGAAGATCGCTCTGTGGGAGCTTGAGCACCGACTGAAGGAACTCGAGGTAGGGCTCGTTGGCGCTGTCAGCCTCGTCAGGCTGGTCGAGGTCAGCGATCCATGGGCCACGTCCACCAGTGCTATACTCAATAACAGGCAGGGGCTGGGCAAGACCGAGCATGTACTGCAAATCCAAGTTGGCCTCGCCACTGTCGTCGGCAGAGGCTTGGTCGTTCAAGCCGCCGTTGAATTGAACAACGGAGAAGTTCTGGCCCACAGCCTCGGGGAGGACGTTCTCCTCGAAGAGGGCGAGGTCGCTGTAGCGCGCGTACTCCTCGAGATAGGAAGCGAAAGCTGCCTTACTGCCACTCTTGGGGTCGGGAGTGTAGTCAATCTTGTAGAGCTGCTTCAAGCACTGGGGAGTGATGGACGCATCACAGTTGACAGTGACGTTGGGGGAAGAGGCTAGCGCAATACCGAAGATCTCGCGCTCTGTCTCGTGGTTCGCACGGATAGCAGCGAATCGAGTGGTCGGCTGAACGAGGTTGATGTGGTCGGCAATGTCGTCGGGCACAGAGTACTCGAGCGTGCGGAGAACTTTGCGAGGCGTACTCTCCTCGCTGACAAACCAGGAGAACTTGGTTCTGAGGAGCTCGTTGGCAACACCAACGGTTGTCTTGAAGGTCACCCAATCGGCGTCAATCTCAAAGTTCTTGATACCGGCAGCCTTGAGCCAGGAAGAGACGGAGGAAACGGTCTCCTCACTGGGCATGAGCATGCGCTTCATTTGCTCGTGGGACTCAAAGTGCTGCCCGTACTTTGCATTGGAGGGGGTGGACATTTCCATGACGGTCTGCTCAAAGCCGGCGGTATCGCCTTGCTGGAGCGCGACCTGGAGCTTGAGCGTGTGCGCAGCCGATGCAGGGCCTTGGAGCTTCCATCCTGCTGATTGTTAGCATGGTTCGAAACTTGGTCAGACATATAGCTCACCCTCTGGGACATCGAAAAGCTTTTCGAATGGCTCGGCGAAGGCCTGCAAGGCCAACAGCGAGCCAACGATGAACGAGAGCACAGGAGCCATCTCTGCCACAGCCAGTATTGCCTTGAGCGAAGGTAGTCCGAAGCGAAAGCGGATGAAGAGGCTACGAGGAGCTGACAGTATAGTACTTTTATACCGCATCCACGGTCGACCGCAGACCCTGCATGTTGGTATCGACCTACCCCATGCAGTCTAGATTGCTTGAACTCGCTCATCTCGTGCTGCGGATACGCGATGCGCTGGGTGGGACTAATGGTACCCAAGCAAGCGACTAAGGATGACAAGCCTCGGGCTGGTGGTCTTGACAAGGCTTGTGTGCCGGATAAGCTCCTTCTTGTTTTGGCCATGGTGTTGCGATAACATGACCGATAGACCCACCTGCGATGCTGTGATGGGTGGATGTTGCTCGGTGCGATTTCGCTAGCACCGCTTTTGCGCCGCCTACCGGGATGGCGTTATAGCCGGACCGTTGCCTCGGCCACACATCATGCAACGTACACACGAGCACCCTCCGCCAACTATGTAGTTTGAGTATGTAGAGCATGTCATTAGCCTTTGAAACTTCCCTGGATGGTTTGATAAATACAAACGTACCTATATTCTGCAACCCTCAGACCCTTCACCGAGAGCTATCATACATGAAACTTGAATCACCGTCAGTATTTGATGGCTGCAGCACAGACTCATCACTCAAATAGGCTCTGCATGAGGACCGAACTCGCTCCGGCTTGCACCAATCTAGCATTCGTTGCCTCTCACTACCCGACCGTAACTCTCCAAAAGTCTGCCAGCTCGAGGCCTTCTACATGATGGTACGAAACTGTGTCAATGAACCGCACCTGTGACCAGGTTGCACTTTCGAGAAAAGAATCTCGGGTACCCATCCTGCAGCTCCTTCAACCATATCGATACCCTTCCAGTTGAGTTGTACAGGAGCGAGATTATTTCCTTGATAAACTCCCGTTGCCAGAGTTCAATGCTTTCTGCCGGACATTGGAATACCGCATAGCCTGTACGACCCGTTGTCCACCTACTCGACACTGCTTGTGGTACGGGAAGGTTCAAGGTTGTCGGATACTGAGTAATCCCAACTGCCGAACTATCCTCCATCCCCTGGTAATTTCAAGATGATAATGGTGTCCACGTTCGGGTCGATCTCATGTATAGCGTAGGTCATTATAGTCGGGTATGGTCAATGAATCGATTTGAGTGGTAGTGGTTCGATGTTCTCAAGGAAGATCCGGAACAGTATGTCCAATAGGCATAGGGCGTGGTCTTATGTAGACCGTGAATAACGCGTTCAGCGATCGAATTGTTCTGTCAAAGTCTGCTCCTCATCCGTCGGTGAAAGGCAAAGGCACTGTTCTTATGAGATAGTTGGTGCCTGGTGCATAGCAGTGCAGCAGTACTCGAGACATACCGCTCAACTGTAGAGATCGGAACCAGCTGGGGCAGTTGTTGCGATGGGTCAATTGAACGTGAGCTGTTCCGACATGGGTGTAGACAGCATGCGCGTCACCGTACCTTGAGCGCCTGTTGCCGGCTTCAACAAATTCCGTAGTATTTTCGAATTGAATGGCTCGAATTACGGGACCATACGCGCGCTTCGTCAAGTTGGGGATACTCGATGCTAAGACATTATACCAAATGCGTGACTAGAGATATAACAAACAGCCTCCGCTTCACACAAACGCAAATGCTATCGCTCTATTCAGCGGTCGTTGGACATTGCGCGTAATTTGAGTATCGATCGAAGAGATGAACAAGGAAATAGGATTGAATGCGATGTTTGGATCGATGATGCAGTCTTCGGAGGCCGGGTGTGGCGTCTCCATTCGGACTAGCGTGAGCTCGGACCCGTGGGTTCGCCACCATACAGCCATGGCCCTCGAGTGCTCTGTCTCCTTTTTGCTCATTCGAGATTGATCACATCACCACGCACGCGACTGCTGCGATGAGTTGACTTGCGGCTAAGCCAGCACTTATGACTCCTATCCTCGTCGCACTTCGCGAATGCGTCGTGTATCTCCTGTTCAGCCTCTGGCCCATTTGATACGTAAGCGCGTTTCGTTCTCTTTCAAGCTCCTCTAATCTGAGCGCCTTGTAGGCTTGAGAAGGCTGCGACCCGCTTGCCACTAAAGAAGGTGCAATACTGGAGCCTCTATAGACGTCGTCGGCTGAAGCAGGCTGGGCGGTGCTTCTAACTCCTTGTTGGCTGCGCTCGGCCCCCAATTCCTGCTCGATACGTTGCGCTGTCGCCGAAATAGCCTCGTCGTCGCGAGCAATATGGCTATCCCACGCCTTGCGAATGTCGTGGAGGGTCACTATTGTGCACTCAATATCTTCGTGAACCGAGCGCATGCTTCCAGCCATCTCGGTAACGGCATCCTCAAGCTCATGCAACTCCTCTCTTCGGGAACAGTGAGCCATTTCCGCTATTTTCTCACGGGCTTCGTCCGCCTTAGCTTGCAGTGTCTCGAATGATCCTGTCAAATGCTCAAACAACACTTGGCCGGCACCCGTCTCATGAATGAGCCGATTCTGATCCACCAATTCCCGTTGAAATGCCAGTGTTAGCTTTCTGCCTTTTCCCACAACGTGTTGGAGTATTTTGGCTGCGTCTATCTCTACAGCTGATAGCCTGACTAATTTGCCACCTCGATGTATAACATCATGACGAATCTTTGCATCAAGTTCCTCGTGTCGGGCTTCAGCTTTTGCAAGTTCACCTGTGTTGACCCTGTCCCACATGGTCGTTGCTATGATTATCCCGCAGAACGCCTCTTCTCCGCACATCTTCTTGAAAGCACTCAACGCTCGCACAGCGGAACCTTGAAAGCGGTTGTTTGTTATGCAATGAAGGTAAATAACCCCACTAAGTTTGATCTCTCTCTCGTAAGCGGCTGCTAACCAGTATGCTAGCTCTTGCAATGTTTCGCCGTCGGACCGTCGACTATCGTTAAAACCAGGCGTATCAATTAGATGAACAGTCCGTCCGAGAACGCTAACGGAGTGTATGGACACTTGACTCGTGCCTACATCTAGCAATTAGCGATCGGCCCAGGCTTCCAGTCCGCCAAGAAGCCTACATGATGAGAGTCCATGGCCTGACAGGCTCTCTACAGGCTTGGTACAATGCTCAATGAAGGTGGATTTGCCGGCGCCAGTCATTCCCATGACTGCGATAAAAACATCATTGGGACTACCGGGCCGAGTCAGCTTTATGGATCCGGACAATGAGCATCGACTAACTCAACGGGTTGCGAGCCTTTAACCTGTACAGTTTCCATGAGGAAATGGTAGGTGACTGAACCAAATCTTAAACCAGTGTGTACAGATTATGTCGGATTGGCGTCTAGTGACGACTTTGCTGTAGCAATGTTGCGTCGCAGCTTTCCTTGCGGCTAAAGGCAAGTTACCGGTAAACCTAGCACATTCTCGCTGCAAGGCTGAACATCAGGCTTCCAGCCCGTTGCTCGACAGGCACCAATCAGCAACGTACACGTCAAACTTAGTGTAGCGGACGGTGCTGCAGGAATACCGATGTAAGACTGCGCCTCCACACCCAGGTGGAGTCTGTGCACGAGTGCGCCTGCATGGTAGCAAGCTAAGGTAAGCACTCCAGCTGGAGTCAGCAGAACATTACAGCCTGCTCGCATTAGCAGCTTGTGTGCGTTTGCGCCTGTTGCCGTCGACTTGCCACACCATCACGCGGTTGTCTATCACGAACGCTCCCATTGTCATGTACGCAACATGAGCACGCTCAGAAGTTCTTCAACTAGAAGGGGGAGTTGTGATGTGCCGGAGTCAGCGCGCTCCTCTGGAAATCCTTCCATCACACTTCCCTCCTCAGCTCCAACTGTTACGGGCTTCAACCACAATGCACCGTCTACTCAGTACACTTAGGACCCCAACTTGACTTACTCATCTAATTTGTTACTAGAGCGATTGGCATCCTCGTTATGGGCCTCACAGGCGCTGGCAAAAGTACCTTCATCTCACAGGTCACACAAAAAAGTGTAGACATCGGGCATTCGCTAGAGTCATGTATGTTCGTCCACACCGACAAGGACCTAAGCCTGATCGCGTCAAGGTACAACTGATGTCAGTTTCCAAACATTACAGCGAAAGAATGGCCAGGTGGTATATCTCATCGACACACCAGGCTTCGACGACACCCATTTGGAATATGCAGCAGTCTTCCGAAAGATTGCTTCATGGATCTGTACCTACTGCGATGGCTATGGGCGCGGCCTTCGTATAGGCGGAATGATCTATGTTCAACGGATAACCGACACGCGAATGTCTGGTTCATCTCTCAAAAGCCTCCGCATCTTCGAAAAGGTCTGCGGCAAGCGAAATTTCCGGAATGTTTTGGTTATCACGACTATGTGGGGTTCCTTGAAGACGAAGGAGGCACGAGATTCCGCAATGATGCGCCAGAAGATGATGGAGGAAAAGCCTGAGTTCTTTGGAAGTTTGACTAGAGCTGGAGCTAGAATGGAGATATACCAGGGCGACAGTCAGAGCGGTCTCCGTATCATCGAACTGTTAGCAGATACACGGAAGACGGTGGTTTTGCAATTACAGCATGAGATGAAAGACGCAAGAATGAAATTGGAAGGAACGACAGCGGGTAAGTACTTGGAAGGTGAGCTTGCAAATACGCGTGAAAGGTACGAGGCGCAAAAGCAAGAGCTAGAGGAGTGTGCGGAAGAGGCTCACGACGATGAAGACCTCAGAAGCGAATTCTTGGAGCAAGTCGAAGACTGCACTCGCCTCGTCAACAACATAATACATGACCAAGGGAGTCTTTCTGTTACGCTCGAAGACATGCGGAATGAACAAGCGGCGTGGTGCAGCGTAGCTCGCAACGAATACGTCGAGGGTAACGTCCACGAAAACAATTCTGCGCGCATATTCGAGCTTGAGCATGAAGTCCAAGGGCTCAAACAAGTGATTGAAGAGCAGCGCGTAGAAGGTCTCCTGGCACAACAAGAAGGAATTGAAAGGATTGAGGCAGCCAAGAAGGAAATCGCAGAAGCCAAGGAACGCGATCAGGTTGCGCGGGATAAAGCAAAGGATAGGCGAGCGCCTCAAAACGAGGTTGCTTTGTGGATGCGAAATTTCTTTGCTGGAAGATATGCTGAAAATTTTGTACAACTACCACGTCGAGCTGACTCCATGCCCGTGGAGACGAGGGCGCCCAAGAAGCCCGGCACAAAGTTTTGGAAAAAGCGAAGCCGATCAAAGGGCCGCCAGAACCGTGATTTCAACGTCACGCGCACATCTTCGGATGAGCAGACGAAGCAGCTCTACACCGTTTTGCACTATTCTCATGAGCAATACACCCACGAGCTTGATCATTCTGGTGTATCGGAAAACGACTACGAGAGCGAGACGGAGGACTCGGCGCCTCCAATGTATACGGCGTATCAGGCTCATTCATACACACCTGTGGCCCTGCCCTCACCTAATAGTCAATACCACGTACCGCCTCACGAAGTATCCATCGATCCTACTAGGACGATGCGCGTTCCGCCCCCGCCCCCACAACCTCCATTGCGAAGAGTTCTGCATTCTGTCGGTTCGCCACACCACCAACTTATTATCAGATCTCCTTCTCACCTCAGCACCACGCCTGGAGAGCCCAATTGCCGGGGGTAGTGCCGACAGATCGGACCCAGACGTTCTCTAAACCTGGTGTATATCTACAATTCCTTGACGATTATCATCATAATTATAGGAGTTTAGCGACGTATAATGTATACTATAGCTGTCGCTGGATCTATAGCGTCGTAGGATCTCTACAGATAGACTCATCTAGTCCTCAATCATCGCGCGTTTCTAACCATAAGACACCGCCTGGCGTGGCGCAGTCTAGACATGGCGTGTGGCTGTGAAGAGCTTCCTTGAGACCGGCTATGTCATGCCTTCCAGGATGCATGTACTGGCTTATCAGAAAGATGCACACAACACGAGATATGGGCGCCATCACAGAGCCGACAACCATCCGGTGAACGTCGAAGGACGACTGCGTGACACATGCAGTGTGGATTCTGTGTGATGGAGGGGCAGATGCAACGCTGGTTCGTCACCCACTAGCCTATTAGCCGTCGCTCTGCGTTGTCACTTGATGACCAACCCCGTGGCTTGCAGATAGGTGTAATATGCGGACATGGTACTTTGGAAGCGCACGGCTGATCCTAGCGTTCTGTAAGTGTATGCATGGACCTATAGTTCCAGTCCTGGATTATATCTTAGCAAGTGGTTGCCTTCCAGCCTTGTCGGCATCGTCGTTTCCTTTACTTACGAACGGGAAGCGCTCGTCGCCTTGAGTGAATTGCGACGACTCAACAGACTCTTTTCCTTTATCAATCGTGTCAACGTCAAAACAGCTATGGCGAACAGGGTGGACAGCCCTCATCGTGAGGTACCTACGCTTCCAGACTTGAGGTATGAGCCCACCAATGTTTAGACGACTACTGGCTAACTGCCTTACAAAGGCCTGATGATATCATAATCGCTGTGATGGGTATAACTGGTTGCGGCAAAACCACATTCGTTAACCTATTCTCTGATCGAAAGCTCGAGGTTGGACACGGACTGGACTCATGTAGGAACCAGCGTTTGCTCATGCACATGGCCAACTAAGACTCTTTAGGCACAGTATCCGTTCAAGTCGTACCCTGTACGTTTGGAGGTGGCGCGAGAATATACCTTGTCGACACCCCAGGCTTCGACGACACATATCGCACCGACTCTGAAATCCTGCGAGAAGTTGCGCTTTGGCTGAACAAGGCGCACTCTGAGAAACTGCGACTGGCAGGAATCATCTTCCTCCAGCGGATATCAGACGTGCGGGTAGGTGGTAGCGGGATCAAGAATATCAAAATGTTCCAGAAGTTGTGCGGTGACGGGCCCCTCGCGAGTGTGGTGTTGGCGACAACCATGTGGGACATGGCTACCGAAGATGCCGCAATCAAGCGAGAGAAGGAGCTGCAAGAAATGCCACAGCTCTGGAGACGAATGATAGATCACGGCAGTCGCGTCTTCCGTCACGACAAGGGGGAGGTGTCGGCGCTCAGAATCATCAAATATCTCGTGAAGAGGAAGAGGCCCGTGACGCTCGACATCCAACGTGAAATGGTCGACGAGAAGCTCGAACTCGTCGACACTGGCGCAGGGAGTGCGCTAGCATCAACAATGGATACGCTCATCAAAATCTACGAAAAGAAGCTAAAGGATCTGGAACAGGAACTCAAGGAGGCGCGCGAACAAAACAACAAAGAGGACAAGGAGATTCTGGAAGCGCAGCGAAGACATCACGAGGAAAACCTCGCAAAGCAGCGACAGGAGATGCAGAACCTACACGTCAACGCACTGCAGCTCGTAGAAGAGACGAAGAAGCGCTTCCAAGAGAGCCAGCAAAGCATGAAGCGTGCGCAAGAGGACCATGCGGCCGAGCTCGAAAAACAGAGGGTTCTGCTGCAGAGGCAGTTTAGGGAAAAGTACCTCCAGATGATGCATGACCGGGCGTGTATAGTAATGTGATGATGGCATCCAAACAAAGGCACATTTGACTTTGCATGGAGTAGTGCAAAATGGCGATAACCGACTGGACATGCGAAATCGTAAAGCCACCCGGTACAAGCTTCTGGAGGATACCAAAAAGGACCATACTTGTTCGCCGCCGCCCGCATCCTCCTCACAGACTCGGACGCGTAGCTCGCGAGTGGATCCTGGGGTGTTGTCCGCATAGTTGAGGTAGAAGAGGAATGGATTATCAGCACCGATGTTCTCAGCATACGCGCTGATCCCGTTGATGAGATGTGCGCCTGCGCCCTGGAAGAGGGCATCCTGCTCGGCTCCCTACCAAGAGATGTAGGGCTGGTACACTGATCTGCGTCAGCTTACGACACTGTACTTGCAGGCTGTGGCACGTTTTTCTACTCGTCCATTCCTTTCAACAGAGTGCATATCCTGAACAGGACGGCGCAACCACTGCTTGGAAATTGCTCGACATGTTCGATGAAGCTGGCTTCTCAAAGCGTGTCAAATTCGATTCAAGGACTGGATCCTACGTGGGGTTGTACTTGTGCTGCAAAGGGTATACACCTCCTGGTGGCATATTATATTGGCCGCGTCTTTGATTGGTTCGCTAAAAGGTGGCTTACAAGGGTTGATATAATTTTACCCGAACAAGAAGCAAGAGTGTAAATCGAGTACAGCTTGTAGAGTTTTCATGTTCACATGGGATATATTTCCATCAAATCCGCTGCTGTCTAGAAGCTAAACTTCATGCCACCGTTTGCGCAGATGACGCTACCAGTAGTCCAGCCAGCCTCGGGCAAGCAAAGCATACCAACAATACCACCAATCTCCTCGCTGTAACCCGGCCGCCCACCAGCATTCTGCGACGCCTCGTAAATCTTGTCCGGGTCGATGCCCTTGCGTGGAGCGGCAAGGGGCGTGTTCTCGATAAAGGGCTTGTTCTGCGCAATGAAGGCGTCGTCGTTGCTCCAGTACATGTCGGTTGCGACGGGACCTGGGTTGATGGCATTGACGGTGCATCGCTCTGCCAGCTCGCGGGACCATGTCCTAGTCATGCTCTCTAGCGCTGCTTTTGTGCCGCCGTAGATGGACTGGCCCTTGTACCCCAGCGACGAGCTGACGGAGGAGAGGTTGACGATGCGGCCTGAGCGGTCGTTGGGTAGGTATAGGATGGCAGCTTGCAGGAGGAGCAGAGGTCCGCGTACGTTGATGTTGAACTGCCTAGCAAAGTCCTCGCAGTCGACGTTCTCGACGTAGTTGTTGCCAGCCACTCCGGCGTTGTTGATTATGATGTCTAGTTGGAACTTGCCCGTCTTGGGGTGCTGGAAGTTGTTCTTGGTGACCTCGACGAGATGCTTGGGCCCGTTTTCAGAGCCCATGCTCGCTTGTACGCTGATGGCTTTGATGTCATGTTCGGCTGAAAGTTGGGCGGCGAGGTCTTGGGCGGTCTGGGTAGACGAGTCGGAGGTGTAGTTGATGACGACGTTGCAGCCTTTGCTGGCGAGATTGCGGGCGATTTCAACACCGATTCCTGAGGCTGTCAGTATGGGATCGGGGCGATGGAGCGCCTTTGCATACCCCTGGACGCTCCGGTCACAATGGCCGTCCTGCCCTCCAACACGCGCTGGCCAGAGCGACCGGCCAGGTTTGTCGACGCAGTTCGGGTGTGGGCAGGTCTTGAAGCCATGTCGAGTTATGCGAGCAAGATTCTCCGTGTCTGTTTTCACTGGCTCGGAAAGAATCTAGGTTCGCTGTCTTGTACTTGCTCTGTTGATGGCGGGGTTTTATACGTGATGCGGGGTTGTGGAGACAGCTCGATAGGGCAGGTACTCGGTGGTTCCGCCGCATCATCGTGAAGCCTTGTCTCGGACATTGACCGACTATCGTGAAGGAGCGCCGACAATGTCCGACGATGTCCGACTCAGCAGACAGACTGGCTTGGAGTTGCTGGAGAGAGAGAGAGAGAGAGTTGATGGCATTGTGCAAATGTCGATGATCTTCAGGGTCTGAGCTAAGCCAGAAGATGCCTGTTGAGATGCAGGTCTGAAGACTCGGCAACGAGCTTTGGCGCACCAGCTGATTCATGTCGTCATGGACGGTGCCAAAGATTCGAGCCCCGCCGGACGTGGATGAGGTTGCGCAAGCTCATGACCGCAGAGACTCCGAGAGCCCTTTGGCCGATGTCGGTTTGGGCAAGAGATGGCGGTGGGCAAGCTAGTGGGTGAGATGGCGGTGGGCAAGCTAGTGGGTGAGATGGCGGTGGGCAAGCTAGTGGGTGAGATGGCTGTGGGCATGGGAGCGCTAAGGGAGGAGCCCTGGTGAAGGGCCGGATTGTTCTCGCCGTTGCAGAACAAGGTTGCAGGCGGTGAGCGTGTCGTCGAATCAGAGCGCGCCTGACACCAACCCCGCGACGTTGCTGCATACGCCAGCAAAAAACATAAAGCACACCATCCGCTATCGTTCTTGGTTCCTACCTCCCTCCTTCCCCTCCTCCTCTGCTCTCCCTCCTCTCTCCCATCCCCATCTGCCCCTTCTTCCCCCAACCCTTCACAATTGTCCGCAGTGGACCATCACATCACCATGGTACACTCATCAGTGCTCGGTTTCCCCCGCATGGGTGCGGACCGTGAGCTCAAGAAGGCCAACGAGGCCTACTGGGCTGACAAGCTCTCCCGCGACGACCTGATCAGCGAGGGCAAGCGTCTGCGTCTGGAGCACTGGAAGATCCAAAAGGACGCCGGTGTCGATGTCGTGCCCAGCAACGACTTCGCCTTTTACGACCACCTTCTCGACCACATCCAGCTCTTCAACGTAAGCACACATCGTCCCCGCAGGGGCGGCAGTCAGCTAACAAGCCTAGGCCATCCCAGAGCGCTACTCCAAGCACTCGCTGCACAAGCTCGACGAGTACTTTGCCATGGGCCGTGGCCACCAGAAGAATGGTGTCGACGTCCCCTCTCTGGTACGCTACAGCCATCTTGAAGCTCTCAACACCATCTAACCCCAGCTGCAGGAGATGGTCAAGTGGTTCGACTCAAACTACCACTACGTCAAGCCTACCCTCCAGGACAACCAGACGTTCAAGCTCGCCGAGAACCCCAAGCCCGTTGCCGAGTTCCTCGAGGCCAAGGAGGCTGGCATCACCACGCGCCCCGTCCTCATTGGCCCCGTTTCCTTCCTCGCGCTCGGCAAGGCCGACCGTGGCCAGTCCGTCGACCCCATCTCTCTGCTCGAGAAGCTGCTGCCCGTATACGTCGAGCTCCTCGAGAAGCTGAAGCAGGCCGGTGCCGAATACGTCCAGATTGACGAGCCGGTGCTCGTCTACGACCTGCCCCAGAAGGTCAAGGATGCTTTCAAGCCCGCCTACGAGAAGCTCGTCAGCGACAGCCTGCCCAAGCTTGTCCTCGCCACCTACTTTGGTGACGTTGTCCACAACCTCGACGTCTTCCCCAGCCTGCAGGGCGTTGCTGGTATCCACATCGACCTTGTCAGGAACCCCGAGCAGCTCGAGAGCGTCATCGGCAAGCTTGCCTCCAACCAGGTCCTCTCCGTCGGTGTCGTCGACGGCCGCAACATCTGGAAGACCAACTTCAAGAACGCCATCGAGCTTGTTGAGACGGCTGTCCAGAAGCTTGGCAAGGACCGCGTCCTCGTGGCCACCTCCAGCTCGCTTCTCCACACCCCCCACTCTCTCGACAGCGAGAAGAAGCTGCCCGAGGAGGTCAAGGACTGGTTCTCCTTTGCGGTCCAAAAGGTGTCTGAAGTCGTCATCATTGCCAAAGCTGTCAACGACGGCCCAGCTGCTGTGCGCGAGGCTCTCGAGGCCAACGCCAAGTCGATGCAGGCCCGCGCCTCGTCTGAGCGCACCAACAACAAGGCTGTCAAGGACCGCCAGGCTAGCGTCACGCCTGAGCAGCACGAGCGCAAGTCTGCCTTCCCCGAGCGTTATGCCCAGCAGAAGAAGCACCTCAGCCTTCCCACCTTCCCCACTACCACGATTGGATCCTTCCCCCAGACCAAGGAGATCCGCATCTCGCGTAACAAGTTCACCAAGGGCGAGATCACCGCCGAGGAGTACGAAAAGTTCATTGAGAAGGAGATTGAGGAGGTTGTCAAGATCCAGGACGAGCTTGGCCTGGACGTCTACGTCCACGGCGAGCCCGAGCGCAACGACATGGTGCAGTACTTTGGTGAGCGCCTTGACGGTTATGTCTTCACTACCAAGGGCTGGGTGCAGTCTTACGGATCCCGCTGCGTCCGTCCCCCCATCATCGTCGGTGACATTTCGCGCCCTGCCCCCATGACGGTCAAGGAGTCCAAGTACGCCGCCTCGGTTGCCAAGAAGCCGATGAAGGGCATGCTCACCGGACCCATCACGTGCCTCCGATGGTCATTCCCCCGTGACGACGTCCACCAGTCTGTCCAGGCGCAGCAGCTCGCCCTCGCTCTCCGCGACGAGGTTGTTGACCTTGAGGCAGCTGGCATCTACGTCATCCAGGTCGACGAGCCCGCTCTCCGCGAGGGTCTCCCTCTCCGTGCCGGCACTGAGCGTGAGAAGTACCTCTCATGGGCGGTCGACTCGTTCAAGCTCGCCTGCGCTGGTGTGCAGGACTCTACGCAGATCCACTCGCACTTCTGCTACTCGGAGTTCCAGGACTTCTTCCACGCCATTGCCGCTCTCGACGCCGATGTGCTCTCGATTGAGAACAGCAAGAGCGACGCCAAGCTCCTCAAGGTGTTCGAGGACAAGGCCTACCCCCGCCACATTGGCCCTGGTGTCTACGACATCCACTCGCCCCGTGTTCCCTCTGAGCAGGAGATCAAGGACCGCATCTCGGAGATGCTGACGTACCTCAAGCCCGAGCAGCTCTGGGTCAACCCCGACTGCGGTCTCAAGACGCGTCAGTGGAAGGAGACCAAGGCAGCGCTTGTCAACATGGTCAACGCGGCCAAGTTCTACCGCGAGAAGTACTCTTCTTAGGCTCTTTGCCCCACTCGAGTGGGCATATCCTTTTTCTTGACTGCGTTTCATCAACGTCGAGTCGCTTTCAAGCAGCATATCAACATGCTGCTTGGCTTTGTTAATGTGTGTAATGACTAAGTTATGATACCCAAAAGTTCAACCTGCATCATGGGTGGTTTGGCGAGGTGCAAAAAAAGGATGTGCATGAACGCATCTCAACATGGGCGTTCATGACAAGTGCAGCCACTAGGCTGGCTTTGGCGTTTTGAGTTCATGGGGACCATGGGCGACGATTGTCGTGGCAGGGCAAGAGCTTCTGTGTTTTTTTGAGGTAGACGACATGATGCTGAATGATGGGCTGAATGCGAATCACCACAGTTTTGCTCTCATGACGAGTGTTTGGATGTTGTTGTGCATGTGCGTGGATAGGAGGTGGTCCTCGACGCATCCAACGGCCTGCGCAGATTGTGATGACCAGCCCAGCGGCCCGACAGGAAATACACTAACCTGTGGTCCGCATATGTTTCAGATGTACGACACGATCAGCTGAGAATGATTGTCCGACGTCTGGATTCTTCGCGTGGAAACCGGCTTCGCGAGCGCCGAGGTGGGGGGTCATAGCGACCTCGAAAGCTTCTACCAACCCAACCTCGCTCCCATCCTGCCGCATCGCAGACGTGTGCAGCACGCTCTGCAAGCCACGTCGCAACAGGCTTGTTTCTCGTTATCAACGGCATGTGCCAAGAACAGACTCGTTGCCGGCGTCGGGCTTTGTGGCTTGCCCACGACCATGGCATGTGAAGAAGAGACGACGTTCGCCAAAGCCCGTTGCTCGGAGCGACCGTGTTTACTAACGGACTTGGCGCGGGAAACCGGGGCCAGACGCGTCCCGGGCGCAATCCCCGACCGACGTTGTCTCTCCCCTTGATTGGACCGATGGACGCCACCAGCCAGTCTTCACCCGAATACAAGCAACCCGGTAGCGCATTGCGCAACTGCGTGGCATGGCTTGCGGGCTGGGCCTCTGTTGACAGACCTCCCCCCCCCCCCAGTAGCCACCAGCCGCCAGCCACCTCGATGGTCCCGTGCATGAACCACACATCTGAACTGAACCCACCTTCCCACTTCCGTCTGCGCATCCACAGCTCCAGCAGCACTGTATCGTCGTCTACTCTGTACTGCCCGTCGCCACAAAGTCACACAGTCGCGGTGCATGGGACGTCCATCCCCGCATTCGAGGTCAAGGTTCTCCTCGCGCAAAGTCATCCTTCTCCATGTCCCTCGAAAGGCGGATGCAGCGGCTCTCGTTGCTTCCAGCTTCGCTTCTCCTCTCCGTCGCTGTGGCCCAGATGCCCTACAACCCTACGCGCCTTCTCCAGAGCAATGACACCCTCTACGTCTTCCGTCCCTCGTCGCATTCTCCCACACAATTCGCCCTGAGTACCATCGATCTGTCGTTCCAGGTCAGAGCGTCCAATCTACCCTACAACACCCTGTACGCTACGCTGCCCTTCCTCGACGACAATGCCCCGCGCGCCTTCACCCCCGTGCTCGACCATGACGGCAACTTGACTGTATACACTGGCGACTGCACTTTGGGTGCGAGGGGTGGAGAGTTGTGGCGTTTTGTGCCGGACACGTCGGAGAAGGTTGTCAAGGGCAGCTGGAGCAGGCAGGATACCTCGGTTGTCGACGGTCAGCATACGCCCATCATGGGCGCCAACTACCTCAGCGGAGGTATAACCTTCTCGTCCATGGTGGGAGCCAAGGCTCCCAACACCGGTGCATACTTCTTTGGCGGCATGTGTCCTGACCAAAACGACACTGCGAGCGACTGGCAATCGGCGGCCAACTACTCCAACTTCATGGTCACCTTGCAACCTTCTGCACACGCCGATCAACCCCTCCACTACGACATGGACGTATCCTCCAGTCGCGGACCGCCTGTGCCAGAAGCTGGATTCACCATTACGAGTCTTCCGGCTACCTTTTCCAACCGAAGCGACGGCACGCAGATACAGCAGCAAAACTTTGTCCTCCTCGGAGGTCACACGAGTGCTGCCTTCATCAACATGTCCCAGATAGCCCTCTTCTCCCTCCCGGAACAGGCCTGGACCTTTATTGGCGTCGAGCAACCCGACACTTCCCGTACAGATTTGGCTATCCGAGCTGACGTTGCCGCCATCGATCCTCGTTCCGGCCATACCGCCGTGCTTAGTCCGGATGGTCAACAGATTATTGTCGTCGGTGGTTGGGTGGGCGACATCAATACACCGGCAGACCCTCAGTTTGCCGTACTGAATGTCGCGGATGGTTATGGTGGTAGTGGTGACTGGCAGTGGATAGCACCGTCTACCACTGGCGCAGGGTTGCCGAACGACGCTGGTCTCTATGGCCACGGCGCGGCCATGTTGCCTGGCGGTGTCCTCATGATTACCGGAGGTTATTCTATTCCATCATCTGGTACGCGACGGAGAGATACTATGCCAGCAGCGAACACGCAAACCTACTTCCTCAACATTACCTCCAACTCCTGGATGTCCGATTACACGCCGCCAGCCGCGCACGCTCCATCCGAATCTGCAAACAGCGGCCTGCTGTCTACAACCGGACAAAAGGCAGGCTTGGGAGTTGGTATCGGTATCGGCCTAGCTGCTGTATGTGGCTTGTTCGCACTCTGGATGTGGTATACGAGGCGCGCAAACAAGCAAAAGGAGCTTCGTGAAAAGCAACTACAGGAAATCTCCTACACCACGCACAGATACAACGTTGACGGCGCCATGCCGGGTTTCGATGGTCGCGGCGCACGCTCTGACGCTCTCGACCATCTTGTCGATCAAAACGGCCCGTACTACTTTCCATCCGGCACGCAGGGTGGCCAAGGCTGGAAAGCGACCAATCGAGGAGATGTAGAGAGGACTGGCTTGCTAGTCGAGATTCCAAGTCCGACGCGCGGACTGCGACGTAATCTGAGCAGCAGACCTCAATACGCCATGAGCAGACCTCGGGGCCCAGGAAGCATACATCCCATTGATGAATTGGAGGAAGAGCCTGATGAGGAGTCGGCGCACGACGACAACAACAACAACAACAACAACACACCAGCTAGGCAGCCAGAGATGACCGAGACACGACCACGATCTGGGGCAGCTATACTTGATAACGCTTCTGTTCTAGACCCCTTTACGGAATCTACTGGACGTAGCAACGGGCATGGGAATGCTTTCCATTCGACACCTTCTTCCCCTCATCACCAGAATACCGAGCTAAACACCAACCAGCCCATGATTGCAGGAAGATTATCGCCTGACAAGTCGAGCTCGGAACGTACAAGCTCCAACCTGAGCGAAAGGAGCACGCTGTCTTGGACGTCTTCCAATGGTGGCGTCGTGCGCAGTGCCTCTATGCGTTCGGGTCCCATGTTGAACACCGCTACACGCGGCAACCCGTTCAAGACGCCCGATTCAAGTCCGACTCATGACAAGCCTAACAGGAATAGCCAGACCGGTCGACACTCTCCAGATGATACTCGAACGCAGTCCTTTAATAGTCTGCGAAATAACGGGCAATATGATGTCGACTCCTTCCACACACCTCAATCGTCGTTTCCGCATCTGCAAGCCCAGGGAGAAGCACTCCTCGGTGGTAACCCAGAGCGAGCCAGGCCAGACACCGGCTCATCGGAGTCGACTACACATCGTGAGACAGACCGCAGCAGTAGTCGAGCTGCCACAGCAACATCATTCGCTCTGGACCTGGCGACGCCTCCTCGTCCAGCGATCAAGGAACGCAGGATGAGCTGGCTAGGAAGCGTCCGCAGAGTGCTAACGCGCTCCGTCTCAAGCGCAGAGCGCACGCGCTCCCTAACCGCAGCGGCCATGACCTACCACGAACCCTACAGAGACGATCCCATGTCCCCTTTGGGTGTAGATCCGTCTCCATCGTCCATCATTAACAATAGGAAATCCCTCCCTGCGACATCGACAACACCCCAACGTGCAGCCTCAGACGCAAGCTTCTGGCGCAACCGCCGGGGCAAACAAGATTGGCTCGAAGAAGAGCAGGACCCCGCATGGCGCCGCACCGCTGGCGACGACTGGGGCGCACCTGAGGATATTGCAATGGCGGAACGAGAACGCGCAAGGAAGGAATGGAGGGAAAGGGGGAGCAATCTGCTCGTTAATATCAACAGCGATGAGAGGCTGCCCACGCCGCGTACGCCCATCTCGCCCGATCAACTCGGCGTGCCATCAGCCACCGGCGACGAACGACCATGTACTCCTGCCTCGGAAGCGGACTGGGACGTTGAAGCTGCAGTGGAGAGGAGAGTTGTGCAGGTCATGTTTACGGTGCCAAAGTCCAAACTCCGCGTAGTGAATGCCGACGTGGATGGGGCTAGCATGTTGAGTGTTCCCACCAGGGACGCCGATGAGCCGAATCGCGTCAAAGACCTTGCGGGCAGGTTCGAACAGTTGAATAGTAGCAGGAGTAGTCCGAGGACGAGTCCGAGACCCAGCCCGTCCAACTCGATCAAGAGCATAAAGGTTAGGAACAAGGCTAGTACTGCGAGCTTGGCGAGGCAGACTAGTTTGAGGAGTGCGAGGGAGAGGGTGGGTAGTGGGGCTAGTCCTAGTCTTCGTGCCTTGGGCAAGGGCAAGGAGGGGCGGGCTGAGTAGATTGGTGGATTTTTTTGGTGTGATGGTTTTGATTGGACGGGTGGTTTTTTTTTTCTTTTCTTTCTTGTTATTTGACGATTTTCTTGGTTGTTTTATTTAGCTTCAGATTCGGGTTCAGCGCTTGGTGTTTGGGATATGGCGTTGATGATGATGATGATGACGATGATGATGGATACCTTGATGGTTGCTACTGGATGCGCTATGCTATATGCTATACCTGTGTGGGAAGAGGAAGAAGACGGTGGGACGAGTGGGTGCAAATAGGATGTAGAAACGAGCAAGTTTTTTTATTCATTCATTCGTTCATCCATCCATCTATTTGTCAAAAAAATTCTTACTGATGCATTGTTCTGACGTGAGAGGCATTGTTGGCGTGTGAACGTTGGCATCTCTCTTGGATAGTTTATCACATCAATATACTCGATACACTCTATTTTGACCTCGTCTCTCACAGCTCCCCACGGGAAATGTCTGGTCGAGCGTCCTTTCCGTTTTCTCCTTGCTCCCCGGGTGTGACATGACAGGCGTGGACCAGCCCGTGACAAGTGCGACGGAAAACCCCCATTCTTCGTTGTGGGTGTGAGGTGGTGCGAGTGTGATGGGGAATTGTGGATTCGGTGTTACATGTATCCGTCCTTCTCCCAGTGCTTGTGCGAGAGACGATCGGGATAGGTAGTAGTGGCGAATGAAACTCTTTGGCTAGACCATGCGGTTGCTCGACTGATTATTTTTTTGTTTGTTACCAGAGTGGGTAGGTGGCTCGGGGTAGCGTGAATGATGGGCAGGTAGGAAGAGATGGTGGGCGACCGAGGTTGTGAGAGTGTGTGTGTGTCTACATTATGCACCGAGTGCACCTGGCGAGCGGAAACAGGCCTGATGGGGCGACAACGAACGGAGAGCCCGGCGTCGGAGGTGGTCATGTCGATAGCGATCCGGGTAAGGAGGCGATGAGATGCGGACCGACTTTCGACTCCAAAATCGATTACGACTCCCGAATCGACGTGTGGTGTCGCTCCAGTAGAGACTTGGGGCTATGGTGGTGTGTAGCTGCGTCAGATACAGACAGTCACAAACAAGAGGACACCAGGCCGACGCCCTTTCGAACTGACTCTGGACTCGGGTTCCACGTCAGCGCGAACGAGGGGAGAGGTCTACCACGGCCTGGGGTAGCGACAGCAAAAGTCACAGCAAAGGATGCGATACCGCCTGATCCGATAACCCTGATATTCAATCTCGAAGACGGAACGTGCACTAAGACACTCGACTACCAGATCTTTGCCAGATGGGCAAACTTCAACGCACTGTTGCACCAGCTGCGCGAGGATGGCATCCTCGTTGATGAACTGTGGGACGTCAACGAACACATGCAGGTCGGCAGTGGCGACTGGGATGCCAGAATACAACCAGGGTGCGTAATCGAAGCCTGGTGTCTCGGCAACGAATATGATGAAGACTGCATCGACGATAGCGGTAGCGACAGCGGGGATGAGACGGACGAGGACGAAGCCGGTGACGGGGGTGTTGAACGCTGCGATGAGAGGGGCGTGCGACATGAGCATCCATGGCGGTTTGCTCGATGGAGAGAGCGAGTTGAACAGGAGACGTTGAAGAGCAAGACGTTGACGAGAGAGCCGTCGCGGTTTATGATGTTGATTTGGTGCATATGCATGATTGTTATCGTTGTGTTGGTTAGTGTACTAGGCACGTAGGGTTCGTAGAGCGAGACTGGACTAGATCTCTCTTCCGATCCTTCCGACCGTTGGCAATGGAAAGAAACTCTACCTTGGTCCGACAAGCCTGCTCTGAATTGTCATGGGGCAAAGGTGTTGTCGATGTTGTGCTTGTACAGGCAGGTCCAGCTGCAAACGCGCCAAGTCCAAAAGGGGCTTAGCGGCTTCGCTATGTACGAGGCGGGCTTTTTCCAAGGGGCGTTTTCCCTCATTGACATTGACATCATGTACATTGCCATCACCTGGACACTCCTTCATCACTGTCGACAACGTATTTCCCGGCAGTTGAGCACCATGTCGTGTCAATCTACGGCCAAGGTCATTGACGCGCGCATTTTCGAACCAGAGTGACCACACCGTCGCGATCGCGTTCGACGCGTCTCAACCCGGAAGACCATGTCTAGAACATGGACAATTGCGCGGCACCACGGTTGCTGTTCTAATCCACAGATGGCATCATCGCGCCAAACCGCGCTGCTTGAGATGAATCGCCTGATACGGCCACGTTTCCCAGCTGTTCAACAAACACAATGACGGGCGTCACACATTCGTGGTCTTCAGACTGCGTTTGTGGGTTCAGCAGCCGGGGCTCTCCCTCCATTTCCTGATGAATGGCTGCTAAACAAAGGCAACGCCCAAGAGTAATGCCGCCCTGTCCTGATGGGTCTGCGCTGCTCTGCAGTCACGGCCTGCTGGTGACTTTGAGGCAACGAGCCTATCTGGCGGCTTTGCCCTGCTGCTGCATCCTCGTTGTTCCTGGTCTTTGGATCAGTTGAGCATCGATGGGCGCACAGCATAGGTGGGATTGACGTTTCGTTTCAGCTCGTACACTTTTTTTCTCTCTCTATTCCTCTCTTCTCCAATGGCGTGTTGTGTTTGCCTGGATAACAGTCGTCGCAGGCTACACCACAGTGATGTGTGTTTCAGGCCTACCTGGTGAGGCTGCTAGTTTTCAAACGTGACTGGTCTTCGCTGACCTGAACGTCATGCGCCGATCTATCCCCGTTTCGCCTGGCTAGGCAGCCGTCTGGATCTCTTCAACTGCGTCCATCCAGGACACATGTTCAATATGCATTGTTTTACACACAAAGAATTTATGAGAATTCGTCTTTCCTGACGAACCGGCGCAAGACTTTGAGCGTGGTGGCATTCCTGCTCATTATGCCTCAGGCCACCCACGGGATTGGACGAGCGATCCGAAATTACATCACGGAGCTACTATACTGCTGTCAGCTCTGAAAAGAAGTTGTTGGTCATCAGCACTAAATCAAAGCGGATTCGATATACAATCTCGTATGCCGAGAGCTGTGCGAGGTCCTTGAGGGGGCAGGAACTGTGACATTCCGGCCTTTTGTCACCAATGATGAAACCTCTACAGATGTTGGTCAAGTCAAGGGCAAGGGAACTTCAAGACCAGGCTACATCCTCGTCAGCTCCATCTCCGACGATGCTCACCGTGGCGCTTGTAGCGCCAACCAGCTCATTCTTTGGGATCTGGACTAGAATGGCCGTATACTTACAAGGAAGAGCCCATCGATCCCGCTGTCTTGGCGACCAAAGCCATCTATGCGATCGCCCCAGATCTGGCCGCGAGCCACGAATGGACAAGGGAGTTCATCGATGCTTCCGCACTTCATACCGAGTTCATGAACCCGCTCAGTAAGATAGCCGCAGATCATCACAGGCGTCATAACACCATCATCGACACTGCGACGCTGGGAGGTTTCGGATCGGTAAGCTTCAGCACTGATGGCAAACTGCTGTTGTATCGTTCAAAAATGATTCTACCCAGCAGGGTATACGCGCACCACAAGATCTACCATTAGTCGTCATCTACGACTTGGAAGAAGATAGCGAGATTCACCGCCTCACTGGACATACAGATGCCATCATGTGGTCGGCTGTTAGCCCAGACAAGAAGTGTGTTGCTACAGTGTCCTGGGATGGAACGCTGCGCATGTATTCTGTCTCTACTGGAGCCTTCATGTGGGTCACAGAGAACTCTGGAGGCAGAGCTGGGCTGGCGCATTCTCGTAAGCAGTGTCCTCGTGTGAACAGCATATGAAACACATACTGACTCTAGACGCCAAACCGTAGACCAGGTTCGAAGCTGATTGTGTGGAGTTCCAAAACGGCAAAGTGGTGCAAGTCCATGATGTTGCCGACGGACGGAAGACGGCAGCTATGCAGGAAAACTTGTCCCCTTGGTGCCGCTGCCTCGAATGGCATCCAACCAGACCGGAGATTGCACTCTGTGTAGACAGAGATGTGTACGTCTGGAATCCTTCCGATGGTCCTAACGGCAAGGTTCTCCAGCATTTCAAACTCGAAAGTGACTGAGAGCTCTTGCAAATGTTCAATATTCAGGCTGTTGGGTGGATGGATCAAGGTCGACTACTCGGACTCCAGTCAAACGACGGCTCAGTCCTGGTTTACAACGCGGAAAACAACACGAAGCAATTGTTCCGGCGGTCTGCGGGTACCATGGCTGGTTATGTCGAGGGCGGTTTTTACGGCATCGTCCAAGACAATCAAGGGCATGATGTCTACGTCGTTGTCGGCGGCGATGAAAAGGTACACTTCTGGCGGACAAGTGTTCCAGCTTCTCCGTCATGGTGGGAGAGGGAATCATCATCAGCGACAGTAGAGAAGAAGACCTTTCCAGAGACGGGCAAGTATGTCAAAATCACGAAGAATTCGACCAAAGCACCACCAAAAGACCGATCCGAAAAAAAGAGTTGGGCTGGAAAGGGTGCAGCACTGTGGATTGCTGAGTAAGGCTCTCAGTAGTGGCAGAGAGGTATCGGCATGTCGGCATGCTGGACAATGAGACTGATCTGGAGAAATGGCATCCTGTTGGCCGCGATAGCAGTCTGGTTTCCAGTCATGATACAGTACCCCACTTCTCCGGCCTTGCCAATATTTCTCGCCAGCCAATTACAACGAAGAACATTCTGAAGAGTCGACCATGTTGAACACTTGCTACAGGGCTGCAGCACGGTACATGCCTAGGCTAGGGGTGGCCGGTAGCGAGTCTTGCTCACACTTAATATCTATGGCCTCTGATTGCTGCTGATATCGGCGCCGACACGGTACACGTTTCGTTTTCACCCGTGACTACACTCCGTCCCGAGCAGCTGACACATTGCTTCCCGCACACCGGCGCATGCGCCATCAATTACTCTGTTATCTTCGTCGCTGTCCCACACACGTCGGATCATCGGGTTGCGCAGTCCGAATTGTGTGCGTATATTGACAATGTGACGATCGTTGTGTTTTGGACATGTTGGGACATGACTATTGCCTCACGGCTGGCTAAAGGCGTTGCGGTCCGGACAACCGTCTCCGCGCTTACATTGTACCCTTTCAGGCTGAACCCCACACCGCCATTCGCTTAGCCCCACGCGGTGCGGCTTATTGTGCTTTGTACCTTATATGAACCATTGAGGAACATGACTGTCTTGTGCAAATCCCTCTTCATCCTTTTTACGATTTGCACGCTGGTCGGACTTTCGTTTTCAAGGTCATCTTAAGCTTGCGTTCCTGCTGCTTCTTCTCGTAGGAGTATCGACTGCCTTCGTCTGCCTTGCTAGCAGTCTCGTCAACGAGCATCGAGTTTGATACTCGCGTTGTAGACTGAATCAGCGGAAACGCTAAGACTTTGTGCCTGTCACGCGTTCTGCTGCCGCTCTCGGTCCCGCGCTCCAATTGACTTCTGCAGTGTCACTAAACACAGTAAGCTACGCCCTTCAAGCCATGTCGGCCGTTACATCTCTGTATAACCAACCATCACGTCGCGGTATAAAAGTTCCCCGTGGGATTCACAGGTACTATCCTTGTTCATACTCCAACCATGATACAACCTACCCAGGATGGCGAGCGGTATGAGCTCACAAGCCCAACCGAGATGCCCAAAGCTGGTGCATTCTTATGGAACCAACGTATGATGATTCAGGTCACATGTCGTGGTTTTGCAACTGCGCAATATATGCAACCTGAGCCCGCCAAATACGCCTACGCACCCAATCTCGAAGCCAAGACCTTTATGCAGCCGGAGCAGAATTACTATGCTCATCATCCTGGTCGATTTGTATACATCAAGGATGAAGAGAACGGCGACATCTTCTCGGCGCCGTATGAGCCGGTAAGGGCAAAGTTGGATCGCTTCACCTTCGATGTAGGCAAGAGCGATATCAAATGGACCGTGGAGAAGCTCGGCATTCGCGTCGAGATGACCTTTCTGCTTCCGACAGACGACGTGGCCGAACTCTGGAGCATCAAAGTCACCAATATATCCGGTCGCAAGCGAAACTTGAGTGTTTACCCCTACTTCCCTTTGGGTTACATGTCGTGGATGAACCAGGAGGCAGAGTGGAATGTCAATGTCGGTGGCGTGGTTGGCAGCTGTAAGACGCCATATCAAAAGGCAGAAGACTACCCAAAGACAAAGTACCTCAAGGATAAGACTTACTTCCTCTGCGAAACCACACCAGTGGCATGGGAGGCCAAGCAAGAAGCCTTCGAGGGTGAGGGAGGACTACAATCGCCATCGGCATTGAAAGAATCGCAGCTCTCCAATAGCGACGCCCGTTACGAAACCCCAACTGCAGTCGTGCAATACTGGGCAGACTTGGGCGAGAACGAGAGCAAAGAGTACAGGTTCCTTTTTGGACCGGCATACGATGAAGCAGAAATCTTGGATATGCGCAAGAGATACCTCAATAAGATGGCGTTTGCAAAAGCAGCCAGGGATTACCAAGACTACATCATGAGGGGCAACGGTTGCGTACGTCTCGAGACCCCAGACAAAGATCTCGATAACATGGTCAACAACTGGCTACCACGACAATTGTACTACCATGGCGATGTAAACAGACTGACCACCGATCCCCAAACGCGAAACTACCTACAGGATAACATGGGGATGAGTTTCATCAAACCGGAAGTAGCCAGAAAGGCTATTACGACTGCCGTGGGTCAACAGGAGAAGAACGGTTCCATGCCAGATGGTATCCTACTAGCAAAAGGCGCGGTGCTCAAGTACATCAACCAGATCCCTCACACTGATCACTGCGTTTGGCTACCCATTGCCCTCGAAATCTACCTCAGCGAGACTGGCGACTACGCATTATTGGACGAGAAGGTGACCAGCATGTATGGTGATACATTTACCGTATTCGAGCGCTTCAGCCGCGCAATGGACTGGCTCCTCTCATCAAATGCGCGAGATGACCGCGGTCTTTCCTACATTGCGCAGGGTGACTGGTGCGACCCAATGAACATGGTCGGTCCTAGAGGCGTTGGCGTATCAGGCTGGCTCACAGTCGCAACCGCCTACGCCGTAAACCTATGGGCACAAATCTGCGAAGACGCCAACAAGCCCGATATCGCAAAGAAATACCGCACCGGCGCCGACCAGGTCAACGAATCGGCCAACGAGCACCTCTGGGACGGCGACTGGTATGCCCGCGGTATCACGGACGACAACGTTACTTTTGGCATCAAAGACGACGAGGAAGGTCGTATCTGGCTGAACCCACAAGCCTGGTCGATCCTCGGTGGTGCAGCTTCTTCGGAGCAGATTTCGAAGATGCTCCCTCAGGTCGACGAGCAACTCACAACACCGTACGGCGTAGTCATGTTCGGTCCGCCATTTACAGCGATGCGCGAGGACGTCGGCCGTGTCACGCAAAAGTACCCCGGTCAAGGCGAGAACGGATCCGTGTATAACCACGCGGCTGCGTTCTACGCATGGGCCCTCTACGGCATTGATGAGGTCGATCGCGCGTACAGCACTCTCCGCGCTATGATCCCTGGGCCTGATGAAGAAGATTTGATTCGTCGTGGTCAACTCCCCATCTTTATTCCCAACTACTACCGTGGTGGGTATGGAATCAGGAAGCTAGACCGCACGGCGGGGCGCTCAAGTCAGTTGTTCAATACCGGCACTGTGAGTTGGGTGTATAGGTGTTTCATCGAAGGTCTATGCGGGTTGAGAGGCGTGAGGGAGGGTCTGAAGATCGCGCCGAAGATGCCGAGTGCATGGGATGAGATGAAAGTGAAGAGGGAATTCAGGGGTGCGGTGTTTGATGTTCAGATCAGGAGGGGAGATGTGAAGGATGTAAAGGTTGTGGTTGATGGACAGGGATTGGAGGGTTGCGTTATCAAGAATATTGCTGCTGGACAGACGTACAAGGTGCTTGTTGAAGTGCCGAGGGCGAAGAAGTCGGCGACGAATGGGATGATGTCAAATGGCGTGAAAGCGAAAGCGGGCTTGACTAACGGGTCAGCAAAGAAGGAAAATGCGGAGGGGAACGGCACGGATAGGACGGGGTAGACGAATTGTAGATGATGCACGGAATTTAACATCTCGTTCGCTTGCAATACTGCCGTTAATTGTAACTAAGAAACTTACCCGAAGGCGAGTATGATCATCCTCTCATCCACGACGTTTAAAGGTGATAAATTCCTATGACTCACTGACGTGAAAAGAACATATTCACGCTATTCCTCCATGCGTTCTCCGCAACCTCCTCCACACAAACGCCCTTGATCCCAGCCACAACCAAAGCCACCCTCTCTATATTGCAGCTCTCGTTTCTCTCCTTCACCATATCACCCCTGTTAAACTTGTCCTTCTTCTTGCTCCCCCAAGACCACTTTGTCGCATTCTTCAGATACGCTTTAGCCACTTCACTCGAAGCTTGTATATCGCCCCACGGCGCATCCGTCTCAATCTGCAGCCTGTCCAACGGTACATGTCTGATCATGTCCAAGCTATCGCGGTCTCGAAAGGCGAAGTTGTTGACGCTGACCTGTAAGCCCATCGAGATCAAAGTCTGCATCTGCTGCGTAGTACCAACGAAAGAGTGAACTAAGCCAGATTGTAAAGGCAGCCGGTCCAGGTAGGGTCCGAGGATAGAGACAAAGTCGTCGAATGCTGCGCGACAGTGGAGGAACAGGGGCAGCTCCCATCCCGCGCTTACAATCATGTCGAGCTGCCGCTTGAAGACGCGTAACTGGACGTCTTTGGGTGCTTCAGCCAACTTGTCGTAGTCTAGGCCGAGCTCCCCGAAAGCGGCTAGTAGATGTGGTTCTTCCTGGAGAGTTGCCGTGATACTTCGTGACAGGTTCTGATAGTATTCTTCGCCACCTTCATCTGCTTCGACGGCATGGTAGGGATGCACGCCGATAGTGACCTTGAGCTGCTCTGGTCGATACCGCGCCATTGCGAGATTACTTGACGCGTCGGAAGCGTACATGCCCGTGAGCATGACTTTGTCTACCCCCGCGACCAATGCCCGATCTAGCACGGCATCAAAGTCGGGCTCATGGTATTGTTTGCCTCGATAGACACCGGCGAACTCTTTGGCTGTTCCTGTTACGGCGACCTGAATACCTCGACATGTTGTTTCAGCGAAGCCGTATCAACGCGGGGATGGTGGGCGCGTACGTCTACGTATTTGAGTTTTGTGGACGGTGCAGAGGGAGCTCCACTGGGAAATCCTTCTAGTAACGCCGATGTTGACATTGTGAGTTGGGATGGAGTATGACAAGTTGAATACAGAAATGATGTATTTCTCGAGGTGCATCGCCATCGGAAAGGGGACTTCCGATCTCGGAATCTAAAAGTGGATCGCACCCCTTGGCTCTACTCAGACTAAGAGCATCATGCACAGTGATTTCCACCACTGGAACAATCTGCTATACCTGTTAAAAATTAACATAGGCAACTTTGTCTACGTCCCTGGATCACAGCAGCGACAAGTCGTGCTCGACAACACGAGTACGCTGTGCCAAGTCTGTTGCTTGGACGACCTCAAGGCCATGATGGCTAGATTCAGGAAAGACTCTGCTGTCGATAGACGCCCACATGAAGGTAGTTGGAAGACTGATGAGAATGATGATGATACAGAGGCTGGAGCACAGGAGGTGGATGAAGAATCGTCAATCTAACAGCGGCTTGCCGCACCTACGCGAGCCAGTATGTACGTGTCTCGTTCTCCCCGCTATATCGGTACTGGATATTTTAGTGGTATCGTAATATTTACGGTAATTGTTCGATGAAGGCATCTTGCAGTTGATATGAATGGGTGTTGGCAGATGGTAGCTACAATACAGCTCCGCATGTCTGCATATCCGCGTCACGTGCCGCCACCAGGATTTAGTGCTGACTAAGCAGGTCCCGCCTTTTTCGAGGCTTCACAGCGTAGCCTCAACACAGTGGAACATAGCTCTGGCTGATCTACCAGCCATCATCGTCTTCCCGTCGCACAGTTTGAGTTAAACAATGCGCACCATCCACGCTCCAGTGTTCTAGCGCTCGCCCCACTGCGAGCAGCGACTAGACGGGTCCCATCTTTTGCCTTTCGCGGCACTTGATCCGACAGCCTGGCGACGCTTATCCTGAACTATGCTAGCTGTCTAGGGAAATACCACGACAAAAAGTCACAACTCGATCCGTAGACCATGGTTTTTTCGTTGGGTGAGCAGTAGCCAGGTAGAGTAGTTGGTGCTATGTACTTGAGAAGCAAATTGATCTTGTGGACATCAACACCAGTAACTATTGGCCTGCTGGCCCAATGGCAAGGCGCTTGACTACGATTCATCGATATCAAGAGATTGCAGGTTGTAAGTAGCATCTGAAATGTCAGCAAGTCGAATGGCAATGTTAACAGAATTCAAAGCGATCCCTGCGTAGGTCATCACAAATCTTTTTTTCTTTTTTTCTTTTTTGCATGTGTCGCATAAGGCCGACGAGGTTGGTCGTTTGAAAGCATGTCACGAGTGGGGCGCACCATCAAATGTGGCTAAGGTATGGCCGAGCCATACGCCGAGACCGCCCAATATACCAAGGTGCTTATCAGATCGTGCTATCGAGAACGAGCAGACTTTGGACTCTTAGTTGGCTTGGGGCGAGTATTAGACAATTCCTGGTATGCTATTGTTAACGTGTCTTGCTGTATATGACAATATGAGTACATATCACCAGCCTACACTTATTTCGCGACATTGATACCATAAGCAGCGTATGGAAAGTCCTCAAGGCTGAATCGCAGCTCCGCCATCCAATCGTCCGACATCAATCCCCTATCCTCAGCAACTACAGGGCTCTTAGCATCCCGTTGAACAGGCCCCCCATAATCCGGCACCTTGCCATCCTCCTCCGTCCTACCCATAAGGACATCCATCTCCCTCCCCTTGCAAACCTCTGCCAGCCCAGGATGCGGCACCCAGACAACCCGCATTCCAGCTCTCCTCGCCGCCTCAACACCCGCAATCGAATCTTCAAACACTAGACACTCCCGAGGCTCCAGGCTTCTCTCCCCGCGAGCTCTCTCCGCGCCGTTTAGCCTTTTGAGAGCGAGGAGGAAGATATCGGGTTCCGGCTTCTTCTTGTTGTCTGACATTTCTGGGTCGTCGCCAAAGACGTGCAAGGCAGGATCGTCGAATGTCGCTTGTAGGACTGATATGTGCGATGTTTTGAGCGCGAACTTTTGGTGGCCGGCGGAGCTAGCTAGTGAGAGTAGCACACGAGGCGACGTTCTTGTTTTGAGGTTACCAAGAAGGGTTTCGACGCCTGGAAGCAGTTTGCTATTCGTGAAGAGGTGTGCGCTTTCCTTCTCCTTTGCTGACCATTCAGCGGATGTGAGGGGTACTTGAGCCCAGTCTAGCAGCCGCTTGGTGCCCTTTACAAGCAATGAGCAGGTCGAAATTTGCCTCGAGGCTATGCAATACGAACCCTTGTTCCTCTACTTTGCTGCGTAGCTTTGATCTCCCAGGGGTAGTCTGGTCTTCCATACTCTCGAAGGATGTTGTTGTAAATGTCCGTGTAGATGTCTTCGGAATTGATGAGAGTGCCGTCTACATCAAAGATGCATGCGCGCACAGGCGGCAGCGAGCCCATGTGGATTACTTCGGCGAAATCCAGAGTACTGATAGGGCGTGATCCAGGGGCTTGTGTTCTGGCTGCAAGGCTTCAAGTTTGTGGTGTGTTCTACTTGGAGTGTAGGTTTGGGGTTATTTCCATCTACCCCGCGGGAACTAACCATATAGAGATCGGTTCGTCACCAGCAGTGTGAAGCAATCTTGCTATCTGCCACAGTTATCAACACCCATTTTTACTACAAAGCAGCTGACCTTTAGGTATGGGCAGCAGACAAAAGCTTACAGTCTCTTCAAGCATTGACTCACCACTCAATTGACTTTCTATCAGAAGTGTAAACGTATTCAGTGCTGTACTTCACCCCCCTTCGATGCACCACTCCACAAGTCTCTGGCGGAGGAACTGCCACCGGATGCATTCCAATTATATTCCAAGAGATTAGTACTTACCGCATTGCTTCCTGAAAGACTTGCAGAATGATGTACGCTGCCAGTCATCAGCTCCTTGGGTGGCCTCGTGTATCGCTACACCAGTCAGCTAGTTCTCTCATACTCACAAATCCGCCTCTATTCTATGCTAGACTACACGGTCCATTAATTGCTGAATGGGTGGCAATGCATATATCGATTCTCCTGCATCCAACTGCCGTTCAATCCCCCTCACACTAGATACTTGCGGATGCGAATATCAATATATTCGAGTGCGTGTCTTACATGCATACCAACTCCCCTTACCATCCTAGTCTCCGTACTGTTGGGACTCCTCTTGTTAGCGAAAGACATCGTGGGCGTTGTGCGCATGGTTCGGCTTGCTGCCACAAGTGACTGCGAGGGTACAAGATGACCTTTAGGTACATGGTGGCTGCAGGGTAACCGTATTAGGAGGCCAAACTCCCTTTTAGAAATACCCACTTATCTTGAGCTAGACTTCAGCCGACCTACACATGTATGCAACTCTGCTAGTGTCGGACGGCAGCGTATCTTATTCGCAGATTTTCCCCACACGGGTCGACAGCCACCGGCGGTTGATGTGCGCCACCCTATTTCCTCTGCATCCTTCAAACTTAGAGGCCGAACTGATGGAACAATGGGTGGTAGTGGGTTGTGACTGTACGCAGACCGGATGGGAAGCTCGTCGAGCTATGATGTCGCGTCGGTGACCGCGCTCAGGATGACGAACAGGTATTACCACTTGAACGATGTAACCATTCGATCCAGCGCAGCTAGCTCATCTAGAAAGAGTCGATACTGATATGGTATCGTAAGGCTGCGGCATGAGAGCGGCATAGCAACCTGGTGTCATGTACGTAGCTATTCTTAGCGCTAGTCGTCAGCTCGGTTTGCACATCGTGGACACGGGATCTCTCGTATGGTTAGGTAGAAGAGTCCGAATCGTCCCGTATATTAGGCGCGCTATCGCGCAGCAACATGTTTGTCTAATGTCGGCAATGTGTAACGAGCAACGTGCTGCTAGATCCTGAGATCATCAGACATGTCCACGAGCACGCCGGTCCATAGCGCTCGACTGCAGCAAAATCAATAGGAGAGTTTGTAGGAAGCTAACAGCTTTTGCGGAAAATATATTGAAGCTGGCGTGTGTAGTTCAGGCGCTGATTGGCTGTGATAAGATCCTTTACTTATCCGGTAACACCAAGCAGCGGAACACCTGCCTAAGCGAGTACCAACAAGATAGCAGATCGTATGTCGTCCCTGTTCTTTTGCTTGTCAGCCGCAATATAAAAAAAGTATACTATTGAAAAAATGCAGCTCGCGTGCTGACACGTGCAGACAGCGCCGCAACCATGCAGCCCGGCTGTCACCAATGCACCTACCGAAAGTGTAAAACTGTACGGCCGTGGTGTGGCATCGGCCTGATCAGGCACGGCAGAGCATGGGCTGAGCGGCGGCCGAGGTGGAGAAATACTAGACGCTTATATACATCGTCTGCCTGGGATGCTACACGACATTCCGGGTGCTGTTAGACAACCGGTCCGCCTTCTTACACTCGGACTCCTGTCGATTGCATGTACTTTGGTCGTTTTGTTGACTTTCCCATTGCGTCGCAGATGGCGCAACTCCATGCCTCCCGGCATCCATTTAGTCTACTGCTCCTGATATTGTCCCTAGTATGGTACAGTAGCGGGCAGAGTACCTCAACACCTGACTTGCCTAGCAACACCACGACCCCTGAACCGAAGAGAGGATGGAATGCTGAAGGGTGTTATATCGACAGCGTTGGCGGCCGAACGCTGTCCGTGGGAATGGGAGTAGCCGGCGCTATGACGAATGCGAAGTGTAGAGACGCATGCCGAGCAGAAGGCTTTGTACTGGCTGGTACTGAGTACGCTGGCGAATGTTTCTGTGACGAACAAATCAGGAATAATGGCGGTCCTGCACCCGACGGCGAAGCGAAGTGCAACATGGCGTGTAACGGAAACCAGATGGAGATGTGCGGCGGTCCAGATCGCTTGACGCTCTTCCGGTTCTATACAGGTGGTGAATCGACCGCTTCGACAACTGCTTCACCAACGGCTCCACAGACTGCTTCGCAGGCGGCGTCTGCAACCAAGACATCAAGTGCTGTGCCTGTTGCTACTGGGCTTCCAGAAGGGTTCGAGTACAAAGGCTGCTATGTTGACGGACCTGGATTCCGCATTGTCCACTATCAACAGCCTGATGACCAGAGTATGACCATTGCTTCATGCGCCAGCAGGTGCGCCAAAGCTGGCTATGAGATTGCAGCTATGGAGTATAGTTACCAATGCTTCTGCGACGATACTGTAAGTATAGTCAAGAATGTCAGTCTACCAAGCACTGACTCTCTCGCAGCTGAGAATGGGCGGTAAGCCTGCTGCATCCGAGTCGGAGTGCAACACCAAGTGTTCAGGCAACCAAGAAGAGACGTGCGGAGGCCCCAACCGCATGAGCATCTACTCAAGCCAAGATCCCTTGAAGATCATCCAGGTTCCGACTCCGGTCCAAAACGTGAGCGACTGGAGATATCAAGGATGCATTACCGACACCGACAACCAAGTTTTCCCATGGAAGCTCGTGAATCAGACAGCCAACTCACCAGAATGGTGCCTAAGTCAGTGCCAAGCCTTTGGTTACCAGGCAGCCGGAATGGAGTACGGTGAAGAGTGCTATTGCGGAGACGTCGACGGTATTGAGAAGAGCGGTTCAAAAACGGTAGCGGAGTCTGAATGTAATATCGCTTGTCCAGGCGATCCCGAGGCCCTCTGCGGCCAAGGCAACCGACTCAGCTGGTACAAGTGGGAAGGCGAGCCGCTATATGTGTGGGAGTACCCCAAAGGCATGGCAGCTGGACGCTACGAGTTCTTGGTTGGTGGGCCTATTATCCCCTTGATCGCACAGCCTGGTGTCAACGGCAAGGTTTCCCTCCTTGAAAAGCATGGAACAGGAGAGCCGAATACGACTGGTGCATATGAGTTTGATCCATCCATTGGTGGGGACATCTTTCATGCGTTCCGTGAGCTAAGCGGCATCAAAACGGACATCTTCTGTGCTGCCGGCCTAACCCTGCCGGATCGTGCCGGTCGACAAATCAACATTGGCGGATGGTCGACAGATTCGTTATTTGGCGTTCGCATGTACTGGCCAGACGGTTCTGCCGGTGTTAACGGTACAAATGACTGGCAAGAGGATGTCAAAACCGTCAAGCTCCAGAGGGGTCGTTGGTACCCGACGGGAATGGTGATGGCCAATGGATCGATGCTGATTGTTGGTGGGCAAGATGGCTCCAACGGCCCGCCTGTGCCAAACATGGAGATACTGCCCACTGTCGGGCCTGTATACGAGGCGCAGTACCTTAGGGACACCGATCCATACAACCTTTACCCTTTCCTAGTCGTGCTGCCATCCGGTGGTATCTTCATCCAGTACTATAACGAGGCACGCATCCTTGACGAAGTCAGCTTGGACACAGTTAAGATGTTACCAAAAGTACCAGCTGCGGTCAACGATCCCACAGGAGGGCGAACGTACCCGTACGAGGGTACTCAAGTCCTCCTCCCTCAGTACTACCCTTACGATGCACCGCTGGAAGTCCTCATATGTGGTGGCGCGGCAAGACAACCCAAATGGGGGCTCGACAACTGCGTCAGCATCGAGCCTGATGTCGCCGATGCTGAATGGACTCTAGAACGCATGCCTTCTCGACGTGTCATGTCGTGCATGGCAACGCTACCGGATGGCACCTATCTCATCCTGAACGGAGCTGAGGTTGGCGAAGCAGGCTTTGGTCTTGCAGACCAGTCGAATCTCAACGCTGTCCTGTACGATTCCCGGAAGCCACGACACCAGCGCATGAGCGTCATGGCCAACACAACCATCGCGCGCATGTACCATTCCGAAGCCGTAGTTATGGATGACGGACGGATACTTGTATCAGGCTCCGATCCTCAAGACCAGGGTAAACACCCTCAGGAGCACCGGATCGAGGTCTTCCTTCCACCGTATCTGCTCTCCGGCGCAGCGCAGCCTACCTTTGACCTACCCCAGAATGACTGGATTTGGGAGGCAGATTACTCTTTCACTGTAACTTCGTCTTCTGATGGTCCCATCAAGGTGTCGCTGCTCAGATCTGAGTCGAGTACTCATGGAAGTTCCATGGGCGCGCGTATCCTATTCCCGAGCGTATCTTGTTCAAGCAGAGCGTGTACAGTCAAGGCGCCGAAGGGTCCATACGTCGCTCCAGTAGGTTGGTACAGAATGTTTGTTCTAGATGGGCCTACACCCTCGCATGCGAGGTGGGTGCGTGTGGGTGGTGACCCGGCTGCGCTCGGGAACTGGCCTGACGCCGCGGCCTTTGAGCCATTGCCAGGCCTTGGACCCGTGGGCAGATTGAGCGCCAACACGACCGTGCCAAGGTCAATCTCGACCGTTGCTCGCACCTTCCAGAGCTAATCAGGACCTTGGGGGAACGTCGAGCAATCTAATGTCTATTTGTCAATTTGTTAGCGATAGTGGAAGTACTCACGTAGAGCGGGGTCCTGAAGTACTACCAGGCAGAATGTATGCCCTGAAAGCCTGATGAATCTTGATGTGTCTAATGTACATGTGCGGACAGGTTGGTCTGATCACCGCTGAAGGTTAGCGCTGGTGTTGGGCCTAAGACAGTGGGCATACACGCAACGTACTACTTGAGCTGACCGATTTTGGGCCAAAGTCCCTCGAACTCCCTCTCCCTACTGGACTCAGCGATTAGGAACTGGAAGTCCTACTCCTGGCTGCAGTTTGGCGTGCTTGAGCCAAAACCCTTCAGATCATCTCCTCGACCTCTTCGTCGCTACTTGGGAAGCTCCATTCACTTGACTGGTAATAGTCGTAGTCATCATCAGATCCGGTCGTCGTCTGTGCCCTTGCGCCGCACGTTCGCGTGCTGAAGGCAGAGTAAGCAGACCTCCTGGGCGATGTCGACCTGGACCGACGGCGCTTTATGGTCTGGACGTAGCTTACAGTACTGAGATCGGTGCGTGGCACGTCTCGAGCGGGAGACGGTGAACGGGGACGCTTCTTGGTCGGTGTGGGGCTCAGGGCTTTTGGTTGCGCGTCGTCGCCCGTGAGATCAATTACCATGTGTTCGTCCACAGGCTCAGGGTCGTCTTGCGAACTGACTGGCCGATGATGGTTCCTACTGTGGTATCTTCGTCGAATGCGCTCCTGGATTTCCTCTTCGATTGCGCGTGACTTGACACGCTTGGTAAGTTGCTGTGGCATTTCCGCTGTGACCAGAGCCCAACGTTCGAGATGGTCTGTGGATCCGCAGACGCCATCCGGGGCTATCTGGTCGTCTTCTTTCTGTCGCTCCTCTTGCCATTTGCCTACTCTGGGGGCTTTGTAGTTATTGTTTCGTGGCCGCGGACGCCACTTGTTGTGAGCATGTTGCGACATGGCGAATCTTGAAAGAGACAAAGCAGGCGCAACTCCAGATCCGTGAGCTGCGAGTCACAATCTAATTCAGTCACGAAGGGCGAACCAGAGTTGATGGTCTGATGAATCGAGATGCTGGGCGGCAGCGGCAAATGGCGGGAGCAGACGCGTCGGAGCAGGTCGCGTCAAACTCGGAATCAGCGACGACGTGCAGAGTCGGCAGAGGCCAAGAGTCGGAAAGGTGCAGCCAACTCTGTGGCGGATTCTTCTCTCACGAGATGTTGCTTTGATGCATTACCGAAGATGCGACAGTCGACTGTTGGTGGCGGCAACCGGTACCTGTGGTGCTGGGGGTTGCTAGGGAGGGGAACGCGCCTCTTGGCGCTGTCTCGATGGCTATCTACCTTCTTCCCGTTACAACTCTCCATGCTCCTCCATCGAGTATCTTGTATCCGCCTTCTTTCCACGCCAAACGGTATCATCACATGCTAGTTTCGGCGCGTCAGCCTCTTGCAGCAGCCACTGACGACTTTGGCTAATCCTACAACAGCCGGAGCAGACGCGGCGATTACGCCCGGCAGCCGCTTACGACGACTTCACCAACTCGGACGGAGCGAGGGATTGCATGCCATTATCACGTGCCATTACTAGAAGCTACCCCATGAATAAGACACGGCATATGCAATGCCATGGTAAACTCCGCCCGTCGACCATCTCTCCCGACATGATTGGCCGGGCGCCTGAAAAATGCGAACCCAACAACGCCGCACTGCTCGTCTACGCTTGGGTTACCAGCGAGCTGGATACCGCGCAATCCATCTAAAGCGCGCGGGTAGGAAGCCCAAGACCGCCAGTTTGACCGCCCCCGCCTTGCCTCTCGTTGTCGCTTTGTCGAAGAAAAAGAAAGCAAAGGGAAAAGGAACATGTCAGCATCGAACCGTTCCCCAGACACTAACGGGAGCGCCCCTGATTACTCCACCGCTGAAGAGGCTAGCAGCTCCGGCCCGTCGCTCGAAATCGACGTGCGTTTCCTGTCCCATAATTTGGTCATGTTTGTCTCGCCCAGCTGACAGCTGTCATAACAGACTGAGGACACCGAGGAACAAAGCGATGAGCGCGACTCTGAATCTGGTGATTCTGCTTACGGGGGCAACCAATCTTCCCACACCATGTCCGCAACCTCCTCCGTGTTCAACTTTCGCTATGAAAATGGCAGACGGTACCACGCTTATGACGAGGAAAAGTACCCGGTGCCTAATGATGAGGTGTGCAACATACTAGTGTGTGGGGTGATGCAGTTGCTGACACCAACGCCAGGTTGAAGTAGATCGACTGGACCTACAACACCACGCCTTCAGACTCACCCTCGACGGCAAACTATATCGAGCGCCGATCCCCAAAGACGTGCAAAACGTGCTCGATGTGGGGTGTGGAACGGGCATCTGGTCGATTGAGTTCGCCGATGAGCATCCATCCGCTCGTGTTCTCGGCACTGATCTAAGTCCCATCCAGCCCGCTCAAGTGCCCCCCAACTGTGAATTCCTCATCGATGACTGCGAACAAGACTGGATCTTTCGTGATCAATTCGATTACATCCACGTGCGAGCCATGGTAGCAGCAATCAAGAACTGGGACCGCTTCTTCGAACAGGCCTACACCAATCTCAAGCCAGGAGGCTACCTCGAGTGCCAAGATATCGCCTTCCCCATACGATGCATGGACCCTGGCATCACTGCCGAGGACTCCCCCTTGATCCGCTGGTCGCAATACTTCCTCGAGGCCGCCAGAAGAATTGGCCTCGACGGTACTGCACCGAGACACTTCACGCCACAGCTTCATAACGCCGGCTTCAAGAACATCAACCTCAAGTCGTACAAGTGGCCTGTTGGGAAGTGGGCAAAGGGCGCGAGGTCCAAGCTATTGGGTCGCTTTGTTTACGAGGATCTCATGGACTGGCTTCCAAGCGGTTCGCTGGGGCTGTTCACGCGCGTGCTGAAGTGGTCGAGGGAAGAAGTGGAGGTTTTTCTATCCGAGTGTAGAGCGGAGGCCAAGAGGAAAGACCGACATTACTATGCTGACGTGTAAGTCGTTGTCACTGCGAGCGAGTGACGCTGCTAATCCTGCAGTTTCTTTTATTACGCCCGCAAGCCGGAAGGTGCCAGCTATTCAACTGCAGAACCAGATTTCGTGTCCTGGGAGGAATCAATAGATGGCGATGAAGAAGCCGACGGACACCATGTGAGACCATCGACCGCAACTTCTACTTCTTCGGCACCGCAAACAAACGATGCGATACACAACAAGGTTGACTCCCTTGCCGCTACCGCTACCAAAGCAGACGACACACAAGAAAAGGACGTCAAGGACTCTACAAACCAAGCATCACATCCATCTACATCAAACTCTCAGGATGAGAAACAGCCAGCCACAGACGTAGATGGCAGCACGTAGAATGAAATATAGATGAACATGTATGACCAGAATCAAAACCACGCATCCCACGGGCGTCCCAACACAACCTCGTACAAGCCAAGCACAGCCGTCGCCTCTATCCCACCCCTCCAGCAGCAACCCCCAACCTACCCACTCTCCACAAACCTCAACTGCTCCACCCTCCTCCTCTCCGCCTCCCGCACCACCTTCTCCCACTCCCTCCTCCTCTCCTCCTCTCCCGCCCCCCTCCTCCTCCACTCCCTCATCACCCTCAAACCACCCAACTCCCTCCTCACATAATCCTCACTCCCGTCCTCTCTCCTAGCCCTCCACCCCACATCCTTCTCCCACAGCATCTTCTCATGCCACGCATCCGGTACACCCTTGTAGTCGCCGACTTCGCAGCCGAGATGCGAGAAGAGGCGGTGCCATGCTGCGCGGTGCCCTTCGTAGTCTGTGCGTAGGCCGAGGGTAAGGAAAGGGGCAGGGAGGGGGAGGGGGAGGTCAACGGGTGTAGGCGTGGGTCTAGAACGCGACGTCGTTTTCTTGATGGTGGTGGCGGTAGGCGGGCGTGCGAGGGGTGCAGAGCGGCAGTTGTTGTGGTACTGGTGTTGTCGCGAGTATGGGTTCTGCGGTGGTTGTACAGGCAATCTGCTCCTTTGGCCAGCAGGAGTGTCTCTCTTCGGTCGACGATTACTAGTGGGTCGTTTTGGTGCAGCTTTGGCTCTCAAACTCGATGCCTCCCCCTCGCGCCTACTTTCCTCACCTTCGCCTCGGCATTCTGGCTTTCTTCGCCGCCTTGGCCTGCGCTCTTCCCCTTCTTGTTCGTCCTGTTGCAGAATGCCATCGAAGCGACTGCGCTTTAAACTCTTGCCCTTGCCCTTGGGTTCTGGTCTCTCTTGCCCATTCGTACTCTCAGCAGCAACTTCGTTCCATATTCGTGCTGGAATGTGGATTTTGGGAGACGTCTTGCCCGTTGGTTCGGGGGCAGCAGTTGGCTCGGATGGTGCAGTTTTACCCTTCACTTTGGGAGGAGGAAGCGACCATGTCCCCATCTGTGGCCCTGTATTCCCCTCTCCTTCCCCTTGCCTAGGTTTGGGGTGGTTTGGTGCTACTCTGTGGTGCACCAGCACTTCTTCTTCTTCTTCTTCTTCTTCTTCTTCTTCTTCTTCTTCTTCTTCTTCTTCTTCTTCTTCTTCTTCTTCTTCTTCTTCCTCCTCTCTTTCTCCATGCTCAGTCTCTTCTTCCGTTTCCTCGCCTCCTTCTTGCTGCACAGCAGCAAAATCTCTCAAACTCCCAAGATGACGTAACAAATTTCTCTCCAAATTTTGCTCCATGGTCTGAACTGCTGGCGTTGTAGCCAACAGCTGGTTAGTCCTTGAAGTCATCATTATCATTGGAGGAGGTATAGTAGCGCTTGGCGGAGGGGAGCGTGTTTGTGGTGTCTAAATGAGTATCTAAACTTTATTGCTGAAGGAAAAATTAAATAGAGGACGAGATGGCCTTGGTTATATATGAAAGGTGTATATAGATATAGTGGAAATGCAATCCTTGGAAGCGACTACGAAAAACCCCGAATGTTGATGTTCTAAACATGGTCAACAATATTGGCAGAGGTGGCCACGGAATACCATGGACGACGCTGGTTGGAAGCTTCTGCAAGCTTTTTCGCCGTGGACGCGGAAATGATGCCATAGCCTGAGGGCTTCGCAGTGTCCGCCACATCGCTGTCGCCAGAGGACAGAATCCTGATGATAATCAGCCATTTCGAGTGGCTCTCGGCATTCGACACAGGTATGACTGAAAGTACAAGTGACTCCGATTCAGCACACCCTTGGGCGAACAAACCCACGACCAATGGGAATTTCATGTTGGATACCTTGGCAACGCAAGCGGAAGGCAATGATAGCAAGAAAGGTCAAAGAGCAAAGTATGAAGAGTAGATACTATGTACTCTTACAATGTTGACACTAACGATGCAGTAATCATACCAGCAGACGCGCATCCCGGATATCACACATTAAAACGAGACACGAGACACCGATACTTCATAGAGCTGCCACACTCTCCCTCGCCCTTCCACTATCCGTTCTGCTAAAGGATAAGATTCTCTCATGTTCTGTAGCCTCCTGCTCTTTAAACTTGGAGATCAGATCCATGGTGCTTCGCCTAACACTGACCAAGCTACGTTGTTCGCAAGTGCTGTCATTCTGATCCAAGGAGACGTAACTCTTCGCGCGGCTTCCGTTGCTCATCTGACTCATCTGACTGACTTTGCGAGAGTGTTTCGGCAAGTGGATAGACATAGCTCGCGAGTGCACGCATGCGCGTCTGCTATTGGATGAAAGACGACGTGGGTGGCTAAAGTCTTCGAGGGCTCGGTTGGTATCCACACTCAAACGAGGGTAAGTGTCAACACAGTTCTCGTAGTAGACCGACCAGACGCGTGCACGATCACGCGCGTGCTCCGAATCAGCAGCGCCATCGCGAAATGACATCTCATTGAGGTTAGGTGCTGAAGAGTTGCGACGCGGACGGAGTGTCGCCATGGAGTCGTCCGCTCGTAGTTTGCCCTTGGGTGTACTAATCTCCATTGAAGGGTCGTTCTCCAGCGCCGGTCGCTCATCCCCCACAGTCTGACTGTTTACATCTCCGTTTCGTACCTCACCCGTCCATACGTGGGGCAGAAGCTCGAGCTCAGGGTGCTCCAGAATACCACCAGAGGCGATGGAGCTGCGATGCCCCCGACCATGCCTCTGAAATTCTGTGCTTTGACTTCTGAACATCTTCGCATAGTTCTTCATAAGAGTTTTGCCAAACGTCATCGAGTTGCTTTTCGCTACACGGCCACTTCCAACCTTTTTCCTTTTCTTTTTCTCGCCCGGCAGCAGTGGGGTAGATGGCCTTCGCTCCGTGGGGTCGATTAGATCCTCATTATTTGTCGCTGAGGCAAACTTAATCGCTGCTTCAAGTGCAAAGTCGCGAGGCTGAACGTTGTCAGTCTTGCCCGCAGAAGCGGTGCGGTCGTGGCGTGTATGCGACGGGTAACGACCCCAAGCCCCCACGATATCTGTACTATCGCCTTGTCGCTCAAATGTAGTGGCCACTTCCTGCCCAATACTAGCATCATCATGCCCCGCCAAAGCGCTACGTCGAGACACCAAGCTAAGCAACCCCTCAGATTGCTCCTCACCAGGTGTTTGAAGGGTCGGGCACAGTGTCGACACCCGTGTGCTGGACCCGTCGTCAGCTCGGCTGGCTCGATCTAGGCCTTCGACGCTGACTCGTCTGACAGAAACGCTTCCACTACGTTCGCGGAAAGGACTCGCATGAACGGCAAGATCTTTGTTCTTGGGAAGGAAGAGGGATGCTTTCTCTTCTTGGTGAGCTTGCAGAGCGCGATCCCATACATGATCGGCACCTTTGTTCTTCCCGAGTGCATCCTGTTCAGCCTGAAAACTTGTCAATGACCGAGAATGGCCACGTTCACGACCAACAGGAATTGCCAGCGTATCGGATGGACCATCCATAGCGGCTACTGAAGCTTCAGACTGGAGGTTCGCTTCGCTTTGACTGCGCCCACCCAGACGCTTCGGATTCAGGAACTTGACGATGGACACCGATTGGGATATCTTTTTCTTCGGCGGAGACGGGCTGAACTCTTCCCGAAACTTGGACGTTTTGGTATCGGCAACACTGTTTTTGCGTGCTAGCGGCACCGGCACGACAAGTACTGAGGGTTCGATCGCATGGCCATTCACAGTTGCAAGGCCAGTAAGGCCATGCCTCTTAGCTGGCCTCGGTGTATCTTCGTTATCTGTAGGAAAGGAAGCGGAACGCCGAGGGCGTCGTAGGTCAGATGAGGAAATACTGAAGGCTTGGCATTCAGTACCGGTACGCGACAGGGTAACCATTGATCCTCCATAGCTATCAGGCGGGCTTTGTGGTCGACTCGAATATATAGAAGACGCAACATCAGGCCGCGAATCGAGATCATGGGGCAAGACATTACCCCACTTGATCGGAACTTTTGTGCTTGCAAAGCCAGAGCTCGAAGTTTGTCGGTGATGGCGGGCAAGTTGCCGATCTCGTGGGGAATTGCGGCTCTGGTCTGAGACTGTACGTTCGCAGAACACACGAGGTGGTGTTGGAAGGTCTGGTGCATCGGCAAGCTGGTCCCAGGAAAGAAGAGAACCTGAGCGTAAATGATGTGAGATGCGCATGCTGTAAAGATGAACCGAGCGACGTGGATTGTCATCCTCGTCATCTTCTTTTCCCTCTTCTACTTGCCTGCCTTTACTGGAAGGAGAGTCCTCACGGAGACCGCCTCTGACAGACGTAGACGGCCTTGGGCTTATGATGGATGTAGGCTGCTGAACACGGATTTCGATGATACGAGGGGAGGGGGTAGCAAAAGGCTCAAGTGCTCGACAGGACGAAGCTGAAGCGGTGCTATTTGGTTTTTGGTGTCGGCTACGATCATGATCATCTTTCGAGGGTTCGTTGTTGTCCAGAGTAGTTGTAGATACTTTAGGACTGATATGACGTGGAGGCACAGGGAATTGCGAAAGACGAAGACTCTCGTGCATAAACTCAGACCATGGCGTACCGGCTAGGTCGTGGTCGGTAAGGCTTGGCAGTCGTAACGGTGAAATGGAGGAAGGTGTCGGCAAACCCATGGATGTAGCCGAATGCGAGCGTCTCACACTGCGATCCCGTTTGCCAGATGTACCCGATCGTAAATTCGGCGTGCTGAAAACTTGACTGAAGCGGCTTGAGAGAGTAAGAGCCTGCGGCTGGTGGATAGTGTAAGGGCAGATATCGCGCTTGAGCTCGACAGGGGTGCGGGCTTTTGTAGAGGAGTCGGGCGTGCTTTTACTGCGATTTGTCAGTATGAGATGAGACCAACGCTCAAATCTACTGACCTGCCGGTGGTCGTTGTCCAGTCGACGCTGTGGATACTTGGTCTCTTGTTTGGCGATTTCTTGCCAATGTTCTTTGCGATGTCGTCCAGGACTTCAGCGTCTGAATCATACCCTCCTTGGTCGGGCTTCTTGTCACTAAGCAGGTCCTTGCGCAGGTCATCTTTGGTGATTTGAAGCTGCTGGATAGGCCCGCCTTTCAGCTGCCTGACCACAGTGTCGGGAACGGGCGTGATGCTTCTCTGCTTTGGCTGGGCGTGTCCCGATGGAATACCCGAGGCTTTCTTTGGAAGCTCTTTTGAAAACTTTCGTCTAATAAGGGAACGCATACTCGTCATCTTATGCAGACTACGGATACTATGCATCGATGGGCGACTGAAGCGTGCACGAAGGGCCCGCATTGGCAGCGCTTGGTCTTCGCCAGAGTCTCGTGCATTGTGGAAGATCTCTCGCAGCTCTTGGAGGTCTTCGGAACGGGCGCTTGTGAAACGCGAGCCGGGCGAGCCAGCGTCTTTGGGTATGAGTGGCCGGTTTGCCGGCGTGGGCTGGCTGACGCGAGCGTTGGGCAGCTCAGGCGAATCCGAACGATCGTCCTGCTCGGCTGTACAGCACAGCTTGGCCGCCATGGTGATGAGTTAGTGGAGGAAGCTTAGCTAGAAGGCCGCCCATGAAGGTGTGCTGGTTTGTTGACGGCTACGTCAACCCACGTGGAGTGCTTGCCCAGAGTCGGAGGCTGGGAAGGAGGATTTGAACAGACACGGCCTTTGGGAGACAGCCTGGACTCGCGAGAAAGCCAATGACTGCAAGAGATGGCAAATTGCTTCAGCAAGTCTTCTTCATGACGAAATGCAGACATGATGGCGTGAGATGCAGAGTAGTTTGGGTAGTCGCAACTGCATCTAGAGTCGTAGCCGGGTGTGCTAAGGGAGGAACGCATTATACCCTTGACCACGACGGTTTCCTTATGAAAACTCAATCCTGGGATGCTGCACGGATACAATGCGGCTCAATTGACGTTTGAGCTCAACATACCACCGGTTGTTCCGCTGAGAAGCTTCATAGATGTATCACGAGTGCAGGTCCCATGTAGGAGCTGAGGTCTTAGCCCATCATCTTCTTACCGCTGGCGTCTTCGCTGTATAGGCCTTGGTCCTTGATCCAAGCTGCCACACCTTCAGTGCACAGTTCGCCTACTGTGTCCCATTTGCCTGCGTTTGCTGCCTTTCTTACTCTTGTCGAGCTCACACCAACGCCTTCCTCGGCCTGCACCATGTCAATGTTGTTGCCCCACGTAGGCTCAAAGCCAGCCTTTTCCTGGTTGCCATCCTTCAGATCCTGCAAGTATTTCGTCTGTTCCTCTGTCGTCCCAAATTCATTCGACGATTCGTCGCTCGGGTCTGTCGGTCGCTGGGTCACGCGCAGCTTGTGGCCGGCATCGAAAAAGGGCTTCAGCGCCGATAGCGGCGGTTCGTACTTGGCGTAGTACTTTGGGTTGCAGAAGCGAATCAACGTGTCGTAGCCTACGAGGTGGATGTGAATGGGTTTCGACGCGTAGAATGGGGGTGTGGCCTCGGCTATTGCAGCCGACTTGTCACTGTAATACGGCTCTTTGGTCAGGCCAATGTCTATCGACACGTTGGAGATGTCGTCGTCTATAGAAGGCGACGCGCTTTTCAAGCTTCGCGATAGGTCCTCGGCAAAGGCCGTCATGAGGACGATGCGCTGCACGAAGCTTGCCGGACTCGGTGCCTTGTCCGCATTGTGCGTGCTAAATAGTAGCAACAGCCGATATGGGCTCTTTTCCAGTGGTGCCGAATGCTTCAGGGCCGATGTCGCGAGGGTGAGGTGGGCAATGGACGGCGGATTGAAGGAAGAGTCGAGGATGTAGAGCGTCTTCGGCTGTGTCGGCGTGTCGTTGACAGTCCGGACGACACGAAATCTAGCGGGGGACGACGTGAAAGAATGCAGCGCGGATTCGACGTCAGGTAATATCCTTCTCAGCGATACTGTTCGCGACGCCATGTCAGCCATTGTCTTGTTGTTGCTTGTCGCGAAGCTTCGGCCAGGGCTTCAGAAGCTCAAAGCGCGGGGGAGAGCTCTCGCGGTGGGCACGTCATTTCTCTCACCCCCACCATCGCGAGCTAACGGGCCTCTGACCATTCAGCCTATGTGACCTCTTTCCAATCGTCCAAACGTGCTGAGCCGCACTGCTATGTCTAGAACCCTCGCAAGGAACTCTTCAGGACGCAAACCAAGTGGATAGATATCTCGACACCCGCTTGTTAGCTCTAGACAACGCTCTTGTAACAGCTAGGATCCTTGAACCGCTGGTGGAGAAAATGCTACCCCGTGCTCTCAGATCTGCTCGTTACCAGAGGTCTAAGCTTGACTCGCTGTGTAAGACAAGGAATACTTCTTCTACCCTAGCGGTCGAAACCAAGGACGTACCTAAAGAAGTTATAACGGGGAAAAAACTTGACACGGGGCCAGAGAAACGGTTAGAAACACTACCACCCGTAGACCCTGTTAAGCTCAATCAAGACAAATCCGAGAGTAGGTCCAAGTTCTTCTTTGCGATCTAGTCATTTCTGCCAAACTTACAGGAGCTTCGTGACGTTGTTCAAGAAACATAGTTCCAATAGAAGAATAGTAAGGTAGACTTGGTAAACGCCTTCATCGGCGCGAATACAGCTATTGACTTAGTGCGGCACACCGAGTCTGAATTCGATCCAACATTCAAATGCCCAAAGAAGTAACCTCAAAAGTAATTCCTTGTATGGGGAGAGTCACTTGCTCAACTTTCTTCTCGTCACCGATAGACATTGGTTGACTTCGCCGCAGTACTACCTGCACTTCTGCTGATTATTCCATTTCCATACAATTCAATCATCCAATTTTATATAATTCCTGTTTCCCAGTTACTTCATCATGCTTAATTCTCACAACTGCTCACGGGTCTACTAGTATCTCTAGCTAGACGATTCAGATCTCAAGCGGCATTTTGCTGAAGCATGTGTTCAGACATTGCGAAATCCCAATCTACACCACAGTAAGTATTCGAGAAACTAGAGATGCTCATATGATATTCACCCACTTGGTAACAGCTCGGCATGCAGGTACGGCTTGACGGATGAGCAAGTATACATACTCGGCAACCTGGACGTAATCATCGGGGGTGGTTGGAGGAAGCTCTCAGACTCTTAGTAAGCACTAATAGACGTGTGGGGGTGCCCAGCTACTCAAAGCAGACAGCAAGTGCATTCAGCTCAGGCTGTCATGTGGGATTTTTTTGCGCTTGAAATCTTAGGTGTGCTTTGGTGGTGCAACAACGGCCTACATCCCAACCTCCGTGCAATTTGAAACACAATCATCGAACCAGAGAGGAGGTTTCTCTTATTGCTGCGTTGAAGTTTACATGTGATTCTATCAACTGCGCCTAAAGTCCCTGCACTAGCATTCGACTGAACTCTTGGACAATTTTGCTCTCTGATCTTCTCTTTTGCGCACATTATGAACAACCACTATGATCTTTCCCACTCTTGTGAGTGTCGTGATGTGGCCATAAGTCTTTATATTTCCTTTGATGCTACGCACGACCACTCTGAAGCAGCATGGAAAGCATGGATATACGCCACGGGGTACCACATCCACGTCCATGATCCCGTGACGATGTCCAGAGCCAGCTGGCACACGTGTCCATATGTCGCGTTATTCGTTACCTTGTGAGACACCAAACACCTCTGCCAAGGTATTCATTGTTGACAAGCGTGTCCACCGACCAAATCCATTGCTGCATGGTCCTCGTTCTCGTTGACATTGGTGTCGTCATAGTGTGGCCGAGCCTGGTGTTGCTAGTCAGCTACCTCACAGCCTGTAATGCCTCGGCGGTCTTCGGCGCAGAGAAAGGTGTGGCATAAGATAGCGAGAAAGCTACTGAGAGTCTTAGGAGCGGAGCGTACCCATCCACGGTGCTGCATGAGGGGTTCCCGAGGCTTGTCGTTGTGAGCCCTCGCCAAAACTTAAGCAGGCTCGGGCGCTTGTCAAAGATCTAGTTCACTCGCTGTGGAGGAGCAGCGCTGTGTCCTCGTCCCGCTCGGGTTGGTCGCTTGCTCATGTCTACCCGGCACCACGATGCCCCTGGTGACTGCAGAGATGTCGTGCCGGCGCCTGGAGCTCGGCAGCGTTTGCGCGCTGATGCTGAACTCGACCATGTAGAGAGGGGCACCTGTTGCTTCGTCGTCTTGGTCGCTTCTGCCTTGGTCTGGTTGGACGAGGGTTCGCGGGTGGGAAGGGGGTCGCAGAAACGCGCAGCGTAGCGGCGTCTAAGATGCGCCATGCATGCTACTCGGATATGAACGTTCAAGTGCTACTAAGAGCTGATGCGAGGCAGACGCACAGGTTGTGTAATCTCTGCTGTAGGTGTGGTGGGGGTAGGCGGTGGTCCAGGCGAGGAGGCTTGCGGTGTTGGGGATTGAGACTGTGAGCTCGAATTCTGACGCGCCAAGATAAAGGCAAAAAGAACAAGTTGCATGAAGCACATCTCTTTATTCCTTGTAGCTCCTTTCCAGCATTGCTCGTGTTCTCTTATACCCAGTATGAGGGGGAAGACATAAACAGAACATGTCGTTAATGTGCCTAGTAAAGCTGATATCCGACATCAATTATGCAGCGGCAAAATCAAAAGTTACATCAATACGGCAAAAAGAATGTTCATCTCGAATAGCGCGGTGTTGTGTTGTGTTGTGTTTGTGAAGGGTATTTGTACTTACGTCGCTATGGCCCCCCTTGTTCCACAGCTCGTGCTGTGTGTGTGGGTTAGCGAACGTGTTGTTGGTTAGTAGTCCCTATAGGCATAGGCAGCCAGTTACCAGAACCCGGCGAGATTAAACCGGTCGGAGCGCTGAAAGTTGCTGTTAGCGTGACTCGAACACACCGAGGGAATGATGTGAAGGGGTGGGGGGAACCACCACGCTATTGTAATGAACTTTGATGGAGGATAGCTTGTCGGCGGCGGCTATATAGCCAAGGGACCTTTGAGATCTCCCTTCAATGAAATGTAACTGGCAGTGGAGTTGCGGACGGTTGCGGGGCGTGATGGCAGAAGCGAAGGCTGCGTTTTGGCGCGTTGACGCGTTTGCTCTTTTCCGTAGCATAGCAACAGCATTGTAGCCTGCCGACTCGCGAATATGTATAGGCATACAGCATTAACAACCTTTACTCTATGAGCCGACATTGCGCATCAGGAGTAAGACCAGCGAATTGGCGAGAAGAAGGTGGTAGCCAAAAAAGCGTTTTGATATATACAAAGCTTGTGATGTGTATATATCGCTTGATGTGACGAAAACATATGCTGCATGCTGCATCATACAATGGCAAAAAAAGAAGGTCAAGTGATCCAGGCCTGCTAACTACAGTGGTCAACTGAAAAGGGGGATTGTAAGTACCGAATAATGAATATCTCGCCCTTAGTACACACTGTGACCATACAAGTACAAGATAAGCGATAGATTGAGAAAATGGCTGAAGCCCGAGATATGCTTATAGCGGCCGCAAGGAAAGCAAAGAGTGGTAGCGGCACTAGTCGAACTAACTTTTTTATGTGTTCTTCCTGAGTTGAGGGTGGGATGGACCACTGTGCTAACAGATCTGGATGACTTGATGAAGAAGTCCAGAGGTAATGGTTTTGTAACGCCCAACTCTTGATATCTGGGAATTCTGACAGAGATTGTGGTTTTAAGAAAATATGGGGGTACCCCAATGTTGAACATCGTCTTAGTGAGGCTGCTGTGATGGTGATGAAAACCTGCGACGGTAAAGGCAAGATCTAAAGCGGGAGGCACGCGATGGCGGGTATGACGGTCCTAGAACGTAGCGACTCAATGGATAAAGTCTGGAAAGAAGGGCAGCCTCATCTTGAGTGTAGAGAGTAAGGAGATGAGAAGATGACATGATGAAAAGAGCACTATTCCTGCTGAAGACGTCGGGAGGCAGGAAAATACATGTGCGTATAACATGGGAATCAAAAGGGGTGAAACGAAGCTCTCAAGCATACCGCAGATACCAGACGATTCACGCAGGCCAAAGGTCAGTATATGCCGGCTGCAAAAGACACACCGTCGTCGAAGCAGAAGGAAATGTAGTCATAGAGATGAGTGGCATCCGCGTCCAACCCCCCCGATGCGGAGTATTTCAGGGGCAAAGACATTCCAGATACGATGCAGGCGCCAGTACTCGCCATACTGGCGATGCAGACGACGCAAAGAGAACATGTTGACCTCGTCGACACGCAGGAGGGGGGTGAGGGCAAAGAATGTCGTCGCAGCGTGGAGGTTTGATGTTCCGAAGAATGGCGCCATTCGCCGGTGCTGGCTAGTTGGAGGATGCCGTGGGGCCTCTGGCGGCTTCAACGCCTCACCAACTCCTTGTCCACAACACCAAGCTCGTCACCACCGTCATGGCGCCATCGAGGGGTCTGAATATGCCTGCGCCCCATCGTGTCTTCTTACAATGTGTCTGCATGAGTCGCACTCGGGCTGCAGCTCGTTGCAGCTTCCGCTCGCTTTCGACAGCCAAGGCAGCGCCTTGCCCGACCGGCACGCTCTTTTCTCAGCCTCGATGCGTGCTTGGTAGCATCCGGACAGGCTCTGCTATACAACGTACGGCATACAGCGCTGCCAGGAATTACTCGTCGTTTACAGAGAAGCTCGCCGACCCCGCCAACAAACTGCAGAGCTACATGTCCTGCAGCGACGACCCTTACCTCAACCTCTCCATCGAAGACCACATCCTCCGCAAGAGCCCCGCCGACAGCACGATTCTGTTTTTGTATGTGAACAGACCCTGCGTTGTCATCGGGCGCAACCAGAACCCATGGACAGAGGTCAATCTGGGCATTCTCGACGCCGCACGCGGAAAACACGACGCCAAAGACAGCGAGCCACCGGGCATCGGTACCGTGGACCTCGTACGCCGCCGCTCGGGCGGAGGTACCGTCTTCCATGACGAAGGCAACCTCAACTGGAGCATAACATGCCCACGCGGCGACTTCACACGTGACAAGCATGCAGAGATGGTCGTCCGCGCTTTGCGGAGACTGGGCATCGACCGCGCCAGAGTCAACGAGCGCCACGACATCGTTCTCGATCAAGGCAGCGAGAGACGCCCAGCCGACCCTCGAAACACGCATCGCACGCCCTACACTGTCGACCAAGGCGGACCAAGACCTCTCAAGGTCTCCGGCTCAGCATACAAGCTCACACGCCAGCGCGCCTTACACCACGCGACGACCTTGCTGAGCTCTCCGAATCTGCACATCATATCAGATTACTTGCGATCTCCCGCGAAGAATCTGATACAAGCCCAGGGCGTTGAGAGCGTCAGCTCGCCCGTGTCCAACATTGGCCTAGATGTAGCAATATTCCAGGAGCGTCTGCAAGACGAGTTTGCGTCAATGTATGCCGAGCTGGGAACACCAAGCATCGTGGAAACTGTCGGCGAAGAGCATCTGAATATCCCTGATATCCGGAAGGGATACGACGAGCTACAGGTACTTCTATAGCCCTCAATTATCTCATTGTCGCTGCTGACCTTTTCAGACCGACGAGTGGATGTGGTCTCAAACCCCACGCTTTAGCCTCGTGCTCGACTTCAAGGACGACATCGGCCTCAAGATGAACGTGCATCATGGTGTAATCAAGAGCTTGGATTTCAACAACTCCCAACTCTCGGACAGCGCTCGAACAACCCTCCGGACCGCGCTAGTTGGTATGAAAATGCAGAATGTCTGGAACTCGAAGACATTTCTGCAGATAAGCGATCAATCCCAGGATAACCATCTCGCGGCTGTAGCAAGACGACTTCCCGACCTCCTGCCCGTTCCCAAACTCTTCAAGTATTGAAGCTTGCCATTCAAGAGTTTGAGTGACAGATTTGCTCCCTCATCGTCTGTAAAGAGCTGGGATGGTCATGGAAGACGGGACACATGGCTGATCTTGGACCGACTGCCATCGATACATTACCAAGTCGCTCCCTGCGGCTGATGGAAGATACATCCGTATGAAAGAGCAGATATGAACTCCACTCCTACTCCCTGTCGTGCTTGTGCTGAACAAGCCTATACTCGTCCGGCGATTATGGACCCGTCAACATAGAGCTTTCGATATGTTGCATTCCTTGTATCGCGGCCCACGCCTACATTTCATGATCGGCGGCAGCAACACGTCTCTGATCTATGCTCGAGCTGTTACTCGTGCAAATGACTGTCCGTTGTCGCGGCCCTCCTGTTGTCTCCGGTTTTGTGTGGGCATACAGTGTCCTGGACGTTGTGTGTGGCCGAGCCCCCTCACTATGTGAAGTCTTGTCTTGTTGTACGCATCGCCGACTGCCCTAGGTTACGCAGCAATTACCTGAAGCTGCCCGACTCTATTGCGGACGGTCGTCGATAGGTGAGTTGTCCTTCTGCATCGGTATGGTAACATCTTTCTGAGGGCAACCTTACCTAGATGATAAGTACTCCAGGCGACTATGTTGCTTATAGGGATGACTTGATAAAGGTATCCGGCTCGTAGTACCACCGCCGCCAGGCATGATGCGGTCGCTAACGGAGCGGTTGCATGCGCCGCGGAAACGGAGTGATAACATACCACCCTTTGCAGGAGGTTGTTCTCCGCTTTCAGGGCAGCAGCGTCGCTCTTTGTCCGGGCTCACCCTTTTTCCCTGTTTCGAGGGTTGTCTGCTTTTCGAGGCAGCTCCGCCACCCCATTGTTGATGCGGTCTAGTCGAACTCGACGGCTCTGCAGGCGTGATGGTAGGTATGGAAGGCCTCGTCGGGCAGCCCGCGAGGCTTTATTATCATGATCGAGACTGCGGGGCTCGCCATTCGGGGACTCGACTCGGTGCTTCGATTGGAGGTTTCGACGGATTGTAGACAACTGGTTCTCTGCCGCGGGGTAATTCCAGAACGTAGAGCTATTCGACAGCGACTTTGAACCTGGTGGTAATCAATCATCCCAAGGTAGGCCTCTTCATGGGCTGTCGGGCTTCCTACTGTGGGTCATCGCTATCGCCTGTGATGGCGGAGAAGGCGGATTTGAAGAGGTACTCAAGCCTTGCCCCCCCTCCCCCCCTTCCACCAGGAACGCTGGGGACCGAATACAAGGAGTTCGAGCCATGAAGAATTAGGAGTCTGATGAGCCTCAGGAAGTCGCCGATGCTAGCCTCGACGTAAAGAGCTCCGCATGAGGCTGCTGCGACGGTCATCACGAGCTTCCGCAGTGATGGATGATAGTGGTATAGTGGTCCCAGGTGACCACATAACTTTGAGAAGCCTCTGTTGGCCTCTGCAGAAAGAAGTGAAGATGTACAGGGAGGGTTGTGGTGATAGTGTGTTATGGGATCTGGTGGGTAGTACGTGCGAGCATTGGAAGCTGCCCCCTCGCCGCACTAGCGCCAAATCTTGGGAGCAGCACAACGATTAGGCATTTCAGACCGATGTGTTTGCAAATCACCGTGTGTCCGATCTCGTTGAAGCTCACATGGCATCTCCAGTCACCTTGTATTGGCAAGGGTGAGAGAGCTATAGCTGAGATAGCTATTTCAGCTTCTATTGGCAAACTCTCGCCATTATATATCACATCTCCCACTCTGCATCACAACACCATCACCACCACCACAAAATGGCCTTCAAAGATTGGACAACATTCACCAGAAATTGGCTCAAGACCAACTTGTGGTCAGTTCCAAAGAAACATATGAAGAACCTTGGAAAGAGATTTGGGGATTCCTCACCAAGGGTGAGCACTACCCCCGTTAGTGCAAGTCCCTTGATAGGACCCGTCAATAGGTACTACAAGACCGAGCAAGAACTGGACGAGACCTTGATCCAGAAAGGCGTTTGGACTGCATCGGTCGGAGTACCTCTTGGCGGGTTCTATCATGGGCACGACATCTAGGCTGCAAAGGCAGCGAAACGAACGACTTTCGGGCTACTCTGCGGAGACCCCCTCTGCAGTTCTCACTTGAGTTGGTGTGGCAAGGGCAATCAACCATGGAACGCAGAGGGCGCTTGGACCGACGATTACATCCACAAGAGCGTCTAACTCGTTTCGAATACGCCTTTTACGCTCGAATCCTCTTCCTACAAAATCCACCACAACGTCTCTCGAGACCGACTTCAGATAAACCCAAATCTACGATCGAATCGCTCGCCCCCTCACATCAAACCACTCAGCAAATCCCCGCAGTCAACATGACATACTCATGTAGCTCCTCCTTCACCACAATGGCTTCGATACGCTCGACGACGGCGTCCGAGTTTGACGAGTGCACTGGCACGGACCCCTTTACCGATTTCGACGGCGCGTATGGCATTTATGGAAATACGCCCCCGTTATCAAACGAGGAGCACGATGACGACGTGCAGTCTCAGCATGTCGGCCTTGGCCCGACAGCGACGCGAGAAGATGCTCGAGGGTGTCGCAGTAGAGGGCGGAGGTTTGGGAAATGGTTGAGGAGAATACTGGGGTGCTCGTAGGGCTGAGGGGGGGATAGGAAGATGCGTCGCGGAGGCTGCAAGAGTTCTGAAAATATTGCAAAGTCCTGCACGTCAGTACCGTGTGCTGCAATGACTTATCAATACCGTCGGACATTTTGAGTGCCTTCTGACCCTGGTTCTCGGCAAACCATCGCCAATTCGCCTACCACGGTTTCAGCCTTCCTCACCACAACCATTCGCCATCGCATCGCACATGTCAAGCACAACCGGTGAACGACCTTGGGAAAGCAGGCATGCACGTCGCGGTATGATTCGCCTTTTTAATCCAATCATCGCCATCCACGATCTTCGGCGCCTGTTGTTTCAAAACACGGGACAGGCCATGAAACGGCTGTCATCAGCGTTCGCCGTGTTTCAGCTGGTGAACCGCGCCACCTCGATCACGCTAGGCTGTTTATTGATAGTCGGCCCTGGAGCTGGGAGCATGGCTGTATTTATTATATGACCGACGATGTAGGGTTTGGTCGTGGTCTATTCCAGTCCTTAGCGCAGCGCGCATTTGGTATTATCATCCTCTTCTACATTCCTTCACCCCCTGCATCATGAGCTTCTACGATTATACCAGCGCTGGTTCGCAAGATACATGTGATACGCTTGAAGTCTTTGACGCTACGTATCCTACATGGGACTACACGCAGAATCAGTTTAATAGTCCCATGAGTCACGAACAAAATCATATCGGTACGCAAAGATAACTCTGACCTTTCCGACGTAGTGACTCGAACTAATCTCAACCACAGAGAGTTTAGATCAGTATCCTCGACAATGGCCGAGCACGGATGCCACACACCAGCCATTCAGTGCATCGCAACACGTCTCAGCTTCGAGATTTCCATCGGCACCTGCAAGCTATAGTTCGTCACATGACAGCACCTTCTCTTATGTCCCATCAAGAGACTCCATGTCGTCATCTGTGTCTGGACATTCGCACACCTTCACCATGTCGAGGAATCAGCACTTCGCCATAGCCGAGCATCTATTGTCTCACGGGCCCATCCAAGTGTCTTCACATGCCGCAAGTCCAGTCGAACAGTCTTGCGTACGACCTGCGACGAGAAAAGAGAACAAGAAACCGGCTGCGCCGGACAGGAATTACTTCAAAACTTGCATCTCAGCCACCAAGCAGTCGCGGCTTTGCAGCAAGAAACATAAGTACTTTTGCACTAGCTGCGAACGACCTTTTGTCGAAAAGGCGGACTGGAAGCGACATGAAGAGACTTACCAGGAACGACCCGATATGTTCAAATGTGATCTTTGTCCCAGCATCTACTTCTTGGAAAAAGACTTTACCAAGCATCACGCTCAGTCTCATCGTTGCACCTCTTGCGCGGAGACTAGTGCACATAGCAAGAAAGCCCACGCGCGTTCAGCGAGACGAAGGCGTAGGACCCGGACTGGCTGGGGCTGTGGCTTCTGCTGCCATTTCAGTACCGACTGGATCGAGAGATGCGATCATGTCGCCCGTCACATGGAGAAGGAGGGAATGACGAGGGCGAGCTGGTATCACAGTAACGTCATCTACTCATTGCTTCAGCGGCCAGCCGTATATCACGAATAGGTGCGGATTCTTCGTGCACGACCGAATCTTACAAGCTTCGCCTGGAACCAGCACTCCACTGGACGCGTCGAGGGCTATCCTGAGAGCAACCCCACTTCTCAGCTTCAAGATAATCTCGAGTACTTCACACCGGATCAAGACGCAGCAGCACTGGCACGATTGGCTTACAATAAGATGGTAAAGCCTTCCACGCTACCTCGAACATTTACGCCACCGCCTGTCCCAATGAAAGACTATTCCGACACTTCCTTGGAAGATTGGGTGAATGAGATGGAATCATGGGCGCCGCTCACCAACTCAGTAGTTGGAGATGATGTTCTTCCTACGGGTATCAGTCGTATAGAGGGATGGTACGCTAGTTAAAAGTCCTGCAGTCAACTCGCGTATGGCAAAGTCTAATGTATAATACCCATTACTGATGTACTTCTAAGCTATTCACACATCATAAAGTGTTTGTGGACGGAGTCGAATCGCATCAAGTCCACGGCCCACACTAGTTTTCCGCCCAATCTATCCCTATCAAGAATATAGAGCTCGAATAGACAACGCATGCAGATCACTCACACCAGTATAGGTTAATCATCGCAAGACTACGGGGTCTGGGATAAATGTGTCATTGACTACGTGCTAGCCTCCGGATCGTTCCCGGGCGCTGAATACGAACTTTCGTGGAATAGCCGTGTCCGATCCTTCGCCGGCTTGTGTACATACAAAACCCACCTGATTCCTTACCGTCTCCTCTTCGCAACCAACAAGAGTCTCCAGCAACTCTCACCTACCAAGTGAATGCATGCCGTTATCTCAAAACACAAAACCATGTCGATAATCGAGGCCGTGAAGAACAAGCGGGGGCGTCTTACCCGCAGAGCCCACAAAATCCTTTACAGGACGTAGCATAATATGTGGCTATCATGAACGTTGAGGTGTTCAATGTGAGCGATAGGTCTTCGGGGAAAGTTGAAACTCGCAGATTAACACGATTTCGATGACATTATTTGGTGTCCTCCTTCTGCCCTAGTTGTAAGACTCGCAGAAGCATACAGGAAAAATCTCTATATTGCAATTTGTGAAAATAGGCTTACACAAGACTGTGGACATACCTACCACACTCTAGATGCAAAGTGGTTCCAACATCCTGGCTGAGTTGATCAAACGAGTAAATCATGACCGCAGTGAGAAACAATACGCTTGTTCGGAACTTTACCAGAGACACGCTGCCTTGCAGATGGCAAAGGCAACGCTATCAAGCGAATACAATGGCATTTGTTTGTCCGGATACGTCGTATCGGATACTTCCCGCGAACTCAAGTTTCCTGGTGTCAAGATCGTCACAGCCATTGCGCATGCCTTGCTGTTTCGGACAGTGGATTAGGGCACCAATGTGTATATCAGCAGCACAGCGCAGAATCAAAAATTATATGGGAGACTTTAGGCAATCGATGTGATTGAACCTGACGGGCAGAATGTCATGGGGGTAGGGAATCAGAAGGTCGCGCGAGAGGTCAAAGAGCACGTTTGAGATACACCTGAGGTTTATTTGACAACCGTCAATCCAGATTCGTCTATAAGTATTTCCATTGCATGGTCATCTGACCGGCGGCACCGTTTTCAAAACCACACCATCACCACCCCTCCAATTCCTCTCCTTTCGTTTCCAGACTCGGCGGCTGAACAGGCATACCCTTTTTCAACGCACCAACAAGCGGATCTCTACTCATCAATTCCTGTATCTTCTCTGCGGTACTAACATCAGCTTTGACCCGCTTGTACGCCATCCTCGAAGGCTTATCAACAACATCCAAGAACTTCGTTCTCCTTGCATCAGACCAGGCATTCAGCAGCTTCTCCTCATCGGACGCTTGGCCTGCGAGAATGCGAATGAGGGCTTCTGCAAGTGAAGACGCGTCTGCCATACCAGATGCGAGACCAAGCCCTGCGTATGGGTTTGTCAAATGCGCTGCGTCGCCTACAAGACAGACGCGGGCGTCGTGGTGGTATAATGAGGGTACGAGGCGTTGTTGGGCTTTGTATGGTGCTATCCGGACGACTTTATAGGCTATGTCGCCATCCTCGTTGCGTCCTTCGTTCGGCATCATGACTCGGAGTTTTTCGTCCAAGGTTCGCTTGATCTCTTCTTCGGGCAGGCCAATGGGTACGCCGTAACTCACGCGCCACAGCGCTGGGTGATTGTCCGTGGCATGATTGATGCGGCCGATGAGTCCGTAGTTCTGGGGATCCATGATGAAGTTTGCGTCGTAGAAGCCGTGAGCGTGGAAGTCAAAATAGAGATCGGTAGCTACTAGTTGAGCGTCGAGTGTCTCGCCTTCTAGACTGATACCGAGGTTTTTGCGGATGATGGAGTGGGCGCCTGATGCGTCGATTAGGTAGGCTGCTTCGATGGATTCGTCGCCTAGTTGCATCGAAGAAGCTTCAGGCGTGATTTGGATGCTGACACTGCTTGGTGTTGGCTTGAAAGAAGAAACACTGGCTCCAATCCGCACTTCTGCTTTTTCATCCAGAGCAGCCAAGCGCTTCATCAGAACTTCCTGGAACTTTCCCTGCGGAAGGAGAAGCTGGCCCTTTCCTCTCATTCCTTCGCCTGAATTGTCGAAGGTCTTGCCTGCTATCACTTTGCTGCCGTTCTGGACGCTCGTTCGGAAACACAGGCCTGAGCTTAAACTTCCCGTCTTCACCAGCTCGGGTAGTAGACCTTGGACTTTGGATAAGATGGGATATGTGGGCGGTTGATGTGCCATTGCGCGGGTTGACGTTGTGTCGGGCTGCTGCGGTTCAATGACGACCACTTTGTTGGGAATGTCAGACTGTGCGAGGAGAAGGGCTAGGAAGAGGCCGACACAACCGCCTCCTGCTATCACGATTGGGAGGGGTTTCGCGTTGGTACCGTTGGTGCCGTTCGTATGGGAGAAGCCATAGGAGAAGTCGCCAGTACCGTTGGTGCCGTTGATGCTGGAGGTGTCCAGTGTATGTTCGCTTGTCGCGACATTCGTGGTCGCCATACTTCAAGCTGATATTTCTAAAGTTCTAATGTGAAGGAGGCCATATCTTCGTAAGCGGTAAGAAGAGAAGATGGCTGGGTAATGTCGTTGGTGAGTGAGACCTATTTGCCTAGGCAGCATTGATTCGCAGTCTCTCAGTAAGGAATCCATCTCGTTGATTCGCATATGTATGTACGGCTCTTGGCCGGATATGTAACGATGTTCCCGTCTATGTGGTGCTGTCATTGTGGTACCTGCCGCAGCGGCCCCGATGTGGGGAACCGGCGGCTTGAGCCTCAGTCAGGGTCTAGCCAACATCGAACCCATCTTAAAAATAACTCAACACCAACACCAATATTATACAAGTAAGCACGCACATGAGGACGGGATTGTGATGCGGTATTTCTCTGGGCCGCCTGTACGATTATCGTTACGTCTAGCCAATTATCTGACCTTGTATGATTGCCCTAAACCAAGACCTAGGTAAATTGATTTTGAAGATAACGTGGTTCACAAGCGAGTGGCCACCCCAAGCGAGTGGCCACCCCAACACCAGCGCAGCGCACGCGCAGCAATATCGCCTTATGTCTCAACAACGCAACGTACAACTAGCTTATACTGAAGGAGATATAATCCTAGCAATCTCAGATATTATATTAAACTAGATTCTAAGTGAAAAGCGCGCTGCAGCCGTCTATAACGTCCCCCGAACGACCGTACGCCGCTGACGCGCTGGACAACGCTCTTGACGCGATTGTGAGCTGAACTTAAAGCGCCTTACAAAGCTAGAAGAGGAGGCGATTGTAGAGCGTATACTTAAAGAGAGTCTACGTAGTTTGCCGCTCTCGAAGGCACACGTACGAGATATGGCTGATAGACTGCTAAGGGAGCGTAGTAGGAAGCCTACAGGCAAGAACTAGGTTAATAACTTTATTAAGCGTACACCTAAAGTGCGAACACGATAGAGCCGTCCGTATAATTGCTAGCGAGCTGCCTGCGAAGACCTAGCGGTTATCTAGCCCTGGTTTAGCCTAGTTTAATTGATAAGGGCGAAATATGGTATTGCGGATGAGGACACCTAGAACTTTGATGAGTCTAGCTTTATGATGGGCAAGATATCCTCTTAGCTTGTTGTTACAGGCTTAGAGAAACCTAGGAAATAGAAGAAACTACAGCCTAGCGATCGCGAGTAGGTAACTCTAGTACAAGGCGTCTCTGCGATAGGGCGCGTTATCCCGCCCTTCCTTATCTTTGTAGGGAAGGTCCTTATTACCTCCTAGTTCGCTAATCTACCTCGCGATTAGATTATTACTGTCTCTTCTACTAGCTGGATTAACAACGACTGCGCACTTGCGTAGCTTAAGTACTTTAATGCTTATACAAAGGCATCTTCTGCTAGGGCGTACAGGCTGCTTATTATTAATAGCTATAAGAGCTACTGCTTAGTAGAATTCTAGGATTACTGCAAGGAGAACAATATTATTACTCTCTGTATGCTATCTTACTTATTGCACCTCCTGCAGCCTCTTAACGTCGTCCCCTACTCGCTGTTAAAGCGCTACTATAGCGATAGAATCTCGCTCTTAGCACGCAGCCGCATCTACTATATTAACAAGGAAACCTTCCTACTAGCCTTTAAAGCAGCTTATAAGAAGACGTTTACACTAGAGAACGTTTGCGCAGGGTTTTAAGGTGCTAGGCTAGTCCTATATAATCTAGAGGCTGTGCTATTAAAGCTAGATATACAGCTGCGTACGCTAACACTACCTGCACTAGGCACTATCGCCTAGGAGGCGCAAATACCGCGTAACGCCCGCGAGATAGAGGCGCAATCTACGCTAATTTAAAATTGTATGCGAAACTACTAAGGGTTACTAGCAAGCTTATTAGATTAGCAGGTTAAGTAGCTAAGTAAAGGCGCTTAGCAAATAGCTTATAATATAGTGTTAATGCGAGAGGAAGTAAGTAGCCTTTAAGACGCTGTTAACACGCTTACAAAGCGCAAGACTCGCAAAAGGCGGTACGTACGCGCAGAGGAGACTCTAACAGTTAGTAAGGTATCTGATTTAATTACTAAAAAGGAGGGTGGTAGGCATAAGGACGGCGAGACGCCTGCGAAGAGGGTGCGCGCAGAGAGGCGCTGCGGCCGTTGCAGCGAGGTTAGGCACAACTCCCGCACCTGCAAAGTAGAAATAGAGGATGTAGATAATAGCAACGCTTCTAAATAATACTATAGTATTGCGTAGAGTATAGTAATTTGTTGTAGTGTTGTGCTGCGTCGCTGCGCGTGCGCTGCGCTAGTGTTAGGGTGGCCACTCGCTTGGGGTGGCCACTCGCTTGTGAACCACGTTATACATAATTTTCCTATGTCAGAAACCTATTAAGAAGATAGCAGTGTATATATTTGAAATACAACTTAGGAGCAACGAGTTTCTTCGTATGGCTCGAAATTGGGTTCGGTAGCGAAAAATGTAATTGGCTGATCAAAGTCTAACGCTTATTGGCTACAATTGTGATTACTGTAAGGGACGCCTGGACCTGAACCTGAAGGGAATTGCTTTAGATCTCAAGATAATGGAGCTCGCCGAGCTTCAAATCACCAACCCAGCCACGGGTAAAGATATTGTATGCCATCCTTATCTCCATCGGAGACCGATGAAGCACGGAGGATGATGTCTGCGTTGAACTCATCAACCCCCTTCCCGTCGCTGGGGGGCCCTCTCTTCCAGCGTACGAGAGGCAGGTCCTTGATGCTGTATATAGGGAATGCGGCAAACCCCACAGAAGGGTACTGCATTATGGAGTGGTGGTCATAAGGTACATTGGAACCACCATGCTGTCCGCGGCCATCGCCCATGTCGAGCGAGAACTGGGACGGTGCCGCCCAGTCAAGGCCCTCGGACATGCCTAGCCAGTTCGACTTACACGCGTCGTCGATGGAGAATCCCCAATTGTTCCGCTCGATTTTTGATTTTGCATCATTATAACCCTCAAGTTTGGTACAGTCAAAATTGACGTATTTATCTCCTGCAACTGTTAGTCTGAGTTGAACAAGAGTAAACTAGCCACAACTTACGGTCGTATCGCTGATGCTCGTGTACGAGGCCGAGGACATGACCCAGCTCGTGAGCTACGACGAGGACCCAATGGTCATGCTCCTTGCTAATCTGCATTATGTGGCGATCAGGATCGGAATCACTAGCAGTAGGAGATCAATGTTAGCAAGGTGGCGGTAGGTAAAGAACTTCCTTGTATATATCTGACTTACATGTCCTTGTCTATATATCCCAACGTAGCCCAGCTAATGTGATCAGTGTCAGATATTTCAATCACTAGTGTGCCTTCGGGAACTAATGGATTCCAAGTTCGCTGGTCCTTGTCGGTATGATCGTTGTAACAACGGGGATGGGAGTTGGTCTTTCGGTCCCAGTATAAACGAAACCCGTCGAAACGATGTCCATTTTGATGACCATGGCCCAGCTTGTTACGCCACATGCCCGCTGCTTCGTTCACTACGAGATAGAGTTAGTACCTGCATAACTCACCAGGGGAGTTGTGTTAAATCGCATCACATACCAACGTCATTGAGTGTTGCGAAGTCCTTGTGGCTAGCATAGCAGTAGTAAATGTATGTCAACTTGGTTGTGGTGTGCCCGTTAACAGGCCAAGGGATCGGGTCATCCGAGTCCTGGCCGATTACGGTAACCCAACCATTGCCTCCGCCGTCTTCGCCACCATTACCGTTCTTTGATTGTAGATCGGCAACATAGCCTGCAAGCAAGGACCCATTGGTGAGACGCGGATTGTTGAAAGGGAAGACGCATGCCGATGTCAGTGTTGCGAATACTCCGGCTAGGAGCAGTGACAGCCACATGGTTGTACGAGAGACAGTTGGGAAAATAATGAAGTAAGAGTTAGAGTGGAGGATAGAGAAGAAGAAAAGGTGGATTGGTATAGGCAAGAGAAGGTAAGGGGTCGTTGTCCGTGCGGTCAATCCATAGGTGAAACTATGGTTGCCTGATAGCGAGTAAGAGTCCAAGGGTAAACGCTCTGGGAAAATCCATTTACCAAGAAGAGGTCATGACTATACAAGGCAAGCGTAGTACTTATGAGTGAGTGAGATATGAGGATCGAACTTCACTTTATCTGTAATCTAGTCTTAGGGCCTTGCCCAAGTACATCTACTCTGCTTGCTTTCTCTGATTGCTTCCATGTCATATGACAAGGAGGAAACTGATCGTGCTTTGAGAACACCATACTACTATACCCAGGATGACATCTACAGTGCTCTTCATCAAAACAAATATTTAACGGCCTTCTCGAGTTGCTGGAAACAAACGCCCTCTCATCATGCCGCCAGAACCCTACTACTAACAGCCACGCCAGAACTCCCCAAGCATCTCGATCAAAGTAACATACTACGAAGTCTGCAGGCTAACCTGCTCCACACCCCTCGATACCTCCTCTTCGGCGGTCTTTGCTGCAGGCCCGTCCTGTCCCTTCTCAGCGGCCTCGACACTCTTGTCAACGCCAGCTGCTTTCTTCGCCTTCTTGCGCTCCTTCTCTGCCTTCTTAGCTGCCGCCTTCTTCGCCTTCTCCTCCTTGGCTTTGCGAGCCTCTTCGCCACCAAATTGCTCCCGCCATTCTTGCTCTTTCTCAGGTTTGATTTGGCTGAAGAGGTAGCCGGCAGTGCCGATCTTGTGGCCGACGGGTAGTGATCGTGCCTCCCAGGTGTCCGGGATGATGAGGAATTCGGCATTTAGTTGGGAGAGGATGGCGGTGGTGGTATCAGGCCTGTACTACTGTTAGTCACGTGTTCTATAGCTGCAATGCGCTGCGCGTGGATGATGGGGAAGCAAGACTTACATGTATGGTTGGATCAGACTGGCGAGTAGATGAATCTGGCTCAAGGCGAGTCCAACGACAGCGGCACAGCGATCTGGCTGTTCAGTAGCCAACTTGTTGTCCAGTCGGTTGTCTTGCAGCAGCAAGTTACCCAAGCTCGAGATGTGTAGCGCTGTGGCAAGCGCGGCACGAATCTTGACATCCTCTAGCTCATTAATGTATGCCTTGAGCAGATCGTTGACCTTCCTCTTGTGCTCGGTAAAGTACGGGTCGTCAAACTTTGTGTAGTCTGGCACGACTGAATCGTAGATCTTGGCATTGTTGACGAACTTGATGACACGGTTGATGAAGTTGCCCAAATTTTTCAGGAGCTCGTTGTTATTCGCTGCAATGAAGCCGTCCCACTCAAATTCTGTGTCTCCAGTCTCTGGTCGATGTGAAAGAAGGTAGTAGCGCCATACGTCGGACGGAATGCCAGTTTCCTTGGCGTTGTTGCCGAAGACACCAATGTTTCTTGACTTGGAAAACTTGCCCTTTTCGTAGTTCAAGTATTCCGTGGTTGAGATGGTGTTGAGCATAGTCCAGTTGTCCTTGGTGCCGATCTGCGAGCAGGGGAAGACGACCGTGTGGAACGGCACGTTGTCCTTGCCCATGAACTGGTAGAGCTTGACATGCTCTGGATTGTGCCACCATTGCTTCCAGTCATCGGTGTAGGTTGCTGTGATGGAGACGTAACCTATACAGGCGTCGAACCACACATACATGACCTTGTCTTGGTAGCCCTGTTACTGGTCAGCTCAAGCGTATTCACTTCTTGTGAATGCATTATACCTCGAGTGGCACCGCAGTTCCCCACTTCAGATCTCGAGTGATACCACGCGGCCTCAGACCTTCCTTGAGCCAAGATGAAGTAATCTGAACACCATTGGAACTCCAGTTTCCTTCCTTGCTCGCCTTCTTGAACCACTCCTCTTCTGCTGGCTGTAGCTTGTCCAGACACAGGTAGACGTGCTTGGTTTCGCGCGGGACTGGTGTGGCGCCGTCAAGCTTGCAGCGTGGGTTCTTCAATTCCAGAGGGTCGAGAAGGTGTCCACACTTGTCGCACTGGTCTCCACGCGCGTCTTCGTAGGCGCACAACGGACAAGTGCCCTCGACGAAGCGGTCCGCGAGAAAGCTCTTGTGTGTCTCGCAGTATGGCTGTGTTGTGGTTTGTTCTTCTAGATAGCCGTTGTTGTAGAGCTTGGTAAAGATGTCTTGTGCGATGTCGGTCTGTTGCTGTGTCGGTGTGCGTCCGAAGTGGTCGAAGCTGATGTTGAACCACTTGTAGACGTCGCTGTGTAGCGCATAGTATTTGTCGCAAAGCTCTTTGGGGCTGACCTTCTCTTCTATCGCCTTGGTCTCGGTCGCGGTACCGTATTCGTCTGTTCCGCATACATACAAGGTGTTGTAGCCTCGGGCGCGGGAGAAACGAGCAAAGACATCGGCGGAGAGGACAGAGCCAACAATGTTGCCCAGATGTGGGACGTTGTTGACATAGGGTAGCGCGCTAGTAATGAGCACATTGCGCTCGCCCTCGACGGGGAGGATCTTCTTGGTCGTCTCAGTCATGGGAGGACGGATTCTAGGAATAATGCGTTAGTTCGCCGTGATGAAGGAGACGACCACCCAGCTCTTACCCGGGTGTATTTGGAATTATGCGATTGGATGTGACGACGGTGCAAGGAACGTGAGGGGGCGCAATGGGGGCAAAGAAGCGACTCTGTGTTTCTTTGGCCGAGTTTCTGAGTCAAACGCGAACGGCTGCTCACACACACACACACACATAGTGCATGTGTGGTGTGCTGCTGCCCCGCCAAAGCTTACCCCGCCAGCCACACTGACGCCACAGGAACCGTCGGACTCTCTGCGGCTGACTCCCCATCTTTGCGGCATCTGAGATCACATCTTCAAAGTCAGGGAACAAAGATTGCGATTCGGAAGATCCATACAACCGTATGCTGTTCGCCAGCTTGAAGGTCATTTATCTGGAGTCGTGAATCATCCCAACCAGAGAAAAAGTACCTAGAAGCACTGGGCTTCCCGCTCCAAATCGCTTCCATCATGTCGGCTCAGTTCAATCACACTTCCAAGGATCAACAAGACATATCTGACCCCTTCGACGACCTCCTAACCCTAGAAGACACCCTCTACACAGCTGCGTACGACCTCGGCACCTCCGACGGCGCTCATGCCGGCCGAATCGAAGGACGGATTTTTGGCTTGGAAAAGGGTTTCGAGAAATTCGCTGAGCTGGGACAACTTCATGGACGAAGCGTAATATGGGGATCCCGGCTACCTAACCTTGCCTCCAATCCCACTCTGCTCTCCTCCAAAGTAGAGGAGAACAGCAAGCTCGAGAAAACAGACAAGCAATGGCCGCTGCTTTCCAACAACGATAGACTGAGGAATAACACTACACTCCTGCACTCCCTAACAGACCCCGAAACATTCGACACCGCAAACACGGAAGAAGCCGTCGCGGATTTTGACGACAGGTTTAAACGTGCGGGTGCCAAAGCAAAGGTAATCGAGCGCATCGCTGGCGAAACAGCTGGCACCACCGCCACTTCCCACACTGCGTCTGGGAAGTCGCCCAACGGTTCCCCTCCACCCACTGTAGGTGCGGGGAGCAAGCGTGAACCAGTACGTGTTAATGGACAGAGTAAGACCATCAGTCGTGGGGGTGGTGCGAACAAGGGGGATGGTAGCATGGAGGATTTTGCAGGGTCGAGGTTACTGCGCTGAATTCGGCATCTGAGAAGTTTCTGCTGAGGGTCAACATCTGCGGTCGCCATGAGAACGCAAGGAGCAAAGTCGAGGTCGAGTAAAACGACATGGCGTCAACCCATCCACCCTCTTCATACGGAGAAGAAGGACACATGGAAAAGCCACTAGGCTTCAAATTAATTCGCTATCCTAGAAAGGACCCCGGGCGCACTACCCGTTCCTCCAAGCCCCAACCAACTACACTGTGCTATGACATACGAGATGAAGAAAAGTAATAAGGTCCATCGTAACTAAAAGGATATTTGAGAAAGGTTGTCAAATCTGAAGGGTGCCGCAAGAAGTTCTCCACTCTCTCTCTCTCTCTCTCTCCCTCTCCATTTGCGTGCTAGATGATGCACTGGTATCAAAACATGTTCAGCAAGTCCCCCCGTGCTCTAATGCACTTCTAAACCGATCCCGCTTCAGATAGCATCGACCATAGGCACAGGCCTCTCCATGCGTGGCTCCATACGTGGTGGTGGAGGGCCATTCGGCTTTGCCCCGTTACTATCGACGCGGTTATGATTCGGGAACTCCTAGTACCCGTTCATGGTCATGCGCTGGCTGCTCCTGCTAAGCTCACGGTCGGCAGCGGGGGAGATGGGACGCGAGGAGTGGCCCTGATGCGAGCTCTCCTTGAGGGCAAGCAGCTGCTTGGCGCGGAACGACTCGTAATGGATTTGTGCGGTCGTTTCGATTAGGTCTTGCAAGTGGGTGCGAGTGAGGAAGTTGCGGAGGTAGACGAATTCGCAGTGGCTCTCGTCCTCGACTGGAGTGTGTTAGTCGAAATGGTTTAGGAAAAGAATAGGTTGCTGGCGTACCGTTGATGATACCCCACTTGTTCTGGCGACCACGGACATTCTTGCCGTTGACAACAACGGTCCTCTCAGAGCCAACAACGGCAAAGGGAAGGAGCTCCTGTTGCAAGTCAGCTGTTGCCCAATGGCAATCCAACAGTCGAGCATCTTACCTTGATGGCCTGCTTTGCCTGCACTTCCTCATTGTCATCCTCCTCGTTGTCGTACGGGTACATGCGCAGGTTGTGGAACTGGAACTCCTCCTTTATCCGGTGCTTGAACTCGGCACGCTCCTCGAGAGTCAAGCTGTCGCTCTTGGCAATGACGGGCACGACGTTGACAAACTCGCTCAGCTTCTTGAGCACGACAATGTCAATGGGCTTGAGAGCGTGGCCAGATGGCTGGATGAAGAACAGGCAGCAGTGGATGCGCGTGTCCTGGAGGTACCTCTCACGCTGGGCGGTGAGCTCCTTGCGGAGGTAGGCACTGTGCTGGTCCTTGATGTACTTGACAATGGGGTCCCAGCAGCGCTCGTTGTTGATCAGGTCACCGTAGCCGGGCGTGTCGACGATGTTGAGGCGCAGACGGACACCGTTTTCCTCGATGATGTGTGAGACGGGGTGGATGTTGGTGGTACTGCGCACCTCCTCATCGGGCTGGAAGCGGCCCTTGCTGTCCATGAGGTGCGAGGCGAAGAGCGTGTTGATGAGCGTCGACTTGCCGAGACCAGTCTGTCCTGTAGTACCGTTAGACGTGTTCACGGGAGATGCATGAGAGCAGTGCCTACCAACGCAGATGACATTGAACTGGAAACCCCGCTTCACCGACTTCCTCTCAATCTGCTTGGTGATGCTGTCGAAACCGACATAGCTGTCGGGGAAGATGGGCGGCGACTGGTTCTGGTTGTATGGAGCAGCCATTGTGAGTGATGGGAGACTCGACTCCGGAGAATGGGGCGATGGAGGGGGTGTGGGTGAAGGCTGGCTTTGGGGGAGAAAAGGGTAGGAGGTGTCGTCGCAATAGAGTAAATAGTCAGGGTTCGCTGCGCTGGCGACTTTCTCGTGGAGATGCAGGCGCGGGAAAGGGGGCAGCTAGGAAGCGAAAGCGCGCTAGTGTTCTAGCGGTAAGGCGGTAAGGCGATAAGGCGGTAAGGCGCGACCTGCAAGCTCGGACCCGGGGATTACTGGGGTGCAGCGACATTTTGCAACACCATCACGAACATCGCCATATCGCGGCCTATAGTACCCCCGCCCGCCGCCAGTCCACCTGCGCAGACATGGCACTTGCCCGGCCGCTCCCTCCGCTATGGCAGACGCTGCTGCCAGGCCTCAATGGCCCAATGCGGCCTGTCCTCAACACGCCTTTCCTGCAGCGCCTATCACAGCCCTTTGGGGCCATCAACACACCATTCGGCGCGCTCGCGATACCCTCACTCTCCCTCCCGTCACTACCGTCACTAGCCGATATCTGGGATGGCATACTCAACGCGGTGCCTAAGAAGAAGACGTCATACCGTAAGAAGCGACAACGCTTCATGGCTGGCAAGGGACTAAAGGACATTACGTCGCTGAATACGTGTTCTGGGTGCGGCAGGGTCAAGCGGCTACACATCCTGTGCCCTTACTGTGTCGACGGTGGGTGACGCCAAATGCCCTATGTGGGAAATCATCTTGGCTAACACATGCGACAGCCATCAAGACCAACATTTTCGGCCAGCTGAACTGGTCCATCCGCCGACCAACCGAGAAGCAAGCTAAGCAACTGGCACGAGAGAAGCGAGACGAGTCCCGAAGAATGCGGACTATGCAGCCCGACCCACGGAAAGAGAAGGAAGAGCAAATAGTGAAGCACACTGGCTGGAAGAAATGATGTGTCAGGGATATAAAAGCTGTGAGCAGACCTTGGAGCGCGCGGCTGGAGGAAGGCATAGAACGCATGATTTGAGCCTGGCAGAGAGATGCAGCGACGTGCAAACTGTATGCCACGCCATCTATCACGCGGACATTTGCGCGATTTGGGCGTTGGGCATACTTGCACATGACGAATGTAACAACACGACACTTGGATGGAGGACCACTACATAAACTATAAGCAGATTCTAGCTTGGCATTGAGCAAGCAGCCTCGATTCAAGGTGTCTTTCGCACCTGATTTCTATTACGCCATGTTCTACAGCTCCACCCCTCCTGCCCCTCCCCACTACCGCTTCTCACTAATCCCCAGCCCACTCTCTGTCCTCGGCGATGGACTGACGGTACTTGCCCCCCTCGATGCCGTGCTTCCCCTCCTCCCCGCATCGCCCTTGCCCTCATTTGCCTCCCTCTCCAAAAAGTCCTGCCACAACTCTGCTAAACTCTCCTTATTACTCGAGCTACTCGCCATAAGCATAGGATCTGCCGCCGCGGCACTCAACGACGGCGTCGATGGTGTACGTCTAAATGGTGATAGTGGAATGCGCAGGCTACCGCTGACGCTGGATGCTGTGCCGGGGCGAGCAAGGCCTGCTTGCTCTTTTTGTTCTAAGACGTTTAATTAGCTACATGCAGAGGGAAGGGAGTGAAAATCAAGTGGTCGTGGTGTTTGGAAGACGAGACGGGAGACGCGTCTTACCATCAGTCCAACCCAACAACGCAGAAATCAGCTGCAACGCCTCAAACTTCTTCGGGTCGCTCCGGTCTATACTCAAAAAGTGCAAGAAGTAGTTGGTAATGATTTGTCGATCAACATTATCCTCTGGCCGGCCCTTCTTCAGTATGCGAAGTGCCTTTGTGAGATGCTCGTTTAGTGTTACGGCTTCGTGGCGTAGTTTTCCAATGAGCAGATTTTTCTCTTTAACCTCCCTTTCGAATGGCAAGGCTCGCTCGAGCTCTTTCTGGGTTGATTCTAGCGTCGTTTTTGCGGCGTTTGCGGCGGATTCGGCGGCTTGGACTTGTTTCCGGAGCTCGTTGATTTGGGATTCGTACGTTTCGACAGACTTTTTGAGTTCGGCTTTTCGTACTGTACATGGTCAGCAGAAGTTCCAAGGATGATTAGAGGGTACTTGCAGTTTTGAACTTCCTGCAGAGCTTTCTGTAAGCCCTGTACGGCTTGAGTATTGGTATCCCTGTCCCGAGCAGCTCTCTCGTACTCTTCTCTCATCGACTCGAGTTGATCCCGCAATTCGGCGTCTTTCTCAGCGAGATTCTCGCGCAGGGATCGCTCATTCATGGCTAGTACTTCCCAGTCTTGCATGGCTTGTTTGGCATTCTCGAACTCTTCTCTCGCGTATGCTTCACGTGAAACGAGTTCATCGCGTTCCTTGATCCAGTTTTGTTGTGAAAGGCTCGACCTGCTACGTAGTGTCTCAATCTCCAATGCCTGGGTTTCCTTTTCTTGCCGTAGTTTTGCGAGCTCCTCTGTGAGGCTGTTGTTGTTCTCCTGTAACTCGCGGTTCTGTTCTTCGAGGTCGGAGATTTGCGATTGGAATTCCTCGATCCTGGCCTATACATTGTTAGTACTCCGCCTTTTGCATGTGTCGGGCAACACCTACAGCGTCAGCCTTTAACCGATCGCCCAGGCTAGTTTTGATCGTATTGACCCTGCCCAGCAAGCTTTTGTACTGCGTCTCGAAGTGCTCCTTGCCCTCGTTGGCTTCGTCCAACTCTTCCCTTAGACTTCGTAACTCTTCTTCATGGTTTGAATTCGATTCGTCTGATATTGCTGCGCTCTGCTTGTTCTGTACGTCCTCGAGGTTCTTTCTCAACTCGGTGACTTCCTGCCGTAGCGCATCACGCTCCTTCGCTATCGCGTCTAGGCGTGCGCCGGTGTCTGACGGCGGCGGCGGTGATGCGGAGATGCCTTGTTGCGAGCGCGAGCGTGCCAATCCGAGAGCAATCGCGGAGGAAATGCTGTGGTGTGGGGTACCATTTGTTTGTATAGTAGGGGATAGCGGCGGCTGTTCGTCATCTACGTCGTCGGCGTCTGGATCTGTCGCTTGCGCGGTGGGCTCCTACGATGGTACCATTAGTAGCTGTGGAAACGCGCGAGCTTCCCATGCCTCTCCTACAGTCTGCTCGGCTTCCTCTTCGGCCTCTTCGTCGTGGTCCTCTGCATCGCTTTTGGAGTGTTCCCCATTCACGTTGTTGTCTGTCCCATCCGTCTTAGGTGCAGCGGCGGCCTTCTTCTTGTTTTTCTTTTTCTGCGACTTGGACAAAGTCCCTGTCATTGCCTGTTAGCCAGTAGTGATCCGGCGCTTCACGACCAACGCGCGACGAGTAAGCGGAGTTTATGAGCACCTCCGAGAGCTGCAGGCTCACCTACCACTTTGCTGTACAGGGCCTGAAGGGATTGGCGCAGACATCTTCAAAGACGCGTAATGCAGTCGCTACCGCATCAAGAACACTTGGACCAGGTAGGAAAGAAGCACTCGGGATTCCAGGCGAGCATTCGTCGAGGTCTTGACTTGGCAATTCGTGTCCCGTTCTATGTTCCGGCCCACGCGCGTCCACGAGTGGCGTGCCTCACTAGCCACATCTCACCTAACACCAGCCCATTTTTAGACCTACGCATCCATCTTCACCACAAATCACGCGAACCAACATAGTCCCATACTCACTTTCACTACCAGCAAACACCCGGCTTGCTTGTGCTGTCTCCCTCCCACATTCAAGCCACCAGCAACGGCGCCTACGCGTTTGTGGGGTAGACAAGCCATCGAAACATCAACTACACTTCAGCTCAAACCGGCCAGGAGCGACCACGTAACCTGCCGAGCTTTTCAACGACATGAAGTACTACACGCCTATGTTCTACCCGGCTGTGACGGTTATCTATGCCTCCACTTTGCGAGTCCTAAGAATAGGCCTTCGCCCAAGGATGGTCAGCCAGAGGCCGGATCCAAAGACGTCGTCAGAGATGGGAGTGGGAAGACTTTAGTACCGCAGATGTCGGCGTGTACCAATCCTCGCTCTTTATTGCTCCTGCCACGAGCTGCTCACGGTACTCACTACCTTTTGATGTATCATGTTCGTACCTTGATACATCCGCTTGCTCGAATTAGTTAGCCAACGGTGATACAAGAGATGCTCATCCAACACTTTGATCCAGCATCAATGAAACCGTTTCATTGCGACGGTCGTAAACCGATGGTACCTGTTGCGTAGCGGTTCTTGGCCACGCCTGTCGGTGGTTGGCAGCAGCGTGATGAACATGAGCAGTGTGTCGCCTTTCCCCATGCACTTTTGCTTATCGCGCCAGCTGTCACGATTACTGCAGGTACGCAACGCACCAGGTTACATGCTTGCGAATAGGATCTTCTGATCAGATAAATTAGTAGCAGGGCTGTGCGTCTGACCCGTCCAAAGCTGCCCAGATGTGATTTCCCAGAGCGTGGACAGATGGTCTGCCGTAACACGTAGCCACGCGCACAGCAGGAGATTGTGTCACTGGATAAGAATTGAATCGTGACCTTCAAGGTTTCATCGCACGCGGCTTTCCGGTCGAAATCTCTTCTGTGGCAATGTCCGTGCTTGCAGGCGTCGTCCGACTACTTGGTCATTTTCGCCAGCACCATGTACTGTCGGGAGGAGAGGAAATCTCCTCGTGCTTTGCAGAAGAGCTGCACAGATCCGGGGTCCAATGGAAAATGAGATATCGACTTGGGGCAGTTGGATGTGTGAGCATGTCAGTGGATCTACTCAATATCTAGAAGCACGATAGACTCCAGCTCGTCTTATCCATGCCGACGGCCGTTCTATGTATACCTTTCCGAGTAATGGTGACAGTTCATTGCCCTGCTTGATATTGCTCGGCCGGTTGGGGACACTGTTGCTTGAACACCTTGCGTTCACCCGTTCGGACTTGACCGCCATGGTGACTGCCCCAGGTCACGACGCACTTTCCCCTTGTGCTTTCACATTCACCATGACGGCAGTGTATGGCCAGATATGACGACTACCCCGCTTTACCTTCGCTATGGTTCACCGTGAACCATATCTTTGCGCTTCTGCTCTTCTCCTCTTCGCCTTCACCTTCACTATCCGTGCACAATCCACAAGCTTGTCCTGTCGAAATTTTAGGCCGGATCAGTTAAGCTTATCCACCATTGCACTCCGTCGCAAGCGCAATCACGCCCATTTTTCTGCAACTTCGCCACTACTGCAACACAGTCGCAACAGTTACGCTGCAAGGTACTGATCACGATCTACAAAGACGACACTCCCAGAGACTGGACAACCACCAGACCAGCGACGAGTCGTACATCATGGCAAGCGGATACGCGCCCCAGATGGAGAAGATCGCTGGTATGCGTCCTTCTGAGCAGCGCGAGTTCTGCGACAGCCTTGAAGTCGTCGCCGACTCTACTTCGGTCAAGCCGCCAAGCACCACGGTCAAGTACGACAGCAATAGCAATGTGACGATGCATACGTTGCCTAGTCCCGCGGACAGTGGTGTTGAGCAATATAGAGGACCCGCCGAGATGGAGGGTTTGACTGTCATCTGGACCAAGAATTGGCTCATCGCCGCCTATGGAGCGTAAGCATATTTCTGTTCTCTTCTTGATTGCGAGCACCCCTCTACCAAAGTGTCTTTTTTGGTTTCTGCCGGTTCGATAGATGCAGCGTTGCTAACATTTCAGGATCATGCTCATCTCATTCATCAACTCTCTTCAACAACAAGCCAATTTCTCATGGAGACCCTACGTCACTTCTACTTTCATGATGCACGGTCTCACTGCCATGACTGACGTCGTAGCCAACATCGTCGGGGGTGTATCGAAGCTGCCGCTAGCCAAGTTCATCGATCTTGTTGGACGACCTCAAGGTTTTCTTCTATGCTTGATGTTAATTGTCGCCTGTACGTCCATCTACTCCGGCACTTCTGTACCTGTCCAAATGACTGATACCTACAGCGCTCATCCTCATGGCTCTATGTCAAAACGTCCAGACCTTTTGCGCCGCGCAAGTCATCTACTGGACAGGCATGAACGGTGTAGACTACGTCTTCAACATCTTCATTGCTGATACTTCGCTCATGCAGAACCGTTTGATCTGGATGTCGTTCACCGGATTCCCCTACGTTGTCAACACCTTTGCCGGTCCCAAGCTTGGTGAGACTTACCTCAAATACAGTACCTGGCGTTGGGGATATGGATCTTTCGCCATTTTGACACCAGTGTTCTCCCTGTCGTTCTGGGCCGTCTTCTGGCTCATGGGTAGGCGAGCGAGGAGAGTGGGTGTCGAAGGGAGCAGGCCAAGCGGAAGGACAGTCTTGCAGAGCATCAAGCACTGGTCCATCGAGTTCGATGGTAGGTCACATCTCCAACCAAACTAGATTCCCTGCTCACGTGTCACAGTCGTTGGTCTCCTCCTTGTAGCCGGCGGCTTTTCCCTCCTTCTTCTTCCCTGGCCTCTCGCATTCTACCAGAAGAAAGGTTTCGAGTCTCCCATGGTCATATGCATGATCGTTTTCGGACTCTTGCTCATCGCAGCCTTCGTTCTCTGGGAACGCTTTTGCGCCACCAAGACCTTCTTTCCGTACTACCTAATGAAGAATCGCTCGGTTATTGCGGCATGCCTGCTAGGTGGCAACTCCTGGATAGCATTCTAGTAAGTCTTTTGGCAGTTGGAGGAAATGTGTATTGACAACAGTAACTAGCTCCTATCGGATGATGTACTCGTCATACCTCCAGGTTGTATTCCAACTTTCCGTCTCCAAGGCCGGATATATCACCAACATCTTCAATATTGTCTCATGTACCTGGGCTATAGTCATCAGTCTTGCGATGAAGTACACGGATACCTACAAATGGGGAGCCATCATCGCTGTCCCTACTCAACTACTCATGACTGGCTTGTTGATCCATCTCCGCACGCCCGGCACCCACATCGCATTGCTGGTCCTGGTCGAGGTACTCGGTGCCATGGCAAGCGCCATGCTCTACAACGTGGAGCAAGTCGCCATCATGATGGCGGTACCGCATGACCAGGTCGCAGTCGCAATCGCACTCCTCAACGTCATCACCGCGGTCGGTGGTGCTATTGGCCAGTCTGTCAGCGGCACTCTTTGGGCCCAGATCGTGCCTAAGAAACTCAAGGAGTACCTCCCGGAGCACTCCAAGCATTTGGCTCCCCTGATCTACGGCGATATCAGCATGCAGTTGGAACTACCATGGGGCGGGCCAGAGCGTGAGGCTGTGATCCACGCGTTCGGCGATGCGCAGAAAGTCATGGTTCTCATGGGAACCTGTGCATTCGTACCCTGTTTCATATGGGTCGCCATGCTCAAGAATTCCCGCATGAGCGAGCGCAAGGCCCGTAGGGGTCTTCAGGCTTAATCTGGCATGGAACTGTCGTTCTGCTCGACTAACTCAGGTGGTACAATAACGGTCGCGTGGGAGGCGACTTGTCGTGGCTATCACCGGCCGGGGAGAACAGAGGCCCGCGCCACACGGGCTGCGAACGATCTTGGTGGTATCGGCGATGAATAAGCTGGATGTTAGGACTGTCTGTGGGATGCTGAGTGGTTGCTGACGGTGCATCTCCACTTACTGTATGTATCGAGTAGAAATTTCGACGAAATTGATTTTAATCATCGCACATGTCTGGTAACTGGTTCACTTGCGGACAATGGCGTTGATGTGGATAATGCCGTCCCGCAAGCACTGCACTCTTTCTCTACGGCTTTGTGGGAATTGCACGAGTTCCATGTCATGGTCGCGTTAGATTCGTGTGTCCAACAACAACAACAACAACCAGATCCAGCAGTGGGCGAGCAGTTGTATGAGTCGGCTCGGTGTTCATAACATGAGTACAGTGGCTGGGGTAGACTGGTAGTCGTGAAACACTGCATGTCGTTGGATGGAGGTGGAAGCCCCTGCTCGGAATCAGCGGAACACATATACCGGTACCGCCATGACGTTTGGCGGTCCTTTTGCACATCAACACTAGTACAATGAGTACATTGTGCCTCCGCCTTAGCAAGCGTTATCGCTACTAGCAGATCTTGAGCTTCATCGTTGCAGCAACGGGCACCTCACAGGATGCATCCTGCCATGGCACCGGCGGTGAGCTGCCAACATCCCAGCCTCGCCAATTACCTACCTGAGTCGTTACCTCCGGGCGCTCCACCAGCCACTCGCATCCCCAACCACGAGTAAGCACAACCACACTTCTTCGACAGAGCTTGCCATGCTTCTTCCTGCATCTGATCCGCACCAAAGTATTCTCCGACATTGACTATGATGTATCTACCTCACCTACTCGCCCTTCCACCCGCCATCGTCGCCCTGTGCGCAACGACACCAGTCGTCGCCGAATCTGAGTCGCAATGGCCGCACAACGTACCCAGACATCTCAAATACTTTCCCGAAGATGAAGTCCACGCGAAACGTGGGTTGAGCGTCAAGCAGAGACTGCAATATGAGAAGCCAGTTGGGGTGAAGAAGATGAGCTTGGACGAGGGCGAAATGTTCATGCTGGACAATTGGATATTCGCTGCCCATATGCCCTCTCAACCACAATCCCCGAAACGATCAAACTATAAAGTCTTTGACAACACAACATCTCAGGCCCTTTCGCCTTTACGCCCTCTGGCTCAGTCTGACTGGTTGGCGCGAATGCACATTAGAGATATACTTCTGAACCGCCAGTTCAAATGTCCAGATGGAACGATGAGCTGCGAGAGTATTGGCGCTCCAGATGTATGCTGTGGCACGGGAAGCACTTGTATAAGTGTTACTGGAGGCTCCGACGCAGGCGATGTGGGATGTTGTCCTAGTGGGCAGACTTGCGCGGGTAGTGTGAGTTGTGATGAAGCGAGTGGGTACACGAGTTGTCCCGGTACAGATAACGGAGGGTGCTGTCTACCTGGCTTCAGGTGCCAGGGTATTGGATGTAAGTTGCAATCTCATCCTTTAGACAAGTCGTTGGAATGAAGGGCTAACTTGAATAGGTGTTGCCGAGGGTACATCGACTTCCTACATCCAACCCTCGACGTCTACTTCCTCTGCCGCTCCCACAACGCCATCGGCCTCGACAACTGCCGCCGCCATCCCAACTACCTCGTCCACAACCAGCACCACCCCTGAATCAACATCCACCTCGACCGCCCGCTCCGCATACACATGCTCCACAGGCTGGTTCTCCTGCCCTGCCTCTCTGGGCGGCGGCTGCTGCATGAACGGCCGTACCTGCGCAACGGGCGCCTCCTGCCTCGGAGACGACGACAGCCCCTCCAGTACGCGCGCCCCAGACGCCCCCGTCCGTCCCACCAGCGCCGCCGTGACAACCGGTGATGCCGCCCCGGGTGACAACATCTGCCCCACGGGCTTCTACGTTTGCAGCGCGTACTACCCATCTGGTTGCTGCCGCATAGGACGCGATTGTCAGACGACTGGCTCCTGCGCTCTGCCTCCCTCTGATACCATTGTAAACACCAATGGCGTTGTAATCGTGGCGCCCACGGGTGCAGAGGGTCAAGGAAGTTGTCCTAGTGCGTGGTATAGTTGCCCTGCGGATGCGGGTGGTAATTGCTGTCCCAATGGATATGCATGTGGTGAGCAGTGTACTGCGACTGCGAGTGGTCAGAGTGGTGTGACGGATAAGGCGGAGCCGAGTAGTAGTAAGGCGAGTTTTGTCTCGGAGTTGAGTGTCTGGGGGATGGTTTTGGCGTTTGTTGGGTGTGGGGTTGGTATGATTGTACTGTGACGTGATGTGAATATACAGGTATGGGTGATGACTGATGTACATAGACGATGTGAATGATATGACTAGAACGACGTAGCTTGTTTGTATATATATTGATTATTGGGTTTTACAGAGTAGTGTGGGCATGTCTTCGGTGTTGCAGCATGTCTTTACTCTGAAGCGGCATCTGGTGTCGATCTTTTTACCCTTGAAACATTCTACAAGCCGTTGGTTTTTCAACTTCCTGCGCAGGCTGCTATCACGAAACACGAACACAAGAATACTAGCTATAAGGGAGAGGATCGAGTCTATCTTTCGTGACTAGCAAGGGCACAATGGGTAAGAAACTGGACAAAAGCGACCCTACTCGGATTGAAGAAAAGTACATTGAACCGCGATAACGTACTCGTATACATATCAGAACGATCCCTTACCTTAGAATCTTGTCTTAGAGCTTGAAGCTTCCTGCACCCCTCTTCGCAGCCTCCTTGACCTCCTTGCCCTCAACATCCGTAAGCACGCCCTTGCGCCCAATAATTTGTACACCACCCTTCTTGAGATCACCAAGCAGCTGCTTCTTCTCGCCCCTCTTCTTCTCCTTGCCCTCCGTCTTCTTTTCCACCGGTTTGCTAAGACCAGCCTTCTTCGCCCTCTCCTTGGCGCGTCTGCGCCTAGACATCTTCTCCTCTCGTGACATTTCTTCGTGGGAGACTGGCATACCGCTCTTTGTAACAATCTCCGTCTTACTTTTCTCATCACCAGGCTTGTAAACCTCTTGTGGCGCAAGCATACTTGCACTGGCGACCTCGCCGCCAGCAGTGGGACGCGCGTCTTCCATCTCGATAGCGGGAGCGTCAGTGCGGATCTCAAGGTTGGGTGCAGCAGGCTTGGGCTTGAAGTGCGAGGAGCTGAGAGAGTCGAGTTTGGCAGATATGCTCTTCCAGAGGCCGGCGATTTCGTCGTGCTCCTTCTTCAGCTTCTCGTCCTTGGCTTCGACAAAATTGGGGTCGGTTTCTCGGAGGTGCTCTTCTTCGTAGATTTCGGCGAGACCTTTGCCCGATTTTGTGTCGTCGAGCTCGAAACGACCGCGTCGGGGGCCGGTGGCCAGATCGTCTGGTCTGCGGCGATGTATCTCGTCGAATTCCCCGGCTAAGATGCGTCGCTTGATTAGCGCTTCGATGTCTTCTGAGGTCTCTTGTGTGACGATTGGTACGGGCTTGCCAGCTCTCTCAAACTCAAGGTTCTCTTCGAGAAGCGAGTTGAGTGGTCGGTCGGCTGCGCGTGCCTCACCGGATAGCTGCCATTCGCGTTTCGCAACGTTGGCCGCTTCCAGCTTCCTGATCTCCTCTGCAATTTTGGCTTGCCTTCTTTCGTGCGTTGATCGTCTGGATTTCGGATCTGCGGGATCAACGTCGGAAAGATCACCTTCACTTTCTACATCGTCGTCGTCTTCGAAGAGATCTCGGTGTACCATCGCTATGGTCTTCTCTACGTCCTCTTCAATTTCTTCTTCCGGTTGCGACTGCTTCTCGGGGAAGTTGTGGGGGTTGGCTCGTCCGCGCTTCTTGCCGGTCTTGTTTTTGCTCGCCTTCTGTGCAGGAGGTGCGAAGAAGTCTTTGTACATGACGTTGTTGGCATTCATACCGGTGTCAAGGCCGTCCAGGTCACCTTCCTCGAGGTCGTCCTCATCGCCACTGTCGCCTTCCGGTGCATTTAGGTCTGCATTGCCGAAGGTGGGTCCACCTTTGTCAGACTCATTGTCTGATTCATCTCCCCCCAAACCGTTTGCCTTGATTTTGGATGGGCCATCTTCCATGGGGTCTGCTTCCCAGTTTACCTCGTCATCGTCGCTGTCCACACCCTCTCCTCTCTGATCCTGCTGCTCTAGGAAGTCGGTCTGCCTGTTGAAGTCGTCTATAGAGAAGAAACCGTCGTTGAGACCGTTGGGATCGGGTTGGTAGGTTCCTGCAGGCGTATCGTCCGATGCTTCGTCAGAGAAGATGTCATCTACACCATGCACCATGTCGATGTCTTCATCGTCCATCTGCTCGCTATCCATCGCTTCCTCATTCGCGTCTTCGTCTACCCCATCGTACTCCCAGTCTACACCTTCTTCGCCGATATCAGAATCGGTATGATATTCCTCCTCGGCTTCCTCAATGCTTTTATCGTCATCTTCGCCATCCTGCACAGCCACAACCCCATCTTGCTGGTCGGGCAAGAAAAGCTCTATTTCATCTGTCGTCGCTTGGACGATTTTGCGCGTCTGCTCGAAGACTTGACTTACGCCAAATCCGTCTAAATGCACCTTCTTCAAGTGTAACACACTGATTTCATTCTCGTAACCGCCGCCCCGCTTACGCTTCTTGCGCAGATCTTGTTGCCGTTGCGCTTGCGACGCGCTCACACCGGCGGCCACTGGATCGAGATACCGTTTTGCAGCGGCCAGAAATGTTGCATTGAGTTGAGGGGTGGGCTGTAGAAAGGCTAGTGGCTTGGTGAGCAGACTCGTGGGCGAAGTCGCGGCGGATGGTTGGAGTTCCATGGGCGGTGGTTGGGCGGAGCCGATGGAAAGGGTGTGCGAAGAGATGGATGTGTCGGGCGAGAAAGAGGGCGGCGCCATGCTCTAAATGTCTTTTAGACGCTGGTGATTGTGAGTGAATGCGCTGCTGGCTGCAGTCAAGTTCGCGTCTGCCGCTGAACTTTTTTGGTGGAGCTAGTGGTCACAGCGTGCGTTAGCGTTCTTAGGATCTGAACCAACGTTCGAAAGTTGTGTAAGAAAAGTACTACCTATTTTAATTAGAGTACTTACTTCTACTATTCTTAAGAACCTATAGATTATTATTATTACTACAATAGACTAATTACTTAAAGTTACATAAGGATATAAAGGAATACTATACCTAATTACGTAATAAGCTAGTTAGCGTAAGGAGCTGCGATTTATAGTAAAATATAATAAGAAAAACTCTACATTAAAGCTATTTATAGATTTAACTAATAAAAATTAAGTTACGTAATATAGATAAATATTATAAAGAAGGGAAAATAAAATAAACTAATAAGGTATTATATAACGTGTTTTATAAGGAAGTAGCTACTCTAAGTAAGTAGCTAACGCTAAACTAGCGTACTACTTACGGTATATTATTATATAATATCTTAACTATAATATAGCTAAAAGACTTAATATATTTTATAAGTAAGTAGCTACTCTAAGTAAGTAGCTAACGCTATACTAGCGTACTACCTACGCGTAATAATTACGCAACGTATAATATACTTATTAAAAATCATAGTAAGCTAATCTATTCTTTAGACTTATTATTATCCTTAAAGTCCTCTATCTTTACTTTATAAGTATAGGAGTTATATTCTTTCTTACTATAACGCCTATAATACCTTACGCTACGTACTTTACGCGTAGGCTCTTTGCTTATATTACGCTCTCTACCCTTCTTTTTAGTAATTAGGTTTTATACTTTCTCTACTATTAGGGTTTCCTCTATCTAAATATACTTAAGTATTCTTAATGAATACTTTATAAGCTTATTAATTGCGCTTTATATATATATCTATTCCTCTTATAATAATACTATATTATATATAAATTTTTATTTTTATTAAAGTAGTAGTTTATAGTTAAAATATGTCTTTAGAATAGTAAAAAGTAGCTTCCCTCTACTTATTAGTCTTAAAAGTTAATATAAAAAAGATTAAAAACAACGTAAGTTAAATAGTAAGCTAATTAGAGCTTTATAATAAAAATTCTAATAACTATACGCTAGCATTAGGGTTATTAAAAAAAGCTTAGTACCTAAAAATGACACCTACTAGAACCTTAGAAGGCCTAATAGTAATTACTAGTATTAGCTAGTAACGTAACTATAATATATTATAAGAAATAAGATATAGTATTATACTATAATAAGAGCCTTAAGCTATATCTTACTATATTTTCTTTTACTATACTATACTATACCTTAAGTAGTTTCCCTTACTATACTATATATAATATAATAGAGGTTATTAAATAGATTTTCTAAAAGAGTACGCGTATACTAGCTAAAGAAGAGCCTAATAAGCTATTTATAAATACTAAAGGCGCATACTACGTATATACTAAAGAGCTACTTACTTTAGCTTCTAAAGAGCTCTATAAGTAATTACCTAAGTTTCTTTAGCTCTTATAAAATAGTAAACTAGGTAATATAAATCTTATTAAAGCGTCTAAGGTTAGTAGGATTATAATAGAGGAGACTATAAAGTAGTTTAGAACCTAAATTATAAAAAAAGTAGTAAATACTAAGAATACTATATAAGCTAACGCCTACTATATAGTTAAGCTTATCTAGTATAGTTACTTTACCTTTCTAGCTATAAGAGGATTTAGTAAGAAGACTATAGACTAGTTAATATAGTAAGTGTATAATATTAAGATAGTAGTTAAGAAAAAAGCTCCTAGTATTAGAAAGAGGGAGTTTAAACGTATTCTATAAAGTTAAGAAAGTAAGGTATAGATAGCGCTACTACTAGTATTCTTTTTCTTAAAGCTAAATATCTAGTAGTAGTAGTATTAAGGATAGGGGCGTTTAAATAAGGTAGTAATTGCAATACTACTAAGATTAGCTATAAGGAAGTCATAGTAAGTAGTAATTATAAAACGTTATTATAGAAAGAATAAGTAATAGTTAAAATAAACGTAAGTAGTTAGATAGGAATAGTAGTAAATAAGATAAAAGGCGTAGTTTAAGTTAGAAGGTAATATTATTTCTTTCTACTTAAGTATATTATATATAGGGTCTTTTATCTAGTTATATAATATACTAATTAGTTAATAATCTTCTAAATTAGTTTGTAAATAGTATTATCGCAAAATAGTATCTTAAAAGCTAAAGCTAACTCCTACACTTATAAAGTAAAAGTAGAAGACTCTAAGAATAGTAATAAGTTTAAAGAATAGATTAGCTTACTATAATTTATAATAAGTCTATTATACGTTACGTAATTATTACGTGTAAGTAGTGGGCTAGTTTAGCGTTAGCTACTTACTCAGGGTATCTACTTACTTCTAAAACACGTTATTATAATAAGCTAAAGCCTAATTAGCTAGTACTTTAATAATATTATAGTTATATACGTAAGGCGTATAACCTATACTTACTAAGTACCTAGCGTTTGTACTAGTAGTACTAGGCTAAGGTTATTCTAAGTTACTACCTTTCTAAATAACCTTTAGAACGCTAGATACTTATAGTTTTCTTTTTTATTAAATATTACTTTAATATACTTATATAATAGCTCCTTTTAGGCCTCCTAAGGTTCTAGTAGGTGTCTTTTTTAGGTACTAAGCTTTTTTAACAACCCTAATTCTAGCGTATAGTTATTAGAGTTCTTGTTATAAAGCTCTAATTAGCCTACTATTTAAGTTACGTTATTTCTAATCTTTTTTACATTAACTTTTAAGACTAATAAGTAGAGGGAAGCTACTTTTTACTATTTTAAAGATATATTTTAACTACAAACTACTACTTTAATAAAACTAAAAATTTATATAATAGCTCCTTAAGCGTTGCCCCTTATAAGACGTAGTTTAAGTTAAGAGGTAATATTATCTCTTTATACTTAAGTATATAATATATAGGGTTTTTTATCTAGATATATAATATACTAACTACTTAATAATTAGTTCTAAATATAGGCTTAGAATAGAGCCCACGTACCTACTTAATAATTACTCTTCTAAAGTAGTCTTAAAATTGTATTATAGCAAAAGGGTGTTTTAAAGGCTAAAGCTAAAGTTTTTATATAAGTTAGTCTACTTTGAATATTAACTTTTGTTCTTAATATTAGTATATAGTAGTGTGTAGTTGTAAATTTAGTAGGGTTTTCGAAGAGTCTATCCACTCGCTATGCCCAGCCACTCCCTATGCACCTTCGTTAGAGTACTATTAAATTATAACTCTCTTTAACAGCTACCCTTAGTTACCACCGCTCGAGTTGGAGTTGTCCGCGCACGTCCAAGCCTTGGTGCCGCCATCCGTGTTATATGAATCGATGATACCAACAATCGAACCATAAGTACCACCAATGAGGAGGAACGTGCCGGCCGCAATGACGAAGATGGACCATGCGACCATGCCCTTCCACTTCCAGTCTCGGTTCGACCGGTGCCAGTTGTCGTACAGCCACATACAACCCATGGGCTGGAAGCTCATTAGGGTGCCCAGAAGTGCGCCGACGAGCGATACGAGACCACCGAAGACAGGAATTGCGGACGCAATGATGTACGCGGTCAGGGAGACGGCAGCGGTGAAGCCGAACCAGGTCATCCAGTGCTTAGGGGTGGGGTGGTTGAGGTGCTTTGTTCCGCGCAGGGTGCGGATGAAGAAGTACTTGGCGACGAGCTGTGTGAAATCAGTAGATTGTCCGCAAAGAGTAAAGAGAAGAGCGATGATGGAACTTACATGAGTGACCAGGACAACAGAGGCAAGCAGACCTGGAAGCGCGAGCCCGTAGCACACCTTCTTCATCAAGACACCTGCGGATCCCAGCGCAGGCGACGCGACGTACGATCCGCAGTAGTAGTACACGACGACGCCGATGGCGACGTAGAGCGAGGTCATGACGAACTGACACAGCGACAGGGCCTTGAAGTAGTCCTTGTGGTCCTTCATCTCGGATACGACGTTGAAGTACGCAGGAATACCGCAGAACGCGAAGACGATGCTGGATAGAGCAGCCGCGGCCTCAGCAAAGGTGGGCGACTTGAAGAGCTCGAAATCAGACTCCCAGGGTCCAAATTGAGGCGCCGCGGAGGGGCGATCCTGGATGCTGACTGAGACGGTGAGGGTGATGACTGTAGTGGTCAGGGCACATTCTTTGGTGCAGAATTGCGGTAATACTCACTAGCTGACATGATACCAGCAAGACCAACCCACGCAATCCAAGAGAGCTTGCTCAAGGTCTTGATCGAAGCAAGTGCGAAGCCGACAACGGCGGCCACAGCCACGAAGACAGCAGTACACGTGCCATGATCAGACAATGAGTTCAATCCGATAGAGATACCCAGCATACCGGAGCCAGCGACGCACGTCCACACTGTTCTGGTCAGTCCACATGCTCAACTCTGGGGTTCTGGAGAACCATGTTTCCATAAGGTAAGGACCCACACAAAGCGAACGCCAGACCGAGCACCTCGCGGCCTGCGCGCCCAAACAGCTTCTGCCCCACATCCTCGATGCCGTACGTCTCGGGGTGACGCATCTTGAATGTTCCGACCATGTAGCCAGACCACAGCGTGATCAATCCGATGGCAAGCAGTGAGATAATGCCCGGAATGAGGCCCAGGGCATCGAACGCAGCGGGGATAGACAGCACACCAAGACCGATCTGTGTCTTCATCATGATGATAGACGACCCCCACCAGCTGACCTGCTGGGCGTCAATATGCGTTAGGTAAGAATCACAACATAGAGACATACGCTGCGGTAGTTGGGTCCTCCCTCGACAACCTCACCGAAGACAGCATCGGTCTGACCTTGCGCGTTGGTGTCCTCGGCTTTAAGCTGGCTGCCGTACTCGATGTCGTCGCCTATCTTGTCGTTCGAGAAGCCCATATCGCTTTGATGTTTGATCCGGGGTATCAATAAAAATGGCACGCGAGGATGAGTATTCCCTCGAAGGACGACAGTGAGCACTTTATGCAGAAATCGTCGGCCCGACCGACATCGGCTGGCACGAGCCCAGGAACAATGTGGAGGTCGCCCACGACGCGCCCATTATTTTCCCCAGGTACGTGGGTCTCTTCGCTGTGGCCGACATTGGTGGTTGATGCTCACGCTGGCGAATGAGCGTGGAGCCGCGAAAAACCGAGAGAAGTCGGTCTGGAGCCGCATTGAGCCGCTAAATTTTGGTGCAGGTACAGCGAGATTTTGCCGAACTAGGCCCAACACGGTAAATCAACTGCATTTTTCTTACATCGTCGAATGTCGCCAGTGTCAAGCGCCCGCGGATTGCAAGTTGAGCGCGTTCGAGAGCGCTCTGGGGAAGCACAGGAGGTGTTGGCGGACTCATGTGGGCATGGGCAAGCTTCACTACAAGCTCGCCGACCACAGCTGCGTGCGACGACAAGCACGAGAGCCGGGACCAAGCAGGGACCAAGCAGTTCGGACCAAGTGAAGTAGACGCTTATCTTTTGTGGGTTTCGGGACTTACATTGTGGGACGAGGGTCCGTTCAGATCCGTTCAACAATGCCTTCTAAGATAGCGAAAGAACGGAAATGCGTCATTCCTGGTTGCGTTCTCGGATGAAGTGTGTAAATATTGATGGTATAAGTGGGTGCACGTAGAGACAGCAGAGATAAGATGCGCAATATATAGAAGGTTGAAGTCGCGTGAAGATAGCGCATGATGTGATAATCATATTAATAATGTTTCTATGTTACTACAAGTAGCAATGGTATACAAGTACGCTACGGAAGAATGTAGTTCGAAAATCAAGATCTTAAGCGCTTTCATGAGAGTCAGTATTGCTACATGGTGGTATCAGAATCGTAAACAATCCGAAGATAGTTATGTGCTGGCGCAGTACATGATATGATATGCCGCAATGCCGTAAGTGGTTACAGGGTAGTATAAAGCGCTAGAATCTAATTGCGGTAGGCGTACAAGACACGGAGAAAGTTGCGAAACATGGAGATAGGCGTCCAAGCCTATATGCTTGATGTGAGGGTATCGGAGGGAGGGCTCCGGAGAGATGCAGGTGGAGAACAGACCTTCTCCACACTCAACTGCCTTCCTGGGGCAGAGGACAGGCAGCTACGCAGTCAACTCCGGAGAAAACGGCTTCTAGAAGCATGGTGAAGCACGGCGGAGGCGTGGCTGACACCTGGGCTGACCCAGTGCTGCGGTCACGATCTGGGGCAGAGTTGCTGTTATGCAAAGAGTGGGAGGATGCGGAGCTTCAGTCTGGGGATAGGTATTGTCGTTAGGTAAAATGTGTAATGTACGCATGGTAGCGCAGAGCCTTAATCTGGGGCAGGTGTTGCCGTTAGGTAAGACGTGTGGTAGCAAGCGAAGCCCTAGTGGGCCCCGACATGACGAGGGTTCCTAAGACGCCACTACTATTAGGTTTGACGTAACACCTGCTCCTAATGCTATGGCGCATCTTGTCCGTCCGCTTCTCCACCGCGCGCTCCTTCAACCGGTCCATGATTCCGCTGACCCCAATGAACTGCACTTGGTAGCTATTTAGCCCCGGAATCGCATGCCCCTTACGCTAAGACTGGCGCCGACTCGTACCGGAGCGCTCAAATAAGGCTAAGGAGCGGAGACTAGGCTGTGATCCACGCTTGCGAATTCCGCTGCTGAAAGATCATAGAAGCTTTGTGGATTCGAGTAGGATAGGGGCGAGGATGTGTGTTAGCTTGTTATTAAGGACAAGGGGGAGAGGACGCATATTACCTAGCTATAATAAAAATAGGGGCGGCTATACTAATACTATTAAGTATATTATTACCTGTGCGTAGACGCTAGTATAGCCTGGTACTTTCTATTAGAGAACAGCGTTTATAGGGGGCTACTTTATTATACCTATAGATCTATTATAGACTAGCTTTAGAGTTAGACTATACTAAGTATAATCTTTATACTAAATCCTCTTATAGCTAGGAAAAGAAAGTAAATATACTAGATAAGCTTAACTATATAGTAGGTATTAGCCTATATAGTATACTTAGTACTTACTATATTCCTCCTTATTACGCTAGCAAATACGTTAAGGTTAGGTTAGGGTTAGGTTATCTTAGTAATAACCCTAACCTAACCCTAACCTAACCTATAGAAATACGCTACTTATAGGCTAAGGTTAAGTTAATATAAATTTAGGTTAGGTTAAGGTTAAGTTTATTAGTAACTAGTATAATATAATATTAGTAATAATAGAAAAAGATAAGAAAGTATATAGCTAGTAAGTAATAGTTATTACGTTTTATTCTTATAGCTATAAATTTTTAGTTTTATTAAAGTAGTAGTTCGTAGTTAAAATATATCTTTAAAATAGTAAAAAGTTGCTTCCCTCTACTTATTAGTCTTAAAAGTTAATGTAAAAAAGATTAGAAACAACGCAACTTAAATAGTAGGCTAATTAGAGCTTTATAATAAAACCTTTAATAACTATACGCTAGGATTAGGGTTGTTAAAAAAGCTAGGTACCTAATAAAAGATACCTGCTAGAACCTTAGGAGGCCTAACAGCAATCGCTAGTATTAGCTAGCAACGTAATTATAATATATTACAATAAGAGAAGATTTAATACGTTACTACAGAAGCCTAGAGGTACGTACTTCTTCTATAAACTTACTACTACTACTACTACTACTTTTTATTTTTAAGAGCTTCTTCCTATACCGCATACTAATAGATCTAAATAAACAAAGCTATACAATATCTAGAAAGCGCGATAATAAAGGCTAGTTACTAATTAGACTATATAAGATATAGTATACCTAGATATTTAAAACACCTTACTTTGCTATTATTAGGCAGCTCCCTATAGTAATCTATAAGCAGCTCTAGCTAAAGTAGCCTATACTTATTTAGTAGCTATAGCAAAAGTACTTCCCTAATAAGTATATTATTAACTTATATAGCGTCTACTAGATTGCTATATCTACTATTATTAAAGGGTAGTACTAGGACTCTACCTAGTATATAGCTTACGTTTATTACTATAATAGGCCTATAGTATACTACCTTACCTACCTCTATCTCCTCTAGTATAGTTAGCTTAGTAAAGAGACTTATAAGTAGCTTTATAAAGAAATAATACTTATATAAGAAGCGCTAGAGGTAGTAAAGCCTACTAAAGAGTAATTAGTATTTAGAAAGAACCCATAGGTAACGTCTAGCTAGGTATAGATAAGGCTACTATTATTATCTATCTTCCTAGGCGCGGCGGCGTAGGTAAAGGGACAGGTAGTAGTTAGGATATATAGGAATAGTTAGATAGGAATAATAGTAGGTAGAATAGTAGTAAGTAGAATAGTAGTAGGTAGGATAGAAGGCGTAATTTAAGTTAGGGGGCAATATAAAGGGTCTTTCGTCTAGTTATATAATATACTAACTAGTTGATAATCTTCTAAATTAGTTTTTAAACAGGATTATAGTAAAAGGATGTCTTAAAAGCTAAAGCTAATCTTGTAGTTTATTAGTATATATTCTTAGATACTATTCTAGTGTCTAGTTTATTCTTTCTATCTAGCTATTTATTTTAGGGTAGAAGCTAGTTAATAGCTTTTTCTTTACACCTTATTTCGCGAGAAATATATTCTAATACTAAGAAGTAAATAGTTTATTACAATTAGTAATAAACTCTTAAGGTATCCTATGTTCTAATATTAGTACTTTACTAACCTTATACGCGTACTTGTCTACTGTAATAGTCTCTTCTATAGGTACAAACTTTACTCCCTTTATATATTAGTATATAATAACTAGGATTATATTATATAGTCTTCTAGATTCTAGATCTAATAATTTTAGGAGCTTTACTATAAAGTCTATTATTACGCTACTCTATAGTTTTGTTAGTAGCTATAAGGGTTGTAATAGGCTATAGGGCTTATATTCTTTAAGCCTATTTTAGTAAAAAGCTAAATAGTTACCTAAAACGTCTTGCACCTTCGCTTGCAAGCGTAGTATTATAAACACCTTAGCTAGTTATCTAACTATTTCTTTAGTTACTATATATCTATACTCTAGGGACTAATATAGTTCCTTAATAAGACTTAATCTTACATATAGAGGTATATATATTTGTTTTCCTTAAATTATATCTTAGTACTTATACTTATCTTGTTAGCTTTAGCTTTTAAGACACCCTTTTGCTGTAACACTATTTAAAGACTAATTTAGAAGATTATTAACTAGATAGTGTATTATATAACTAGACGAAAGACCTTATATATTCCCTCCTAACTTAAACCGCGCTTTCTATCCAATCTACTACTATTCCTATCTAACTACTTGCGTCCTTTTCTACTACTACCTATTCCTTCTATACTAACCCTTTACTATTTCTACAAACTACAACTTCCCCTATTACTATCCTAGTAGTGTTGTAGTTGCGGTTGCAACCTTACTTAAGCACGCTTATCTTTAATACTACTACTACTAAATATTTAGCTTTAGATAGAAGAATACTAGTAGTAGCGCTATCTACGCCTTACTCTCTATGCCCTATAGTATACGTTTAAACTCCCTCTCCTTAACGCTAGGAGCCTTCTTCTTAACTACTATCTTAACGTTGTGTACTTACTATATTAACTAGTCTATAGTCTTCTTACTAAATCCTCCTATACCTAGGAAGATAAGGTAACTATACTAGATAAGCTTAACTACGTAGTAGGTATTAGCTTATATAGTATACTTAGTGCTTACTACTTTCCTTTTTATAACTTAGGTTTTAGACTACTTTGTAGTCTCCTCTATTACAACGTTACTAACCTTAGGCGCCTTAATAAAATCTATATTACCTAGTTTACTCTTCTATAGAAGCTAGAGGAACTTAGGTAATTACTTATAGAGCTTCTTAAAAACTATAGTAACGTAAGCCACAAGCGAGCTGATCACACAAGCGAGCTGATCACTAAATGCGGCACCCTACGTTCAAACGCGAACAACTTAACACCACGATAAGCTATTACAACGTACAGTAGCTTAAATTAATTGTCTACTTCTACTATATCTTTTTGGCATGTGCGCTTGTTATGCCTAGTTTTACCGCATGTCTTACAGCGTTAGATACTACCTCTACTACTACCTGCGCGCAGCCTCCCATCACGCGCCTCCTTCTTAAATTAACTATTAACGTCCCTTTGCTTAACTATTGCCTTAGCCTCTACCTGCGATAGGGTCCCTCCTTCCTAAATTCGCTTCTTTTTACGCTTCCTACGCTCAGAAGCAGCTCTATTTGCTGCCTTAAGGTTAGCTACCCTAGCTGCTAAAAGCACCTAAGAGTGTACTATAATATCCGCCCCTTTTTTAAACTGCCTTATTATCTTAATAATTAATGCTGGTGATAAGCTATAGTGCCTCTAAATCTAGTTAAATATAAGCGCTGATTAAGCCTCTATTTTAATAGCGTTGCTTGGTGTTTTAGGCTACTAGGTGGTAAGCCCTAGTAGCGGTAGTGATGGCGTACGAGGCTTAACTTTAAGCTTTAATAACACCGCCCCTGGGTTGTATAGTACTAAGCCAGTTGCTCGAAAGCTAGATATGATATTCTCCTTTGAGAACGCGCTACCAAATACCTGAGTAAAGGTGGTTAAGAAGGCTTTCTTGTCGATGTAGTTAATGTGGCTATTTGCTAAGACATTGATCTCCTTCTTGTACGCCCGCTTTAAGGGAGCAAAACACCCCACATTAAGGGGCTGTAGGATATAGGAAGCGTGCGGAGGCATACAAAGGGTGATAATCTTATTCTCCTCGCATAGATCTTAGAAGGCAAGTAACTTATAGCTCTTATAGCTATTAAGAATAAGCAGCTAGTAACTACCTACTGTTCGAGCCTCTGTATGCTAGATAAAGTGCTGTAGCTAGGCGATACTAAGCTTATTTGTTGTCTAACCGTTATTACTAACACCTATTCTCTAATCCTTAGGGTTATAGTACTAGGCTTAGTCGTAGTGCTTTGCTTTAAAGATTAGAAAGGGTAGAGCAACCCAGCCTCTAGCGCTGATCGCGGCAATTAACGTTACCTACTTACAATCGCTAGGCTGAACTCCTAATAGCTTAAGGCGCCTTTTAGAAGCTGTAACTACCTTTACTGACCCTCTAACACCTATCTAGAAGCCAGTCTTGTTAAAGTTATAGGTATCTTTGTCTAAGATACTATACGTAGCTTTAACGCTACGTACAAGATCAAACTAGGGGCTAATAATAGCTAGATCGCTGCATAGAACTCTCTAGAGATTACGCTGCCTAGTTACTTAAGATTTAATACTAGGCTTGCGGCGTATAAAGTTAGTAGCCTAGTTCTAGCTAACCTAGGTACCACCACGTGCAGCAAGTAGCTAATTAGCTATTTCTCGTACGTAGCTAAGCGTAGGAGCAAAACTTCGCGCGTTAAGATTCCTTATATACTAGATTATCGTCTCTTCCTCATGCTTTACTAGCTTTGATAAATTGGGATAGATATCGCGTTGGGCAGGTGTTTTAGCGCGTTAGGTACTAAGCGTGCTTTAAGGAACGTTGTAGATAGCAGCAGCGCGTCGCTGACTTAGTAATGTATTAGATTTTATAGCTTAGATAGCAAGGATTAGCCTATCTGCGCGGGAAAGTAATTTAAGATCAGGTAGTTGTAACATTGTAATAGATAGCAGGAGGTAGTGTTGTCTTAGCAAAGTGATTAGCTCGCTTGTGTAATCAGCTCGCTTGTAGCTTACGTTAGGTAGCTTCTTAGTATATGCATAGTGTGCGCCTCTAGTATTTATAAATAGCTTAATAAGCTCTTCTCTAGCTAGTATACGCGTACTCTTCTAGAAGATCTCCTTAATAACCTTTATTATATTATATTATATATAGTATAGTAAGGGAAACTGCTTAAGGTGTAGTATAGTATAGTAAGGGAAGACATAGTAAGAAATAGCTTAAGGCTCCTATTATAGTATAATACTATATCTTATTCCTTGTAATATATTATAATTACGTTGCTAGCTAATACTAGCAATTGCTATTAGGCCTTCTAAGGTTCTAGTAGGTGTCATTTTTGAGTACTAAGCTTTTTTTATTAACCCTAATTCTAGCGTATAGTTGTTAGAATTTTTATTATAATACTCTAATTAGCTTACTATTTAAGTTGCGTTGTTTCTAATCTTTTTTACATTAACTTTTAAGACTAATAAGTAGAGGGAAGCAACTTCTTACTATTTTAAAGATATATTTTAACTACGAACTACTACTTTAATGAAACTAAAAATTTATACTTATATTGTAATAGTTTATTAGAGCTATTTTCCTAAGGCTTAAACTACTAGTTAGCTACCTTTTACTACTACTTCTATTATAATGTTACTACCTATATAGCTACCTTAGTTACCTTAGCTAGTTCTAGCTAGTTATAACGTAGACTACTATTAGGTATTTTCTTAAATATAGCATTATATAGCTCCTTATAACTTTCCTTACGTAAGTTAGATATTTAACGTAGGGCGTCTACAGCTCTATTAAGCGTTCTAGCGCGATAGGTTATCTTAAAGTTAAACTAAGCTAATATCTTAGCCTATTAGACTTATTATTAGTTAAGTTTCTTTATTGTTATAAAACCTACTAAGTTCTAGAAATTAGTAAGAACCTTAATCTAGTGTAGTAGTGCTAATAGATAGACTTCCTACTATTTAAAGGTATTAACTACCCCTAGTAGTTCCTTATTATAAACATTGTAGTTAAGTTCTACTCTAGAGAACTTCCTTAAGTAGTAGAACACTAGTCTCTATTTCTTATTTAGGCACTACTATAATAATATAGCTTTAAGTGCATAGTCTAACGCGTTAGTCTTAACTTACGTTTCTTATTTTAGGTTATATAGTTTAAGTATAGGTGCTTTAAGGAGTATCTATTTAATTTAGTTAAACGTTCCTTACTATTCTTTATTTTATTTAAACGTTATTTCTTTCTTTGTAATCTTAGAGAGGGGTACTATAATCTTTAAGTAATCCTTAATAAACTTCTAGTAGTACTTAGTAAATCTTAAAAAGGATTATATATCTTTAACTATTTTAAGTTTTAGCTAATCCTATACAGCTATAATCTTTTTTAAGTTTGTCTTAACTCCTTCTATAGATATAATAAAGCCTAGGGATTCTGTTTCCTTAATATAGAATTTGGACTTTCCTAGCTATAGGTATAGCTTATATTCTTTAAGCTTCCCAAGCACTTTCTTAATATATTCTATGTATTCTTTAAGCGTCCTACTAGAGTCCACTAGTATATTGTCTAGGTACACTATAATAAAGATTCTAAGGTACTTATAAAGGGCGTTGTTAATAACTAATTAAAAGGTTGCTAGTGTATTTATTAATCTAAATAGTATAACTATAGACTTAAATAGTCTATACTTTATTTTAAACGCCATTATCTATTTATAACCTTCTTTAATACTAATTTAGTAAAATTCTTCCTAAACGTTAAATTTAATAAACTACTAAGCTCCTTAAAGTTAATCTATAAGCTCTACAATCAGTAGTATTAGATATTACTTCTTCTAAGTTACGCTGTTTAACCTCGTAAAGTTAATATATAGTTGCTACTTCCTATTAGGCTTTTTTATAAATAAGATAGGTAAGGCTATTAGGCCTAATCCTAGTTAGAGAAATACTTTTTTTAAATTCTTCTAGATATAATCCCGCAGCTTAGCGTTATACTTAGGCGCTATAAGGTATATTAGTCCTAGGCTTAGCTTAGCTCCTTTATCTAGGATAATCTTATAATTCTATTCCTAATAGTCTGCTAGGTCCGTAGCCTTATTTTCTTTAAAGAGTTCCCTAAACTTGTTTATTTAATACTCTTATAGTATTTCTAGTAGTAAGGGTCCTTCCTTTGTAGTTACAACTTATCCTATTTATTTAACTCCTATCTTCTAAGGGTCCTTTATATAGATTCTCGCAATCTTATATAGTAAGATCTTACTAAATCTCCTATCCTAGGTTAAGCTCTAATTTATTAGGCGTATCTCCTTACGTACTCTAGTAACCTTATATATAGGTTCTCTTCTAAGTATTATTTTTATTGCTAGTTAATAGTAGGGTTATAGGTATCTAGCAAATTATAACCTATTAGTTTGTGTAGTCCTTCTAGATCTAAAATATTAATATTTGTTTAGCACTTTATACCTACTATTAATAGCTTTATTAGTTTAGTCTCTAACTATAATTTACTATTTCTATATTCTATAGGTTTCTTATTAGCGAGTATTATTAGGATTAGTTTACTTTTAATCTAATATAGTATCTTATATTTCTTTACTACTTATAGGAAGATTATTGTTTATATAGCCTTACTATCTATAAGCGTTTTAATATCCTAACCTTATAAAAATATAGTCGCTAGTAGTTACTTTACTTAACTATTAGTATCCTATACTATTTTAAGGGTTGTTTTAGGTATACCTTTACTAGTAAGACCCTATCTCTAGTAGTATCTTAGTGTTTTAACTACTTACCTTTCCTATACTTAGAAAAGTAGCCTATATTATTCTTAGAGCTATAGTGCGTTAAGTACCTATTATTATAATAGAAGCTCTAGTAGATATTTCGATAAGGTATCTCCTCTCTAGTAATTCTCTTCTTAGGTTAGGTCTTCTTAGCCTTGTAAATTAGGTAAACTACAACCTTGTAGATGTTTAATAATAGTGTAGCGTAGTAGTAGTTGTCTACCTATTATACCTTATTAAGCGATTCCTAGTAGAACTTGTATCTATTCTTATATTACCTTTATAAGAGTCTATAGTAAATCTCTCCCTTCTCTAGTTTATAGATATAGTAGTTATCTACTAGACAATTATCTACCTATAAACTTAAGTAGTAGTACTAATCCTAGTCTACTTTATACTTTTCCTTATCTTGTTTATAAAACTTATAATCTATTTTATAGTTATACTAATACAACTTCTTATATTCCTTAGTGTCTTCTACTTTATAGGCTTCTTAGTTTTTAACCTTAGCTAAGGGGCTATTAAAGTAGGGTTATTAGTATATTACCTAATATCTAACTTCCTTAGCCTTTAGGCTAGTAATTACAATCTAATCTTATTATAAGTAATTATTAGCGTAATATAATAGGTCTCTATATACCTAGTATACGCCTTTTTCTAATTATTCTAATATAATAGTATCTTTAATTTTCTAATTAGTAGCCTTTAGTATCTCTATTAGAAGTATATTATTAACTTACTTTAGTTATAAAACAATCTTAGAGCTATCTAAGCGTAGTTTCTTATAAGGATCTAAGTTACTTAGATTATTATTTAACTCTTTCTTAGTTAGGTAAGGCGTCCTTTATCTGATTATCCTATTTTTAATAGCTACCTATTTAACTTGTGTAAAGGTCGTCCTTAGATAACCTAGGGTTAGTTCTTAGGGAGATAAGTAAGTATAATAGACGGGGTTGTACTAGTACGTTTAAAAGAACAATATAATAGTACAAGGGTGTATTAGTACGTTTAGTAGAACAATATAATAGTACAAAAGTGTATTAGCACGTTTAGTAGAACAATGTAATAATATAAGGGGGTTTTAAGAAAGAAGTATAATCCTTAGATTAAATACTACTAGCTTATCCTTAGATAGATATAAAGTTCAACATATTAAGCTATAAAGGTTTAGTGTTTATACTATATACTAAGGAGTATAGTACTTGCAGACAAGCGTGTAAGTAATTATAGACAAGTAATATAGTATTATACTAGTTATTAATTTAACTAGCGTTACTTATAGATAAGTATCCTACTTATAGGCCTAGCGCCTCTGACTTATTAATAAGTAGTTATGTAACTACTACGCTACCTATGCTATAGTCCCTTTAACTATGCTATATAATCCTTTTAAGTAATTATACTAACCCCTAGGTGTCCCCTAGTCTAGATTGTAACACTATCCTCCCCTTCTAAAGATCTGTCCTTAAATTATATAACTAATTTATAGTTATGTTGATAACTAAGGCTAGCCCTACGTTATAAGTAAGGTAGTTGTTATATCCTCTTCTTACTAACGTCGCTTACGCCTTAGCTTTAAAATTGCTTAAGCTAACTATCCTACTAAAGCTCCTTATAACTATTATTTTCTAGAAGGTATTATTTGCTATATTATACCTAATTCTTGTCTAAAGTGTTCTAAGTGCACTTAGTTAGGTTAGGTATATATAAATATATCCTAGGAGTCCTGAGACTATACTTATAAAGAGTACTAAAAGAAAGTTAATAATAATAAAAAATTATTTATATTAGTAATTTTGTGGTTATTATAGAATAAGAAGATCCTAAAATAAGTAGAGGAGTAGGCGCGTAAGAAGGCGCTGTGTTTAGCTTTAAATATAGAGGTAGCGGGTAAAACTAAAGTAGCGTAGGATATTAACTATCCTGCTTCTTCTATTAGTATAGAGTTCTCGCCTACTATATAAGCTATAATAGGGTTAATTAACGCCTCTAATACTAGGTATAGTACCTCTAGAGGTATTATTAGTAGTTTATAAGGTTTGTATCTAGTTTCTACACATTATTACTATCTAGGTAGCCTAACTATTTAATTAGGTACTCTTTTCTGTTATTGTTGTATTAGTGTACAAGAGTCCTCTTAACTTTAAACTTATTATCTTCTTCTATTTTATAGTCGAAGGTTTTCTATAGTAGCGTTTCTAGGTCTACTAGTTCTAATATATTAATATAGAATCTTAGGTAGATTTTTATATTAGGTAGAAGGTTAAGTGCATAAGTAAGTAGTCCTTTCTAGTTAAGAATTAAAAACAGTCTAACCTTAACGTAGTTAAGTCCCTAATTTAGTTACTTAGTGCAAAGATTCTTTGTAAGCAAGTAAACTTTATCCCCCTTCTTTAGCTAAGGTACTGTTTTTTATTTCTTGTTAATATATAAAATACTTTAGCGTTAAGACTTCTTAAGTGTTATTTTAAGTAACTCATATACTATCTTTAGCTTATTAGCTATAGCAATAGCTACTTCTATTTTTAGACTTAGAAATATACGTGTAAAGAGATTAAGGTGTCTCTTATAGTTTACGTAGAATAGAGTCTATTCTACAGCCTCTAAAAGCTTATTATTATATACTATCTGTGCTATAGGTAGTAATAATACCTAATTGTTTTATTATTTGTTAGCGTAGATGCGTAAATAGGCTTTTATTATACAATTTATTTACTTAGTTTATCTATCTATCTATAGGTAGTAAGCTATTAATAGCTTCCTTTTTGTTCTAATTGTAGTAAGTAACGTAGACTAAAAGTTAGATATAAAGAGCTTATTTCTATTACTAATAATTAACTTTAGTATACTATAATATCTAATAATTTAATTATTAATAATGTATGCGAGCTATATAGCTATAAAATCTTTTCTAAAGGTAATACACTTATCTTGTTTTGTAAATTAATTAACTACTACAAGAACTGTATTGTAAGACACCTTAGTAATAGGGTCTCTTAAGACTAGTAAGCCTATTATAAAGTCTATAGAGATATCTAACTATAGTACGTTAGGTAGCTCTATTGCTTGTATTTCTCTATAGGGTGCGTACGTACTATATTTGTTCTTTTAATAGTCTACGTATTTAGCTATAAGGGTAGTAATTCTATCCTTTATTTCTAGAAACTTGTAATTTCTCTTAATAAGTTCTATAGTTTTAGTAATACTAGGATAACTATATATAGGGTTGTTATAATATTATTAAATAATTACTTCTTAATAATTCTTCCAGTACTTTGTTAGTAATTTGTATTAACATATTAAGTGTCCTTACTAGTCCTAACAATCTACTGTTGTTAACCTTAAGTATTATAGTTTTAATAACTTCCTTGTCTCCTATAATATTATGTCTTTAGCTAAGAGCGTCTACTTTGCTATTGTCCTTTCCTAGTATATATACAATCTTAAACCTATGCTATTCTAGTATTTCTAACTATCTTACCTAGCGTTAGTTAAGTACTTTAGTAGTTATAAAGTTTACTAAGTTTTTATAATCTATAAATATTGTAAGCTCTAAGTAGCTTTCTACGTAGGCTCTCTAGTATTATAAGTATATAATAATAGCTAATAGCTCTTTATTATAGACGTTGTAGTTTACTTTAGCTAGTGCAAACTTACAGGAGTAGTAAGTAATAAGGTACTACTTCCTATTAATTTCTATACTAGCGTATCTACCTAAGGCTCTATCTAATACGTCTATTTTAAAGCGTAGTTTACATCCTACTATAAATATACAGAAGTAAGGTAGTTTAATACTTACTTTCTTAAGCGTCTAGAAGGCGTCCTTTACTCCCTTACTCTATTTAAAGGGTGTGTCCTTCTTTGTTAGTCTAGTTAGAGGGATAGCGATGTCTAAGAAATCCTTAATAAACTATTAGTTAAAGTTTAGAAATTCTAAGAAGGATTATATATCTATAACATTCTTTAGCTATAGCTATTCTTTAATAACCTTAATCTTTTCTTTACTTATGCGTACTCTGTTAGCCTCTATAATATAACTAAGGAAGTCTACTTCTAACTTATAGAATTTACACTTCTTTAGTTTTACTTACAGATTAAACTAGTCTAAGTACCTTAGTACTATTTAGACATGTTTAACGTAATCTTCTTCCTTCTTAGAGTAGACAAGGATGTTGTCTAAATATATAATAATAAAGATATCTAGGTACGCTCTTAATATATTATTAATAAGTTCCTAAAATATTACTAGGGCGTTTATTAGCCTAAAAGGTATAATAGTGTATTTATAGTGTCTATATCTTATTTAGAACTCTATCTTCTATTCTGTACCTTTCTTAATTCTAATAAGGTAGTATCTATCTTAAAGATCTATTGCTGTAAAGATCTTTACTTAAGATAATTAATCCTAAAGCTCTATAATATTTAGTAGTAGGTATTAATTCTTTACTATAATAGTATTTAGTTTGCGATAGTCTACGCACATCCTTAGTAGTCTATTCTTCTTTAGTACAAAGAGTATAGGAAATCCTACTAGTAATATTAAAGGTCTTATATAGCCTTTCTTTAGATCCTAGTCTAGCTTTTCTCTTAATATTTTAAGTTCTATCTCTAATAGTTAATATATTAGCCTAAAGGGTAGAGTCTTCCTATCTTCTAGAATAATCTTATAGTCCTAGGGTTAGTATTTTAGTAAAGCTTTACTATCTACTACTTCTATAAAGAGGTGCTTAAATTCTTTATACTCTTTTAGGATTACTAGAGTTACGCGCTTCTCTAAAACTCTAATATTATAATCTAGGGGTGCCCTTCTAGTATCTATTGAGTTAAACCCTCTTATTATAAGGCTGTTCTTATATAAGGTCTACTATCCTTTAGTAATATTATTAATCTTCCTTTTATCTACTATCTACTTTGTGTAATACGTAGGCTAGCTTATAGTTACGTCTAGTCTATAGTACTTAAATAAGAACTTTCTTAACTTCTAGTTAATCTATAGGTTATGTTCTTATAGCTAGAGAAGTCCTAGTATAACGTTATAGGTAGCTAGTCTAAAGACGTCTAGGTCTAACTTTTCCTAGTAATCCTAGATGCTAAGCGTTACTCCTATAACTTTATACGTAATATAGGTCTTGCCTAGTATAGGCTTACTATTAGTAATATATAGTAGGTAGCTTTCCTATTTCTCTAGTAGTCCTAGTCTAGCTAAGAGTACTACTTAAGTAGAAACATAGCTTACTTAAGATTCTAAATCTACTAGTGCCTATATTTATGTTCTATTAAGCTTTATAGTTAGCTTAAGGAGTATTAAAGAGTTTATACTATTATTCTCCTTACTAGCTCCTTTTGTCTAGAGTCCTAGTCTAAAAAAGACTTTCTAAATTTATAAAAAACTTCGCTTATACTATGCTTGTTGTATGCGTTGTTAAGACATATATACTAGTTAGGCTAGTTATATTCTAGCGTTATTAGGTCTTAAATTATAGTTTCTTCTACTAATTATATATCTAAGACCTCTTATAGGTCCTTATAGCCTACAAAATAAGTTACTATACGCTTGTCCTATAGGTAGATTAGGTACAAGTCTACTATATATTTATACTATTACTATTTGTACTTAGGCGTACTATAAATTTGTTGTAAAAACTATCTTATTCTTATTTTATTAGAAAAGTTCACTAGGTAGGTATTGTATATACACCCTGTCTATATAAGCTTTACGTACTTAGGGTTTTAGTAGTCTAACTAGTAGTGCGTGTTAGTAGCGTAGCTTATCTTATATACCTTACGCTTTGCTTATTATTCTTAACGTATTATCTAGAGTTCTTTATAACTTTCTAGCTTCTCTTCTTCTAAGAGGTAATGCGTAGGTTCTATCTATAATACCTTAGTATCTTAGGCCTATTAATATATAGATTTAGGGTCTATTCCTTTAGTCTATAGTTTATTATATGGGTCTGCGTACTATTAGTACTTCTTAAATTTATTATAGAAGTCTAGCTTAGCTAGTTTAAAGGTAACCTTAGGGCGCCTAAGCTACCTTAGTAGGATATTAATCTTCTCCTCTAAGTCTTCTAGGTATTAGATAATGTCTTGTCTATGTACTAGCGTTACGTTGTTAGGTACTATAATTACTCTAGTAATCTATTCTAGTTTGTCTAGCGTTAGTAGGAACTCCTATAGCTTCTTTAGAAGGTTTTCTTTATCCTATTCTACTTATTGTACTAGTTAGTAGAAGTCCTATTACATTATAGCTATAATATCTAGTATCTTATAAGTATACTTAATAACAGGTTTATTAAAGTACCTAAGTAGCTAGTTAATTTGTAAAGACAGTGTCTAGAATTGTTCTTCTAGAATACATAGCGTTAATAGGCAATAATCCTCTTAGAATTTAGCTATTTTACTAAACTTAGTCTAGTTAATTTTTGTTGCCTCTAGGTCCTTACTAGGTCCTGTTGTAGAAATCTCTTTATCTAAGGAGGTCTTTTCTAGCTAAGTAATTATTAAATCTTTAAGGCCTAAAATAATTTTATATTCTTACTTCTTAAGTATAATATATAGTTGTGTAATAATATTCTATTTCTTAGTTAGGTCTTTATTAGGCACTCCTTTGTAGAGGATATTTAGTTATTATACTACTTTACCTTAGCTATAGTAGTCCCTTTTTATGTAGCCTTCTTTACTATAGGCGTAGTAGGTAATCTTCCTCTTACTACCTTTATTATACTAAAACTTAGTTTTACTTAGTCCCTTATTAATATTATCTAGATATATAAGCTTATAGCTATTAGTTGTATATACTCCTAGGACTTATAGCGTATAGTTTTGTTAACGTCCTTAGTTAGGGTACAAACGTCTAGGTAGTTATAGCCTTATCTAATTATTTATTATCTTAGGTGTTTATATTCTCTAATTCAATAGTTACTCCTCTAGCGTAAGTTTGTCGAGTTTGTTATCTAGCTAGATAGCTTTAGTTACAAGCTTGTTAAGCGTGTTTAGGCTTAAGCTACTTCTTATTAGTTCCCTACGTATAGTAAGCTTAAGGCCCTAGTAATATATCTATATTAAAGCGTTGTTATCTTAGTTAATAACTATTACAAACTATTAAAACTCTATAGTATAGTTTATAGTAGATTTAGTTTATTATAGTTTTTAAATCTTCTATTCTACAACTATAAATTCTTTAAAGGGTAAGAAGTTCTCTTGTATCTTTATTTTAAAAGCGTCCTAGTCCTTAACTAGGGTAGTATTATTAGTATCGCTAATAAAGTTATTTATATAGCGACGAATAATTAGGTTAACCTATTTTTTAGCGTCTTCTTAAAAGTGGGTAGTAGCCTAGATAACTTTGTTATTTTCCTTAATCTTATCTCCTTTAAGGTAGAAGTATTAGTTAACTTAGAGTAGCTATACTTTAAGTTTATTGTAGTTACCCTAGTAGGTATTAGGCTTATTACTACGGCTTTAGGTTCCTCTAGTATAGGAATTAGTTAGGGTGTTTTAGTAGTGTTACTTATCCTTAAGGGTGTTTAAAGTGTAAAGGTTATCCTTAGATAACCTAGGGTTGTTTTTAAGGAGATAAGCGAGTGCGATAGATAGGGGTGTACTAGCACGTTTAGTAGAATAATATAATAGTATAAAGGTATATTAGCACGTTTAGTAGAATAATATAATAATATAAGGGGGTTTTAAGAAAGAAGTATAATCCTTAGATTAAATACTACTAGCCTATTCTTAGATAGATATAATGTTAAACATACTAAGCTATAAGGGTTTAGTGCCTAAGACTATATACATAAGGAGTCCTAGAGATCCTAAGTTATAATAAAGTCCTAAATATTCTAAACTCTACTTAGGACTCTTAGGACTCTGGGACTAGTTACGTAACAACCTGTTACCTAATCTCTAGTCCTTAGTTATCTTAGTATTAGTACTTAAGGTAGCGGTGCCCTACTCTAGTCTACGGTTGTAACAATAGTATAGTAATAGAAGATATAGTAAGAAATAGCTTAAAGCTCCTATTATAGTATAATACTATATTCTTTTCCTTATAATATATTATAATTACGTCGCTAGCTAATACTAGCGATTACTATTAGGCCTCCTAAGGTTCTAGTCAGTATTCTTTTTAGGTACTAAGCTTTTTTTGAGAACCTTAATTCTAGCGTATAGTTGTTAGAGTTTTTATTATAAAGATCTAATTTGCCTACTATTTAAGTCGCGTTGTTTCTAATCCTTTTTATATTAACTTTCAAGACTAATAAGTAGAGGGAAGCTGCTTTTTACTATTATAAAGACATATTTTAACTACAAACTACTACTTTAATAAAACTAAAAATTTATATTAAGTCCTTTAGAGAATATACCTTTCTTCTAGGTGTTGCTAATCTATACGCCTAATTAGAGTTCTAGCTAGTTAAACTCTATATAGTAGTCTTAAATAGGAAGTTTTCGTTATTATAGGTTTAAAAGCTAGTCTAGAGCTTTTGCCTATAGGTAAGGGTTATTATACTATTAGTTAAGGAAGTACTATAAGTCTTCTACTAAATAGTGTTCCTAGTACTACTCTACCTCAGGAAGTATAACGTCTAAAGCTTATTTAGAATAATAGCTAACTACGTAGACTGTCTGTATCCTATTAGAAGCGCCCTAGTAATTATTATATAGCTTTACCTTTATCCTTTACCTAAAGGATAAGTACTTTAACCTATCTCTATTAAAAAGTTCTAGGTAAGGGTACTTCGCCTTTATGTGTACCTCTAGGTGTACTAGTAAGGTAACTCCGTCTAATTAGTTTTTAGGTATACGTATAGGTAGGGTTAATAAAGTACCCTTTAAGGCCTCTAGCTATAATGTTATAGGACTTAATATTTAGGTAAGTGTAGCTATAATTATTACTATTACGTCCTAAGTAGCCTTTAGCGGACTAGTAAATAATCCTACTATCTATCTAGTAACGTGAGCCACAAGCGAGCTGATCACACAAGCGAGCTGATCACTTTGCCAAGACAACACCACCTCCTGCTATCCATCACAATGTCACAACTACCTGATCTTGAATCACTTTCCCGCGCAGATAGGCTAATCCTTGCCATCCAAGCTATAAAATCTGATACATCACTAAGTTAGCGACGCGCTGCTGCTATCTACAACGTTCCTCAAAGCACGCTTAGTACCCGACGCGCCAAAACACCTGCCCGACGCGATATCTATCCCAATTCATCAAAGCTAGTAAAGCACGAGGAAGAGACGATAATCCAGTATATAAGGAAGCTTAACGCGCGAGGTTTTGCTCCTACGCTTAGCTACGTACGAGAAATGGCTGATTAGCTACTTGCTGCACGTAGTGGTACCCAGGTTGGCCAGAACTGGGCTACCAACTTTATACGCCGCAAGCCTAGTATCAAATCTTAAGTAACTAGGCAGCGTAATCTCCAGAGAGTTCTATGCAGCGATCTAGCTATTATTAGCCCCTAGTTTGATCTTGTACGTAGCGTTAAAGCTACGTACGGTATCTTGGACGAAGATACCTATAACTTTGACGAGACTGGCTTCTAGATGGGTGTTAGAGGGTTAGTAAAGGTAGTTACAGCTTCTAAAAGGCGCCTTAAGCTATTGGGAGTTCAGCCTGGCGATCGTAAGTGGGTAACGTTAATTGCCGCAATTAGCGCTGGAGGCTAGGTTGCTCCACCCTTTCTAATCTTTAAAGTAAAGCACTACGACCAAGCCTAGTACTATAACCCTAAGGATTAGAGAATAGGTGTTAGTAATAACGGTTGGACGACAAATAAGCTTAGTATCGCCTAGCTACAGCACTTTATCTAGCATACAGAGGCTCGAACAGTGGGTAGTTACTAGCTGCTTATTCTTAATAGCTATAAGAGCTATAAGTTACTTGCCTTCTAAGATCTATGCGAGGAGAATAGGATTATCACCCTTTGTATGCCTCCGCACGCTTCCTATATCCTACAGCCCCTTAATGTGGGGTGTTTTGCTCCCTTAAAGCGGGCGTACAAGAAGGAGATCAATGTCTTAGCAAATAGCCACATTAACTACATCGACAAGAAAGCCTTCTTAACCACCTTTACTCAGGTATTTGGTAGCGCGTTCTCAAAGGAGAATATCATATCTAGCTTTCGAGCAACTGGCTTAGTACCATATAACCCAGGGGCGGTGTTATTAAAGCTTGAAGTTAAGCCTCGTACGCTATCACCACCGCTACTAGGGCTTACCACCTAGCAGCCTAAAACACCAAGCAACGCTATTAAAATAGAGGCTCAATCAGCGCTTATATTTAACCGGATTCAGAGGCACTATAGCTCATCACCAGCATTAATTATTAAGATGATAAGGCAGTTTAAAAAAGGGGCGGATATTATAGTACACTCTTAGGTGCTTTTAGCAGCTAGGGTAGCTAACCTTAAGGCAGCAAATAGAGCTGCTTCTAAGCGTAGGAAGCGTAAAAAGAAGCGAATTCAGGAAGGAGGGACCCTATCGCAGGTAGAGGCTGAGGCAATAGTTAAGCAAAGGGACGTTAATAGTCAATTCAAGAAGAAGGCGCGTGATGGGAGGCTGCGCGCAGGTAGTAGTAGAGGTAGTATCCAACGCTGTAAGACATGCGGTAAAACTAGGCATAACAAGCGCACATGCCAAAAAGATACAGTAGAAGTAGACAATTAATTTAAGCTACTGTACGTTGTAATAGCTTATCGTGGTGTTAAGTTGTTCGCGTTTGAACGTAGGGTGCCGCATTTAGTAATCAGCTCGCTTGTGTGATCAGCTCTCTTGTGGCTCACGTTAATTCTAATAATTATTATTATTATAGTAGCGTCCTTCTACCTATTACTCCTAAGTATATTAATAATAATTCTTTATATTTCTTTATTTAGTACTCTAGCTAGGTGCTTAGCTAACGTGTAAGCTAATAGCTTATCTGCGTTTAAGTTAGGTAGATTATCTTCTATCTTCTAATTATTTATTAGAAGGCTTATTTCTATATATACCTACTTCTTATCTTAGGCTTTCTAATTAGTATTTTCCTTTAATTATACTTTATTTTAAGTATAAGATTCTTATAAGCTTACTATATTATAGCCTACTCCTCTTTAGTAAAGACTAGTAGGACTTCTATAGCCTATTACTATATAGGGCTTCTCTAGCTTACTCTTAATAGTAAGGCTTATCTAAATAACGTTTGTCCCTAAGCTGCAATTAATTATCTTAATTTACTATTTAGGTTACAACTTTTAATAACCTAGTTACTTTACGCTTACAATTCTCGCACTAGTTAGTACTTTAACGTAGTATTATAGTCTATGAATTATAATTTTTTTAGTTTTATTAAAGTAGTAGTTCGTAGTTAAAACATATCTTTAAAATAGTAAAAAGCAGCTTCCCTGTAATTATTAGTCTTAAAAGTTAATGTAAAAAAGATACCTACTAGAACCTTAGGAGGCCTAACAGCAATTGCTAGTATTAGCTAGCGACGTAATTATAATATGTTGCAATAAGAGAGTACATAGTACGTTACTATAGGAGCCTAGAGGTACGTACTTCTTCTATAAGCTGTAAATTTAGAACTAATAATAAGTACGTAGACGTAGTTACTTTACCTCGCTACTACTACTACTACTTCTTATCTTTAAGAGCTTCTTCCTATACCGCATACTAATAGATTTAAACAAACAAAGCTATAAAATATCTAGAAAGCGCGATAATAAAGGCTAGTTACTAATTAGACTATAGAAGACATAGTACACCTAGATGTATAAAACACCTTGCTTTGCTATTATTAGGCAGCTCCCTATATTAATCTATAAGCAGCTCTAGCTAAAGTAGACTATACTTGTTTAGTAGCTATAGTAAAAGTACTTCCCTAATAAGTATATTATTAACTTATATAGCGTCTACTAGATTACTATATCTATAGTTATTATTAATAGGTAGTACTAGGACTCTATCTAGTATATAGCTTACGTTAGTTACTACAACACGCCTATAGTGTACTACCTTACCTACCTCTATCTCCTCTAGTATAGTTAGCTTAGTAAAGAGACTTATAAGTAGCTTTACAAAGAGATAATACTTATACAAGAAGCGCTAGAGGTAGTAAAGCCTGCTAAGGAGTAATTTATATTTAAAAGGAACTTGTAGGCAACGTCTAGCTAGGTATAGATAAGGGTACTATTATTGTCTATCTTTCTAGGCGTAGTAGTGTAGGTAAGTCTAGTATATCTTTAGTAGTAGCTTAATTACTTAGTACTTATAAGGATAGGTAGTAGCTAAGAAGGGTAGGAATAGTAGGATAGGAATAATAGTAGGTAGAATAGTAGTAGGTAGAATAGTTGTAGGTAAAATAGTAGTAAGTAAGATAGAAAGCGTAATTTAAGTTAGAAGGCTATAGTAGAAATTAATATTATCTTATCCTACTTAAGTATATAATATATAGGGTCTTTTATCTAGTTATAAAATATACTAACTACGTATTAATTAGTTCTAAATATAGTCTTAGAATAGAGCCTAGGTACCTAGTTAATAATGAATTTTCTAATTAAGTCTTTAAATAGTGTAATAGCAAAAGAGTCTCTTAAAGGCCGAAGCTAGTTTTATAGCCTATACTTTGTTTTATAGAGGACTAATAGGACTTTAGATAATAGCTTACTTCTTAGCTATAATTTAGCTCTTAGCGTAGGATTGTTGCCTATTCCTTAAACTTTAGAAAACTAATAGGGCTTTAACTACTATTACTTACTCCGTTATAGTTATTCTTACGCGCTAGTAGGACCTACATCTCTATACTATTAAAGTATCTTATATAGCTTTCCTCTAAAAGGTATCTTATAGATAGACTAGAGTCTACTAGCTATTTAATACCTATTTAACACTAGCGTTTTGTAAGGCTAGTCTCTTGTCTAACTAAGCTTCTTATAAGGCTATAGTCCTAGGCTAGTAATCTTATAATAGCTTCTACCTAGTTCTTATTTAAAAGCCTTTTAAGTAATAGGACAATACTAATCCTATACAGCAGATTAACCTACTTGTACGTAATAGTAAGGTAGTTTAGAGGCTTAACGTAGTTTGTATTAACAGTGTCTTAAGGTAATACTCTATTAATTAGGATTAAATACAAAATATAATAGGCTACGCTTAGAGAGTAGATATATAGGTATAGTAAAGGTTGTATTTAATATAAAAGAGAACTACAGGTAGCTAGCTTTCTAAAAGTTAATTAGAAAAGGTAGTAAATTAGGATAACCTTAGCCTAGTGCTAGTAGCGTAAACGCTAGGTGCTAGTAAGTACAGGTTGTACGCCTTGCGTACGTAACTAAGATATTATTAAGGCACTAGCTAATTAGGCTTTAGCTTGTTATAAGTATTATAAATAGTAACCTTATTAAGCTTTTACGCGTTATTAATTAGATAGTATTCTTTATCCTTTTTTGCTACTAGGAACTATAGATTACTATACTAGCTTTTACAAAGCTTAATAGTACCTCTATTAATATAATTTTAGATTATATTAATAATAAGTTGCTAAATTTCTTAGGACTAGAAATTAGTTTACTCTCTACGACTAGTATAGTACTATATTAATAACTACTAGAGGTATTACGTCCTTACTAATACGCCCTAACTCTTTAAAATCCTATACTAGAGATCCTTCTTATTAATATAGAACTTCTAGCAATATTTCTCTTTCTTTAGGCTATAGATCTAGACATTTTTATTTCTATTACGCGTTTAGGCGTTATCTATATACTTCTAGGAAACTCGATATATTGCACTCTAAAATACTAACTAAATATAGTAGAATTACTATTAGTATTTAGCTTCTACTTAGCTACTACTCTTTCTTTCTAATCTAGCTATCCTTTAATATCCCTAGATAGTTGTCCTAAATCATTAATAGGTTGTACTTTAACACCTTTGCGCTTATAGGCACTATTATCGTAAAGGTTAATTAGTAAATTCTTAGGATTAGGCTAATTAGAGTACGTAAGTGCTACTATTATAACTTTAATTAGCAGCGTAGCACTCTTGTTAATACTAGTAGAGTTCCTTTTTTAGAATATAGCTTCTATCTCTTTGTTACAATCTAGACTAAGGGACACCTAGGGGTTAGTATAATTACTTTAAAGGATCGTATAGCATAGTTAAAGGGACTATAGTATAGGCGGCGTAGTAGTTACATAACTACTTATTAATAAGTAAGAGGCGCTAGGCCTATAAGTAGGATACTTGTCTATAAGTAACGCTAGTTAAACTAATAACTAGTACAACACTATATTACTTGTCTATAATTACCTACACGCTCGTCTATAAGCACTACACTCCCTAGTATATAGTATAAACACTAAACCCTTATAGCTTAGTATATTTAACTTTGTATCTATCTAAGAATAGGCTAGTAGTATTTAATCTAAGGATTATACTTCTTTCTTAAAACCCCCTTATATTATTATATTATTCTACTAAACGTGCTAATATACCTTTATACTATTATATTATTCTACTAAACGTGCTAGTACACCCCTATCTATCGCACTCGCTTATTTCCTTAAAAACAACCCTAGGTTATCTAAGGATAACCTTTACACTTTAAACACCCTTAAGGATAAGTAACACTACTAAAACACCCTAACTAATTCCTATACTAGAGGAACCTAAAGCCGTAGTAATAAGCCTAATACCTACTAGGGTAACTACAATAAACTTAAAGTATAGCTACTCTAAGTTAACTAATACTTCTACCTTAAAGGAGATAAGATTAAGGAAAATAACAAAGTTATCTAGGCTACTACCCACTTTTAAGAAGACGCTAAAAAATAGGTTAACCTAATTATTCGTCGCTATATAAATAACTTTATTAGCGATACTAATAATACTACCCTAGTTAAGGACTAGGACGCTTTTAAAATAAAGATACAAGAGAACTTCTTACCCTTTAAAGAATTTATAGTTGTAGAATAGAAGATTTAAAAACTATAATAAACTAAATCTACTATAAACTATACTATAGAGTTTTAATAGTTTGTAATAGTTATTAACTAAGATAACAACGCTTTAATATAGATATATTACTAGGGCCTTAAGCTTACTATACGTAGGGAACTAATAAGAAGTAGCTTAAGCCTAAACACGCTTAACAAGCTTGTAACTAAAGCTATCTAGCTAGATAACAAACTCGACAAACTTACGCTAGAGGAGTAACTATTGAATTAGAGAATATAAACACCTAAGATAATAAATAATTAGATAAGGCTATAACTACCTAGACGTTTGTACCCTAACTAAGGACGTTAACAAAACTATACGCTATAAGTCCTAGGAGTATATACAACTAATAGCTATAAGCTTATATATCTAGATAATATTAATAAGGGACTAAGTAAAACTAAGTTTTAGTATAATAAAGGTAGTAAGAGGAAGATTACCTACTACGCCTATAGTAAAGAAGGCTACATAAAAAGGGACTACTATAGCTAAGGTAAAGTAGTATAATAACTAAATATCCTCTACAAAGGAGTGCCTAATAAAGACCTAACTAAGAAATAGAATATTATTACACAACTATATATTATACTTAAGAAGTAAGAATATAAAATTATTTTAGGCCTTAAAGATTTAATAATTACTTAGCTAGAAAAGACCTCCTTAGATAAAGAGATTTCTACAACAGGACCTAGTAAGGACCTAGAGGCAACAAAAATTAACTAGACTAAGTTTAGTAAAATAGCTAAATTCTAAGAGGATTATTGCCTATTAACGCTATGTATTCTAGAAGAACAATTCTAGACACTGTCTTTACAAATTAACTAGCTACTTAGGTACTTTAATAAACCTATTATTAAGTATACTTATAAGATACTAGATATTATAGCTATAATGTAATAGGACTTCTACTAACTAGTACAATAAGTAGAATAGGATAAAGAAAACCTTCTAAAGAAGCTATAGGAGTTCCTACTAACGCTAGACAAACTAGAATAGATTACTAGAGTAATTATAGTACCTAACAACGTAACGCTAGTACATAGACAAGACATTATCTAATACCTAGAAGACTTAGAGGAGAAGATTAATATCCTACTAAGGTAGCTTAGGCGCCCTAAGGTTACCTTTAAACTAGCTAAGCTAGACTTCTATAATAAATTTAAGAAGTACTAATAGTACGCAGACCCATATAATAAACTATAGACTAAAGGAATAGACCCTAAATCTATATATTAATAGGCCTAAGATACTAAGGTATTATAGATAGAACCTACGCATTACCTCTTAGAAGAAGAGAAGCTAGAAAGTTATAAAGAACTCTAGATAATACGTTAAGAATAATAAGCAAAGCGTAAGGTATATAAGATAAGCTACGCTACTAACACGCACTACTAGTTAGACTACTAAAACCCTAAGTACGTAAAGCTTATATAGACAGGGTGTATATACAATACCTACCTAGTGAACTTTTCTAATAAAATAAGAATAAGATAGTTTTTACAACAAATTTATAGTACGCCTAAGTACAAATAGTAATAGTATAAATATATAGTAGACTTGTACCTAATCTACCTATAGGACAAGCGTATAGTAACTTATTTTGTAGGCTATAAGGACCTATAAGAGGTCTTAGATATATAATTAGTAGAAGAAACTATAATTTAAGACCTAATAACGCTAGAATATAACTAGCCTAACTAGTATATATGTCTTAACAACGCATACAACAAGCATAGTATAAGCGAAGTTTTTTATAAATTTAGAAAGTCTTTTTTAGACTAGGACTCTAGACAAAAGGAGCTAGTAAGGAGAATAATAGTATAAACTCTTTAATACTCCTTAAGCTAACTATAAAGCTTAATAGAACATAAATATAGGCACTAGTAGATTTAGAATCTTAAGTAAGCTATGTTTCTACTTAAGTAGTACTCTTAGCTAGACTAGGACTACTAGAGAAATAGGAAAGCTACCTACTATATATTACTAATAGTAAGCCTATACTAGGCAAGACCTATATTACGTATAAAGTTATAGGAGTAACGCTTAGCATCTAGGATTACTAGGAAAAGTTAGACCTAGACGTCTTTAGACTAGCTACCTATAACGTTATACTAGGACTTCTCTAGCTATAAGAACATAACCTATAGATTAACTAGAAGTTAAGAAAGTTCTTATTTAAGTACTATAGACTAGACGTAACTATAAGCTAGCCTACGTATTACACAAAGTAGATAGTAGATAAAAGGAAGATTAATAATATTACTAAAGGATAGTAGACCTTATATAAGAACAGCCTTATAATAAGAGGGTTTAACTCAATAGATACTAGAAGGGCACCCCTAGATTATAATATTAGAGTTTTAGAGAAGCGCGTAACTCTAGTAATCCTAAAAGAGTATAAAGAATTTAAGCACCTCTTTATAGAAGTAGTAGATAGTAAAGCTTTACTAAAATACTAACCCTAGGACTATAAGATTATTCTAGAAGATAGGAAGACTCTACCCTTTAGGCTAATATATTAACTATTAGAGATAGAACTTAAAATATTAAGAGAAAAGCTAGACTAGGATCTAAAGAAAGGCTATATAAGACCTTTAATATTACTAGTAGGATTTCCTATACTCTTTGTACTAAAGAAGAATAGACTACTAAGGATGTGCGTAGACTATCGCAAACTAAATACTATTATAGTAAAGAATTAATACCTACTACTAAATATTATAGAGCTTTAGGATTAATTATCTTAAGTAAAGATCTTTACAGCAATAGATCTTTAAGATAGATACTACCTTATTAGAATTAAGAAAGGTACAGAATAGAAGATAGAGTTCTAAATAAGATATAGACACTATAAATACACTATTATACCTTTTAGGCTAATAAACGCCCTAGTAATATTTTAGGAACTTATTAATAATATATTAAGAGCGTACCTAGATATCTTTATTATTATATATTTAGACAACATCCTTGTCTACTCTAAGAAGGAAGAAGATTACGTTAAACATGTCTAAATAGTACTAAGGTACTTAGACTAGTTTAATCTGTAAGTAAAACTAAAGAAGTGTAAATTCTATAAGTTAGAAGTAGACTTCCTTAGTTATATTATAGAGGCTAACAGAGTACGCATAAGTAAAGAAAAGATTAAGGTTATTAAAGAATAGCTATAGCTAAAGAATGTTATAGATATATAATCCTTCTTAGAATTTCTAAACTTTAACTAATAGTTTATTAAGGATTTCTTAGACATCGCTATCCCTCTAACTAGACTAACAAAGAAGGACACACCCTTTAAATAGAGTAAGGGAGTAAAGGACGCCTTCTAGACGCTTAAGAAAGTAAGTATTAAACTACCTTACTTCTGTATATTTATAGTAGGATGTAAACTACGCTTTAAAATAGACGTATTAGACAGAGCCTTAGGTAGATGCGCTAGTATAGAAATTAATAGGAAGTAGTACCTTATTACTTACTACTCCTGTAAGTTTGCACTAGCTAAAGTAAACTACAACGTCTATAATAAAGAGCTATTAGCTATTATTATATACTTATAATACTAGAGAGCCTACGTAGAAAGCTACTTAGAGCTTACAATATTTATAGATTATAAAAACTTAGTAAACTTTATAACTACTAAAGTACTTAACTAACGCTAGGTAAGATAGTTAGAAATACTAGAATAGCATAGGTTTAAGATTGTATATATACTAGGAAAGGACAATAGCAAAGTAGACGCTCTTAGCTAAAGACATAATATTATAGGAGACAAGGAAGTTATTAAAACTATAATACTTAAGGTTAACAACAGTAGATTGTTAGGACTAGTAAGGACACTTAATATGTTAATACAAATTACTAACAAAGTACTGGAAGAATTATTAAGAAGTAATTATTTAATAATATTATAACAACCCTATATATAGTTATCCTAGTATTACTAAAACTATAGAACTTATTAAGAGAAATTACAAGTTTCTAGAAATAAAGGATAGAATTACTACCCTTATAGCTAAATACGTAGACTATTAAAAGAACAAATATAGTACGTACGCACCCTATAGAGAAATACAAGCAATAGAGCTACCTAACGTACTATAGTTAGATATCTCTATAGACTTTATAATAGGCTTACTAGTCTTAAGAGACCCTATTACTAAGGTGTCTTACAATACAGTTCTTGTAGTAGTTAATTAATTTACAAAACAAGATAAGTGTATTACCTTTAGAAAAGATTTTATAGCTATATAGCTCGCATACATTATTAATAATTAAATTATTAGATATTATAATATACTAAAGTTAATTATTAGTAATAGAAATAAGCTCTTTATATCTAACTTTTAGTCTACGTTACTTACTACAATTAGAACAAAAAGGAAGCTATTAATAGCTTACTACCTATAGATAGATAGATAAACTAAGTAAATAAATTGTATAATAAAAGCCTATTTACGCATCTACGCTAACAAATAATAAAACAATTAGGTATTATTACTACCTATAGCACAGATAGTATATAATAATAAGCTTTTAGAGGCTGTAGAATAGACTCTATTCTACGTAAACTATAAGAGACACCTTAATCTCTTTACACGTATATTTCTAAGTCTAAAAATAGAAGTAGCTATTGCTATAGCTAATAAGCTAAAGATAGTATATGAGTTACTTAAAATAACACTTAAGAAGTCTTAACGCTAAAGTATTTTATATATTAACAAGAAATAAAAAACAGTACCTTAGCTAAAGAAGGGGGATAAAGTTTACTTGCTTACAAAGAATCTTTGCACTAAGTAACTAAATTAGGGACTTAACTACGTTAAGGTTAGACTGTTTTTAATTCTTAACTAGAAGGGACTATTTACTTCTACACTTAACCTACTACCTAATACAAAAATCTACCTAAGATTCTATGTTAATATATTAGAACTAGTAGACCTAGGAACGCTATTATAGAAAACCTTTTATTACAAAATAGAGGAAGACAACGTCTTTAAAGTTAAGAAAATTCTTGTACACTAAACTAACGATAATAGTAAAGAGTACCTAGTTAAATAGTTAAGATATCTAGAAAGTAAGAATACATAGGAACCTAATACAAACCTTACAAACTACTACTAGCTTCTAGTATAGTACTATTAGTATTCTAGAATACTAACTAATCTATAACAGCGGCGCCTAAGGCAGCGTTAGGATTAGTTAAGGACACTGCAGAGTTTAACTCCTTTCGCGCCTCTAGAGCTTCTGACTCCTCTATAGACTCTATCCCTTTATTAAACAACTCTTGCTCCTTATAACGTAACAGTTTCTTCTATTTGTAAAGCCCCGACAGCTTCTTACGCGCTAGATAGGCACGTAGTAGGGCTACCTTAGTAATATCTTCTTCTCTACGTAAACGCGCTTCTTCTTTATCCTCTATCTTTTCTAGACGACTTATCTCCTTATTAATATAGGAGTAGTTAGGCAAGGGAACCGCCTCTAGCTTATACAACTAAACGCTAAAATAAATACAATTCCTACACTTCTTGTATAGTAAAGACAGCTTACAAGGTAGCTATGGCTTTGTATAATAGGAACAAGCAACTATTACAAAAATATTAACACTTTTAATTTAATTAACGTGCCCTACCATCGAGATGCGCACACTATTGAAATGCGCACTCTGCTAAGCCCCTACTACTTTTAACTCTCTATCACAATCTCTTAACTACCAAATCTTAAACTGCTTTCTACTAAAGATAGAGTTATCTAGGCTATCTAAGTTATAAAATCTAACGCGTTGCTTACCTAGCGACAAGCCGCGCATTGCTACAATATACATAAAAGCACTCTCCGCAATTAACGCGCTAGGAAGGCTTTACAACGCGATACTTAACCTAACTAATTAAAACTCTAGAGGAATAAAGAGGAGGCGATTATACAATATATAAGGAAGCTTAATGCGCAAGGCTTTGCCCCTACGCTTAACTATGTGCGAGAAATGGCTAACTAACTACTAGCTATACGTAGTAGTAGCTAGGTTAGAGAAAACTAGACCTATAGGCTTGTACGCTAGAGACCTAAGATTAAATCTTAGTTAACAAGATAGTAGGATTACTAGAGACTCCTCTGCAGCGACCTAGCTATTATTAGGCCCTAGTTCAATCTTGTGCACAACGTTAAGGCTAAGTATAGGATTATAGATAAAGACGTCTATAATTTTAATAAGACTAGCTTCTAGATAGGCGTTAGAGGGTCTGTTAAGGTAGTAACAGCCTCTAAGAGACGTCTTAAGCTACTTAGTGTTTAGCCTAGTAATCGTAAGTGGGCAACGCTAATTGCTAGCATTAACGCGATAGGGTAGTCTATCCTACCCTTCTTTATCTTTAAGGCAAAGAACTATAACTAGGCCTAGTATTATAACCCTAAAGATTAGAGGATAGGAGTTAGTAAGAATAGCTAGACAACAAACAAGCTTAGTCTTGTATAGCTGCAGCACTTTATCTAGTATACAGAGGCTCGCATAGTAGGTAGTTACCAGCTACTTATTATTAATAGCTATAAGAGCTACAAGTCGCTCGCCTTCTAGGATCTGTGTAAGGAAAGTAATATTATTACCCTCTATATGCCTCTACACTTATTGTACATCCTACAGCTACTTAATGTAGGTTGTTTTGCCCCGCTAAAGCAGGCGTACAAGAAGGAAGTTAGGGGCTTAGCATACAGCTACATCTACTACATTAACAAGAAAGCCTTCCTAGCTGCCTTTGAACTAATATTTAATAAGGCGATCTTAAAGAATAATATCTTATTAAGCTTTTAAGCAACTAGCTTAGTCCTACATAACCTAGATGTGGTGTTATCTAGGCTTAAAGTACAGCCTCGTACGCTAAGACTACCTGCACTAGGGCCTACCCCTTAGGAACCTAAAACACTAAGCAACGCCTAGGAGATAGAGGCTTAAACAACGCTAATTATTAAAAGGATAACAGATTACAAGGAATTATTACCTAATTCTATTATTAAGATAGTGCTGCAGGTTAAAAAGGGATTAACTTTAAAGGTGCACTTACACACGTTGCTTAAGGCTAGAATAGCTAACCTTAAAGAGGCAAACTAGGCAGTATCTAAACGTAAAAAGCGCAAGAAAAAGCGAATCTAGAAGGGAGGGACCCTATTGTAGGCAGAGGCAGAGGATATAGTTAGGCAAAGGGATGTTAAGGCTTAGTTAGAGGCGGAGAGGCGTTAGCAGAGGGTGCGCGCAGGTAGTAGTACAGGAGGTATCTAACGCTGCAAGAACTACGGCGAGGCAGGACATAATAAGCGCACATGCAAGAAATATACAGCAGATGTAGTAGATTAATTCTAGCTATTAAACGCGTAGATAGCTTGTTGTAGTGTTAAGTTAATCGCATGCGAACATAGATTGCTGTATTTTGTGCGCATTTCGATGGTGTGCGCATCTCGATAGTGGGGCACGTTAGCTTAATAATAAGAGAACTTAGTAGAATAAGATAATAGTAGATAGCTTATAAGGACATTAAGCTTAGAGAGGGGGAGTAGTATTACAACTATAGACTAGAGTAGGGCACTACTACCTTAAGTACTAACACTAAGATAATTAAGGACTAGAAATTAGGTAATAGGTTGTTACGTGACTAGTCCTAGAGTCCTAGGAGTCCTAAGTAGACTTTAGGATATTTAGGACTTTAGTATAACTTAGGATCTCTAGGACTCTTTATGTATATAGTCTTAGGCACTAAACCCTTATAGCTTAGTATATTTAACTTTGTATTTATCTAAGAATAGGCTAGTAGTATTTAATCTAAGGATTATACTTCTTTCTTAAAACCCCCTTATATTATTATATTGTTCTACTAAACGTGCTAATACACCCTTATACTATTATATTATTCTACTAAACGTGCTAGTACACCCCTATCTATCGCACTCGCTTATCTCCCTAAGAACTAACCCTAGGTTATCTAAGGACGACCTTTACAACTATACTATACTTTAAGTAGTTCCCTTACTACACTGCATACAATACAATATAATAGAAGTTATTAAGGAGATCTTCTAGAAAAGTACGCGTACACTAGCTAGAGAAGAGCCTATTAAGCTATTTATAGATGCTAGAGGCGCATACTACGTATACACTAAGAAGCTACCTACTATAGTTTCTTAGGAGCTTTATAAGTAATTACCTAAGTTCTTCTAGCTCCTATAGAATAGTAAACTAGGCAATATAGATTTTATCAAGGTGTCTAGAGTTAGTAACGTTGTAATAGAGGAGACTACAAAGTAGTCTAAAACCTAAGTTATAAAATAGAAAGTAGTAAGCACTAAGTAAACTATATAGGCTAATACCTACTACGTAGTTAAGCTTATCTAGTATAGTTGCCTTGCCTTCCTAGCTATAAGAGGATTTAGTAAGAAGACTATAGACTAGTTAATATAGTAAGTATATAATATTAAGATAGTAGTTAAGAAGAAGGCTCCTAGCGTTAAGGAGAGGGAGTTTAAACGTATACTATAGGGCATAGAGAGTAAGGCGTAGATAGCGCTACTACTAGTATTCTTCTATCTAAAGCTAACTATTTAGTAGTAGTAGTATTAAAGATAAGCGCGTTTAAATAAGGTTGCAACCGCAACTACAACACTACTAGGATAGTAATAGGGGAAGTTGTAGTTAGTAGAAATAGTAAAGGTTTAGTATAGAAGGAATAGGTAGTAGTAGAAACAGACGTAAGTAGTTAGATAAGAATAGTAGTAGATAGGATAGAGGGCGTAGATTAAGTTAGGAGATTATATTATCTCTTCTAACTTAAGTATATTATATATAAGGTCTTTTGTCTAGTTATATAATATATTAACTAGTTAATAATCTTCTAAATTAGTCTTTAAATAGTGTTACAGCAAAAGGGTGTCTTAAAGGCTAAAGCTAAAAGGACTAAATATAAAAATCTAGAAAGCCTTAGTCTTTATAGATAAAGTCCTCTTGTTTAAATACTTCGCGCGTAAAGCTACCTAAGTGTTAGATACCCTATATAGGGTAAATATAGCAACGCGTAGCTAAAAGAAGTTTAGCCTATAGTATAGCTATAACTCCTAACAACAGAACTACTAGAATAGTGCAAGAACGCATTTACTACTAAAAAATGTAGACTAGGAACTAAGAAAAGTTAATAAGGTAAGTATAAAGAAATAGAGACTAAATAGTATTTAGATTATATACTACTCTTATAGCAAGAAGGGTTATATAGCTAAGTACTATAATAAGAATACAAAGGTAGGAAATATTAAAGTAAGCTAGGTAGCCTAATAAGAGTTGTTGCCTACTAGTAAATATTATACAAAAGTAGAAAATAGTAATAACTTAGAGAAGTTAGGAAAAAGGTAGCTCTAAACTAGAGTCTTAGTTTAAAGCCCCTAAAAATAGATTAGTAAATAAGTAGTAAATAGAACTAGTTCTAACGCTAATATATAAACACTCCGCCCCTTATAGCTTACTTAATTATAAATACTATCTACAACGCTACTACGCTAATTAATAGTAGGTATTTATACTACGCACTTGTAAGTAGAAGGTTTGTACACTAAAGCTATCTTAAGCGCTTTACAATTACCTCTTAGATAATAGAGGAAATTAATAGAATGTTGTCTAGAATTAAAAAAGTCTTCTAGTTTAAGTTTAATATATATAGCTACTAAGAGGTCGCCTACGTATACGTAATTAATAATATAGACAAGAACGTTGTCCTAAGAAAAGGGTAGATAGACTACTAAGACGTTATAATTACTTTAGTAAAAAGGAGCTTATATATCTACTTAGGAGGCGTTTAAGTAAGGTGCAATAAAGGCGTTGTAAGTTAGAATATTACTTACTAAGTAAGCGCGGCTACGTTTATAGGGCTCCTAAAGAGAGCTTAGAACCTAAAGACTAGAGTATAGGTAATTACTACCTCTATTATAGATATTAACAAGGCGTTAGCGCTAAAAGATAGTTAGTAACTACAGCTACTATAGGGCCTACTATATAGTATATCTAGAGGCGAGCTACTTATTCTCTAAAAGGAGCTTACTTCTTTACTTAAGAAAGGATTTATTTGCGTTAGTAGTTTACTAGCTTTAGCACTAACATAGATGGCAAGCGAGCGGCGCAGGCAAGCGAGCGGCGCACCCCACCAACTTTTGCAACTTCAAAGCGACATATCTCAACAACGCGATAATATTATTGCTAGATATTAATATAGTAGACTACTCTATATTAATAGTATCTGCGTTACATGTACGCAAGTTGTGCCTAGTCTCCTTGCACCTAGTGCAGCGCCTTTAAGCGCGCTAGCTAAGGCCTAATCGCGCTCCTCCTTAACGCTCTTTATAAGCAATCTGCTAGTTAGCCTTATTTTAAGCTAGTATATCCTCTCTAGCGCCCTTTACAAGTACTCTATGCTTCTGTATACGCCTTTTAGAGCGCCGCCTACGCGCTAAGGCTGCGCTGTTAGCCTTCTTAAGGCTAGTGATCCGATCGCGCATTAGCTTAGCCGAGAGCATTATTACCTTAGCGCCCTTCTTAAGCTGGTTAATTGCCTTAATAATTAAAGCTAGTAATAAGCTCTTGTGCTAGCGCACGCGCTTACATATAAGGCTTGACTAAGCCTTAAGCTTACGCGCGTTGCTCGGCGTTTGAGCTACCTAGGGAGCCTCTAGCAGAGCTGCTAGAGGAGTAGGTGTACGCAGCTGTACATCTAGCTTTAATAGAACAGCCTCTAGTTGTAGAGGAACAAGGCCTGCGCCGCGGAAGGCTAAGCAGATATTAGCTAGCGTGAACGCTTAATTAAACGCTGCCTTAAACGCTAGTAGAAACTCTAGCTTAGTAATGTAGTTAATGTAGTTGCGTATAAGGCTCTCTACCTCACGGCTGTACGCGCGCTTTAATAGCGAGAAGCAGCCAACATTAAGCGGCTGCAGTAGGTAGGATAAGTAAGGAGGCATACAGAGCGTATGAATATTGTTCTCTTTGCAGAGCTCCTAGAACGCTAGAGATTAGTAGCTCTTATAGCTATTAATAATAAGCAGGCAACGCGCGCCTATACTACGAGCCTGCGTGTAAGCGTTAAAGTGCTTTAGCTACTTAACTCTAAGCTTATTATTCGTCTAGCTATTGTCGCTAACTGCAATCGCCTAGTCGCGTAGGATCTTAGCTTCCTTATACTAGGCTAATAGGTAGTACTAGCTAGCGAAGATAAGGAACGGTAGGACTAACTAGCCAGCAGCGCTAATAGCAGCGATTAGCGTTACCTACTCGCGATTGCCTAGCTAAATACTCTTCCGCCTGCCTCTTCTCTCTAATCCTGTAATAACTAGCTGCGTTGTAATCTTGCCTATTATAAAGCTAGCTTCATCAAAGTTGTATATGTCCTTATTATAGATACTAAGCTCAGCCTTTGTCTCTTCTACAAGCTTAAACCACCTCTTTATTAATGTCGCATCCTTACACAGAGCTCTCTGCCTATCGTACGCTTAGTTAAAACACGTCCGAAGACTATCTGTACGCTTAACAAAGTTGGCTAGCTACTTCTGCCTAACCTAGCTAGCGCCGCGTACAGCTAGCAGCTTATTAGCTATATTACGTGCAGCTGCGTAGGTAGGCGCAAACCCGCGCTGATCTAGCTAAAGTATATAGCTAACAATTACCTCCTCTTCTCTCTAGGTAAGCTTCCTTAAGTTAGGCTAGCAATCGCGTCGGGCAGGTACACTAGCGCGTCGGCGGTAGAGCGTTGTTTTAGCTACGTTGTAGACTACTGCAGTAGTACGGGTACCTTAAATCTAGTGCGCATTAATAGATAAGATAGCAAGCTAAATATCTGCTTTATTTAATAGTAGTTAAGTAGCGCTGCGTTAAGCCATTGTAGATTAAGATTAGTAAGGTAAGTAAAGTTAGTGGGGTGCGCCGCTCGCTTGCTTGCGCCGCTCGCTTGCCATCTATGTTAGTCCTATTTACTAAGAAGCTAGGAAGAGACCTATAATTATGCATTAACTATTAAGCACTAAATACAATTACTAAAAAGGATAGATATCTACTACTACTTACCTAAGAAATGCTTAACAACCTAAGTAAAGCTAAGTAGTTTACTAAGCTAGACGTAATTGCAGCCTTCTATAAGATTAGAGTTCGAAAGGTAATAAATAAAAAATAGCTTTCTAAACACGCTCTAGACTATTTAAATAGCTAGTAACTCTATTTAGTATAGCTAACTCTCTAAGTATATTCTAATAGTATATTAACTAGACTTTGTAGGAGTACCTTAACGAGTTCTATTCTACCTACCTTAATAACGTGTTAATCTATAGAGATAGTAGCCTAGAGTAATACTAAGATTACGTCTAAAGGGTTCTTAGTAAGCTATAGGACGCAGGCCTTTATATAAATATTAAGAAGTGTAAGTTTAAAGCAAAGACTTCTAAGTACCTTAGCTTTATTATTAAAGTAGGAAAAGGTATATAGATAGACCTAGATAAGGTTAAGGCTATTAAGGATTAAGAAGTACACAAGATAGTAAAAGGAGTACGTTTATTCCTAAGTTTTATAAACTTCTACTAAAGGTTTATTAGAAACTTTACTAAAGTAGCTACTCCTCTTACTTATTTTATTAGCAACGTTAGCTTTATACAAAGAATTAAGGAATAATTAGCTTTTAATAAGCTAAAGGAGGCCTTTATTACTAAGCTAAACCTAGTAACCTTTAACTCTAAACGCAATATAGTACTAGAGTACAACTTATCTAGTTACGTAGTAAGAGGAGTTCTATCCTAATATAATAATAAGGGTATATTATAACCTTACGTATACTTTTCTAAGAAGAATAATGCCTATAAGTATAACTATAAGATCTATAATAAGGAGTTACTAGCTATTATACGTTACCTTAAAAAATAGGACGCTAAACTATTTTTAGTTAAGAGTTTTAAGGTAATTACAAACTATAAGAACCTAGAGTACTTTATAAAGCTAAAGATACTAAGGAAATACTAAATCTAATAAGCAGCGCTATCAAGTTAATTTAATACAGAGATATTATATTAGCTAGAAAAATAGAATATAAGAGCTAATACTCTTTTAAAAAAAGAATAAGACCTACTAGAGGACGCTAAAGACAGGCGCCTCTAGAAGCGTATAATATAGGTCTTAAAGCTAACGGCCTAGTACTATAAGAAGGGTAGTAAAGATTAAGATAATCTATCTAGTAGCTAGGTAATATTAGCACAAAAACGCGTAGGGAGAGTAGTTATACCCCTAAATTTAGCTTTAGCCTTTAAGACACCCGTTTGCTGTAACACTATTAAAAGACTAATTTAGAAGATTATTAACTAGTTAGTGTGTTATATAACTAGATAAAAGACCCTATATATTATATACTTAAGTAGGTAGAGATAATATTACCTCCTAACTTAAACTGCGCCTTTTATCCTATCTACTACTATTCCTATCTAACTACTTGCGTCCTTCCTAACTACTACCTATCCTTTCTGTAATAACTCTTTGTTATTACTACTAACCGCGACTTCCCTATAGCTATCCTGGCGGTGTTGCGATCGCCGCCTTGTTTAAACGCGCTTATCCTTAATACTACCGCTGCTAGATATTTAGCTTTAGATAAAGAAATACTAGTAGTAGCGCTATTTATACCTTGCTCTCTTAACCTTATAGCATACGTTTAAACTCCCTCTCCTTAACGCTAGGAGCCTTCTCCTTAACTACTATCTTAACGTTATATACTTACTATATTAACTAGTCTATAGTCTTCTTACTAAATCCTCCTATAGCTAGGAAGGTAAGGTACCTGTACTAGATAAGCTTAACTACGTAGTAAGCGTTAGCCTATATAGTGTACTTGGTGTTTACTACCTTCCTTATAATCTAGGTTCTAGACTACTCTATAGTCTCCTCTATTATAACGTTGCTAACCCTAGACGCCTTAATAAAATCTATATTACCTAGTTTACTCTTCTATAGGAGCTAGAAGAACTTAGGTAATTGCTTATAAAGCTCCTTAGATACTATAGTAGGTAGCTTCTTAGTGTATACGTAGTGTGCGCCTCTAGTATCTATAAATAGCTTAATAGGCTCTTCTCTAGCTAGTGTACGCGTACTTTTCTAGAAGATCTCTTTAATAACCTCTATTGTATTATATATAGTATAGTAAGGGAATCTACTTAAGGTGCAGTATAGTATAGTAAGGGAAGATATAGTAAAAAATAGCTTAAGGCTTCTATTATAGTATAATACTATATTCTATTCCTTATAATATATTGTAATTATATTGCTAGCTAATGCTAGCAATCGCTGTTAGGCCTCCTAAGGTTCTAGTAGGTGTTTTTTTTAGGTACTAAGCTTTTTTTAACAACCCTAATTCTAGCGTATAGTTATTAGAGTTTTTATTATAAAGCTCTAATTAGCCTACTATTTTAGTCGCGTTGTTTCTAATCTTTTTTACATTAACTTTTAAGACTGATAAGTAGAGGGAAGCTGCTTTTTACTATTTTAAAGACATATTTTAACTACAAACTACTACTTTAGGAAAAACAGAAATTTATACCCCTAAATTTAACTAAAAACTAGTTAGAGTAATAAGACACGACTATTAATAATAATAGTAGAGGTTAGCTAGAGTAAGTTAACTAAATAGCTAAAAGAAGAGCTAGGCTAAAGGACCTAGTAAGTAAAAGGGCTAGGCTAGAGGACTAAGCAAGATCGAATAAGAGTATAGCCTAGGTAAGTAATCTAAAATAGCTATAGCTAGAAGCCCTAAAAGATAATTAGTAGTATAGAGACGCTATATAAGTAGTAAAAGGTTAGGAACAAAGGTTCCTACTAAGCTTAGGCGTAAAATACTTAATTACGGAATACTTAATTAATAACTAAGGAGAGTTATTATAGTAAGGTAGGAGGTACGTACTAAGTAATAAGAACTTACGTACTTAAATTATTAGCAAGGTTTACAATTCTCTCTTACTTAGCTACCTAGGTAGAGAGATTACCTATAGGATAGTAGCTGAAGACTTTGTTTAACTAGGGATATTAGATAATATTAGACGCTACGTAAGGAACTAAAACGTCTGCGGAAGAACAAAGCTATAGAGGGAGAGTACCTAAGAATTCCTAAAACTATTACTAATACCTAACTAGATATAGAAAGAAATATCTATAGACTTTATTAATAGATTACCTATTAGCAAAGGTATAACTTACCTTATAGTTATTACTAACTAGCTAAGCAAAGGCTTAATCTTTATCCTACTTCCTAATATAAAGATAGAGATAGTAGTATAAGCCTTTATTAGATAAGTAGTAGCGTACTATTAGTTACTAAACCCTATTATATTTAATAGAGGTAGCTAGTTTATTAGCGTACTATAGGGGCGCCTTTATAAGATCCTAAAGATTAATTAGTAATTATTAACAGCCTTCTACCTATAAATAGATAGCACAATAGAATAAATACAGAGTGTATAGGAAGCGTATATCTAAGCGATTGTTAGCTAGTTAAAAAATAATTAGGTACTATACTACTTTATAGCTTAGATCGCTATTAATAGAAAGGACGTAACGTTTATAGAAGTAGCCCTATTCTTCTTATAATATAACGTGCCCCACTATCGAGATGCGCACACTATCGAAATGCGCACTCTGCTAAGCCCCTACTACTTTTAACTCTCTATCACAATGTCTTAACTACCAAATCTTAAACTGCTTTCTACTAAAGATAGAGTTATCTAGGCTATCTAAGTTATAAAATCTAACGCGTTGCTTACCTAGCGACAAGCCGCGCATTGCTACAATATACATAAAAGCACTCTCCGCAATTAACGCGCTAGGAAGGCTTTACAACGCGATACTTAACCTAACTAATTAAAACTCTAGAGGAATAAAGAGGAGGCGATTATACAATATATAAGGAAGCTTAATGCGCAAGGCTTTGCCCCTACGCTTAACTATGTGCGAGAAATGGCTAACTAACTACTAGCTATACGTAGTAGTAGCTAGGTTAGAGAAAACTAGACCTATAGGCTTGTACGCTAGAGACCTAAGATTAAATCTTAGTTAACAAGATAGTAGGATTACTAGAGACTCCTCTGCAGCGACCTAGCTATTATTAGGCCCTAGTTCAATCTTGTGCACAACGTTAAGGCTAAGTATAGGATTATAGATAAAGACGTCTATAATTTTAATAAGACTAGCTTCTAGATAGGCGTTAGAGGGTCTGTTAAGGTAGTAACAGCCTCTAAGAGACGTCTTAAGCTACTTAGTGTTTAGCCTAGTAATCGTAAGTGGGCAACGCTAATTGCTAGCATTAACGCGATAGGGTAGTCTATCCTACCCTTCTTTATCTTTAAGGCAAAGAACTATAACTAGGCCTAGTATTATAACCCTAAAGATTAGAGGATAGGAGTTAGTAAGAATAGCTAGACAACAAACAAGCTTAGTCTTGTATAGCTGCAGCACTTTATCTAGTATACAGAGGCTCGCATAGTAGGTAGTTACCAGCTACTTATTATTAATAGCTATAAGAGCTACAAGTCGCTCGCCTTCTAGGATCTGTGTAAGGAAAGTAATATTATTACCCTCTATATGCCTCTACACTTATTGTACATCCTACAGCTACTTAATGTAGGTTGTTTTGCCCCGCTAAAGCAGGCGTACAAGAAGGAAGTTAGGGGCTTAGCATACAGCTACATCTACTACATTAACAAGAAAGCCTTCCTAGCTGCCTTTGAACTAATATTTAATAAGGCGATCTTAAAGAATAATATCTTATTAAGCTTTTAAGCAACTAGCTTAGTCCTACATAACCTAGATGTGGTGTTATCTAGGCTTAAAGTACAGCCTCGTACGCTAAGACTACCTGCACTAGGGCCTACCCCTTAGGAACCTAAAACACTAAGCAACGCCTAGGAGATAGAGGCTTAAACAACGCTAATTATTAAAAGGATAACAGATTACAAGGAATTATTACCTAATTCTATTATTAAGATAGTGCTGCAGGTTAAAAAGGGATTAACTTTAAAGGTGCACTTACACACGTTGCTTAAGGCTAGAATAGCTAACCTTAAAGAGGCAAACTAGGCAGCATCTAAACGTAAAAAGCGCAAGAAAAAGTAAATCTAGAAGGGAGGGACCCTATCGCAGGTAGAGGCAGAGGATATAGTTAGGCAAAGGGATGTTAAGGCTTAGTTAGAGGCAGAGAGGCGTTAGCAGAGGGTGCGCGCAGGTAGTAGTGCAGGAGGTATCTAACGCTGTAAGAACTGCGGCGAGGTCGGACATAATAAGCGCACATGCAAGAAATATGCAGCAGAAGTAGTAGATTAATTCTAGCTATTAAACGCGTAGATAGCTTGTTGTAGTGTTAAGTTATTCGCATGCGAACATAGATTGCTGTATTTTGTGCGCATTTTAACAGTGTGCGCATCTCGATAGTGGGGCACGTTAGTTATAATATAGATCTACTATAGTTAGAATCTCTACCTAAAACTAATAAGAAAAAGTATATAGCTAAAGAATATTTAAACTATAAAAAAGTAGAAATAATTGTAGCTAAGTTCTAAAACGTATTTAACCTAGTACAAGCTCCTATAGTAGTAGCCTAGGCTAAGTAAAAAAAACAAGTAAATAGGTACTATAAGGAAGTAAGAAGCTATAAGGTTAGTAATAAAGTATAGCTAAAGCTTAATAAGTAGTATAGAGTAGGATAATAGTTATAGAAGCTTAACTAGAAGAGCGCTAAATACATAGTAACTAAGGTAGTTAATAGTTATTTAGTTAAGCTAAATACTCTACCTAGCTACTATCCTATCTTCTACGTTAATAGACTACGTCTCGCTAGCTTAAATCTATTACTAAGTTAGGTATAAGATAATTACTAACTATTACTATAACAAGTAAGTAATAAAGAAAAGTAGGTTATAGAAGAAATTATAAGAGAATAGCAAAAGTAATAAAGGCGTAGTTAGAAGCTGTACTTTTATATTAAATTAAAAGGATACTACTAAATAACAAGTAAACTAGTAGAGCTTCTAGAAGACGTAGAGCCCTTAGACTAATAGAAGGCCTATACTAGAGAATTTTAAAACAAAGAGAGACGTTTACTAGAAGAGTTCTAGTAAGACTCCTAAAAGAAGAAGAGAAGGGGGGTATTATAATAAGCTAAAGCCTAATTAGATAGTGCCTTAATAATATCTTAGTTACGTACGTAAGGTGTATAACTTATACTTACTAGTACCTAGCGTTTACGCTACTAGTACTAGGCTAAGGTTATCCTAATTTACTGCCTTTTCTAAATAACCTTTAGAACGCTAGCTACCTATAGTTCTCTTTTATATAAAATACAACCTTTAGTATACCTATATATCTACTCTCTAAGCGTAGCCCCTTATATATGTTATACTACTTTACTTACCTCTATCTCTTCTAGTATATTTAGCTTAGTAAGGAGACCTATAAGTAGCTTTATAAAAAGATAATACTTATATAAGAAGTACTAAACGTAGTAAAGCCTACTAAGAAGTAATTAGTATTTAGAAGGAACCTATGAGTAACGTCTAGCTAGGTCTAGATAAAAGTACTATTATTATCTATCTTCCTAGGCGTAGTAGCGTAGGTAAAGGGATAAGTAGTAGTTAGAATATATAAGAATAGTTAAATAGAAATAATAGTAAGTAGAATAGTAGTAAGTAGAATAGAAGGCGTAATTTAAGTTAGAGGATAATATTATCCTATTCTACTTAAGTATATAATATATAGGGTCTTTTATCTAGTTATATAATATACTAACTACGTGTTAATTAGTTCTAAATATAGGCTTAGAATAGAGCCTAGGTACCTAGTTAACAAATTTCTAAATTAGTCTTTAAATAGTAATATAGCAAAAGGGTGTCTTAAAAGCTAAAGCACTAATAGTTATATAGATAGCTCTAGCGCTTATAGAGCTTAGGAGTCTACTTAATAAAGTTATTAACCTAGTTCTTACTAATAATGTTACTTTACTACGCTCTAAGGAGTCTATCTACTATTTCTTATATAATAGACCTTAAGGGCGTAAGACCTTATATAGACTAGTTAAGAACTATTTATACTATAGCCTCCTCTTCTAATTCTGTTAGGCGCTTTAAGTTTACTTTATAGTTGCGTTGTATACGCTTTCTAGCGCGTTAGTTACTAATAGTCTTTTAAGGTACGTTATATATATCTATAGCGTAATTTATACTTTAAACGCGTTACGCTTTAATATTAGAAATAGTACGCTGTATATTAGCTTTAGTATAAGTCTTTTAGCTATATTATAGTTAAGATATTACGTAATAATATAGCGTAGGTAGTATAATAGTTTAGCGTTAGCTACTTACTTAGGGTAGCTACTCGCTTGTAAAATACGTTAAGTAGAAAGAGATAATATTACCTCCTAACTTAAACTACGCCTTCTATCCTATCTACTACTATTCTTAGCCTTATAGCATACGTTTAAACTCTCTTTTCTTAACGCTAGGAGCCTTCTCCTTAACTACTATCTTAACGTTATATACTTACTATATTAACTAGTTTATAGTCTTCTTACTAAATCCTCCTATACCTACGAAGGTAAGGTAACTATACTAGATAAGCTTAACTACGTAGTAGGTATTGGCTTATATAGTATACTTAGTGCTTACTACTTTCCTTTTTATAACTTAGGTTTTAGACTACTTTGTAGTCTCTTCTATTACAACGTTACTAACTCTAGACACCTTAATAAAATCTATATTACCTAGTTTACTATTTTATAAAAGCTAGAGAAACTTAGGTAATTACTTATAGAGCTTTTTAAAAACTATAGTAGGTAGCTTCTTAGTATATACGTAGTATACGCCTTTAGTATTTATAAATAGCTTAATAAGCTCTTCTTTAGCTAGTATACGTATACTCTTCTAGAAGATTTTTTAAATAACCTCTATTATATTATATAATATATAGTATAGTAAGGGAAACTACTTAAAGTATAGTATAGTATAGTAAGGGAAGATATAGTAAAAAATAGCTTAAGGCTCCTATTATAGTATAATACTATATTCTATTCCTTATAATATATCTAATTATATTACTAGCTAATATAGCTAGTAATTGCTATTAGGCCTCCTAAGGTTCTAGTAGGTGTCTTTTTTAGGTACTAAGCTTTTTTAACAACCTAATTCTAGCGTATAGTTATTAGAGTTTTTGTTATAAAGCTCTAATTAGCCTACTATTTAAGTTACGTTGTTTCTAATCTTTTTTATATTAACCTTTAAGACTAATAAGTAGAGAGAAGCTACTTTCTACTATTTTAACAATATATTTTAACTACGAACTACTACTTTAATAAAACTAAAAATTTCCAGCCTTTCATAGTTGCTTAGGTAAAATCTTAAAGAGTTAAATAACTCCTTTTTTAGCTATATATATAACTAGTACGTAGAGACTATATAGAGCGTTAAAAGGCGTTTAAAGTATTTTTAGCCTAGTAAGCTCTATTTATCTAGTCTATCTAACCTATCTAGCTAGCTCTACTAAAACCAGCTTAGTTAGTAGATAAATATTAACTTATTCTAAATAGGTATTACTAAACTCTTACCTTAATTATAATTATATGTATTTTCTTTTTCTACGTCTTTTAAACGCTACTTATATTATCTATTAAATAACCTCTACCTTTATTATAAATTAGCTAGTTATTAGATTAAAATCTATTCTAAATTCTCTTTAGCTAGCTAGCTAGCTAGAATATTAAAACTAATAGCGTAAAGCGCTATAATAGATACCTTTTTTAGCTTTAAAAAAGCAAGAGCTATTTCTTAGAAAGGGGATAATATAATAGGCTAGAGCTTTTACCTTTTTATTTTTATTTATACCCTTAGTATTTTCTCTTACTAGCCTTAATTACTAATCTACTAATTATAATATTGTTTTTCTACGCTACCTACGCTAAATATCCTTTAGGTGCGCGTAGTCTATAGTTCTCTTCTATATTAAATATAACTCTAGTATACCTATACATCTACTCCCTAAGCGTAGCCCCTTATATTATTAGTATATAATTAATTATAGTAGATTATATAACTTAGAGGTACAGAAATTGTATTATGTCCTTAAACCGCTATTTATTTTCAGTCCAACGCCATGCTAATGCTAAGAATCATGCCTTGATATAGTACAAAGTGTTGGTAGATATATTATCTGCCTCTTCTCTATCCCTTCACTTCCTTCTCTAGTAATTCTTTCGCTTCGTTGACCTTAGTCGCTAGGTATGGGCTACCGCCTCGATCCGGGTGGTTCAGTAGCATGAGCGATCGGTGCTTCTTTCGTAGGAGTTCCTTCGTGATGCCTCGTTCACTAGGCTTGGTGAGTATTCCTTTACATTCGGGCGAGTCGTGAATGTGTGGTCAACGTACGGCATCTCTAGTATTAATGCAGCTTCTCTCCGGGTCATCTTGGGCTCAAAGCCGCCCTTGTAGTACCCACGTCCTAATGCTCCAGCACCTCCACCTGATCTCCGTAATGCCACGAGTGCTGCGCGACCCTATTTCACAACTGTTAGCACCCGTGGTCCTCCATGATTCATTTTATTTCTGTGGTTTCCATATCCGGACTGCATGAGGTAGAGGCAAGGAGCCTTACAAAGAAAGCAGTGGCACCAGCGCCCAAGATCCAAACCCAGGCGGACATGTCTTTTTGCTCCCCCGACTATATATATTCGCTATGTCAAGGTTCGAGGTGGTAAACGATCGTAATACAGAGAAACGGGTGTGATGGTACGTCAGATGAGAGACACGCAGGGTGAACAGCGGCGGCGAGGTGGTCGGAAGGAAATTTGCGGAGGTGTCTCGGTCGAGATGCATCGCAATTGGCGGGCGAGGATAGCAGGTGGGTAGACGTGCACGGGCCGCCCAAAATTTCGAGCCGGCTGAACTTGTTGAACCTCAACTCCACATCTTTTACACGACGCCGCCTCACCACCGCCAAACACCTGTGAAGCGTGGTCGACTCTTCCATACTCGATCGCATACCTTCCTTGTCATCAGAAAGTTCGCGACCATAACTGCGCCACGACGACAAGATGAGAATCGAAACCTGCTACTTCTGCTCTTCGCCTGTATACCCGTCCAAAGGTATAACATTTGGTATGCAGATTCTTCACACCCTTGGTAGAGCTTTTCCCTGACCTGCATAGTGCGCAATGATGCCAAGGCCTTCCGCTTCTGCAAATCGAAATGCCACAAGAACTTCAAAATGAAGCGCAACCCTCGCAAGCTCGCCTGGACCAAGTCGTTCCGCCGCGCGCACAACAAGGAAATGACCGTCGACTCGACTCTCACCTTCGCCCAGCGCCGCAACGTTCCCGTGCGATACAACCGCGATCTCATCCAGACTACTCTCAAGGCCATGGGCCGTGTTTCCGAGATTCGCCAGAGGAGAGAGCGCGCCTTTTACAAGGCCCGCATGCGTGGCAACAAGCAGAGGCAGCGTGAGGAGGACAGGAAGTTGGTGGAGGAGAACCAGCATCTGCTGCCACCTAGCGAGAGGTTCGCCAAGGAGGAAGTTGAGCAAGAGAATATGAAGGTCGATGTGCAGAAGGTCAAGGACAAGGTTGCTGCAAGGAGGAAGGAACTTGAGGCAGAGGAGAGCGAGCTTAGTGAGCTTGAAGAGACGACACCCAAGACCAGGAGCAAGACTAAGAAGATGATGAAGAGGAAGGTTGGTGGTGGTGTCGAGGCTATGGATGTCGACGAGTAGGACTATGTCGCATGGTCCAGATAGTCATGGAGTTTGGCGTCTCACATTATGGTACATTACGGACATGTTTTCGATACCACAGTAAAAGCATGTTTTAAGCCGAAAAGTCCATGGTTCACTTTTTGTGTACTAAGAAGTATGGGATGTGCTTGCCATGATTTGCTTTCAGCGCCGGGAATGTAGGTCATTCATCATCATGGAGAGAAGAGATCCTACAAATAGAACATACAACACTGAACGAGGGTCTAAGTTGCATAGCGTACATTCTGTCGCGTCTTGACTAGGACCTCGGCATTTGAATAGAGGGCGGGGTCCAATCTCACCTTCACCATGCGTTGTGGCCTTCCTTATATTCTTGCTGTATAAACCCCCCATGCAATAAGAGAACCCCTAATGTCTCTGCTCGAATGAACCATAGCGCCTTCAATTAAATACCCTTCTGTTATCCTATTCGGCTACGATTCTAGTCCTTTCACAAACAAAGTTAGCCTGGCACTACATATTGAACAGATACCATTTTGTAAGTCAGCACAATATTCCTTATAGTCCAAGCAAGCATCTCACACGAAAGCGGACTCGTCACTAACCGTCATCTCCAAAGCATACATAGCAGTCCCATCAATGCTACCACGACCTCTCATCACATCAACATTCGCTCTCCAATACCGCAAGATACCCATCCTCGCACCCGATCAAAAAGGAGATGCGCAGGAGCCTTTCAACTGCCGTTTCCGATGACGCATCGATACGCGCTGTTCCTCAACTCGACGAATTGCAGACGGAAGATGCGAAAAAAAAGCTTGTGTGGCTCAGGGGAGATACAACAGCCATTAGTGCCATGTCTCCGATCACCTTTGGACTGTTCACCCTTATATGAGCATGGTACTAGGTTGGGAGAACACCAGTGGTGTAGCTATGGCAGCTCGATGTGGCAAGAAGCATATTAGTTGGTTCAACCCATTGGCTGCTGATGCATCGTTTCTGAGCTCGGCTTATTTGAACAAGTCGTACGGTGAAGGACAGATAGTGGGGTTTGAGGTGAAAGATGAACATTGGGAAGCAGGCAGAGATTTGCAACCAAACCCGAACCAGCTGGGGTCTGAGTTCGGCGTTGTGCACTCTCACGACACTTCTAGCTTGCGGTCTGCTGCTGCTGGTTTTTACGCCGAGAAAGGCGAAGAGATAGCGATTGCTCGGTCTGCCGGCGAATTTCCTGGAGCTTTCGACATAGCCCAAGCACAGGACCAAGGCATAGTCCTCGCATAAGTATTTCAGACGGTTCACCCACTTTTTAGTTCCAATGGAGCTACAATTTGACCTCTACCCATCGCCTTTACGACGAAACCCAACCTAGGAAAGTGTATTCTAATGTCTAGTTCAGCCTTCTCGTCCGGTTTGATAACTACCTCCTCGCTCCCAATCTTTACCGATGCACCCATCATAGGATTAACACGTCCGGCATCATCTGGCACGATGCTAACCCCCACATCGGGCACCAAGCCTCTCTGGCCATCGAGGGAGGTGTGTTGACCCCCCGCCGTAGGAACAAGCAAGTCCTCATCGCGTAGCAGCGGTGTTTGTCGAACCGCGCCTTTCCACTCTATGTCGTCTTCTGGAAGTGGGGCTTGTGGATTTGGTAGACCACCCACATACCCTTCAAATGCATTGAACTATCTTGTCAAGCCAAGATACCTCTTCCCATTGAATACTTGCCCTACAACATCATGATTTGTATCGTCCGTTCCACCACCGCTGAGGTTACTTGTACCTTTACTAGTAGCAATATCTATACCCCACCTCAACTGATAGTACGGACTCAAATTAGGGAGTGATGGTGTTTTGGTTGGCATAGTCCAAGTACCCGACCGAAACAGTGGTTCTAGCATGGAGAGCTGCAGATCCAAATTCGACAGATTAAGTGGTATCTTAGACTGGAGCTTCTCTGACGAGAGCGGATGTACAATGGACTGAGTACGGTCTTTACCAAAGTCTAATGCCCAAACGGTAGAGGGATGAAGCCTGTAGTTGTTCGGAACAAGGGTTTATGTACATGCACAGTTAGAACGGCGACCGGCGTGTATTACCTCCCAACTAGTGACCACGGAGACTTACATCAGTCCAGAAACTTGCAAATCCCCTTACTAACCCACGATACGCCCACTCACTCTCGCCGTCGATCTGCGGATACACAGTACCCCAACCCTGGTCTATCGAGAAAACATGCTCCAGTGCCTCGATGGTGAGCGATGTGTCGCAGTAGATGTCCCTTCCGATGCGGCTATCTATCTAGCACATCCGAGCGACCTATTAGACTCAATGTTTCTCTTAATGTGTGTTCAGTGCAAGCGCAGTGTCGTCCTTGCGATCTAACACCTCAACAAGCACTCGGATGAAAAGCTCCTGAATTTCGTTTGATGGCAAGCACTCATCCAATGCTGGAATGATTGCTACCATGACCAACGTGAAGCTGTCCACGTCGTCTTGAGTGCTCTTCTTCTTTCTCCGCTGGTTCAGTTCTTATACCGACGTTTGGGTCTGTAAGCTTTGCACGATTTTTCCCTTTACCTTTACACCAGACAGCCATCAATGGTGGAAACGTGCCAGGTCTGGTGCACGGACATGGTCCTCATTCCAGAACCCGCATGTCGAACATCCTGGCGCTCTCACCCTGGCTATCCGCCATGTACACCTACTTCGGGATAGTCAAGGTGCAGGACGGGTAAGATGCAGGTTGATACGTCTCCTGCCGATAAGGCTACGTTGCCTCAATCGAAGATGACGCAGCGATTTTTATTTCCGACTTGGAACGCTAAATGTCCGATGAGGAAGTCGCCTATCCGATGTCTACCGTTGCCACCACGCATATCCACGTCCTCATAGTAGGGACAGGAACAAGCGGACTGCCCATCGCACAAGGACTAAAGAAGGTATTCAACTGAATCACGCCTCCACTAACCAACCACACCACCAGCCAAATACATCCTTCTCCATCTTCAAATCCATGACCTCGATAACGTACCAAACGTGCCCGCGACCATAAAGCATAACGCTGCGTTGGGTTAGCTCGCATACCGCCTCTTGCCTCCCATTTGAACTCGCAGACCGCTTCCACGAGGCCTTTGGCGACCTGACCCAACCCTGCTTCCAGTACAGGCCTGCCTATATACAATAGTAAGAAAGGTGAATTCATAATCGAGATAGTGGCGGAGATGCCGTGTCGTGTGAGCCGTAGGATGATGAGCAACATTTTCAGCGAGGGAGCAGAAGTACAATATAGGAAGAAGTTTTCCAGTGCGGTGGTTGGTCAGGGTGACAAGTTAAGGGTTACATCCGAAGACGGTAGTACCGCGACAGGTGATGTGTTAGTAGGATGCGATGGCGCGAAATCGCGGGTTCGCGAAGTTATTATAGGACCAGAAGCTGCAAAGCTCACAGGCGCGTCTGTCAACATGTTCAACTTCCCGTACAAGTTCGACGCCAAGCTTTCCATACAAGACGTACCCAGCCCCCCTGATCCATTAACATGGGCCTTCCAAGTCCTGCAATCATAACTTCGCCCCAGTGTGCCCATTAACGTGGATCTGCCCACCCCCAAAGGGTGCGTGTCGCTTTTCAAAGGACGCGCAGGATTTTAAGCAAGCCGTTGATGATTGTAATACTGTTTTATAGCAAAGTGTGCTAGAAATTGATTATCTCCCTCAAGCAAACTATGATATCCATGATTGGGATACGTTGATACACATTCCGATGGTAAAAATAGGTATGTGTCAGGCAGAGAAGGGAAGTGGAAGTAGATCCTAGTATGTAAGTGATGAAACAACCATCAGAGTCTGGATCGAGCTCAAGAAATACCAGCGATGTGTACACATCGATGCGTCAATGTTCGTAACAGATAAGGTCATTTATCAGGTACTTTTGCACCCTAATGCCACACCGATAGCATTACAACCCCCTAAAAACATGCTACTCATCCCCCACCTCCAACCGAATCTTATTATAATATACCTGACTCACCTCCGCCACGGGGTTCAGAGGTGAAAAAGCATACCCAGTAATGTTCTGCTTATTATGAACCTAAAAGTCACGAGCTGGTGTTGTAACAGCTCGCTGCGTCGTATCAGTCATCACTGTCGTTTCCGCAATACCCTAGAATTTCTTTTCGGCCAGCTCAGCTGTCGTTATCACAAGCGCTTCAACTATACCGAACAAGTTCTCCTGGAAGACATCAACGTTAACGCCGGGTATGTGGAGACGCTCGGCTACATCTGCTCATGCGCGTGAGAATACGTAGGTGTGTTTGCTGTCGCTCGAGCACCGCATGATCGCAGTTGGGATTGGCATTGGAAGTCCGTTGTCCCTGTAGATACTCCAAGCCATCGATTTTGTAGCGTGGAGGAATCACAACATTAATCTCTTGGGGATCTTCGCGCACCGTTGAGATTCGTGAGCGAATTTCCCGAGTAGTGCCAGCACACCCCCTAATTGCCAGCTGGCTCATCTCCGTGCTAACCTCATTAGTACCAGATACGTAGCTTCTTGCTACTGTTCTTGCCATTCATAACTGTAACGTAAAGTATCGTGTGGCCTTCCTCAGACTTCAGTTCGTCATTGTATGTAATCCAACCGTTACGCTGGGTGAAATCTTTCACGAAGTCTTCTGCTCACAGTTAGCAAGGCCACGCGTTATGGTTTCATTGAGCATACCTAGATTTCGCTATCAAGTTGGTCCAAAAGCACCATTCGCGAAGTTTGCCGGTATATTCTCAGGATCTATGAAAGCTGGTGGCAGTAGCTGGAAGCCATCTCCATTGAGGGTGTTGGCCGCCACTTGTGGTGCACCCGTTACGACAGGCCCTACATTGCTGGCTTACCGACTTGCGTCAGTTGTCTCTGTATACAATGGCAGTGAAGCTAGGAGGTGTTTGTATGAGGCCCGCATGGCGAAGATATCGTTTCCGGCCAATCGCTGTTGACTTTTCACGGCCAGAGGCCTGACAGAGGTGCTACGAGATATATCGTTTATAAAAGGGCAGTCGATGAATGTTTATACTTGAATTCCAGATGGTTGTCTCAATAGTCGTGATATGTATGCATAAGCATGTTACCGAAGGTGAAGGTTGAATCGCATCCTTGCAACCTTCACAGGCATCTCATTGTCTATCAGCACGCTCAAACCTTGGTATTACAATGAGCTTCCTTTTGTGGCATAACTTCAACATGACGTGAGTGGGGACAAACGGCAGTCGAGAGTTTGGACGCAGCATGCGGTCGCTATTCTCCGCTCCCGAGCGAAGGGGCTTGGCGGATGGCGTCATATACGTAGGACATGGCTAATCAATCCTCTTGGCATCTACTCCACGATTTGCAGGTCGCAAATGATATGGAAGGACTCTACAATCCACGGAGAAACATACTGCATACTACTCTTCTATACTCAACCCCTGTTGAAGGCTAAACAGTAGCTATTGGTCCGGAACAAGGGGCGTCCCAACTCATTAACAAACCTACCACTTTTCTGAGTCTTCCTAATCCACTGACCCCAAGGCTTAAACACAATCCACCGATTCATCTCATTTGTCGCCTTCCTCTCCTGCCCAGTCAAACACTTGACCCCACCACTTCCAGCATTGGCCAACAACAACGTCTTGGTCTGTACTCTAGCATTACTCGCCGCATAGTACGCGAAATCAGTAACTTGCTCCACACTCTCCCCCATCGTCACAAAGCCATGTCCGCGCTGCAGAACCGTTGTGTGCAACGGGCTTGTTGGTCTTGTCTCATTAATCCCAACTGTCTCTGCCAAAGCAGCGCCTAGCCGCGGACTATCAACCAGCATATCCCTCGCGTCTCCCTCCTCGTACGCCGTCTCGATGTCGACATTCGGGACACTGGACCCAAGGAAGCCGGCCATGTGGTATACGGGCTCGAACGCTGTATCAATAACCGTATAAGGAAGGACGTCCTCGGAATGGCTATGTACGATAGCATTAACGTCGGGATAACGCTGCAGTATCCCGCTGTGGATGTAGCGTTCTGCATAGCCGCCGACTGTGCTATTGACAGGCTCGCCATCTGTAATTAGATATTCGTCGATGTCGGCTGGGCTAGAGACTACCGCAGGGCCTTTTTTGCTCCTGTGATTAGCATGGGAATGGTGATCATAAAGTGATACATACCGATCTGCAGTGTGATGGAGAACGTGGTATTGGTATTTGGATTGCGGACGCTGACATGGCCAAAGGGGTCGGGGACGTTGTGGTAAGAGAGGATATGATTTGCGGTGATGAGCGATGCGAGTAGGGCTGTAATATTTACCATTGTGACTTGGCTTGTTCTGGTCCAAGATATGCGAGTTCAATTCGATAAGCGTAACAAGACCGACATAATGTCAACTGCAACTACAAGATCTGCACAGGGTTTGTTAACAGATATATGCAAATGTTTACATGGCAGACTTGTTGCAGGTACGCATCATAGCTACGAAGGCGTACAGCGAGGGTTTTCGGACTATGGTCTGTAGCGCGATGCTAGTGTCAGCTTTTGGTCCGTCTTGCAGCCGGGTTACCAGGACTTGGTCAGCTTTTGTTCACCAACACAAAGCCTGATTTTGAACAGAGCTGTACCATCACAAAAGACGAATGCCCGGTGCTACTACACTAGTTTACAAAGCCATTAGGCCGTAGGCGGGAATAAATGATGGTAACAAATGGTATACAGCGAAACACGTAAAGTTGTGCTAGAGGGACTCGAGTAGTGGCATTAGTCGCCTGTCGCAAGAACATGCCCTGATGACATGGAAGGTGTAAGACGTGATGGTCGATGCTGTGAAGCGCCATCTTCGGGACAGCAAGCTGCATCCGGTTGCCTGTGAATAGGCCTGTCACCGCCCACCGTTCATAGCACTCTGATTGAACTCACTCGTTCCATGACCAGTGTTGTTTGAAAAATCCGGTAGAACACCATTCATACTGATGCCATCCTCGTATCCCGAGAAACCGCCAGTCATATCTGCCCAATCCCACTCAAGTGTCATTGGCATCTTCCAAAGATCTTGGGGAACGCTGTTGATGGTCTGATCGAATTGGCCCATGCCCGCCATGGCGTTGATGTTGGAGCTAATGCTGTTTATGTCACCACCAGTCGCCATCGGTAAGCTTTGCGATTGTTGGATCATCTGGGCGGTAATGCCTGGTGAGCCGTATTGGCTCATGTGAATGTTTGGCTGTAAGGAATCGTGTGTGAAGTTTGGTGAGAAGGGGAACGGCTGCACATGTTAGCTTTGGCTTCAGCACGACGGCGGTATAGCTTACCTCGTTGAATCCTTGAAAGTCTGGATTGAAGATCATGCCTTCCGAGTTGTTGTTGTTCTGTGGGGTAGTCGCCTGCTGAGGTGAGGAATGCGAGTTTCTGCCTGTCGAAAGCAACTCAGCCGCTGTTGCTTCGATCTGGGCGTCCTGTTCGCTGTCGCCTTGTTTCCTCTTCCGTCGCGACGCATGCTCGCGATCTGCCTTCTCTAGTACGATAGTAGCAATGCGTTCAAACTCGGCACAGACTGTGCACATGCGCTTGACACTGCCGCTTCCCTGGTCGTCGTTGAGCATGTTCAGGAAGTTGACCACTAGCTTCATGAGCTTGAGATCCGATCGTGATCGCGTATCCTGTGGATTTTGTAAAATGTTCGCAAAGAGCGTGACCAAAGCAGTGACTGGGAAGTAAATCACTAGCCAGACACAAGATAAATCGCCCTTCGGTATGTATTTCAGGAGATGTATCGAAGCTCGGGCGGCCTGGACACACAGTTGGGCGGACATGAAGACTCTCGGGTTGAGAGGTCGGGCGTTTAGACCTTGTATCGCAAAGTTGGACAAACGACTAGTCCAGTATCCGTGGTGTACACTCATGCGGTGGATGGTGGTCAAACAGTTGTAGTAGCCGAGATGCAGTACTGCGACTTGGAGAATGAGCGGGGTATGTGATGCCTTGATGTCGTGCTCTGGTCTAAACTCTAGTGGTATGTCGTCTTTCCATGCTTCTAACTCTTTGTCGAGCTCACCGATGGTGTTGAGCAGTTCGCCGTCAGTCTGTTTAGATGCTTTTACGGAATAGAGGCCCTTGTAGACTTTGCTTTGGATTACCGAGAAGGTGCACATGAGACGGAAGAGGTTCATGGTGCCCTTTCCATCAGCGAGCGGAATATTGCCGATGTTGTCCGACGGAGTCTCGCTAGGTAGTTCGACATTCATATCGTCGTCGTCTTGTACAGGTGGCCTGCCAGACCGCAAACAGATACTGGATGATGTCAATTTTGGGAAGTTATGGTAGGCTGTAAAAAAGAAAGACTCACTCTTTGTCCAGCATATAGGCTATCCAGAAGACACGTCTCCGTTGCTCGACCTCAGCGGAGTTGAGACTAAAGTTGGCACCCTTCTTATGGAGACCAATGCTGTGTGCAAGCCGCATGGCTGTAGCAACGAAGAAGTAAGTAGGCTGCGGGTTTGGCGTTCCTAGAAGGAAAATGCCCTGGAAGATGTTAGATGAGCAAGGGCCAGTCTTTTGGCTTCGCCACGTACTATTCCCAGCAGAGCCTGGACACTAAGCAGATCAGTATTGCGCATGGTGAGCTCTACCATGACACTCATGGCGTTCTTGAGATATTGCCACGCCTTCTCATCTTCCTCTGCTGGGACCAGATTGCTCATGACGCGCAGTCGGTGTGCAAAAGCCAGAGCGACGTTTAAACTGGCCCACCAGCCGGATCCTTCGTAAGGGTCGTTTGAGTAGTGCTTGTCTACGAGATGCATAAAGGTGGGTTCGTGGAATAACGGAAACATGCAGTTGAAGTTTTCGAAGTAGTCCTTGAGTAGTGACAAGGCCTCATGCTTGGGCGGCAGTTGTTTGTAGACTCTGCGCTTGAAAATGTCCTGGAATACGTCGGGACGCCATTGGATCCATTTGTTGTCTTCGACAGCAGCTGTTGAAATCATGTCGCGGAAAGAGTTGTCTCCCGTCTTCTCATTCACCCACTGTATACCTTTGGGCGAGAAAATGGAGAAACCGGACGATGAGCCTGGAAGGGTTAGCGTGGGCGAGTGAGGGCCATGGAGAGCATACCGATATATCTTGTCTCTCCGCAGTTGTTCGTCACCAGAGAGCACATCATCTCGGCAAGCGCATCCTCCTCCTTGTCCTTGGTGCCCTCAGTATGCTCCTCTGGCTCTGGTGAGGCAGTACCGCTCCTCGGACTAGGGAGGGCTGGTTGTGCCGGCGTGGCGTTGGCGGTTGATGTGGCTGTTGGAGGTGCGATTGATTCCCGTCGTTCACCCAAGCTAGCCCTGGGTGTGGCCGACCGCCCGGCTCTTGCTTCCAGCCGCCTCTCTAGTGTGGCCAGATCGGTGCTGCCGTCGTCGTCTTCGGGTAGGACACCAGAGAGGCGCATCAGGGATTCCATGCGCGCAAGGCGGTTCTCGAGACCTTCGATGTACTTGGCGCTAGGCCTCGTCAGCTTCGTGTGCGCATGACAGCATTCTAGTGCCATACCCCTTTGGTGGCTGCCTCTTCTTCTCCACTTGTGTGAAGATGCATTCGGTCTTGTAGTTCTGGCAGTGTGTACACGAAGGCATCTTGCCGTCGCATTTGATCTTCTTCTTGCGGCACATGTCGCAAGCCTGCATCCTGTCAGCATGGCACTACGCTGCTCCTGGGCGCAATGTGTACCCGTGCAATGCGCCGCCTCTTTGGGTCGCTTCCATCGTTGTCGTCGTGCATGTCGTCGTGGGCAAACATGTTGCCGGGGGGCATCTGCGAAGGGTCGTAGCTGCCGCTTCCAAAGAGACGCGGTGGTGGAGGGTTCATCATGGGCGGGCCGGCCCCGTAGAAGCCGTTGGGGGCGGGATTCATGGCGTACTAGGCACGGTACCGGTATGAATATGTCGTCGTCAGTCGTGGCAGGCGTAGGGAGGGCAATTGGGCCCTCGCAGATATCCGGGGGGGTTTGCGTTGTTTTGTGAGGGCGGTTACGGGGCGGGCGATGCGGAGGGGTCTGGCGGAGCGTCTAGTGCTCAGGGAGATGAAACGCTGCCGAGGAGCACATGTACAAGGGACCTGGGGGATGACTGTCGCAGACTCGCCGACTACTGAATCGTGGCCGACAGCGCGCGCGGGTGAGGCAGCGCTTCTCTCTGCGTCTACGCTGGTGCGTGCTGTCCGACTGCCAAAGCCGCGTCGTCCGTAGTTGGCGCGTCCAGCCGTAGTCGGGCACGAGCCACGCCGCTGGGGCTGAAAACGGATTAGCCGAGATGACGTTGTGATGTTGCTTCTGTCCAACTCGCGGCCGGCAGCCAACAACCTCGACGTCTGCACCGCAACGTCTTCATGTACTCTCTACGCCGCGTTGCCAGCTGACACGCTACGGTAGAGGCGCCTAGTCCGAGAATAGTACGTCAGCACTCGTTGCGCCCTGCTCCCGGCCATGTCCTGCGTCCAGCTTACACAACGCTCGCGTACCTGTCGCTTGTGCCGGGATGCGCCATGGGCACTCCGCTACCCAAAAAGACACATGCCGAGCGGTAGCTACATGGAGGAAGCCGGCGACCCTCTACGCCCCTCCTGACACTACACTACCACCGCGCGGTTACTTGCTTCACTACTGACTCGTATCGTAGCTTGACAACTCTGGAGACCTGCAATAAACACCCCTCTGCAGCCATGGCACCAATGACTGCCGAAGAGCTGCTCCACCATGCAGAATACCCTCATACTATCTGGGACCTAAAACCAGAAAAGAAAGGCAGGGCCGTTGTAGCCAAGGACAGAGGCGGTCCCCTCGACATCGCTTACGAGATCCACGGCCATGGCGACAGGCACCTCGTGGTAAGTCGCCCCCACTTTCGGTATTAATATCTCCTCCAACTTGGTGCGCTGCATATCAGGCACCAAAGCAAAGCTGGTCTCTGGCTAGGGTGCATTTGTAATGTTGTCGCTACCCATTCTCGAGTAGCAGCACCCTGTTACCGTTTCGTTTCAGTTGCATTGACCGTCTCAACTGCCATGTATCATGTCCCGTGTTGTCGAATACGTACATGACTACCTTCAGCCCATGCCCGTTTTGCGGCATCTTCCGTCTCTGCATTCATATCAACGGAGCAACGCGAAGGAATACCAACACCTAACATCATGTAGTGGGTCATGGGCCTTGGTGGCATGAAATACGCATGGCAGCGCCAGACAAAAGACTTCGCCCACACCAAAGGCGACCAGTATTCGTCCTTGGTGACCGACAACCGGGGCATTGGCGAATCCGACAAGCCTACATTAAGATACTCGACATCTGCCATGGCCAAAGACATGATTGAAGTTCTCGACCACATCGGCTGGACCGGTGAGCGTGAACTACACGTCATCGGTATAAGCATGGGCGGCATGATTGCCCAGGAAATAGTAAGTCCATTACATCTTGTCGTCTTTCAGACCGGATGCTATGCTTTCCGTCCAAGGACACAAATCATGTCAAGTGTCGTCGCCAAAAGCTTCAAACATTTCTCCTACCCGGCATCAGCCTGTAATCTCAGCGGTACAGCCAGCTTCCGCCCCGCCCGGCTCTCGACTTGACCCCACCACACCCCCACCTGTTCGTCAATGCCGCATATATGATCGTCAAGCATGTCGATCATCATGGTTGCGGCCAAACTTCCCATTACAGTCAGCTATTAACTTTTCAACTGCATAAGCGCTAACGACGATCTAGGCTATGTTGATACCGCAGCGAATATGTACACTGTCGCTCGTATCAACAGCTGCGCAATTATTCAGAACGACTGTACGTTGGGATGATAGCAAACTGATGTAGACCGACTGACACTCTCAGGGCTTCATTGAAAACCTGTGGAACCGCGCGAATCTGTTCATCCCAAAGTCTCTAGACGCCCAAATCGAAGGTGTGAAGAAGAACCTGTATACACAACAATGGCTCGATGCGCCTGATACCCTGGAGCCTGTCGTCCAAGCCTTCCCTACCAACGGCGACCGTTTTGCTGCAAATGAGATTTGGAAACGCTCCCATCCCGAGTACTTTGGCAAAGCCGGTTTCATGCTGCAAGCTATCGCTGCAGGGTGGCATCACAAGAGCCCGGAGCAACTACAGCAGATTGCAAAGACAGTAGGCAAGACCAGAATCATGGTCGTACATGGCACCAAGGATCGTATGCTGACATTCCCGTTGGGTGTTGTTCTCTGGAGGGGATTGGAGAGGGGCGAGGGCCCGACAGGGAAGGAGAACTGGTTGGGTGTCGAGGAAGAGGAGGACATCTGGCAGGAGGGTGAGGTTGAGAAGCACTTCATCAAGGGTCAGGGGCATGTGCTGCCAGCGGAGATGAGGGAGGAATTTAATGGGTGGATTGAGGGATTGGTTGAGAGGGGTATCAAGCTTAATCAAGAGCAGGGCTTGAAGGGCACCACACACTCATGACCAGGATCTTTCTCACAATGATGAAGCATTTGTAAGTCCATACCATTTCAACAAATATATACATACAGAAATAGCCCGCACGTAGAACAAGAGGACCGAAATGTAATGCGCACATAGTCGTTGCTCTTCACTCATCTTATCCCAGTAACTTCTTTCTAAGCACTACCACCAAGTGCTTTGGTAATGTAGTTGGTACCCAATCTCTGCGTAGCAGCATCCCTTGAATATTGAAGATGCTGGGCATTGATACCCTGACCATGCGTAGTGTCGCATACACCATCGCCCTGACAAATGCGTTAATAAGAAATACAGCAATAAGCAAGGACTGTGTCTTGAGTGAAAGGATGTGACATACAAAGATGCAGACATCAAGTGTCTTTGCCACCCAATTACTTGGGATGCCGCCTCCAAGTCTCGCCGAAAGTCCATTGACGTTGCGTGTTGTGGTACCACCATTGTTGTCGACATTGCATGTCAAACCAGACTTGTGCGCTGGGTCACCAATGAGGAACACGCCCTTTACCGCATCGAATCTTGCGCCAGTCAACTTGGACATGGCATTCACAGTTGCCTGGGCGCCCTGGGAGTAGCCCTCTAGGATGAAGCACTCGTTTGGTGACGTCCTCAACGTATTTGTGATCTTGTTGACAATGTCGGTTGTCCCCGCGGCGGAGTTTTGATTGAATCCAGCGGCATAGACGGTGCTGTAAACCTTGCCTCCGGTGAGAGCGGCGCGGACACGGCTGTTCATGGTGCGGAAACCTGAAGATTCACCTTGAAACTCACCGGTGCCGCGAGTGTTGATGATGGTGTACGAGGGGCAGGTGGAAGAGACTGCGCGCTTGACCTCCTCCACTGGGGCGGCGGAGGATAGGGCCGCGAGAGAAAGGGCGGAAATGACTGTTGAGAGACGCATGTTGGAGGTGGTGATAAGAAGAAGAAGATGTGTATAGAAGCGGACGTAGAATGAATGAAGTTGGTTATCGTATTGTCAAGGTGGTAATTCTATCAACTGGGATCTAGACGATACTTATATATCCCATCCCCATATTTTCCCATGCTGTATGCTTAGGGAAAAAGCACTGTTGATATACCGTCCCACCTCGGCAGACATTCTTAGTGCGTTTCATTCGCCATCCCCCAGGCACATTGCTATACCTGAAAGGGTAGAACATACACCCGCTCGGAGCACTAGGGACGATTGAAGGCGTCTTTTCCGTAGTATCTTGATCAACGCAACGCCACCGGCTGAGTGGCTGTAACGTCACCGTCTTAGCTTCTATTGACCTTTACTAGCTATGCTGATATGAGGCTACCTGCGATAAAAAGGGGATATTGGTGACTTGTCTGATCTCGTTGTAACTACATTAAAACGACATCGAGTTGTTGGCATTGCATGATATCAGATTCAGGACACCAATGGTACTGAGGTGGTGCAAGATGACCTTGTAAAACATCACCATGATAGTGACTTGCTCGATCTTGACATAGAACATTCTATCCTAGCCTTCTACCCGAAACAGCCATGAAGTGAAGGGGGGGCGGGGGGGTACCAGACCTCCAATAACAGAGCACAAGATACTGATCGTGCTGTTGAATAGGGACTTGAATGGTAGTGATGTCTGGTGAGCCTTACGAGCTGAGTCAGTGTCCATGGCGACTCAGAAATATCGCCCACATCATTCTGTTTTACCCTATTCGGAATACCTGCCTCCTCATTGTGGTTTAGTATTATGCCGGATGACTACAAAGAGGACGCCAGTTGTTACTGCTAGTCGCCGATCGGCATTACAAGCCTTGGCCTCCAGGCACGGCAAATGAACAAGCATGTTCGGCATCGGGGGAGATGCCAGAAATGGATGGTGGATGCGTAAATGTGTGAGTTGTGGAGTCGGAAATTATCGGGGAAAAAAGCAATTGCTGGCTCATTTCAATATGGAACACACTGTCGCGACTTCCAGGTGTTGTTCGCGATGGGTTACGGATGCATCAAGGATGCAAGTAGCGGAAGTAGGGAGACAATATGCAAGAGAAGGGGCAGAACCTTAGTCGATCGTTCTTTACATAGTATGGTGGAGGTGATCATTGCGGGTCCCGCTGACCCGAGGAACTCTCTAGTGTGGCGCCTAGTAGGCTGGGCATTGTCGAGCCCAGACATCACTCTGGCATTTTGACCGAGATGTCGGCAGCAAGTGTTGCTAGTCAAAGTCACGGAAACATCGAAAGGAGAATGCATCGTAGTCATTAGCTTGCCAGCTTAGTCCTGAAGTGGCTCGGTAGGAAATCAAGCATCGACACAAGCTTGTTCACCTTGAAAAACACAGCGATTTCGCATCCTTGGTAAAAGTCTAAAAGGCGGATAAGGAAGCATTTGAGAGGTGACATAACTCAAAGTGACGTCTTTCGCGCTAGGCCAACAACGGAGTGTTACAGGCGCCCGCAAAACGTGGCCACATGTGACACTAACTCCGCTTTTCTTCCACCTCATTTCCAACCGCAGGTCTTCCTTACGCCGCATTTTTCACAACAATTTGGCAAATTTGTCATACCCGCAGAGTTATCCACGATTGTGCTGTCATTCTTCCACAGTTAAAAGAGTAATAGAAACAAGAGCTTACGGACGTTTGCTATGCATGCGCACCTGTGCCTTAACGCTGAAATTCTCAAAGCGGACTGCACTCAACTATGGTGGAAGAGCACCCAAAAGCTACTCCAATCATACCTAGGTACCGCCAACCAGAGTACAACTTCACTGAACATGTTGAAAGCAAGCCGGGCAGCAGTCTAAGCCAAGTGCACTTTCTATTGTTTGTTTCAAGCATTGGTTTGTGCCTTGGTTCTGTCTGATCTTTCATGTATGTTAGGTAGTAGTATCTTAGTCGCAATGGCAATGCTTTGCAGGTATAGAAAAGGGGGAACGAGGTTGTGAAAGACCAATTTATATATGCACCTCCACCTCAACGCCCATAAATTCAATGTAAACTGCAGCTCGATCATAGAATCTCTACGGGCATGTACAACTGACATGTAGGTGGCTAGCTTTCCACCTCAGATCAGGCTCCCCATACTGTTGGATACATCAACTTTCCCGACCAGTCTTCTGGCCTTGTTTTGAGCATGTCTTCTCTTCCTCTTCTCTGTGGCAAATGGCACAGAATAATCATGTTTGATGATTTAAGTCATTTGACAAACCGTGGCCGACCCCTTCGTCCTTTGATCATAGAACAGAGTCTTTCAAATGTGTGAGAGCCGTCAAGATATAGGAAGGCCAGATTCCATACATGCACTTTCGCTTCGAACCGCCAATCTTCCAGGATGGGTCGCATTTCGACTAAGGGCTGTGAATAGGCACAAACAGCCAATATGTACCCACCACTTCCCCCTTCGTCTTGCAACTTGCACAAATCGGCGAATGGATACCATCGTCCGTGACCTTGTTTGCTTTTGATCACCACATTCATGAGTGGTGTATGTTTTGCAAGAAAAGGTCATGATTAGATTCGGTCTTGAACTTGGTGAGAGCAAGGAGAAGCACGAGTCTTCCACCGCACATACACACATGTTAGCCAGGTTTATATGCCTCAAGCAGACCGAGTGCGAGCAAAGAATATGAGTTCTGCCGATTAGGTTCTCGAAAATTCTATCAAACGTACTTGGCTCCTTTTTCTCTTTGGAGAACTAGAGCCTCAAATAAAGTGGTAGAAGGAAGGGAGGGAGGGAGAAAATAGGTGGCATGACCAAACCATGATTGGGATAACAAGAGACTTTGTTGAGCTTCGAAAAGCGCTCTGCCGGCACACATGATCGCTGTCTTCCCTACTTTTTAAACGACCAGGACGGCAACGAGCAACATATGCTCGAGAATCAGCACTCTTGCAAAACTCCATACTAACACTCAGTTTGGTTTTTAGAGAAAATAAGAGTTCGAGTGTAGGGGTAGAAGATAGGAAAGGACAAGGGAATTAGTATTGATACATGACTGCCGGAAAGAGAGGATTTCGTTCGATCATGACCGGAATACCAAGGTCTTTGCGTGGCTTCGAACAGCACTCTGCCACTACATCTCACTATCTTTTCTGTTTTTTTTTCGAACAGTCAGAACGGCAACGAAGATGATGTAGCGATGTTGTTTGTGTTTGTGAGAACCCCATGGGCTTCTTGCGTTTGGTTTTTGGACAAGTAGAGCTTTGAATGTGTGATGAAGGAAATGAAATGACAGAGCGGAAGACTACATATCTGATCGATACGGCGATATGCCTAACCCCCACCTCGCCCTCTCTGATGGCTTCCAAATTTCAGAACTCGTCTCGTTGACTGGTAGTCTCTTCAGCAAAGTGACACGAGTAGAACATTGATTCCGTAAAAAAAAACAGTATGAAGAATAAGAGTTGTCATTAAACCATAGCTACCGGAAAAAAAAGTCGCTATCCCAACTTGTAGCCATGGTGATGGTAAGATAGCCAAGTAGGTGAGGGACGAACCCTGAGTTGCTATTTTTACCTGAACACAACGCCCAAATATCAAATGAGCATCATATACGCGTCAAAAGGAATGGGGGTATATGCCTTATCCAAGCTTTTCTTCATCCTTCCAAAGTTCCAAACCCATCAATCCATTACCCCTCAACTAATATCACGACCCAACTACCTCAACCCAACCCTCCCTATTCCTCTCCACCTTGGTTCCATCCTCCCCACCAGTGATTTCTCTAGCCAGCCCATCTTTTGCCCCCCTCCGCCGTGCACGGTCTCGCACCGACCGCTCGTCTTTCTCGCACTCCTTGATCGCCTCAACAACCTCCAGTTCTTCAAACCGCGCATCCTGCAGGTTCAGCTTCTGCCACTGAGGATGTTTCTGGCAACGCTTTTTCAAACAGGCCGTTTCCCTCTCCTCTACATCATCATCGCCATCGACATCCATCGCATTCGCATCATCAGTCGCCAGTGTTGGCGTTGAGGAAATCTGTTCTGGAGTAGGGGAAAGTGTAGAGTGATGAAAGGCAGCGCGACCGTGTTTACTATTCCGCCAGAGGAGGAATTCGGCATCACTCCAACTCAACCTAGAATCATACCCGCAGAAGTCTTTCATCTTGAGCTTCTCGCGGTCCGCGAGGCGGACGGCTTGTTCTTTCGCCATGCTGACGAACTTTTCGCGGTCTTTGAGTACTTCTAAGCGATCCTTGAGTTGCGTCTTCTCTTTGTGCAAGGCGGTTAGACGTTCGATCTCGCCAGCGGTGAGGGCAAGGTCTTCGCCGTTGGAGGGGAACGTTGCGCGGGATGGGGAAGCGGTTTGTGGGGGTGTGAGGACACCGGTGCCGAGGTTCTTGAAGGCTTGGATATTTGGTGAGGCGTCGACGAGGGCTTTGAGGTCTTTGGCTCTGAGGGTGCCGCCGAGGGGTGTTGGTTCTTCTTCCTCATCACCTTCGGTAACCTTCTTCTTCTTCTTCGACTTTTCCCTTGTGCCATTTGCGCCTTTTGCACCTGCTGTCCGTTGTAATTGTTCCTGCATGAACAGAACCCCACAATCGTCAGAGCAGTACTTGCTCTCTCTATCCTTGATTAGGCGCGCGGGTTTACGACAACCATCTCGTCTGCACATTGGCTTCCATGTTGTGTTGCCCCTGCCGTTCTCCTCGCACTGGGGACAAATAAACTTGTCGACTAGTTGCTCATCCGCTTGTTTCATGTTGATACAGTCGCCGTGGAACCAGTCGTCGCATCCGCCATCGCAGCCGATCATCCACCTGTGGTTATCCGGTTTCTTACAAATGCAGTACAAGTTGTGGTCTTCGGATGACTCGCCATCGTCATCGGAGCGAATGTCTGGGGCGGGTGAGGATCCAGGAGCGGGCGTGCCGGCATGCGAGCCTTTCTTCATAGCCCTGCTGCTTGCCGATTTTGGTATCCTCGAGGTCGGCGTGACTGATCGTGTTGCGCCATCTTCAGTCTCTACCTTGCGCTTTTTGCTGGGTTTCGACGTCTTTGCAGTGCCCTTCTTCTTGATAGTAGAGGCTGACGCTGGCGCTGGGCGCTTCTTGGTTTGGGTGGGTGTTGGTTGGGAATCTACTAGTGATTGTACGCGTTCTGCGCGTTCTGCGCGCTCGGCAACGCTCTGAGTCCGTCTCCGCAATCCAAGATCGCTCTGCTTTGCAATCTCGAGCGCCTTGAGAGTATCGGCGTCCATGTTCTCGCCAGGGACAGAACTTTGTCGCTCGGGTTGAGAAGCAGTGACTGCGGGTGTGTGTTCGCGTGGGGTGCCAGAGGGTTCGTCCTTGATGAAAGGCTGGGGTGAAGGCAATTTGTCGCCATTGTGTGGATTTGAACCTGGCTGTAGTGTGCTACTCGCCGCCTCGGGTTCGCGGATCTGAGATATCGTAGGCTCGTCGCGCACGAATGCAGGCTCACGGTTCTGTGTGCTGTCTCTTTCACCGCCGTCGTCTGATGGCGCTATTTGCGAAACGTCTTGGCCGATGGGCGTTGGCGCCTTCTCGTCCTGTGTCTGCTGTTGCAGGGCCGAAGACAAATTTTGGATAGGCGCGAGCACTGGGGCGGGCGATGTCCTCGACAAGAGCGATTGCCGTCGTTTTTGCTCTTCAGGCGAGTGGGAACCATGGTGATAGTGCTCCAGAGTCGGCGAGTGCGCCTGAGGGGGTTCGAGGGGTGGCGAGGGCTCTACAGGCGCGTGGTGGGAGCCGAAGCTGCTGGTGCGTCGCGGCGCGTGGGACGGGGCTGTGGGCGAGGGCGAGGGCAGCTCGCGCGTCGGGGCGGAAACGAATTGTTGTCCGCTGCCCAAGGTCGCCAGTGTCGTCAAGGCATCGGCAGCAGCGTCGTCGGTGGCGTTCGCAGTCAGGGTGGTGACAGACGGGCGGCGCTCTAGGCCGGCGTCGTGGTTGAGGAGGGAGTCGATGCTGCTCATTGTGCTCAAGCGGTCATGTCGAGAGGATGCAGATTTGGATGATGCCTAAGACGAGGGCGAATATGGAGAGGGAGAGTAAGAGAACGAGAACGAGAACAAAGATGGCGCAAAGGCGGTTGGTGTGGAAAATAGAGCCGTTTCAATCAGCTTGGCGCGCAGAAGCGCTTGAGGGGCGGCAGCGAAGCTCCAGTGAGCCTTGATTGCATGCAGCCATTGCTCAACACCTGGTCGCGCTTGCCCAATACCTCGTCACGCTGACAAATGACGGGCGAACTACACGTGTAGGTACCTGCACTGCGCCAACAGCCTCTCCTTCTCGCCATGTCGTGTCTCTGTTGTTGACAGCCTCTGGCGCTTGCTGGGCCGATGAGGCAACCTCGAATCCTTCCTGAGAGGGGGGGGGGAGCTTGGAGCCTACCATCATCACCAACATGGCTAGCATCACGAGGGTGTCGAGGTAAAAAGTACTACAACATAACTATACAGGGTATCTCAGGTCGTGCCGGTTTCCATGGCTCCTCCACTGCCCATTCACAGCCTACTCCTCCCCCTCATTCCGCGGCCTCGCGCGCTTCCGTCCATTCATCTGCGATGCCCCATTCGCCGCCTCGACGCTTGACGCAACATCGTTATTCGCACCCGCCACCTGCAGTGTCCTCTCTATCCGCTTCTCGAGCTCCTGCACGTCCTCGCTATCGCCAAACATGAGGCGTATAAGCTGCGCGACGCCATCTCGTCCTACTTCGACTTTGCCTCGAGGTCCGACAATGTAGTCTACCGTCTCCTCCCCCCCGTTCGCTGTGTCCTTGACCTTGACGATGTAGCCGTCTTTGACCATGTTCGCAAGTGTTTTATCTTTGGTGCCGACGGGCGTCGTCTGGTCTGCGTTCATGCGTCTCAGGGCGCGGTCCAGCTTGCCTTCTGGGATCATACCGCCGGATATCGTGACAAGGGCGATGGCCATGGTGTACAGCCCCACGTATGAATCTTGCTGGTTTATGTCTCCTTCAATTGGCCGCGAGGGGCCGATGATTTCTGGTTTGCGGTACTGGGCGGGGAGGATGGTCTGCAAGACCCAGATACTCGTCGTCTTGCTTTGAGAATCCGAGGCAGCGGCAGCTGAGAGAAAGAGAGAGAGAGGTTAGATCAGACATAACACAGTGGCAATGAGTTGCATACCGCGCTTCTGTCGCAGCGTCACCTTTTCCGCTCTAGGTAGTTCGACAAACTGCATACCGAAGACGTCCATGAGCTGACTATTGGCTTGCGCGAATACGTCCTTGAACAGTCGAGTATATGAACCGAGCACTGCAACTGTTAGTCCATGCCGTATGTGTAGTGTCCAATGCACTCACCTTTCTCATTGATGTCTTGACGCTTGATAGGCTTTCGCGCATGTTCACACGACAAGGCATATCGCACCAAGCCCTTTGCCAGCTGGTCGACGCTACCGCTGCCCTGGTTGATTGCCTCTTCCATGTCGACATGCTCGTCTTCTTCTGGTGTGTCATCTCGTCTGTGTCGTTGTGTTTGGGCAGGAGTTGGAGTGCCCTGTTCTGCTCTTCTCGATCTGCGGGGAGGCATTGTTGTGGCTGGAGGTAGTCAAGTTGGAAGGTGCGACTGCTGTCGATTTCCACTTTCCACTTTCCACCTTCGTAGGGCCGACAACGCGACGCGCCGCGGTGAAAGCCGCGCTAAACCCGAATGCTCGCTTCCAGCTTCGGACCGGCGACGACATCATCGAGCCCTGCCTGCCTGGTCCAAGCTGCTCTACTCCACATTGCAGCCCTCACATGCAATCCGTCCATCGCAACATCACCCAATACATGCGCCCACCATGAACTCGATACGATTCGCCGCTCGACGGCCCATATTCCGCTGCCTCAACACGCCTGCGCCACTCCGCTCCAGTCCCCAATTCCGACAAAACACCCGCTCCAGCAGAGCAGACTTCGAAGCCATACTCAAGCAAGGCGCCCGCCCCAAGGTCCCTCGCCCAGATGAAGACTTTGTTTCCGTACATCGTGCCGAGGCCATGCGCCGTGCCGCACTGCTGAGGAGGCGCAATTGGCTTGCTCTTGGTGCTGCTCTATCCATGATCGCACCCATCTTCCTCGTCCGATTGTGGGACGTGCCACCGCCAGGAGAGAAAGATGAGAACCCAAGTCGGGGATTCGTAGACATGGTAATGGGCCCACCTACCAAGAATGATGCACCGCGCAAGGCGGCGGAGGAGTTCCAAGGAAAGAAGGTCGTCATAGCAGCAGGCGACAAGGTAATTGCAACACCCGGCGACACTGATAACCCGCAAGCCTCGGACCCAGACGCCATCGAGCTCGTTGAAACAGGCACATCCTACGTTCCCTACTTCCCACGCACCATCCGTCTCCCCACCGACACTTCAGGTCCCGAAGCCATCACCACGGACGCAGAATACACACTACTCGGTCTGGGCATACGAAAGGTCTCTTTCTTGCGCGTACAAGTCTACGTCGTGGGTCTGTACGTTAAGACGGCAGACCTCTCCACCCTCCAAAACCACCTCATCAACACCGTAAACCCCACCGCCTCAGCTCTGATCCCCAACGAAAAGAAACACCTCCGCGAATCCCTCCTTGACCCCGAAAAGAGCAACAAGATCTGGGAAGCCATATTAGCCAAGAACGGAATGGATGGTGTCGACATGGCATTCCGCGTTGTACCCTGTCGCGGCACAGATTTCAAGCACCTGCAAGATGGATGGATGCGTGGTATCGCCTCGCGAACCGACGAGGTACGCCGCAAGCAGGCCGAGTTGATCAGACAACAAGCTGCAGAGAACAAATCGATCTCCCTACCTAAACCTGTTGAGGACGGGGAGTTCCAAGATGAATCCTTCGGTCTCGCAATGAAAGAGTTCAGGAACCTCTTTCAGGGTAAAGGCAAAGCACCAAAAGGTAGCGTCATCATTTTAACGCGGAACAAGAGTGGGCATCTAGGTGCGCTGTATCAGCCTATCGTGAAAGCTGCGGATAGTAAACAGGAGGTCATGGGTAAGAGCAGTTGGTTGGGCGAGGTCAGGGATGAGAGGGTGGGGAGACTGGTTTGGCTGTTGTATCTGGGCGGCCAGAATGTTAGTAGTGAGCCAGCGAGGCAGAGTATTGTGGACGGGTGTATTGATATCGTTGAGAGGCCTGTGGGAACGCTGGAGACTATGGTTCACTGAGACGGTCGCAACGGAATTACTATGTATTATATGAATCAACATTTCCAACGTCGTAGCCACGTGATGATTCCTCTCAATTTGGAAAAAAAGTCCCGCGATGACCAATCTACCAGAATCTTCCAAGATCTGACTACTGGAGCTGTCATGAGAAGCATTTCCTGGCCTACCTTCTTATCAAAACGTCAAAATCGGTATATAAAATAATCTCTCCGGCTCACTCAACCTCAACCTCTTGTACTCTTGTCAACTAGTGAAATACCAAAATTTGATCACCATATGTCCGATGTCTTCCACTGGGCTGGGATCTTTCGAAGTTGACGATGCGAAGCAACATGCTGGTCAAGTCTCTCGCTCTCCAAATCTCGTCCTTTTATACCCTTCTAGACTTGAGACCATACCCAAAATAATGCGTTGGATCGGCATATTTGTGGCTGGCAGGCCGAGCTGATAACACAGACAAATCACCCCTTGGGTCCCATGCTCCTGAAATCTTGGGCTCTCTGATTCTTACCCTGTAGACTTTTCTGGGCTTGAGAAGATACCAAAACTTTCTTCTGGTCTGTGCCTGTGCATGTGCATGGCTGGACTGGGAATTGGAGCAAAAACGGGCGACAACATCATCATGGTCCCGAAACTATGACTTCTCTCTCACCATTCTCTCCCTTGTGCTTCATCCAGAGCAGACGTTCACAGTTCCCATGTGTGGGATTTCGATGCTCCTGACGTATTAAGCTCTCTTAATCCACGCTTTACCACATCCTCGACTCATCAACCTTCACAACCTGGTCATTCGGTGTTCATGTGCAGGTATGTGGCTAAGAACCTATATTGCGATCACTCAATGAAGAGGATGTATCACGCATGTCCAGCAATATGCTTCCTACATACACTCAACACCAAATGCCTGCTTAGCGCCTTGAACCAATACATACCGCTCGTCATCCATATACACGAAAGAATCGAAATATATGCATAAATGCGTCAACGACCTACTCCACTGCTGATGCTTATGTAAACGATGACATGACAGCATATCTAAAGCGAAGGGTATCCAGTTGCCACCATCTTATCAATACTCGCCCTCCACCTCTACATCCACTCACTTCCTCACACCCTCACCATCTTACAGCGCAATAGGCGGCACGGCGTTCAACACCCTCGCCATCTCGTTCGGCGCCATCTGTGCGCTCTGCAAACTCCTCACTTGACTGCCCTTTCTTAGTCTCTGAAGCCCAAGAGTCAGTTTCCAACTCTCCGTTTCGTCAATGAAGAAGACATATCTCTTGCCATCTGTATCACGGACAGAGGCACGAAGAATATGCAGGTTTTTTGCGGGCAGTTTGCCAGTCTATAGAAGTGATTCGTTAGCACAGTATTGCAACGAGAATGAAGGCGTGATAGGTTATGGGGAACACGACATACCTCAACCATCTTCAGCGTCCAGGCTTTGACGTCCCATTCTCTTTGCGGGATGCCTCTCACGTCGTCGTCGATGAAGAGACCTTCGGATTGTATCTTGAGAATAAGCCCGTCTGTTACTTTGCCTACATTTGACACAAGTTGAGCGACAGGCTTAGGGAATAAGTCATTGAAGAGGTACACCGCTTTGATAACGATCTTGTTCGGGTCCGCGGTAGAGTACGGTCCGGACCGTGACGCAGGAGGTGATGTGCGGGTTGTAGACTGCGACATCTGACTGGGCGCATAGCTCGACTCCGAGTAGGCAGAACTCACATGACTCCGTGTGGCCGAACTCCTCGGCGGCGCGGTAGACGTGCGCGGCGGGATGAAGGACGCAGCGTCGCTTTCACTTGGCTGGTATGATTTCGCGGAGGGACGTTCATACGGTTTCTTGGGCGTAACGGTCGCTTTGACTGGACTCGAGTGCGTGGAGGTAACCGATGCAGCGGGCGGAGGAGGCGTGCTTCTTGCACCGGCATACGGGTCCAGTCGCTCGCCACCTCCCACGTTACCGTACGTGGTTGAGCGGCGAGCAGTGAGGTCAGGGACCGCTGCTGTAGCAGCAGCCGCCGCAGCTTCAGCTTTGATCCGTTCAGCCTCAGCCTTGAGTTTCGCTTCCCTCGCCTCCCTGTCTTTCTGAGCTCGCTCACGGGCTGCTTTGAGTCGTTCGGCACGTTCAGCATCTGTTTTGGCCTTCGCAAGGGCAGCTTCGGCTTCGGCTTTTGCTTTGGCGGCAGCCTCTTCAGCGGCAATCTTCTCTGCCTCCGCCTTCCTTGCAGCCTCTTCAGCGGCTTTGGCCCTTGCTTCTGCTTCGAGCTTCTCGCGTATCTCTTTCTCAACGGCTGCGCGGACTTCAGCTTCACGCGCTTCTCGCTCTGCTTTCTCCTTCTCGATAGCTTCTTGTTGCTTGCGAGCTTTCTCTTTCGCAAGGCGCTCCCGTGCTTCACGTTCGCGTTGTTCGCGCTCGCGTTTCCGCATCTGTTCCCATTTCTCCTTTTCGGCTTTGGCTTTGGCCGCTTTGGCCGCCTCTGCTTTGGCCTTCTCTTCAGCCTCCTTCTTTTGTCGTGCTTCTTCTGCGCGCTTCAGTTGTTCCCATGCGCGTCTGCGGTCTTCCTCGTCTTTCTTCTTCTTCTCCTCTTCAGCTCGTAGTCGAGCCTCCTCGGCCAGACGGCGTTCTTCTTCGGCCTTTCGTTCCTCTTCTTCGAGTCGTTGCCGCTCAGCTTCTTCTTGTCGTTTCTTCTCCTCCTCAGCCAGCCTCGCTTCCTCTGCTTCGCGCTGCTTCCTGGCCTCTTCGGCTAGCCGTTGCTCCTCAGCTTCACGCTTTCGTCTAGCTTCTTCTTCGGCCTGCCGTTGAGCCTCCTCGGCACGCTGGCGTTCCTCTTCTTCTTGTCTGCGCCTTGCCTCCTCAGCCTCCTTAACCTTCCTGAGCTCTTCCTTCAGCTTCCTTTCAAGCTCCTCTTCTAGTTTCCTCTTATGCTCCTCCTCTAGTTTTCTCTTATGCTCCTCTTCCAGCTTCCTCTTGTGCTCTTCTTCCAGTTTCCTTTTATGCTCCTCTTCCAGCTTCCTTTTATGTTCCTCTTCCAACTTCCTCTTGTGCTCCTCTTCCTGCAGCTGCTGCTTCTTCTTCTTCGCCGCCTTCTCAGCCCGCTTACGCTCAGCTTCCTCTTCTTCCCGCTTCCTCTTAGCCTCCTCGGCTCGCTTGCGTTCTTCCTCTTCCTCTTTCCGTTTGCGTTCTCTATCTTCTTTACGCTTGCGTTCTTCGTCCTCCTCACGTTGCTTCGCCTCCTTCTCTTTCCGCCTCTTTTCTTTCTCCTCTGCTTGTTTGCGTTCTTCCTCGGCTCGCTCAGCCTCTTCGTCAAAAAAAGGTTTGTTGTCTTGTGGTGGTGGTGGCGGCGGCGAGCCAGCCCCATATTGGCGGTACCCACCCCATCCACCATGAGGTGGAGGACTGCCGGGAAAGCCGCCATTTGGAGGCGGTGGTGGAGGTGCACGCTGATAGCTCGAGCTTGCCCCTGGTGTGTTTGGGCCAGCTCCGGCGCCAGCTGCACCACGGCCATTATAGCCCCCTCCACTACTGCTAAAGCGTCCACCAGCTTGTGTTTGGCCAACCGCCCATCCAGCAATCAGCATCAAGACGGCCAGCAGTATGACTCCATTGCCACCCGTCGACACTCCATGTCGGACTATGAGGAAATATTGTTTGACGTGAGGCTCGGCAGCTTTCCAAAGCAGTATGCTCGCTATGGTGCTGAGCACACCTGCAATGAAGCTGTTCTGCTGCACGCCCAAGCTGGGGAGGTATATGAAGCCGCCCCCCGAAGAGTGCGGCGGTATGATGAAGATGTCGTAGTTGCCCGGCGGGAGGCCGCCGGTCGGGCCGGGAGGAGGTGCATGGCTGCCTTCTGTGGTTTTGGGGTTGGCGCCATGCGGAGGCGGCGGGGGAGGAGGGCCGTCGTCCATGGTTGTTCAGGCCCTCGAGGGCGACGAGTGTGAATGCTATGGGAATCGTTGCTTGGGGAGATTGCGAGGTTGAAATTGCTACCGGCAGCGGTCTTGGGCGGTCGGAGAGGGCGAGGCAGTGCACGAAAACATCAGCTCCACTGACTCGAGATGGAAGCGAACTGCAGTGGGGCGGTGTAGGTGGGGTAGGATGGTGATCAATTTTTGCCTTGCGCAGAGGGCAATTGGGTTTGGGGACACGATTGCAAAGTATCTAGGACGTGCCAATAACCTCATAATAATTCTGCTGCGGAGGTGGCTCCTCGGCGGTCCAGGTTTGTTTACGCCAAGCAAACATGGCTCGCTAGCGGGTGCGGGCCGCCGATGCTGCATGGCTACCACGCTGCCGCCAACGCCCTCTCAAGCCAGAGGAACGACGATGCAAGCAAAGCCGGTTGACCCAGACGCCGTCGAGACGTCTTCACGCTGGACCTCTGACGCTTATGTGTTGTTGTGGCTGCGACGAGGGGGGGGAAAGAAAGGGGAGCTGTTGCCCGCTCGACGCGCCCAAACAACACGTCACGCGTGCGAAGCCAGACTCGGCTCCTCTTTTCGTCTCTAGCACGGCCGAGCGGTGAATCCGTCGACCAAACGTGATTCCACGTAGGGTCAAGTGAGCTCCACGCATGGCACGCGTCAGCATGCGATTCGATGAGGGCGTCGAGAGTGGAGCGTTGTGCATTGGAGAGTGGAGTGTTTTGCATTGGAGAGTGCATTGTTTTGCGTTGAAGAGTGCATTGTTCTTGCATTGGCCAGGTGGAGAGGGACGTAGGTGCTGATTGCTGGTGCAGACATGCAGAGCTGTCAGCCATCCTCGTCTTTGGAACTGCCAGGGTGTTCGAACTGCTGGCCAGATGCGAGCGAACCGATGCTTCGTTACTGCGGGGCCAAGTCGAGTCCTGCGAGACGAGGTTTATTTATTGTTAGGAGCACTAACTAGGCGAGGGCAAGGAACAGTCTCGAGTGGGCTTGTTGTGGGTGTTTGTGTAGTGTCTTGTCGTCTTATCGCGCGAAGCCCGCCAGTATGGATTCGAGTCGACACACCCACCACCGACTGATCTTGGTACAGTGCAGTGCAACGTCTGGTACAGCACGTCGAATGCTCTGTCCATGTGGCATCTCTGTGGTTTGGTTTGGTTCATGTCTTTGCATCACATGGCTCGCGACTACACCCTCATCACACCCCCTCACTGACTGCACGCGCGCGTGACCTCGGCCTTCTGCTGGCTTCTCTCGCCTTCGACATGTTGCACGTCTCCCACGCCAAGCCTGTCTCCTCCGCTCCAAGATCCGCCTCTGAAACATACATGTCGATCCAAATGTTGGTGGTAGCGTCGCGGTTACCCCGCTGCGCCGTCGCTTGTTGAAGCTCAACATGTCCGAACACGCTCCGGCGGCCGATAATGCCCATTGCGCTGGCACAACCCCATCTCAGTGCATGCCACCCGCGGACAATCACCACCACATGATGCTCTGGAGACACTCAGCCCTGCGAGAGTGGAGCCCTCGCTGGCTTAGCATGCGGGACTCCACTTCCACGTCATGCCGGCCAAAAATGCTTCGCCATCACGCCAGCCGCACAAGACAGCATCGTACACGCTTTCGTCCATTGCCGGGATGATACGGGGTGCGAGGGGTGGTACGTACGCTACCCTCAAACCTGCTGATTGCATGCAGGTACAGGGTGTAGCTATGCTTGCGGCTCTACAGCAAATCACCGCCCACAATTGTCACGATAATGCGACGGTGATTGGCAGACAGAAGCTCGAAAAAAAAGACGTACTGCATCGTGATGCATACATTAGGCCCAGTCTAGTCAAGAGGCACGGCAACGACAGACTTTTCAACCGGACGACCAAATTGAGAAAAATGGCGGTGAAGCGGGTGCTAGCGCCGGCCACCTCGATCACCCGCATACTGTCAACAAGTACTAAAGCTAGAGCAGCGGCACATCGCGCCTCCCTGTCCGTGTCCGACAAGACTCTAGAGGGTGACTGTTGCGTCGGCTACTCGTACACAGCAGGAACCCTCATCGACGACATCCGACCATGTGGAGAACAGGCCTACTCTACCTCGATCGCGGGGACAGCTCCATACTCAACGCCCTCAGGAATGCGGGGTACGACACCAAAGAGCACCCAGGCTCGCCTTCACGATCACCCTCTCGCCGCTTCTCCATAGCCAGCGACACGGAAAGCGCCCTCGAGGGCAAGCTCAAGCACGAAATGCGCCAACAGCAGGGCGTCCAGCACTGGGTGATGCCACCGGACGTCAACGGCCTCAAGTTTGCCAGTCCCCGTGCCAGCCCGCGCACACGAGCCATTGACCCAGCCGATGCCCTGGGCCTAGCCACAGACGCAACCCTCTTCGAAGAACCCCTCCTTTACTCGCTGGATCGAATAAAGGAAGATGGACCGTCACCCGACTACTTCTCTTACGATGACCTAGCCAAGTCCCCGTCGCTCAAGAGCGAGGGCGAAGAACCCGTCCAAGTCACAAAGCGCCGCCCGTCCCACCTACGCACACCCTCAACACCAACCATCGAGTCAAGACTTGCCAGTGCGCAAAGGGCATCGCGGACACTTCCGCTCCGGGCCAAGACCAACGACGGTCTTCTGCAGCTCCAAGCCAACACGTCCAAGCCGCAGCGCCCCGCCAACACGCACCAGCGCAGAATCTCCCTCGGTCTCCCCATCAAAGCCGCTACCGCGCAAAACGAGAACCCCCGTCACCAAAGTCCCACCACCCGCTCCCTCCACCCATCAACGCCCAAGAAGCTGCCAAAGAAGAGCGGACCCACCTCGGCCATTCAGCAAGAGCGTGATTTGGAGTACAAGCACCGCCACACGTTCATCGGCACAGCATCCTTGGACGACTTCCTCGAAGTCCTAGACGTATCACCCGAGCAAAACATTACAAACAAAGAAGCCGTAATCAGGGCCTTTATCCTCTTAGCATCCAGCGAGCGACTGCTAGCCCGACAAGCATCGCTCAAGCCCGACGGATGGAGCGTCCTTGCGCGAACATCTGCCGAGACCGTCAACACCGACTATGTCGAGCAAGCAAAAGCCAAGCTTGGTTCCATTGTCCTACGTCAATTCCTTGATCTCATCACATTCAACGAGGAAGAAGAGGCAAGCGCCATGGCCGTGGTAGAAGCATTTACTGCCGCAAGTCACCTGGATGCACAAGCGAGCAAAAATGAAGCGAGTAGAGCCAAAGCTTTTCGGAAGCGAATGGTAAAAGGCGGTGCAACGCAACCCCAGTCCTAGTGGACGCGAGTTTGTTATTCTGTCAAGATTTTTGGTTTCTTTTTTTCTCTCTTTCTTTTCCAAAGTTGTCTCTGCCCTTCTCATGATAATGCGACACGTATGATGCCGAATGTCTTATGTTATTACTATATAGCCCATCTCCTTCGATTCGTCTTGACGCGATGCTCTTGTTTTTACCAGTACCAGCATTTTCAGCGTTCCATACACACCCCATCCCGCTCACCCCATTAGTTCCTCCCCTTCACCTAAGACCCCTTCACCTCAACACCGACTTTGTCGCAGCACCTAGGATAGTTCAAAATTTCCCCGGCGACCTTGGCTTGTAAGGCGCGGCTGTCGACCAGAATAGATCAATTCGAAGCCGATATATCCCTGCTCGATTGTTCGATTGCATGTAAAATTTGTCACCGCTCCTCACCGCTCATCATGTATTTCTAGTTTCGGGTCGTCCATCCGCCAGCGTTCATCTTTGTCAGTCACAACAGAGCCTTACCGTCAGTCCCCGTCAGCCTCCATCCGTCTTATACGTCATCCCGCTCTTGGTTTCCATCTTACCGTCTGACGACCTGACAGTTACTGCCGCCACACTCACCGCAACGCCAATCTCACACTTCGTCATATTGGGCAACGTACACGATGCCGCCATGACCCCGCCACCGGACTGGGTTATGATATCTACTCTCTGAATGAACCCAAGTCACCTATTCATGGTCACTGCGACTCTACAGGTGCGCACGTAGAACAAACTTCGATAAGGTATGTCGCATGCCCTCCTACTTTGGCTCTCATATCATGATCCCGTGCTGTTGTCGCGTAAATCTAGCATTCATGAAGCCGAACATGGGGGGCATGTATCATGGTGTTTGACAAGTTAGTCCTTTACTCTAGCTGAAGCACGAAACATTCGATTTTAGTAAAACTCAAACTCGTAGACAAAGTAGTAGTACTAGAATTCGCCTAATGCATGGGCTTGTGTTATGTGTAGTCCAAATACTCTGTGCGATTAAATCTCATCCATTACTGCTATTGTATCAGGTACAACACCGTTCAATGACGTGAAACGCATGGTTCAACGAGCCATTATTACAGTAGGGCTGCCCTGCACACCCGGCCATCGCGGCACCTTTCGTAGCCTAATTGACTAGTGTAGCCTCATCACCACAGCGCACGGCCTTTCCACCGATACCTGCGCCACATCTGATTGAAGTGTGTGTCTGTGCATTTTTCCGCACCTGCCATCTCCACCCGTTCGCTGCAAGCTGCACCACATCACGTCATTCCCCTTGTCTCCATTCTATCCATCAAGCCTAAGCCTACTCCCATTCTCCCAGAGCTTTTGCCTGTGCACAATATCGTCTGGTTAAGGATCAGATTCCTTTGCCTTCAAAGTTCAGATCTTGAGTGGCCTGCAAAGTGGCTTGGCGTCTACGCATTACACCTTCTAGATGTCCAGTGGGAAAGAATGATGGGACGTAGTGTGCTGAGGTAGGCGTGTCAAGGCGTTAGCTCCTAGTAGCTGCAGTCAACATGTCAAACGACAGGTCGCCTCCATGAACCCGTCACCAACCTCTTCTTGCATCTCATTCGTCGTATATAAAAAGAAAAGAAAAGCGAGTTCTCATAATTCTATGCTCTCACGTCAGGTTGTGCAGAAGTGTCTCGAGCTTTGTTTCCAGGATTTGGATAATGGCCTCTTTCCACCGACAGACGAGGACGGAGATGAGAATGGGGACGGCATCACCGACCGTGAAGACCTACATCATACATAGGCAAAGCTGGAAACCGCCGTCGGTTTCTCAAAGGCACTCTTCCAAGAATCACCTGATCTTGCAAACAAGAACGCCATAACAAATCACATGTCAAGGAGCCGCCAATCACTTCTACGGCATGACGTACGTCGGCTAAAGCTTAGTTCAGACTGAGTTTGAGAACGCAGAAGAAGATCAGCGGCAGCATTTCAAGGAGCAGCTTGGGCCATTTGAAAGCGATCCCCTTTGTTAGTGAGCATGGTCTGAGGGCAGACCATTAATCTGCCTCCAGGAGTATTTTATCAATTTCCTCAAGACGCAATTGTTCGTCGACGAACGTAACCGACGAATATATGACAAGATTACCACACGGACACTCTCGGCTGTAGATATGGTTTGCGTGTCCGCATACGACCATTACAACATCAGCGGGTACGCATATGATGGTCCTGCCCCATTTCCCTTACTCCGGATCAGTCCAAGGTACCTGCACTAAAGCAAGTTGAGGTTTCCCTATGTGCGCCGGCTCGACCTGAAGAGCTTGCTCGCTACGTGACTTTCACGTTAACAGACCTCACAGAGAGCATGCAAATGAGATCTCGCGAGTGTACCACTGCGATACAACTCACAATCGAAGAAGGCACTGGCGCACTGCGCGATGCAGGTGACGCAGAAGATCATGAAGACCCAGCTAACATCCTATTAGTCTTGTCTTGCCAATGTCCATTGTCGCATCGACAACCTGTTCCGGGGTCGTGTCACGAGGCAGCTACTAGGGGCATTGGAGGCCGCCTTGCCTGCATGTATTAGCGGTGCGAGAAAATCGTGTCGCATATCGCTCAAAAATTGTCAAGAACGCAGCCCTGCACCACTACACCAGGCAACCTAAAAAGGTACGTATGATTAGTAGACTACTGATCAGGATGCAGGATAGTATATATCGTCAGCCAGGCCTGACAGAAATCTTGATCTACAAATCGCTTGGAAAAAAACGGACTAGTTTTCCTAGTATCATCATGCCACGCACAGAGCGCACATGAAGAATCAGGGCAAGTCAACCTGTGTTGACTGTTTGTGAGAGTTTGAGACTAATTCCAATGAAGACAGCTTCAAGTCGCCTAGACATGGCGTCCACAGTCGAAACCACTCATTACCCGTGTCAATAGAGAAAGCTATCAATACCATCCTTGAAGCCATAGCTGGCAATCTGCAATATGATTTCGACCAGGTGGAATGAGAGATCTCGCCAGTAATGAAATTCCTGGCGTCCAATCCTTGCAGTCAGTTTCCTCTTGTAGACAGCATCCTCTCGCTAGCGCACCGAGTGACAATGTCCAAGACTTATGCCTGTTGAACTCAGGGCACTCCTTCGAAGTATCGGTCATGGCACTCTTGAGGCGAAGTTGGAGAATAGTGGAGTTGATGTAGAGGGCATCAAGGCCAAGTTGACGGAACGGAATGACCGGCGTTGTGGGTATACTATGGATCATATTGGGTAATGCGAATCTACTGCTTGGCGGTGATTGTCATCTGGAAGCGAGCTGTAGAAGCCCACTGTACCGAACCGTATTTTCCACGACCATTGTGTTCATAGCAGGGACTCGGTATGCTATTCACTCGCTCAACGGCTGAGAGTTACAGCGTATTTACTTATTCATGCATAGTAACAAAAGCCGGAGAGGTTGAATGATGTTTGCAAGTCGTTCTTCCTGTGCGCACGATCCAATGACGTCCTTAATACTGACCTACGATGTTGTTCCTTTGCCTCCTTGTCAGTAGATGGCCGTATTCTTATCATTACTTCCATGAAATGGAGATACAACGCAGCTCATGTGACTGTTGGAGCAGCCGTGCTGTCGCACAAAGCGGGGCCTCAACGAGTTGCTCCTGTGATGGAGGTTGGGAGGGCGACAACAGGCATCCTCCTATTCCGGGCCGACTAGACAGATCGCGCTAGCCACTAGCGCTCACGTCCCCCCTCCAGCAGCAGCCCTGGTCCCTATCCATCCTACACGACACATGTCTGTGCACACTCGAATCGTATGTGGAGACCGCCAAATGTGCCCAGATATGATAAAGTTTCGGCTCTCTAACCCGCTGTCAGGGTCAAACGCTCAACTACCATCCACTACCAATCGACCACCGCCTAAACGTGAGGCTATCACTTTAGCGCCGTGATCCACTGTCCCTCCTTTTGCTATATACACACATTCCCAGGGTCTGATTCAACTGCCAGGCCCTGGAGGTTTTACAAGATGCATGGAGCATGTGGCTTGCGGCTAGCAGGCTCTTCGAGGCCGAAGCTGAATATTCAGAAAGGCTCAACGCAAGCTCTTTAGGCCCGCTTGCTGGTGGTACTCGTAGAAATAAAGTTGGCGGCCCAATGGGCGTATGCATTCTTGTTACGTTATCACTATACCCTTCTGTGATTCACTTCTGGTTGCCAGGGCTTCGTTTTCACGGTCGTATGTTCAAGGCAACGCCGCTCGTTGCTACCATCCCGCTTGAAGATGCCCGGCCTAGGACGCAACGAACTAGCGTGACTTGCTGTCCGTCTCTTCACGTCTTCTCCGGTTCGCGTGCCCTCAGTATCTTCGCACACAATGTGTCAACATTATCGCTGAGCTTCGATTTCTGCTCACGCAATCATATCAGCTGGTATCGTTCTCTTCCTTGTCCAATCCCCATACCTTGTTACAATCCCAGTACAGATTGCGACTGTGTGTCTGTGTAGACGTCAAGAAAGGTATGCGCTGCCGCGGAATTAGTACTACCAACAATCCGGGATTGGAAAGCCTTGTATGGTACGCTCTACGTAAATGTTGGCAACTGTCATGGCTTCAAGTCAAAATTTGGAAGACATCCCTCCCAATCCTGTGATATATCGCTCCAAGTACTATTACTGCCATCGGCCAGATTGGCTTTCATTGTATCGGCCTGGTAGTTTTCCTAATTGTTTCTCCTTTACCTCGAGGTGGAGATCTTAGCTCGCCTCACTCGACGTAGTACATATCATCTGCAAGCCCACTGCCTCTTCTCGGACTTATCAACGACTTCTGAAGTCTCTCAATTCTCCAATATTGATCGCCTTTTCTCCATTTCCTATTATGAAGCTCTTTTCCTTACCCGTTGTCGTCGCGGTTGCGAGTGCTGCAGACTGGGTAGCAGCTAAAGAAAAGGGAGACTGACTATGCCTAGGAACGGCGCTAGAGTCTCTTGGCCTCATTACTAAACTCGTAGAACAAAGCGGGAGATAGCGTCTGTTACAACATCGAACACTACGAGAAAGCCGCTCAAGACAATAACGGCGATGGATTGGAGCCAGAGGAGCAGTATTACAAATTCGGTGGAAAATCTTTCCACTGTACTGGGGCGCGCATTTTCGATTTGGTATCAACCATCGCGGCGGAAGTAGGTACCTACAAATTCATTTGGCCTTCATTGACTCCATTACCTAATTGTGCGAAGCGTTCGGAACGTCATGCTAGTTACTCGAAGTGATTGTTGGTCACGATTTCCAAAGCCCTAGAGTTGAGGTCAATGAGCGGTGGAGCTACGACCCGACAGATGAAGAGCTTCTGTAGCTTAAGAGCGTCTCGGATATCATGACAGCGTTTTGGGCTCCGCTACAACCCCAATCCGAAGAATCTCAATTACCACCTTGCGTACAACATCAAAAATGGGGCGACTGTCGTGCTCATCAATACTGTCCTGAAAAGCCACGGGCTAAACAAGGTACCATACTGGCCCGGCGTTACATCCAATATGTGAGGTGATGAAGGCTCAGCACTACTTGGTGAGTGGTCTGGAGATTCTGCGGAATATTCTAGGAGCAAAACAGATGAAATCTTGACATTAGCCCATTGGCATATGACATGTCAGGAGTTTTGGATGATAGGATTACCGATACGGTTCAGAGTCTCCATTGGGTAGCTCACTCGCTTTCTTGCTTGCCCAATACAAGGCGGACCTGGGCACCAAGCATGTCACTGAGGTTTTGATCTTTAGGGATAACTCCCCTGAGACCTCGGAACCTAGTATACGAATGCTGTTCAAGATCATGGACGTTCCAACTCCAATGGAGGAAGCAGGGCAAACTCTCCGGGCTCAAAGTTCAGCCCTGGAAGATGGGCTGAAGAATAGGATACGTATCCAAAAAAAATCTTCCAGGATACTGGTATTCTCCTCGTCAGGAGTGGTAGCATTTGTCGTTAATTGCGCGATCGGGATCAAGATGGGAGATAGCGGTCTATTCGAGAAAGGGGAAACCATGAAAGAGCACGATATAGTACACGGAGTATCGGAGAGTGCTCCGTACATGAACAGCTCGCGGTTCATGTGCATGGAAAGGACTAAATCTGCTCGAGCAGTAGTCCCTGCTGTGACGTACACGACAACCAGCTCGCGAAGACATCTACCGACCTCATGGATTTAGGATTCGTGTGTGACCATAGCGCTTGGCCGCGGAAAGCAAGCAATGACGCCAACGGCCCACCCGTGCACCAAGCATTCTCGCTAAGCAAGGCCCCGCCCGCATCCCATTCTATGACGTCGCAACCATCCTTCATGCAATTCTTTTCCCAATCACCTCTCAGCTCTCCCATCATCATCTTTTCGCCGGACCCAGCCGGTATGCTGATTAATACTGCTTTTGCGCGCACGACGTGCTGTCATTTGCCGGGCTAGGGCTACGCGTGGAAGTGATAAGCTTCAGCAAAGCAACAATGGCGTAGGATCGACTCTAGCACCACAACAGTTGGCGGATGCTTGTTTCCCTTGTGGAGCGGACAAGGTTGGAGACGGGGTTAAGATTTAATTTGATCTGTGATGGGGTACGAAGAGGCGCACCAGACGAGTTGGCGTAGTAGGGTGGTTGGAAAGCAGACCCTTAAGCATGCAACTGCCGCGACACCCTTAGTTGGAGACTCGATACTTCCGTGTAGTATTACTTTCCCTCGGCGAAGAACCCAGTGACCATCGCGGTTGACCGTTTATTAACACGTCCATCATCCCAACCTTCCGCGTTTCACTTGCCATCATCCTCTTCATTCATCGCATCACGCACACTTCGTTGAACAACTCCACCTCTCGTATCATCATTAGCATTCATATCCAGTCAAGATGGCGGTAATATGGGGTCTCGACCTGAAGGAGATGCAATGGGGCAAGTTCAAGTCCGGATACATGTGGAATACCATGTATCACAATCGCCGCACAAAGTTCATCATCTATCAACTCGCCATGATTCTCTGCGTTGTCAGCGAGAGTTTGGGAACAGCTGCGCTATCTGGTATGACATTCCTCTATAGCTCTGCTACTCATAGCAGAAGCAAACGACGTTTGCCACTGGCCCAGACTCACGATGATGGTTAACGTTTCGCCAGACTACGTCGACCAGCAAAAGTTTGTCTCGAAGCTCGATAGTAACGTCACGATACACAACAATAACTTTGTCGGTATCGCCTCGTACAACATCTTTGTCGGTATCTTTGTCGCCACCATCTTCGGTGCGGCCTTCTTTTTCGATCTTTTCTGGCCCGAGCGAGCGGAATCAAGAGGTGTCAAGACTGCCTGGAAAGCCTGCTCTGTCTTGGCTTGTATACTCACTCTCTCATGCGCCCTGGCGTACACCTATATCACGGCGACCCAAACGGCAAGATTAACCGGCACAAGTGCTGAGAATGGGCAAAGACTTTTGTCGATGTTCAAGAAAGCCACAGAAACTCCGCTTGAGTACAAGAAGAACGGACGCGCGATTGCTAGTGTTGTGTTTTTGTGGCCTGGCATGATCTTCACATTTGTCAGGTGCGACATGTCCCATCCGACCTTACTACCCTCACTGACCTATGGTTCTAGCACATATCTCCTTTGGCACTCACTAGCCCACATCGACGCCCATGGCCCCATGTCCACACATGCCCGCAATGAAAAGGTCACAGACAGCGGTAGTGTCGCCTCTACGAACTTCCACGGCGCAGCGCCAGTCACACAACCCGAGCCGACACGTGCGAAACCCGTGGATGATAACGTATAGAATAGGTTCTCGGGAGGCCAACCACGTCCTGCTCCTATTGTTGGGAAAACTGAATTGCAGGGCGAGGATATCGAGATGCAGAATTTGGAGCAAAGAGATGTGCATCTAGCTCGTCACAAGGGTAGCCCTTTCGGGGTTCAGGGCATAGGGGTATAGCCGGCCATCTAAGAATGGCCACTGGTTCGAGTCGGTGGATTCATTGTATGATGCATTGCGAGGGTGTTGGAAAAGGTGTGGTTGAGGGAATATACCCCCACATCAAACGCGGCGTTTTAACGGATAAGTGAGATATAGAGTATTGATACCCTGTTAGCTTGGTCAGTCACATGAGAATGAATGGTAATATCTTGCTCATTTGTTACGCTGACTTTTGTGATGTTCCATATCTACTTTCGACTACCTCTTGTCGATGCAACGACGTCGAGCCATCTATTCAAAAGGAGGTCAGAACCAGCAGCATGCGTAGCCAACGTTTATCAAAAGCCAAGAAGCTGAGCGCATCACAACTCCCTCTTGAACTCATGGCTGTACAGCACCGTCTCACCCCGCTCACCCAAGCTCATCACATGCACCCTACTAACATTCTGTCCCAGATCGAGGTCTACCATGCTATCCTTCCTCTTGACACTTTGTCGCGTAGCTGCTCCTGTTGTACCCTCGTCCAGCATCTCCGTATTTTCGGGCAATATATCGTCTTCAGGTACGTCGTCGATGCGAAACAAAAGCTGGATTTCTGCATCCAAACCAGGTTTGCCCTCGTAATCGCGGAAGATGGTGACAGAAGAGACGTGTTTGATCCCGAGTTCTTCCTTATGCTGCAGAAGAAAGAAGGCTACGGTTGAGCCAATGGGCGAGCCTAGAAGCGCCAACGCCTCTTCGCTCGGCACATGCAGCTGTAAACCCGGCCAAGGTGGAACGCCTCCGGTATGTCCATGATCCACGAGGATTTTGATGATGATCGGTACTGTGTCCTCATTGGTGACATCTTGACCGAACCAGTATTTGAGGTTGGTGGGATCTGGGTTGCGTAGCCAATATGCAGCTAGAATGTCGGATGCTATACGTAGCCTTGGAAGTTCGTGGTTGGGGAGATCCAGGCCTAGATAGTCCTCTGCTGCGGCCTTGGGGCCGAGGAAGCTTTGGCCGTATATTGCTGACAAGGGATACATTAGCATCATGTCTACTAGAACACAACAGACGTCTGCTACCAAAGCGAGTAAAGGGGGTTATGCAAGAGAAAAGTGGAAGACTCACCACCTTGTTCCGGATTGAAGGCGAATCGGAACCAAGCACCAGTATTCTGAAGTCAGAAAGCGTCAGCAATACATCCCTTATACCAATGTCCTCGCCTCTCCTTTCTCATTCACCTTGTATTCTTGACCATCGACTTCATAATATTGATCGTCGACAGGAACCTCTTCCCCATCACTGTACTGCAGATTCTCGTCGCTATGCTCGATAGAAAAACCAATGTTCTTGCCGCCGTCTTTCATGGGCGTGGTACTTAGACCAAGGTCTATGAGTGCAACGCCGATCCTATTCTTCGCACCATGGGTGTTGTCGCCAAAGTTACAGTGAGCATCCTGGTCGTATTCACCTTCGAACCAACCCCAGGTTTCCAGTTCGGCTGCCAAGACGTGATTGTTAGTGGATGGCTATATATACGACAGGTATAGGGAGTTGGGAACTTGCCTTCCAATGTTCCTTTCCAGGGACTGCTTGCTGTAGGAGGCACTCGCTTCAGTGGATCTGGCCATTTAACTCCAGCCACGGAATCGGGCATGTCCATAAGACAGTAAAACAGGTTTCCCTTCTTCTTAAATTTCTGCCAGGACTCCTCGTCGGCCGTATAGTGTGGGTCCCAGTCTATCGTTGCGATTCCAATCGACTGCTTGTCGCTGGTTGAAGAGGAATTGGCAACGTGTACCGCGCTGTCCGGGCGGTGTGAAAGACTTGACGGGGAGGCGGATGAGTGGGAGGTGCCAAAGGGTAATTTGACGCGTCTGGCGTAGACCAGCGTTATGCAGATCGTAAATGCCAGGAAATGTGTAGCGAACTTCATGGCTACACAGACTTGGAGTTTTGTCTTTGTGGGGTGTGAGTGTATCCTGAAATTCGTTTGAGAATGAGGCGTACCAAGCGAGAGAGAAGTCAGGAGTGAGTGCATTGACACCCCCTCCCGCCGTCATTGCAAGAGCGCCTATATAAGTGGATTCAATGATAGATAAAGGAAAAAACACGGCGAGTGGCGAGTAGACACGTACCTGGATTACAGAGAAACAAACCCGGTCTAGACGCGCAGTAAGGAAAATACTCGAGCCTATACCGTTCCGCTATAGCGACATGTCAAACTCGGGCAGAGAACGAAGTAAGTGACATACTCAGCTCTATTTGTAAATCGATACTTGCTGTAACAAAATGCATTACCTTGGGAAGTTACGCTTCTTACTATCAAGCGATAGCGCGAACGAGCCGCGAAGCAGAAGGATTGTACCGCAAACCAATCGTCGCCCTACCCATCATGTAAGGCGTCTCGTCGCGGTCATATGAGCGCTCATACCAGTACCAGGTCGAGAGAGCCTCTGTAGATGGACAGAGTAAGCAGCAGTTCAAGGAATTGGGTGGATGGAAGACGCATAGATGACTTGCCGTATAGAGTGCCTTTCCATTCGCCGCTTGCTGGTGGAGGTACCCACCCCAGTGGATTTGGCCAATTTTTCCTGCTTGCTCGTCGGTCCTAATGTTTTGGCGATGTAGATGGCGTTCAAACCTGTGTTCGAATTGTAGCTGGAAGTGCCGACGGGTAACTCGATGAGCTTGCTACAGGCTAGACCTGCGATAACTGCAATGCTTTAGAGCCAGCCTCATGGCGTTGGTATCTTGATATTGATCAACTTATGAGTCTTCCGGTTGGGTTCACAATTCAGGTTAACACAGTGGAGCGAGCGGTGTGCACGCGACAGTCATTCGTGAATAAAATTGATAGTGAAAGCGCATGGTGCCAAGTGCATCGCGTGATCAAAAGCCGGGAAGGCAGCGAAAGGAAAGCCTCAAAGAATGCTCTATACAAAGTATTGTTAGGTGTTCATGTGAGGGGCATGAGAAAGTCTTGCTGCTCCTTCTTTCCTCCTGTCCTCTCGCCAACCCAGCAGAGGCAAAAACGCAGAAAATACTCCACAAAGCTTTTTTTTTCTACGAAGCCTGGTATTCGAAATGGTTCCAGTATACTTTATCGTCCACTCGAAACCCACTCGCCTCAAGCACTACATGATGGTGGTTGTCAGACCGGGTTACATCACAACCAACATCAACCAGCAATCCTGGTTTTCGGGTATGCCGGTTACACAAACGTAACTACTTGCTTTTATGCGAAAAAGGAAAAAGCAAGTTGGGTTACTTAGCGCGGTAGTGTGGAGCATGTGCGGTGGGAACACGTGTTCGGCCATGTTGGATATACCGGAGTTTGCGTGCTGACTGCGCTGCGATTTCGAGGAAGTAAGTCGTGGCCATGTTGCGCACGTGGGATGGCGCATCATGTCCTGTTCGTCTATGGACGGCCATGGGGAGGTCCACGGAATGTATTCATCAACGCAACAGCTGAAGTGAGTTGCTAGTGTCATCGCGACAAGGCCGGAAAACTACGTCCAATAGTCATGATGACCGCTCCGTGTCATCATGGAAGTGGTCGTGAGACCAATAACTGAGCGCCTGCTCGGCGGTGGTGTGAGGAGAGTACTGAATATTGGTAACGCGAGGAAAAATGCCATATTTAGTCCATCCCCATGTTTGTGGGGAACCAAGTTGCAGAGTACATACTACTGCACAAATGGGAGGCGTACGAATGCAGTAGCTCTGCCGTAAAGTTGCAGGCTGCAACCGGTGCATTTTGGCTGACACCGGGGCGACAAAGAAAGTTGCCGACGCCGTGATTTGCGCTACGAGCTGCAGTAATGCATGCAGCCGCAGAACCATTGGAGCGCCACTCCCATCCGAACTACCAAAGAGAGTAACATCTGAATCTAGACTCTGTTCGGCGTTGCTGGAGGGCTGCAGGCGGCGCATTGTTTGGGGATGTTCGGAGCAACAAAAAAGTGTATCGGTAGTGGCAGCGGCGGTCATCCTTTGCTCTCCGAAAGTGTATACGTGCATCGTGCATCTGGAACGGAATCGTCAGTTGTCTGAGAAGAGCTGATGTCACCGTACTCTTCTAGTGCGTATCGCAGAACTCTGTTTCTTCTAACAGTATTCGACGCAAACCTGCGGAAGGTTTCTCCTTTGTACAGCATCCCTTGAACCTACCTATTAGTGCTGACTGCACACGTGGACGTGTGGGCGCAGAGCAAAGGAACTGGTGTTCGGCGAGCCCGCAGTCAACCTCGGATGCTGGCAATATTGGAGGACAGCAAGATGACGCACAAAGCCTGTCGTGGCGAGCTTCAAGATAGACGCAGAACATGATTAAAGGAGCGGAATGATATGCCAAAAGGTACATGATTCCGGATCGACGGCGGAAATTTCTTTGGTGCGACGACCCATTGAGTTGCGACAAAAGTCGTGGGGCTGGCACGCGAATTGCTCAAGGAACACGATCGGGGGAAGATGGCGACCTCGGACTGGGTAGCCCAAATCGTAGTGGTTTGGGCGCCAGCGCAAAGGAGATCATCAGGCACAGGGTGATGGGCTACGTGGGTGTGAAGTCATCCATCCTTGCTGATCGCTTTCCAGTTGGCGTCCGGGGAGCTCTGGAACAGGTCCGAGATGAAGCAGGTTTGCTTGAGAGTGACCTCGCAATAGCCCAGAGCAACGTCTGGCCTGCATGGAGATTCAAGCGTAGTGCCAATGTTACACTGTAAGGACCGAATGAAGCTTCCGTGAAACGCTACGAAATGTGATGCTCGCGAGCTGGATTCCCTTGTGTAAGTAGAAGGCTCCACCGGCTAATGGAACCGAATGCCCCCCAGCCAGTACCTGTGAACATGACAGCCAATGCGACGGTGCTCATGGAACTCTCCTTTGCAGCAGCGCAAAGTTCGTGCAGCGCACAGTTGGCCCGATGGTCGGCATCAATCCGCTGGTACATCGGCGAAGCGGCTCGCGGGCCCTCTTCCAGTAGTCGGGCGAAGCTCCACAGCAGAGTAGAAATTCCACGTGTGGGCAGGGTTGTCTGGGTACACGATGATCCTTTTCGAGAGGCCAACCCTTGCTTCGCTTCTCATCGCTGGGACTGGCACGCAGATTGCAGTAGCGCGCTCAAAGAGGAAGTGCCAAAAGCCGTTCCAAGACCCACTTTCCCAGCTCCCCGCAAGCTCTAGCTTACGATCACAATTTCGACAAAGTTTTCTGTGGAGATATCCGTCAAGCAGCTGTCGAATTGCAAGGCGGTCGTGATTGACAGCGATGCTGCTGGTAAAAAAAAAACGGTGGCTTATACGAACGTCATGACTGAGGTAAGCTGAAGGAGTTCAGACCCTGTACGTGTGACGACGCTGCAATGGCTTGTGTGGGTGATGGAGTGTGTGTGTGTGTGATTTACCATGGCTAGAGATAAAGTTGGAGGAGCATGGACTGAAGATCGCGAACGCTGTTTGAGTCGTCAACGCTCCTGCAGTGATGGAGGTGTGGAACGGCGTCTGTAGCAGCGGCAGCCCAAAGAAAACGACGACCCGTTGGTGGATGGCAATAGGAAGAGAGCGATCGTCTCTATACACACAGTACGGTGTGCGCAAACACCATGCTGGTCCAGCAGAGGGTGTCGCGTGGCTTTCGGCATGTCTCTGCGTGAGGCTAGTGGATAAGGACGGGATGCCCTGGTAGCTCGTCTCAGCCTGATTGTGAAGCACCCGACCCCTGTCGATAGCCAGCAAGGGCGGATGAGGGTCGGTGCCGCTTGTGAATTGTATTGTTGGACTGGCATAACGGCTGCATTCTGGCAAATGTGTTTACAGTGGGTGACGGGCAGTAATACGGAGCAATCCAAATCGAGCAAACACGCAATGTCATGGTCGGTTCCGTGTCAGGAACAGGACGTCACTGGGACGGGTGGCCGCCCAAGTTGGGTAAGAGAGTGCGTCAATGGAGGCTTGAGGCAAAGACAGGTGGGAATTTTCTTCCAGAAGGAAGCGATTGTGCGTGAAACCTGGCTAGGCCATGATGCCGAGACTGGAACGCATGCAGCAGCATCCGTGTGCTTGGGAGGCGCGGAAGGCTTGCAGTGATGCGCGAATGCGACGTGTCTGAAGAACGACCGGCGGCCAAATTTCTTAGTCGTGAGCAAGTGGGCATTCTGCGTCAGCGTGTGTGCGATGATCAGGGACAGCCTGGAAACATTGCGACTCAGTTGTAGGTGAGACGGCCTTCCAGAGGCTTTCCAGAACAAACAGCAGGCGAGATTTTCAAGCCGGCGGGCCCACTCACCGCAAGCCGGACAACGCTCTCATTCCGGCAACTGGCGATTTTTGCTTTGGCGGAATGACGGAGGCGCCGTGGTGGTCAGGTAGTGGGATTGGATGGGATGGGATAGGATGGGATAGGATGGGATGCAGAGTTGTTTACACGCCGCCCATGTGATGAGGGTGTGTGGTGCGGCGAGGGCAGCTCCTTCCTCGTCGCCACGGACGCGAGGGTTGGTTGAGGTAGGAGCGATCCGTCCGTGGGCAGTCGTGCCCACGTGGCGCGGGCCAAACCCGATGGCCACATGCCCGTCACAAGCAACGACGAGTAAGCAAATGCGACGACGACACACGGCGGTTCATGATACTGCAAAAGCAAGCTGCTATGAACAGGTGCTGTCCAGCATCAGCCGCCACGGTCAAGAGCAAGTGCACTGCGGTCCCGACGACCAGTTACCCGGTTGGCTGGGAGCAAAGGACGACGACAGGGCTGCAAGAGCGGTGATTCAGCATAGGCAGTGGACCGGCCGGGGAAGGACACCCGGAACGTCTGTGTGGCGTCTCTGAACCTTCTCGTTGTTGCTTCTGGGCGTAGTCGAACAAACGCGACGCGGCACGCACGAGTCGACGCGACCGGTCAAAGCAGCGAGACGGGAGCGCTGACGCTGTCTCATCTAAGCGGCCTTGTGTGGAAGGGCGCGGCAACGGCAACGACAGCAGCGATGGGGCATGGAGCGAGGGACGGGTGAGGGGGGGGAAGACGTGCCGACAGAGACGCTCCCACAGCAACAACAACAACATCATCATCATCATCACCATCATCATCTCGCCGAAACATGACTGGAAGGAAGCACTTGGCCTGCGTCTCACCCTTTGCATTTGGGATCCCAGGGAAGCCGTTGATGTGGCTACGGCTAGCGCCAAAGCCTGCAGGTACGGCTTTCTAGCGCGGCACTATCCAAGGGGGATAACCGGCTTGGTGGTAGCAGTGCGCAGATCACCCTGGCTCCTGATGATGGCAAGGGAGCCTACCTTGAAACAGGCCGAAAGACCCGTCGCTCCCGATGCGCAATGTAGTCAGGGCTTTTGCTCTGAAAAGCACTGTCGCTCATTTTATTTGTCTCGCCGAAAGGCCAAGGCCACCTTTGGCAAGTCAGTAACAGGCCCCCTTATTCTAGCTGCGAATATAGAAGCTTCAGGGCGCCCTTCGTTTGATAATTCTCGCCATCATCATCACCTCTCACTCCTTCAAGCTATCCACGCTCATTCCACTCGCCTGTCCACCCCCCCTCCCCAGTCACTGCTAGGCCAGTCCACGGGAACACGACACCACCTAATAAAGCTCGCCCGCCGCCTCTTCGCTCTTTGTATCGCCTTTGCACCAACCCTCGCCGCCGACCTTGCACACTCATTCTCCTCTCGTCCTCAATTCGCACAGGCCAGGTGTTCAGCCGGCGTCTTCGATGCTCCAGAGCTCAATCGGTATGTCCTGCACTCGGCCCCGTCTATATTTGACTCTGCTGTGTAACATTCTTCTAACATATAACTAGACCACACACTCATCAACAACATGATCTTCAGAGAGTCGGAATCCAACAACATGGGACGCGGTGCCTATGACACCACTGGCACACCCAAGCCTCCCCCACCACCGCCCAAATAAGTTGCTCGCCACCTTCTCGACGGAACGTTGCTTTTTTCTTCTTCTCCATCGCCTGCCTCGACATTGCCTTTTTTTTTTCTCTTCGCAATGCCATCGCCTTCAAAGTGGCAGGCTGGGCTGTTCCGTTGGGACGGGAGGGATCGCATCCCGCACCCTGTAGTAAGTCACAGCCACCTCACTCTGCATGTACACGTCCACTAACAACGCATCAGTCCCACTCTGCATCATCTTTCATCGCAACCGCTACACGCGCAACTTGCTGGGTTTACGGCGCATCTTCCTCCACGGAGCCATCTTGGGATTACCGCGTTTTAATCATCAGCGACCACTTCGATTCTTTTGCGACCCAATACCCCTGCGACTTTGGACTTGCATCCGGCGTTATCAAGCGACTCTCACACAACCCTGCTCACCTCCTAGCGTCACACATTCAGCGACATTCCCTTGTGGGCAAAAAGTTCTTCTTCATTCGGCGTTCACTATAGACTCGGTTGGGCCCAGGCTTAGATACCAAAAAGGACCTTCATTTCTTTCTTTCGGACAGCGTAACAGGGTAGATGTTTTGTGCCGGCCTTCATCGGCATCAACGGCACGAATTGTATTGTATTATACCGCGTCGGCGTGGTCGAATCGGCGACCACGACTCGACGATTTTGTTTTCTTTAGACGGCTCTTCATGAATGGTATGCATGGGCCGCTCTCCCCCATAGCTTTGGACATTAGACTGAGCGCCTGAGCCTTTGTACTTGTGTCTCGCGACACAACTGGCTGCAGTATAGAATAATCGAACATGTACTCTTAACACTTTTTTTAAAATTCCGTATAAGTGACACGTGTGCCTCGCGCTGTGATCCGTCTCATCCACCCCAGTGGTACGCCCGTGGCGCTACGGATCTCCCACACGGGCACATCGACAGGCATCCGCAGTGGCAACGATCCGCCTCCAAGCCGTATCGAGCGGTGTGACCCTTGCTTGTGCTACATGGTGGGTGTTTTGCCAGACGTTGCGGGCGCTTCAATGGGTAGCTTTGAAGCTTGGCGGCAGAGTGGAGACGTGACATGGACACTGCACCCCACGAAGACGGCGCGCCGAATTGTAGCCTCACCAGCTCGCCATAGCTCCACCACCAACTCCAAGCCTTCCCTTCCAGCCAAGTAAACCCCACGTATCCAAGATTCAACAACCACCACCCACCATGGCCAACATCAACTGGCGGACAATCAACATCGACGCCTTGGATCCCGACAGCCCCGCCAACTTCGACCTAAGCTCCCTCGCGCCCGCCGTCCAGCCTGTATCCACGGCCGATGTCCAGAACAACGCCCAACAATTACGGCAGCTTCTACGCGGCGGGGACAATGAGGGCGCCCTCCTGGGAGCGTTGGAGAAACCCCCATATGGCGCAGACGACAAGGGAAAGGTACGTTGCGCCTCGGCATCGCTCTGGAATAGCTCAAGAGACATACACAAAGCTCCCGGTCCAGAGGCTTGGGTCGCTCATGTACCCCCAGATGCAGACGGCTGTGGTCACCATCACGACCGCCGCTCTGGGCTTGGGCTACCGACGACCAGGTCGGCAGCATGACACAATCCAGGACACAAGCTGACAAGTTCCGCTACTACAGGAAGCCCACCTTGCGGCTGTCATCGAGATCCTACAATCCATACGCCAGTCGGACATGTCACCAATGCTGAGCCGGATATACGGTGCACCAGGTGGCACCGAGGCATTGGACGTGCTGATGAAGTACATGTACGTCCAGAGTCTCGTTTGGGTCTTCTACCACCCTCGTTGGGCTCACCGCCAACCATGCTCACAGTTGCACATTCACAGCCTCGGGCTAACAAATGTATCTGCAGTTACAAAGGCATGGCCCAGGCTACACCAGCAAGCACCAAACGCGACATCACCCCCCAACCAACTGGCTTCTCGCAGATCCATTCCCGTGGCGGCGGCGAAGGTGGCGCCCAAGCAATGAGCGTGCTCCTCAGCTGGCACGAGAAGGTACGACCCCATGCTCTCCCACACCCACACGACGTACCTACTATTATCCTTCTCGTCACTAACACACCATCAGCTTGTGGAGATAGCGGGCCCAGGCTCCATCTCTAGGGTCATGAGCGATCGCCGTACAGTTTGAACATTTGCATCCTGGTCATCGCAACCGCAACCGCAACCGCAACCGTCACGTGAGGCGTCTGTTTGAAACCAAACTCATGGCTGGGGCTGGCTAGTCGCTAGCTCCCATCACCTTCGATAGCGTTCAATCAACACGGAGGCGCAGTAGTAGAGCCCAAAGCCCAATGGCAAAAGCAGAACCCGAGAACAAACCAACCCAAATCAACACACTTGTAGCTTGCGCTTGCCCCTTCTCCCTCCCATGCTCATCTGAACCCAAATACACACAGGTATTATCCCATTGTGGTACAATCTTCAGCGCGCATCCATGCTACGTCCTTTTCGCAACTTTTCTCCATGACGCCACAATCCTTGTCCTTGCACAATTACGCGCACTGACGTCCAATTTTCCACCGGCTTCGCAGAAGCCTTCTTCAGCCCTACTCATACAAGCAGCCCATAACGAATCCTCATTTCGCGGACACGGGAACAAGCAACGCTAGTCGAGGTAACTTCCATTAAAGCGGCGACTGACTTATCCACGCGGCATAGCTTCCACGCGAATCTCCTAGCCCCACGCCAATCTTCCGAATGAGGAAAGTGCTTGGGTGTCGGTACCGCTAGGCCGTTCATGGATGGCCGTTGGGTGATGAAACACGGGTTCCAAGGTTCGATGATGATCGCAATGGAATTGGGCCTGGGGACGTGGCTGTTCGCAACGATGAAGGTCCGTTGTTTCAATTATCCCACCTGTAAAGTTCAGAGGGCAAAAAAAAAAGTTTGTTCATCTTTATCGATTGCGATACGCAAGCTTCGTCTCTGAAGCAAGAAGCTGCACGTTTCGGTCGCTGGACCCTGGCCTGTGCTGGTTGGTTGATTAGTTGGGGGGGATATAGGGCGGAAATTTTGTTTGGAGCTCGACTGGGCGTACTTGGGGTTGTTTGATGTGCAAACGTGTTTCTGGAAGCACGTTTGATGTGTATGCGTAGGGCTGCGACGCGCGCATTACCACCGAGCACACCGACGGTCGCAAAGTTGGTCACAAAGTTATAACACGCTGCGCAACCTGATTTCTCTCCAAGAAGAAGAAGTCGTCGTCGTCGTCGATGGGACGGGCCAGCAGCTTGCATACAAAGTAGTATGGCCAGCAGCAAGCTTTCTGCCATGCATTGGGGTGCATGGTTACCTCGGCCGGTCCTCGATCGGCATATTAGGTACCGGGCATTACGATCGGGAAGCGTTGACATTCCGTCTCGTGTTGTCTCATGTCATCGGCTATGCAACGCTTTGGTAACGCTTCAAGCATCATCGAAGTCGTGGATGGGATGGGGGGAGGGGGGGGGAACGTGAGGCACATGTCACACTGCGGACCTTTACTGCACCTGGGTATGACATGCAGATGCGTGCGTGCGTGCATGTCCGTTGCTTATTTGGGACAGTGCCGGGGGTGGAGAGGGAGATGGAGAGAGAGAGTGGGTGTGGCATGTCGAGGCGGGTTTCAAGTTGCGAGTCGGGTCCGCTATGCCACGCTGCAGCGGATCCGCAAGCTCTTTGTGGTAGCTGTCACCCATTACAAGTCAGCCAATTGCGGCCTTGCGGTCGCTTACGATGTGGTGGTGCTCGAGGACCCCCACTTGAGTCCTCGGTATCGGGCCTTTTCTTCTCTTGTCGATAAGCTGTGGGGGGGTTTTGTTGCGATTAGAGTCAAGTTTATGGCACGGGAGGCTGGCAGTAAAACATCACTTGTTCATTGCGTGTGTTGGTAAGAGCTGATGAGGTTCTTGTCTGGCCGTTGCTTGGAGGAGAGTGTTTCTATGAAAGGAAAAGTCTCGCGAGTAAGTCTCATCGTATCAGCGGGCTACAGATTGCTGTGACATTGGAGAGGTACGCTTTCTCTTCTGGTCGCATGCTACAACTTCTCCGTGAGCATGCGTTGGCAGGCATTTCATAGCAACACGTCCTATTCTCCCATTCTCTACGCACTCGGTCTCGTATCCTTCACGTTCACATTGCACATGTCGCGTCGAAAGCTTCCATGACATCGCAGCTCGTTGTCTCTTTCTATACCCATCTCCCTCTGCCTCTTCCTCTCGCTTGGCCAAGTCAATTCCCCGCTGATGGAACAAACTGCTCTTCTTGCCTTTTCACGCCACTTGCATCTATGCGAGGAACTGCATCATGTGGCTTCTACCCATGGTCTAGAACGAATCTACAAGTCGGATCAGCTCTTTCCCATTCAAATTTCATCTTTCCGAGACTTTCTGCATGATCGTGGCTGGACAAGTTACTCACAGGGTCTCTTATCTCCTTTTTCTTTTTTCCATATCCATCCATCTTTGCAAACTTTACATCATGTGGCTTGGAGAGTCTTAACAGGGGTCCTGTCCTTCCTTCCTTCCTTCTTTCGTATCAGTCATCTATGTGAGATTCGGCGTTCATCGTGGCGGACTTTGGCGTCATCGTGGCTTGAACTCACACAGGGTCTCTTTCCTTTTTACTTGCTTTTGCGGGTATGGGAGGTGTGGGTATAGTGGGTCAAAGTGGATGTGAGGAAATGAGGCTGTTTCGCCCTCGTGGGTGTGCACTGTCCCGTCGTTCCGACAAAAGAAAAGATGGGGAGGCGTCGTGGAGGTGTGGAAGGAGATGCGTGGAGGTGAGGGGCTGGATTTCAACACATTTAGCACTCGGTTGTTCTTGGCTTTCGACTGGCTTGGGTCCATGGTAGCGGAACGTCTTCACTACCCCCATGTCAAGTCGGTTTTTATCGTGGGGTGAATTGTCAACGCCAAAGCAAGGCGACATATCGCGGTCGAAACAAGTCGATGTGATAATCTCGATGCAGGTGTATTTTCAAATCCTTTCATTTCCAAGACGCCATTTCATTGCGGTTGAGACGTTACCGTCACCTGTGGATCGAGGCGAAGCGTCGGTAGGGAAGCCTCATGTACCAGGATGAACTGGAAAATACCAGAGACAGTTGTTAGGTATAACAAGGTATTTCCTTGGAACCTTGATGGTGGCCTTGTATCGCTACCAGACGAGAACAGATGATGAGAAAAGCATGAATAGGGATAAATATCAGAGGGTATCGCAGCCTTCCACAAGACACCAGCGCCATGCAGATTCAAGCCAGCCACCCATCCAGCATCGTATACTACATCAAGACCCATAACAGCCCAGTCATACCACGTCCAAACACGGAATTCCTCCTGCTCAGTCATCTTTCTTATCATCACCATCGTCATCGTCATCGTCCTCCGTCTTCCCCGGCACAGTCTCCATTTCAACCTCGCCCTGCACGTTCCCCTTCCTATCTCTCGTGGTGATCCTGTACTTGCCCCCCTCCCAGAGATCCTTGAACGTAAGCTCCTTGGTCCTCCCCAAACTCTCAATAGCGCCAATACGTTCCAGCGTCGCTTCCAAAAACTCCTCGAACCCGGGTTCTGCGCAGATTTCATTAAAGGCGCGTTGCATGGGAACAGAGTCTGCGCGAACGACGGCGTGCGAGTCGATGGAGAAGATGGAAAGGTCGTGGTGTTGGCGGATAAAGTCGGAGCGTGTCATGATGAAGCGGGCGCGGTGGAGGGGAAAGGAGGGCAGGATGTGGCCGGCTTTTGGGTCGTAGTTTGCGTCCATTTCGTGGTACTTTTTGTAGAGGGCATTGGCAAGGACCATTGCTGTGGACTGTTTTGGTTAGTCGAATGTCAATGAGCAAGAGAGCTTGTGTGTACATACCGCGTATTTCTGCTGGTCCATGACGTCGTCGTCCATCTCCTCGCCTAGGATGGCGCAGTTGTTTAGGAACCAGATTTTCTCCATTTCGCAGATGGTGTTGCATTTCTCGACCATGTTTTCCGACTTGGCTACGCGGTTGAGAAAGGTCAGACGACCGCCGACTTTGTCGTATACTTCTTCCAGAACAGAGTCTTGCACCTTTTCGCCGTAGTACTTCATCCGGTAGTTCCTCAGGGCTTGCATGGCGCGGTCTTTGGTCAGATCCTTGATCTGATGTACTTCCATGCGCGTTGCGTATTGCTTTAGTCTTTCAAACACCCAGTACTTGTCTGAATTGATGATGACGGTTGCGAGGTTGGCGGCAGCCCACTGCTCTGCGCGCTGCTGAATGAGTTCGAGAAGGTCCCTACCATCCTCGTTGTCCCGAATGAGATGTGCGGAGTTGATGATGAGAATAAGCGGTCTTCCAATTGTGGCACGGCGCCTCAAAGCCACCTTTTCTAGCTTGTTGAATGCTCGCTCAATGTCGAGGATGGCGCCCGCGTCGCGAGGTCCACGGATGGAGAACAGCGAGCCAATGTTGTCTTCATGATACTCAAAATCGAGACATCGGCCAAGTCGGACACGGAAGACCTCTAGATCTGCATGTGCCTCCATCATGGAGCATCCTTCACCATTGATCTTATCCATGGCATCGATGAGCATAGACGTCTTGCCGGTGCCCTTTTCGCCGAGGAGCAGGTGGTAGCGGCCTTTTGTCTGGCCCCAGACGATTTTATCAATCTTCTCCTGCTCGTCACGCGGAATCCAGCGATCATAGTCCTTGTCGTCACCGTCCATGCCTTTGGTGACTTCTAGTCGCGTGGGCTCACCGGCTTTGGGCATCTCCTTTCCCGTTGCTGCAAGCTCTAGCACGGGATCGCCTTCCCGGAAAGCGTTCTCCATCTTTTCGAGAACATTCCATTTGTAGTACTTGGTGTAGCCAATGCCGACACATGCTAGGATGAAGATGCTGGCTCCGGTAGTGGCAGCAGCCTCGAACATTTTCCACGCCGTGCTTTTCCAGGCAGCCTTTTTCGCCTCGCGCTTCCCCTCGTCCGCCTCTTCCTCGTCCTGCTCTACGGCATCGTCAATTGGGTTTGGCGTATCATTGCCAGGAGTCGGCGGACCGGATTGGCCGCTTAGAGCGCGCGCCACCGATGGCTGACACAGCCTTGTTCTTCGCAGCAGCGGCCCAGCCTGCTGGGACCGATGTGCAAAGGGCCGTCGTGTCAAGGCGGCATGAGAGCGCGCAACACATCGTAGCATTAACATTATTAGGGCCGGCGCGCGTTACGCCGGGTGTCGCGTGCTTCTCTCTACACGTGGCAAACGCAGGCGCCTGTGCACCGTCCAATGGACCAGCGAGCGAAGGAGAGTGGAACGAGAGACGGAGAGACGTGAAAAGAAGCGAGGGTGCAGAGGGGCGGGAAAGGCGTGGAGGAGAGGGACGCCCAAGGAGGCGCCGCGGCCTTGTTACGCTGGTGTTGTGACAATTTCCCGCAGGGGCCAAGTGCGAGTGCCAAGGGCGGGCAGGGAGCGCGACAGCATGGTGGAGTGGTGGTGCACTGGTGCACACTCGTCTCGTCCATATCGATAACCCGCCATGTCTGGTGCAATGCGACCTTTCCACTCCCTCGCGGCAACATGGGGGCCGTCTGTCCGATGACATGTGTGTGTGTATGTGTGTGTGTGGGTGTGTGGTGGTGGCCTCGGAAGCGGAGGGCGAGCTTAGCGGACCATCCCGGCGCCCTCGAGAAAAATATTCTGGAGATGTGCACCGGAGCAGTCCCCTCTCTCCCAAACCCTCGACGCATGTCATTGTACATTAATGCGCCTGTCCTGTACACTCCCTCGCTTCCTTGGACCGATTCCCTCTTTGCCTAGTCGTTCCTTGCCGGCGTTGTAGTGCTTCTCGACAGACAGACAGACAGACAGACACATCCCACGCCCGCCATCATGGCCGCTAGTACCAATGACGCTTCCAAGTCTGGTGAGCTTCCCGCGCCCGCACACGACACCAGCCGTCGAGTGGAAAATTTCTCAGGGCGCAATACACACCCGCGCTGCTTGTGGGCACAGCATGGCTAACACCAACGGTACCGCAGAGGTCGAGCAGACGCCCACCAAGGACGTCCCGACCGACGGACAGACTGAGGGCACAGAGGAACATGGCGCTGGCCAACAGCCAGACAGTATGTCCCTTGGCTCGTTGCACGAGCAGGCAGATGGATTAACGTGTTCCAGACATCTTCCATGTCACCATCAAGCTGCCTCGTGAGCCCTTTGAGATGCCCATAACGGTGCGTGTATACAAAACAAAACATGGTCAACCAAAACTCATTTCCGCCAGATCTCGACGGCCGAGCAGGTGCAAGATCTTCGTCAGAACATCATCGAGACGCCGCACACGTTCCAGTACTCGTGCTTCCACCTAGAGCACGACGGCCAGCGGATCAACGATTACGTCGAACTCTCCGAAGTCAAAGGACTAAAGGCCGACTCAGTCCTCACTCTGGTCGAGGACCCGTACACCGAGAAGGAGGCGCGCTTACATGTTGTCCGCGTACGCGAGCTCATCGGCGCGGCTGGTGACCGCACCGATGCGCTGCACGGCATCATGGCCGGACTGTCACTGCACGACACTGTGGGACACGAGCAGATGTCCAAGCCCAAGGCAGATGGCCCCGAACAGTCTCCACTGGCCGACTACGACTTCAAGGCATCCGGTGCCATCAAGACCCTGCTGCCGCCGACCGACGAGGCCGCGCCCAAGACGATCAAATCCATTGCCGTATCCCCTTGGAATCCCCCGCCATACCACCTCCGGTCCAAGGGTCACCTGCTGTACCTAGTAGTCACCACCAACGAGAACGAGCAACATCACATCACAGCCCACGTCTCTGGTTTCTACGTCAACAAGTCGTCAAATGCCAGCTTCGATCCGTTCCCGCGACAGCCACCAAAGGACAAGCACGCACACTCGCTTCTGACCCTACTCGAGGAGCTGTCGCCCTCGTTCCGCTCCTCGTTCCAGGAACTGCTCGAGCACAATGCGAAGAAGGAGTTGCTTACCATCTTCCAGCTCTCCAACGCCATCCCTGCCAACCCCTGGTTAGTACCCCCACCCACCTCGTCCCTCACCCCACATCAGCCAGATCTCGCGCGTACACAGGAGAGCTACCTGATCTCGGGTGTTGAGAACACCGAGACGCTCCGTGACTGGAATGAAGAGTTCCAGTCGACGAGGGAGATGCCAAAGGAGGCTGTCCACGACCGCGTGTTCCGCGAGCGCCTTACCTCGAAGCTTTTCGCCGACTACAACGATGCTGCAACTCGCGGTGCCATGTTGGTAGCACGGGGCGAAATCGCGCCTCTCAACCCTACCGAGGCCAAGGATGCGCAGATTTTTGTGTACAACAACATCTTCTACTCGTTTGGCGCTGACGGAGTGGGTACATTTGGTGCCGAGGGTGGCGACGAGGCTGCACGCGTAGCCGTGGGCAAGGATGTTTTTGGTGTCCGCGCCGTAAACAACCTCGACATCCAGAACCTCTTCACCTCTGGCACCGTCGTGGTAGACTACCAAGGAAAGCGTATCGTCGGTCAGAGCATAGTGCCCGGAATCTTCAAGCAGCGCGACCCCGGAGAGCACCAAATCGACTACGGTGCGGTTGAGGGCAAGGAGATTGTCGCCGATGACAAGTCCTTTGTCCCGCTGTTCGAGCAGCTCTCCAAGGCGCTGCGCGTCAAGAAGCATCCTGTTTGGGACAAGGACAATGTCCGTCACGAGCTTGAGGGAAGCGTGGAGACCAAGGGTCTGATTGGCACAGACGGCAGGCGGTACGCTTTGGACCTCTATCGCCTCACACCTCTCGATGTGGCCTGGATAGAGGCGCACTGGACTGAGCCCAGCACGGACAATGAATCGAAGCCGACGGACAAGGACTACCCCCACCGAATGACCACACTCCGTCCCGAGCTCGTAGAGTCGTACGGCAGGCTCAAGCTGCGCGAGTACGTCAAGAACGAAATGGCCAAGAAGACGACAAACAAGGACGAAGCCCCTGCGAAGGAGGCCAAGGCTGAAGAGAGCTCATCAGAGGAGGAATCCGACGAAGAGGAGTCTTCGGAGGAGGAATCTTCTTCGGAAGAGGAAGACTCTGATGAGGAGGAGGAGGAGGATGAGAAGAAGAAGGAGAAGACGCCCAAGGCCAAGAAGCCCACAAAGGCGGAGAAGAAGGCCGCGGAGAAGGCTGCCAAGGTTGCAAAGAAAGATGCAGAGAAGAAGCCCGATGCCGAAGACCCAGAGCAGGAACGGGTCGACATTTCCGGTTTCTCGTTTGCGCTCAACCCTGATGTCTTCTCTGGCCAGAACCCGCAATCCGACGAGGACAAGAAGGAGTGGGAAAAGGACGAGGCCGAGGTCCGCGCTGCTTGCGAGCACCTCACGTCAGAGGTCATCCCCCGTATGATCCAGGAACTCAAGGAGGGCGAAGTCGGATTCCCAATGGATGGCCAGTCTTTGAGCAACCTCCTGCACAAGCGAGGTGTAAACATCCGCTACCTCGGAAAGCTCGCCGAATTGGCTGACAAGCCCGATCCAAGGCTCCAAGCTTTGAAGCGTCTCATCATTCAGGAGATGATTGCACGTGGTTTCAAGCACTTTGCCAACTCCAAGCTGCGAAACGTGTCTGCGCCTTTCGCAGCACCAGCTGCTGCTCATCTCCTCAACTGCTTGCTCGGCGCTGAAGTCAGCGCCAAGCCTGTAGCTGAGTGCGACAACAACCTCAAGGCCATGTACCCCGAGGACGACTTCAGCTTCGAGAAGCTCACACCTGAGACTCTGAAGAAGGAGGTGCTCGCACAGGTTGCCCTGCGATACCGCTACAACCTGGGAGAGTCGTGGATCGAGTCAGGCAAGGAGCTGCAGATGCTCCGTGAGGTCTCACTCAAGCTGGGTCTTCAGTTGGAATGCAAGCCGTACGCCTTCACCAAGGCGGCGTTTGAGGCAAGCGCTCCGGCTGAGAAGCCCGCTGCGCCGCAAACAAACGGCCACTCCACATCTTCTAGCAAGAAGAAGAAGAACAAGACCACCCCGCCAGTACGCACAGCTAGTCCCACTGTCGCCCTTCCTCCCCAGACCTTCCATGCGGATGACATCTTGAACATCGTACCTGTCATCAAGGAAGCTTCGCCTAAGAGCTTGTTGGCTGAGGAGGCACTGGAAGCTGGCCGCATGTCCATTGCCCAAGATCAGAAAGAGCTTGGACAGGAACTGCTTCTCGAGTCTCTCCAGCTACATGAGCAAATCTACGGAGTCCTGCATCCTGAGGTTGCCAAGGCCTACCACACCCTGTCTAACCTCCTCTACAGCCTTGACGACAAGGTATCGGCTCTTGAGCTTGCACACAAGGCTATCATTGTGTCTGAGCGCACTCTTGGTGTAGACCATGCTGACACTGTGCTTGCCTACCTCAACGTCGGTTTGTTCGAGCATGGCTCGGGTAATACCACAGCTGCTCTGATCTACGTGCGTCACGCACTCGAGCTATGGAAGATCATCTATGGACCTGACCATCCAGACTCCATTACCACTCTCAACAACGCCGCCGTCATGCTGCAAGCCGCAAAGATGTACCACGAGTCCCGACTCTGGTTCGAAGCATCGCTTGCTGTTTGTGAGGACGTCTGCGGCAAGAACTCGATCAACACGGCTACCCTGCTGTTCCAGACCGCCCAAGCTCTGGCTCTTGACAAGGACATGCGTGGTGGTGTCAACCGCATGCGCGAATCCTACAACATCTTCAAGGAGGTTCTCGGTGCAGAGGACCGCAACACCAAGGAAGCAGAGAGCTGGCTCGAACAGCTCACTCATAGCGCCGTCTCTCAAGCCAAGCAGCTCAACGACCTCGCCAAGACCCGCATTCGCCGCATGCAGCTCCCCGGTCGCAACCCCCTTCGACCGGCTGCCGCGACGCCTTCTGCTAGTGACGCTGCCGTGGCTGCTGGTAGCCAGCGAACTGGAAGTAGCCGTGTTGACCAGCGCAAGATTGAGGATTTGCTCAAGTATATTGAGGGAGACTCGCAAAAGGCGCCAAGCAAGAAGAAGACACAGACAAACCCTAGGAAGAGGTAGATGCTGTGCTGTTTCTGCATTTTGTTTGTTGCGAATAAGCTGCTACTCCAAAAGTTTTGCTGTAGTCTGCGCGAACGACCTGTATCATACTTGAGCTGTTCGCACGACATGCTTCCGGCAGCTTTCACGAACCTGATGCGCTTTTTCTCTTTGGGCTTTTGGCATGGCTTGCATCTTTGGAGTTTTCGGGAATGGTGGTGAGATGGAATATCTTGACGACATACCGGCGACACAAAACTCTTCCTTGCTACACTATAAGATAGATTAGGGCGGCTGGGTAAGGACAAAAGTTACGTCGGATGTATATGGGCTGGCAAATAAGGGGGGGAAATGGATGGGATGAACGACGAATGACTAGATGTTTGTACTCAATATCAATGCAAGAAGATCTCCTCTTTGTAGATGGTGATGAGATGTGAGGCTTGGACAAAGAGAAGGGTAAGGTTGAGGAGGTGGAGGATTGGAGGGAAGATTATCAGTGCCCCCGCCATATCGGTAAGAATTCCGGTAAAGGGACAATGGCTAATACCTCCAGCCTGAATATATCGATGGGTATGAAAAGTGCCATGCAGAAGTTTGGCCTAAAGTGCTTGAACAGATACGGGATACGGGGTGGTGTATAGAACATGGACGACAAATAACTATATATACTCAAAACCCATCAATGGAAAAATTTACCTCCTCTTTACAGTTGATGTTCAGTAACGCATGTGGAGCTGATATGAAGAGGCAGACAGTTTTACCTGGCCTTGTCCCCCTCGGTCCATTACCATACCGCAGAAGCTCCACTCAAGCTCTTCCCTCTCGGCACATCGCCGTCCGAACCAAGCTCCAGATGACAACCCCTCCAAAGCTATACAAAGCTTCCCCTCCCTCTCACCCCCCGCCATAGCGATCCCCAGAATTTTCCCCAAGGCCAAAGACAATACAACAGGGTTTTTATAAATCCAGCCAGCTCGCTCGCATACGCGCCTCGCCAACGGAGAAGAGATTAGAAGTGGAAGTAGGAGAAGAAGAAGAAGAAGAAGAGGAAGAAGAAAAAAAAGTGGGAAGAGAGATATGGCGTCAAAAGATAACCAAGGACCCCGGCGGATCGGGCAATGGCTGTACCTTCGGCCAGAGTGTATCGACGAGTATAAAAAGTGTCATGCAGCGGTTTGGCCCGAGGTGTTGGAGCAGATCAAGGATAGTAATGTTAGAGATTGTATGTTGCGTCTTTTCTCTTTTACGTATTAGATGACACACACACACACACACACACACACACTAACACTGAATAGACTCCATATTCCTCTCCCTCTCGCCCCGACCAACACTCTTCGCCTCGTTCAAATACGTAGGAAACGCTTTCGACAAAGACATGGCACGCATGGCCGCCAACAAAAAAGTTCAAGAGTGGTGGGCAATGACGGATGGTATGCAAGAGTCGCCTATCGAGGGAGCACAGGGGAGTGCAAAGGGACCGGGGTGGTGGGGACAAACTGAGGAGGTGTTTTACGTGGAGTGAAGGACACGCGTCTTCAGCTACCCAAAAAAGTGAAATAATTTGGTATCAAAAATGAGCTACCGGATATTGTGTCGCCCCATTGACAATTCTCATGCGTCCTTCCGTCCAAGGGAACCAGGAATAAAATCTTGGTCTCCTTTTCGCTCGTCTTCTACGCTGCGACACTGATGACAAACGTGCCACGCAACCAACTCTTCCCATACTAATACATTTCCCGACTAACCCCCCACACGTCACCCTTGCTCTTTCTGCGCAACGTCTACAACGGCTCGTAGTCCGCACTCGTGTCTCCAACCCATCCATACCACAGCGCAACCACAGTATTCGCCGCAACCCACACGCCCGCATACCCAACCGCACCAACAACATCGGTGCCAATGAGCGTCATACACCGTTGAACTGTGCCGGCGAACAAGAACGCATTGAGAATAAGCGTCTGCTGGATCAGCGTCCTCGTCCTCTTGCTGAAGTTGTACAAGTTGTGTTCGAGCGTCTTGGGCAGGGTTGCGGTACTCGGGTCGAACTCGTCAGCCGGTGTCTGTGCACCTGACCGCTGAGCCGCAAATGAAGGGTTGAGCAGGAAAGCCTTGGCGCTGACACCGACCACGATGGTCTTGATGAGGATGGACACGGGGGTTTCCAAGTGCGCGGCTTCCAGCGTTGGGATATCGAAGTACTGGACGAGGAAGGTGTTTAGGAGACCGCTCTTCAGGCCGCCCCAAAGAATGGTGACGTAGACGCCTGCTGCGAGCATCGAGGAAGAGACTTGGACTTGCACGCTGTTGAGGAGGAAGCGGTTGCGTAGGGGTTCGTTGTTCCTGTGGACGATTGAGCGTGGGCGGAGGAGGTACGTGGGCACGGCAAAGGAGAGGACTTCAATGGAGATGTTGGCTGCGGCGGTCAAAGTCGAGATTTCGTAGAAGGTCGTAAGGAGGTATGTAAAGGGCGCGTAGGTAAGGACGGTAAGCGCCGTGACATCGTAGACTGTCAATCATATCCATTAGCCGTGCTCATTTTTTCAACAACAGAATTGTGCGCAATCTTACAGTCGTAGCTGAAATACCACGTCATCCAAACAGTCAAGAAGCGCATCGCGATTCGCGCGACAGGCGAGTAGAACGACGTGACATCGTCCTCGCTCGGCACCTTGCTTACAGCGCCCAGCTCGGGTTGCAGGAAGTTGGCGGTGAACTCCCAGAGCAGCATGTTGATGCCCATGTTCAAGCTGATGAGAATGGGCACGCGCAGCGCCGTGGGGAGACGCGATCGTACGGGCGCGCGTGTCGCCTTGGGGACGACATCTGGCGCTTGGCGCTCAATGACTGCCGTGGGTGCCATTGGTCGCGTTGTGTCGCGTTGTCAATGTGTGGGTGAAGGAGTATTGATGTTGATGTGGGCGCAGGGCTGGGATCGGTCGCGCGCCTCGGTGGGGAGAATGGATGGGTGATGGCAGGCAGGAAGCTTGAGTTGGAGCTAGCGCCGACACACTTTGTTTTGGACCTGCGTCACCGCGGCGAAAATAGCGAACAGTGTCCGTGCACGGCGAGAGGTCATCGCCCAACCGCTTGATCCATTGTGCTGACCAGAGCATGATACACAACACAGTCAGTTATTTCGACGGGCTGCGTCGAGGTTGGACTTGACCCGGGACATGAAAAGTCTATTCACTCAGCATAGGCGCGAGATGGTAATCAAAGGCATGGCATCTTGGTTGTGAATAACATCATCCCAAGTCCTCCATTAATCAATCATATTTACAATCGTGCATACTATGCGTAAAAACGTTCCATGCGTCCTCTAGACGAGATACCTAAAGTCTCCCATCTTCCTCTTGCCCTCCTCGACACTGACGCCCTCGACAGCAGCAGTCTGCTCGGCGACATCACCGTGCACAACCCAAGCGTCAGTGCCATCATCCAACCGCTTGTTCAAGCGCACCAGGATCATCTTGAAGATGAAGCACCCAGCGATCGTAACACCAAACATTGCCGTGACAACACCGTAGCTGTTCCTGTACCCGTTGTCTGACATGTTCCAGACATACGACCCAGCGATGTTTCCCAGCTGCGAGAACGCGTTGATCATAGCGATGGCGACAGCGCGCTTGGCCGGTGGACGTGGGAACGATGACGAGATCCAAGAATAGAAGACGATGAATCCGGCGTAGGACGACGCTTGGAGGAACAAAGCGACGTAGCGGCCAGCTGTATTCGAGGTAGCCATGGAGATGACGAATCCAACAATTCCCAGTAGAATTGGACCAACAATGTGCCAGAAGCGCTCTTGCTGACGGTCGGCGTGCCACGCGTTGATGAGAGATACAATGCAAGCGAATGCCCACGGAGGTGCAGACATGAGCAGCGTGGTAATGTATCCGAATCCTAGCGTGCGAGTGAGGGTTGGGAAGAAGGCGTTGAACGACAGGCCAACAACGTATGCGGTAAAGGTAAGCATCATGACGTAGATCTTGACATCCTTGACCGCCATGTAGAGACCAGCAAAGGCGGATTCCTCGGCGGAATCTTCATCCGCTTCGCCCACATCCTCTGTCATGCGTAGGACGGCTACTGCACGCTCTTCCTCGGTGAAGCCCTTGGAGTTGTGCGGGAGATCCGGGAGGATCCATATCGCGCTAATGGCAATAGCCATCGTCGCCGCACCCTCGATCCAGTACAACCACCTCCACGCTCGGTGGCCGAGGACGCCTTCCATGTTGCCCAGTACAGCGGCTCCGACGAGCGAGGAGAAGGCGTTTGAGATGAGGTTTCCACAGAAGAGAATGGCGTTGCGGAGTGTGAGTTCGCGGCGCGTGTACCACTTTGAGAGAATGAGGAGCGCTCCGGGCAGGAAAGCAGCCTCGACGAAACCGATGAAGAAACGGATTGCTACCATGCCGGCAAAGTTGTGGACGTTTCCAGAGAGCGTGGAGATCATGCCCCAGATCATCATGACGATGGCAATGTAAAGTGATGGCCGAGGTATCTTGTTGATGATCATGTTCGATGGCACCTGCATCAGAATATATCCAACGTACAGGATACTCAGACAGGTCGAGTACTGGGTAGGACTGAGATTGAGATCCTCTTCAAGACCACCGAGACGCGCCGCGGCAATGTTGTTTCGGTCAAGATCTGGGATCAAAGCATTAGCAAATGAACCAACTGCGTTCGAGAGCAGTAACTAGACTTACAGTTCATAATGTAGATCAAAACGAAGAGCGAACACCTCGCATCCAACTTGCGCTTCAACTTCTTCTCCACTTCCTGCCGCCTCTCCGGGCTCATGTTGGCGGCGAGACCACCAGGTTTCGTGACGTGCTCCGAGACCTGGGCAGCATCATGGGCGGAGATTTTGTCGTCTGAGGGGTATTGTGTCGACGCCATCTTCGCGATCCTCTTGTCTTGTTTTGCAACGGACGAGATGCGGGATACCTCGATAAACGTCTCCCAACTCTGGGGTCCCCTCTTAATATAACAAAAAGTCGGAGATGCCGACTCCTACCCACTTTCGCTGCGGGCCTCCAGATTGTTACCACCCTACCCCACTCTCTTGGCCTGCATCAACCAAACACCGTTACAACGCCCCAGTCATTTCATCAAATTTTTCTAGTAAACCGCTGTGTTGGATAAGGCGCACGACTCAAGCCATGCGTGGAAGAGCGCGGCGATAGTTGGCGTCTTGCCCGCATACGGGCTCCTCCCCGCATTGGCCGTAGTCGTCCATTGGATAGAGGCAAAAGTATTTGACTCGTTCCCCAACACTTGGCCCGGGGTTTTGGCGACGACTTGACATGCCCAAGGATTTGAGATTGGCCAGGTGCGCGGGGTGGTGCGTCGCATCCGTGGCCTTGGTTCTCGACACGCGACACGCAGCGCCCGGTAATAGAATCCGGCTTCTGTGCAGCCCCAGGTACGTGGTTCATACACCGAGCCGATCTCTTGCGAGCAGCATCCGATGGCCGCGCTTGTGCGTTAACGCATCCCGAAGCGAACTACCCAGTGCCGCCCCTCAACAACTGGGACGGCAACGGGGTTCTGCACGACAATTTTAAGCCGCAAGTCTGACGTCGTAGTTGCATGCGAGTCTGGAGTACTGTATTCCGGAGAGGTCGCACTAAGCAGGTTGGAGTGGAGGACCCCTAGATACAGAAGGCTGATTCGCTAGATCCTGCCATCCTGCCCCAGACCACCCACCTCCAACCTCCATTGCGGAGACGGCATTCCTCCAATGCACGCTTTTTTCTCCGCTCACATGAGCCGCACGTTCACCGCTCTGGCCTTACCATTAGAGGCTGGAATGGCTGCATCTGGACATACGACCGGTCGTACGTAACGCGTCCGTAAAAAGCCGGTGTGGATTCCGCGGCAAAACCTCGGACCAGAGGTCGAGTGGGGGTCGTCGCAGGCATGGTGACAGACAGTGGTGTGATAGTGATGGCTACCGAGAGCTTTTCGTTCCCCCGGGTTTGGCAATGGGGACCGAGCCTTCTCCATGAAACAAGCGCAATTGGGGCCCAGTCTTGTCGCGTTGGGACGCGCTGACTGGAGAAGCGGAAGAGCACGCCGATTTTTGCTTTTGGTAGCAGTAGTACATGGTAGTACCCACTTCGCTCCTTGATAGTCCAGACACATTTCTAATCTCTAGTCAGTGAGGAAGCCTGGGGCGCAATGAGTGGTGCTTTATACGCAGGGGTGTCGGGTGAGAATGTGCAGACCAAAGAAGAGAATGAACATTGAATTCTTGTTGATAACCTTTTGGACACGGATGCTTTTGAAAGCGTCTGTTTCTCGTTTTGCTCGCCCGGACATGCGAAGACGTATTGGGGACTTGGATCTCTGGGAATGATCGACGCACGCCATGAGTCAATATCCATGTACCCTTTGGACAGGCACAGCTCCGACACAAGGCTCGGCCACGGCGAGTGAGCCTCGGTTTTTGAGAGACTGGACTCGAAGAGTGGGATCTGGATGAGGAGGTTCGCGATCAAAAAGACAGCTTTATACTTGGCCGAGCCACGAGGCTGATGTACTCTCCATCAAATTGAGTGCACACTGCTCTTGGATCACGATACCTTGGAATTGGACGCCAGAAACGAGTCGGAAGAGGAGCACACACATGAGCTCTCTTTTCGTTCAGACAGTACTGACATCATTCTCCGACATTGGGAATTTACTAACAACAAGCACGCGACGTTGCCAGTCATGCTGTAAAGATAGGATTATGGAACTGATGTCCTCCACGGAGCAGTCTCCTTTGGATAAAATTTTACTTTCTTGCTCAATCTCCTAGTTATGGTGCTGATATTTCCGAAAACATCCCTGCTTTATTGCTTTTTTTTGTAACTTTCGACGACGCCTTTGATCGGCAAAGTTGTCTCGGTTTCGGCCTCCTTATGAGAAGCGCACTACGTTGGTGGGTATCGTGTTGAACTTGGCATTACCGGACGTTGACGGCCGTAGAAATGTGTAGTGATGAGGAACATGCCTAGCTATACGTCCTTAGCTTGATAGACTTGGACCCAGCGATCGGATAGCAGCCGCGGTCGAGAGGTTGAAGACCGAGACTAAAGTGGCAGGTGAGAGCGGAGTAGACGTTGACTATTACATCATTAGCCTTTTCATCCTCAACACACTCTTTCATCCTCGACACTCCTCACCCATTCCCAAGAACACGGTGCCTAGGATTCCAAAGCACATGTCGCTAGTCGGGCCGAGGGGCTTACGAGCACTATACCCAATGTCCCCATCATGACCTAGAACCCTTAAGCTCTTGACGTCCTGAGCAAAGTCGATACAGTGGTCCGGACCAATCCAGATGAACCTGTACGCGCCGCCGCACCCGTCTTTAGTGAAGGTTTGAGCGCGGACTTGCCAGGCGGCGTTGCTGTTGGGGTCTACAATGAGATTGACGTTGGTGTTGGCGATGTCGACGGTGGTGGAGAGAGCAGTAGGTATAGCGGTGCCTAGAGTGGCGATGAGGCCCAGAGGTAGGAGTGTGTTGGTGAACATTCTTGCTTGAGCTCAGGGAGGGTGGTAAGAGATTGTATGAGGTTAGTGCTTGTAGTTGGTGGAAGCGAGTGAATGAATGACTCTGGGTTGTGGGATAGAAAAGTGAAGAAGCTGAGTTGGGGGAAGAAAGAAGGTTGCAGTAGCCAGAAACCAAGCTACTTGTATACAGCGGATAAACGAATTTCGGAAGTTTCGTGGGTATCAGACACAAACACGTTGAGCTGACTTTCACATAAGCGAGGCTGAAGCACGTGCCTTTGTGTGACGGTGAGGCAGTCGCGACGCTGGAGGGAAACTGGATTACGGTGAAGCGGTGATTGTGGGAAGGTGCGGCTGATTGATGGGATGACCATGTTTGGCCATGTGTGCCACTAGCACGATAGCAGTGAGGTTGGGTTGAATGAGTTGGGAAGATGAGAGGTTTGTTTCGTACGGCAGCGATGAGGATGTGATGGTTTGGATAAGGAAAGTGGGTGAAAGTGACCACTAGTGTTACAGCCGTGGGATTGCTGAACATCACGGCAACAATACACTAAAGGACTTGCGCACAGCGGACTGATACATGGGAGCCTCGCATACGCTTGCTAGATGGCGATTTTCATCCTCAAGACATTCATAAGCCTGATAGTGTCACCCAGGGCACAACAGGTGCATGTAGCAATAGTATCTATTGTGAGTTTGGTATTATAACAACGCTCCATTGATGCGTTCCTCAAGCACCAAACGACTTCTTGTCTAACATGTCACGCCCTTCCTTATTCATTGACAGGCTTAGCACCTACATCTCATTAGCACAACACACACAAAACTTGCATTACAATACTCACCCAACATCCAGCCAATGCCCGATGCAAGCGCTCCAGTCGCAGCATTGGCCACCATATCCCTCCTCCTCGTACGCTCATGACCATCCATACTACCCGACTCACTGCCATCCATACTGACGCGACTCGAATTAAGCCCAGCATTTGAAGCAGCTTGTGTACTACCACGGAGTGGAAACGCCGTCTTGGAGAATGCTGCCGCTGCTCCCCGTGCTACATCAAAGAGACCGATTGGTGCTTCTTCCACAGCGCCCCGACCGACTTCGCGGCGGGGCTGTACAGTGATGGTGTCCATGTCAAAAGCACCAGGAAGCTTGCGGTCGGCTGCGTCGTTGAAGCGTTCTTCTGCTTCGGTTTCTTGCGCGAGGAGGTGCATCATCTCGGCCTCGCACTGCTGCCATACACCTAATACCTCTTCAAGATGATTAGGCGGGGCAAGCAAGAGCGCTTGTGAAAGTAGCTCCATTCGTTGCTCCAGTCTCCTCAAATCTGGGCGTGCTGCGTTACCAGCTTGTGACCAGGAGTTCGATGAAGTTAGCGATGCGTCGTATCGACCAGCCCGCAGAGCAGCCCGCCAAGCGACGTCTTCTGCCTCGTCTTCATGATCGTCGGCATCAACCGATCCGAATGAGAAGAAATTCGAGGACGTTGGCGGCGTTGGTGATGGGGTCGAGGGCGTGAGTCGGTTGACTACATACGAGTAGGCGGTCTCAAAATCGTCTTCCTCTAGTGCGGCCTCGATGGCCATTCCAATCACTCGTCGCTCTGCGGCAGCTTTCTTCCGCTCAATCGATGTGGCGTCCATCGGTACACTTCCTGTCTCCACGTCCATGATGGTTGACGGCATAGCGACTACTAGATTCTGACCAATGGAAACCAAGTCGTCCAGCTTGGTATAACTACCGCTGTTTTGTGATAGTAGCTTACGCACCAACGACAGTGGGTTAGAGCTCACTCGGATGTTGACCGGCTGGAAAGGTACGCCATGCTGAAGTATGAGTGAGTAGAATGACATGGCGTGGGTAGCTGTGAGCAAGGCTTGAAACCGTCCAAATCGCGATGAGGAAAAGTGAGGCGCGAATGCAGCAATGATATCGGCGGCACGCTTCATGCCGCCCCTGTTGCGGTTGCCATTGCTCGCATTGTCGTAGTGGTGCATGGCTGACGCAAGTACGACCTGTTCGACATCCGAAGCAAGAAGCGGTTGCTGGCCGAATCCTGGCTTGATGTACAGATCTATCGCAAGGGCGAAGTGGTTGCTCTCTAGAAGGGCTTTCAATACCTCTGTTTCCAAAGCCTTCCGCTCTAGCAAACCCAAGATACCTTGGGCTTGGCGATCTTCGTCGTGATTATCGGTGCCCCAGCTCCATAGCCACAACAATTCAGACCGGATGGTGGCCCACTGTTCGCTGTCCTTCTTGGAGCCGCTGTTTAGCGTATGAAGTACCTTTTGTAGTAACGATAGTTGCTCCGAGTAGTCATCCCGCAAAGACATCTTGGCGACCTCTCGAATGGATACTGGTTGCTGTAAAGTTGATAGGACACACGAGGAGAAGATGATAAGCTCGAGGATGCGGAATGCTTCAGATCCAGGCCGTGTGATGACATTGTCATGTTCCAGCAGGCGATCCTCTCTGAGTAAAGCAGTTGTCGAGTCTTGTAGCAGAGGATCTTTCAGGTCGTAGCAGGGTAGCAGGCCGACACCGATACTAAGATCTGGAGGTGGGTTGTAGTTTAGAAGGGTGCATATCCTTGTTAAGAGCGAATGTGCCGTTTGTAGGGTGTCAATATCGCTCTTGTCGACTAGGTAGAGACAGGCTAGAGCTGTTTGTGCGTATTTCATCTCCAGTTGTCGCTGTTGGTCGTCATTGACAAAGTCTCGTCCTTGTTCATAGCCACCCAGATCCATGTCCTCGGGGCCGTCCCACTCGGAGATGGTTGCAGTAACAAGTGCCAGATGGTCCTTTGACGTATGCAGCAGCCATTGAAACAGACAGTCCCAATCGTCTGGTTCATGGACCTGCTCATGCGCAATTGCGGCTCTCCGACCTTTGCGTGCGATTCGTCGCCTCTTGCGATCGTTCGCGCCACATAGCCATGGAGCGACTACACCCTTCAGGTCCCGTGCTGCATTATGTGTCTGTGTATCTGTTGCGTTCCTAGCGTGGGAAAGTTGGTGATCGATTGCACGTCGTCCTTGGAGCGACGCGAATTCGTCAAGCGTGGTAGCGGACGTCTGCGGATAGTACTCGTAGCTGAGGCGTAGAAGCGGGAGGACGGTCGATATAAACCATGTGCGCAGGTATTCGGAGTGGTCCAGAAAGGGCACCACGAGCTGGGGGACGAGATCTAATAGGCCCGTCTGCGCGTCAATTCGATGGGCGCGATGTATTACAAAGTGACTAAACAAGTCGAGCTCACTCTCTTCTGCGTAAAGAGGATGCACGACAGGCGGGACATCTAGCGCGTGCCTTCTCTTCTTCGCCCGTGAGTTGGAGAGTTGTTCGACAGAAGATAGGTCTAGAGATGCAGCGGGGCTTTCGCCGGGATACCGCGATCCAGTCGCCAGATCGTGCAGATATCCGCAATACGACGACGGCTCGCTCTCTTCGGGGAGGTAGTGGAGAACTATGCTCAGGGTAAGCTCAAGCGGCAGATCGCTGTCTCGGAGTGCTGTCAGCGCTCGTAACGCTAGGATGTTGGATTCGGTTGCATATTGTACGGCGAGGAGCACACAGTGTGACTGGGAGAGGTGCGACAGTTTCTGCAGCGCTGCCATGTCGACGTTGGGTGGGCTACAGTTGTGATTCGGCCTCCATAGTTGTCCTTGCAGCTTGCAAAGGACACGCCCGCGATGCGACAATTCGCTACGTCAACCGCCAAGCCCCTCTCTCGGGGGTCCGCTCACATGTCACCTGCGCAGTCTCCTTCACCCTCACGACACGACACGACAACGTTACAACTGCAATCCTGACTTGCAACGCTCAATAGAGCTTTCCATGCGAACAACATATCCCGGTCGATGTGTGTCGCGCAATCATCAGCTCATGCGTGTTTTTACTCTTCGCACGGACGAGGGTCCGACCACTCTTTTCTTCCAACGGATTTACGACAGCTCGCAGGTTTTGCAGTCATGTCAAGACAAAATACCTGCGGGAGCAAGAGCACATTAGAAGTAGTGGCAGACTGATGGTTGTAATGCTATGGACCTACGCGAACATCCGTCGCCAAACAAGTCGCTTGCGTTGGCCGCTTAGAAGCTGAGTCGTCTGTCTACGTAGTGCTATCCTATGCAGTCATTGCTTATCTGTATGAAAGACCGACTTACAGAACCTCTGGACGGAACAGAATAGGGCATTTGAGGTATGACATCTAGTATGGTTCGACTCTACACGCGAAAGCTACACGGTTCCGCACAGGGACTGACAAGCTGTGGGCCAGGACCCAGTTCCAATACTTTATGCTTTATAACCAAGGGTACCTGGACTCCTCTGGGCAGAGCTACGTTTTTCTTACCTACCGTTCTAAACAGATTGATTCCCTTTGAATTCTAGCCCGTCTAGGTATCTCCGTATTTGCGTACCGAGGCATCTGCGAGGTTCGCGGTGCCTGATCGACGGCGGTGCACGCCCCTCGCTTAGCGCCCGCATCGTCCGACGTCGCGTCCAAGGGCACCGGCGACGACTCTTCCTCCTCAAGCTTCTGTGCTACAACTTCTCACCGCCCATCCTTCTACTGTACCGACAAAATGTATGTTTAGGCGTCAGAAATGAGTGATCGACAATCACAATCCGGACCGAAACCTCTTTGAGGAACAAAAGCGCAAATAATGTAGTTGACATCCGTTCGCCTTCACTAACCACCGCCAAGCCGACGTCAAACATGCAGCGTTTCCACCACCGAAACAAATATGTAGCAGCACACTTGTCAATTCAGCCCGTAGAGTTGCAGATCAAGCTTCGATGCCTGAGCTTAAAGCGATTACTTAGGAGATGGCTGCCTGGCCTCTTTCTTGACTTCCACATCCTCACTCTCCTGTACATTCTTGATACCCTGGCTCGGTCCATTCTCTGCGCGTGCGCCCACTACAATCTTTATTCACCCATTCTTTTTAATATTCTGATACGAATCCTCAATGCCAGCCATGTACATTGATACTGTGGCCGCGAACAGTCGGTCCTCAAGGCCTCAGATCATCATTGAGCCGTCACCGTACAACAATCGCTCGACACCACTTTTAGAGGCTTTCGTGAACCAGGAGACGGAGACAGAGGTGCCGCCGCCCAGTTACCTCGAAGCTACAACACCTGGTCTCTTTACAAGTCGACTAAGCGGAGAAGAAGGCGCGAGGCTGCTCTCCTTGGATGGACGAGAAGCAAGAGATGCGACTTTGAAAGAGGAGCAGTACGGAAGAAGAAGTCTAAGGCAGCAATGCCTGAAGAAGACATGGTTGAAGGTGGTTAGAACGGTACTTGCGATGATGCTCGTGTCGGCAATGCTAGCCCTCATGGTCGCGGCGGTATCTGTTCGGAGGGACAGACAGGTTAGTAGAGCGCTCCAGACAAGGGGCGATGCGTGCTGACATCCGCACCAAGGCCTCTGTGACTACCGCCCCGTCATCAGCGCAGTCCGCACAGGGTGATGCCGCACATCCAGAAGGATTCATTGATGACGACTCGGACAAACCAAGCCTCATCGCTGTCCCGTGGCCATCGCCATCTGCCGTGGCGCAAGCAGCACCGAAACAGTCCTTCCCCATTCGATGGCCCGCAAAATGTGGAAAAGAATACAACGTTCGAACAGAACACCATGAATTTGGTCAGACGAGCGAGCTCAACATTCAAGAAGCAGTGCATCAACTGGACGGTCCATACAAGCGGGTAGCAGGCTGGGTACACGTCGCACAAGCACCTCTTGAGCAAGCCCCTGGTACCGTCCAGGTGAAGATGTCCTACGCAGTATCATCATCCGTCGACGTCAACAGCGTCGCATACGCGTCCACCTCAACCGGCATAACCATCGGCGACCCCTCATTTCCTGACGGCTTCGACGGCATACAACCCGGTACCGCCTGTCTCGGCATGTCAATAGTAATCTACATGGCATCAGGCGTCTCTCTATCAAATTTTACAGTGTCAACCACACACATGGGCATGCAGATTCACCCCGGTGTAAACTTCACAGTCAGGGACACGACTTCTATCTCTACTACGACCGGAACCCTGGATGCCGTGGACTTTTCTTCGCGCCAAACATACCTGCAAACCATCTCTGGTTCCATAAGCGGGAGATATGCATTATCCGACCTCCTCTTCGTTAAGACGAAGAGCGGGTCCGTAAACATTGACATTGAGCCTCAAGCCGCAGCCGAAGGATCCACAAACCCAGCTGTCTTCATGGTAGACTCACTATCAGGAAGTATCCGTACAGACTTTAAGCGCAAACACATTCCCAACCGCGACTACCAAACCTACATCAACACAACCGTCGGCTCCGTAGACGGTACCTTTATCCACGGCTCCCGCACAGAATTCAACTCCGTCGCCGGCCTCGTAACAGCTGATATCCTGCCTTTTAAATCCGGGGACTACCAGTCTGAGATATACACTTCCACGCATTCTGGCCAAACCTCCCTGACCCTACGCTCGCCATACAAGGCGAAGAACGTAGCAATGTCGGGCTTGGTCAGCACGCATAAGAGCACATCTGGAGGGTTGGACGTGACGTATCCGCAAGAATGGTCAGGTTCTATTGACGGCACGAGTTTGAGTGGGGCGCTGCATTTGCAAGGCAAAGACTTGGAATTACTGGGTGAGAACGATGAGCCGGGGAAGAATCATGTCGAGGCGAAGAAGGGAGAGGGGGAGAGCAGTTTGAGTTTCGATACTGTTAGTGGGGGGTGTGAAATCAAGATTGGGAAACTCTAGGTGGGTGGTGGGAAGTTGTTGATGGATATACCTTGGGTTTTGGTGTTGGGGAGTAGAGGGTAGACTCCGCCCACATGAGGCTGTCGTAGACGTAATGCATATCACGATTCAACTACTCAACTATCCGATATATCTACTACAAACTCGAAACAGCACAGTATAACCGCCCTGTTCACCGCTCTTCAGATGCCTCGGCTGTAGTTAGTAATCACACTCCCACCCTTGCGCCCATCGCACACGCCCAAGTCACGTCGTAAAACCCGCGCCACAGTCTCCTCCCAGTTTCCGATTACGTCTATGGTTTTTAGTACGTGAGCAGTTGCCAGCAAGTTAACTTTTGATATTCCCAACTATACTAGTGTCGTGGCTATTGTCCGCGCGTCCCGCTCCCGCCAGCGATGGCCTGTCAAAACCAGCGTCTTGGTGACATGGATTACCCTAGTTTTCCGAGTTGCATTGTCATGTCGATCCGGGAACTATTATATTTGGGGCTGTTAGGGCTGACGATGAGCGGTTGGGTTCGGGGGAGTTGCTGCATGGTTGTGTGTTGGGTTGATGAACGGATACGTCATGAGGCTGCACTCTGTTCGGATTGATCGCAGACCTTGCTGGCCTTTGCGGGTCCTTGATATAGCATGTCTCGGCTTCAAATTCTCGTGGAGTGTTGCCCTTTTGATGCTCGAGTACTGCGGTGAGATGGAACATGCGTTGATGGTTGTTGCATGTATCGAAGCCTGAGGCTACGACAAGAACAGTATCGACCATGACGTGTTCGGAGACTCGTCAAAAATCGTCTCATAGGTTTGTAAATCGTTACATGCTGAATCTGCCGTGCACGGCTTTCGGTATCTTTTATCACATGCGGCCGTGATATGGCCTGTATAACCCTTGCGATGGTAGAATCCAGGAGGTTTTGGTCCACTAAACGATCCACGCTGCCTGGGTGCATGGCTTGGGCGACATGATATCATCACTTTGCGAGTCCACCCAAGTTTACGAACATTCATGGTAATCTATAGGACAGATGTAGAATATAGAACTCAACCGTTTCACAGATTGCCTGGGCATGCCGGGCAAGCCAGACGGGCGTAGAAACGTCTGGTCCTCATCTCATCGACTATCACATGCGTTGAAGGCAGCCAAGGAATAATGAACAGCTGGCTCTTGTGGAGTAGTGGCCAGTAGTTATTCCAAGTTCTTTACAACGGAGTTGGCTCATGACTGATATATGATGCCCTTTCAACACACAATGCTTACGTGCTTGCAGGCGGTTCCTTGCAGCGCATCGTCTGCTTTGGGAGGCGCCACACGGAACCCGAGGCAGGGCTGTGGAGCTCATGCTTCGGATTATGAGAAGACTGCAGATAGCCTGGGTGGTCAGATTGCGGGGGCAAACGTATGTTGTTGACAAATTCACGTAGGATTGGTGGTGGTACAGGACTGAGGCACTCGGGGTAGCGAGTCCATGGGCCAGGGCAACATTGTTGCGAACCACTCGGCGGTCTCGTGACACCAAGGAAAATCCTCCTGTCGTATACGGGCAAGCCATGGGAACTATTGGATTCAGTAAACGAAGAGTTCTACCATCTGCAACGAGCAGATAATTTCTCGATGGGCCGCTGTCACTTGTCAACATGACTCGATGGCCAGTGCAGGAGGAGCTTGTCATGGCTTGTACCGTGCTAACCATAGTCGACTGACGAGATGCCCACGTTTTCTGTCTGCGCAAAGTTGACATGATAGCGGGCAGAACGGAATGAAGTGGCATCGCTTCGGTCATGGGCAGTTGACGATGCCACTATTCGGCGATAACACGGTGCATCCTAGTAATGAATGGCTGAAAGCGTCGCCGTCAAGTGGCAATACGGCTACAACTCCGCTGCGCGGCACAAGCGGGCGGCCGTGTCGGCGAATCAATACAGAAAAAACCGAGAAATGTGGTGATGGTGTGGTGCATGTTGCGAGCAGAGTGGGTCTCAGGTTCCCCTGGATGTGTGTCAAGAGTGTTTCGGCCCTGTCGCAACGCGGTAAATAGACGTGGGGCCAGTTGGAAGCGAGTGCTGACTCATCCCATCCTTCACCAAAACTACGCGCCACACGCGATGATACACCCCCTAACCCCCCAATCAGCTGCTCCGTGCCATCAGACTCGCTCTCGATTGAGACAAAACGTTCCCAGCTGCGATGACACTGGATCGTTAAGCCCTGGTAGTGGAGTTGATACAGCGGGAAGTTGCGTATCCCATGGCCAACCTCTCCCATCATTCCATGCTTCCATACCGACATGCACCATCCCGTTCGAGCGCTGAAACTCGACCTCCGAGTTGCAACGGGTGTTGCCCTTCTATCTGAACTCATCGACCAACAGCTCCCTGTCAGAATGTGGTCACCATGGCCGTGGGCAGCGCTGCATCCATGTCCACAGCTCGGTCTCAGTAACATGGGGCATTGGGTGCGCAGCCCCGAGGAGCCTCTCCGAGCCAGCCGAGAGGATCATGGAGACAACGACTGGTGCGACCGTTGAGAGTGCTTCTAATCGCGTTTTGGCATCCCAGCGGCCTTGCGCCCGGTCCACCACCACTACACCATCCCCGCCAGACTCTCTTTTGGGTGAACGCTTCTGCTGTGGCCGTTCCAGATCACCTGCAGCCAAGGCGCGTCGCGACACTCCTCTCAAACCTGAGCCCAAGCGATTCCGTTGCGTCAATCACAGAGACCATTGCTCTTCGTTATTCCTTCTCGGATGCTGCAACCCCCGTGTAATGATCATATAGCCTAGCAACCCCTCCAACCGCCTTTCCTGCTATTTGGTCCATCACTCTTTAGGATCCTGCCCGACTATCTTCGTATACATTTCTTTCCTCTGGAGCGGGCTCCATCCGCGCTGGCTGCGTTGAGAACTTTGTTCTCGTACACTCTTTTGAGAAGCTGACATCCCGTTCGGCGCCACATCTGCTCAGCCATAGTCGCACACGCTACCGCTCGATACATTCATTTGACTGCAGCCTTCTACTTTCGTTACCAATGTAAGTCCTCCTAACATTAGTGTTGCTTGTTTGCGCTGCTTGATAGCACACCCGGGTGGGACTTTCGCTAGCCCAACACTATCGTGTTCAGCCACTCGGGACAACATGGATCATATACTCAGTCACTTACCACAATCCAATGCAGACTACCTCCAGAGCATCACCAAGGTCGTTGTATGCAAGGACGAAACTAAAGATGGAGTTCAACGCGGTTCAACAGTAAGTACTTTACAATGACCCAGGCCTTTGCGCCTGCGCAGGCTAACCGACCTCATAGATACCGTCCGTCACCTAATCGACAGTATGCTATGGAACATTCCTCCCCCACCCCGGGGATGCAAACAATGTATGCGTACGGAGATCTTCCTCATCATGGTCAGCAACATCATCAACAGCAAGGCATGCAGCCTATGTCTAGACCTTCGCCGCCGCAGCAGCCCACGTGGGCGGTGCCGCAGACCCACGCCTCGTACTATCCTGCGCCGCAGGGTCCTACTGTAGACAGCAGAGAAGATCATCGGCAGTTCATGGGAAGACAAGATGTGATAGCATCGCAACCGACTGCTACAAGTAGCATTGTCTACACTAACTCTATGACTGCCCCGCACGCACTTGCAACAACCAACTACTTTCCCGACGTCATCGACACAAGTAAGCGTCTCGAAAAGTAGGCGTTCATACAAGGCTAACAAACACAGGTCCGTGGGGTCAGAAAGTGTGCGAAGAATTAGAGTCGTTCCCCACCCTGGATTCCGACGTGACCGAGTTCAGTCATGGTATGATGGGACACGACGAGAACACTCCGATAATCGATCTACGCCAGTACAATAACATAGGCCACCAAGAGCACGACAAAATAGCAAACTTCAACCCAAACTCCACCCGGAGAATGTCTGAGTCTTCCTTCTCGATGTCCAGCACAGGCGGTGCACTACCAGAGTCGGCAACTTACGAAGAGATGGGCTCGTCAGAACCAGTTCCATATGCATCTGAGTATGATACCTGGAGCCACGCGGAGCCAGGTACTAATCATCTTCTATCGCCGCTTGCTTCACCACGGCGATCTCAGTACGATGGCGTCGTTCGAAGTGGGAGCCGATCCCGCGCATCGCCAACGTCACACGGCAACGTCCGCTCATCGCCATACACACTTGACAGCACTCGTTTCAAGAGGTGGTCTACCGGACAAGCACCGACATCGACCCCGAACAACTCACGCCCAGTATCTCAAGTGTCGGATCGCTTTGCGCCCTACGGTCTTCAGATGAACCCACATCACTCCATGCCCGCTTACCCTCCCAGTGCCTACAATAACTTTGGACTACCTACGCAAAATGTTCTATACTCGCAAACGCCACCCTCGCATCCCAACAGCCAGCCATTCTTCACGCCTCAAGATCAACAGCAGTTCCACCTCGAAGTGCCTCGGCCGCTACCTTCCCAGGGTCTCTTCCGTTTGCTTCAAAGCAACGCGGGTCGGCATGGAGGCTGCTCGTCCCAATTTGCAGATCTCTCGGACCCGCCGGATCTGTATTCGTCTCTGCATGAGGAAGCATTGAACCCACCAGAGTCGGATATGAACCCTTCGGATCCGGACCTCATCCCACACGAGCAGGATCTTCGCTTTGTTGGCGATCTGTATACCCCACGTTGGGTTCGTGGACATGGCAACAAACGAGAAGGATGGTGCGGACTATGCAAGCCTGGCAGATGGCTTGTGCTCAAGAATAGTGCTTTCTGGTACGACAAGTCCTTCACACATGGTGTTAGCGCAGCCACCGGGGCAGCATTCCAGGGTCCTCAAGACACACGCCGGACGGAAAGCAATCTTGACGTATGGGAAGGCCTTTGCGGAAGCTGTGGCGAATGGATAGCGCTCGTCAGCAACAAGAAGAAAGGAACGACGTGGTTCCGGCATGCATACAAGGTAAGTCGATACTCCGTCCTTCACGTTACACGGCGCTTGGCTGTTCGTCCTTTGACAGTTCACTACATTCCACCGTATCACGATAAGCTAAAGCATGCTAACAATGATACAGTGTCACACACATCCCAAAGTCAAGGATGGCCCCAAGCGCCGCCGTGAGACACAAGCTGGACGCGTCCGCGCAGAATCATCCACCTCAGCCACGTCGTCTTCCTACCCCATCAAACAGGACCTTTCGCAAGCAGATTCGATGTCTCACCGCCATTCCACACCAACGCCAATATCTGGTAGTGCGTCGCTACAGTCTTACGGCACGTCGGGCGGACCGTCTTCCATGCCAACCTCGACACCGACATCGACACCGCAAGTCAACACCTCATGTTATCCCAGCAGTACAACATATCCCACGCCAACTTCAGGGACAGAAGCGATGCATTCGCTTCGAACCCCCACAGCAACCTCATTTGGCGAGACGTACGGCGAGCTTTCTAACAGACACGAGCCCGTGGTCGGCATGTTTACGACACCTTTGCAAAGCTTGTCGAGCTTCTCTGGCCATCAATATTCACCGAGTTTCTCGCATCAAGTCAGCGAACCAGAGCTGGTCGGCATACGGACGACGACCACGGCACTCAATTCGATCGCCAGCATGATTTGAATTGAACAGACTACTTTTAGACTTTCTCCCACGAGCAACAATTGTGCCTTGGGTTTTGGTGGGCGTTACGGGCGATTTGGTATCGCGAAGATTGGGTAGCATCAACAGGTTACCGTACAGGAAGTGTGTTATGGGTGTTCATTTTCTTTCATGGTTTCGCGCTCTAATCTCGCGTCTTTTCGATCGCAGCAACACGCCTCCGTCTCGCGTTTTCCATAAAACTTTTCCAAGCGTTTCTGTTTATAGCGTTACCTTCAGCTTTTTGTACACGCGAGTTTCTAGGGATTGTCTTGGGCGCATCACGAAGGCATGATTTCCAGCATTTGCATTACGAGTAGGAGAGTTCTCCATCATTTTCCCTATCTCCCACACTAGCGATATCCCCCTTTACCACGTAGGTAGACTTTAGTAGCTCTTCTTTTTCCCGCAAATGCTTATAGACTTGCTTCTGCAGACTTGCAAACAATGCAACAAACAAGGTGCTCTCAACACTATCATCACTAAACTGTTGAGCCTTCTTCCCTCAAACAACCGTGATTCTCGAAACTGCTGAGTGCCTGTTCTTTCAAAAGGAAACCCGAAAGATCGGGAGCTATTTCAATCCACAACGGGTAAAAGCAAAAGGAAGATCCACAATCCCCTCACGTACCCGCCCCACGATCAGCCACACCACCACCACAGTCGAGACACACCCACCCACCTCACCTACCCGCCTCAAACATACAAAACCATACACATACCCATCAGCACATCCGCTCTGTTCCGTCCATCCCATCTGCCGGCTGGGCGAAAAGACTTTCTGTTCCCGCACACATTGTGTTTCAGCATTTTTGCCGTCTAGTCTCAGAACCTGCAGCACCCCGAAACTGAGGCTGTCACTTTCTGAACCCACGGAACACGTAGAGCATGAGGCTGTGTAACGCGAATGAGGCTTTGCGGAACGGCGGAACGGAGTGTTTGCTGTTAGGGTCAGCCGTGCTCGGCCGGTGAGTGTGGATGAACGTAGACTTGAGTGTCGACAGGCATGAGATGAATTGCTCGTAGGCCCTGGCCGCAGCAGTTTAGTCTAATTCTCTATGATGGTATAGGGGAGGACTTGGTAGAACAACCCCGCACTCCAATCTCGCCTTGAGCTCCACATTCTCCGCATCTTCCACCTCGATTCGCAATGCCTTCCCAAAGCGTGCGTCCTCCTCCTGCATGATATCTCTCTTCTCCACAAACTAACCTTGCCTCTTCTTCCTTCCTTGGACGTAAGTCGACTGGTTCTTCATACAGCCTCCTCATTGATCAGGAGTGTGCCATGCGTATGCCGCATAAGCTTCGTCGTAGATCCCGTTCGGATCGCCTGGACTCTAAAATTTCCAGTCTCAGGATGCGGGTACCGGATTGCGGGACACGAGGGCAGCTTGCCAGGTTGCTCAGTCGAACATTACAGATGAGTAATCTCTTGTGTGTTGGGAACATTTGCGAAGGCGTTCAAGTATAATGCTGGGAACGATGAGACGGCATAGTATGTGATGAAGAATGCGGACAATGCGAAGCTCAAGGCGGTATCAAGATGGAATCTGAACGTTGTGATGTCCGAATTGAACGATGGATTTCAGGTGTGAGTGTTACGATGAATATCCGCATCCAGGTCTGCCGTGGTGTTTTAGGTCGTGGTAAGCTTTTTTGACAATGACTTCAACGAACTCTGATGTAAGACCCAGTAAACCGTTTGCGATCCCATCTCTGAGCGGTCTGAAGGCTTCCAATATCTCATCGTACAGTACACTTCGATTGCGGATGGTACAACGCCAGCACCCCTAATATCGTAACCTCCCCTATTGCCATGTCTCTTGGCCATAGGTATCAAGGATCAGTTTATGAATTCCAGGACCAAAACGGAGCATGTTGTGCCCTTTCATACGCTGCTCACCGCGCATTTGACGCAGTTGGAAGGAAGAGCCAGTGCTAGCTCATTATTTACCTTGCAAGTACAACTACCTCTACATCAACCATGGTAATGCGCACACTAACTACGACTTCCTCACCTTTCTGCATGGGCCGCGCAGGTTTATTGGGGCGAGTTATGCCAAGGTCGAGTCACGGGCTTTCAACGCCGCCTTTGTGGGTAGTTTCGAGTTTGAGTTGGCGGACAAAGATTATGTACCACAGCCTGCGGGTATTACGGCTGTCAAGCCACGAGACGGCTTGCCTCTAAGACTGAAGTGCACTAAAGCTTGGTAACGAGTAGGAGTTGTATTGTACGGAAAGGCTGGAGAGTGGTGCAACCAGAACGGGTATCCATATTCGAAAGCCCTTGGGACTAGACTCGGCCCAGATATGCATGTACGTATCGCATAGGCTTCTCACTTCAGAACAGAAGGCACAATTAACGATGCTTCCACTATAGCCTCTCGCGATTCAAATCTTTTCCCAGGTTACTACCGCCACGAGGGCACTCCAGCGCCTTGCAGACACGGAAGTACCCACGTTCACATTCGACGCAGCCTCTTTCCAGGATCTGTACACACAGATTGACCAGGCCTTGGACTGTTTCGAGAAGGCGTGCCCAGAGGCGTTCGACGGAAAGGAGGACATGCCCGTCACGATCGACGTACCTAACATGCGGCATTTCGAATTGAACGGCTTGACCTATTTGCAGCAGTTTGTTCTACTGAACTTGTAAGTGCTTCCGCATGTTCCCCACTACCTGCCCATTGCGCTGACACAGCTCTCGTCTTTGACAGCTTCTTCCACAATGTGACGGCATTTGGGATTATGCGGAATCTTGGGGTACCGACCCGCAAGATGCATTATCTTTCGGGTGAAGATCGACTTGCTGGGGCTTCATAGCACACTGGAAAAATTGAAACATTAGCTATGAATAATAGAAATATTCGGAAAAAAAAGTAGGAAGAGACGTATGAGTCTTTCTTGATGATCGAGTGATTGCAGGAAGACGATTCGACTGACCTATGGCATGCATCGGAAATCGGAGTTCCGTTGGCCGCAATCGGCTTCCGCGGGGAAGCTTGACGTGCGTACCGGTAGCGCCGCTACGCGTGTCCCACGTGCAGTATCCAGGCCCACCACCACTAACCAGCCATCTATCAATCGGACCACCAACGATCAGGCATCCCGCTGCATAGTACAAATCATCTTCACGCCTACTAGACAACCCCCGATTGCACACATAGACGACACAATGGACAACCTACTCACGCAGAAGACGCCCACCGCGCTAGCCATTGCACAGGCTGTGGGTATAACGGGAAGCGTGTTCCTACTAGGTAAGCTGCTCGAGGCTTATATGCGCATTTCCACATTCCAGCAATCCCTATATCTGTACCACACAGAAGACTATGACTGACGAGTGCACTAGGAGCCAATGTATCCTACTCTGTAGTCGGCATCCCCGCCGCAATGCAAGCCCCAGCTCCCCTCGCAGTAAAGCAATGGCACACAATCTTCACACGCGGAGGCGCAATCGCACAGCCCCTAGCCGTTCTATCCGCTCTAGCAACCGGATACTTGGCCTACAATCGTACGTCCCATCCCAGTATCCTGCCCAATGTCTAGTTCACGTGCTAACACAGTTTGTTACAACAGAAGATCCCAAATCCACGCCTTTCCGCCTGAACGCCCTCGCCACCATCCTCCTCCCCAGCATCGTCCCCTTCACACTCCTCGCCATGGCACCCACGAACAACAAGCTCCTGGGTAAGAAAGACGAACTCGCCACCGCCTCTTTGAGTAACAAGAATGTTGAAGCATTTGCTGCAGAGGGCGAGACAGTTCACGAGTTGATGGATAAGTGGGCGAGTCTAAATATGGCGAGGGCGGTGTTGGTGGCTGTGGGCGCATTGTGCACGGTTGCGTCGGCGGTGGTGGGGAGGAGAGAGCTTGTGAAGTTTGGCGGCCGGTGGTAAGGGGTATATGGGGGTAGTGAGGATATTAGGATAGGTCCCTTGTATTGGGATTGAGGAGCACAGCTCTGCGGTTGAGCTTGTACTATTGAGTACAGTTGATGCCCTTATAACATTAGACAACGACATCACGCAAACCCTCGCAGTTTTGAAATTAGAGAATATTGTAGTAGTTAGCCTAGCCTGTGCTTGTCATCTGTACCACATCAGGGTAAACATTTACTTTGGGCGAACACCATGACTGAGTAACAAGACACGCATCTCTTCCCATTTGAGAAGTGTCGGTACCATCAACCTAACGTCGCATTGGGGCAGGAAGGACAGTGAGATGTGCAAGACATGTCATCGAAAGGGTGTATATTGCTCCTTTGTAAGTCTACTCTATCCTGTTATCCGACATGGGAGAAATATTGTGACCATCTAGGAACTTCGAAAGCGGAGTCGGGGAGGCGTAAGACATCTAGAAAACATTCGGCGATGATGAATGTCCTGGCGAAGACATAGAGAAGCGTCAATTGACCAACAACTGTCATGCTACCTTGCGATAAGGAGAGTTCCAAGTACTTTACATCCCCTCAATCTGAAGTTGCAATCATACATCTTGATGCGCCATTTGAAACATGTGTCATTACAGATGCACGCCCGACACGAGAATCGCAAGGCTACTCAATTTCCAGAGCGATTCCTCAGTCGCACTGCGAAGAGGTCAATTCCAGACGAGAAGATGGACACCGCCATAGACGAGACCAGCTAGAATTAATCTCTTAGTGAGCAGACTCAGTACTTTCTCGTAACGCAACGAGACATTTCAATTTCCAAACATTCGCTTGGTTTTGGGCCCATTGCGCAAACATGCAACCAAAAGATGTCCTTTGCGCTCGGGCTTTGCTGATACAAGGGCATCTCCCCACGCCTCCTTGAAGCCAGGCGGAAGAGCCCTTGTGCGCGACCCGTACTTTCCAACAGTCTTTGGGGCTAACTTGAAGCCTTTGCAATCCGATTTGGTGACATTGGCATATCTTTTTTTCCCATGAAATACGACGCATACATAGGAAAGGCAAAACCATGGTAAACGAGATAGTCATAGTCAAACCCCGAAAGATCCTGGTACTTTGATGGTCTGGGTAAAACATGCTCCACAGTAGGATGGTGAACTACGTTTCCAGAGTCGGGCGATGAGTCGAGATTCCCATTATCGTCGCTGCCCTTCGGCGGTAGACACACACTGGGCACTAAACCACAGCGCCTGTCCACACGCCATGATATTGGTGAACGCGTTGGCTTTGCTCTTGTCCCGTATCTCTGATTTGGATAAATCTGGGAGTACTTCGGGAGCGTATTTGGTGATAACGTCTATCCCCTCCAATGTCAACGTCATCCTTTGCCGCCTGGAAGATGCTTGGCCAGATTCTACATCTCCAGACAAGGAGCCCTGCTTGTATTCGTTGACGAGCCTGGTCTTTGCCCCAAGCAATCTCAGCCAACCCATTACGGTTCGGAAATTTTCTCCAGGTATTCTCTCCAAGTTTTCAGAAAAGCCTGGAGGTTCTGGTTGACCGAAAGCCGCCCGCATTAACTTCCCTATTGACCTTGCCGCCACGTGCTCATTGTAAGCAGTCAAGACCACCTTGACTTCGATTAGCATCGATCGAGCGTGCGCCAGAACGATTCGACGTACGTACTCTGGAGCCAGAAGTGCTATAATCATCCAGCCTAACTTTTGCCAAGTTTGCTCTTTGACTTTTCCATGCTCGGGTATGGTAAAATGAACGGCTGTCCAGACACATAAGATCTCCGTCAGAAGAGAGGGTGAAAGTATGGAGAACGTGCCGCGAGCCAATGGTTCAGGTTTCCAAGAGTGGTATTGTGCGCCATCAGGTATAGCCGTGTTTGCCATTACGGTTGCGGCACTGCCAAAAGTCAAGTACGAACGAGCTCGTTTTAACTAAGTTTGGTACCCAAGCTGGTTTCGGTGGACACTTAAAACCCGATACAACCAAGCTCTTGCGTCCTGTCACATGAGTGAAGAAAGGACTAGGCCCGCCAGACTACTGTTATACCAGCAGTTAATCGCTCTTCGGCAGCCAAGAGTGCGGCGGGTGGGAGGTTGCGAGGCTGATATTGTGCCCCCACATTGACAGTGCACTGCCTCTTTAAAGGCTTGGAAGCCGACATGCATGTGTACTATATGCTCCATACCCTCCTATGAGACGATACACGGTTGAAGGTTGCAGAGAAATTCTGCTTAATGTTGCGCAGCGGCTTGCGCCTCACAACCCGTAGACGAACGTGAGTCTATCGTCGCCCTCCCTGCCAGATCGCACAGCTCTTTCAAGCCAATCCACGATCCAGGCGAGCTTTGTATGCGGCCTCACCATGCCGATAACCCTCTCAAGCCACAGTCTCTGCTGCGGCATCGGCCCCCTACCGTGCAATCTTTCCGCCTCAACATCGTCTTCACTCCATTTCCGCAAAACACTCTGGCGCGTCTCGTTCTCCATCTTCAAGCGTCTGTAGAAAAGCACATATCCGATCGCTGCCAATGCGACACACGCAAGCGTCCACCAAAAGGGTACAATGTATCCAGCCGCGGCATACTTGGGTCGGAACAAGATTGCTGAGATGACTCCAGCGAGATTGCCCCAGCCGTTGATACCAAGCAGCAACGCGCGCTTGCCAGGCGATGGCGTGTTACCGGATATCCAGGCTACAGTGAGCGGAGAGGCGACGTAGGTACCAGAGAGAAGAATGTTGAGCGCGATGTAGCGAGGTATTGCCCATGAGGTTGGTAACAAGACCACAATGACCAATCCTGTTACCATGATGAGCAAACCGAGCAAAATCGGCTTGAGTCGTATACGATGCTTGTCACTATAGCTCGCGGCGAAGTAAAGTATGATGGCTCCGCAGATGTGTGGCGGCGCAGTGAGCAAGTTGATGAGGGCAGGATTTGCGTTCTCTGTCAAAGGCGCGAGTACGAGCGGGAGGAAGACAGAGAAGGCATAGACCGGTACGGCAGATAGGACGTTGCAGGCTAGGATATGCCATATCTTGGTGTTGAAAACCGCTGACAGTATATCATGAGGATTCAGACCGCGATCATCAACCAATTGTCGTGCTGGTGTGATTGTGGAGGCCGAGTGCTTGGATGAGTCGAGAAGGCTTTGAGATTCCTCATCGTGGGTATCACCCGTTTCGCGATCCTCTTCTTGAGTTGCGATGGGTGCATTCTGAATGTTCCTATCTTGTACAACACGTGCCGATGCGTACCGACGCTCCTCAGGCGTGAGAAACCAGGCCGTCTCTACGCTGTGGGGTAGCCAAAAGTATCCGATGAATGCTACAACGCTGGTCAGAGTGCCTTCGAGTAGAAACAACACCTGCCACGGCCGCCAATCTTTGTCCGAGTGCTGATCGCCATTCCCGAAGTGCGAGAATACAAGGTAGCTTATAAGGCCGCCAAGAGCGCCGCCAATCGCTGCCTGACCATAGAAAAACGAGAGCCGTCGGCCGAATTCGAAACGCGTGTAAAAGAGGGAGAGGTAAGTGACGGTGACTGGATAGAAGCCCGCTACACACAACGTTAGTACTTTGCCCCTTTATGGTGTTCCCAGGTGGCATACCTTCGAGACACCCGATGAGTATTCGCAGCGTGTACAGCTGCCACCTATGTCTTACCCATGCATGCAGCGCCGTACAAAGCCCCCAAAGAATCATACAACTAGGCACCCAAAGCACCATGCCATATCTCCTCCCCAGCGCCGCGCCGAGCGGCTGTAAGGCAACGAAGAAGGCGAAGAAGAGCGCAACCGCCGTATTCAACGCGCCCTTATCAAGCCCGATATCTGCAGTGAAATGCGCAGACTCTGCATTTCCAATCTAGTCCAGCTTAGCCTATACTGTCCCGTTTGCTTTTGATCGCCTTTGGTTGCTTTTGGTACCTACATTCGACTTATCCAGCGCATTGAACAAGAACAGCAACGCCAGAAATGGAAGCAACAAGCAATCCAACTTCCTCAACGTTCTCTTATGCAGTCGCACGTCTCCCGTATGGGAGTCGTCAAGCTCATCCTGCGGCATCGTGGTTAACCGTAGCGTGCCGGAAACTGGGAGCTGCCGTGAGCTTATGCTGATCGGCCACATCGTCGGGAGCCAAGATTGAGCTCACGCGGACGCATTACAGGGTCTGCGACTTCAGGTGACCTCGATCGAGGGTGACTTAGCTGGGTGGAGCGAGTGGAGCGACTAGAGGCAGGCATGATGAATGAGGTTCATGGAATGTAAGACGGAATACAAATTAGAGTCGATAGCGGCTCTGAATAAAGACCCGGGATCCTGATGGGATGACGAGAGCTTGGCATCGACGCCCCAATGGGAAATGGTTGCGGATGCATGGTCTTATCGATAAGACACGTCTACCAACAGAACGGAGAGCTCGAGGCCTTCGATACTTTCTGCTATTGGAGTCTACAAGCAGTCTGAAGTCCTGCACAAATCATCCATCAAACAATCATGTTGCCCTCCGCCATCTCCAGATCCCTCTTGTTTCCAAACGCCTTCACAGCCTCATAATACAGCGTAGCAGTAGCCTCACACGGCCCCTTGGCACTTTCTTTTGCACACTGGTTGAACATATCCTTCTTGAAGTTATCATCGATCCGCGCTTTGTTCGCTTCGAAGCGGTTCTGCTTCTTGAAGTTGCGGTAGCCGAAGTCATGGCGGTAGCAGGAGTTGATGACTGTAGTTCTTAGTATAGAGAAAGATGGAGGGTGTTGGGGCAGTGAGAAGGATATAGGTAAGATGTAGGTAAGATATAGGGAAGGAGTGGAAGAGGATGGAACGTACAGTCAAACCCAAACGGATTGTCAGGACTCGCAGTACACCCATTGCTCGACCAATCTAGTTCTGCAGGACCAGTCTTCGCATTGCGATTGTCAATGAACGTGTCGATGGAGATGTCGAACATATAGCTATCAGTGACTTGTTCGACAGATGTTTGACGCGTGACAAGCTGTGAAGGTGCAGGTACAGCGAGGGCGAGAGACGCAAAGCCCAGGAATGCAGTGACGATTGTGGACTTCATGGTGAAGAGGTTTGGTTGGAGCAGTTGCACTGGAACAGCTATCTTTAAGGATACCTAGGGGGCTGAGCCATCTTCTCTTTATACCTCAGATTCCACGACGAGTGTTATGCCGACATCTGCGCCGCGCGTTCGGGGTTTCCCTACTCTTGGGAATTTGCCATACCATGGGTTCCTGCATGGGTACTCTACTGCATAAAATTAGCATATTTACTTGCACATCGTATGGCACACCTCCTTGGGGTGGGCTCTAATTCGCTGGAAGCGCTGTAGGATCGAGAGAAACAACGTGGGGGGGAAGACGGAAACGTGCATGCGTATTCCATTTCAGTCGCTTGTACGGTCTTATGTCGGGCCCACCAAGAAATCCGTAGCAGGTGATCCGAGCCAATGTTTTGATTCGCTCTCTCGAATCCTCAATTGCTGTGCACATGTTGATCGACACTGATTGTTGGCTAGTGTAAGGAAGAAGTAAAAACGCCAGAGCTAAAGGCGGGATTTGATATGACAGTAGTAAGAAGGACCGCAAGGTTCGGAAATGAGTGTCATTGTAGACTCAAAATTTTGTTTAAGCTGCCTTCGCTACAGTTGAACAAAACCTGAGGACCCATTCGAACGTCCTTGCAAGGCACGTAGGGCAGAAATGGAGGTGACATGTTGGGTACGCGTAGATATCATCGCATGTGATGAGACCAGCCGTCATCTCCGTATGTCATTCATGTAGTGACTAACGGTAAGGCAAGTTTCCCAACTGATTGCTGGACACACATTGTTGATCGCATGTGTTGAGCGACATGCCTCATGTCTATGCAATACGAGAAAGCCACTGCATAGCCGGTCATAGGATCATGTTCCAGTAAGTATGAACGTGCGAGCAATTAAAATCCCGGGTGGGATGAAGCCAAAAAGCTCAGGTAGCATTGAGTGAGCTCCGGGATCTCTATGCTGACGTTCCTTGTAGGCCCGGCTACCGTTGATCGACGTAGGACCGTCGCCGTAGATGAAGGCCTTCTGTACTGTCACTGACCCAGCTGCCCAGTTCCTCGTAGAAATAGCTCATAAGAGGGCAGGGGACGCCTGTAGAGCATGGAAAGTGTCTCCAGAATCAACGCTTCACGAGAGAACCACCATTGCTTCGTGCAATGCCATTCAATTGTCTATGAGCATACTCCCACTACTTATACAGTGTCATTCGCTCTTTCTTGTCCTCCTAATCACCTCGCTTACAACTTGCTAATGAAGAGACGGGCGGCGAACAGGCGCACACGCTGGGGCAGAATGTACTTGGAAAAGACGTAGATGAGCGATGGCAGGAGGATAAAGGCCACAGTGGTCTCGTTGACGAAGAAGAAGGGAATGAGCTGGGGCATAGCCGACTTGAGGACAGTCTATCACTTGCATTAGCTTCCCTCTTCCCACACAATGTCCATATCCGATCTATCTCACCATCTGCTGTGGGCTAACCTCGGTCTTCTTGTTCTGGCTCGCGATGAGGGCGGGGCGCGCCATCGTGGCGGCCGATGGGCGGGCAGCCATAGGCGCGCGGACAGCGGCCCTGGAGAAGGGGCGGAGGAAGCGGGCGGCGTTCATGATGGGCTACCTGGAGTTTTGTGGGTCAGCGCGCTGCTGTAGGAGTCCAATTGCGGAAGAGAACCTCGGGAGAGGGGAATTGACGCACTGGACGAGGTTGTTCGAAGCCCGGGGAGATGAGCGGAGATGGTGTTGCGGTCGCGGGAGATTCGGTGGTGTTGCTATCGTCGTCCGCAAAAGCTCGCACAGCTGCGATGCCGGAACATGCCGCGTCCGTGCGGTGGGCTTGGCGTTGCCCTTTCTTGTCCCGCCAGCCCTCCGCATCTTCCCCACAACGTCCTCTTGTATGCAGCTACGGTACTATCAGACTACAATATTCATACATCGCCCTTGATGATCCAGCACTTCGCGTCGGCGTACCGTGACATTCGCTTATGGTTTAGGACGGCGTTCTGTGGCATCACAACTACTTAGGACTACTTAGGGGAACAACTTTCAATGCTTCCACACGCTACTAGCACAATAGGTATACTGTGGCATCGATCAAGCACCCTCTCCAGCACTACTCCAGAAACAAGTTTCACGACATAAGCTGAAACTCACTCTGGAAGAAAAAGTATCAGCATCTTGCTCCAAGACCGAGCATTCTTCGCTAATCCCATTGTACTTGATATCGACGCCTAATGCTGTAGCACAATCAACACCACGGAACAGCCGAAAATAAGAAACTACACACCTCATATACAGCGGACGCAATATGGCAAAACTAACGACCCATCACATCGTAAGGATGTCTCGTCCCTTGACTTCTTACACTATACACGACTAAATGGCAAATCCCAATTGACCGTTCCCTCCGCTCAACTGGGAAACTAGAGAGCATCTCCCAGCTGACCTCATAGCTCTAACAACAACTCTCGTCCAAATTCTCGGCAGATTCAAACTTCTTCTATACCAACTCCCGTTCTTTGAACCGAATATACAACTCTGGTCGGTTCAACGTCTCATACGACTTGAAAAGCTCGATAGTGGGGTCCAGGCTCCACATCTGGTTCTTCGCGCCTTCAGCTCCCTCTATCTCCAGTTCAAAGTCGAAAGTCCAGAGTAGATGCGCCACGATCAATTGGATTTCATAATATGGCAAACTTTGACCCATGCATTGTTTCGGCCCAGCACCAAAGGGTGTTGACGTGGAAAGCTTGTCGTTCTCAAAAGCCGGGTCCTATCCTTGATCGGGGTGGTTGCGCAGCCATCGCTCGGGGTGGAATTCGTTTGGCAGATGGAAGTTGCTGTCAGAACGCATTGCTGCCCATGAAGCTACGGCGACCAGCGGGCCGACCTGTGCACCCTTTGCTGGGACTGTACGTGGAAGATTCGAACTGACCGGCGGGAAAATACGCAACGCTTCCTTGATACATACGTCGAGATAGACTAACTCTTCCAACTTTTGCAGTGTAATGTCACTTGAATCTGCGGTGGTGCGAATCATGGTAGCGAGGCGCTCGTGGACGTCGCGATGGGTGCACAGGTTGTACATAAGAGTGACAAGAAGGGTGAAAATGGTTTCGGAGCCGGCGGTGAACATATCGAACCAGTCAGCAGAAAGGCAGCGGTTATCAAGGCAGCTCTTATACTACGCCACAAGGAGATCCCTGCGAATGTTACTTTCGAGAAAGCCAATCCAAACATCCCGCTGCAGGATTGGAAGTTGTAGGTATCATCCCCTCTGACACCATGGCCTCGAGAAAAGCCATTAAGGATATCTGTCAACAATTTTGGTTACGGTGGCACCAATGCACACCTCATCCTCGACGCGTCCCCGGATCCTGACATGCGACATAAGCACACATCATCAAATACGAAAAGAGAGAGCGCCACCAGATTCGTGAGCAATGGGGTCGATCATTATCCCCACGGACCCACGCAAGCGTCATCTTTGGTCTACATATTGAGCACTAAAGATGAAGCCGGTACAGTCAAAAGAAGCAGAGACTTGGCAAAGTACATCCGCAACACCATACAAGATGGAAATACTCCAGTACTCGATGATCTGGCCTATACGCTGGCTGAGCGCAGATCGCGGTTACCGTGGACGGTCGTCGTCAAGGCTCGCAGTGTAGGGCAACTAGCAGAGATTCTCGACGACCCGTGCCGGCAGCTACTTCGCGCATAGTCTTCGCCAGTCCGGATAGGCTATGTCTTCAATGACCAAGGGGCTCAATGGTACGCTATGGGTCGCGCGCTCATGAGCGTATTCGAGGTGTTTAACTCATCGATTGACCAAGCAGAGACCCACTTGTGAGCTTTTGGTGCACTTTAGTCGTTAAGAGAGGAGCTATCACGAGATGCAAGAAGTACCAAGGTCCATGAGATCGAGTTCAGCTAACCAATCAGTGTCGTCGTTCAGCTATGTTTAGTGGACTTGCTGCGATCCTGGAACATCACCCAGTCGGCTGTGGTCAGCCATTCGAGTGGCGAGATTGCGGCAGCATACGCAGCAGGCGTGCTTTCATTCAGAGAAGCAGTTGAGGTTGTATATAATCGAGGGTGACTTGCTAAGAAGATTCAAAAGCTTGCAGCACTGTCCGGCGGGATGGTGGCTGTTGGTTTAGGTGCCGAAGAAGTCCAAGAGTACACCAACGATATCTCTTCCAAAGGCCGGGTGATAGCCGTTTGTATCAAAAGCCCGTCTAGTGTTACGATCTCCGGTGACTTGGATGAGCTGGAAAAAGTGGTAACTCATTTGGAAGCAGATGATGTTTTTGCGCGGAGGCTGAAGGTGCCGTTGGCCTACCACTCACACCATATGGAATTTATGGCTGAGGAGTACCAAAATTGTCTCGAAGAACTTCCCGGATCTACTCAAGAAGGCAATCTGGATGTCACTTTCGCATCTCCAGTGACGGGCGGCATTATCACCCCGCGTTCAACATTCTGCGCTGCACATTGGGTACGCAGTTTCACCAGTCCCGTACTGTTCTCAAGCGCATTAGAATTCATGGTCTTTGGGTGGGCTGAGGCTCATGGCAAAGCGCGGTCATTGCCAGTGTCGAATCGCCAAGTTTCCGGTTTACTAGAGACTGGAGCGCATGATACCTTATCAGGTCCCGTCAGACAAACACTGCGCGAGACACAAATTCCGTATCTGTCTTATCTCAAACGTCCTCTGAATTCTGTCGACACTATGCAATATGTCGTTTGTGCCTTGGTGGCGCAAGGCTACCATGTGCATCTAACAGCAGTGAATGAGCAGCGATGGGACCCGCACGACAGTTCAAGTACATCTATGATCTTCCAGAAAAGCCATGGAACCATCAAACCGCCTACAAGCTTGAGCGGAGAGCTTCTGTAGAGCACCGACTCAAACGCTTCAAGCCCCACGAGTTGCTTGGTTGGCCTATCCCTAGTACAAGCCCCTTGACCCCAACTTGGCGCAACTTTCTTCGCACAAACGACATTCCTTGGTTGGTGGATCACCAGCTGGAGTGGGGTGTGGTTCTTCCAGGCGCAGGATGTGTGTCAATGGTTATCGAAGCAATGCGTCTCTTCAAAGGGGACTACTGCCAAGATGCACCTGGGCTACAGTATCACTTGCGAAATGTGGACATTGTGAATGCTCTTATGATTCCGCATACATTGAGTTCGTCGAGCAGAGAAACAGAGACACATTTTCACTTCGTCCCCGCAGCGATAAGGACTTGGACAACACATATTGGTACGAATTTGAGTTGTGGTCGGTCAGCACCAGACATTCTTGGATACAGCACTGAAAAGGTTGCGTTTCAGCCAAAGTGGCCGGTAGATCATGTCTGTCGGGAAGATCAAGGCTTTTGTCTAGCTTTGAACCTTCTCGATATGAGCAGGACATGGAAATAGAGCCCGAGACTCTATACCAACGGCTGCGAGATTCAGGCTTTCACCACGGCCCAACGTTTCGGAACAATATCGGGAGTCGTGTTGCCGGTGAAAGGTCGAAACCCGAATTCGCCGTTGCTTCAGCGCCCTTTGAAAGCGGATTGCAATATGTGATACACCCAACAACACTAGACTCGATCTTGAAATGCTGCTTTGCGACCCTCCCCGCAGATCTCATGAAAGATGCGATGTTTATCCCTCGCTCGATACGAAGGGTAACCGTACCTGCTCAGCTCGGTACACATTCGAGCCAGAGACTGCTCGCAAGCTTGAACTGTCTATCCTCGGGTCCTAAAGGGTCGCTTTTCGAAGGGCTAGTGTATACCGCAAGAGACGATGACCGTGCCATTACCGGCGAGCGCCAGACAGGAACGTTTGAGACTCAGGAATTCCGTCTTCAACGAGCCATAAAAGCGGCAACGACTGCGCAAGATGCAAAGGCGTCGCATCCATCGATTCATTCCAAGGGCCGGTGGAAACTGGACACCAACTACGCTGTCCCAGATGACATCAAAGAGACAATGAAGATATTCTTGACCCAGCCTGAACTAGATTTCGCCAGAAACGTCTGCGAAATATCTTACCACCATATTGCTAGAGCTCTAGAGCGACTGGGGCCGACGGCGGATGATAAATGGACTTGGTATCACAAGAGATTTTTCGAATGGATGAGTGCAATCGTTTAGGTAGCCAATAAAGGTACTCTGATGTCAGGAAGCGACTCGTGATCTGCGAGAAGCGAAACTTCCATCCAAGGCCTCTGTACCGAAGTGGCGTAAACAAACGCGTCTGGAGAAATGGTCCATCGCATTGGAAGTCATTCGTGTGATATTGTCCAGGGTAAGCTGACGCCTTTGGAGTTGATGATAGAAGACGGACTCTTGAATCGCTACTATGAAGAACTACCGCAGCTTTGCAACGGCTCTTATAAGCACCGAAAGTTTGTCGAGCTTTACTCTATCGTGGAGCCTGGATCCCAAATCGTCGAAATCTGTGGCGGAACTGGCGGAGCAACATCTGTTGTTTTGCATGCTTTCGCCGTGCGATCGGAAAGTGGATCAGGCGCTTCGCTACTAGGACATTACGACTTTACGGACATCTCTTCAGGACTTTTTGGCGCCGCAAAGAACAACTTTGCGACTTGGGAAGACAAGATGAGCTACTCCAAGCTCGACATAGAGCAGGAGCCTGAACGCCAAACGTGCCCTTATATTAACTTCAAAGTGTGGGACGGGACTCTGGGCTTCGCATTGGTGATCAAGTTTGCGGTATCTTCAAAGGTCCTATCAGCAACGCCGGCAGCGCTCATTGGACATGCGTCGTCAAAATTCCCGATGATCTTACTTGGGAAGAAGCGGCGTCTGTACTGTACGCGTAATCGACTGCCTGGTCAGCTTTGTGCGACATCACAAGATCACAGAAGCATGAGCGAGTGCTTTTACACTCTGCTACAGCCGGTGTCCATCGAGCCGCTTTTGCACTGGCGCAGAACATCGGAACCGGGATATTTGTCACTTGTGGAACAGACGAAGAGCGCAGAGTCTTGGTCGAAGATTACAACATCCTTCCTGGCCATATTTTGCCAGTGAAGCCGCCTCTCTTGCTGCTGTTACCATTTTCCAGACAGATGGCCAGGGTGTTGATGTGACACTGAATTCACTCACCGGGCCGTTGCCATCTCTGGCTGTTGCTCAAGGCATCCTGGGAGTTCACTGCTCGGTTTGGCCGCTTCGTACAGATTGGCAAGGCCGACGCGGAGAAGTCGAAGCACCTTGATATGTCGTCTTTTCGCCGTGGAATCTCCATGACAGGTCCTGATACCCTTCAGTATAGCGAGATGAGAGGCGCAATGGTTCACAAGGCGTTAGTGGCCTCCATTGACCTGTTGCGGCACAAAAAAGCGAGGCTTACTATACCAGTCAAAGTCTTCCGGCTAGCTGAGGTCGACAAGGCGCGTCAGTATGTCTGAGGTGGGAGCCACATGGGAAGTGCTGTCATTCTTCCACAGCCAGGTGATGAGGTTCATGTCATCTCCAAGACTGAATCGTCGCTGGGCCTTGACTCTCCGGACTCCAGCTATCTGATGATTGGAGGTCTAGGAGGTATTGGACTTGCCACAGCTCATTGAATGATGGAACAGGGGGCCAAGAACTTGATGATAGTCTCCCGCAATGCTGTGGCTCACCCGAAAGGGTTGGAGTTGGGTGAAGAAGTGGATAAGTTCGGTTACAATATCCATTTACGCAACTGTGACATTTCCGATGGAGTGGCCGTTTGTAGTCTCCTGGAGAAGGCGAGGGAAGATTTACTTCCGATCCGCAGAGTTCTTCAGATTGCCGCAATCCTCGACGTAAGCAGCAAAAAATTGGCAGAAACATGGCGAATACTAACTAGAGGCAGGATACGGTCTTGAAGGGCATGACCTTCGAGCAGTGGCAGAGGAATATTGGCCCCAAAGTCACCGGCACCTGGGCCCTTTACCACAACCTGCCGGTCCTGGATTTCTTCATCACGACCTCTTCCGCCACCGGAGTTCTCGGCAACGTGTCGCAGAGTAATTACACTGCCGGTGGTACGTTCCGAGACGCATTTGCGCGATACCGCACTTCACTCGGGCTACCTGCTGTGGCAATTGATCTTGGTCTGAACGATGATGTTGGATACGTCGCACGCGGCGGAGATGCGGCGAAGATGCGCGTGGAGAAGGCGCTTGGTATGAAGCATCTGCCCATCGCTCATGCATTGCGAATGTTTGAAGATCCAATCAGGAATCCAAACCGACGCCGTGCAGAAAACAACGAAGTCATTACCTGTATTTCCAAGTACCGCAACCTGGTTGACGATCCAGCTGTGAGGAATGACCGTTGATTGGGAACTCTCCGACTGGGCGATGCCACGGCGACAGAAGCCTCGGCTCACGGGCTGGTGTCTCAGTTGTCGGCAGTATCGTCGTCTAAAGGCAGATTGAAAGAAATCATCACTGACCTGCTGGTAGCCAAGGGTACCGAACTTTTCAATCTGGAGAAGAGCAACATCGACACTGGTGATGCTCGGACAAGCATCGGCGTCGATTCTCTGGTCGTTGTAGATTTCCGGAACTGGTTGGGTAGCGTTGTGAAAGCCAAAGTCAGCATCTTCAAAATCCTGCAGACGCCAACGCTGAGCGACTTTGCTAGCTTAGTTGCAGAAAGAAGGACGCAGGCGATGATGGGATTTGCGCGTAGAACGAGAGCGTTGACGTTTTGACACCCTACGACAATGTTCGATTGTGTTAGGTAGAGAATTAGTCATTCAATTTTGTTACAAGCTTCAATTGGGTGCACTAAGCGCCGCCCGGACTTTATTTGATCCAGGGTTTCCCGCAGAACCCGATCGCGTCTATTGAAGCTCCGCGCTCCGATGCATGCTACAGATCTGATGTGTCAAGCTGAACAACAGGACAACACTCCTTGCGTTCGCCATCGGGTTAGTCCCAGGGGAATTTGCATGTTACACCCGTCTTCAAACTGGACCTGATTGGTGTTTCCAGGTCGTTGTTGGTTGAGACGTGTGGCTTATTTCCATGAAACTGTAGGAGCATCATCAATCCTTTGTCGACATACATATCCCTAGCTTTTCTCAGTTTTCTCATCTTAAAATCTAGCTTTTAATCTCCAAGACTTACTCTAGGACATTACAGCTTGTTGCGATTGGGCTTAACCCGAAGAACACCCACGCCAAAACGCCCCCCTTACAACCAGCCTCACATACATGCCCAACCCAACTAACAGGTCAACCCACCAACCATGTTCTGTACGTACCTTGTCCCTCCCCAACTCCCTCGTTCTAATCAACAAACAGCCCTAAACACAACCGCAACCCTCCACCACGTAACCCACCTCCCGCGGTCTATATCCTTTGCCAGCGCCGTGTCTCAACTCCACAATCACGAACTCCTCATCCGGCTCGACCCCGAATACGCGTCTCACGAACTCCTTCCCTCAGACCCCTCCGCCCCAGCCGCCAAATGCTACAGAATCACCGACCACATGAACGCCCTGCCCGCAGGCCTGTGGGACACAACTGTCAAGTTCGACGCGCACATGACGGATTTGGATGATGGGGTGTTGTGGATTATCAAGGCGCCGTTGGGGCTCAAGCAACGGACTACTTGGAGGTGTTTGAGGACGGATACTCTAGTGGAAGCGGACAAGGTGGCAAACGGAGAGGACAGTGAGTGGAGTCTGGTGGAGGATGTGGAGATCAAGGCGAATAGGATGCTGGTTGGTACGGTCAAGGGGAAGTGTGAGGAAAATTGGCCAGGAGCGCATGGCAAGTTTCTGAAGCATTTGATGGGAGAGGGTGGGGAGACAAAGGCATGATGAGGTGTTGGAGCGGAGATCAGCTTTGCTTGTACAAGTACTGGAAGTGTTTTGAGCTGGCCCCATAGGCATGCATAATCGGCTCAGTAATCCCGAATACAAAGAGTATACTACAATCCCGAGCTACAAGGTTACAAAGTAGTCCGAATCTTAAGGACAAGTATTTACAGTATGCTTCGCACAATCTTCGCCCGCCATTCAGGAAACATGGAGACTCCAGATGAACCAACCCCTAACCCGGGTCAATGGTCCATGTGCCGTTGGGCCTAAGGACGTCTTTTGCCTGGCGCATGGGGCGAGAAGTGCCTAGGCGGAGACTCTGCATCTAGAAGGCGGCCAGATTGGCGGAATTCGATCCTCGAGGCGGGACGTGAATGTCGCCTAGGCGCAAAGAGGACACTACTCGCTAAGCTTAGGAGACCCTGCATAAAGCCAACTTGAGCGTGGAGAACCGACCGCGGACGCCGATTCCTGCTCTGTCGATATCTGGGTGCAAGACTTCATCTCGCAAGACTGGTTGCATGCCTGAAGAACCCCAAGGCTCTGATCTGCTCACGCGATGCTGTCTGGACGGTCAAGCGACCAATGTCTCTCTTCAGAGGTGCGCTGGTGACCGCCGAGGCTCCACACGTGGCGGCCTCCCAATCGGGCCTTCCGATAGCAGCGATAAGACATTGGACAACAGCAGTCGCAGTACATGAGGGATACTGCACATCGCTGCTGCTGGCATGCTTCGCGTCGTCTTGTTACACACGATAGTCAGCGAACTCCAAGACCTTTCAGTCATGCTCGGTCGACTTGCTAGCTGACGGCTGAAGATCCTTCTTGAACCGAAGAGTTATTGATCGGCCTCGCTCGCCCGCCGCACAACACGGGCCATCCCCCCGCCTTTCTAGACTGGACTGCCCTATTCCGCTATCCGTTCAGCTATCAAAAACCGCGCACCCAACCACCGGGTCAGCGTCAGCTTTCCCACCTTCGTTCCTTTTGCTGGTGCAGGGCTGTTTCCACCTTCTCTGCCTACCATCTTGCTTCCGTAGACGTGACGACATCCTCGTTGGGTTCTCAACATCGTTAGCATCTCGCGCCGAACCGCTTATCGCCGAGCATCGTGTACCGCACAGCCTCGCCTCACCATGGAGCCACTGTCCATCGACTCGGTCGTCGTCGACCAAAGCGAAATGCATCCTACGCCGGGAACCCCTCCTTCAGACGCCATCATGATTGAGCAGCCAAAACTCAAGAGCAGACAGCGCCTTCTCATGGGCTTACAACGGATGAGCTCTTCTAATAGCCTGGCACACATGGGCAGACCTCGCTCACACAGTCTGAGAAGCGGCGGAAAGGCATCAATGTCTTGCGTCTCTCTCGCATCGCCTAGCTCGCCTTACGGAAACACATTTGGCAGTTCCTACTCATCAGAAGTGTCGAATGGATACTCTACGGCACCAACGTCCGTCGCCAACAGCCCACCAGGCACTCCCTTCTGGGACGAAAGAACCCGCCTGCGGATGAAGACGCCAGACGCCCCATCTTCAGTTGCTCTCCCTTCCTCTCGACGACCATTCACCAGAGATGGAATTGAAGCCGAGAGCGACTACTTCTCGCGACCCGTCCACAAGGTCCAGAAACGAGCCAATTTCAACTTTTGGAACGACATGCCCACCGAGATTCGCATGCAAATACTCCGATATCTCGAACCAAGGGAAATAGTGCGTTGTTCGCGCGTCTCCAAGTTATGGCACACCATGTGCTTCGATGGTCAGCTATGGAGCGATCTTGACACGAGCAAGTTTTATCGCGATATCTCAGCCAACGCTTTGGTCAACATCATCACATCGGCGGGACCGTTTGTCAAGGACTTGAACCTTAGAGGCTGCGTGCAGCTGAGGGAACACTGGGGTAAGGACGGCTTCATCGAGTCGTGCCAGAACTTGGAGAACTTTTCACTCCAGGGATGTCGGATCGATCGGACATCTATTCACTGCTTTCTGCTTCAAAATAGCCGCCTCGTCCACGTCAATCTCTCGGGTCTCGCGGGCGCGACAAATGCAGCAATGAAGATCCTAGCCGCACATTGCCCAAGGGTCGAAGTCTTGAACATCTCATGGTGCAACAACATCGACAATCGAGGACTAAAGAAGGTGGTCGAGGGCTGTACGAAACTGCGAGACATCAGAGCTGGTGAGGTCCGTGGCTGGGACGACGTCGATTTGATGGTCGAGTTGTTCAAGCGCAATACGCTCGAAAGGCTCGACTTGAAGAACTGCGACAGTATCAATGATGAAGCACTGGCTGCTTTGATCGAGGGTGTAGACGAGGAGGTCGATGTTCTTACCGATCGACCAATCGTCCCACCAAGGAACCTCAAGCACTTGAACCTTACTCGCTGCCGCAGTATCACCGATGCTGGCCTGAAGACTCTAGTACACAACGTTCCATCTCTAGAAGGCCTTCAAGTTTCGAAATGCGGCGGATTGACCGACGATGCGCTGATCAGTTTACTACCCACCGTGCCAGTCCTCACACATCTAGACATCGAAGAGATTGACGGGTTGACAAACGAGGTCCTGAAGACTCTAGCCGAATGTCCATGTGCCCCTCATCTTCGCCATCTCTGCATTTCCTACTGCGAGAACCTAGGTGACGCGGGTATGCTTCCGGTGCTCAAAGCTTGCACGCGTCTCGCTTCCCTAGAAATGGACAACACGCGCATCTCCGACCTCGTTCTCGCAGAAGCTGCATCCGGCCTCCGCAACCGCAATCGCGCCGCTCGTGGCCTAACCAAATCAGAGCGCCCCGAAGTAGGCCTCCGCATCGAAGCCTACGACTGCGCAAACGTGACATGGACCGGTGTCCGCGAAGTCCTGTCTCGAAACGCGGAAATAACGCGTCCTTCCTCGAGATGTGCGAGCAAAGTTGCTACGTACCCGCGTGAGATTATCAAGCTCAAGTGCTTCCACAATTGGCAACCGACTGTTGAGGAGCATACCAAGCGTGTCCTGAGGGGTGACTTCGCTGCCGCCGCACGTTTGGAACGCAAGTGGGCTGACTGGATGATGCTGAATGAGGAAGCAGGTGTTGGAGGAGCTGGAGCCAGGAGAAGAAGGAGGAGAGCTAGAGAGGCGCAGATGATGCACGCTGATGAAGAGGAAGGCGGTGCTGGTGCTACGGGTGGTATTGGTCGCCGCCGCCGTGCGCGAAGTGGCCCAGGTGGCTGCACGGTGATGTGAGTGTGTGTTTCTCGGTGTTTGGTGTTTAGTTGCCATGGTCATCTGAAGTTGTCAATTTGAATGATAGGTCGGCCCAGGTCTGTGGGTTGACGTAGCGATGGTGCATTAGGCTGGGATTATCGCATTTGGATATGGTGTCACTTTCTTTGCGCAAAATGAGGCGTTGGCTACGCTCTGGCATTTGGATTTGGCAAGTGCTCGCTCTTCTACCGTTTATAGATCATGTTGCATACTCATACTCATACCAAATCGCAGTACGTGTCTGTACTTGTCCAAAGGATAAACATTCCCGTGCAATGCTTCAAGCCAGAAGCACCTCAACACTGTACAGGTGTAATGTGCATTTACAAAAGACTGACGCTATATATATGGCTAAGCGAACAGCACAGTTTGTTCCATTTTCCTACAGTGAAGTGCGGCGTTTGCACGTGAGCGCGCGACTAGCACGAACTAGCGGCGCGTGTTTGCCCTGCATTACATCATCTTTGACTTGACCCAAACAACATCAACACATCACTGCGAAAGATTAGAGCTTTCTTCTTCATTGATAGCATCCTGGTATCTGCCCAAAGGAACGAGTATGGATTCTCAAACTGCAAACCTCAAGACAGATCTCGAAGCGTTCCGCATCGCGGGACTGCCGCCGGACTTTTACTACATTCCCAACTTCATCAGTGTAGAAGAGGAGGCGTCGATATTGCAAAAGGTGTGTTTCCATCCTTTTGTCCATGTCGGTGTCCTATCTTCGATACACCATGTCGCGTATGAGAAGTTTGCTATTCACGACTCTGCTACCCCGCCCTCGTACTCTTTCCCCACAATCACAGCACCAAACACCCACCCACACTTTGGCCTGTCCAATCTAGTCTCATTTCTATCCCAACTAAACATCCACCTTCCCCTAGATCCCTTCCCAACGGTGGACACACCTCACCCACCGCCGTCTCCAAGCCATCCCCTCCACCCTCACCAAAACTAATACCCTCCTTGCCGCTCCTCTACCCGCTTACCTCACCACCCCTATCCTGGCTCGCTTCAACAACCTTGGCATCTTCCATCGTACACCTCATGGCCAGCCGAACCACGTTCTAGTCAACGAGTATAGACCCGGTGAGGGCATCATGCCGCATGAAGACGGCGACGCATATGCCCACGTCGTTGCAGCAGTCAGTCTAGGTGCAGGGCTGTGTTTGGATGTACTTCCGAAAGCAGAACCCGGCATCCGGGAACAGGATGGAGGTACCGACAAAGAAAAAGAAGAAGAAGAAGAAGAAGATGCTGATGATGGTGCAAAGGACGGAGTGGAAGAGGCTACGCAAAACTCTAGCATCAATGAGGAGGGTGGTCAGGAGGAGAGGTTCAATCTGCCCATACGTATCTTTCAGGAACCTCGCTCTTTGCTCGTTACAAGAGGTTGTGCGTACCGAGAGATTATGCATGGTATCTCGTCGGTTGAGGTTGATGAAGAGTTGAACGAGGGTACGGTGGCGAATTGGGGGTTGTTGAGCCAAGAGGGGAGGCATGTGATTGAGAGGGATGGGGGCAGGAATTTGAGGGGCACGAGGGTGAGTCTGACATATAGAGATGTGATCAAGGTTAGTAAGGCTGCGAGTAGGGTACTGGGTATGGGGAGGCGGTAATCGTGAGGATGTTCTTGCTGTCACCATGGTGCAATAATGTTGGAGTTCGAATCTTTTCTCGATTTCGATGCTGATAAAAAAATTGAAAGGTATTTCTCGCTGAAAACGATAATGATAAAGGAAGTGTTCGCCCCGCTCCAAAATAAACACAACCATTCCCCGTTTTGTTGAACCACTCCCGAACAATACCAAGAGAAAAAAAAAAACTCCTTAGTTGACTAAACCAAATCAAGCCTGCTGTTCCTTGACAGGCCTGTAATGCCCATTGAGATCTGCATCACTCTCATCACTCCTGCTGTTGTCGCTCTCTCTCCTGTCCTGACTCAGCTTCTCTGGGCTCTGCGCCGCCGCCGACTTGGCAGCCTTCTTCCTCCTCATCTCGCCCACAACTACCGCTGCAACCCAGGTTACCCACATGAGACCAGCAACAACGCCGTAGGCGATCTCGCCATCGGGCGAGTTACCCGCAAGCAGTAGGCCAAGTCCACCGTTGATGATACCAAGTGTAATGGCGATACGACCAACCCAGACATGTGCGTAGGACCAAAGAGTGCGGTGGTTGTACTTCTTGAAAAGAACGTGGTGCACCCAGCCCAGGATCGGTTGGAAGAAGATGAGGGCGAAAACGAACATGCCGATGATGGCGTGGTAGGTGCCGATGTAGTGGCCGCCGCTCACGGGTAAAGCGAGCCAGATACCTAGACCGAACGCGACAGTGTACGTTATGTAAGCGAAGATTTGGAACAAGGCGTGGAACCATAGGACGCCGGGGAAGGAAGCGAGGCGAATAGCGATGGAACCAGCGGGGAAGAGGATGACAAAGGCGAGGGAGGCGAGAACACCATGGGCAATGAGTTGTTTAGTCGTATCGGGCCCGCTGGAAGAGATTTCTGTGAAGCCCGAGTTGGCACCACCGTTGTTGGGAAGAGTGTCGCAGTAGGGGAGGGAGGAGTCGTCTGATTGACGTTTGTCCCAGGGCGCGCCGGTGGGGTAGGATGTTGGGCGGGCCGTGGGCCGACCAGTCCACCAGTCGTCGTAGTCGCGGGTCTTGCTTGGCTTGGCTGATGCTGATGCTGATTCTGATCCGGATGGGCGTTGGCGGCAGTTGGTAGGGGTTGCACCTCCGCCGCCGGTGGTACCAGAAGGAGATGTGTTGACGAGGGGGTTTACACTTGAACCTCCTTTGGCGGCAGCAAACTCCCAATCGAAGACTCCTTGGTTGTTGTGCTGGCCAATGGATGCGGACGTAGAGTCTTCGTTCTTAGGACCACCGGACGATAGGTAGCCGTAGATCCAGTTTCCGCTGTCGGAGGTGAAGTCCATGGTGCCGCCAGACCAGCTGTTACAGTTGGAACCTAAATCACATGTCAATCGCTGTTCGAGTTACGTGAACAAGGGTATGACTTACATCTCACGTTTGCAGTCATGACGCCATTTTCTACACGAGAGCCTTCAAGTAGCGTGACCTCAGCAGCATCGTTGAGGCTGGGGGGTTGATAGCTGCTCGTCGTCCGTGGCGACAGAGTCACGTTGTTTCCATCTGCTGAGGTGTACACGACGAATATGTTGGAGTTGGCCATGCCCTGTCCCTGGCCAAGCGCAACCCATTCATAGCTGCTCGGTGCGGATATCTGGAAGAAGATGTCTCCAGACCCAGACGATGCTGTGCTTTCGGGAATGTTAAGCCCAAAGCATACCCCTTCGGATGGGCAGACGTTGGCGACTTGGGCTGAGGCGCGATAGGCTAGATGTGGTTAGCATTGTAGTACGCGACTCGGTTGTGGTCGGTGGCTTACCCATAGCCAACAGGCCTACAGCAGACGTCTTGGTATTGCGTCTCATCTTTGAAAGACTCAAAAAAAAAAAAGGTTGAAAGGAAAACAGTACAACACAGTCGTCAAAGGGGCCCGACGTTTCGAGGCTAGTGACGCCCAGCTGAAGAGTGGCTTGAGAGGTGTCCCTAGAGCAAGGTGGATGGCAAAGCTACGGATGAGGAGTCAAGATGGCAGAGCCAACGAGCCAATGAGAAGAGATGCTTTGAAGGTGAGTAAGTGATGTTCAGTGGGATGATTCAGGGTGGGTGTGGACAAAGAGGTTTATAGATGGTGGAGACCGAATTGTCCGCCTCCTTCCAAGAGTACCATCCAAGGCCCAAGATGGATGCTGACAGAAGCATAGCTACGTACACATACTTGGCTTAGTTTGGTGAGTAGATATCGAGTAGGTACGCTGAAATGAACGGTATTACTGCCGATGTGTGGTTGGACAATGCTGGCCGAATGCGGCGGCTTTGCGGAGAGCCGTCACCGGCTGGGCAGAGGGCAAACAACGTCAGGACATGACAACAGAGCTTCTTGTGCAAGAGGGTACGCGTCATGAACGCCATGAAGCGCGAACAGAGAGAGTTTCCCGAGCATGGTTCCAGGGCTTATCGTGATACCAGTGAGGGCCGGCGGACTCAACGTCGACACGGCTTGGCTTCGACGCGTTTGTGGTGGCTCAGTGCAGGGACAAAGAAGCAAGTCGAGCCCGGACGGATAGCGCGTCGTGCTTTTTGCAAAAGTAACGTCCCGGCGCTGGGGCACGCTGGGACGACGGGCATGATGGCTCGCTTGCGGTGGGTGGGCGAACATGTCTGTCTGTTAGTCGTGAGGCCCAGGACGGACGGTCTTGGCCCCCCGCCGTCGTGGATCCCTCCCTGACTTCCTCCGCCGCACGTTTCCTTGTCTCAGGCACGGCACGTCTCTCAACACCCAACTCCGCACTCCGCGTACCAAGGCATGTCAGCAGAATGCCTCGCATCCAGACTCCGATGTGCTCATGCCCGTCGATCTGGACAAATTCCTACAAGGCCTTGGGCTCGGGGCTGTCCCTGAAGTCGCCAGCCCCTATGGTTTGTCCGCATTGCTCCAAGGCTACTCCGGGATTCGGCACCATTTCCTCACGTTACGGTGTAGACGGTGGCCCGTCCTACAGCTTCTGCACTGCGTCTGTAGCTGCATTTGCCGGTTTCACGTGGCGCTGCATCTGTCTCGATAGGCGCAGCGGTGGCTGGCTGCCTCAGCCCGCAACGTCCGCGTCAGTTATGACAGAAACCTTGGAAGCCAGGAAGTAAAATCAACACCATCGGCGTTTCCTCGAGACAATCACCGGGTTATCGAGATGCCAAGCTGATTGCATTCTCTCAGCATACGTCGACGATATGTTGTCGACATCTCACCGGGAGATGACTGGGTTGCGTTTCGATGATGCAACGAGCAGGTCGCCTGCTGAGTCGTGGCACGTAAGCTGAGTGCCAAAATCTCACACGGCAAGTGTTTGACAGTCGCGCACTTTGCCTTTCCATGCATTTTGTGCGGATGTGCCTGTTTCTGCCTTCTCGTCTGAATCGGAAGTCTCTCGCTATTCGGCTCGACTTGGTAGTTTTCTCCCGCACTGACAAAGGCCCTTTTGCGGCTGGGCAGCAATCTCATCAGTCACGTGCCGCCATCTTGCACTGCCTCTTCCAAGTTCCTTGGTCATTCGATTTCGTATTGACTTCTCCCTAAAGCAACTCAAATCACATTATACCACTTGGAAAGGCCCGAGAGAGAAAAGCCTGGGATAGTAACCAAGGATCCATCCTCTGGTGGTGGAAATATATAATGACACGATTCCAATTTCACGGTTGACTGCGCCACAGCTCTAGAGCTTTCTCACGACAACAAACGCGGAGAAACTACACAACAGGTACGGCCGTAGTGGATTTACGCTACCGCTAGCCGCGATCGACGCAATCGATGTTCAACGCCATGTCCTGTATCATCGTGGTCTCTAATTCCCCTGCGAATTCGCTTGGCATGACCATGTCCCCATGTACGCGAGATTCGTATTCACTCAATGGACAATATACCTTCTTCCTCCAAACAGTGGCCTCTGCCCTACTACATGGATCTATAGAGAGGCAAAGGCGGTGAAACCTCTTGCGTCCGTTGCTGCTTGAACAGCATGCCTTGTCCCCACTTTCTCAAGCCGTCGCACATGCACTCCCCAACTTATTCCCAACTCCGTCTTCCACCTTCCCTTGTTTCTTTTGAGTTTGCAATCACGATATGGGCGCCCAAGGCCAGAGCCGCTCGATGGAATCGCGTAATTCTTTTACACTAGACATGAGATTGTACAGTGCGCTTAATTGGTCCTTCGTGGGCGCACCTTTGAGTACTTGCCCGCCCACCATATCAACCTCGATCTCATTGTTGGCATCGCCCTTGCATGTCAGCCGTTATATAGAACAAATCCCCGGTCGGAGGACCTTCAGCCCGGCTTCTCTTTTCCAGTCCAACGTGTATAGGACACCGGCCACTACAAGCCCAGCGAGGAATGCTAGAATTAGAACCCACAGCGCGTGGCACACAGCTGCAAGATGCATACTCACAAGTGTTTCAGCCGGGAGAGGATCCGAGGAACCAGACATGCGGATCATGTCTGTGTAGGCGCCCGCGTAAATGCTACGACATGATTCAAAATGTTGGTAGTGTTCCAGTAGGCGGTGGTGAACTGTTAGGCAAGTTGAATCAGAAGAGAGCCGCAACGATGGGAAGAGGGGACGCGGCTTTAGCTAAGTGAGCGTCACGATGTTCGTCTTGATACGTGATGAATTTGGATAGACTGAGGAAAAGTGTAGGGTGTGGCACATCAGTCGTGAGGATGTTGGGTGTAACGAGGAGCTCACATATGGAATTGGGCAGAGCACAACGTCTCGCTCGCACGACCACACATATGGACATTTCTTGGTGGAACATCCCTAGTGTTCCATCTCATCGCCACCACCATCAGCTTCATCGTACTCGGCCTCCGCTGTATCACCCTCTTCATAGCCTCCACCCTCGCCATCTTCGTCTTCACTATCAGAGCCTGAGCCTTCACTCTCGCCCTCACTTCCCGGGTCGAAGTCATCATCCTCTTCCTCGTCGTCTTCCTGGTCTTGCAACTCCCTCTCCGCCTTCTGCAGCTCACTCTCCTCTTCCTCACCACCAGCCTCCTCCACTGCTGCGCCGTTCTCCTTCTTGCCGCCCACTTTGTTTACATTCAGCTTCTTTGCGCGTCGGTCTGCGGCCAAGCTAGCGTCCTGTAGGCCGTGCTTCTGGACGTATTCGTTTATGCCAGCAAAGTCTTGCTGATCGAGCATGCCGAATTCGATATCGCCTGTTGGTGTGGTGAAGACAATGTTGAAGGTATTGCGAAGGACGGCGGTGTAAGATATGCTGTTGATGGCGGCGAAGTCGAAGAAGGCGAGAGGTTTCTTGAAGCCATAGAGGATGCCCACGGAGGTGAAGAATAGGTAGCCTAGACTGTGTTAGTAGTAGCCCTCTGTCATCGAGAGGAGCCGGGTTGACGCACCCTCCTTGCTTCCCCTGTGCGCCTTGACATGAAACGCCTTCTCGCCCTTTCGGTGACTCTCTGGCACTGCGCTCGCGAATTCGTCGGCATCGGGGAAGATAACCTCTTTCCCAGTCCCTGCTTGTATCAAGCAATGATGTATTGCCTCAGCCATTGGTCCTGGTCCCGGGTCTTCGCCTTGGACTATGTTCTTCCCCGTCGCCTCCTCGAACGTCCAGACTATTGGCTCTGGGGGTGAGGCCTTTAGTTCGTCTGGCACAGGCGCCACTCCATCGCCGTGGACGGGTATGATGACGAAGTGATGCTGCTTCTTCGCCTTCTCGGGTATAGGCAGGCAGAAGACCTGATCGACGTCTTGCCACGCAATGGCAAATTCGACGCTGCCATTGGCGCCTATAGCTCTGATGCCGCCATCCTTCTTGTCGAGTAGTTCGAGAGTAAACTTCTTCCGCTGTGGTATCGAGAAGCTGACGGCTGGGTATGTCTTGAAGGCTTTCGTCGCAGTACTTGCAAGACTGCCTCCTGTTGTGGATGCGCCATTCTGTGGGGCAACGCTCTCCTCAATCTTGCGCTTCTTTGTTGCGGGCTCGGCGGGGGGTTGCGAAGTCTGGTCAAGGATATATGTCGAAATATCACGGAAAAGTGTACCTTGCGCAGGGGCTTGGTCTTGAGGCGTATTAGCATTATATGGCAATTGAAAGGCGCTGGCGAACCTATGGCGGCGTGCACGCGCTTCCGCAGTTCGTGATTGTTAGCGAAAGCGATATCAATTTCTTGTGCATGTGGCACAGGAGTCGGTGCTGTCGGCGCAGGTGCATCTGAAGGTGCTGCAGGCGTTTGCACGGGTACTATGGGTGACGATGGCTTGTTGTTGAGCGCTGTAAAGGCCATGGCGCGTAGTCAGGGTGTTTGGGTGTTGTTGGTGGACTTGTCTTGCGAACGCGTCGAGTCGCGACTCCTCGACAATGGCCGAAGACAGCGCTCGGGCATGTCTGACATCACCGCCGCCCTCCATCCTTCATCACCACACTCTTCTTGCCAACACCTCACATCTACGCCTAAGACATTCTCCTGCCTACTATCGCATTCGGCGATTGATTTCACCTCTTTCTTCTTTTCTCGGATCGTGCAAGTCTGCCCGCCAGATCATATTCCCGTCGACCGAACCCTTTTCATCGACTCTCCCGTTATAGCCCCCCATTGAATAGCCTCCAATACCTTCAGCGACTACTATACTCGTCGATAATAATAGACACAATGCGCGCCGTGTTCATGTGGCCCGTCAATTTCTATCAGCACAACACTGATGTGTAATTAACGTCCGCTTCAGCCGCTTTGCAAACCGCGCGAACACCCAAGAGAGCCCTCTAACGCTTATCAGAGTGCGTTATTGCGCTATGCGACAACTATCATCGGTGCAGTGGGTGGATCGTGCGTATCTCACACACTTCCTGTCGCGCAACAATATAACCACCAATACACCATCACCCGACAGCTTGGTACCTGCCAGCTGCATTGCGATTCATCTTGAACAAGCCGGACATGTACTGGACCATTCAAGCGAGTCCTTGACAGGTACCACAAAGCAGCCCTGTGCCAGGGGGACAGCATTGACCGAGCGATATTGCTCTCAACGAGATCTATAGGTAGGAGTCGATACGGTGCAGGCGGTTATCCAAGTACCCATCTCTCGGGACGCATGTCTCGGCGGTGACCAGATGCTATGTAACTCGACTGTGTCTCATTGCCATCGATTAGTTAACATCTAATCCCTTCGTTCGTAGCCTGCTCACATTGTCCCACTATCCTTCCGGAAAAGGTAGAAACAGGACCGCAGCCAATATGATGAAAGTCAAATTCACCCTCCCACCGTCAGCCGCCAAAGTCACATCGCTCTTCCGTTCTAAGAAAGATGCCCCACTAGTCTTCAATCAGCCACTCAACAGTAGCTCATGTCCGCATCATCGCGTCGCACGGCTACTGCACAGCATCTTCCTCTCCCTCTTACTCATCATCGCCGTTCCAGTGATCGCACTCAAGGCATTGACCTACAGCTTCATCGAGGACAACCGTATCATGGGTTTCACCTTCCAGACGACAAGAAGAAACGGCGAGCCTGGCGAGGCCATCATCATGGCCGCTCTGCCGAGGATGCTCTACGCGATACCAGCAAAGTTGGCCATCATCGCTGCTACAATCAGTATATGCCTGGCGGCAGCACATCTGGGATTTGTAGGCGCAGATTGGAACATGGGCAAACGGGTACGTACCATCGCCATACAGCAGAGGCATTTGGGCCAATGACTTGAAAGACACAATCATACGCCTTCCGTCGCAACATAATGTTCCTACACATCACCAACGCCATCCTTGTCCTATTCGCCCTTGTGTCCATTTACGTCACCCACAAAAATACCTCGCACTTTCACGAAGGCTTCGTCAACTTCCGCACATCTCGCATAAACGACACAGCTTCGACCCAGGAAAACTTCTTCCGCTATAACTTTGGCAACTTCGATCTCGAGACCTGGGCGTGCGAGCTGCAACATGTCAGAGGTGCCGCCATGGTGCGAGAAGACTACGCCAGGCAATGCGGAGTTGAGATAGCTGGCCGCGTTGTCATGATTCCCTTCATGATGAATGCCTGGGCTGTTGCAGCAGCAGGCCTTTGGGGCTTTGTAGGAGGTGGACGAAGAGGGCCTGATGGTGAGCGCATGAAGACCGAGGAAGTTGGGCTTGAGATGAACAAGATGAACGCTACGGAGGATTGAACTTTTGCATTCTCTCTTGCTGCATGGGGAGGGTGAACTGTCTTTCTCGACATTCCTAGTGCTGGTTATGGTTCCTCTGCGTCTTTCTCGGTAATGTTATTTCTCATTTCGTTACTTCGCGCACGCACGACAGTGATGAAACCCTTTACTCATTTACTTTCCTACTGCCTCTCGCAGGCAGCACTTTTGCTGGTCAAAGGTCTAGTCTCACTTTCTTCTTTCTTGCAAATCCCTCAAGTCAAACACCGCCAAGTGCCGGAGCGTTTCATATTACTTTTACTACAAAGCACCATGTCAAGTTCAATATATACCAGCATTTTACCTTTGTACTGCTGCTTTTCGACCACTTATCATATTGCGCATTGATTCTACGAGATATAAGTCATAGCACATTATTGTTGGTTGTTGAAAGCGGTGCAAAATACACCTCGACCACTGACCGCGCGAAAGGAAAAACAGTCCCAGCTCTCTCTAGTAACAGAGAGCTAAAGTCCATACATGGAAAGCAAACTTGTCGCATCCATCCTCCCGCCAAACTAGCCTACCAAACCATTTCCCGATAAACCACCTCATCCTTCAGCATCGCCACATACGAAAGACATCTCAGCCCATCGTCACCATCGAGTAAGAAACCAACGAAGCGTAACTACTGGGGAGAAATATCGGAGCACCCGTCGGAATGGCAAGATTCGGCAGTTCCGATGCCGCTTGAAGGGTTGCGTCTCGCTTATCATTCACGTAAACGGTCTTGACATGCGGTTTCGTGATGTAGACAATCTCCTCGGTGTCGGTTGGTGCGGTCACGGGTGCAGCTTCGCCCCCAGAAGCGTTCGGTGTACCGGATGTAGACTTGCCAGGAGTGTGTGTTTGCTTCATCCTGCCCTTGATGGTGGTCGTCCTACGCGTGACGCCCTTGTTGAAGCACTCGATACCGTGTTGGCCCGCTGTACCGTTTCCGCCGCAGATGCATCCCCACCGCCAGTTTGTCAACTTGATTGACTCTTCGAACTTTTTCGTGGCTTCGTCCTTCTCGGGGGTAGGTTCCTTCTCCTTCTGTGCCTCGCCATCTGGGATCTTGTCGTCTGGGGATTTACCATCATGAGTCTTGCCGCCTGGAGTTTCGCTGCCTGGGGTCTTTTCGTCTTGAATGAAATCCGCGTACTCGTCCTCGTCTTCACCGACCTCCTCTTCTTCCTCTTCTTCCTCGGCGTTCTCTTCCGGATCATCAGGGTACTCGCAGATGTCGTGCGCGGATTGCTCAACGCACCAGTCATCGCCAGCGTAACAGGCGTGCTCGCCGGCCCGGACGGAGGAGTCGACGTTGTATCCATAGTTTTGCTCGTGGATCACGTAGACGGTGTCTACGATGCAGTACGATCCGTTGCAGGCTCCTTGTCGTGTTATGTTCTTCGGTGTGTTCTTGGGGTAGCGAGTTTCGCGGGCGACAAGCTCGCTTGTAGCTTGTATGATGGGCTCTCGGGTGGGTGTTGGTGTGCAAGAGTCGGGTGTGGCTGAAGCCGATGATGCTGACGACGAATTTGTCGATGCAGAATCGCTAAGCTGTGGCGGTCCCAGCGAGTGACGTTTGTGCGACTTGGCCTCGCAGCCGCCGTTCCAGGCCTTCTTCATGTGCTTCGCTGGCTTCTCCTCTTCGTCAAGTCTCAGTAATGCTTTCCAGCTCACACCCATCTTGTCACAAGATTTACATTTCTTCCCAAAGTTATCGAAGTTGTACAACCCGCCGTCTTTGATGAACTTCTTGGTATATACCATGGTCCAGTTGGTGGGTTTGTTCCAGGATGTTGCGTGTGTTGGGTTGGGGGAGTCGCATTGGCAAGGAGCGTTGTTGTTCTTTTTGCTGTCCACGGCGGAGATGGCCTCGCCTAACCAACTGTGACATATCGGAATATCAAAGCCATCGGGTGCGTTTCCGTAATCTGTCAGATGTTCTATCGCGCCTGGGATACGAGCATTCGTGGCGTTCAAATTCGATGGGCTCGTCGCGTTCAACCCTCCGCTATATACCACTGGCGGTTCAGCAGCTGAAGGCCTGCGACATCCTAATTCCTCTTCCTTGTCACGATTAGGGTACCACACCTCGGCTCGCCAAAGAGCAGATCGGACTACATCAGTTTCGTAGAGGCCGTGAAATCCTTCCTCGCTCGTGAGAAACTCCCACCCCGGAGGACTTCGCGTCTTCTTGTCGTCGTAGTTCGACATTGCATAAACCCAATATGACCTGTTGGGACGTTCTGGAAGGCAGACCTTATTGAGTGATGGCCCGCGGTCATCTTGGTCGCAATCCTTGCCAGAGGGAGTAAGGCTCTCGACGATGTATACGCCTTCCGTTCTCCTGTCAAGAATAAGAACTCATCCATAAGATGTGGACGGCGCTGCAGCACATACCATAGGGCGCTTATGATGGTTGCATAAGACTTCATCCCAATCACGAATTGGACATATGCTCGAAAATTAACGTTTGCGCCAAAGAAGAAGTCTTTCCCATAAAGGTTGACAATGTTGTTGCCATTATGTGTCTCGTAGCCCAAGGCAAGGATTGGCATTCCTTCCAGAGCTTCGTCAACGGCAAAGGTGTCAAGCTCGACCAGAGCCGCACGCATGGCGTCCAGAGTTTTCTCGAAACCATGCCTGTATTTTTTCAGCGTCTGTGTCTGGACATGCGTAGTGGCTCTAACTTACAGATCCTTTTTGTGATTGATCTCTTTGACTACTTCTTTGGTCAAAGCTTGGACGCCTAGCCAACCCCTACTGGTGATGGTCCACAACTCTACTCTACATTAGACATGTGTTTCGCACTTTCAGCTAAAACTTACTTTGTGAATTTTCGATCGTCTTTTCCCTAAATAGGCCTTCGCTGGGTTTTCTCCGACTCGCAAACTTTTGCAGTCCTCGAAGCTTTGGAAACCTGTTGGACAGCGTGCTCAGGCCTCGTTGCCATCTTCCGGCTAGGTTTTGTGCTTTGGGAAACTTATTCAACAAAGGCGTAAGGGTTCCTGGTCTGTAGTTTAGAATGTTGGCAGCCGTACTAAATAGTTGGAAGACGGCTGTAATGATGCTAAAAGCAAGTTCCATCTGTTGTATGCGTTTCTGCTTCTTTTCTTCCTTCTTGACCGCCGCATTTTCTTGTTCGTCTGCATACGTGAACATGGCCGTAAGTCGATCCAAGTCTTCGATGATGTGCCTGTAGTGGTCCTGGGTTGCTTCGCTCCTAATGTGGAATGAATGATCGAGTCCGGAAACAAATTCGAAGAATAACATGGCTGCCCGTCGCTCATCGGCGGTGTTGTTCATACCGATATCTTTGCAGCTTGGGGACTGTTTATACCGTTAGCGCAAATAAAACCCAAGGCCGAACGCAGTATACTTACTCTGCACATACCTAGGCCATCGCAGGTCATGCTACTAGGTGGTACGTTGGGGGCATATCGCTTCGCCATGTATGTAGGAAAGGTCAACTCATCGGAGGCAAGCTTCCATCTGCTCTCCTGCAATATTTTATACTTCTGCAGGTTCTTGTTCAGAAACTTCGTGTCGACGTATCTGTGTTTTTCCCATAGGGCTTCAGTGATTCTGGGAAGGCCTGGGCAATCGCTGGCCCATTCATGTGCATCGAGATCCTTGGTAAAGCTGCAATAAGGATTGTGCGCACAGTCCACATCAGTGATCTCTGTCTCGGATGATTCGGATTTCTGTAAAGTCAGATTCGACAAAGCGACGCTGGTAGATGCATGGACAATATCGACGATGTGGAAGGTGGCTTGTATCCACGCTATGAGTCGCATAATGGAAAGCTGCTATCTGCGCAGTAAAATTGGGGCGAACACTACGTATGGTCGGAGCAGTAATGAACAAACGTTGACGAAGTCGAATCTATGTCTCTATCCTCTTGCCTTGATATGAGGAGGATGAGATTCAAAGCGGATGCTAACGACAATCAACACTGACACGTTACCCAGGCATGAGGCGATCGCTCGATCAAGGGCATTTTCTAGCCACAAATGAAGAAGCGTCACAAAGTTCAATAACCAATGAATCATCCTCCTTAACTCTCTATCTAGTAGTTCTATCCTCGGGGGTTTCATGCGCTAGGGTCAATGACGATGACAATGCTGAACGCATTCCTAGGCACTTAGAGAGCGAGCCTTTGTCTGTTTAGCCATCATTGTGATTACAAGATAATGTAGGAAATATACCGGGTTAACGACATGTGAGGTAGTTCGCCTAGAAATGACGAGTACATTGTGCAAGTCAGGAATCCTAGCGTCCGCCGTTGTGATCTAATGCTCCTCATTTGGAGAATGTTTCCAAGCCTTGTTGAAAGTCCGCTATTGGAATAACCTATCAGCCAGTCATTTGCACATGTTCTAGGTTCCGAGCTGTTCATAATGAGGGGGGGACAGGGTAAATTTGCCCTTGAGATGTCCGGACCCCCGGAGTCCACATATTATTACATGTACAACCTCTTACAAGTGCATTCTCGGGTAACGTAGAGATTTGCGGTCTTCACCACCCTCATCGTCGAAGTAAAAAAATACTCCAACACGCGATCACGTTTTTATTCGTCAAAATATGAACAGCGTGAATGAACAAACTTTATGCAGTTGTTTCAGTGATCTAAGCCAGTTCTATCGGTAACCTGCACATTTATTGGTGTTGAGCTTGGCATCAATGTAGCTGTCATGTTTGCTGGCATCACTAGTTCTGAGGTTCTTCTGCTTCTGCCTACGTTCAATGCTCGGAATCGTGCAAAAGTCTGCCTGTCATTTTTGGGGATTTTGCTAGTATAGTGCCGTGACATTCAAGCGAAAAAGACCCTGATCGACTTTAAACAACGAATACGGAGTTTGATTCGTGCGTGATTACCATTATATGTTAGGTAGTTTTGATGGAGAACCAAGGCATACCCAAGCCCGTGCTCACCTGCTATACCGGAAGCCGCTTCGAGGAATCCTCGGTAGTGCGGACGACCATTTGGGGAGGCGAGATGATTACAGCTACAAGCCATACTGGTTCATTCGGCCCAGACTTACCTATACCTCACGGGTATCAAGATCCGAAACATGGGGCCGGTGGACACCAGCGCCTATATAAAGGAATTCCTGTTGGACGACAAGTCTTCACTCACTCTACCTTTATAACCACGTTCACCAACTACAAACCCCTCATTGAGAGTCTTGGTATTAGCTCTTACCTACACATTACAATGAACTTCCTATATTTCCTCCTATTCCTGTATAGCGTTTTTATCGCCACTGCAGGTATAATTCCTCTATCACCTACAGCATTAGTTAAGGTACAACTCTTCTATTTACTCTCTTGTAGTTTTGGTCCTACAGTTATACTTTAGCAACCTAGTATTGCGAACCCTACCGCGCATGTATCTCCTGTACCTTCTACTTTAATTGTTATCAATCTTTTTACTCTAGAAATAATAGTTGCTAATTTATTTAAGGGTATCCGACAAAGTTCTATTGACGAGGAACACGAAGCTATGGACGATTTAGATAGCAATACCTTTGTTGTCACCGTTGTGGACCCACAAGCCCCACAAGACAGATATAGAGAGTACAACCTCCAGAAACAGTTGATGACTTGCAACAAGAATTTCGGCTCCGACCCCACCCTGATCTCGGTCCAGTCATCCATCGGAAATACTCCTCTCAAAGATGTCAGATACTCCCAGTGCAACCAGGCTCTTATTACATGCGCCAAGGAGGCTCTAGATGAGCAACAACTTTCGACCGCGGGCTGGCCAACATACGACCCCTTGGAGAGGCCCGTCTTGAGGACCAACATGCTCGAACGCGGCATTATGAAGTGTCTCCGGGTAGCCTCTGAAGATCGCATGAAAGTCTTCACACTATCTGCTATGACTGAGGAGGAATTCAAGGCTTTTGGAACAGTTGCGATGTGCAACGAAAGGCTTATCTTGTGCTTTGAGGAAGAGTCTGGAGTATATGAAGATTTGGTATCCGAGTGGGATGCAAACCACCCCCAGTGAGCAGTGGGCTTGACGGCAACGATATTCCAGCCCGGCACGTTCTCTTGTGGTGAGGCAGGAATGCGATGAGAGAGTATTGGATTTATGCTCAACATTACTCGGTCTAACTCGCGTCGTTCATTAAGGACTATTTATAGTTAATACAAAACCTCTATTGGGACTTGCCTGCGGCTTCTGGTGCTCCCTTCCAATCCCTAAGCCGCCACGCCTTCGATGATCAAGCCATCAGCTTGAAATCTAGTAAATTCAACGGTCACGATTACTCCTTGGATCCAGTATCTGATGTGTTTCTCCATTACATGTTCGATGTTGCTATCTGTGGCTTGTTGATCCTCACACTTGCCCCAGCTCAAAGAACGACAAGTGGGCTATACGCTCCCTTTGACCCTTATTGTCGCCCCAATATGACGCCCTTTACTTTGTATCGTGTTGCAACACAGGCTTGCGGTTCCAACTTTGTTTTTGCAGATCCCTTCTGCCATTCTTGGTTCAGGGGCGTCGCTTGCTTTTGTGGTAGTCTCCACTCTGTCCCTGTTGAACATCAATGCACCCCGCAAACTAGCAATAAGTTTGCAAAGCCAGAAGTCTTTGAAACCGTACCTGCATGTCATGATGATTATGCATTACCACTGCGGGTAAGGCTTGTTTGCCTCAAGCAGCCCCCCCCCCCCCGAGATGATTATGGTGATCCTCCGCATTGAGGTTTCGCATCTAGAACTTCTCCGCGTTGGAGATCGAAGCTTCACTATTGCGTATAATCATTTGGAAGTATACGTATATCGCGGGGTCAGACCATAACGACTAGGGCATGCCGATGCGCTGCGCCGGGAAATCAGTTCAATGTATAGCTAGGGCGATGAAAATGTCGTAAAGACGACGTTATCCAGAGCTGAATCGCTGTTACTTTGTACTTACAACTAGAGACCTCCTGCGACAGCTGCATGATGACTTTGTTCTGGTCGGAACAAGCAAGCGGGCATGGTGAAGTCGTGCGATTGAGTGATGCGTATACTTTATCACGCCTGTCCCACGGCTGTAGGTACCTCGTATCACACCAAGTCGCATCTATTTGCTTTTCCTCCACTTTCTCATCGCCAACATCGTCCACTAGCTTTTCTGAATAGCTGAGACGTCATTCCTCATCATGTTCCATTCCTGGCATCACATTCGCCTTTGCAAAGAAATCCATTCAGCCGTCTCACATGCTGCTCAAGTCGTCTCGCCAGATTTCAGTGATCTGGCAGCGCCGCTCGGCTCCCCAGCGTAATCACCGATCACTTATCGCTGACTTTGCATAATCTTGCACAGAACACGAGAGTTGCTGCAGTGCATGCATGCGGGATAGTGAAGCTACCCACCTCTGACACTTCAGGGTCCATCAGACTCTTATTAATAGACGCCTTCGGATGAGCAAGTAAGGTGTGTGGCGTAGGGCCAAGTCATGGAACGTCGGTGTTTTAGAAGATGGCGCTCCGATGCTTTTGATGGATGCGGATGGTGTGTGAGAAGGATGTCGCATTCGTCAGAAGTAATCGCCGTCTTACTGCACCGTTGCGCCTTGTTGGTCGTGCTGCGGATGCGACTGCGGGACGTTCCTTGGTCTGTTAGATGTGTTACTGAGATGTGCTTCTTGTTTTCACTGTTAATGCGAAGAATCGAAGCATACCTATGCCTATATTACTCTTCACCCCTATAGCTCATATCCGCATATCTCTGCATATTGATACACGCTCATTACCTTGGACCTCTCGTAAGCTCGGCTGCAAGCAACACATCAGGCTTCAGCGCACGCACCCCACATACTCGGATTGAGATCCACGGCTTACAGCCGATACTGGGAAGATGGCGGCACCTCCTCCGTTTGTACCGAAGTTCCGAGGGGCGCGACCAGCCTATTCCATCATATCAACGCTATCATCACGTCCGTCCACTCACGAGCTCACTGAAGTGAGATGGCACGCGCGCACCAATTCCGAAGAACGCAGCTTGATCGCTGATATCATCCAAGACTTGGCTGATAACTGCGAGACGGCCTTTGCCCGAGCACACACAGAAGCACAAGAAGGCACTGCCTCATATATCTCTTACAACGCACGAGAAGAAGACTTGGCCCAGTCAAAACCATACCTACAGAGACGGGAGTGCGCTACCTCCTACACCACCAACAACCTGCGAGAAGATCTACACGAAATCCGACCCTACCTTCGGGAAAGCACTCTAATGGCGCTAGAAGGAATACTGCGGCTGAATGAAGCCAACGAAGCGAACAGAGCCGGGCACCGGAACACGATAAGAAGAGTTTCAACATCCGAGGACGGTGATCATGTGCCAGTGATAATGGACCCATACCAGGCCTCAAATTATTCGACTCCTACGAGCTTCAAATTCGACGACGACGTCAGGGACCCGCCCCTCAGTCCACCAACGGGCAAAGACACACACGGAAACTTTCGAAGGAGTCAACTTTGGGATACGATTTCGGCGGACGATGAACCTTGTAGTCCACCGATAGTAGCTGACATCGAACGACAAAGAGGAGCGACGACGACGGCGCCATCCCCATATCCGTCTACAGCAAAGACAGCGGTCATAATGCTCTCATTGTACATCTCCATCTTCCTGGTCGCTCTCGACAGGACCATCATCGGCCCAGCGATACCTGCTATAACGAATGAATTCGACAGCATCGGCGACATTGGATGGTACGGCAGCGCGTACATGCTCACGGCAGCCGGGTTCATCCTGTTATATGGGCGGATATACACGTTCTTTCCCACCAAACCAGTATTCTTATCAGGCATCTTCCTTTTTGAACTAGGGAGCATCATCTGCGGCGCAGCGCGCAACAGCAATATGCTCATCTTCGGACGCGCCGTTGCAGGTCTAGGAAGTAGCGGTATCTTCACTGGCGCGATTCTGATCATGCTCAATACAGTGCCGCTTGCCAAGCGGCCCATGCTGCAGGGTCTCTTTGGTGCATGCTTCGGCGTCGCAAGCGTGGCTGGTCCCTTGCTAGGCGGAGCTTTCACCAGCAGCAGCGCGACTTGGAGGTCAGTCATATCCTTGTACGAATCGCGTGTGAATTATAAACTGACTCCAAACCTCACAGGTGGTGCTTTTACATCAATCTGCCACTCGGTGGTGTTACTATCCTCGTAGTGTGTCTCCTGCTGAACCTGGAAGAAAAGAAGCCGCAGTTCAAAACATGGGGAGAGACAATAAAACAGCTGGACCCGCTGGGTACCGTGTTGTTCCTTCCATCGATCACCTGTCTCTTGCTAGCACTGGAGTGGGGCGCAGCAGACTATGCTTGGAGTTCGCCGCGCATAGTGGTACTTCTCATCGCCTTCGCACTCCTCCTAATAGCCTTCATATCGTGGCAATATTTCACCCGACACACCACCGCAACATTACCGGCACGCATCATCTTCCAGCGGAGCGTCGCATTTGGTAGTGCCTCACAGTTTTGCGTAGGCGCCACCATGCTCACGGTATCCATTTACATTCCTCTCTGGTTTCAGGCCATCCAAGGTGCCTCGGCGATGCAATCCGGCATCAAAACTATTCCCCTTGTGCTCTCGGTAGTCGCCGGCTCGATCATGTCTGGCGGACTAGTACAGCGTATCGGATACTACACCCCTTTCATGATCCTCGGTTCTCTCTTCATGGCTATCGGTGCCGGCCTCATCACCACGTGGTCTATGGACACCAAGAGCAGTATCTGGATCGGAACTCAAATCGCTGTGGGCTTTGGGGTTGGTTGCACTATGCAGCATCCAAACATAGCCGTACAAACGGTGCTACCAAAGCCCGATGTTCCAATCGGTACGGCAGTCCTCTCGCTGTTCCAGACGCTTGGTGGGGCAGTCTTTACAGCAGTGGGCCAGAACCTCTACATACACAAGTTCTCTTCTGGGTTGGAGCAAATTGGGGGTCTGGATGCTCAAAGCATCCTAGCCTCAGGAGCCACGGACCTGACGGCGGGCTTTACGCCAGCAATCAAACGCATGATACTCGAAGCTTACAACGACTCGCTGACTCATGGAACGTTCTTTGCGGCACTCATCATAGCTTGCCTTGCGATACCAGCTGCTCTAGGCATGGAATGGCGCAGCGTGAAGGAACAACCAGACACATCTGCTCCACGCGACGATGAGAAGCGGGATCACCAAGCATACCAGCCCCGCGGTATTCTGAAGACACCAGGCACTGGTGCAGGTCGACAAGAAGGGAATAAGGTGTCGGTGAAAGCGCCGGCTCCGGCTTGGACGAGAACATTTCGGCAAAGTGGCCAGTTTTCGTCGTATCTAACGGCCAAGATTAATCCTGATCTCCGTGATCAGTTGGGCGCGGGCGGCAGGCAGGCCCGTAGGTGACGCAGCGAATACTTTCGTTCCAGAAGTAGATTTATGGATAGATGCGAGGTCTTCTAGCGTGTAATGATGATAGGGCAGATGCCTTACCGCGTCGTATCTCTGCCAATAATGCATAATGTATTAGCTATGAGCATATACTTGACAGTGTCATCTGCTTGTGAAGTCCACCGTGTCTGTTGCTGTCTTATCCTGCTCGATGGTTTGAAGATCGGTGGAAGCTTACAAGACGGTCGCCCGTCGTTGTGGCTCTCCGAAGCTCATCTGGCCACGCAGCTAATCAAGCACGCAGATAAGCGAAGCCACCAAGCCATAGCGCGGATCATCTCACATGTACCATGAAGAGATCAAACAAGCAAAAGCCGAGCTTTAGCGAAGCTTGACAACCATGTGCATCTTTCACCCACACTTCTACGAAACCATTGCCGGCATCTTCTCATGATCGAGGATTGGTATCGCCGTCGCTATCGCATTCTGATATGCAGTTGCTTTATCAGTGCAGGCGCCATACTGCTGTGTAGCCACCCTTGTCACGGTCAAATTGAAGTTCAGTGGCTTGTTACAAGAATGGATGCAGTCATCCTAGTCAGCCCCGAGGTTGCACGTACACCATTGGTTGTTCGGGGACCCAAAGCCTGCCTGCAACAACTATCAGGTCGTATTCGTGGAAGGAGTCTGCTGTGCAAGCGGTATCGACCAACAACAGGTCTCGCATTGCTAGACGCCTTATTTCGCTGCATACAGTTCGTCAGCGTATGGAGCCTACAGTTAGCGCGAAGGTGCGCCTGTTCTATATCAGCCTCGAACACGTTCACCGGTCCGGTTCTACAAAGGACCGAATGCAATCGGGACAACAGCGCACATCCTACGGTTCCCCGCAGCTGTCGCGAGATGTAGCATGGCATGGTTACGAGGCTAGGTTGACCTTGAGCAATGCGCGGCAGCAGGCTGACCGTTCTAGCATAGTAATTGAAATATCTCATTCGTATGTTGAGCTGCCGCTGACGCTGGCCAGCCCCCCAGCACAATAAGAATGAGTGGCCGCTGTGCTACACGGCTCAAACCGAACGCTGTCGTTTCGGAGATCATAGAGGAGAGACGAATATGATCGACACGGCTTTTAGAGAGGGGCATATTTCCGCATGTAAGCCTTCCAAGTGTTTTGTATAAGATTAGATGCACCAAGGTGTCCTGACCTTCATCCAGGCTTGAGAGACCTCTTTTGTTGCGTCCATCCTTCTCTTGTGCAATAACAGCGCAATTGACCCGCACAATGGCATTCCGAAGCGTTCACATCGTGCTGAGCGTAGCATGGCAGGACGCTGGAGATACTACACGTGCCATTGCGATGGCTGTCGCGTTGCGGGACATGTGCCCATCCAACATCGATCTGAAAATCGACTTCCTCTCTTGCGGCGCGCGGTTCGAATATCAAATCACAGACGCCGGGTTCAACATTGTCCCTGCTCAACCACGCGTGAAGGGTGTATCGGTAGCGCACGACCTTGGATGGGACTGGCCTGAGTTTTTCGGCTCGGAAGAAATTGCGAAGTCTTTCATCGACGGTCAACTTGCAGCATTCAGAGATTTGAAGCCTGACATTGTGTTCCACGGCATGTGGGCTCCAGCTTCTATTGCTGCACGGCTCCTGGGCATTCGAACAATCAACTTCCTTCCAGTGCCATTGCATCCTGGAGCCTTTGCACACGGCTTGATTCGCGATCTTCCGGATATGATGCCCTTGTTCACACGGCTTCCTCGACCGTTCCGGCAGTGTATAGCATGGTGGGCTAGTGGTCTGATGGTCAACGCTCCCATCTTCCAACAGAAGCGCCTTGGAGCTGCGGCTGCTGCCTGTGGGTGGCCAATTACAGGTCCCATCTCGCTCTTCGATATGAACATGGCCGACCTCAACTTGGTCAACGACCATCCCATGTTCCATCAAGAATATTTGCACCGCATCCCAAAGAACATAGTTCTCACGGGTCCTTTGTATGCGCGAAACGACTCGAAGCTGGACGAAGACATCTCAACTCATCTCACGAAGGGGCCTGGCCCATCCATTCTAGTTACCATGGGAAGCTCAGGGACAGAAGATTTCTTGTTCGAGGCGATCAAGGCTCTGAGGATGAACCCTGGAGACAACTGGAACGCAGTCGTGCTAGCTTCAAAGTCGATCTGCGATATTGGCAAAGCTAACGAGATGGCGGGCGGAGACGTACGTCTTCTGGTGACTGATCGATTCATCCCAGCGCCCGCCGCTAACGCACTCGCCGATTTGATTGTCACACACGGAGGTCAAGGTACTGTGCAGTGCGCCTTGGCTGCAGGAAAGCCTATAGTCGGAGTGGCGCTACAAGTCGAGCAGCAAACGAATCTGGACAATGCCATGAATGCTGGAGCAGGTATCCGTGTGCAGAAACAGTTCTGGAAGGCTAGAAACATTCGCAATACAGTTTTGAAGGTGCTCAATGATCCGTCGTATGCCGCGAAAGCGAGGATGCTAGCGGATACATTGAACTCGATGGATGGCGCGAAAACGGCGGCAGAGGTGATGTGGAAGTTTATCGTCGATGAACAGACGGAAAAGTTCAAGGCTTAGGTTTAATGAGCAGGCGCGTCACAATATCATAGTTGTGGAGGCCGGAAGCGCGACGCGTGTTGATTGGTCTAATGATGATGGCTTTGCTGGTTACTGGTATGGGGCATCGTGGTATTTCTTGTATTCTGGCGTCCATTGGAACGCCGAAACATCTCTCGTATCAACGCGTTTTCATACAAGGACAAGGGCGACGAGCAGGAACACGGCGCATGTCGGGTGGAAGTGAAGAGGCCGACGCGTTCCGCGAGGCTGGTAAGTAGCTTGGCACTATCTTGGCACTTTTCCACCAATCTCGTTGACTTCGCGGCCAATCCTCAGAATTTCCTCACATCCAGCACGATATTGTTCGCCCACATCCCCGAGTCTTCAATTATACTCTTACTCTTCCTAGCCGGATACACATGTATTGTGCGACTCCACGAATGTCCCTTCGACATGTGTTTTGGGCGAAAGTTGACACGCACTTTCCTACGGCCGTCTCTTCTTTTGTACACGGGTAGTTTCGTGAGTCTCAGTATCGTTTCTTCAAATGAAGTATGGACATTAAACTCGATCCATGCCACCCAGCATTCCTGATCTCATGTTGGGCCTCTAAGTATCTCTAACCTTCTGCGCCACAGGCGATGCAAGTCTCAGATCGAGATGGTGTGACTGCTCTTGATCTGTACATGTCAAGCCCGGTGGAAAGATTGTGCCCCATTGCTGCAGCCAAACAGAGCTCAATGCACCATACAAACCATCCGTCCTGTTAGATGTATATTTCAACTCCAACGTCTGGACCAACGGCACGATCCGCTTGCTGACACAGAACCACATCCATAGATATCGACAATAACTCAACAAGAGTGTGTTTTGGTACCTGAGAGAGTTAAGGCTGCTTTCTAATCGCTTACTGGGACGCATAAGTTACAACAGTGGTCAGAATCGATGTTGGCTAACATGCAGCTAATAACACATGCGAGGCTCACCACTCGACAAGAGCTCTAATCGCCTAATGTCTCGAAACCAACACGTATCTACGCCGGGCTAAATCCTTGGATAACATCATAACGCATTCGTTGAGCGGCACCTATCAAGTCAGTTTTATCCAGAACAAGAATAAATAGAGCGGGCCCGCAAAGCGCAGGGTGGCGGAGCATGCCAGCAACTTCTTCCAAGCCTCATGTGAGGTGTGCGACTTGTGCTGCCTGACCTTACTGGACGGCGCAGCAACCGACGGCTCTGTTTGATCACCTTGAATTAAACCGATCAGATGTGGCGTTTCCTTTACCAGTGTCCTCCAGAAGCTCCGATTGGCTGTCGCAGCAACGCCCCATGAAGTCGCAGTGAAAGACGAGTGAGGCTACACAACCATCTGTATCGAATTTTCAGGTCGAGCGGTTGCCATGGAGTCAGATCTGAAGAGCCATGGAGTCGGTCGTGGCACTTCCATGTGCGTGATCGGCCCACCAACTATCCATCTACTATGTAGTATCGCTGCGATCTGGTGCGCTGGCGGTATTCACGTTCCTATCGATCATCACTTCTCAATTGAAGACAACTTCCCTATCGCTAAGAATGGCAACACCGAGTTTTGCGTGGTTGGCTCGCCACACCTGGTCTCCCAGCCTATATACGTCCGACACGCGCTGTGACCTGGAGGAAGCTGCCGCGCACATCTGGAGGAAGAACTGGCCATTGTGCATTGCTGGCAGAAATCATTCAGGTCATGCGACAGGCGCGCTCTCGGTAATGAGTCACAAAGACATCTGGAAAGGTCGGGATCCTGTGCAGACGTCTGAGAAGTGTCAAATAAGGCTGTAATCCTGTACTTAGATAACAAGATGGTTTGTAGAGGCAACAGCACTTTGGTATAGTTGGACAAAGAAGCAATGTGACATGTGTTTCGAAAGACGAGGGGCTAACAAGGTGAAGAAGATGCCCCTCACACCCCTCACCCCCTCTAGAGCCCCCATCACCCCTCCACCTCCGCCTCTCACACGACCCATTGCGGCTCGCGCCGCATAATGCTTGCTGCACTGAATGCATTCATGACCAGAACACAGCCCGCCAGCTCACGAATTTCTCTTTGATCCCAGTATCTTCCAACCCCAAGGCAGCGTATCAGCCCAACTCTCCCCACATACCCGGCCAATCAGCGCTTGCCATCTTTCGCACCAGCGGTGTCACCGTACCTTTGGGCCATGCACATGCACAACAGCTAGCTAGCGCTGCGCGGGAGCCCAAAACAACGCGTCTTCTTAAATGTTAGGATCCCCGGATCTTCTTTCGTTTGGTAACTTCCTGCCTTTGGTGACTGTGTGACGTTTGCCGGCTTTGAAAATGGCGGAATTAGTTGTTGCGGGCCCGCCTGCCCCACCTCCCATGACGTTTCGCGATCGGTTGTCGCAGTTTAGGATTCTCGAGGAGAAGAGATGTGAGCTTATCGAGGTATGCTACTAATGGCTTCCTGGAGATGATGATAGTAGGGGTTTTGACCATCAAGTAGGAACTCATAGACAAGCTCGAAAAGACAGAAGCACGCCTCGCACAATGTGAACTCGACCTTGGCTCGGAACAGAACGTCAGACGGACATTGCAAGCGGAGATTGCAGATGTCACGCGGACGATGCAAGGCCAGCTGGCAGAGTCCAAGGCAAAAGAAGAGGCTTTGGTGCAGTCACAGGCCAAACGGCCGTTCGTGCTGGTGCTCATAGATGCTGATGCGGAGGGCTTTCTGGTACGTGCAACAGTGTCGTTGCCTGCTGTGTATTTTAGCTAACGAGTCTAGTTCCAAGACAAATATATAACACGCAAGGCTCAGGGTGGAGAAGCATTAGCAGACGAACTCAACATACGGATACGGGAATATCTACGGGAACATTTTGAAGATGCCGACTCCCTGGACATCATTGTGCGCGTATATGCCAACTTAGAAGGCATGGCGAATTACCTCGTACGCCTAGACAAGGTGCGGAACCTCGGTCAGCTGCGAGCTTTCTCTACTGGCTTCTGCGGAAGAATAACCAGCTTCGACTGGATCGACACTGGAGTGGGCAAGGAAGGCGGAGCGGGACGAAAAGTACGAGGTATGTCTTTATGGATGCTCAAAAGAAAGCACTATGGGACGGCTAACAGGGCACAGAAAACCTGTCATTCTTCGCATCCAACACGCACCTACGGCACACGATAGTTGCATGCTCCCCCGTCGACCTACCCGCATCTCTTCTCACAACCATACCACTCGAAAAGCTAACCCTCATCGAATCCCTGCCGCTGCCCACGTCGCTCACTACGCTACCCCTCAAAACGGCCAAGTTCCACACCCTCTTCCCTCCACCGCCACCCTCCAAGAACCCGAAACCCAGTCGAGAGCGCGGCCGCAACGACCGAGGACTGAGCGAAACCGACGTGAGACGAGGTGACAGGGAGATGCGAAGAGGAGACGAAAGGGCCGGAGGCCCACAACTGCAGCTTATGGAACAAGAGCACGAAGGGGGAGGCTCGACATGGCTGGTTATACAACCCGAGAGGAGCAAGAGTCAGACTGTGAGCGGCAGAGACCGGGACAGGAGGAGGGCCGGAAGCGAGGATGATACCAGCAGTTTGAGTATCAGTATCGGGCCAGACAACACGGTCAGTGTTGACAGCGGGAGGCGGCGGAGGCTGATGGGGTAGCGTTGTTTTGCATGCGAAAAGTAGGATCTGTTCAGGAAAGAAAGCTGTCGCGTCGCGCACCCTTTGTTGAGTTTGATAGCATGGCATAGCATAGCGTAGCGGCATATCTTCATAGTGTTCAAAGCGTCGTCAGAGCGACTGCCAATACAGTAAGGATATCTACAGCGTTTGTCGGAAGCCCTCTTGGTCCTCCAAAATCCTCTCGCCTCGATTGACCTGGCGATTTGCTCGTGAGCACACTCCAAGGTTCTTTGGGTGTGTTTTTCATACCTGCGTTTGGGTTCTTGAAGACATACGGTCTTTGGAACGCTACAACCTGGATGAGAAGGCGTGGAGTCAGGCGCATAGTCGAGGTTACTTTGCGAGTATCAGCCATCTGCTACAAGAAGGGAATGATGTGCAGCCAAACACGTTCTTGGTGGATGCCAGAGTGGAGTCGAGGAAGTACGAACAGAGTGATGCGGGTATCATTCAGTCTTGGGTTAAGCGATGCATTTGATTGTGTGGTCTCAAACATGTCCATGTTCAGATAGGTACAGATAGTCATGTAATTGGAGATTCCTGCAAATCATCCCTCACAACAACATCTGTCCGACCTATTGCACCGCCGATAATTTTCCAGCAAAAGCATCCCATTGCTTCAATCATGTCAGGTAGACCTAGGCGCGCAATACAGTTGTGCAATCGAAACAGCAAGCTGCAGGGTTCCAAGCAAGATACTGATACTTGCAACCCAGATGACGGCCCAGAAAGTGTACCACTGGAGGGGGTTTCGTCGATCGCGCTACAAATCTCCCGCCCGACTCGGCTTCTGGCGTTCGTTATATTCCTGCAATGCGAGTAGCCGGGCGCCAAATACGGGAAAGTCTTGCTCAACATCATACGAAGGAAATTCGACGAAATGGCCGGTGGCACCGGTGCTTGACTGTGGGAAAAGCTTTGCGGACATGTTCAACTGTTTACCAGACGAGAGTAGTCTTGTGGTCCACAAGGTCGACAATGGTAACGTGCATAGCTCCTGCAGTAGAGGATCCACATCGCGACCAGCTTCCTTCTCATGCATGAGGCTTTCTCTTGCCAGTTTTCGGGACCTGCGACTTTGACCAAACAAGAGGCGGTAACGCCTGAAAACACTTCATGAATGATATTGAATGCCGTTTCAGGTACACGTCTCTCAGGTCTCTATAATAGTAAATGATACGGTCCTCTTGCATCCGCTTCGCAAGGTATTCAACCACTGGTGTGGGTTCCAGGATCAGAGTGGTCCAGCACAGGATCTTGAATATTGCCTCAACACTTGCTTGTCGTACGTGTCCAACCTGTTCTATCCTGAATCGTAATAACGTATCGTAAATACTCGTGTCGAATTAACATTGGAATGTGCATCTTCAGACTGGTCACGAGAATTGCTTGTTCGAACAAGAGCTGAAGATATGCATTGAGTATTCAGTTCCTCCACTTCTTCCAAGCTTGTACAAAGCCGGTGTTGTCGGCAGCGTCGTCGCCCCCACACAAACCCCCCAAATCAACAAGCGGCACCATACTAGGCCGTCCATGAGCACACATGAATGGAAACACACAGTTCGCTAAATTCCTCACCAAGGTCTTGCAATCATCGATGCTGAGCTCATCGTTGAACATAATAGCGGAGCGGCAGGCGCGAGAGTTGATGAGATCAACAAGGCCGGTTGGACAGGTTGCCAGACGTCTGACCCAGTCGGTGGAGTGGTTCGCGGATGAGCTGGATGGTGCAGGTAGAGGAAGTAGATGTGGATCCTCTGCATACTTCCAGACTGTCGAACGCAGGAAAGAAATGAGCACCTTGGGATCGGCTTTGCATCGCTCTGATATACCAGTTGGAAGCGCCGTGACGGATAAGACGTGCTTTTCCCTATCGATAGTGCTGGGAAAAGCCGAAGATGTCGTCGTTTTAAGAATGTCGTAGAGTATGCCCCAGGCTGCGAATCTAGCGGCATACGTTATGAAATGTGTTTGTTCCTGGGATGAGATTGCAAACTGCGTTGGCTTCTCGAGTATGGCAAAGGCTACCTGCGCCCTATGGCTGAGCTTTGATCGATACCCTGTTTCGTTTTGCAGCGGGCTGCAAAGCTGACTTAGGAGTGACTCAACCTGTACACGCTCGTCTGCTGCGTGTTGATCAATCAGTACGAGGAGACCGGCGTGCGTATCCTGCACCTGTGTTGAATCGTGCATCCTGACTAGGATGAACTTCTTATCAACCTGCGAGATAACCTGAGCATTCTGCAGCCCTTCTCTCGACAGTCTACTGGAGCCACCTGTTGAAGCCTGATTGAATGCCTTGTCAATATCGATGCGAGAGCAGCCATGTCTAGAGTGGTGATGCCCTCGATCAAACTCATCTTGGTGCAACACAGCCTGTTGTATGCGCTTCTCGCTCGGCTTGAAGACTGGGTTCTCCCATGTGTCCAGCACATCGTCGAGCCAAGGCGTTTTGCCAGGTACAGCCGTCGTGGCTCGTGTCGGTAATCGCACCGATCTTTTTGTAGAGTTTTGAGCAACAGTATTTGAGAGTGAAGTTGGTTCAGTACTAGGTCGCGGCCGAGAATCGGGTACCAGGCAACCTGTTCGAGCGTTGAGTAGGTACATCTTCTTGGTCGTTGGATTTGTCCACATAATGGTATCATCATTCTCTTTGTTGTGAGTACCCAGAGTGTCTGCAGGCGTTGAGGCTTCGTCGGGGAGTTGTTGTCCACTCAATGCTCCTTGGGATAGCGGCGCAACGTCGAACTTAGCAAAAGCTTTGGTCTTCGTGCTGCATGATGTATTCATATCGACATCCTCGCTGAGGTCTAACTGGACATTGGACTTTGGCATGGGCAAGGCGCTGTTGAAGAACTCGGGCTTTCCACTTTTGATGCGCGACCACTCTGCAAAAGCTCCAGGACGTAACCTGTCGGATGACTCACGAGACGCCGTCTTGTCGGAGCGCTTTCTCTTGAGCGATTGCGACGAGGTAGAGGGTTGCCTTGGTGTTGCTGAGCGGCTTTGAATAGGTTGCCATTTCATAGCCATAAGCGCAATTTGACTGTCCGTGGATGGAGTTTTGCTTACAATAGACTCTTCGGCTGCGCTAGAGCCAGTGCCGGGCCATTCACGCTTCTTGCGAGGTTGCCGGGGTCTAAAGTAATGCACCGACAGCCATTGAGTTATCATTGCACTCAAGACCTCCATCACGTTTTGGAGATTCGCTTCATCTCGAACGAACTGATCCTCGGAGACGCTTCTCCTATGGGCGTCTTTCAACGAGATGCGAAAGTAGAATTTGGGATGCCTATCGACGCCCTTGCGTACTTTGAGCTGGTGATTAGTGTAGCCGTCACTTTTGAAGCGCTTGTCAGACTGTCGCCTGATCCCCTTTTGTTCATCGATGACGACATCGTCTTCGATAGTGCCAAAGCTGGATAGAGCGAAGAGGCGGTTAACAGCATCGAATAGTTCGTTGTGACGGGCCTCTGCGGACAGCGGTCGTATGCCCAGCGAGATAAATTGGACATGCTTGCTAGGTGCTGGGTCTAGTGATATGGCGCCTTTGATGGAGATGGCAGCTGTGGCAGCTGACGCTGGCACCCACGACGGCCACTCGTCAATGGTGATGTAGTTGGCCTGGGTCAAAACGCTGAGGAGTGAAGAGAGCTGCGCGGAGCGTGGCTTCAACGCCTCCCTCTCTTTAGCCTGTGTCGGTGCGCCTGAGCCGGATATGCTGAGGTTGACAACCACTCTGTTGTCGCTGTCGCGAATTCGTATGGATATCGGGTTCTGCCAGCTAAGCAAGAGACTCGTCACGTCCTTCTTCAACCCATGCCAGAGTCTGTCATGCTCCGCTCTTTGCTCCGCGATTCTCGACCGCTGCTTGACGCGCACGGGCAGGTTTCCGAAGAGGTTTCGCACGGTGACGCGGGTGCCATGCTTGGCCTGTATCTCGTGATGCGCCGACGCCGGGAGTTGCGTTTGCACGGCTTTTGATTGGTGAAAGGTTATGGCGTTGTGTGAGCGATGTTGGTAATGGTGCGAGGAGATGGTCAAGAGGGACATGGCAGCGAGGGAGGCGAGAAAGGTGCCATTGCGGCCAAGAAGGGGTTCGGTTGCATGGTGCTTGGACGTGCCTGTACCTGTCAATTGTCTAGCCTACAGAGCTGCTGGTGTATGTACATACAGTAGAGCGTGCCCAGGCCTCCTTGCTCGCGAAAGTCGAGGGGCGAGATGCCGAGGCCGTCGTCTTCCACCGAGCATCCGCCGCGCGCGAAGTCAACCGCGGCTTCTACCTTGGTCGCCTTCGCGTCGAGCGAATTCTTCAGCAGCTCCAGGACAACCCCGGTGAGCGAAACAATTGCCGTCGACGACTTGATCTGGGCGATGACCTCTTCCGGCAGGGGCAGTATACTCTGGCTGGAGGCATTGGGGGTAGTGTGTTTGGCGCCAACTGCGGTGTTTCGGGTCATGACGTAGTGTCTGGTTTGGTGGGCGGCCCCTCGTTGCTTGATAACCCGTGTTCGAGCATGTTTCAGGGGATCGCTCTGTGATCAGTGGGGAGGTAGAGCGGGTGGTAGCATGGGGATCTACAGCACATACGCAATCAGTGTGTCGTGAAAGGAACCTCGCAGCTTAGCGCGGCGGGCGGCAGGTGCGCTGGGGAAAAGGGTCAGGGTCCAAGCGGAGATGGGTGCGAGCGACCGAGCGACCGACCAGCAACTCCTCGCCCTTTGCACACATCAGAACAGACTCCACCCTCCCCCCCCCCCCGGCCCCAACCGCGTCATCCAGACAATCCATCGCCATAATCGCGCTCCGGCCGTCTGTCTGCGCTGGCTGTCCCGCGCACGCACCAAGTCACCAACCAACAGTCGCGTCCCCCCCCCCATTACTCCAATAGTTGCGACGTGCAATCTTCCGAGACCAAACGTGGCATTCCGCGCCCAACTAGCTCCACGACCAACGACATCCTTCACTCACCACCGGCACTCTAAATTCGGCAGCCGGCATAATGGCTACGGCCGAAGCTGCATCGAGACCCCATGGTACGGTGGACTAGCCCAGCACAGCCATTGCCTCAGACAAACACCCAAAACATTACCTTCTCCTCCACCACTTCCACTCTCGCTTGGCCCAATTATGCTCAGTCTGCTAACACGACACAAAGACCGACATCCGCGCAAACGACCTTTCGCTGGTTGGATGAAGCGTCTCGCAAACCTCAAGCCCTCATCGTCCGATTCTCCAGGCAAGAAGGGTAACACGACCAAGAAAGGCGCCGCCAAGAACAACCCCTATCCCGAGTCTGGCTACATCAACACCAATGTAGCGCCAGCTGCCGACTCCTCCGCATCGACCCCCGCCACACCGCAATCGCACGACAGCTATACCTCCATAGAGGAGCCAGTAGCGGGACAGCGACAGGGAGTCGAGAAAAGCAACAAGTCCACGGCGCCCACGGTAGCGACAGTCCCCGAGACAGTACACTCGTCAAGGTCAAAGGCCGAGACAGGCGGCAGCAACTTCGTCAACGGGGGCAGCACTTTCTCGTCGCCGAATGGCTCAGAGCACTCCCTCACCACCACCCTGACGACGATACAATCAACCGCGCCCTCGAATGTCCTTAACCTTGGCCACGCGCAGAACCAGAACAATGCGACAGGCTCGAGTAGCACGCCCGTCCACTTCTCGCACCAGTTCCCCGCCTCTCCGCCGCCTTCAGCCATACCGCCGCATTTGGCTCCCCACCAGCTGCAGCTGCAACAGCCCAACTCGTATCAAGGCGCTACTGCCAACAACATCCTCACCGACAACGCGTCCATTCTCACCCTTGCCTCATCCTCGAAGCGTCGCCGTCGCAACTCCGTAGATACCAATGCCTCGATGCGAGCATTAGCCCCCTCGTCGCATTACGGAGGCAGTCGCGAGTCGCTGCCGCTCAGCGTGCTGTCAGCCAACCCAGATACCATATACTCGCCTTCCAGCAGGCCAAGTAATGTCGGTGCTTTTGTGAATGCCGAGCGTGCGAGTGTCTACTCAGCATCTGGCGTCACCGCGCCGGTGCTGCCCAGCGAGCGCAACAGCTACTACGCCACCAAACAGGCAGATGGTCTCAGTGTGCGCAGTGGGCTCCTTGGCCACGGCCGCACTGATAGTATCAGCAGCATGCGAGCCACCCCGACCAGCCCACTCGCCAGCCCACGCGACCCCATGGGCCCCACCAGGATCAACCGAAAGAGCTCAGAGTGGAAAGACGCGAGGGAAGCGAGTGACGAGGACGAAGCGCCAACGAGCCCCATTGTTGAGGAGCACGAGGATAAGCCGACGCCGAACGCTCAGACCTGAGTTGAGTCCCGTTGAACCAGGGCGCATGAGTGCTGAACGTTACGATGACCGAGATACCAATATTGGCATTGTGAGTTGTTGGGCTGTGTCACAATATTCGGAGCAATAGCACGGGAACGAAAGGGGTCAACCGGAGATTTGGATGGGAGGCGTTAGTATGGGGTCGCGTGGGAATTGGCGGGCGGGCATGCGGTATTTTGCTTCTTCATCTTATACCCTAGTATCGAATGGAGCTTTTTTTTTCTTTCTTTCTTGCAATGGTGAGTGTGTTGTTCTTGGTTTATTTGCTGCATTGGATCTGGCAGGTGAGGTTGGTCCACGTGGCATGTGATGCCACTTTGTGTGGTCGCTCCTTCCATATTTGAAGCGAGCCTCTTGACTCCTCTACACGTTGTAAAACTAGTCTTCTCCACTCTCTTAACTTGTGCGGATCATGACATGAGGTTAGCCTGGGAGATGGGTGACGAAAGGCTCCCGGCAGTTCATCGTGCAACGGTGAGTAGCGGGACTTTTCACAGCAATAGTTTCGCACGTTTGCGATACTTCTCATTCGTCTCCACAGCAGTATCCATTTCCCCTTCTCTCGTTTTGAGATTCTACCTTGCAAATGAGCTCAGAGCCAATGTTGCAAGCAGCGTAGGCATGGTATCCAAACTACATGCCTACTTTTTTTATTTTGCGCAATTCTTTTCTCCGCCTTCAGTGGGAACAAAGTACGGAGAAAGTAGAATCGCGCAGCTCGAGATAGCCTCGATCCATCATGAGCGTCTTGCGAGTGTTAAAAAGGGAACCTTATTTGCCAACTTCCTCGACCTTTTCCTGTATGTAGAAATGTTCGTGTCTTGGATTTTTATACTCACGGCCGTGGTAGATGCAAAGTTCCGAGTGCCTGATCATTACTCGAATGAGGAAGTCTTTCGGAAGGTTAACACGTCTCTGCTCTTCATCGTCGTCGTCGTCGTTCGGTGACCACGCCACGCATTGCATCTCAACCATTAGGTTTAAGATTTGGCTGTTTCCCGGTAAATTCTTGTAGGCAAAGATGACGTGCTGGTACACTGGGACACAATTGCGTCTACCGAAGTAGTCGATGGAACGATTATGAGTAATGCGCTCAAAGTCTGCGACGAGGAATCGGTTTCCGAAGGCGCACGCCTTAAGCAGCACAGTGCCATAAGGATGATCATTGTCAACCCAGTCGTCTCTGTCTACAGTTGCAATGCTGAGGAGATCGTCCCGTGCCGGAAGTTGCTGTGTGTACAGCCAGTGGACAAAGACGTTGAACACTCCAACCTCGACGTCCTCTAGCGTCATGCCATCTTCCGACTCTTTCCAGCGTCCGTTATAGGCAGTGCGAAAGTAGTCTGACTTGCTGCATAGGATATCTTTGTGGAGTCGGAAGACTGTTTTGTTGGGCCCGATGGCGATGGCGACGACTTGTCCCATGGCGGCTTTGCTATTATTCATTAGTAGGAGAGCATGGGATTGTTCCTTCTGCTCGCATATACGTACGCAAGTTCGCACGACATATCTGAAGGGTTATTGTAATGGAGGGTGGTACAGTGTCGCAGTAGTAGGGTGGAGTGTAATAGTGAGGGAATGAGTTAACAGGCAGTCTTTTCTACGCGTGCCAAGATTGCAATCGTGGTGAAGGTGAGTGACACAGACAGATCTGAGAGAGTCTTAACGGCTGGATAATGACGCCATCCTATTTTGCCATCAACCGACACCTACAAAGCCTTCCTAAGCGCACTCTTGAAAGGAATAATCTGCACCTCATCCAGGTTCCAAACACCATCCTTGGCGTATTGATCCTGCTTCAACCTCTCCACGACCTCCTCTCTCGTCTTGGCACCAATGAGGCACGCTGAGCCCTTCATCTTGGGAGGGTTTGTATCGCCTTCTTTGATGGGTTCTTCGAGCATGGCTCCTATGAAATTACAATGTTAGCTTTTGATACTGTACATGTACAGGGATAAAGGCGGCTTTCATCGCGGATCGTGGCATCCGGCACGAATATGATGTGCCATGCTATATTGGGCAAGCAGACAAGAAAGCAGTATAAAACACATAGACATACCACCCCATAACCACATATCCTCCCTATCAGCCTTCAACCCCTCAATGTGTTTCGGTCGGCTCGCAAGACGCTTCTGCAGCGCACCTGCATGGTCGGGTACGATAACGAGCCATTCTTGTAGTGGGGCGCTGGTAGACGATGCCATTGTGTGTTGTTGGAACTTCGATAGGGAGTTTGATGGTAGTCGTAGTGAGCTTGTGAGAGGACGGAGGGAGCGGAGAGCGAGCATATATGTTGTAGCTAGTAGGCAAGAGGAGGGCGTGTGGGGCTGCGGTAGTCGGAGCTTGGGGATAGCTGTGGAACGATGGGATGTTAGCTTTTTGGTTGGAGAAACTGCCAAGTGAGGGACACGTACGGAAAGCTACGTTGGGTTTGTAGCAACGAGCTTTGGTAGGGCGAGAGGAGCAGGATGTACTCCCAAGGGCGCTTGGTGGTTGTAGGGCGCAATGTGGGGAAGATGTAGCTCTCGGCCGGAATTGAGCCGCGGCTGTCGGAACGAATCACGCTAGGGTAGCAGCATGGGGAAGGTACTTAAGGACATCACGAATGTGTAGCAAGACTCAAATTTGTGTACGAAGAAACGTGTTCGTTACATATACTACGTCTTGACGATAAACATATCCAAATTCATGAACTCATGTCTCCCTACGTTAATTCGAGCATACCTACGCGTGAAGACCCTCAACGCCATTTCGCATTCACGAAGACCCCATGGCAAAAATACCAAGCTTGGGCAAACCATAATCATAACGTAAGAGCGCTGCTCTTAACAAATCCCAATGTACACATGCACATCGATGTGCCTAACCACTGCACATGACGCAAGACTCAGGGTTCTCTATGGAGCAAGCAAGGACGGCATCGGCGTAGATGTCACCATCTCGTGCCTCGCTATCGTCCTTTGAGTCCTCTTCCTGCTTGTCCTTCTTGGTTACCTCCTCATCTGGCTTGGGAACAGCGTCAGCAGCTACCATCTTGGGGCTTTCGCCCTCCTCCACGTCAGCCTTGAACGGCTTGCTTGCGAGGGCGTTGCGGTCCTCCGAGACTGTCAGTGGGGCAGCAATTGGTGTTGGAACGCTGTCTGGCTCAGTCTCGCTGTTGGTCTCGCTGTTGGTCTCGCCATTGGTGGGCTTGGTGGCGTACATTGGGCGAGGTGCCGATGACGGAGTTTGCGAAGCGGTGACAGGTGAGTGTCGGATAGCCTCAGGCTGGAATCCCGGTTGCTTTCGTACCTTGGGTAGCGCCTTGGCAATGTTTGTGTCTGCAACCTTAAGGGCCTCTTGGTCGACAGTGAATTGAATAGGAGCCGAGGCAGCCATGGTACGGAGATAGTACATGCCGGTCTTGAGACCAGCCTTCCAGCCAGCAAAGTGCATAGAAGTGATCTTACCCATGGTAGGCTCCTTCATGTGAATGTTGAGTGACTGAGACTGGTCAATGAAAGCACCACGATCAGCGGCCATCTCAATGATCCTTCGCTGCGAGATCTCCCACACGGTCTTGTAAAGGTTCTTTGTCTCCTCAGGAATGTTGGGAATTCTGGCAATTGAACCGCCATCAGCGATGATGCGGTTCTTCATGTTCTCGGACCAGAGACCCATGTCGACCAGGTCCTTGAGCAACCATGGGTTGACAACCTGGAACTCACCAGCAAGCACACGGCGAGAGTAGATGTTGGAAGTGTATGGCTCGAAGCACTCGTTGTTGCCCAGAATCTGTGAAGTAGAGGCAGTTGGCATGGGCGCAACGAGCAGCGAGTTGCGCACACCGTGCTCAGCAATCTTCTCCTTTAGAGACGTCCAATCCCAAAGGTCAGTAGGTGTTACATTCCACATATCGTATTGGAGGACACCCTGAGATACGGGAGATCCCTCGTAGGTCTTGTAAGGGCCAAGCTCCTTTGCAATGTCGCATGAGGAAGTGAGGGCGGCGTGGTAGATGGTCTCGAAGATTTGGATGTTGAGCTTCCTGGCTTCGTCTGACTCGAAGGGAAGGCGAAGTGCGAGGAAGGCATCAGCAAGACCCTGGACACCCATACCGATGGGTCGGTGGCGGAAGTTGCTGCGGCGTGCCTCTTCGACAGGGTAGTGGTTGACCTCAATGATCTTGTTCAGGTTACGGGTGACGACCTGTGTAACTTCGTGCAGCTTCTTGAAGTCGAACACGCCGTTCTTGTAGTCGACAAAAGAAGGCAGCGCAAGAGAAGCCAAGTTGCAAACGGCGACCTCATCGGGAGCGGTGTACTCGACAATCTCAGTGCACAGGTTGGAGCTGCGGATAGTACCGAGGTTCTTCTGGTTGCTCTTGCGGTTGCAAGCGTCCTTGTATAGCATAAAGGGGTTACCAGTCTCGGTCTGAGCCTCAAGGATAGCATACCAAAGCTTCTGGGCGCGAACGGTCTCGCGACCCTTGTTCTGCTTCTCGTAGCTCTCGTACAGAGCTTCGAACTCGTCACCGTATACGTCGGCGAGGCCGGGGCACTCGTTGGGGCACATGAGTGTCCAGTTGCCGTTGTCTTGGACACGCTTCATGAAGAGGTCAGGAATCCACAGAGCGTAGAAGAGATCGCGAGCACGGACTTCCTCCTTGCCGTGATTCTTGCGCAGGTCAAGGAAGCCAAAGACGTCGGCGTGCCACGGCTCGAGGTAGATGGCAAAGGCACCTGGACGCTTGTTGCCACCCTGGTCGACATAACGAGCAGTGTTGTTGTACACACGGAGCATAGGGATGAGACCGTTGGATGTTCCGTTGGTGCCACCGATGTATGAGCCTGTAGCACGAATGCGGTGCACGTTAAGACCAATACCGCCAGCGGTCTTGGAGATCAGTGCACAGGTCTTGAGTGTGTCGTAGATACCATCAATGCTATCTTCCTTCATGTCGATGAGGAAGCATGACGACATTTGTGGCGATGGTGTGCCCGCATTGAATAGCGTCGGCGAGGCGTGTGTAAAGTATTTTTGAGACATGTAGTCGTAGGTTTCAATGGCCTTCTCGATATCGGAACCGTGAATGCCAACAGCAACACGCATGAGCATATGTTGTGGGCGCTCTGCGACCTTGCCATTTATGCGGAGGAGATATGAGCGTTCGAGTGTCTTGAAACCGAAGAACTGGTAGTTGAAATCGCGGTCGTAAACGATAGCCGAATTGAGCTCGTCGGCGTGGTCCATTATGGCCTTGTAAATGTGATCAGAGATCATGGGTTGGCTCTTTCCGTTCTTGGGGTTGACGTAGTTGTACAGATCATCTACAACAAGGGAAAATTGCTTCTTAGTTTGCTTGTGGAGATTTGACACAGCGATACGCGCAGCGAGGATGGCGTAGTCGGGATGTGTGGTGGTCATGTAGGCTGCTGTCTCAGCGGCCTGTCCTTTGTTAGGCGTTGTCAGGGTATGAGCTGCGTGGAGGGGCGCACCAGGTCGTCGAGCTGGACGGTGTTGACACCCTGGTAGACACCAGAAATGACCTTCATTGTGATGGCGGCCGGGTCAACATGGTCCGGATCGAGGCCGTAACATAGCCTTGACACTCGTGCTGTGATCTTGTCGAACTGCACGCGTTCCTTGCGTCCATCTGAAGTCAACTGTTAGCGGTGAAGATTTGCAGCGGTGAAGGACAGATAGTACATACCACGCTTGAGAACGAACATGTTAAATTAGAACAGGTGTAGGGGTATCTGGGTCTGGGTATCGTCAAGAATGGGGTGTACGGGAAGAGTGTGCAGGAGTGAGGGGTGGGTGGATGCAGGCACACTTATAACGCGTAAAGAGAAGAAACGCGTCCCGTCGCGTTGCTTGGGTCACGGATGGGATTAGTGCTAAAGTGCTTGCTTGCATAAGCCGTGCAGGGATGTGGAGTCGGGGAAACGACCGCCGATGCCCGAACTTTTCGCGGGTCAAGGTGATCGCGGAGAGCAAGAGGCTGAGGTGTCGCAGCATCGCCAGGACGCCCTCCACACCCTTCCCGGCCTACGTAGAACCCATTGCCCGTCATGGCAGGCGGTCACATGAAATATCGCCATCTAAGTCGGTCGTCGTCGCATCGTCAAGCGCTCCTGCGGAACCTCGTCACATCGCTCTTCAAGCACGAAACGATAGCGACAACATGGCACAAGGCGAAGGAAGCCCAGCGGTTGGCCGAGAAGCTGATTACGCTTGGAAAGAAGAACACAGAGGCGACGCGGCGGAGAGCGACTCAGATATTCTTCGTACGATACGCCCATAAGCATCTACGAAGAGTGCATACTGACAATGTCAGGAACCGAATGAAATGGTACCCAAACTATTCGGCCCCATAAGGAAGCGCTACGAAGCAAGACCCGGCGGCTACACCCGAGTCCTCCGCATTGAGCCCATGAAAGAAGACCAAGCCGAATCTGCCATCCTCGAACTCGTAGACGGACCAAAAGACATGCGCTTTGCCATGACTGCAAAGACACTAGCACGAAGACCAGCAAAGTTGGGCTTGAGCCCAGGAATCACCACGCACGTCAAAAAGGTCACACAGTTTCGCAAGGATGGTGTGAATGGCTTGCGGAAAATGGTCGAGTCACTACGGAAATTACATGCCAAGGGTATGGATGACAGAATATTACCCGCGCCTAGGAAGGTGTACCCGGAGACTCAGATGAAGAGAGAAATGCATTACTTTGAGGAGGTTGATAGCGGCAAGTTCCCGAACAAGATCATGCGCGTGGGAAAGACAACAAAAGCAAAGTCAAGAGTGGAACCAAGAGTGAAGTCAAAGGAGGGGGACAAGAAGGAAGATTACTTGGTTAAATAGTAGGATCCAGCCCATGAGATGAGGAAGCGGCTATCACGAGGCCTCTGTAGTAAATGTGTAAATGTACAACATACCCATATCCAACGCGGCGTCAACACGGATGAAAGGTTGACTCTTCACCGTACTACGTAGGCTCCACTGCATATCTTGCAAAATCAGGAGGTCGATAGACAATCTCTCTTTCTCATCTGACTTGGGTATTTGCTCATTTATGCGCTTGGACTGTCGAGGTGACCCAGATCTCGAAGCTTTAGTATGTGGTGAAGTACTCCCTCACCAGGCTAAACACAAAAGTGAGTACGATGGCAACCTGAAGATGAAGCAGACTAGTAGTATATAAAGGACAACTTTTCTAAGCTCGTCTACTTGATTCCTCCACTCCCGTTCTACACTCATCTAGCTAGCCAAAATGACAACCAGTAGCCAGCAACAGCAAGAACAGACACGACCGCGTATATCGTAAGTCGTTATGCACCCAGTTCTTGTACCATACTAACTTGTCATAGTGCCCACAACACCACTTTCGCTAAGGTCGTCGTTGGCCCGAAAGCACAATCCTTCACTGTGCACTTCGAGCTACTTACCCATTACTCGCCCTTCTTCCGTGCCGCTCTCACGGGATCCTTCAAAGAAGCCAGCGAGAAGCTCGTTTCCCTTCCGGACACCGAAACCGAGGTCTTTGAGCTGTTTGTTCACTGGCTCTACCACCAACGGTTTCCTACCGAGGTCGACTCCCCACAGCTCCTTGCGTTATACGAGGATAAAATGGATCCAGCTATTCAGTGCAGAAGCCTTGTCAAGCTCTACATCTTCTGCGACAAGTACGACGTCCCTCAGCTGCAGAGACAGTGTCTGGATGCAATGTTCAGGCACATTAATGATGAAGACCAACTGCCTAGTCTCGAATACGTAAGCCTCGCATTCGATAGCCTGGAGGACGAAGATCCGCTCTGTCGCATGTTTGTCGATGCATACTGCTACTGGAGCGACGGCGCTTGTTGGGTGATCGAACATGTTCACAACCTGCCCTTTACGTTCCTAGCAAAGACCTTGTGCCAGTATAGCGAATTTACACATGGTGGGCGCGATCTGACTGATACGCCCAACTTGTGCAATTATCATGTTCATGCGACAGTCGAGGAGAGGATAGAGTGTGAGAAGAAGACGGAGAAGGACGAGGCGATAGAGATGTTGACGCGTTGACGATCAGGAGATCGGATGCATTTCTGGAAATGCATGCCAAACGACCTTGATTTGCATAGTGTAGTCTGGCACATGAACTTGATGTAGAAAAGTCGTGTAATGCGACAGCAACCGAACTCGTGGTTTCTCGCCACGTGAGCAAGATCAATGCCAGGCCTGCTACCCATGTTATCACAGACTTGTAAACACACCGTTTTGGTAATCGACCACGATTGCCTTGTCCAATGCCGCTGCTGCCGCCTCTTTGAACCGTTTGTGAACCGGATCATCATTAACATAGTAATCACGGTCTTGGATGGAATGGAACTGCAGGATGAAAGCATGGCTGATGCCGTTCTGATGGGCGAAGTCAGATTGTTGGCCATGTCCGTACTTTGATGGACGCTGCATACCTGCAGATTTTCAGTCGAGATATCCCTTCCACCAGATATCGAGACAATGTACGGTCTCAGCGTGGTTGGATGTAGGCATGCTTTCTTCATTCCAAAGAATTGCGCAACCACCTAAAAAGCGGTCTCAGCGTCGCTCGTCAGCGTTAGTCTTGCGAGCCTCTAACCTCTTTGACGGCAAATTTGCTTGTGTCGTGTTTGAATTGGAACAAGACGATATGCGTAGTGTACGGAATAACGGGTCCGTAGGGTTCAAAGAAGTACTCAGCGAGCGAATGTCCAACTGTCCGCGAGAAGAGTACGAGGCCTGTAGCCAGAACCAGGCAGACGACGAGCCCAAAGGCCTTCTTTGGTATCATCATGCCGCTAGGAGATAGCTCCGTTGAGCGCGTAGGGTTGGCAATTGATTCAAAAGCAAAGATATGCGCTCACTGTGCTGCGTAACACCAGCGAAAGCGCATTGGCAGCAGCGCGACAAGGATGGAGGGAACATGATGGCCCTCCCCTCCCCGACGCAAAGGCAAGGTAAGGTGTACCTGTCAAGGCAACCGAGGGGGATGCGAGCGCTAAGTCCTTGGGAGCGCATAGCCTGTAGCCGCAAATTGCTGGCAGACGGGGTAGTGGGCCCAAGCTCCCTGGCCCCCCTCCACCTCAAAAGTGACGTACCTGAGCAAAAGACGCGCGAAGGAAGCACGTCGAAGGTGGAAAAGCCAGTCTTTGACCGCGTTGTGGCCATGCTAAAGTTACTATGGCGTACAGGCCAGACCCGCTCCAGGGCTGGTGGATACGACTTGCGTCAATGGGGACGGCTGAAGCCAGGTTCTGGCTCGATTGCCCGCGATGGGTGGGGGCTTGGCATCTACGTCATACGAATGTCAGGTGCAGGCCAACGCTGCGGCTACGCCTACAAAAGAGCTCGCATTCCTTGTCTCCTGCAAACCATCACCGCAAGCAAATCTTCTCGCACCCCTAACCTCATCCCCATCCACACATCACCACCACAATGGCTTCTCTACACTGTAAGCACACCCCGCGTCAAATCATAGGCTATAGCCGCACTTACACAAGCAATTACACAATGCTTGGTTGCTTTGGCATCACAATCCAAGGAAGCTCACTAACAATCAACCTCAGACCTCCCTCCCGTCAAGCCCTCGGCCATCGCCCTCGGCACGGCCTTCAACCACGCCGTCTCCCTCGCTGTCCTTGGCCCCGTCTTCGGTGACGCATACCGCCGCGCGCAGCAGGCCAACTCCAAGGAGGAGTACTTCCACACCAAGGAGGCCGCCACCGCCGCCGCGTCGTGGGGTAGCTCTATCCTCGGCTCTGGTATCCAGGCCTACGGTGTCGGTGCTCTGATCAACGCCACCGGAACTCTCACCTACAAGGGTGCTGCTTACCTCGGTTCCCTGATCTTCTTCGCTTCCGCCGCTCCTTCAGTACGTCATCCCACATGTCAACCAAGTTTTACGAATATACACTAACATTGCCCTCCCAACAGATTGTCTCCCAGGTCGTCACCGAGAAGCGCCCCATGGACACCATCGCCGTTGGTGCCGTTGCCCGCGTCCTCGAGACTGTCGGTCTCAGCTTGTTCCTTACCTACTGGGGAACCCGCACCAACCCCTTCGACTAAGCGTCTCGCCCTATAACGGCAGAGGAGTTTAGGGATTCTCATCTTTGGCGGTTTAGATTGATTGTTTCAGTCAGCGCATGATGCAGATGATATCAGCTAGCAAAAGGCTTGAAAAAGGGCTTGCTTCCATTATGATGTAATATACCTCAATGAAGGAAATAATTCATACTACTGTCCTCGCGTGACATGATTGTGATGCCGTCTTGCGCGTTGTGGTTGAATATGTGCACACGAGCTCCTCGTTTTGCACAAGTTTTTTTCTTTTTTTTGGTTGCCTCGGAGACTTCAATTGTCACGTCGTAGCGTCATTGCTTTTTACAGTACTGCTCCCGCCTACCAATTGATCGTCATGATAGGGAAGCATTCTCGTCATGGTCCTGCTGTGAGCGTTGGGAAATGGAGGTGGTTGAGTTTGGAGTTGTACCGTTTTGCAAAGCTCATAACAGCCATCCACATAACTCAATGTGACTGAAGAAAGACTTCAACCTTCTTGTATTTTGTATACCTATCATGTAACAACGAAAAGGAAGTTTATTTGAGTCTTATCACGATAAAGTGCTCAGGCGAATGTCTATGCTAAAGCAATACAATAATGCTATCATTCAACTTGGTCAATAGTCCAACGCAAGTGTGTTTTGTAACACATTACACTTCCTGTATTTATCCTTTGTGGTGTCAAGTACGTCTTTCTTGATGTTTGGAGTGATCTTTGACGTTGAAACTATTGGGCCAGAATCTAGGCCAGAGGTTGTACAGAAGCTCTTATTCTACACAACTTACACGTCCAACAGAAAGGAAAGACTGGTTCTGTACGAGTTTCGAAAAGAGAGAAGTCGAGTATGGAGAACGTATCCAGTGCACGGCAACGGATATGAAACAAGGATTTTGGTGTACCATGTTCGTTTGAGCTTGTATTGATTGCGTCGTTCTGCTGCTCGTCTGACTACACGTCATCGCGATCCCAGAGCCTGATGCGCCAGTATTGTGGGCCTCAGGTAGACCTCTGGGCTACAAACAGCTGTCGTCGCGTATTCGTGAGCTGCTCCTGCCAGTGATACCAGGGAGAGATCTTGTGGCACCGTGTGCTATGAATAATGGTGGGTAGGTATGTCAACGGCGGGAAAGCCTCCTGTAGGATGGCCTCCATATGCAGTTGCAACAGCGCAGACTACATCTTCTTGGAGGCTCTTTCTTACCTTGGTACGGCGGCCTGCTTATCGACGCCTCATCCTTGAGCATTGCTCTTTCCGATGTTGCAAATTTAATTGCATGGCCTTGTATCATCCTCTTCTCCCCGCCGCCTCAAGCAGCCCCGACACAGTCGTAACCGTATACCCCCTCCTCTTCAACTCCGGCAACACCTTCCTCAACATGGGCGCCGTCCACCCCCTCCGATCATGACAGATGATAATGCTGCCCGGCCGCACCATACTAAGTATATGCCTCGCATTCACACTTGGATAAGCAATCTGCGGATCATGAGGATACACACTACCCAGCACCATCTGATACCCCATCTCCTTGATCTGCGCCCTCATGCTCGTACTGAAGAAGCCAGACCCAGGTCTAAAGTAACGCGGCGGATGCGGCTGCCCCACCGCATCGTACGTGCCATTGATATAACCTTCTACCTGCGTGACCTCTGCGAAGAGACTTTCAGGGCTCAGAGCCCGAGACGGCTCGTCGTGCATGGCGTGATTTCCTAATTCCATGCCACTCTTGACAAGGCTTTGAAGTGCGTCTTCTCGTCCACGCACCTGCCCTCCGATGACGAAAAACGTCGCGTGCGCTTCATACTCGTCAAGCACCTGTAAGATCTCGCGTGTGTACTCCGACGGCGCATCGTCGATAGTCAACGCAATGATCTTGTCTCCTGCTTTTGCGGTTGTTGATCGACTGGGTAAGGGCACGTGCCATAGTACGTCAGGCCACCTGCGTTGAAAATACCGGATCAGGACATTTGGCGGTTTGTAAATGATGTAGAAAGGCAAGACGAAAGCCACCACTACGAAGACGATGAAAAACATAGTGTACATGCGGCGCCGACGCGCGGCTCGGGTAGTGGGTAGGCGGAAGATGCGCAGTGGGAGGCGGGGCATGGTATGCCGGTGTAGGAAGCAAATTCAGGGTCGAGAGATTTCATTATAGTGTCTAGGGTGCGAGATTGGTTGTCATGTTGTGGCTGGTTGGCAACACCTTGGGTGAAGATACGTGGGTAGGGCTTGCGGAGTGGTTTGTAGTGGATCAAAGGGGTTAGGAGGCATTTGCAGGAATGTGCCATTGGGTCTAGCGTGGACACGTGCAAGCGTGGTTTTGGCGAAATTCTCAGCGCGCAAAAGTTTCTTCTCTTCTGTACACCTCTCCAGCTACGCAAACTGCATACGTACTATCGCCATCTGCATGTCGCATTCCGCTGGCGTATACATGCCTACATTTGTTAGGAGTTTGCGCACATGTTAGGGGTCTGCGCACATGTCATGTCCCACGATTATGTGCTTACGTCGTTTCCAATGTTTGAAACAATCTACGCGTCTGTACATCAATCAGTACCTCTGTTCTTCTATAGACTCAGGAACCAATTTGTCACGCTTATTCGAACAGTATCAACTTCGATATAAGCCCTCTAAGAATGTTCCAAGAACGACACCGTGAGCGTTTAATTGACCTGGCGGCCTTTTTATTTGTGGCTACTCGGGTCTCATTGCGTTCATACATTCCTTTTTCAAGCTCGTGGATAATTTGAAATAATGTCGTATAAAATAGACGTAGATCTCTCTAGTCGCCCCTGCAATGTTGAGTTCCTGAAATGGCGCGGCTACTGACAGATCTGGTGAGCGGTCAGCACATATGTCCATTTTCGGTCACGTCTGATGACGCGATAGCATGTACGCAGCGTACCCGCTGCCGTGGTAATGATAGGGGAGTCTTGGCTATGGCTGTGTACGACCGTAGGGGGAATTCCAGGCACGGTCACTCCACACATATTGCGCTCTTTGTTGCTCGGGGAGATATCCTGGGACATGCAAGCGTAACTCATTACAACACCTTGACATCCCATGTTGGTCCGATATAACCGTCTCCATTTGAGCATATTACCAATCTTCGGAATAATCAACAGCATTGTCTCGACTCGTACGTACGAGTCTAGATGCGAATGCCAACGCCGATAAGTGAGGCCTTGCTTATCAATTTTGGACCTTCTCCGCGTACTCTGTAATGTGACGTCTTTGCTCAAGGTATAAACTTTTTAGCTCCCGTCAATGCCATTGTACCGTTGAGACAGATCATTTTCCTGACGCCTGGCTTCGGCAGTATGTCACAGTTGCAGGCTTGCGGCTCATGCTTGCGACCGGCACGGAGCGAGGCTGCCATCGTTGTCAACAACGAAAACAAAACTCTGTGGATGCTTGTTACGCGTTTCATCGGAAACAATTTACCGCACTGTCTGTGTCACTATCACCTCGCGATCGAAGATCTCCATGTGGCGAGAACTGGCGCTCTCGCGATAAATGTACTAGGGTGTACGTTCTGGCCATCTTGGTCTTGAGCGCCCCTCAAGTCAGGAATCCGACAGTTCGGGCTCGAGGAGAAGTACGAGTAATGTATACACTAATATATCGGCAAGCGCCAAAGCCGACGGCACAATGGCAACGGAGACGGAGTATGGAGGTACGAAGCAGCCGCCCCGGCAGCGCATACTTTATCGATTAGATTACTGCAAGGTTTCGAAAACATACCTCCGAGGCTAACATGTATATTGGTGGGAACGGCTGCAGGGTACAAATTGGGTAAGCATGTAGATTGAAAGTGTAGGGGAAATCCCGAGAATAAGGAAAGTTTCGACACGGAAAGGACTGATGTGCGAAGGGGTGAACTGGGTATCTGGGCAAAGCTCGGGTAAGAACACCATGGCCTTCACGACAAGAGTCCGCAGCTTGGGCGAAGATATGCAGGATCACGATTCCGTGTTCCAGGTAAGCCCAGCATACGAGGAACAGGTGGGCACTTTCGTATTTCTGATGCCAGCGGTTCGGCTTGGTACATTTACACCACAAATACCAATACACAACGACCGGCAAAGGCCATATGGTCGATACAGTCAAAGATTAGGTTGTATTCCCCTGCACGCCTTATGTGTTGTGCATAACATTACCGCTGCTGCATGCACGGCTGGTACCTTGCTTCGCACAGGGTACTCCATGTGCATTCGCGGGGTTGCTGACAATGGAGGTTCTTCTAGCAACATTCCTAGCAGCGGGGTCGTTGCGCTAGGTTTGAGGACAATGTGCAGAGAGCACTCCGCAGCGAGTCTAGACCAACAAGGTTTGGCGAGTGATCGTGGGGGAGGCCTGAAACGATCCTCGTTGTGAGATGTCGGGTCCGAACGTTGGAGTTGAGTGCTCTTCACCGCAAGGTAACAAGCGATTGCGCGAGTATCGTCAAGGTACGTGTTGGGTCCAACCACAAAGGACTATTGTACACTGTAGGAAATATGCTCCTAAAGGTACTCGCCACGTGCCAGCTCTTGATTTGATGCTGTAGGACTTTGCGATGGCCTCGACGGCACTCTTTTGAAGACTGGAAAGCTAACATGGTTTAGTACTAGGAGACGACAGAGGTGGAAAGGAGCTGATTCTAGTAACAGAGTTACTCGTCTTGCATTCGTATCTTACACGTATATGTTGTTACAGAGTCGTAAGTGCATGAATGTACAGGGAGTGGTTTCGACGGGCCGTGTGTTCGGAACGGAACTAGGCTGGCGGGCTCTTTGGCTTCCTCTTGCCAATGTTGTAACCCCAACTTCTCAGGGTTTTGACGACCTTGGGGAGGACGGCTGCGGTAAGCGGTACGCGGAAGAATATGAGGGATTTGTGGACGAGGTAGGCTAGTCCGAGTTGCGACCAGATTGCTGTGAGTGTCGTCAGCGTTGTTCACAGCCCGAGAGTAGAGAGGCGTCCGTACATGCGTTTGACCCACCGTTGTGTCCTACACTCCTTCCAGCCTCGACATAACCTTCTCTCGCTGTGGCCTCGGCAGTGGTTTCCTCGGCGCCTGCTTCGACTGGCGTTTTGCCCGCGTCCGGGACGACGAGGCGGACGACGCTCCAGAGCGCTTTCTTCAGCACCTGCTCATAGTGGCCGATCCTGTCGGTTCCCAGCCACCGTACTGCTAGGAAGCAAAGGGGAAAGTCGATGAGTGACAAGCCTAGGTACACTCCTACCGCCGTCCACCCATACTCGCGAGAGAGCTTCTTGAGCCGCTGGGATACCGAGAGCGCGGGTTCAGGACTGCCAAGGTGCGGCGTGGGGTTATGCGACTGAACAGCGGGCTTGTCACTCTTGAAGCGCAGAGACCGGAAGCGGCGGCCAAGGGCAGAGCGCTGGTATCGGAACAAGAGAAGGGCACTCTGCTCGAGCGACTTGTCTCCCAGTCTGGACGGGGCACCAGGCTGGGTAGAGGTGAAGAAGCTACGAAGCAACGGCGCCGAGGGTCGTGATGCGGCGCTTCTGGCGGCGCGCGCAAACGGCAGAGCAACTCGTGGCTTCATGGCATGAGCGGGCAAAGACTACGACGGCAGGTGAATCGGTATTCACGTGGGGCGGCGGTCGACTACCACCACCACCGTCGCCGCCGCCATACAATTTTGCCAGGGTCCGTCCGCGGGCAATCGTAACTCCGGCTCCCGAGCATTCACCGTCGCCGCACGAGAATGCCCATGGCGCCATCGTCCGCTCGTGCATGCAGACTTCCGAAGGCGATTGCCGACTCTGCTTTATCCGCTGCACACGTCGACGTCGCACGCACACGCGTCGCTGGGTACTTGTCGCGCGGAGGATACCGTGCTGCCAGACGGGCATCATCCATACAGGACACACCATGGTTCCTGTCTCCAAGACGCACAACACGTCCCGTCATCGACCAACGCTATAATGGGCCCAGAGTCTGCCGAGTCACCGACCGCAAAAGTCATTGCCTCAGCGTTCGTGTCATTGTCGTCGCCGTGTCGCAGGACGGATCCTGCCAGGGCGATATGTCGAGGCGCACCGATGGCTTGAGGCGGGATTCAACAGTGTTTCGCCCGTCTCTGCCAGAACCGTCTCATTTCCCAAACGCCGTCGCATGCTACATTGGGAAGTGTTGTTGCAGTCCATAGCCCTCTTGGACTGCGTTCCTGGCCCAGCTGCGACAGGACGGCAATGACTCAAGGCAGGGCAGACTGGGGGTTGCGTCTTGCACACATTCTCAGAATCGCCTGACAGAAGCGTCAGCCTGCATTAGCCCAACCGTGGCCGAGGGCTTCCTCGGGGACTCTCGAAGCCTCTGTTGCAGCCCATTACGAGTCGGGCTAGCCGCACGCCTCCTGGTGAGCGCAACAACCATGTACCAGTACATGGCACGCTCGACTCCTTCGCCCTCGCTTGGCTAGCAACATCACTGTCATGTCTTTCGCAAGCGCTCCGGTCATTTGCCATTCCAACAGCCCGTCAAGCCCGCCCGACGTGTGGCGTTACTCGCTGCCAGCCAGCTCCACGCTCGACATGCAGCACTGACCATGGGTGTACCGTATTGCATTTTACACGTCGTATTTCACTTTGCATCTTGAATTCTAAATTGCGGGGGCACCACGCGTAGCTTTATTATCGACCGCGCGGGCCCAGCTCGCTGTGTATGCGAACCTGTTCGCTGGTACCGATAGCGCAGTGGTGGAACAGGAGAGCCCCCCATCACAGCAATCCATCCAGCACGACCGTTTCACAACCCACTGCCCACACTCCTTTCGACCGCGTGCCACTGTCCCGCTCGCCCCGTTACGCATGGGGTGACTTTGGGTGAGCGGTGGGGCACATCAATTCTGGGTAGAACAAACTGCCTGCGTCTATCATGGTCGAGTGCGAGGTTGAAGGCGTTGGCATCGTGCGGACGCATCCGGCCTCCGACAGTCTTCAACGTTTTACATTAGCCTGATTCGATCTGACAAGGTTCCACATAGGGTTCCGCTATGCTGCAGTCGGCGACTCGTTCTGGTGTCTGGCGACGCGTCTGTACTTCCCGACGCCACTCCCACTGCCGAAGTGCATCACGACACCGCAAACAACGACTGTCCAGTATCATTGTGTTTTAGCCAGCCTTGTCCTGCCACCAACTGGCCTACGCTTCCTTTTTCGTCTAACTTTGTTGGCAGCATTCCTGCAGCACGGCTCGGCGCCTGGCTGCGAGGACCTGCGAAGGTTTGCAAGTTGATCCTTTAAAGTTTTCGGCGTTGCCACAACCCTGCAACCGCACCAGTCTCAAACTTTGAGCTTTGGGTACTGGCCTGACGAGTGATGGAGACCACTATCCATCGACCTGGCCTTAACATCGTGTCCTTGCCGCCGCACTACCCCCTTGATTGGCCCGTGGTCACGAGCGTTCCTCTGCCCTCTGACGTTCCAAAGCACCGGACAAGGGCTCCTCTTCGAGCGGCGCCAGCATCGTCCGTCCCCCCTGCTAGCTCGGCTGGACTCTGGAATTGATCGCCCTGCCCTTGCGAAGCTCGGCGCCGTTTGTGACTTCCTGGCGGACAAGGGCCCTTGCCTCTCACATTATTCGGTGGGATGATACTGTGCTTTGGTGTTACACCCATTCCTTCGCTTCACAACTTGACAGCGCCCAAAACGGCACGCTCCCGGAGCCAACTGTTTGAGGCTTCGACTAAGCTCTTACCCTGCGTGGCTGCATGAGTTGCTGTTCAGGATCTGCCTGTTTCTCCACGTGGATTCGTCTCATTCTCAAGCTGCCCATTAATATGCCTTCGTATATAGATTACCTGTCCGCACTACTTCCTCACCTATTCTGCACCGTGTCTCACTACCCACCACCGCTCTCTTGACATACCTTTCGACTCCCACGCTCCTTATCTTATCAACACTACCGTCGACCATCGCTCCTTCCTCTTTCGTTTAGCCTCATCACCAAGCAATATATTCTACATTAAACAGCAACATGGGTGGTAACACGGAATACATAGCAGGCCACGGCTACCTCTCTCTCGGCCAGGCTGTCCACATTGCTCAAAACAGCGAAGGAGGCGTTGACCAGCAACTCGCTCAATTTCTTGAAAAGAAGCTTGCTGTAGTCTGGTCAAAACTCAACGCTCAACCACAATCCTATGTTCTGCCTCCAGGCGAGTTCGCTCTCATGAACTATTATCGCACACGATTCGGAGACAACGAAATAGTCCGCAACGCTACTAAACGCTTTTGGGACAATCACAAGGGCGGCCAATAACGGCTCGCCGGAACACACTGCTCTCATTCGCATACGGCGGGGGATCCACACGGGATTGGCAAACGTCGGAACAGCAAATACAACACCACCCACCTCGGAACTACTTGTACCAAGCCTTCCTTCACGACACCTACTTGTCGCAAGCCTCCACCGCATGCCCAGTGAGGCACCTGCTGCTCTTTTGAATTGATGATGTGAGTTGCGTTACACTGTTACTCTTCTATGACGTACTGATCCGAATCAGCTGGCTATCACACATTGACATCTCGACTTTCTTATTTGGCGTTCATCGGTGCAACAAGATACCTAGACTTTTTCGCAAGATACCTCTGATAACGGAGTAACGGCGTTATACACAGCAAACCACTACTGGCTGGTTGCTAAAATGGCGTTCAGCATGTTTGGTTGGAAGCGCAAGAGCGACGGAGTTTCTGCAAGACGCAATGGCGAACTATTAAAATTGGCATCACCTTTACGAGCGACACCCCAGCACGGACGGTCACGTCTCGTAGCACTGCTCTTAATACTAATGACGCTATCTCAATCTACTTCCGCTTCACTTACGACATGCCCGTTTGCGCAGCCCCATCCCCAGACCGTGTCGTTGAGAAACCGTGCTACGAACGAATCATCTCTTCTAGAGTGTCTTGAGATTGCGCCGCCGGTCCTGAGTCCAGCCGATGCATGCCAGCAAATCTTGATGGTCCATACTTTTGCCAACTCGTACGGCCAACCTTTTGTGGGTCAATACAGCCCACCGAACTGCAGTTTCAACAGAGTCACGTTTAACTTCGTGGTTACTTCTGCGGGCCGACAATTTGACCGGCTTGGTTTGATGTTCCTTGATGACACCGAGGTATTCCGTACTTCCACCGCCGAGCCGACACAAAGCGGCATTATATGGAGTTACGTCAAGGACATGAGCGGCTATCTTGCTCTGTTCAAGACGCCACAAAAGATCATATTCGATCTCGGCAACATTGTCGACGATACGTACACGGGTTCTTGGAACACTACGTTGACCGCAACCTTCTTCACCGCCGATGATGCCATCGAACCCGCAGATGTCATCATTCCAGTCTCAGCACGCAAGTCTGGCGAAGATTCGTCAAGTGCATTCGTCGTACCGGAGACAAGAGCAGTCAGCAGTGTTTCGCTCCCGCAAAACGTCAAGAAGGCTGTGTTCTCAATTTCTGCTTGTGGTCAGGCTGCCGAGGAGTTTTGGTGGAGCAATGTACTTTCATCAGACATTAGCACATTCGGCAACGACACTACACTGTACGGTCATTCGCCCTTCCGAGAGCTTCGTCTTCTAATCGACGGAACCTTGGCTGGTGTTGCCTGGCCCTTTCCTGTCATCTTTACCGGAGGCATTGTGCCTGGATTCTGGAGACCGATTGTAGGCATTGATGCATTCGATCTACAGGACGATGAAATAGACATTACTCCTTTCATACCAATGCTAAGCGACAGTCAACCCCATAGCTTCGAGATTCAGGTTGTTGGCATTGATGATGACGGCCACGGAAACGGTAACTTCACGACAGCGATCGAATCGAATTGGGTAGTTACCGGAAAGATATTTGTTTGGCTTGACTCCAGTAGCAACCCTACTACAGGCACTATCGCTACCTCCGGCTCCACCTCCGCCATCACGATACGATCGGCAACACATGGAAACTCAAACGGCAGTGAAGGCATCTCCTTGGATTACTCTATACAGATCACCCGTACCATAGACATCAAGTCAATCTTCGACACCCCTACAACAGGATCGAAAGCGGTGACATGGACTCAGAAGCTTACCTTTTCCACCATCGGAACTCTCAGCAACGGTGGCAACGACCAGATTGTGCGTCAGTCGACAAGAGGTACACATACAACATCCTCGAACTATGCCAAAAGCTTCGAATATCCTCTCTGGGTTCAATCGTCCTACAACTCACCAGCAGGCGGCAATGTTACCATTGATGCAAGCATGGAGCGGAGCAAAAACGTGCAGCAGCAAGGTGACTTGGCCTTTCCAAATGACTGGAAGACATTCGATTACACTCGCCTATACTCGGTGCCTTGCAGTAAGCAGAAGTTTCTCGGCTCGGACGTGAACAACTGGCAGAATGGCACAGCATCCTATCTGTCCGTCCCCGCACTGAAGAAGTCGTTTGGATCAGGCAGCACAGAGCAGCGCCTTACCCTCAGCGGAGTCGGCAACGGACATCCTGCTACTGGGTCACAAGACGCACAACAAGGGCAGAGACGACCGTACCAGGAACTGTATCAAAGGCACATTCTAGCTGCCAACGACTCGATCGTGTATGACGACTCGAGCTTCGGTGGTCAGGTGCGTGGCCAAAGCAAATTCGCCGCACCCAGCCAGCAGGCGTCTCGAGACGGAGCGCATAACTTTGCGATGACAGGCATTAGGTCGATGCTAGGTCGGGGGCCAGCGTAGGCGACGAGAAGTAAAAACGAGGCAGGTGGAGTAGGATCTGCATGGATGAAGGAAGGTTTACCGGTATCTGTACGGCACTTGACAAGCAAGCGGTGTGGCATTACAGACATGGGTATCTTAACAGCCTGTGGTGCTCTGATTTGTGCTTGCTAGCTGTCATGTTGCTCTTAGGATAGCTCGAGTGAAGCTGAAGGGGTGGTTGCTTTTCTGTTTGCCATGTTCGTTCCACTGTGTTTGTTCCCCACTACCGCACTGCATGATTTCTCGCCACCAAGGAGCTCACAACATTCGCTGTCAGTTCTTCTTCCAGTACTGTTTGGCGAGCAAGCATAATCAAGTCTTGCTGCACTGCGCTCTGCATCTCCCCAACCAACCTGAACACAGTATCATCATGCAGCCCAATAAACCTTGCAAATACTTAGGCGCCGGGGATAATGGCCCTCTGTCCAGCGAAATGATGATCCCAGCACGAATCGCGCCACAACACTCATTCCCTCAACCAATGTCTTGGCCGAGCCACCAAGTCCCACAGCATAAACTTTCCAAGCAGTCACAAGGCGTCGAGACTAGACATGTCATGATGTTTACAGCATTTTTAGGAAAGAAAATCTCGCTTGCCACTGTCTATGTGGCCGTTCGATAGTTCGCAGTCATGCCGTCCCGCCCCACCCCTGCTTATATCGCCTTCTCTCGTATACCCTTTCCGCATCCTTACCCGTATTATCAGTACCCCACGCCGATCCATAACGAACATGGACCGGGAAACAGGATGTTTTCCTTGGTATTACTCAGCATGGGTCTTCCTTGGGCGCCGACGTCGCGAACTCCGAAGTGCTTGTATTGCCGTTGCGATGTGGAGAAGGCCAACAAAAAAGGGGGGGGGGGGAAGAACACCAGGGCCGGATATCGTCAGTGCCGCCCAAGGCATGCTGCCATAGTCTCTATTATAGATACCGTAGCCTTACTCAACGGCGGCCTAGAAGCTAATCGCGATGTCGAGTGGGCGAGCAAATGGTAGGCGAACCTATCCAAATGAAGCATCAAGATGCACGTTCGTCTTCCTCCCTCCCCCCTTCTCCTTTTTTTTCAGTCTTCAAAGAGGAGTTCACGACGGTTGATGCGTTTGGGCATTAAGCCGTTGGTCATACAGCGCGTCTAGGTCATGTTCTTGATTCCCTTTTAGCCGACGGGTTTTCCTTCCGCGCGCTTCGACGGGGCGCCTTGAGCGGGAGATTTGCAGGCGATCTGTGCGTACGCTGCGACCCCCTCGTGGCAAGCCTGAAACGTCGGTAATGCGTGGTGAACTGTGGTTTTCACCGGGGATTGTCTACTTGGGTGGAGAGCAGCTTACGCGATGCGTTGGAAGGGACGTCTTTCGCGACTATGCAGTACTACGGCCAAAACTGCCCTAGTAAATAAAGATTTGTGGATGCGTCGTCTGGCATTTAGGGTTTGCAAAAGGAAAGCCCTGTATGCAGTCGGGGGTCTGAGGCCATCTGCCGCAGAGACCGTCTTGCTCTTCGACTTTCCGACCCCCTGAGGGCAGATCCACTCTGCTGGAAAATTACGTTTCTTTCATGGGAACCGTTGGCGATTGGATGGCGCGCACGAGCGCTACAAAGAGAAGAAACCCATCACACCGATATCACGTCGAGTGTAGCGCGTGCTGCCGTGTGTTCCAGTCTTGTACACCCCATAGCTGCGAGTCATGATAGTCGTTGTGAAACGCTCCACCACTTATTTCCTTTTTTGATCCAGCTCGCTGGTCTTTCACTGGCCGCCATCATGGATCCACCACATGACGCAAGGATGGTGTGCACCTTTTACCCGAAGGTCATAAAGAAAGTTCCTAGATTGTCGCTGATAGTCGTGGTGTTGTTTTTTTCTCATTTACCTGCAACGCAAAATGGGGATCCCAGCTTTTGCCTTCCGCGATTCCCGTATGCAGATGTGTGACTGACAGGCCGGGGTGAGTACTTCGCTTGGCATCAGTTGTGTGACGAGCAGTAGTGTTGGTGATGGCCAAGCAAAGCGGCAGACGATGCTGTTGTGCACTAGAGCAGCGGCTGGACGCCGTCAAGGGCTGGGAGACGCTGCCATGCGCCTTTGAGAGTGGCTGACTAGCGCAGCTCATACTAGTAATAGTGCGCTGTGAGATATTGAGCAATATTGGAATATGCTCACAAATAAAGAAATACCCTGGATCGCAGGCTTGGTGGTGAGATTGGTACGTCATACCTGATTTGAAGGTAGTGTGTGAGGCCTTGATCCGAAAAGTACGGTCTGCCAATCTCCCCACAATGGCTTATCGTCAAACCTACAGCAACGCTCTCAAGCCATCATTTTGTGGCTGCGACGCCGTTGGCCCGCTGACATGCGGATGCAAAGTTTGTTTGAGCCACACGTCTGCAGGCGTTCGACATGTCTTGCCGTTAATCGGCGTGGTAAACCTTCCATGTGCGCGACGCGCCCAAAAGAGCGCCTCCAACTTTGTCTTGACTACCCATGCACAGCGATAGTGTGTCAACAGGTTTGTCATCAATTGGAATGTGACGAAATGACGACCAGAGAAGGGATGGAATGACTTTCTGCGTTCCCTACAATAGTGTCAGCCACCAAGGGCGCCTATGTACTAACATCAATCGCCGTCGTGGTTGCCTGGTGCAGAGCATGGGTCGCGTATTGTGAACTGGAAAAGGCCCGACTAACGCTGTCGTTCCACGAGGCAACTTTGTTTGGACGTTCATCGTAATTTCTGGTATTCATGCGCACTCAACAGAGAAGAAGCTGCCTGGGTAGGGAGTTTGAGGGCAGTGGGCTTCAGCGAGAACCGTTGATCAGGTATAAATCCCCCCATGTACAAGTCAGGCAATACTCACTCGTTATTTGTAACGATGCATTCGTGTGTTTTATTGTTCAGAAGTAGTCTTCATGCACCAGCTCACCCGTGGAATGATTTCTCAAGGTTGGACCGCGGTATCTGCGTGAACGAATACCCGCGGGGTAAACCAACGTCATCATGAGAAACCTCTTCTGAAGTGTCACTCCAACACATATTATAAGTTTTTTTTCAAGAACTAGAAAAATGATCGCGTCCAGAATGGATACTTTTCCATGAACCGGCAGAGTCTGGGGGCAAGCTACGCGAATGAGGGGCAAGCATGTGGATCTGGGGCAGCATCGCGTGCCTGTGACTCGTTGACTGGGTTGCCGCCTTCCTCATTCACGGTTGGCGCCCGTGGCTGGCGTTTCGCTCGCCTTCCATCATGCCTCCTTCATGTCATCGTCACCATCCTCCAAGCCTCTGTCAACCCTCTATGAAGCATCATGGTACAGCCATTACTCTCCAAATCTCTTCAAAACGGTGACAAGCCCCTACAGCAGTTCCACGAACGCGAACTAGAGGCTGAATCTTCTCTTAAAACCGGAGATAAGACCGATGACACCCTGCGTGTTCATGGTGGGGCTATCCGTGTTCCTTCCCCGGATCCATCCCTCATATCAATAGACGATTCGAACAATATACGACTTGGTCAATATCCAGACTCCGTTCCTTTGTACAATCAAAGGTATGCTTCACGTTTACCTGTCCCTCCACGGACTCTCAAGGATAAGCTTCAAGCATCCTGGACGTCGAACAAGGGACTAGCGCTCGTTTTACTCGCTCAACTGTTCGGCACCTTGATGAACGTCACTACGAGAATCTTGGAAATGGAAGGAAACAGTGGTAGGCAGGCCTTTTGGTCACGACAATCCCACGTAACTACTGACTGTCCTAGGCAACGGCTATCACCCTTTCCAGATATTGTTTGCTAGGATGACTATCACCACGACGTGTTGCTGTTTCTACATGTGGTACAAGAAGACGGAACATTTCCCCCTCGGAATGAAGGAAGTCCGCTCGTTACTAGTTGCTAGAGGGTTGTTTGGCTTCTTCGGAGTCTTTGGAATATACTGTAAGTCAATAAAGTCTTGCTCAGGGGGCCACATGGGTACAGCAACTTGTTTCAGTTCGTCAGATGCCGGCTAGCGTCTGAAGATTCTTGTCTCCGTTGCTGTGATGAACTCAACAGTACATCATATGTGCCCTTTCAGTGTATCATAAAACTGACCATCACAGACTCCCTACTGTACCTGCCTCTAGCCGATGCTACCGTTATTACATTTCTTGCACCATCGCTTGCTTGTTGGGCATGTTCATACTTCATTGAGGAACCATTCACTCGGATGGAGCAGATGGCCGCATATGTCTCGCTCTTCGGCGTCATTCTTATAGCGAGACCTGTCTCCCTATTCTCTGCGCTGTCGCATTCTGGTGGGCCAGTCCCTCCTGCTACCAGCGATTTAGATACCCTTCCATCGAACACGACTGCCAGTTCACCCGACCGTCTCGCTGCCGACTATGATTCAGTGACGCCTATGCAACGAGCGACAGCAGTAGGGATTGCAATGTTGGGTGTAATAGGAGCATCGGGCGCATATACCACCATTCGATGGATCGGCAAGCGAGCACATCCGCTCATATCGGTCAACTACTTTGCAACGTGGTGTACAATCGTCAGTGTCGTTGCAATGTTCGCTATGCCTGGTGTTGGCTTTCTTCTACCGAACAGCGTGAAAGACTGGTGCTACCTAGTCTTTCTGGGTATCTGCGGGTTCGTAATGGTACGTCTATTGGACAGTCTCGCCGCGTTGCGCCTCTTGACTGACATCGCCTAGCAATTCCTCTTAGCCGCTGGGTTGCAATACGAGAAGTCTTCTCGCGCCACGAACATGGTCTACATGCAGATGCTCTTCGCGCTTGCATTCGATAAGCTAGTCTGGGGCACGACGCCTGGTGCTCTATCCATCATCGGATCGTCGCTCATCCTTGGTTCGGCGATATATGTTGCGATGAACAAGGATCAACCTAATAAGAAGGTTGAGCCATCAGAAAGAGGGCATGGTGAAGAAGAGAGGGGTCTAATGTCGCCAACCTTTGACGGCGAACGAAGAGATGATGAGAATGACGATATACCAATGAGGCCGCTCAGATAATGACGCGTTAATTCACTTTGGGAAATAGACTGCTAGACCGTTGTACGAAGGTATAGAGAGAGACATAGAACATCAACGCTTAGCAATATTCTGTTATCTTGTCATTCGTGGGCTTTGTGGGATTGATTTATTGTGACTCTATTACAAATTATTCGTGGTCGTTGTTCTATCGGTACAAGCGCCTAGGTGGTAGAGTTTGTGGTGAGATCTCAGATGAGAACACGAAAGCAAGATGTAAATACCTCGCTTGAGGTCCACGTACAATACGCGAGGAGACACCGACAGAACAGAAGCGCACGATACTGCTCGATCATATTTGCTCATTCTGCTAACTATATACAAGTAATAATTCGTGAAATACTCATCAAATAATCCTCTGTGGCGCAATTGGCTAGCGCGTCTGACTGTTACATCTGTGGCTATCAGGAGGTTGGAAGTTCGAGCCTTCCCGGAGGAGGATTTTTTTGCCACATGATATGCATCTGGAACAAGCTACATCGCTAGCATGTTCTCTATGTTGTACTTGACATGTTTATGTTGCACATCTTACTAGAACGAAGTGTCATTGCGTTGATGTATAGCTTCCGCACATGAAGGTCCTGCCACATGGTCGAAAGATGTAACATGCTGTGCAGTATCCATCTTTGATGTATAATTGTTCCCAATCCACGCTCACGTGTGATTAGCTAGCTCTACATCCTGGTCGGCTGTCACTTTTCACGTCGTCGAAGTCGCCTCCGTCAAGGCGTTTGTCTACTTTTTCCTCGACAACGAAGTGTCCACCAGCGGCTAGACCTATGGCCTTGACATCCTTCATGTCAGTGACCTGGAATGAAAATTTGATCCGGAAGTTGTCCGGCGTTGTGCGGAATAGCCAAATCTTCTATTATAAGACCAGAAACGGCATTAGGATAGTTTATAGACACGTGTACCGCACAGTTGTTGCTCCCTTCTTTAGAATGGAGGCACATAGCTTCTCTTTGACACATCGGGAAGAGCACGCTATCGTCTTCTCTAATTAGATAGGCAGACCGTCCACATTTGCTTCTACCCGAACAGATCAAGGCTTCCAACCGAGCCTGGGAGCTATTGGAGCTTTGTTATCATCTGGCATCCTGGGAGTCCGCTTGAAAGACACGCGAATTCACAACTACTGTCAATCGTATACTGTCAAGAGGATGCGCAGGCAATATACAGGTTAATCAGTTAGACGTACTGAGTATTCGTATGCGGAATTCAGCCGTTCTGTAGCCTTGATCGTGTTCTTGGTGGACGTCTGGTCAGCTGCGACCACAACTTCATCATGATCCGTCACCACTGAGCGGTCAACATGTGCACTGAGGTACTGGTAGCCTCTCGTCAGCGTGATAGACTTTCATTGAGTGGCTCATCATTTGGCGAATCCTCTGCGCCTACCACGAAACACCGAACAAGCTTACCGTCAGTGAGCATGTATGCGATGTCGGCTTTGTCATATGCACGACCCAAGGCAGAAGCGTATATCGAGCCCACTCCAGGAGAAGTATCGATGCAAGGAGCCGTGGACATCAACCGGAACCTCCAAGCTTGCATACCACACATCGTTCGGTCGATGGTAGAGGATAAATCAGGTACAGACCATATCGAAGAGCGTGAGGGTAATGAAAGAGATTGAAGAGTTCGAGGACGCTAAAGAAGAATGGGAGGAGCATTCGCAAAGCCTTTGATTGGAGAGTTTGTTGGTTCAGTATTCAGGCGAGACAACGCTGTCAGACAACCCTGTGTAGAGGATGCGTTGCAGGTAAATCCCCCACGCTTTTGTTTCCCGGAGAGCCGAACAATTGCAGCAACTTCGCGTTCCCCTGGCCCTTTTTATTTCCTTCCAATGTGCTCTGTAGCACACTTCCCATCTCACCACATGCTCCTCTGAACCAGAGCATGCCCTTCACCTCTGAATTCACAAAGAGTCCAGGTTTAAACGTAACATACTCGGTGTAGTTCGGATCTAGACAGACCATGTCGTGTAGTATTAGACGTTCGCCGGTGGGTAGTCGACACCACACGTCGCCAAGTGCGTTCCATTTGGCAATAATGTCTGCCACGGTGTGTTTTTCGAAATCGACATAGCGATCTTGCTTAGTAATTTTTGGTGCGTGGTCGATAGGACCATCGGAGTGGGCGTACCATCCGACGTCCTCATGCGGAGGCACGAATCTGCGTTGCTTCAAGACATCTACGAGCATCTCCGCCCCAACCGTGGCAAGCTGTTGCTCTACAACCTGAGCTATATCAGAAGTTTCGCGAGGAAGGCAAATCTCGTGGCCAGGCATGGGCGTTTGGGCAAGGATAGTACCCTGGTCGAAATGCCTTGGATGTAGTGTTTGCACAGAGACACCGGTGTACTGCCGCCGCTTCAATATGGCATGTTCGATGGGCGCTGGACCACGCAGATCGGGAAGCAGTGAAGGATGCACGTTCAGGCCGCCGTATTGCGCATAGCCGAGAATTCGCGGTGGAACCAAGAGGCCGAAGGACACGGCGATGACGATATCTATGGGGGTAGGCGGCGTCCAACCTGTGAAGGTGTCGATCACATGAGTGGGTAAACCGAGCTCTTCGGTAGCTACTTGCTTGATGGGTACTAAGTCTTGTCAATTGATGCTGTATGGCGATTAGAAAACGTTCCTACCCTCTCTTAGTTTTTTCAGTCCTCGTCCGGTAGGCTTCGCTGGTCGATGAACTACATCGATGCTCTCTATGAGTTTCGGCACATGCCGCTTCGCGTCTGCTATGGCGCGCAGCGATGCGATGCTGAAATCGTCAGAACCACAGAACAATATCCGCAATGGCTCCGACGTCCAAGCGGGAACGGTTGTAGAGCTACATCGGCGGTGTGGAGCGAAGGCCAAAGAGCGGACGCGGCCTCGTAGCCTGTAGAACATGGTCCAGAGTTGAGGAAGCTCGGCGACAAATGCCGCTCAGCAGGATCTGGACGTCGCCATCGCGATCTCGTGGGGCGTCTTCACAACTACAATCGGATGCATCCTTGCCACCGGGCGCCGCATCGCGATGAACTGAAATCTTTGACCATGGGCTACAAATAGTCCACAGCGACCGCGTCTTGTTGTCGTTGGCACGGTGGCTGTCTGCTCCTCCGCGTCTCCTCGGCACGTGTGACGCCATTCATCCCTCATCCAAACACCATTTGAAGCGCCTCGCGACCAGGCACTTCGAAGAATGCCCTGATGTTGTCCACGGCGGTTCCCAAGGTCGTTCCGGCGCAACTCTCTTTTCTAGCCATATACAATCCTTCGCTCGGAAGGTCAGACGAGACATTCGACCAGCAGATTGTCTTCTATTACTCCAAGGCCGCCAAGACGCGCTCTAAGCTGAAGGATGGCGATATACAGAGACAAGAGGAGTTGCGTGAGCAGGAAAATGAGAAGCTTCGTCAGGTCGGGCTCGCTCAGGGCATGGTAGGCTTCGCGAAGTAGGTCGTATGCAGGCGAGCATTTTCCGTATATCAAAGCTAATCAAGTGTAGGAGCTTCTCTGATGGTGAGGCGGTGGACTCTGTGGAAACGCAGAAGACGCGCATCGTTCTACGTGAATTGGAGAATGGGTGGTGGATGTTGGCAGTATGCATATCCCCCATGCATACCTACACTGCAACTGACACCGCAGTAGTCTATTGATCTCACACAATTACCCGCTGCCGGCGGCCTCACACGAACCGACTCGAGCACCGATACCACCGACCCTGCCATCGAGTACTCGTCACGCGAAGTCAGCCCGCCTGCACTCCTGCTCCAGCAATTGGCACGCGCCCAGTCTATCTTCCAGCTTCATCATGGCTCGACGATGGAGGCCATGTTCGCCAAACACGGCCGTACAAAGTTTTGCAGCATATTAGACAAGTACTGGTCGCGGTTTGCAAGCAACTGGGACGTGCTATTGCATGGAAGCCCTGCCGTGGATATATACGGCGGCATGAAACTGGCAGCCGGCGGAGAGTTGGGCATGGGCGTTGGCGAAGAAGAGTGGGGAAGCAGCGAGCGGGATGTGTTAGAGGACTTCGCACGCAGAACACCAGGTCTCGTGGATGTCATGGTATCTCGCTTTGGCGAAGCATCACCTCTGCAACAAGCCAAGACCTCTACAGACCCCAAGACACTCGAAGTGTCTGATTTGGAACCTTGGATAGGGACTGGAAAGAATGCCCATGCCGCTGATGGCGTTGTCTTTTCGGGACTAGGAGTGGTGAGCCGAAAGTCTCTGCGAGACCTGTCCCACTGGGTAGAGACTATCTACGCTCACGGCGAGTATGCTTATGGCGTACGGGACAACCCAACCTCTGATCGCAGGAAACGGCGGAGGAGAGACCTGAAGCCAGAGCCCGAACCCGAACCAGAAGAGCCATCACCTCCGATACGGGAGGAAAGGCCGCGCCTTGCTACATCGAACAATGGCTCAACCCTGCCACCGGGTATTCCTCCACCCATCGTCAAAGCGGCCGAGAACTCCCTTGACAAGGCAGCCGCCGCCGTCGAAAACAACAAATCCCAGGCCGACTCTACTGCGCCTGAGTCCAAGCCAATGCTATCGTCTCTGGGTGACACCGAGACATGGATGAAGTACATGACTCTTGGCTACGGGACGGCATGGGGCGGAAAGAAGAGCACAGAGACCTCAGAATCTGTTGCTCCAGCTCCAGCTCCAGCACCACAACCGGCACGCGAACGAACACCCTCCCCTGCAGCGATGCGCTATGTAGATCCCACACCTGATGTGGACCCAGCAGAAGAGAAGATGAAGCAACAAATACGCCTAGAGAATGACGGGTACTTCCTCGTAGGGCTCAAGGGCGATCTGCAAGACTTGGAAGTCGACGATGAGAACGGTGAGGGTGATTGGAACAATCGCATACCACTGCGGACTATACATGTCGAGGTCGACCGGCGAGCCGCTTCACTGCAAACAGGAGACGGCGATTCGGACGAGACTCCGCAGTACGAGAAAGATATGAAAGTGCAGTCGACAACAGGAAGTAGTTTATCGCGGTTAAGACCTGTTGTTTACGTGGTAAGTTTAAACGTAATCGACGGAATCCGAGATTCTACTAAACACCCATCACAGCACCGTCCGTTCGTCTATACCTTCCTCTTCGAACACCGTACGCATTCTCTCGGCGTCGCGTCCTTCTACCGCGACATCCACAACTTCTTTTCGCCCCTACACCGCTCCCTAGACAAAAGCACCTCACCTGCAAACGTCTCCGCACGTCTGCACGCCGTCTCCAACCACTACACAACTGAAGCCTCCGCCGGCGGTTCAGGCCCAAACTCAGGACCCAACACGCAAATCATCTACGACCTCGTCTTCGACCCTCGCACATACACCGTCCACTCCAGTCTCCCCAACATCCCCGACCCAGGGACCCTGCTAGCCGAAGGCCTGGGCAGCAGTAGTACCAGCTCCCTTGGCTGGAGCAGAGTCGAAGCCCTAAATGTACACTCCCAGATCCTGGCCACAGTAGCAGGTACGCGCCGCGATCTCTCTGAAATTGAACGCACGTGCAAGACTTCCCGCGGGTGGTGGGTCGTCTGGATGCGTCTTCCGCCTTCACAAATCAGTTCCGAAGATGCAGCAGGACAAAATTCGCAGAGCAATTCCAACGAGGGTTCCGGCTCTGCTCAGTTCAACACATGCGAACTCCGGGAAGCATTTCTTGTTCGCCGCGCGAGAGATAGCCAGCCGACGAGTGCGAAGAGTTCGAGTGGCTTTGCGAGTGGTATGTGGAGTGGCCTTGGTATGGGGGGTGGTGGGGGGCAGAATCAGAGGATGGGTGGTGCGGCTGCGGGATGGGGACCGAAGGGTTTGGCAGAAGGAATTGGGATTGATGCGAGGAGGTATGTTGAGGAGTTGTTGAGTCTGAATAGATAGATGTGGTAGGTAGTTGGGAGTTTAAACAGTAATCAAGAAAGCACACACATGCATCTTGTCCATTGCCTTCCTAGGGCCCTCTGGCGAACTGTTGACCATTGTCCCCCCCCCCCCCTTGTCATCGGCTCGCCCATCACTCGTTACTCTGTCAAGCAAGCCAGCGGGCATCTTGACAAGCTGCTCACGACCATTCTTGTCCGTAACAGGCGGCATCCCATCCGATGCAAGTTCAGCATTTACTCCTCGCGCCGTCTCAGCCGTCTTTTCCTGATGATACATCTGCGAGTCAAGCAAGGACATGGCCTCGTACAAACTCGGCACTGCCTGTACAATCTCAGCTCCTGCTCCATCAGCGTACCGCTTGTTCCCGACGTTGTTCACTCCGCGGCGATAGACTAGACCTTTTTTTTCGTTTTTTCTTCTCCGTGCGTGGACGTGAATGGGTTTCGCGGAATGAAAGCGGGGAGGCGCAACCGGGTGGTGTCTTCAAGTTTCTCCGCCGAGGTTGGTAGCATGCAGTCGGTGCTTAGTCGACACGTTGGTCAATGTTGGGTGTGTGAGTCTTCTTGTGCTTTGTCGAAGGGGTGGAGGGGTTTGTGGAAGTGGAACTACTATTTGTGTTGGGTGGTCGGTTTAGTTATATGCATATGAATGTGATTGTGATGCTGAGATGGGTAGTTTGCCATGTCATTCATCGCTTTTGTACGCAGTGAATGGCGGGTATGTCGGGAACTCATCACATCAACTAGCGTCGCGGTGAACCTTGAGATGGGTTGTGGAGAATCAGCGTCTTTGGCCAAAATTAGATAGCCTTGTGTACTATAGTGATTGGGTAGGTAGTACCTACCATACGGAACAAGTCACGACTGCCTACCGGCGTCCTCTTGAAGAGACTTTGCATATCGGGGAAGAGCAAAGAACCGCCCCTTGATCAATGTCTGTCCATCAATGCTAGACTCGCTACACTGGGGTATATATTTGTACGCTTTTGATACACAAGAATTCATCTCTTGAACTCACTCCACCTCAGCATGTTCAGTATCATCCAGCGCCCTGACCACCTCCTCCATCTCTTTAGGACTCGTAATGCCCCAAACCCCACCTCCTTTGACCGAACCCTTCATACCCACCTCTTTGCCCACCAGATTCCTGCCTACCTTGCCCGGCCCAATACCCACATAACGCATAATCTTCTCTTGCTCATGCAGATACTTTACACTCTTCCACCACTGCACCGTCTCGACGCAGCTTCGTGCTAGCAAATCTTTCAGCTGCTCTTTGTCCTGGAAGGGCTTGCCGGAGACGTTTGATATGCACGGCATGATACCCGGCCATGTGACGATGTCGCGTCCGTCTTCCGTTTCTGTATGAAGTATGCGTTTCATGGTTTCTTGCGCGGGCTTCATGAGGAGGCTGTGGAAGGGAGCGTCGGATTTCAAGCGTACGTGTCGGGGATCGTGGCCGCCAAATTGACGTAGATTTGTGAGCAGGGTGTTGATGCGGGTGATACTGCCGCTGAGGACAATTTGGTTCTTCGAGTTGAGGTTTGCGATTGAAACTTGCTGGACAGCTGGGAGGTGGTCGTGGGAGTCTGCTTTGGAGCCCAGCGCAAGGAACTCGTGTATGCCGTTGATGAGAGACTGCATGTGCTCTTCGGATTCGCAGACTAGAGCGACCATGCCGAACTCGCCGCCTTCTTCTGCAACGGCTTCCTGACTGCACTTGCTCATGACCTCGGCCCGTCTCCGCACCATTTTCAGTGCGTCCTGGAAGGTGAGGTAGCCGCCTGCTACAAGGGCCGCAAACTCCCCTAGTGAATGTCCCAGGGTAATGTCAACGCGTTCGCTAGTCCTGAAGCCAAAGTCCGTCTCCAATATCCGTAGTATGAGGATCGAGGTGGCCATGATGGCTGGCTGCGCATTCTCGGTCCGTGTGAGTTCGGCATTCGTGCCCGACTCTATTGTCTTGGTGAGGGGAAGTTTGAGGGTCTCGTCGATTTCCTCGAGGATGGGTTTCGCTGTGCCGGGGAAGGCTTCCAGCCACGGTGTGCACATTCCCACTCGCTGCACGCCCTGGCCTAGTTTTGTTCAGCATACCGGGATCGCGAGTTACACAGAAGCTAGAGAGAGGTACCAGGAAAGAAGAGGGCAGTCTTTGGTCTCTTGGCGGGGGCATCTCGTACGCTGCTCATCCAGCGCCGTCGTGCAGGCTGACAGTTGTCGCTGCGCTCGCCGCATCGCATGCACCGTCGCAACAGACGCGGAGCTACTCTGCAAACGGCACTGAAGGGAGCAGACATGGTAGGTTTCTAACTATGAGTGTCGGGGGGTCATGGTGTTGATCCCTGGAAGTTCTGCGGAGATGCGGAGGTGTGGGAGGCGGGGAATTGACCAGAGGTGCCCTGCAGCTTGGTTTAGCGCGCCGTGGCGTGACAGCACGCCCACGGCCGAGGTCTTCCTTTTCAGCGACGAATCATCACCGAGGCACTGTTTGCTATTCTCACGAATACATGCTATCATCGACTCCATGGCTAGCTTGACAAGGCCCGCTGGACAGAGACGACAGCTCCCCTTCCACTGCACCTTATGCACCCTGGATGTTGAGTCCAGCATCAACCTGGATGCGCATACCAGTCATGCTTGTGTTCTTCGCCAACATCACGAATGCGGACACGCAGTCATCCAGAAAGGTATCATGCTTCAGCGCTGCGGCATTCTTGAGCTGTTCAATCTTCTCCGGAGGGTACTTGAGGCCCTAGGGCGTTTGTTAGTATGAGGTGACACCAAAGGTTCTGCTTCCTACCCATTCAGTCAACAGTAAGCCAGGGAGGACCGTGTTGACGCGGATCTTGGGTCCAACCGTGACGGCGAGGCATTTGACGAGCTGGAGTTGCGCTGCTTTGGTAACCGAGTATGGCATGCTTGAACCACCCTGACTGACACCCTAGAACTTGGTATCAGTATGCATTCACCAAACAGATAGTCTATAGGCATTTCGAGTCCACGAGTCTTGGGGAACATACCGCAATGCTACCTGTCGTAATCATAAGTCCACCATCAGGATTGGCGTCGAATGTAGCCCTCGCCTCAGACAGTATGGCTTTGGGTACTTTGACATTTGCATTCCAGCATTTGTCCCATTCTTCTTCGCTCATCGAGTCGAGGTCTTTCCACTCAGCAAACCGCGTCCAGCCCTGGGCTTGTATTAGCAACACACCTGCTAGAATACAGTCTTACATACCGCATTAGCGAGCACAATATCCAATCCACCCAGCTGCTCAATCGTCTCTCTAACCGCTCTCTTTGCTTCAGCTGTCGACGTCATGTCCTACAAAGCATCTTAGCCTTCTACTAATTCATCCACATGTGGGACGAGAAACACACTGCTTTGATAATTACAGCCTCGACCCCATGCTCTTGACATGCCCTCTGCACTTTCTGCGCCGGCTCAATACGGTTGAAGTAGTTGATGGCCACATTGGCGCCTTCACTGGCAAACGTTGTGCTGAGGAGTTGGCCGAGTCCCCTGCAAGGGTTGTTAGTCACGGACGTAAGACGTGGTATACAAATCAGTGTAGGGATTAGAACATGCTGTAAAAGGTTTCTTGTACATACGCCGATCCCCCCGTGACAAGCACGTTTCTGCCCTTGAGATCATACGGCATCTTTACTCGCTACTTTGGCCGTGTAGAGTAGATGTCGAATCCAGTCGACGACTTCACGTTGCGTGCTGAAAGTACAGAAGCAGATTGTTTGTTAGAACGTGGAAATTGGAAAGGTAGTATTTGAAGGTGACAAGGACGGTGTTTACAGTTGACTGACGGACCCCGCTGGGGTGTAGAGGTGGGGCAGGAGCTTCCGAAGCTATGCAGGTACACCCCCGCCCCATCCATCTTACTTCTTGCCGTTTCCGAATTAGTATCTGTTACCTCGGTGCAACTGTACATGCATCATACCGGACTCAGTATTTGCTTCAGGACATGGCGTATTCTGTGCAGAGAACGCTTTGATAGATGCGATATAAATGGTTTCTAATGCCCAAACGGTCCCGTCCAATTCCAACGCTTATCCGAGCAACTCTTCTTCTCAACAGCGAGCAGTCCCTGTGCAATACTTACTACATGTTATCGAAATCCAACCCCCAATCATCATCTCCTCCGCCACCACCACCACCGCCACCCCCCATATCCATGTTCATGTCCATATCCATATCCATGCCCATGCCACCCATATCACCGAGATTCAAATCGGGTAGGTTACCGAGATCCGTGTTCATGTCGCCTGCTGCTGCTGCCTCACCATTACCCATGCCGATGCTCGAAAGATCCAGGCCTTCGGGGCCAGTAAGTTCGTCCATACTGCGCTGGAGCGCTTTGTTGTCCATGTTGGAAATGTCATCAACAACTGTCGCGGCCGCCGCGTCATCGATAGCTCGGTTCAGATCGTCGGATATAGTTTGCGATTGCATGTCTGCGATATTGACACTGCGAATGTTGATAGGTGGTGCTTGAAGTCCAGCTTCGCTGAGGGAGGCAAAGTGTGCTTCTACGCGGCGGTGCAGGCGTACTATCGTCTCTGCCGCCAGGGGATCTGTCGCGGCCAGATTTGCCGCGCTTTCAAATTCTTGCTTGAGCATTTCGCGGAGATTCATGCGATTCCTCTGTCGTGGCGGCGCTGGTATTGAGCTCCCTACCCAGTCAACCGTGATAGGGCTATCCTCAACAGTAGGAGCACAGATGATGGACACGCCAATGTCTAGCGCAGCCGCACCGTTGCCAGCGTCTGTCTGCGCCTTCACCTCCTCCACGATTGCGCGCAGTGTCCTGGTAGCGCCAAGCATCTTTAGCGATGCATATATCTGGCGATGTGTATAGCTAGGTGGGTTTGGCTGCAACGATGAAGTCGAAGCCCACTGCGACAGTTGCTGCACCGTGTGTCGCAGAGAGGTGTGCAGAGTGCTATTCGGCGCATTCGTCCACTGATCCACTTCTTTCAAGCTAGCGTATACGGAACGTTCATAATAAGCATGAACTTTGATCGCCTGGATGAAAGGCTCGAGTGTTGTGCGGGTTGGCTCGCGCCGCTGTAGCGTGCGGAAGCACTTCTCGAGGTGACTAGACACCATCGCTATTATAGTCGAATGCATAGCTTGTGCATCTCCAGAAGAGGGAGTTGTTAGTACAACTTCGTTGAATATGCGTATCATCGAATCGAGATCGTTGTGCGTTTGCAGGAGCGCGTATGAGGCCATCCAGGTGAGACCTTCAATCAGGGATGGCAATAAGAAAGTCTCTCCGAGATCTGGAGTTCGAGTTAGCAATCCACGTTTAACAAAAGAAGTTGGAGTGAGCTTACATTCCAAACCACCCTTGACTGACTCAAACGACAGGACGCCGGTTGAGCATGCCACGACTGTCTGCCTGAATAACGTGGGAACGATGAGATAAAAGTCTTGGGGACGACAAGATGCAAAGACTTCGTTGCTAAGCCCTTCCTTGTCAGCGTCGTAAAGTCCTTTCAGCCAGTTACCAAGATGCTTGCCCTGCTCCTCGCTCAGTTCGTCGGGCAGCATGCTATGATGACCACGTTTCATAAGCTTGGCAATGAATGTGTCATGTCCGATACCGATGTCGTGGTAGGTAAGATCGTAGCGATATATAAAGGCCATGACAAGAACAAGTATCGCACCAAACTCGTCGTACACTGGTTGATATTCACCTATTGGAGTTAGCGATAAACGGCATTGGTAATGCTTCTGAAGGCTCACCTTGATCACTGTCGTAATGCCAATCATCGAGAAACTGGCATAGTGGTTGCACAATGCTTGCCGGCGAAGTGAATTGGAGCATCACATCCATTGCCTGCGGTTTCTTGAAGATCAACGAGGATAGTTGCTTCAAGTACATGGTCGTTTGCGTTTCACAGAGGTGTGATATAAACTGTAACCATATTAGCAAGTCTCTTTTGGAAGCCATAGAACCACGTCTTACATCGGTAACGGCAGCAACGATGGCACCTGCGTTTCCGTCAAGGCCCTCAAGTTCATCAATGAACGTGCCAACTTTGTCGAAGTTGGACTTGCACTGATTCAGCAGTTCCTTCCTCTCGTATCTCTTCGAGGGTGGGCCCTGCATGGGGGCCTCGCCAAGCAATCGCTCTACAGTACCCGCGGGGATGAGAGCATGAAGCGCACAGGCGTTGAGGAAGTCTTGCCTGACATCAGAGAGGGAGTTGTTGTTGCTTCCCATGATATCATCAAATCCCTGTGAGAATGTCGGGAAAGCGTGGGGGTCCACGTGACTAAGTGCTTGGGTGATGCACATCTCGACAGTCATCGGGAATATCGATCCGGTTATTTGTGCGAGAAGTAACGGCACCTTGTTGATCAGGAATGATTTCAGGTAGAACATCGTCTGCGGTGGTTCACTGCGATACATGGCGTTGGCAAGGACGTCAAATGCGGCGGTGATTAGGTCCGTGGCCATGTTTTGCGCTTCCAACTATGACGAATCAGCACTTTGCCAAGAAGCAATGCATGCCATCTTACCTTGTATCGTGAATGAAGATGATTGATGATGATGAAGTCATCAGTAAGAGGCCGCGCGACAAGCTTGAGGTGTTAGCAACAGGCTAACCCACCAGCTGCATGACCTACCAAGGCGTTCAAGAAGACGTAGAGACCGGCTCGCGTATTCACTTGTGGGAGCTCCATGACAGCATCGAGTTGGAGGGCAGCGACTTCGAGACCGGCATTTCCGTTCTCCTCACCGTTGACATTGGGAAGCTTCTCGTAAAAGTCATGCCGTTTCTGTGAGATTTCTAGTCTTTCGGCTAGTTGCAGCGATTGATGCGACCCGCCCGAGTTGTTGGAGAGAAAAGGAATGAAGGAAGAGAATGATTGGATGAAGCTTTTGCGTATATCTGAGTCGTGTGAGCAGTGTAGTGCCAAGGATTGGATGAGTCGTTTCGAGCTTTTCATACACGGACTGTTTGCAAGCCAGAGAGGCGCTTACCTTTGCCCTTGGGATTGTTCAATATGCGCAGAATTTTCGAGTTTTCTATTACGCCAATAACAAGCATTGCAAGGCCTTCTCGGACGTTGATGGAGTGCTGTTGGGGTTGTTGGATACCGGCCATGGCCTGGATCATGCTATCACTGGTATGCGAGGTCACCATGGCCTGCATCCATCTTGTCAGGACAGTAAGCGTGCGCAGGCCTTCGGTATTGTTGATAGGCCGCTCTTCTGCGGCAAAAGCCTTGTGCAAGCGATGAAACACAATTTCCTCGAGTTCTGGCGGATTGTCCCATTGCGCCTCCTTGCTTGGTTTCTCGTCGCCTGTCTTGACCGGGAGGCGATCCTTGGAGTACAAGAACGTCAGCGTCAGAACATCAGAGGCATCGACCTTGTCCAGAGCCAGCAGCTGCTCGAGAAAGACAACAGAGCGTGGATCGATGCTGTTGGATCGCGCAACGCGTGGTCGCAGCACCAGTGCAGCAAGCTTCCGGCCGGGCAGTGGAGACTTTGCGTGGAGCTGCGCGACAGCTGCAGCGAACAAATCAGGTTGAATACGCCGCTCGAGGCACTTGTCCAAGAAAGCCGACCATTCCTTGATCATGGACTCCATGATCCATGTGGTTTAAGAATACGCCCCCTCCCCCGAAGATTGGGCCGGTTGTTGATGAGAAAAAGAATACGAGGTGTGGTCTGGCGAAGAACAAAGGCGGTCGTAGTTAGTTAGCTGAGGCTGGCCGAAGCTTCTTGGCAAGGCACGATCCACGGATGCGGGCCGCACAGAGCCTGGGAACCCTTCCACGTTTTGCCAGCAGAAGAAAGTCATTTGTCGGCTTCTCAGTTTTATTCCTCACCAATGAGAATCTGTGTGCGAGCCCAACACGTAGGGAAATAGTGAATGCGTAGGAAAAAAACACAGCTTGGTGAAGAGTAACATGCTAACATTGATGGTACCGAAAACTGTTGTGTGAGACGTGTAGAACCACCGCGCACCAATGGCGCGTAGTGTTGATCGCTGAACACCAATTGCCAACCCCAGCCCGCGCGAATCCAAGTAAAACCTGCACACGTCTTGGTGCGACGCGGATCACGACCGTGATACTCGACGACCATTGTGCATGAAGCAACGCCATACTCCAAGCCATGCCTCAAGATGGACGGCGACGAGCAGCCTGTAGCTGGTCGTCCGCATCCGGTGCCCGTGGGCCCACCATCCAGTCCTCCATGGCCAGCCACTGACTCCACGTCTTTTCGGCCCCCTCAATCTCGGCCAGCTGAACCTCTTGCAGTGGCTTCAGAAAAGGCACTGACTCGTGCGGTGACATGTCGTACTGGCATTTGACCTTGGCCCAGCCCACGCTCTTGGCTGCGAAAAGGTAGTTGCGACGCTCACACTCGTGCATTGGGCCCACTCCCTTCCTCCAGTCCTCGCCAAAGAAGCCGTGCATGATGCCCGAACTGTCCATGCCCGTGATGACGAGACGCCGAATAAAGGGCACGAGGGATACCCATGCCGGCGCCGGCTGACCTCGCGAATTGGTGACGGGACCTTGGCGGGGCCAGGGCATGTTGTATGCAGCAGCGCCCGAGGAGTGAGGCAGCGGCCCTGACGCGTTCATGAGGGGATTTTGCGTCCATTGAAAAGGCAGACAGATGTTGATGAGGGCGCACACGGCCTGCACGCCGTTGTCGTGTTGGGCATGGTCGAGGAAATAGCGCTGGCAGCTCTGGTACGCCGGGTGCCAGTCGAAGATGTCAAAGTGCGGCTCAGACGATGCGCTGGGAACAGACGGCGAGCCTCCCGACGAGGTGCTGCCGCGCGCAAAAGTTCCACCGCGCCCTGTCTGGAAGGTTGGGTATCCCGCGGGGAAGTTTGTGGTGAAGCCGGATAAATTCGCCATGATGAGGGCAGTCGAGGCTACTGCAGGAACGGCAAAAGTCGGTGCTGCTGGTTGGTTGGCTGGCTGGAGGAGAACACCAGTTTGTGTACTCGCAGCTCGCAACTTGCCGAGCTGGGTGCAACCAATGTCAAATAAACGTGCCGGTGCAGAACCGTCGGGTTCAGCTAAGGAAGCCCAAGGGAGCCAGGGTCTCAGGGTCCTGGTAAGATGTGACGACGAAAAGGATCAATGACGAAACGACCCAGTGGGCGGCTAGCGTAAGGCTGGCTGGCTGTAGTGTGTCTGTTGCTTGGGGTCATCATGGCAGCATCTGGAGCGGGCGCGACAAGATGCTTTATACATGCAAGGGCTTCAGTATACAGACGATGAGGCTCCAGGACTTGCTTATACGGTGTGGCTTCGTTCGGTCAACGCCGCCCTCCTAACCTTGCGAGGACTTCCATTGAAGCCTCCACGAGATGGGATGCGATTTGAGAATAATCCTGGCGAGGATCAAGTCGCGCCACTCCGGCTCCATTGCTCCTTCACAAGGACCTTTTCCCTGCCAGGCCAATTAGCGGCGGCACAAAGCCTAGTGGGGGCCTGCCATGGTGGCTTCGCAGTTCGCAGCTCGCGGGCTGGCGGACTGGCGGGCTGGCGGCATGGTCGACGGCTCCATAGTCGGTCTATGCAAAAACACTGTAAACCAAGTGTCGTCAAGACTGCGCTGCCTGTGCTACCGTTGGTTGCTTGCGTACGCTTCAGCCGACCGTTGCCCCCCCTCCCCCTTTTTCACGTTCCTTGTACAATTTGCTGCGCGATCAAGGTCCTTTTATGCCCCCATACAGTTGGCACAGCACCGACGGAGACGCCGAGATCCAGGCACGTCGAGCCGCCTTCGCCTCGGAGCCTCTCTGAGCGCGTCGGGTTGTTTTTGTCATCATTCAAGTTGGCCAGGATGACTAGCATGACAGGCGCCATCAACCGCCCTGGCTATAGATCTCGTCAATCGCGGTAGGGGATCCACAGCCCGGGCAAGTAAAACGGACGTTCGTGTGTCCGGAGAGCCACAATAAAAGGGCGCCCGCCAATGCACTGCTTGCCTCCCTTCCAGCATCTCGGTAGCGCATCAGGCCGAAGAAGAATAGTTCCTCGCCGATCATTCAAGCCCTCCAGCCCTCACGCCTTCCGTGAGGCTGTCATACGTGTTGACGAGACACTGTACGACACGGCACTAGACATGTGCGTCCATGGCAGCGAGAGCTAGTCGCTAGGTGCAAAGGTCCGAGGAGGTGGGGAAGAGGCGCCCTCACGACACAGTTTGGCGTGCGCTATAGGTGGCTCGCACACATGTCGTCCTTTTTGCTTTTGCATGTGTAACGCATCTTTCACTCCAACTGCAACTGACCAGGGACGCTGCACAGCCATAGCCGCTGCATATGACATCTCAGAGTCGTGATCGTCACGCATCCACAATAAAGTCAAGACCCCGGTCGCAAGCGAGCCATGATGTAATAACCATTTCGCCGAGGATATCCATTCACCTCGGCCGCTATCGTGGCTTGCCTCTCGCAGCATCGCAAATCTACTTTGGTACCTGCACAACATAGTCCCCAGCAGTCAACATGGCACAATCCTCCTTCTCCTTGGCGTCGCGGACCAAGGTGCGTTGACCATCGTCGTACAACAGGCCGCCCGTGTCTGACTGTGGCAGCTTTCTAATGGCTTATCCATGCCGACGATTCATCTCGGCGTCTATCTCACGTCCGGCAAGGAGACGTATCAAGCCGTCCGGTGGGCGTTGGAGGTATGCTTTTGTTGATCCTCATGATTCGTAACCATGATGCTCACCACGGTAGGCTGGCTATCGAGCGTGAGTAGCATCACGGGACACCAGCTTGGTAGGACAGATGATGAATGACGCATACACAGAGTCGACTCAGCTCAGATGTACCATAACGAGAAAGAGTCTGGGAAAGCCATCTCAGACTTTCTCTCAAGTGATGCAAACACAGAGTCACTCAAGCGCGAAGACATGCACTTCACTTCCAAGCTAGCGTCCAACTCCGCATACGAAACGGCCCGCAAATCCATCAAGAGATCTGTCAAGGAAGCTGGTCTTGGCTACATTGACCTATTCCTGCTGCATTCCCCATATGGGGGCAAGCAAGCGCGTCTTGACAGCTGGAGAGCGGTAGAAGACGCCATCCATGACGGCGAAGTCAAGATTGGAGGCGTCTCTAATTATGGAGTCAAACATGTAAGTAGACCCTGGTTCTCCGTCTTTTTTGCTTTAGTTGTCTCGGGTAGGGCCCCGTATCCTACCTTTAGTGCGAACATACATCCGGGATAGGAAAGTCACTGTAGGCCCCCTTGTTGGACTCTGTAGTCCAACTGCGACCGTCACAAGACTTCCAACGTCGCCGAAATCAACCACTGACCATGACTTAGCTTCAAGAGCTATTGGACTCGAACCCAAGGATTCCTCCGGCGGTTAACCAAATCGAGGTTCACCCGTTCAATACGTACGTAAGCTTCCTGTGCGGACAATGTGTATGACTATACTAATTTCGTGCACTAGGCGGAAGGACATTACTTCCTTTTGCCAGCAGCATAACATTGTGGTAGAGGCATACGCGCCGCTCGTCCGAGCCCTGCGGATGAAGCACCCAAGAATTGTATCCTTGTCCAACAAGTACAACTGCACTCCGGGCCAGCTGTTGGTCCGCTGGAGCCTGCAACACGGCTACGTGCCGCTGCCCAAAAGTGTAAACAAGGAACGAATCGTCGAGAACTCGGAAGTTGGAGGCTTCGAAATCGAAGACGGCGACATGGAGGCGATGGACGGATTGGACGAGTACCTGGTGACTGGTGAGTTCCGCTGTTTGCCTGGCATACACAACCATGCCAATGCCATCATCCTGCTGCCTTTACTGACAAAACTTGTTCTTCTCCAGATTGGGATCCTACCGACTGTCCTTGAGCGTGGAGATGGGCAAGTCGCGCGTGGGGGTGGTGCTAGCTCGCAGAGGGTGTGCCGCTCTCTTCACGTGCGAGTGACGGTAGAAAATCAACATGATACTCTATGCGTACCTTTGATGTACAAATATGCCAGTGACACCATGCTGCCACGGAGGATCTTTGGCCTTGACCTTGCAGCTCGACGACTACAGTAGACGCGTCTGCACCATGGCAAAGGGCGCGTCAGCAACTAACAAGGCAGTGCAAGGACGCATCAAGGCCATGTCCCTACCATGTAGGAACGTGGAAGTCGTAGAGTTGACGTTGCCTGTACAAAGCGACGATGTCGCGGCCTCTCTGCTGTAGCAAGTCAAAGGACGCACAGGCGCGGAGGCCGCCGCATCGCCAAGACAATCCTCTGTGGGCAAAGCGCCCGCCCGCATCCCGGCTTCTCCCACTCTGCCTGCCTTTTCCCTTACCCTGACAAGACACTAGCGAATGCTCCACGTAACAAGCTCGCCCGCCGACGTCGGCTTGTCGTCGCCTCCCATGGTTTGACCCTCGACAATTACACGGTTGCCACGAGCCTGACATGGCCGGAGCCCCCGCTACTTCACGTGCAAACTCCCCGCGGTACTTGTCCTCGCCCGCCCATTGGCCAGATCCTTATCAGTAGAAAAAGTGCACACCATGGTTTGTATCAACATGGCATGCAGTAGAGCCCGTTGGCCACTGAGAAGGGTCCTTGTCCCTAATCTCCCGGCCTCTGTGACGTACTCAAATCAAGTGCGACTTTCTGCCGTACCGTCACCGCGAGCCCAGGCGAACCGTCTAGCTTCCACCGACTACAATTATATATACCACACTTTTTCTCCTCTGTCTTTTGTCCACCAACTCTTGACTCTTCATCTGTGTCAACCTCGGCCACCCTACGTCTTCTTTCCATCTACAGTATCCCTCCAAATAAATCACCATGTCTGAGCCCGAGTTTGAGCAAGCCAGGAAGGGTACGTTTCCACCTCACGCGACCTGCCGCCGCAGAACCATGGAGCTGTTACTTGAACTCCATGCTGTCCATCGTTTTCGACCCCATCTAACACGTCGCAGAACTCGTCTCCACCCTCGAGGCCTCCTCCCTCTTCTCCAAGAACCCCGAATACAAGAAGGCGCTCGAGGTCGTCTCCGTCCCCGAGCGCATCATCCAGTTCCGTGTTGTCTGGGAGAACGACAAGGGCGAGTGCCAGGTCCAGAAGGGATACCGTGTGCAGTTCAACTCTGCTCTCGGTCCGTACAAGGGCGGTCTCCGCTTCCACCCTACCGTCAACCTATCCATCCTCAAGTTCTTGGGTTTCGAGCAGATCTTCAAGAATGCTCTCACTGGCCGTACGTTGCAGCCGAGTCGACCACACAAGAACATGAGAACTAATACACACAACCAGTCAACATGGGCGGTGGCAAGGGAGGATGCGACTTCGACCCCAAGGGCAAGTCTGACAACGAGATCCGCAAGTTCTGTGTTGCCTTCATGAGGGAGCTCAACAAGCACATCGGTATGTCTTGACCCTAGCGCGTTCCTGCGCGTCACTTGCAGCCTCAGTGGGGCATGCACCTTTCAACGGGTTCGCATGCTCTTCCGACAGCAGACCAACGAGATCTGGCGGGCCTATCTCTTGCCTTATCTCCCCGTCTGACTGGCACTGTCCCGTCGGCGACGTTCGCGCTCTTTCCTTGGATACGCCACTCAGAACATTTCACTTACGTAAAACACAGGTGCCGACACAGACGTACCTGCGGGCGACATCGGCGTGGGTGGTCGCGAGATCGGTTACCTCTTTGGCGCATACCGAGCGGAGCGCAACCGCTGGGAGGGCGTCCTCACTGGCAAGGGCGGCTCATGGGGAGGCAGCTTGATCCGTCCCGAGGCGACCGGTTACGGTCTCGTATACTACGTTGAGCACATGATCAACTACGCGTCGGGAGGAAAGGAGTCCTTCAAGGGCAAGCGCGTTGCCCTCTCTGGTTCCGGAAACGTCGCTCAGTACGCTGCGCTCAAGCTCATCGAGCTTGGCGCAACCGTCATCTCCCTCAGTGACAGCAAGGGTGCTTTGATCGCCGAAGACGACAAGGGCTTCACCCCCGAGGTCATCAACCAGATCGCTGCCCTCAAGCTGGAGCGCAAGGCTCTTACTGCTCTGGAGAACCACAACTTCAAGTACATTGAGGGTGCCCGCCCGTGGAAGGAGGTCAAGAAAGTCGACGTTGCTCTTCCTTCAGCGACCCAGAACGAAGTCTCCGAGGACGAGGCCAAGGCTCTCATCGAGTCTGGTGCCAAGTTCATCGCCGAGGGCTCCAACATGGGCTGCACACAGGAGGCCATTGACGTCTTCGAGGCCCACCGTCGCGAAAACAAGGGCGATGCCATCTGGTACGCACCCGGAAAGGCCGCCAACGCTGGCGGTGTCGCCGTCTCTGGTCTCGAGATGGCCCAGAACTCCCAGCGCCTGTCATGGACTGCCGAGGAGGTCGACGAGAAGCTCAAGGGCATCATGAAGGACTGCTTCGAGAACTGCCTGGGTACCGCCAAGGAGTACTTCACCCCTGCCGAGGGCGAGTTCCCATCCCTCGTCGGCGGTGCCAACGTCGCCGGTTTCCGCAAGGTCGCTGCTGCCATGCACGACCAGGGTGACTGGTGGTGAACGATTCGCTACTGAGCGGGCTGCCTTTTTTTATTTGATACCTTACGATACCTCCCTATTGGACTTGGCGTTCGGAAGCTGGGTGCTTTCACTTGTACATAGATACCTCTCATGAAAATGATCATGATATACTTCAGCAGTTTATCCCCCGCTCCTGTGAGCTTGATGTTTGTTTTACAACCGCACCTTCCTAACACACAGTACTCACATCGGCTCTTTCCCAGCGAACACCGGAAACCGCACCCGTGGGAATCTCGAGGCGCCATCACATGAGCCCAAGATAGACAAAGACACAATCACGATCGCGAGTCAAAGTTGCATCCCGTCACCAAGCCTCCCACTACAAAAGCAAGCAAGCAACTTTGCACAAAAAAACGTGGCGTTTGGTATGCCCCTCTACGGCCCCAGGCCCCATGCCCCATGCCCCTGCTTCTGCCCCGCCAAAACAAAGTCCAAAGTCCCGACCCCACCAGATAGAAGCAAAAAAAAGGTCCAGAAGCAGAAGACAGCATAGCGCATTGCCGTTTCCAGCTAGTTCCGCCCACGCGCCGACATGACATGAAAGTTTCTTGTCAAGGAGGGCCGGGCTTGGGCGGGCTGGTGGGATGGGTAGTACACTGATGTCTAGACAACTAGTAACGCGTTCGGCAAACGGCCGTCCGTAATCTGGCCCGCACCAAAGTGTCGAGTTGCACAGCCGTCGTGGGCGGCCGGTTCGGAAAACGGCGACGGAAAAGAAGGGATGTTGCGCGGGGGATCTTACCTGGCTTGGGTTGAAGTTCGATATCGGAGGGCGATGGCGATGTCGGGAGATGTAGGGTGGGAGTGTGCGAGCGCGCCCTCGACACAAGAAATAAGACACTCCTTGCGTGTATACAATGGAGCTTATTTAAAACAAGCCATGATCGATAGCATAGGCAGGCCCATATATTCTTGACTATCTTAATAACCTGTTAACGCAATATGCTGAGAGCACCTCTAGGCTACAACATTGTAGAAGAGCTCTTGGTAGCTTGGAAGTGTCTTAATTTCAGCATCTGGAGCGTGCGAGGGTCGGACAAAGTCGATATCAGAAGCTTCCCAGATGAGACGGCGCATTAATGGTAAACTAGAGAGATCTCCTCATCCTCCTCCTCCTCATCACTTTCCTCGACGTGCTCCTGGCTGTTCGAAAGAATTACATCAGCCGCAACGAAAGCCAATGTCCCTTGTTCCGCTGTTGTGTCAAGCTGAGTCGCATTTTCCAATAAACGGTTCGATCTAAACCGAAAACTTGGATAGTTCGCTGGCAGGGTTCCCTCAATCATCATTGAGCGTCAACACCCATGCCTGTCAGCCGTTTCCCCACTGATCGGCATGCGATGGCCATCCCTAATTGGGTGCCACACCTGCCCTGCGCCACAGAACTACGGTATGATATCATGGGGTCTTCAGCGGGCAGAGAAGCCTTGCTTCGGGTTTCGTCCTTGATACAAAGGCTTTCCTGCTACTGGATTGATGCGTCTTTGTACATACTCACATATCGTCTGGGATCTCTTCAGTACTTTCTTATTCAGGGCCCAAAGCTCCGATCATCCTGCTTTGGACCAAAATCTCCACGTGCGCATCGTCTCCGGGTCCGTCCCTCCAACCGAATCTGGGTATACAGCTGGCAATGGATGACGGTTTCCGACAGCCTGCCAAACTTCAAAAGCGTAAGAGTCGCGAACGACAAGAGCTCGGACATATGACAGGAGGATTGAGTGGTCAACCAGCAGCCAATTCCTCGCAAACCATGTCTGGCTCCGAGAACATGACGTCCGCCGAGAAGGAAAAGCGATCCAAATGGCGCATGTCCAATCCGTTCTCTTCTAAAGAGAAAGCATCGAAAGATGGCCTCAATCACACCCACAAAGAAGAAGAAGAAAAGGAAAGGGCCCGCAAGGATGCCGACTCGGCGTATTTCAGCAGCGAGCGAAGCAGCGCAAATCCAAGCTTCGCGAACCAAACTCGTCCCGTCTCTGGTGAACAGTACTACCATCCACCTACGAATAACCAAGCACCTCCCCCCCATGTTGCACCACAAAACGGACAAAACCATAATACCCTTGCGCCCCCTCAACAGACTCAACAAACCCTCCAAAGTCGTCCGAGCCATGAGGATGTTGGCAGAGAGACATACCGCGATGCCGGTACTGGGAACATCGTCACAGTCACAACGACTACGACAACGACGACTACCACTACAACCGGCCCAGGCGGTTCTACCACTATAGAGCAGCCCCGCGACAGCGTCACCGGTTCTATGCAAAGCGTGCACACATCTGGCCCCAGTCCACCACAGCCGGCCCCTCCTCAGCCAGACAACCATTATCACCAAGGGCCAGGTCTCTCGGCTCAATCTGCCGTACCCCAGACCATAACCCCGCCAGTGCCTATGAACAACAACAACAACCAGCATGGAAACAGACTCTCTCCGCAAGTCTCTAACATGGAGGGTTCTTCATCCCCACCCATCCCAGCTAAGAACAACATACGTCATAGGGTAGAACTCGACTCAGTATCGCCTGGTGTTCAGCGGCCAAATCCAATGGAAGAAGTTGTCAGTCCGGTTACTCCTGGCAGTCCGAACCGTGCAAACTTCTCGTACCCTGCCAGAGCACCGCCTCAAGGCGTTCCGCGACAGGTGCCTGTTAACGGTATGCCACCACAGCAACAGCACATGGACCCACAGCAGCAGCATCAAACAGGCGCACCACCCATGCCTCCCATGCCGCCAGGACAGCAGCAACGGCGATCTAGCATTCCTCAACTGCCGGCACACCAGCAGCAACAGTCCGGCATGCCTCCGCCTATGCCCAACCAGCAGCAGTCGAGCATACCCCCTAGCCTACAATCTGGAATCAATCCCAACGATCCAAATCGCCCTGTACCATACCGAGCCGGTCATGATCTGAACAAGCAGAGCACAATGGCAAATCTCAAAGCAGCGGCAGCAGGCATCCACGCAAGTCCCCCCACACCATACAACCCTTGATACAAACGCATACTAACACCCTACTACAGGGCGCAGGAGAAACCCTCCGCGGAACTTTCAACGACACATTCGACCGCCGAAACCCCTCCGCCCATGCAAAGAACCAAGCCGTCATCGACAAGGGTCGTTTGGAGATTGAAACCGCGCGTGCCCGCCAATACGCAAACCAACAACAGCACGCACACATGGCAAACTCAACACCAGTCCCACACCAGCAACAACATGTACCCATAATCGGACCTGCACCGCCACCGCCACCGCCCTCTGAGCCAAGTACAGGGCCAACTGCGGTACCAGGAAAGATGGCATACCAAGGGCCGCCTGTATCTGGGTCACAACTTGAGGGAAGGAGTGGTGGGGGTGGAAAGTTGAGCAATATTATGAAGAAGATGAAGGAGGGGCCGACTCCGCGTCAGGATGGGCCTGCGCATCACTCGTAAGGCTGTGTTGAAATCTCCTCAAAGAGCATGTTGTAATTGGAGCTGGATGAATCAGATGGAATGGCGTTGTATAGGCATCAGCATATGAGATATGAATAAGTCATAGTGAACGCATCATTACATGGAGTCAGGCGTGACATGAGAGTATAGAGTTGTCCGGCACACTGGCTTTGAACGATTACATCAGGTTCACTTCAACACGCAAAGACAGTCAATGATATCACGAGTTATCTCAGTACGGCAAACAAAAATGTTCGTATTATGGTTCGTGTGTTGACTGTATTTTACATGCTCGTAAACTCATAAGATGCATCGTCCAGATCAAGTCAAGGTAGCACCCGCTTAACCGTTGACAATGGTACCGCCGTTGGCGTGGATGGTCTGACCGCTAATAGAGCTGCTGTCATTGCTAGCCAAGAAGACAAAGCAAGTAGCAATCTCGCTAGGCTGCGATGGCCTGCCAATAGGTGCGGTGAACTGCTTGATGGCCTCGTCGTTCATGGTAGAAGGGATGAGAGGTGTCCAGACAGGGCCGGGGGCAACAGCGTTTACGCGAATACCCCGTCCAACGTACTGGTTCGATAGACCGCGAGTGAAAGCGACAATGGCGCCCTTGGTTGACGTGTAGTCGAGAAGATCTGGACGGCCGACGTAGGCATTGATGGAGGCGTTGTTGATGATGGTGGCGCCGCGCTTCATGTGTGGCAGAGCGTACTTGGAGAGGTAGAAGAAGGGGTGGATGTTGGTGTCGAAGGTATGCAGCCATTGCTCCCTATGTAATGTTAGCGGATTTACTAAACCAAATGAGGAGCTGGTACGTACTCAGACAGGTCGTGGATGTCGTTGACCATCATCTGGTAAGCGTGGTTGTTGATCAGGATGTCGATGCCACCCATCTGCTTGACGGCCTCATCGATGACCTTCTGACAGTTGGCCCTCTCCTTCAGGTTGACTGCCAGAGTGTAGCACTTTTGTCCCTTCTCCTCAACCATCTTCTTGGTATCCTGTGCGTCCTTTTCCTCCTCAGGTAGATATGCGATGAAGCTGTCGGCGCCCTCCATAGCAAACAGAACGGCAATTGAGCGACCAATACCGGAGTCTCCACCAGTGATGATTGCACGCTTGCCCTTGAGCTTACCGGCGGCCTTGTACTTCTCAGCACCCCCCTCGGGTGTGGGAAGCTCGTCGACCTTGGGAAGAGGATCGAGCTTGGACTGAAGACCGGGGGCCTGTTGATGCTGAACATCGGGCTGGAAGCCTGTGACATTGGATTAGTACGAAGACAGGAAAGGAAGCTTCGTGGGTATATACCCTGCTCGAATTGTCCCTTGTCAGAAGACATGATGTGTTTTGGTATGGGTATCTTGGAATTAGTAGACAGTTTCTAAAGAACAGAGGTTGAGTGCAATTGTTTGACTCAAGGTGAAGTTGGTGTAATTGTCGAGGCCATTGCTGTTCGAAGTGGAACTTTTATTGACGTTGATGATTTCCTGTGACATCACAAGGCTGTCACGGCACGCTCATGTGCGGAAGTGGAGCCTGGTGTAGGCGGAACATCAGAGAATGCGGTGCGAAGTTGTCCATCGACGATAGAATAGCATCGGTCGATGTATCAATGCTGGCACGAACTGGTGGGAACGGCTAACGTCGCTTCAGCCTTACCCGTAGCTTCAACACACTCTTTCGCACAGCCTTACGATCGACACGTATATTGTTTTGAACATACAAGTAGCTCAAGCTGGGAGAACAGCTGAGGCTGCACCTCGGATTACTTACGAAAATCATCCAGGGCATCCTCTCAAGCAACCCCACCAAGCTTCTCGGTCGCGACGTCATCGAGTTGGTCGGACCTACAACTCCTCCACCACCTCACCTTGCCCAAAAGGGCCAGAACCAGGGTCGATGGCTCCAGTATCCCATCATCGTCAGATCCCATCTCCCCCAGGCCCTTGGCGCCGTGATTGCAATCTTTACAATCCTGCCATGACGCTCACGAAGCTATTCAGAGATATGACGTAGCCCCTACGCTAAAATCAGGGTCCGGCCAAAGCGCGCTATGACCGCATCCAGCCTCGCCCTTTCACTCCGATCACAAGACCCTAGTACCAACGGCCATCATAACTCGCTCTTACAACGAACAAGCCACACCAAGGCCGTTGAAACATGGCCGTTGAAACAAGGGAAGTGGGTGGTAGGGTACGTCATGCGCCACGACTCATGTACCGGGGCACAAGCTTGGACGGGTCCCTGCATGACGTGAGGTAGATGATCGCAGCCCTATACAGGGTGCTGGGCATGGTAGAACTTGATTTCAAGAGCTTGGGGAGGGTGAGATTGGGAGTACTGGGCACTGTACACTGTAGTATAAGATGGGGGTTGTAGCACGCTCTGTTGAATCACACACCAACACGATCAATCATAAGCAACCAATCCCAAGGGCTTCCAACTCTACAACACCACGACTCATCCTTACCTCATTCATCCCAGATCTACCAAGAACAACTCAAGCAATCATGCCTCTTGCCCGCCGCCACGTTCCCCGCACCACTGCGACCCGCACTTCACCGCGTACTACACGTGCTGCGCGCCCCTCCCTCAAGACCCGCCTTCTAGGTGGAAACCGTCGCACGCACACCAAGCGCACACCTGGCGCTACCGTTACCACTACAACAACTACCAGGACGACTCGTACATCCGGTGGTCACCATGGTCACGCTACGACTGCGGCTCCCGTCCACCACCACAAGCGACATGCTACTATGGGTGACAAGGTTAGCGGAGCATTGATGAAGCTACGCGGTTCTTTGACTCGCAGGCCAGGTCTCAAGGTAAGCAATCACCATGCATAACAAGCTGTGTTTTACTAACGACTCGTAGGCTGCTGGCACTCGTCGCATGCATGGCACTGACGGTCGCAACGCCCGCCGTGTGCACTAAGCATATCGGATTGGAGTGATGAGAACGTTTCCTTTGTTGTTAGCGCGACGACAAGTGTACGATAAGCCTGGAGATACCCGATGTTGTGAGCGTTTAGTACTTAATGAATCACATGAAGTTTGTCTTAATCATCAAGTATGGTGATTTCATGCACATCTCTGAAGTGGCGAGCAAGTCTGTAACGTGCTTGACACCATCGTCTTCAACGGAACCAACAATGGCTATGGTTAGATCAAACTGCACGCAAGGTCAGCGTGCAACGAGACAACGCATGTGGAAGTCGTATGCCAAGCCGGGCTCGATCGTGAGCAGATTGGTTACATCAAAGGGCAGCGACGCTCAAACCGCCGAGCACAGTTTGCTGAAGACGACGAAGAGGAAGATCAAACCAAAGCAGAACGTCTGCGCACACATAGGGAATCATTTTAGGTTTCACAAAAGACAAGTATTACAAGGAGCTAGTGTGCAGCTTACTTTGCGCTTTCAGGCTACGAAGCAGCTTGCGTCTCCTAGTTTCAACCAGCTGAAAACTTACTGCAGAAGTATCTGAAGGACTCGATGCTGTTGAATTGATAAAAAGACGAGGAATTCCTCCAGTCCAACGTATAAATGAAGCTTGCGGATGATCAAGAGGTTCATAGCTGGCACCCTCTCATTGGCAGAATACGTCTGCCAGCGTTCGCAGCATGAGTTTCTTCATTGGTGTGAACATGTTAGTTGTGACGGTCCATTTCAAGTGCGTACTGATAGTAGCGAAAATGGTGATGAAGATGAAGATGACAAGAAGCAGGTCCCACCGAACCAATCCCACTAGCGCCAACATGCAAAGCATGCAAACACCATCAGCATATCGACTGATCTCATACACCCATCTCCAACTCAACCGAATTGCGATTCCACAACACCACAATGCCTCCTCCACGGCTCTCCCCAGCGCTACTTCGAGTGCGACCGCAAGCGAATTACCAATGCCTCCGTCGCATAGCACCCTTCCGCCGCGCATCAACCACACCACCACACAACGACATAAAACCCGTCGTGCCCTGGAAAACACCAACCAGTGTCTGGTCGCCCGAGAACCTCATCCCCCCACCTAAAGATGGCGAGGTACTACTGGAGCGCCGACCAAACCGCGCACTACCACCGTACGTCCGCCCAGAACGCCACGCCACGAACCTGCCCAAGTCTCTCGATACGAACATACTAACCCTCACCTCTAGAGTACCACCCCTAATATCCCCGCAAGTCATAAAAACCTTCCCCATCTTCATAATCGCCATGACACTCTCCCTCTTCGCCTTCTTCAACTACCAAAAGCAAGAATCCTCCGTCGTAACCGCAACCCTCTACGCGCTCCGCACAAACCCCCTCGTCCGCGAACAACTCGGCGACGAAATCTACTTTGCGAGCAAATACCCTTGGATCAAAGGCGAAATCAACCAGCTGCATGGGCGCATTGACGTTAGCTTTTGGGTAAAAGGGACGAAGAGGGCGGGCGAGGTTAAGCTCAGGTGTAGGAGGAGGGGCAGGGGTGGGTTGTATTATACACAGGAGTATAGTTTGACGATGGAGGATGGGACGAAGATGGAACTCTATGACCCGGAGGGGAATGCCATTGATCCGTTCCAGGCGATCGCTGTGGAGGAGTAGGGTGATAGATGGATTGGGGGGGAGGGCATACCTTGACTGTTTTGGAGAGAGTGCCAGAACTAATCTGAGAAGTGTGGAGGTACTCGAAGAGTCATGGATGCAAAAAGCTTACGGCCTGGCATGTTCTGGCCGTTGGCGAGCACCTCAGCAGAGCACCAGGTGAGGAAGAGTCAGCGGTCTCCATCGCTGTGTAACATATGTAAATATATGCACGCATCACATGCCACCAGGATGCAATGAGAACCAAGTCATGAATGGCAACCCTCGACATTGCTAAAGATGTGTATTTGATACCAAGGAAAAGAACAACCGAAAAGAAAGTAGCGCTTCCAGTAAAGGACAGCTCGCTCAACAGATTCAGTCTCTCTGGAGCGTCAATGAATGTAGTCCCAATGTGAACGCCAATGCTGTATGTAGCAGTATGCTGATGGAACAGACAAAGAAAAAGAAAGTGGTATCATAGTAATCGTACTTTTCTGCCGTCAACTGCTCTCCTCGAACCCCCACCCCCCCCCATGGCTTGACAAGTCCATCTAAATCTTATCGTAGTCCGCCTCAGGCCTCCTGACGCTAGGATGGTGCGCAAGATTCGGCTTAACAAGGTGCGCAAACTGCGGGTTGACGTTGAGCGGGTAGCTAATCTCAGGCATACGCGCAGTCTCCTCCTCTTGCTCCTCGCGCTGTCGCTGCCAGAACTTCTTCCTGGCTGGCTCACCGGATGTGGTACGGGAGTAGATTGAGCTTGATGGACGGTGCGAGAAGAAGCTGGGCTTGGCAGGGGACTGGCTGTGGTAGGAGGGTAGGAAGGATTGGCGGGCTGTTCGGAAAGCGCGGAGGGGGCTGAAGTCGAACTGGGAGAGCCGGTTGGGGTCATTTTCCTTGTTGGGGGAAGCGGCTTGAGGTGAGCCGCAGTCAACTGGTGGCGTACCCATCCGCATGGGTGGTGTACCACCGTGGACGTTGTTGCGGGAGGAGGCGCTTCCGGTGTGGTGGGTGCTGATGGTGAAGGCCTTGTGCTTGGGATCGTACTGAGATTCGGTATCAAGATCCTCGTGGAGTGTCATGGCTCCTCTGGAGCGTACCATGCGAGCAGTGATCCTACGAGACTTGTCGCGGAAGACGAAGCTGGCCACGACGTTGAAAAAGCCAATGACAATGGCCAAGATGCCCGAAGCAACCAGCAGACGCCAAAAAGGCAGAGTGAGCGACTTCTGGCTCGTAGCCTCCTTGTTCATGTTACCGAGCAGGTTGAGTCCGACTACCATCATCGCACAACCCAAAGTAACGAAGCCATGCGAGGGACTGAGCAGCGGCCAGTTGCGGGCGTAGAAGTTGCGGAACAACGAGCATTCGGAGACGATGAAGAATACTCCAGCAATCGCGGTAATGACGTGACTCGTAGCATCGAAAAAGAAGAACTGTTATATCTAAGCCTCTGCAAGTCTCTAGAGTTCGGCTAGTGAATATACCTTGGAGATGATGAACGTCTTCACCAGCATGACGACGCTGCTGGCGACCACTGAGGCGAGGGCAATAATGTTGAGACCTCGCAAGACGTTGAGGATAATGTAGCCTGGACCAGCCAGGTGTTCGGCTGAGAGAAGCGCCATTTCGGTTGTGTAGAAAGAGTCGTAGGATAGTGAAGAGTTCAGGCTCGTGGAAAGGTGCAATTGGTCTGTCCAGCAGTCGAGGGAAGCGCGTCGAGCGCAAGATGGAGAAAGAGAGTGTATGAATTGAACAAGTTAAGTTTACAAAGACAAGGTAGAGGGAATGTCCCACACCGTCAAGGCAGCACACCTTGAACAGTAGTAGCAATGGCGAACAATAGAGACGGACGATGAAGAATGAGAGACAAGACTCGAAGTGAAGAAGGAAACCTCAGGACAAAATCCGCTGCTAGCCTGATCTACCGTTGTCGCGAACCTTACAATAGCTCAAATGAAACCCATCGCACTGGGTATTATCGTCGCCTCACCTTCGAGTGGCCCAAGTGACTCTAGCAAGCGTAGTCGCGCCAGTACGGCCGGCGCATATGAAACGCTCCCCGCTAGATCCGGCGGGAAGTGCAGAACCAGAGCGGCCCAGTCAATCATTTCTCAGCTGGTGAGTTCGGCTGCGAATTTGTCGCAAGGCAAGGTACAGGGTCGACATGGGTTTTGGCATCCAGCCGATGAGGCGCGGTTTGGTCGACGTGTGACAGTCGCGTAATGATTGGCGTTGAGACTGTGGAACGCGCCCGCGTAGCCGCAAGGGTGATGTTTCAGGTCTAGAAACATCCACACAGCGTGGGCCGCACGATCTGCGGGCGGCAAGACGTGAGCGGGCCTTCAATCGCTAGCACTTGATTCCTCCAGTGCGAGGCGCCACAGTCTGGACGTCGGTGTTTTGGGGTACTTGCAGTGGAGATGGGAGGCGCGAAACTGGCGGGTACACACGGCGCCAAGCAAGCGTCTGTCAGCAACGGAACTTTAATCCAGGATTACTCCACCTGTTCAATCTTGATCAAACCATGATCGGCTTCTAGAGTCCTTGAGAAGGCTCGGATATTCGACTAATAATTGCGACAAGGTGCAAGTGCATCACGTATATCCAGTCAAGGAACGTTATAACATTGTCATGTCATAATTCAAGTGTAATGGGGTATAGTGCTGCAAGACATCGAAAGGCAACCGTGCAAGTCCGAACATCTTCGCTCAACTAATGGTGAGTTCGCCTCCAAACACTTTGCCCACTCGATAAATCTGCCGTGGCCGAGGTAGTCGGCCATTAATCTATTGAAATGATTAGCGAAGTAGATTATATAAGGGATGTTCAGATGTTGGGTTACTTACCAATGTGCCGTCTCGGAAAGCCAGCTCTTTGCCATCATTCATAGGGATAGCATTACTCGGCAGATTGAAGACCTCTAGTAGGGACCGATTCTCGTCACAGTCTTTCATGATGGAATCCTGTTCACCTGTCGGCCTCTCTATCGTGGAGTTGGGTTTCCATGCCCCGTCGCTCTCGTCGTGAATATCCTGCCGCCCATATCTTCGCACATGTGCCAGACGATAAATTGAACCAAAGAATTGTTTCCGTTTCGGCCTCATTTTGATTTCTGTAATCTTGGCAGCCTTCTCTTCAGAGGTCATTATCTCAATGGAAGGCGCTGTGGTGCGCGGATAGACACTGCGGAAGCTTGTTTTGCATGTAGTCTCTACATCAGGAGAGAGCGCAACCTTCGGACGGGGTGCAGTGGGACGCTCGAATGGGTTGAACATTGCGTTGTCTTCTAATGTAATTTTGGCTTTGCTTGTTTCGGCGTCCTGAAGATTGGGTCCGGAGACCGACGGGCTCGGCGGGATTGATGGTATCTTTTCGCCGTCTGGATTGGCCGCTGACGTGTCGATTTCAGCAGGCTCGGCCACAGCGGCTGGACCAGGCTTATGGGAAAGTGTTTGTTCAAGGACTGTAGATGGTGGAAGAGGGCTGTGGGGTGGAACAGTTCGGCGGTTTGGTGCACTCTTGATAGCTTTTGTAACACTTCTCTTGATCTGAGTTGACGGTTCACTTTGGACATCCCCGTGTCGCCCAAGAGTATCTGCTCCATGCTGTTGTCGTACGCTCTTTCTAGCTTTGGGTTTACCACCCTGAGGTCCTAGTACTGAAACCGGTGGAAGGTAGCTTTGATATCGTTTCTCATTCTCCGCTCTAAAGGCTGCACTGGCAAAGCTATACACAACTGGTTGATGTGGAGCCTTCACGCCACGGATGTCAGGTAAAACGGAGAGGGCCGACCTAAGAGTCTTCTCCCAGGCGCCCTGGCCCTTATGTAAGTGAGAAAATCTGGAGGCCAACCAGTCAATGGCCTGCAACGCAGTCAACCCTGTGCCTTTCGCACAAACCAGTGCTATCCTAGCTAAATCGTGGCTGTTGAAACATTTGTTTGCTTCCAGCGAACCTGTCCTTGCCAGCGTCGGGCTCACAAAGACGTTCGGGTCTGAAGGTGAGCGGACATTTTCAGTCGTTCCTTTCGATTCCAAAACTGCTGGCGCTTGTTCTTCTGTATACGACATGGGAGTAACTTGATCTGTCGTACGTTCAGCTGAGGATCGATTGGGCAAGACATCTAAGATTAATCCATTTGGCTTAGGGACGGCGGTCGCAGGCCTCGAACACCCACTCTCTCCTGGTATATCTGATTTGCTGTACGAAACACTATGGGTGCCATGAAGCTCAGAGATCCTCGAGAGTTCATCGTGGTTCAAAATCCCAGCAGGTGGAATACATTTCTCGCGCTGCGTATCGACTTGTGGTACGATAGCGTTGTCATAAACTGGGCCGCCCTGCAATACCTGCTTCGCGTTTAGAGCAGTCTTCTGTTCACTAGCATCAGCAATTGAGTCCACTTCCATCGGCGTATTTTGCCCAAGGAAGGCCTCATGTGATGTGGTCGCGGCATCTGAAGCCTGTATGTTTGCGGTGGGCATGCAAGTCAGTTCAGCATCACGAACCTTCCCAATTGTTGGTAAGGTTTTCGCCCGTTCTGAATCAAACCAGGACAAAGAGCTCGCCTTGACCATCGCTGAGTCAGGCTTAGCCTCTGACATAGGCAACTCTTGTGTTGAAGAGACCATCGCCAGCTCATGGTCATCCAGTTTCGCAACCGAGCAATGAGCAACAGAATTCGCCGAGCTTTTCGGCAAGGGTGGTGCATTGTGGCTACTGTCGACATTCGGAGTTTCGGGTATCTCTAGCTTTCCTGTCTTCGCGACGCATGTTCTAATGTGACAGCCGGAACACTGAATACCCCTCTCTTCAGACCTGACCAATACGGTCTGCTTTTGACAAGTCAAGCAAAGAGTCGTTGAAGGGGTGTGATTTTGGACTTTGGTTGAAACTTCCATGGCCAAAGCATCGATAACACCTGGCACATGGTGGTACTGTTGAAAGACATGCGTGCCAGCGAAGTTTCTTGAAGATTTCCCAGGTGTAGAATTCTCAATCTGACTTGAGCGCTGTGATGGTGTGTTGGGAATCTCCACGCGCTCGAGCGGCTTTGGCTCAGGTGGCTGAGGTGGGCCAGAAGCTTTTTTGAGTTCGGTGGGTTTGATAGAGGTGGTGGCGCTTGTGGTGAGTCGGGCGGGCTCAGGTTTAACATATGCATCAGAATTTGTCTTGGGGAGACAGTCTAACGGCACAACATCTGGAGCTGAAGGAGCAAATATTGGCTTGAATATGTCTCTCACTACGGAGCGACCGGTAAGCGGCAGTGCCGAGGACAGCTTAGCCTTCGTGCGTGTTCGATTGTCGCTTAAACAAGATGAGCATCTCCAGCGTTGCCTGTCATTGTTAGTATTGGCCGACCATGACTGTCCTGGTGCCTTACGGATCAGTGCCAGGAGCGAGTGGAGGCTTTCGACAGCTATCATGGCAACTCCTAGAGCACCCCGAACACGAGACGATTGGATTAAAACTCGTGGCACTATTCTTCTCACATATCCGACAAACAGGCTTACTCAAAGTAGCGGGCTTTGAAGATTGTCTTGGACGAGGCAAATGGCGACTTCCTGAAGTATGGTGGGTATTCCCGCTGTCATGCTGATGAGGAGCAAATGGTCCAGAAAATGACTTTGACACTAGTATTACTTCAGGCTTCCGCTTACTCTGTGCGGTGGGCGCGGCCTCAGTGGGACCACTGGAACTAGAAGTACACATCAGCCTAGCCATGTGTTGCCTTGAAATTGCCATACCTGTGTCTGAGCGCACTAAAGCGGGCTGGCAGATGTGCTTGTCGATTTGTCGAACGTGGGTCGTGTGTCTCAGAGCTGAACTCGACGTATGTTGTGCGTTGACGCTTCAGTGGGGGTGGGGATATCGCACCCTTTTGGCGTCGTCGCACGTGGCTTTTGCTCATAGTACAAGGCTTTCCGAAGTCCTCTTTGGCACCAACGCCGGGCTGGCCATGACGTGGTAACTCGATTCGAGTTTCAGAGGGTGCCTGTCGTTTACCGTCATGGTCGTTCATCTGGACTGTTGGGTGGAAACAAGAGGTGACGCCTAGGACAATACATGCATATTAGCGCATGTTTTGTAATTATCTTCGAGTAAGTCAAGTGATGATTGACGAGATGAATCAGCTCTTGTCAGTTTGTTGTTATACAGCAGCATTTCGCTCCACTGGAGGCTTCCGCTTTGGTTCTTGAACGGGCAAACACGTGCGGGCGTGAACTCCTGCGACGTGCCACGCCACGCAGCAGGATCAAAGGAGAACCATCACAATGTCTAGCGATCTAACCTTTTACCAGTAGTCATCATGAAAGAAAGGATACGCATCAGTTGTCAGTACATTGTAACTTACTAGCTGTGTGCTTCAGTCCGCTGCTCGATAGCGAAGAGAGTAAGCTTGGTCCCGCAAGACGCGTCTAGAACGAGGTGCCGATTGCACATGACATTAGGGGAAAGACGAAGGGAGAGTGGCCTGCGTTCGGCCATGCGGAAATTTGTGATATACCATATGTGTGAGTAAACAAAAAAACAAGAAGGGGGGCGGAACTGAGAGTGAAGCTGGGGATGCACTGATTGTCGTGTGGTGTGGTGTGGTGCTGGGGACAAGAAGAATCAAGGTTAGACCTTCGAAGTTGATCGCGCTATCACGTGCCGATGATCCGGTGGGGCAGGCGCATCTGGCCTCTAAGTGCAGCTGCATGCGCTCGCTGTAAAGCTTCACCAACTCTACTGCAGCGCATAATTCCAAGCTGCTGTTATGGATTTCCTCAAGTCAGCGGTTGCGTCTGCGATATCGAAGGGCCCTGCATTTGGTTACACATTTGGTGATCGGGTCGATCTGAACGACTCTATCTGGACACTGCACAACGGCACAAAGCGAGTATGGCCCGGAGGTCTGCATGTGCATGAACGCTTGCTAACACTCACCTGCTAGGAAGACGGCTCTAAATGTAGCATTTTCTCCTTTGACATAAGCGCCAACAAGTCGCGGTTGCCCCTAGCACGCAATGCGCTCCGCAAGCTACGAACGCTGCGTCATCCAGGGGTCGTGAAGGTCCTAGACACAGTGGAGACGGAGACGTATATTTACATCGCGACCGAGCGACTAAGCCCGCTCAGCTGGCATGTCAAGAGAAAGAGCCTGACGGAGGAAACTACAAAATGGGGGCTACACAACATCGCAAAGACGCTCAAGTTCGTAAATGCCGATGCAGCGTCAATACATGGCTGTATCCGTCCAGCTTCGATATTCTTTAGCGAGAGTGGCGAGTGGAAACTTGGCGGCTTCGATGCGTTGAGCTCCGTGAAAGAGGATGATTCAGTACTACCGACCTATGGCGGTCTTGTACCAGACGCGGGTCGATACATGGCGCCCGAGGTTTCAAAGGGAGGGTGGGAAGTCGTCAAGCAGAACCCGACGCACGCGGTAGATGCATACAACTTTGGTATTCTTATCTTCGAGGTCTTCAACGGCAGCTACAACAGCAGCGACCAGTTAGGGCAAATGAAGAGTATTCCTCCAAGCATGCACCAATCATACAAACGCCTTCTCAACCCAAATCCAAAGTCGCGTATGAGCGTGGGCCAGTTCTTGGATCAGGGAAAGCGTATAGGAGGTTTCTTCCAGACGCCTTTGATTCAAGTCACAGACGACATTGAGAACTTGGGACTGAAAGCCGAGGATGAGCGAAATGAGTTACTCGGGTGAGTAGCTCCAGGATGGAGTCCAGATGAGTATACTAACCGGCCATAGAAAGCTTGACGCGGTCGCAGATGACTTTCCCACAGACTTCTTTAAAATGAAGGTGCTTCCCGAGCTACTCAAATCTGTCGAATTCGGAGGTGGAGGCGCCAAAGTGTTTGGTACTGTTATGCAGATAGGGCAGAAGCTCTCAGACGACGAGTACGAGACCCAGATTACCCCCGTCGTCGTACGGCTTTTTGGCAACCCAGATCGAGCGATACGCGTCTGCTTGTTGGACAATCTGCCGCTCATGATTGACCATCTGCCCCAAAAGCTTGTCAATGATAAGATCTTCCCACAGATGGTAAGTAACAATTCGATCCTAACACGCAGATGCTAACCCCACCAGGTAACTGGCTTCTCAGACATCGCACCGGTTGTGAGAGAACAGACCGTAAAGGCTGTTCTGACAGTAGTACCCAAGTTGTCAGACCGGACGGTGAACGGCGAGCTTCTTCGCTATCTAGCAAAGACGGCAAACGACGAGCAGCCCGGTATTCGTACGAACACCACAATCTGTCTCGGAAAGATTGCGCGGAACTTGGGAGCTAGCGTAGGTCCCAATGTGTTCAAGATACGAAGCAGGTACTAATGCACTGACAGAGCCGTGCTAAAGTCCTCGCTGCTGCTTTCTCTCGCTCGCTACGCGATCCGTTTGTGCACGCTCGGAATGCTGCCCTTCTCGCCCTGGCCGCAACAGCTGACCTCTTTACTGAAGATGACTGTGCGACCAAACTCCTCCCTATAATGTGTCCTTCACTGGTGGACAAGGAGAAGCTCATTCGTGACCAAGCGCAGAAGAGTGTCGATATCTACATTGCGCGTATCCGCAAGTTCGCTGCCACGATGCCAGATACAGTGCTACCATCGCCAGGTCTTGCTACTGGCGGGGAAGCAACTCCTCGCATAGGAACACCTGCCAATGGTACTTCTTGGGCCGGCTGGGCAATCTCAAGCTTCACAAATAAGTTAGCATCAACGAGTGGAGAGATGCAAGCCAGCTCAACAAGCAATGGAGCGGCAGATCAAAGATCGTCTTCAGTACCGCCGGCTACTACCACGACCAGCAAACCACCAGTTCCCCTATCAACAAAACCAGGAATGCCTCTTCATAGCGCCAAGAGTACCGCATCGATTCCTACTATAAGATCACCGGACCCAGCTGCAGCTTTCGATGGCGAGGCAGAAGACTTCAATAACGACTGGGGTGGCTTTGCTGACGGAGAGGATGAGCCACAAGAGGAAGAAGATCCGTGGGGCGCACCAGCCGTGTCAAAGCCAGCATCTACCACATCATACGATGACAAGGGCGAGCCAGACTTTGCGGGTTGGTTAGCAGCGCAATCGAATGCGAAGAAGACAACGAAGAGTGCTCTTCCCAAGGGTCTCACCAAATCAGCAGCGCCAGCAGCAAAGGCCGCTAGGCCTGTGGTTGCAAGCAGGCCGAGTACAGGAACCTCGGCGAGAAAAGTTGTCGTGCCACCCAAGAAAGAGGTCAAGAAGGAAGAACCGAAAGCCAATGAAGAGGAAGAAGAAGGCTGGGGTGATGCTTGGTAGTGGTGTGGCGCCTTGCAAATCATGTCGATTGTTCAGCATAGTGACGGCGTCCTTGCAATGGGTTACACCTGACAGGTTTCGTTCCAAGACCAGATGGTGATTTCTAGAGCATACAATCCTTACGGATACATAATGTTACACATGATAGCGTCGTCGACTGTTACGCCTTCTTCTCTTCCTTTTCTCGCTTGCCAAATGTGTAGGCTAATCCACAACCTGCGACATTGATCGCACAGAGAGCAAGTGATCCTCCCCTTACTATGCCTCGAGCACTAAATTTGTTCTTGATGCCCTGGTGTTGGATTAGCTTTTGCCACTGTCTATGTCCTGTTTTCGGTAGAGCGATCCAAGCATACCTGACTTCTCCGCAAAGCAAGCAATGCATAGAGACCACTCCATGCAGCCGTGATACCGGCAGCATCGGTCTTGTAGTTGCTCAGATTCAAGTAGGAGGAGAAGAGCAGGACGGGTGTAAACGTCATGGGGAAAAACTGGAAGGGACGCGCATGTTGGGCTGTGATCAAGGTCGCCAGGAGTGTTGGCGGTACAGAGTTCTCTACCAGGGAGTAGTCAAGTTAGTTGTTTTTGTATCGGAATATCAGGGCCAAAGTGAGACACGTGAGTGACGAGATGAACCAGGAAGCAACATGTGAACGTACCTCCCCAATTCCTCAGCGATTGGAGCACAGACTGCTTTGGTTGTTCAGCCATCGTGAAGCTCGTATATCCTCTTGGTGTGTGTGTGAAAGAATTTATGGATGTGTGAACGGATCCGGTGCTCAGGGAACAGTTGCTGGAGAGTACATGGGTCGAGATTGGGTGAAGTTGAATGACGTTAGCCCGGCAAGTGGGCCGCCAGCCCGTGCCAACCCAGCACCTGGAAACTGGCCTCCGGAACTCGCGAACTTCAACAGAGGCAGATAACACGCCTATCACGACTAATACAACCACCGCCTAGTCCCCTGGACGACAACGAGTCCAACGCACACACGTCAAGGACATTGCCGCAACATCGCCAAGTCGCACATCCTTTGCGCATCGGCCTCCCTTTGACGCCGCTGCCCGCCCGGCAGCACAATCTCCCTCCACATAAACACCAATACCCCACACACACATATCCACACATAAACTCGACCGCCAGACAATGTCCGGCAAAACCTCTGGCTCCGACGCCAAATCGCGCGACCACCATGACGGCAGCGCAGGCCGGGCCTTCACCGTGGAGCAAAAAGCAGCCGTAGTACGCATCAAATCGTGTGCGCCCACCGCCTACTACAAGATCCTCGGCCTCGAAGAAGTCAAAGCCACCTGTTCAGACTCGGATATCAAGAAGGCGTACCGCAAGCTCTCGCTGCTTACGCATCCGGACAAGAATGGGTACGATGGCGCGGATGAGGCGTTCAAGTTGGTGAGCAAGGCATTCCAGGTGCTGAGTGATCCGGACAAGAAGAAGAAGTACGACCAGTTTGGCGGAGATCCTGATGCGAGGTTTGACCCTAGGGCGCATGCTAGTGCGAACGGTGGGGGTGGTGCGAGTCCATTTGGAAATGGGTTCGCAAGGAGAGGAGGGTTTGAGGACGAGATGACGCCTGAAGAGTTGTTTAGACAGTTCTTTGGTGGTGCTTTCGGAGGGCCTTTTGGTACGTACTCACCCATTCAAAGAGATCCCGGTGCTGGTCATAAGTTCTACCGTGCAACAAAAAGACTAACACTCTACAGGCGGCATGGACACAGGACCCGGCTTCGTCTTCAACCTAGGCGGTGGCCCAGGCGTACGCGTCCACCAATTTGGCGGCGGCCGACCACGCAGACGCCCCGGCACCGCCGTACCACCCGGCTCAGAAGGCCAACAAAACGTCTCCTCTGCCTTTGCCAACCTCCTCCCCCTCCTCTTCCTCTTTGTCTTACCCCTCCTCTCCTCCCTCTTCTCCGGCTCAAGTACCACATCCGCAGGCCCCAGCCTCGTCTTCGAAACACCCCGCTCTCCCAACACCATGAAGCGTGTTTCCACACGGATAAAGATAGACTATTTTGTCGACCCCAAGGACGTTCACGACTACACGCCGAAGAAGTGGCGAAAATTGGATGAACAGGCTGAGAGTCAGTATGTTCATATCACCAACACACGGTGTCAGAACGAGCGTGTCAAGCAGAGGAGAGCTATGGAGGAAGCGCAGGGTTGGTTCAGTGTGGATCAAGAAGCGATGAACAAGGCGCGGAACATGGAGTTGAAGAATTGTAATAAGCTTAGGAAGCTGGGGCTGGAGGTGTACTAGGCCAGCAACTTCGGAACGCTTGATCCGGATATACGTTGTTGTAGTTTTTGGCTGTACGTACAGTCTCTTCTTGTTCGTGAATGATCGGCTTGAGCGGGCTTTTTTGGAAGGAGTTGCCTTGGGGGTATAATTAGTCTCAGATGCACGCATGGCGCATGGAGGCGTCTGATAGCATCAACCGCGCGTAAAGGCGCAGGATGTTCCCTTCCTGAGCGAAGTGACTCTATTCCCTTTTCTCATTCCTATATCCATCTATTCATACTCGTCAAGACATTCGTCCGGTGCATTTTGCAACACAGATTTCACTAATCTTACAACCATACATATCCCACAATCAAGCGTTGATGTCTAGAACCCCCAAAACCTAGCAATCCTCATCTTGACCCCCTCCCAACTATTCAACTTGGGCCGAACATCCAAATAAAAGTTCAACGCCTTCCCCACCTTGCCCTCATCCCTCCCAGCATAAAAGTCAATCACATACTCGACCTTTGTTCCACAACGATCCACAACCCAGTCATGTCTATCAAACGGCGGCTGGTACCCCATCAGACTCTTCCACCTCGCCCTAGGCGTCAAACTGGTGCTCAACCCAGAAAACGAGGCGAGTTTAGGTCCTCCGCATTTCTCGGCGCCGCGATTCGCTTCCCAGGACTTGATCTCGTGCCAGGCGCGCTCGTTGACGGCGTTGTGGATGGGGACTATGGTGCGCATGTCTGGGGCGGAGGGGTCGTAGGCTTTGCGGCGCATGGCGTCGAAGAACATTTGCTCCGAGGGGTAGATCCAGTTTCCAGTTTTCTTGTCCGAGCCCGTGTCGCGCTCGTTGTTGGCCGGGCGCGCGTCTCGTGTGGTTGGCGCAGCGAGGTTGTCGGGTAGGGCGCGTGGTATTGTGCTAACCTCGCGGTCTGTGCCCAGACGTATTTGGGAGAGGATGCTTGCATGTGTAGGGGGTGGGGATGTCATGCTTTGATCTAGGGAGGAGGAATCGCATGACTGCTGGACGGTGGATTGTGAAGGCGCTGGCGGGGCGGCGGGTGTTGGTATGGGTGTGCTATGAGGATTTGGTGGTGTATTGGAGTTTTGGGCGCGGGCTTGGGCGAGCCAGGCTTCGCGGGTCTTGTGGTCGACGGGACAGGCTGCTGCTGGATCGTCTTGTGAAGACATTGTGGTGGAGATGTGTGAATTGGAGATTCCGAGGGACTCGGGATGGTGACGGAAGCAGTTCGAGAAATCTTGGGCACGGGCCTTTGCGGAAACCGATCGATGCTGATTGGCTGGTCTCGGACTATCGTTGTTTATTGCTGCAGACGTGTCCAGCACGCTTGCCCTTCTACAGATGAAGCAGACTCTGCAGCAAGCAATCAATTCCCAAGAATGAAGCTGTCAAAACTGTCATTGATGTGGATAATTCCGCTTTCCCAAGTCACTATCTTGGATCCGCGCTTTCTAGACCGCATCCCAACTAGACCCTGCATGTAAACAAAACCCCACCTGCACCGAAACCCCCCGACTTTCACCGCTGCCCTTTGTAATTTGCTTCTTTCCCTCTGTCTTGTATAACAAACGTCAAGATGTCCGACATCCACCGTGCCAGCACTACTGCTCCCGTGAACATCGCCGTAATCAAATACTGGGGAAAGCGCGACCCCAAGCTCAATCTCCCCACCAACTCGTCCCTCAGCGTCACCCTTGCGCAGTCCGATCTCCGCACCCACACCACCGCCTCGTGCTCGTCTACCTACCCGAAAGAAGATACGCTTCTCCTCAACGGTCAATCGCAGGACGTATCCGGTGCAAGGACACAGGCATGCTTCAGGGAGCTTAGGACGCTGAGGCAACAGCTCGAGGAGAAGGACTCAAGCTTAGCTAAATTGGCCGATCTTCCTCTACGCATCGTTTCCGAAAACAACTTCCCCACCGCTGCCGGATTGGCCAGTTCGGCTGCCGGTTTCGCAGCTCTTGTCCGCGCGATTGCAAACCTCTACGAACTGCCCTCTTCGCCTACCGACCTGTCCCGCATCGCAAGGCAGGGTTCTGGTTCAGCATGCCGATCACTCTTCGGTGGATATGTAGGCTGGGAACAAGGTTCTGCTTCGGATGGCAGTGACAGTGTAGCCTTCCAGGTCGCGCCTGCAAGCCACTGGCCCAACATGCGCGCCGTTATCCTGGTTGTAAGTGCAGCCAAGAAGGGCGTGTCAAGTACCACTGGTATGCAGACCACAGTCGCTACTTCTAGCCTCTTCCAGTCGAGAGCCACTGAGACTGTCCCAAGGCGCATGAAAGAGATGCAAAAGGCCATTCAGGACAAGGACTTCGAGGCGTTCGGCAAGGTTACCATGATGGACAGCAACTCTTTCCATGCCACATGTCTCGACACTTTCCCTCCAATCTTCTACCTCAACGACATCTCCCGAGCGGCCATCAAGGTTGTCGAGAGCATCAATGCTGCGGCAGGCAAGATCATTGCTGCGTATACCTTTGATGCAGGCCCAAATGCCGTTGTATACTACCTTGAGGAAAACGAGAAGGAGGTTGCAGGCCTGTTCAAGCAGATTCTGAACGAGAAAGATGGATGGCAAGGCGAGAGGGGACAGGCTATCCAGGCCAACGCTGATGCGCTTGAGAAGGTCAAGTTCGACGCAGGCCCAGCCATCACATTCTTGGAGGAGGGTGTTAGCCGAGTTATCTTGACAGGTGTGGGTGAGGGTCCGATCAAGACTGAGGAAAGTTTGATTGATGAGAAGGGTGAACCTGTTAACAGCGCATAGAGCGCCTATGACTAGCTAAATCGTCGAATGTTGAGTGGATACCCGTATGTAGAGCAGTGCCAGTTAAGTAAAAACCTACGGAGGTAATGGTTGTGGCCAATTCCCTATTCCTGTGTTGGTCGTTGAATCCCTGCGTAGTTCTTGCCATCATCCGAGCGCTTCAACCGAGACCGACTAGGGAATATCCTTGATTTATGAGAACAACTCGCCTTGTCCGCATCATGATAGCTACGAAAGTCCATGTTGAAGACTTGCGATGGGACAGCATATGCTCTGGTACGTTTACTGCCACCCGCTTGTAGAAACGTAGTAGGAAATCCCGGGGTGGGTTGTCTACCATAGCCAAATTTTCAACGGCGGCGACATCTCGGGGAGAGGTCCGTTCCATATAATATCGGTCCACGAAAAGATCTAAGAGTGGGTCCGTAGACGACGAGTTGTTGAAAGCGTAAATGACCGGTGTATAGCTCCAGACTTTGGGTGAAGCAAAATCGGAGTCATTGACTATCTGCCGGCTCATTGCTGTTCGTAATGTAGACACTGCAAAGCGGTCGGCGAGCACGTACAACTTGATCTTCCATATGTCTTCGATGCTGGTCTCCCCAAACCCAACATTCGCGATACGAATGTAGTCAAAGTAGTTGGTGGGTAATTGTTGGGTATACAGCCACTCGACGAAAAGATTGAAGACAGCAGGCTCGACGTGCGTAGGAATTGTGTACCTGTAAAGTAATGGCATAGCCTTTTGCTTGGAATGGGTTGTAGTACCCATGACTGTAGCGGCAGCCTGGAAATGTCGAAAATGTCTGACAAGATGAAAACAGGGTCGTGATAGATGCCCGGGGGAATAGCGAGATCGTAGTCAGTAAGGTGAGAGGAAACCTGCAAGCGCGCCTTTTCAGAAAAGTTGGCCCTGACCAGAAGAGCACGTGGAAGAAGCGAGCCAACCGACACAAGGACATGATAGCGAAACAAGAAACGATCAACGTAGACTAGATCTGAGATGGCTAAACATAAGAACCATACGATAGACAACCAAACTGCAGAGTTGGCAAAGACAAGGTCCGAAAGCGACAGAAATTTGCAACGAAATGCACTGAAGCGCTTCACGCTATGGTATAAGATCCCTCCCAGATATACAATGCAACGCCCAAAACAAACAGGAACAACCATTACAGAGACTGTGCACGTCTCGTCTAATCCAAGACAACAGCAAGAATGATGATGACCAACACAATGGCGAGAATGAGTAGCAGGATGCATGCCTTACTCCTGGCACTCTTCTGGTAGTTGCTCGCCTGCTTGAGGTTCACATGTGCACCTCGCGACGCGTCGTGGGTGGTCTCGACGTTCTCTTCGATGATGTCGAGTTGAGCTCCCTGCTCGTGTACCATATGCGCCACATCGCGGAAGAGCTCGTTCAACTCGCCAACTGACTGCTCGATATTGCGGATCTCAGATTCACGCTCGATGATCATTGATTCCTGGAAGTCGACCTCGTCCTGGTTTGCCAAGCGCAGCTGCTCCTGCTCTTGTTGTTGCCCAAACTCTCCTGCCCGCTCTTCGCTTGGCGATGATACGTCTTGCAGGGCTGTGCGTGCCGCTTGTGCCGATTTCTTCTCCTTCTCTAGCGCTTGCTTCTGTAGGTGTTGGAACTCGGTGAGCGATGCTTTGAATTCGCGCTGAAGCTTCGACTGCGTGAACTTTTGCGAGGGCTGTTGTTTGTTAGCTACTGTCTTCCATCTTAGCGATGTTGCATCCGTACCCCAACATCAGGCCAGGTCGTAATCTTCTTCAATCCCTCTCCAAGCTCCTTGAATTTATCCGATGTCTCTTCGACAGTCGTCTTTACGCGCTCTCGCACACGAGCTGTCTCGTGCTTGGTTCCTAGCTTGGCAGTCTCTTGCGACAGACGGGCAACATTGCGAGTCAATGCAAAAAGGTCATCGGAAAGCTTGTCAGCAAAGTCGCGGAACTCTGGATCATCGGCGTATGACGGATCGTCGTCTCTTCGCCATGTTGTAGGTTGCGATTCGAGGGCGCTGGAGCGTTGGAACGACATGTTGCCGCAGAAGAGAGAGTGCACTGGCTGTACTCGAATAGACGTATTAAGAGGATGTATAAAGCTGTGCGATTTTGTGTATAGTTGCTGCAGCTTATTACGGGAGTCGGACGGTAGCGACCTGGAGGTTGATGCTCGGTGGTTCCTACGGCGATGACGGAGGACCGCGGCTCAAGGCACATGGCAGGCGGATCCCTTAGGTAAGCGTGCAGCTGTCGGCGATGGGGTGGTAGCTCCGCCGATCAACAATGTTTGTTTGAACAAAGTCGGCCGCTTCCACTGCTGCTGCTGAGGTACTCCACACTACGGTACCAGCGCGTTCAATCTATTACTGGCGCGACGCCATCTTTTTGCTTCTTTGCTATGATCTAGCTAGTTCCTCACTCATACGCTCTCTCCATCTCGAACCCTTCGCAAACATGGCGCTCGCACCGCTTGGAACCCAAGTGCGCCCATACAGAGACTACCTGACGCCAGCTCTACACCGGAGATTCAACAAGGCCAGTCGCTATACGCTGTTGCTGTGCTATGCGATCGCGTGCTGGATGGGAGAATGGAATAACCGTGAGACGCCCCGAAAGACCGTCAAATTACACTTACTGACTCTACACAGTGCTATGGCTATGGTTTCCACTAGGCCTCACGGGAATCCGAACCCTCCTCATCTTCCTCTCCGCCCTTACAATCTACGTTCTCCGCGTCGCCCAGTGGCATGTTGGCCGGCGCCAAACACAGACCCGAGCGGAAACATTCTCAAAGTACTTCTTCCGTCCTGCGACACTGATGACGCTCGTCGCCTACGCTTTCTCCGCAATGATGTTTGTAGAAACATATATTTGGTCGCGGGGTACCAAGGACAGGCTCAGCTTCATCGAGGCGGGCCGCATGCACGAGCGATTCCGACTGAACGAGAGGCCGCTCTACCTGCGTTACCTCTTCTACGTCCTGGCAGCCGCACAGTCTGGAGTACACTTGTGGAGGGACTACGACAAGATTGAGGTGCAGGCTTTGAAGCCTAAGAAGGAGCGGGGTGACGCGACAACATCAACACCGGCGCGACAGGCACCTAAGCCAAGAAATGTTCTCATGGGACAGCTCAAGGGCATGGCGACCCAATCGAGCTCTCTAGCTTCGGTCATCGCTCTTGTTGGATTCGTCCTCTACTTCATTGGAACCCGCAATCTGATCTGGGGCTACTACTACAGCCTTGGTCGATATCTCTGGAGCTTGTCCAAGACGTCTACTCCAACAGGGCTTGCCCCCTTCCTGCCGCTGTGCTTCATGTTCATCACAGAAGGAACGCTGCTGGTCGTGATCTGGGAGTTTGTTAACAAGACATTCGACGTGTATATTGCGCAAGAACCTCTGAAGAACGATGCCCCCATCACAAATGATTCCACAGACCCCAATGGATCCCTTCTGAATGGACTCAAGTCCAAGAAGGATACAGTCAGGGTAAGATGAAGTGTTCTTACTGGTACGTTCAATGCTAATTAATCCAGTCTATTGCCTTCTGGGAGCTAGCCCTCATAACCGACGCCTTCCCTGATCGCCGCAAAACTATCTACAGCGAAATGGATCGTAAGAAGGCACCTACACACCAACAAGTTACGGACCTTTGCTTGGGAGAGCTCAAGTTCCTTGTCGACCGCGTCAGCGTTGGTCTTGATCCTGCCTACCAGCCCAACAATGGATCTGGTCAAGATCAGCCAGCCGGACCCGTCAGCTTAGTACCTCGCATCGCACAACCCCTCAAGGACGATAAGCCGATCTCCGCTGCACCGCCAAAACCGAATACTAGATGGGAACATGTCGAGGCAGCAACAGCCAGCATTGCGAAGTCGCATAGCGCCCCTGGCAACGCACAGCAAGCGTACAGTCGCGAGGCCATAAACAGGGGAATGAAGAAGGCTCAAGAAGGTGCCAAAGAGGCTGAATCGTTCTTCACGACGTATTACAACAAGCTTGTGTCTTCCCCGGTCGGCGTATTATTCCAACATTCCTTCCAACGGACAGCGAATATTGTCGTTCTCGGCGCACCTTACTCCCAACTATCTCGAGTCTGCAACGCTGCAACTGCCCTGGCGAACCTAGCAGTCTTTTCCCTAGTCGAGGACAGTTTAGGACGCTTCCATCAAGGAATTCCAAGCATAGTGCGCGTATTCACTATTGCGCTTAAGAAGATTGATGAGTACATGGAAGCAGCTCCTATTCATTCGAGTGACATTGAGACGCTCAACAAGCCGGAGGCGGAAAGGAGGAAGGTTCCTGAAGTAGATGAAGTTAGGGAATGTCTTAGAGAAGGCCTTGAGAAGATTCTGGGCAGCTTCAATGAATACCTCAGCGGTATGGGACTGAGTCGGCTGGAGATCATGGAAGCAAAGAAGATTGTGGGCATTAAGAAGGCACCAGAGATGATTCAGGCGGCCTCTAAACAGTAGTCGACAGTTTTTTTTTTTGTAAGACCGATTTGTAAGAATATACGAATGAATCTGGCGCAGCTCCAATATCATATTTTGAATCTTCCGTTGCCAGTGCTATAGAACTTGGTTGTTCTGTCACGCCGACGAACGCACCACCAAGATGCCATGTTCCCTAGAGAGACGCGTCGGCTCCACCCATTCAGGTGCACGTCGCATAAGCCAAGCTAAGCCCAGCTCGCATTGTAATTCCACCACCTATCTCCACCAACAAATCAAACCCTGCGAACCGAGCATCCGCCAACGAGGAAGATGCCAGACGCGATACGATTGCGGCATCATGCAGCAGTCATTGGTCGTGTCTGACATGAGCTCGTCGTTTCAAACAGCGTCCGTTCCAGGGGTAAATACGGTAGCGCCCCACCCTAAACGCCGTTGTGCGCGTCTGCCATCGATATCGATACCCTTTGCGAGAGCCAAGGACGTCATGTTGGGTGAGGCTTGCCTTGGTGGAGGGGCGAGCTGGAAGAGGATGGATTGGTGGCTTTTCTGCTTTTACGCTCTCTCATCTATCCTACCTTCACTTTCCTTTCGTCGTTGTCGTTCTCGTCGTCGTTCTTCTTGTTACGATAACTTGGAATTGTTGTGGCGTTAGGAGGGCAGCACATTTACCCTTGGACGATCATCCGCAGCTACGCTTTTGGCTATCTTTTCAGCCGCAGGTCTTATACCTTGGGGCTCTTCATTGAGGCGGATTCTTGTATATCCTTTCTTTCTTCTTCTTCTTGTCTATACATTTACTGCGCCTTGGTGCGTTGGATTCTATCGATTGTGCTACAGGTGTTCAAGGCCGTGAACGAACGGGACGCGCCAAACATTAACGCATACGGATTACTGGCAGTCGACGTTTATACCTCAATTCCTCGAGAGGATCCAGTGAGAGGACTCAGGATTTCGAGGGTATTAGGACTGAGGAGCTCAGACTTTGGGCACCGACGTCACCAGCACCATGCACACCTCACTACCAACCTGGCTCACGCTCTCAGCAGCAATCCTACCTACAGCCACAGCCTTCTACCCTTACCACTATGCGGCAGGCAAAATATCAACTTTGAGCCGCTCGCACCGGACCTCTCCACCGCCCTCCCACGCCGGGAACACGGGCTCTGTAACGCTTCCGCTCCGTCGCGTACGCACGCCTCTACGTCCCCGCCAAAACGTCTACAACATTGTCAACTCGAACAACCCCACCCAAGAGAACAGTGTAGCCATAGACCAAGATGGCAGCGATCTCAGTTACATGGTTGCCGTAACGTTCGGTGACAGCTCAGATGAATACCACATGTTGCTCGATTCAGCAGCGAGCAGTACCTGGGTCATGGGACAGGATTGCAAGAGTGAAGCGTGTAAGACGCATGCTACGTTTGGGAATGGGGATTCAAGTACACTGAAAGTGAGTTGTCCCAGATGTCGTGTCCAAAATCTCAGAAATGTATGCCAACACACAGCCCAACAGACCGACGAAACCACCCCTTTCAGCGTAACCTACGGCACAGGTTCCTCCTCCGGCCACCTAGCAACCGACACTTTACACATTGGCACCTCCCTCTCCGTCTCCCTAACCTTTGGCCTCGCAACCAACGTGTCGGACGAATTCCGCGCATACCCCATGGACGGCATCCTAGGCATCGGGCGCGGTACACAAGGCGCCAGCACAACGGATGAAATCGCTGCTCCCCAGATCATGGACATGCTCTCCTCGCAGAAGCTCATCGGCGCGAAACTCTACGGTATCCACCTCTCGCGCGACACGGACGGTGAACTAGACGGCGAATTGAACCTGGGCGAGGTGAACAAGGAGAGGTTCAGCGGGGAGTTGAATTATCTCGATTGCGTAGACAATGAATCTGGGTTCTGGGAGGTGCCGCTGCAAGATGCGGGGGTAGATGGCACCAAGGTCAATTTCACAGCGGGAGACGGCAACAGGACGGCGATTATGGATACGGGAACGAGCTTCATCCTCATGCCTGAACGTGATGCCCTGGCTATCCACAGCAGGATTGAGGGCTTTGCACAGGATGACGAGACGTTCTTTGTTCCGTGCGATACGACGTCTGTGGTGCAGTTTACGTTCAACAGCCGCATCTATAACATCTCCACGGCGGATTGGATTGGCGACAAGGACGAGGATTCGGCCCTGTGCAGGAGTAACATTGTGGGTAGGAAAACGTTTGGCGAGGCGCAGTGGTTGGTGGGTGATGTGTTTTTGAAGAATGTGTATAGTGTTTTTGATTTTGACAAGAGCAGGGTGGGATTGGGCGTGTTGGGGGAGGAACAGGTGGTTGTGGGGACGGAGAGTTCGAGTCCTACTGGTATGCTTGAGCTGTTTTTTTCTTTCTTTCCCCTCCCTTGTACATGACTGACTTGATTTCAATAGGTGCTGCGTCTCCGTCAGCGTCGAGGACAGCCGCGGAAACTGGAGGAGCGAGTCCGACGTCTGTGGATGCGGGACAGTCTCCGGATCAGCAGGGCGGTGCTGCTGCTCGGTCGTCGACTTGTTTGCTCGCATCCGTGGGAGCACTTGTTGCGGTTTCAATGTTGATATAGCATCTGGCATACGGGGTACGGACAGCATTTATCTAGCACGGCGTCTAGGACATGGGCACCAACAGACTGGCATGACTATGCTTCAGGGATTCAGGAAGCGGCGTACGGCCACAATGTGGACTTTGAATCTATACTTGGCACACTTGATACGCATCTATTCACACCCGTCGCATACTGCACATGCTCTCGGCTTCCATGCGAAGTGGTGGCCTGATGCTCCGCTCGCGTCTGCCTGCTCCTTCCCCCATAGCATCTCCACTTTCCGCCTTATCCACCGGGCCAGATCAAATGGAGCAAGATGCAGGAGGAGGCGAAGCGAGAGGCGAGAAAGCGGGGCGGTACATCGGAACGAGGTATCCGGTTCAGCAAGATTGGGTAATCATCTTGGTACATGCTTTGCATAACATGGACGTGTTATTGTGGAGGCCAAGATGTGGGAACGAGTCAGCAGGAGATAGGCCTCCTTGGATGCATAACAAGGGTAAGATGATGGAGTGGGGGCGTGTTATTACCGCAGCTACAATACGAGGTTTGGATTGTTTGGTAGCATTCCAAGTCAGTAATGCAGCATGTGCATCAAGTCATGGCATGCAGGTCACCATGGGATATCATCAGACCCAGCTCAACGATTGGTATGGGTAGACACGATAAGGGCAAAAACAAAGCACCGGTTATTAGAAAGATCCTACCATTTGCTCAATCTCGATCCACACGCTCTGAGAAGATAACCCCATCATGAACTACCCCAAGATGATGTACGGTCCAAACACACACACACAAAAGATCCAGCACAGTAACGCCTCGTATAGGTGCCGTCAGAGATGGAGTGCAAGCAGACTGGAGGAGTCGACTTGTCTGCTACCCCTACCGGCCCATGACATGTTGCTCTCCTTTCTCACATAGACCACTATTAGACAACGCGACAGCCGCCACAGTGTTGTTCTTGTCCAGGCTCAACATGGCGCGGTTGCGGTGGCTTTCAAGCTATATCGTCGCAAAGTCGTGTCCAAGCTTACAAGATCAAGCACTTCTTGGTCTTCTTCTCTTTCCGGGTCAACAGAGCGGCCCGGGTAGCGTGCTCGAATACTTCTCGGACGCCCTCGTTCGTCTTGGCCGAGCACTCGAGGTACTTCTGGGCACCAATCTTCTTGCGCACATCCTCGGCCTGGTCATGTTAGTGGCTGGAGTGTGCGTCGAATGTGGTTACTAACCTGCTCGGGTGTCACGGGCTTCTGCGAGGTCTTGTGCAGCTCCTCAATCGTCTTCTGGTCGAAGCGCAGATCCTTCTTACATCCAACGAGGATGATGGGAAGACCCTGGCAGAAGTGCAGAACCTCGGAGATCCACTGTTCTTGGTCAGTCGCTAGTTGCATGCGCGTGACGCACGCCTCGTACCTTTTCCTGGACATTGTCCAGCGAGTCGGGCGAGTCGATGGCGAAGCAAATCAGGATAACGTGCGAGTCGGGGTAGGAGAGAGGGCGGAGACGGTCGTAATCCTCCTGGCCAGCGGTATCCCAGAGGGCGAGCTCGACGTGCTTGCCGTCCACCTCGACGTCGGCGACATAGTTCTCGAAGACGGTGGGGACGTAGACCTGTGGGAGAGCGAGTTAGTGGGTGGGTTGGGTTGCGGGACGGCAGTCAGTGGGAGCAGCAGAGATGGGTTGCCGTGTAGATGCGGACCAGCCAAGGCTGACGCGGCTCAGGGAGGCAGGCTGGGCGGGCGGCGAGTACTGACCTCGGGGAAGGTGCCCTTGGAGAAGACGCTGTAGGCGGCATGGTTAGCAATCGTCGTGCAGTGTGCATAGCAGCAGGGCGTGGGATGGGCGAGGCGGCAGCGACGTACATGAGCAGACACGTCTTTCCACAGGCGCCGTCACCGACAATAACGAGCTTTCGTCGAATCTCGGCCATGGTGTCGTGTGTGAAGGTTTGTTGGGTGGGGGGGTCGTCGGTGGAGAGGGGCAGCAAGGTCTGTTGGGAGGGTGGTGAGTAGTTGGATGGAGGACGGGCGGTGGTTGAAGTTGGAGAACAGCGGCTTCAGGGTGTTATGGCTCTAGGCACCATGGCCGCAACGGGGGTCGTGCTGCAACAACTGCGGCTGAGGGCTGCTTGCGCCACGCAGCGCTTCGGCGATTGCGGCCTAGCGGACGGGACGTGAGAGTGAAGGTGACGTACCTGGACAGCTGCTCTGTTGAGAATCACGCAAAGGGTTTGTGAGGCGTCGTCGCGATGGGGGACGTCGTAGGGTTGGCCGGGAGAAGAGGAGAAGGTGCGATTAGCTATCTGCATCAAGCGCCTTGCGACTAACCGACATGGTAAACTACCCATGCACACACGCCCCCGGCGCCGTCACATGGCAACAGCGCAGCATCGACATGTCCAACCATGCAGAGGCACAAGCTGCCATGGCCAGTACGCTTGGGCTGGCCGACTGTGTCCTTTGACTGGCAATCGCAGCACAATCACGACGTGGTGTTGGTTGCGCGTGGCGAGGACGTGGTAGCAGCAAGGGTTTCAGGTTGGATGTGACCGACCGCTCGCCTGCCCTTTCCCCAGCCCAGCATCGTTCCTGCCGAGCGAGCGAGTGCGCGTGCTTCAAACGGCAGCGACGACCACTATTTCCAGGCTAGCGACCAGCGACCAGCGGCCAGCGACCATGCACCATATTTCACTGCAGGCGCCGACAACTCTCAAGTAATGCGAGGCTACCATCTACCTTGACACACACACACACACACCCGCCTGTCTCGCCCCTGATCTGATATCCGCCCACGCCACATGTCTACTTGTCTCCTTCCAGCTCGGCGCCAATGGCCATGTTCTCCAAGAGGACGGGACTACGTCGAGAATGACCATTGGCACGCTGACGAGGATGGGGTCGTTGGTGGGGAGAAGGGAGGGAGAAGGGAGGGAAAGAAGCGGACACTGCCGTGCTTGTATTGCCCGCCTTGACGGCTTGCAGCTCTGGACTAAACATGTCGACTGCGGGAATACGCCCAAAGAGACAGAGCTGCAAGGGAGAGGCCACATCTGGCACCTCTTCTCATACCGTCCGAGGTGCTGTCCGAGGCTATACATTCTTGACTATACATGGCCGGAGATAAGGACGGAAATATTGGCTGAATGACTGTAGACTACTTCGTCGCGCTTCGTCCAGATTCCAAGGTACACGTGAGTTGGCGAGCGAGGCTGCAGGCTAAGTGGCGGGGCAGCCTAGAAGCTCCCGGTCCCGTAACCACAGGTAGCACTGACGCACCTCTACGGTTCGCGCCTCTTTCACTCGACGTCTTCCAACCCAGACGGCCACGGCCCATTTCCTTCTCCATCTTATTTTTTCTCCATCGCAATTACCTCCACACCACTCTCCAAACTCGACTCTGTCCGCACTTCACCACCGGCCTCTACCGCAGCCTGAAGGCAGTACAACGCCCTCATGGCAGACCAACCGCCCGAGCAGCCCGACAAGGCCATGTCTGACCAACAAGACAGCGCAATGCCTGATGCTGCCGTGCCTGCTCCTGCTCCCGCCGCCCCCGCGCCTGACGCCATGTCCGACGCCGACAAGGTGAGCCCACCTGCTAGTCACCCGTCCAAGAGACACGCTGACGACGACATCTCTCAGATCCGCGCAAAGCGCCTCGCAAAGCTAGGCGGTCCGGCGACTCCAAATGGTCCCTTACGGCCGCCCTCAACAGCCCCCGAAGCCGCTTCATCAAGCACTTCGTCCCCGAAGCCTACCGAATCACAGGCACCACCACCACCAAAGCCTCAATCTGAGCCTACTTCGTCTCCAAACCCCTTCTCCCAACTAGGCGTCAAGACCGACGAGACGCCTAAGAAGCGCATCAACATCAAACCTGCACAGCCGTCGAGCAACAGCCCAACGCCGCAGCCTGCTCAGAAGGCGCCGGAAATGAGTATGGAAGCGTGGGAGGATCGGACGCTCAGCACCATCTTCAGAATAAGCCTCGACGAAAGCCATACGCAAGATGCACATGGGCACAAGCTGTACTTTGCCTTGGGCGCCAAGAGTGACCTCGAGGAGGAGGGCAGGCCAGTCCGCTTGAGTACAGATCTGCTGGACTCTGTCATACTGGAAGCAGCGTCGAGCCAAACACAGGGCTCAGCATTGGAATATCTCATGAGCTGCTGGAAGCGCGTATCCAAGGTGCTCAAGAATCTCGCAAACAAGACGGGTCCACGGTTTGAGGTCGTCAAGGAGGCCCGGCGGTTATGCTTCAGCTACTGCATATTCGCTTTTACCATGCCAGACATGTTTGGCGAAGAGGCGCCCGCCGAGAATGCATTAGCCGATCGCTTACTTCTCGGACCCGACGACGAGCGCGGCATCTGCTACGAGTTCCTCACGGAAGCGAGCCAGCGGATAGGCGAAGACGATACCATCAGGGAGGCACTGGTGGGTGCCATGGAGGACGTCAGCCGACGCCTCTCCAACGTCTCAATGAACGGAGACTACAAGGCACACATGCTAATCTTGCGGATATTCGTACGATTCCCGCCGCTCGTAGCTGCCCTGGCACAGTCCGAGACGTTTTTGCCCGCCAACATCGAGGCCCAACAGATTGAGACGCACAGCTTCTTGGGACCCTTCTTCCGGCTATCCCCTATGCAGGCCGAGGTGGCCATGAACTACTTCTCCGGCTCATCGGCTGTTGACAAGGGACTCATCGCAAATGCACAACGCGCTGTCCGCATGACTCTGCAGACGCATCAGGAAGAACTGCTCGACATCACAAATACCTTCATTAAGAACAAGGAGTCTCGCGAGAAGATGCTCGACTGGTTAGCGCTGACCGTCAACAAGAACCACATGAGGCGCGCAATACAAGTGGATAGAAAGGCAGTCTCGTCAGACGGCTTCATGGTCAACGTGACGGTCATACTAGATCGTCTATGTGAGCCCTTTATGGATGCTACATTCTCCAAGATTGATCGAATCGACATTGACTACCTGCGCCGATCACCTCGCGTCAACATCCAAGACGAAACCAAGATCAACGCTGATCAAAAGACGTCGGATGAGTTCTACAGCACCAAAGCCTCGGGTACCAACAACTTTATTAGCGAGGTCTTCTTCCTCACCGTCGCTGCTCACCATTATGGTCTGGAGGCCGCAAACACCAAGCTGAGCTCCCTCCAAAAGGACGTCAAGTGGCTCGAAAAGGAGCTTGTCAAGCTTGAACCCGAGCGGCCCAAGTACATGACTAGCCAGGCGCAGCTTGCCATATTTGATAACCACATCAAGAAGATCAAGGACCAGATTGAGCGCGGCAAATGCAGCATTCTGGCTATCCAGGGTGTCTTGCTTGACGAGACTACACAGGCTCGATCTATGCAACTAATGCGATATGTCATCGTATGGCTATTACGGCTTGCTTCGCCCGGGACCTCTTTCCCCAAGTCGGAGCTCCAGCTGCCTCTGCCGGAAGAGCAGCCAGTACAGTTCAAGTGCCTTCCTGAATATTTCGTCGAAGACATTGTCGGAAACTTCAAGTTCATCACTCGCTACATGCCGCACATCATCACCACTACACAGTGTGAGGAATTGGTCAAGATCTGCATTGCTTTCTTGCGAAGCTCAGAGTACATCAAGAACCCGTACTTGAAGTCTGGTCTGGTCACCATTCTGTTCCACGGAGTATGGGCGATCCATGGCAGGCCCAAGGGCGTGCTTGGCGACACGCTCTTTGCGCACGACTTTGCTATGAAGCACCTGCTGCACGCACTGATGAAGTTCTACATAGAATGCGAGAGCACCGGAACACATACCCAGTTTTTCGACAAGTTCAATATCCGATACGAAATCTTCCAGGTCATCAAGTGCATTTGGCCAAACCCAATTTACCGAGAACATCTTGCGACCGAGGCGCGCGTCAACCTGGACTTTTTTGTTCAATTCGTCAACCTGCTTCTGAACGATGTAACATTCGTCCTGGATGAGTCTTTTACCGCTTTCAAGGAGATTCACGATCTTTCGAGAGAGCTGAAGAACGCCCCAGCAAATATGGAGCAGACTGCACGTCAGGAGCAAGAGGAGAAGCTGTCATCAGCCCAGGGAAAGGCCAAGAGCTACATGCAGCTCACCAACGAAACCGTTGCCATGTTGAAGCTGTTCACCGAGGCGCTGGCGGATTCATTCACCAAAAAGGAAGTCGTCGTGCGACTAGCGCATATGTTGGACTACAACTTGGAGGCCCTTGTGGGTCCCAAAAAGTCACAACTCAAGGTGGAAAACCCTGAAGAGTATGGTTGGAATCCGAGAAACATGTTGGCAGAGGTTACCGATGTCTACCTCAACCTAGAGAGCAAGCAGTCATTCATCGATGCTGTGGCTACAGACGGACGCTCGTATCGCGAGGAATACATGACTGAGGCCTACAAGATCCTACAGCGCTTCAAACTAAAGTCGCCCGAGCAGATGGAGCAATGGCAGACCATGTCCACCCGCATCAAGGAGGCAAAGGCTCAAGCCGACATGGTAGAAGCGGATCTCGGCGAAATCCCAGACCAATACCTCGATCCCATTCTCGCTTCCCTCATGGAAGACCCAGTCACCCTACCTGTTAGTAAGCAAATTGTCGATCGCGGCACCATCCAAGCACATCTCCTTAGCGACCCACACGATCCGTTTAACCGCACGCCACTCAAGATCGAGGACGTCATCCCCAACGACGAACTCCGAGAGGAGATCCAGACCTGGAAGGCGAATCTGCTCGCTCAGAAAATGGCGGAGCGGAATGCTGCTGCTACTGCCGCACCGGCTGGCGATGCCATGGACATGTCGTAGAGTTATTGGTTCGGCTGGCTAGCTGTAAGACGGCGAGCACATACAGTGTAGTCTAGGTCATTGACGGCGTTTGTGGTGGCGCATTTGCTGGATTCATGGGGCATGAGAGCACGGGCATTTGGGTATTCAGACCATGTTTGCGAGGCTTAACGGGATAGTGCATTGTGGTGTTGTGCCTTGCCATTGTAGGCATCGATGGAGATGGACACTATAAATGTCGCCACTCCATGGGAACTCGATTATCCCAATAAATGAAAGGCATCCTCACACTCTTCGCGCTCCTGGATTATGAAGTGTTTCTGTTTTCTTGTAATGTTACCTTGTTCAACGCCACTCCTCCTTCCAGATCCAAAAGTAGCCTCCAAATCGCTCCTGGTCCCCCCAGACACCCACGATACCAAAGGGTGTCATCCTGGCTTTCCACGTCCAAGAAACGTCGTCTGAGAGGTATCTCTTTATCATGTAGATGTATCCGTCGTTTTGCACACGGCCTTGCAGTGAAAACTCTCCCACTGCATCGGTCCCCCGGCTCTGTGAATTGACTACTGTGCATTCGCTGAGCGAAGCGTCAGCCTCTAGCTCTTCCTTGGGAGTTTTCCGAGCAACGATTCGAATGTCGCGCATAGGGGCGTCGAAACGCCGTCGGCCCAAGGCACGTCGCTGATCGGAGTAGTAGCCCATCCATCGCCCCGAGGAAAGGAAATCGGGTGACACCATTTTGTCAAGGTGGCACCAGCCGAATGGTACATGTGCATCTTCAAAGGGGGGCGATTTACCCATCCCGAAGACAGGTGGCATATCCATCAGGGAGTGGAAAGGTATTCCCGTAGGCGAGGGAAGGTCGGTAGTTTGACCCAGAGGCAAGTGATGTACAGCCAGCTCCAGAATCAGTGTGGGAAGCAATACCGTTGCTTGATCCAAGTCAAATGTATCCCCGAAGCAGCCGTAATCCCGCACTCGCTGTCGAAGGCTTTTGATAGCATCTCCGTCGGTTCTCACGCCGTTGCTCAGTGTGATTGGTGGATCTGTCGCGCGGTTCACGGAGAAGAAACGATCAAAGGGTTCCTTGACTTGCTTCCCATTTCCGGTCTCTCTCAATTGTGCGAGGATGGTGTAGCTGAGAATGAAGCCGACGTTCAGAATGTCGGGATAAATCGCTTTCGACATGCCGACTCCAAGCAGTATACGGCCTTGGAGCTGCAGGAAGGTTTCGGGCTTGAGCTGCGAGGCGGCGGGGTGGTGTAGGGCCATCATCTGCGGCAGCCATCCGCCAAGTTCAAATCCACTGAGCCATTTGCATGTGCGCAAGGTCCATGTATCGTCTTTCTCAAGCAAGGCTTGTATGCATCTCTCAGCTGCGTATGCTACACGGATCGTCTCCTCGAGAGAAATGTTGGCCAAGATGGCGTCGCTTTCCACCCACGGGATTTCTGGCAGTTTTATGTCATTTTTCTAGAGAAGCGGCTGCTCCAAGTTGTACTTTGCAATGTTTTGGAATACTACTTTGTCGTTGCAGATGTTGCGTATTTGTCGGTTGACTCTGAGAAGGTTGAGAGCTGAGGAGCAGGGCAGAAAAGATGCAATGTGTTGTATCAACTCATTGGGCAGCGACAGTAGCTTTGCCATGGGACTGCTGGATATAGTTGAATGATGAGATGAGAACTGTTAGATTACAGATGGTTCAAGGTTGGCGAGGGGGCAGGCAGGGCGCTATCTCACGTGGCGATAACGATAGGACATCTGTCGGTATGAATACGACGTGACGTGACACGTTGTCAGTACGCCGAGGGACGCGCCGTCTGAATATACATATACATGCCAACCCCAACAGCTACTGAAGATATAAAGCCAATGCTGAAATCTTAGCCACATGGCTTATCGAAACAGCTAACCGTTGCGGCTTCATCGTACTATTCACATCCTCAGTCCCCGCAGTTACTGGTCGACTCAAGGGGAAAACGCGTGCGGCCGCACCCAAGGTCAACTCTTCGCAAGCGCGCAGAACCAGCAGTAAAGTCTTGGTTGCATACGCTGACACGATAGCGAAGAAGCCGTGCAAAGAGTTTGCAATTCCACTCTATGCCAGCAGAGCCACGGCTCGATAATGAAAATGAAGAACGATTCAGTACCATGTTCACTCTGCTGCATGATTGAAATCGGAGCAAGTTTGTCATAGAAATGACTTGGGCGCATTGCCGCAAGAAGGAGGATGTTGACAGTCTTTCGGTATCGGCAACAATTCAAACGGCCATACAGATCAAAGAGTCTAGTGCACGAATTTCTAGTTCGTTCCCCTGTACAGAAGACGCTGAGAGCTTCTGGCGGAAGCTTCTTGATGACCCCGTCATCCGCAACGATATGAGGAGAGATACACACCAGATCCGAGCGAAGTTACGTACAGTGGGAGACTCTTCGCCGCGCCATGTCAAAGCTCCGGTTCGCTTGCTCTATGAGTGTTTGCAAATCTTTACCAATATCTGTAGTTTTTTCTGTAAAGCTTACCCATTCGCAGACACGCAGAGGTCATGGCGAGTTTCCTGGACGAGCTATCTAGTCACACATTTGATCACGTTACATACATTTCAGTCTAGACGAAAGTTGTCAACGACCACGCACAGTACGTACAAGCAACTTACACGACTTTCCGACTCGTATGCTACTGCTAACCTGGCCTCTGCAGAGCTATCCGCCTCCCGAATCCTTTGCATCATTGCGCTGCGCAGACGTCAGAACTCATGGTGACGAATATCCTCTCTGATCTAGGAAGAAGCATGCTACGCGAGAATGACCATAACAAGTACGACTTGGTGATGTTACCAGATTCTTTTGGCGGGTTTGTCATGGGGTTGGACCCAGTGGAAGGAGAGGGGGTAAAATTGGAAGCTGATATCGTTAACGGTCGAGTCGTTCAAATCAAGGTCGATGCCTAGGCCTTTGTATGCTTTGGTCGTACGTAGACTGTACTACAACATGGGAGAAGGTGCGTCGCGTTATTATGTGGCCAACGACGCCATATGAGTCGTCTCTTCGTCGACAAGCATGCGGTATCTATACAAACTAGTTGGGTGACTACTTGAAGAAGATGGTCCGAATTTCAAAAGCGTCAAAAAAAAAGCCTCTACTCTAGAAGATCTAACCTATATCGTCGTCATCGTCTCGTCCAACGCTTGAATTAACAGTACAGTAGGTGCAGAGTATCGATCGAATGATAAGTGCATAGTCTGTCCTGACCAGATATGGAATGCAAATACCGATATATCTAACGGAGTTGTACCAAAGAACGTGTTTGACTGTCCGTACCTATTCCTCGCTGTCAGGTCTCATACGCACTGTCATACCGCTTCCGATTTCTTGGAGACAAACGAGTATCTCCGCTGGATACACGTCTTCTGTTCCATTGAAGATGAACGACAACGCCTAATCTTCGAATTTAATATGACTCCTCGGAACCGATGTGATATGTGCAATCGCAGCAAATATAAGAAAGAGTAGATGGCAAGAATGAAATAAGAAAATCGAGTATGCTTGACGGTCGTCCGGAGCGAAGGTAAGAAAAGAGTGGGGACGGCTGGAGGTGCCGGGCTTCAGCATTAATTGAACAGTACGCAGCCCTGACCTGAGCTCATTGCGGTCAGCCTGGTTGAAGCTCGATTGGCCTGGCTGTCAGCGACTAAAAGCTCACATCCGACGTTCAAATTGCGACCAAGTTTACAGCCCCCTGAAAAGAAGGAACATTTGAATGGAGAGAAATGAATTGAACCAATACCGATCATGTAAGTGTAGAGCTACTCTCTATTCATGATACAGCTGTGAAGTTGACTGAAACTGCAGCTTATCGACACTCAAACGAGGCTGCTTCATCAGGATCTCCGGCAACATATACCAGATGCTTCGGCCAAAGGCAAAGTTCCGCCTTCCTACCCGTCGTGCTCTCTGCTTTGAGCGTCTCGGGTGCCACACCCTTCTCTACCCAGTCGATAAGGGCTTTGAGACCATCTCCAGGATACCACCCCAACCCACCGCTACAGTGGTCTACGCCTGGCGCTTCAAAGTAGCGGTAGTAATCACTAGCATTCGAATCAAGCTCGTTCACCTGCTGTGCGTAGTGCGCAGTTGCGTCAGGCGCGATGGCCTGATCAGCAAGCCCATGCCACGAGATAAGCTTTCCACCCGCTTTGCGAAATCCGTCGAGGTTCGGGTCTGCCGTTCCGATGGTGGAGTCGTATCGGACCACAGCTTCGTGGAAGAGCTGCTCGAAATACGTAATGTTAAGACTCGAGGTGTCGTATTCGCGATCGAGCAGAACAAAGTCGGTAAGCCAGGTCTCAGGTACAGCAAACGGTACGCCGACGCATGTTTTGTTGTTCTCGCACATTGTTGATGCAAGACCAGCAAACGAAGCACCGATGTTGCCGGCGTACCAAAGGAAATCGCCTTCAGTGGTCGTCGCCCCCTGCCATATCATCTTGGCTACCGTGGCTAAAGTGTTTGTGACTGTCATGCTCTGGTTTGTAGATGGACAAATGTATTGTTTGCCAACGACGGTCATGGGATCAAAGGTGCAGTCTTGGGGCAACGAGACGATGCCATCCTTTAGTCCATCGAGTCCATCGCAGGCTTCGTTGACAGCAACATTGATAGCCTCAAACTCTTGCGGGGTGGGGTATCCTACTCCATGTTAGTCCTCGGTCCTCAGTATCGATAAGACGACGTACCATTCTCATTCATGACGACTTGTGGCCATAGGAGTTGCATCATCAATTCGTTCCAGAATATGGCTGGAGCAGTCGCCAAGATACCGTCATACTGTTCCGGATATCTCTGGGCCATCATGTATCCTTGCCTGCCGCCCTGAGAACATCCGTTCCAGTAGCTGTAACTTGGTGCTTTGCCGTAGTAAGAATGCGCGACCGTCTTGCCCAACGTTGCGAGATCATCCAGAGCAACCGAGGAAAGGTCTTCCAACAACACCCAGTCGATATTGCCAGGACTGATGAGCGACCAGCTTATATCCTGGCCGACGTGGCCTCCATCCGTCGCAATGGCAACAAATCCCTCGCTAGCTGCCCATGGAAGCGTGGTGTTAGTTTGGGGTCCCGTAGACCAACCCCCGCCACCAGCGCCCAGAAGTCGCCCAGTCCAATTATCAGTGGAAGGCAACCAGATGACAGTGTTGATAGTGTCGTTGTAGCCAGGATGCGTGTATGTAATGACCACTTCGCAAGCGTTCAGATCCCTCACAGCACTAGCGTAATGGTTTTGCTCAGCGGGAGCATCGAATGATAGGTTCGTGTGTATTTGCGTTGTGATGTTGAGAATTTGGCCGCCATGAAACTCCAAATCTTGAAATGAAGATGCTTCGCATGCTGGCTCTCCGAGGGCTGAGTATGTTAGGCACCCTAATATAGGTAGGAAGGAAAGAAGAGTTTGTCTTTGCCACAACGACATTTTCAGAATTAAAGGTGCCTACAGGCAACGATTGAGATGGCCTAGATCAAAAGTTACTTACCTTGAAAGCATTGCTCCCTCTACTTATAGCGAATGCAAACAGATTGAGTTTACACGTTTACCGCAACCCGTGGACCCAAGCGATAGATCTACAGGGATGCCTAAATTGAAGAGTTTGCGACAATGACCGACGTCCTGTTAATTTGAAAGAGTATCAGGTCTTGTAGGGCGCTCTTGTATCATCAAACCGTGCCAAAGCGGGATGGATTTTGTTGACGCCATAGTGCCATAAGGAGTGCTAGTGTCTCTCTCGGTAGGTGTGTATAGATTGGCGAACAATGATTGAGTCATGTGCTGATGACCTAAGAAACGCCTTAAGTTTTTGGGACAAAGGACGCCCAATCTATAATCCCTGTAGTGGCGGTTTGAGGTGATTTGAGGCCTTTTCAATGGCACAGTGTTTCGCATCCCTTAATGAACTGGATCCCTTTGGATGTTTATTCATTTTTCTTATATTTTATTTTTGGTCTCAAACGCTGCTTTTGCCAACGTGCGTTGATGAAGTGATTTGAGGATAACCGTCGCGGTTGGTCGGGTCTTCGGGCTCTTCTCTCGCCGCGCACCGCTTTCCATCTTTCTTGCATTTCCATTTCAACCGGTTCCGCTTGACTCCACGTCCTGATTACCAGCTTCTGCTTTCGAATCGTCGTAGCAATATCGTCCATGAGCATATCGTTGTAGATGGAGTCTAGGGCAATGTCGGTGCAACACAGAACGCCTGCGAAGTGTGATGGGCACACTATACCTCTTTTAGCGCGCGGAACACTTAGGACGTGCCAGTCTTGGGATGCGTCAGAACGCTTCCTGAAGCTCCGCTAGCGGTAAATATCCTCTAGCTCAAAGGCACTTTCACGCTCTCCCCAAACCCGTCCTGAAATACCGAGTCGGTTTGAACTGCCGCGACTGTGCCGCTATGCGCGTGACGAGCGAGTTCGTACACCAAGCTACTTCAACATTATAACATTAAGATTATCTCAGTCTTAATCTTAAGAGGTGTTTTTGTATTTTCTATACTAAGATTCTGAGGTATCCAGTATCAACTAAGTAATACTCGTATTAGTATAACGTGGTTCACAAGCGAGTGGCCACCCCAACACCAGCGCAGCGCACGCGCAGCAATATCGCCTCATGTCTCAACAACGCAACGTACAACTAGCTTATACTGAAGGAGATATAATCCTAGCAATCTCAGATATTACATTAAACTAGATTCTAAGTGAAAAGCGCGCTGCAGCCGTCTACAACGTCCCCCGAACGACCGTACGCCGCCGACGCGCTGGACAACGCTCTCGACGCGATTGTGAGCCAAACTCAAAGCGCCTTACAAAGCTAGAAGAGGAGGCGATTGTAGAGCGTATACTTGAAGAGAGTCTACGTGGTTTGCCGCTCTCGAAGGCACACGTACGAGATATGGCTGATAGACTGCTAAGGGAGCGTGGTGGGAAGCCTACAGGCAAGAACTGGGTTGATAACTTTATTAAGCGTACACCTGAAGTGCGAACACGATGGAGCCGTCCGTATGATCGCTAGCGAGCTGCCTGCGAAGACCTAGCGGTTATCTGGCCCTGGTTCAGCCTGGTTTAATTGATGAGGGCGAAATATGGTATTGCGGATGAGGACACCTGGAACTTTGATGAGTCTGGCTTTATGATGGGCAAGATATCCTCTTAGCTTGTTGTTACAGGCTTAGAGAAACCTGGGAAATAGAAGAAACTACAGCCTGGCGATCGCGAGTGGGTGACTCTAGTACAAGGCGTCTCTGCGACAGGGCGCGTTATCCCGCCCTTCCTTATCTTTGCAGGGAAGGTCCTTATTACCTCCTGGTTCGCTGATCTACCTCGCGATTGGATTATCACTGTCTCTTCTACTGGCTGGATTAACAACGACTGCGTACTCGCGTGGCTTAAGCACTTTGATGCTTATACAAAGGCATCTTCTGCTGGGGCGTACAGGCTGCTTATTATTGACGGCTATGAGAGCTACTGCTTAGTAGAATTCTAGGATTACTGCAAGGAGAACAATATTATTACTCTCTGCATGCTATCTTACTTATCGCACCTCCTGTAGCCTCTTGACGTCGTCCCCTACTCGCTGTTGAAGCGCCACTATGGCGATGGAATCTCGCTCTTGGCACGCAGCCGCATCTACTATATTAATAAGGAAACCTTCCTACTAGCCTTTAAAGCAGCTTATAAGAAGACGTTTACACTAGAGAACGTTCGCGTAGGGTTTTGAGGTGCTGGGCTAGTCCTATACAATCTAGAGGCTGTGCTATTGAAGCTGGATGTACAGCTGCGTACGCTAACACTACCTGCACTAGGCACTGTCGCCTGGGAGGCGCAAACACCGCGCAACGCCCGCGAGATAGAGGCGCAATCTACGCTAATTTAAAATCGCATGCGAAACTACTAAGGGTTACTAGCAAGCTTATTAGATTAGTAGGTTAAGCAGCTAAGTAAAGGCGCTTAGCAAATAGCTTATAATATGGTGTTAATGCGAGAGGAAGTGAGCAGCCTTCGAGACGCTGTTGACACGCTTACAAAGCGCAAGACTCGCAAAAGGCGGTACGTACGCGCAGAGGAGACTCTAACAGTTGGTGAGGTATCTGATTTAATTGCTAAAAAGGAGGGTGGTAGGCATGAGGACGGCGAGACGCCTGCGAAGAGGGTGCGCGCAGAGAGGCGCTGCGGCCGTTGCAGCGAGGTTGGGCACAACTCCTGCACCTGCAAAGTAGAAATAGAGGATGTAGATAATAGCGACGCTTCTGAATAATACTATAGTATTGCGTAGAGTATAGTAATTTGTTGTAGTGTTGTGCTGCGTCGCTGCGCGTGCGCTGCGCTAGTGTTAGGGTGGCCACTCGCTTGGGGTGGCTACTCGCTTGTGAACCACGTTAGATTTAAGAATAACAGTATGTTATAATACTATATTAGGGTAGCTTAGCACGTGGACTAGCTTGTTACGCGCACAAAGATACCCCGCATACTACGCGGGGCAACAGCTACTCCAACAGGACCCCACAATGGACAAGTACCGGGTCGGAACTATACCGTTCATATACATATAGCATGTCAAACCTCTACATCTGTAGGAGAAATCCTAGCCTAGGGAGAGTATTCAACGATATTTTAAGATTGGACATCAACACAGCACAGCTATGGACCCAGCACAATTCGGTTACAGCACCATTCCTCTCAACTGCGCCCCTTATGGCCCCATCATACCGTCTGCCCTAGAAGGTTCCAATGCCGGAAAGGTAGCCCTAGTAACAGGAGCCGGTCAGGGTATCGGCGCCGCCATCGCAGAATCGCTAGCAAGATCCGGGGCCAGCGTAGCCATTCTCGACCTAAATACCGACAAGCTCACCCAAACTAAGAAGACATGTTCAGCGTTTGGAGGGAAAATCGAGGCATATGGATGTGATGTGACGGACATGGAGCGAGTGAGCGAAGTCTTTGCGCAGGTGGAGAAACAACTAGGGCCGATTGATATACTGGTGAATAATGCAGGGATATTTACTCAGCGACCGTTTATCATGGGTGATTTTCAGACGTTTTGGAAACAAATTGAAGTCAACTTCAAGGCTGTAAGCCCACCTCCCAGCAAGCCAGTTCCTTCCTACTAACCGTATTTCCAGCCTCTAATGCTTACACACGCCATTCTTCCACGAATGCGCGAACGCGGCCACGGCTGCATCATCAACATCGCTTCACGCTCCGGAACTGTCGACGTACCCATGACATTAGGATATGTGACATCCAAAGCAGCGCTCATCCGCGCTACACATACACTGCAGACTGAGATGGAACTTGATGGGCTGGATCCCGCGATTCACATGTATGCGCTGCATCCGGGCGGTGTCAAGGGGAACATGGGCGGAGGTAAACCACCCTTGTAACAACGTGATGAAGAGCATACTAACGCACGTAGCTCCGGCGGCGGATGATGTTAAGAAGAAGTACGGTGATCTCACCGATGAGAAATTCTTCCAAGACTTGTTCAAGGATGAGCCGTCGCTTTGTGGGCAGACGTGCGCATGGCTGGCCAGTGGGCAAGGAATAGAGCTACGAGGGCTGTTCTTGGGTAAGTGGCGCTTATCCTAGATATTCAAACCTTGCGACTAACAATATCTAGATTGCCGCCAAGACGTGACGAAATTGCTCGATATTGGACGCGAAACATTGCTGAAGGAAACCCGGAACAGGCTGACAGTGAATTTCATTGAAGGATATTGCAACGAGCCATGATAGGCGGATTTGGAAGCCGATATTATCCTATGATAGCCAAGAGGCATTCTGATATTTTACAAGAAACGGGAGACATGCACAAGAACACAACATGATGCGATGTATAAAGCTGCAGATCACCACGACTGGCTCAAGAACATCTTGCCACCGCACACATAGTCTCTTCTCTTCGCAAAATCCACACTTCGCTAAGCGACGAAACATGGATGTCCTAGGTGAGATACACCTAGTACACTGAGACCTTGAAAGCATCGAAAGTGTAATTCAGCTCTCGATGGATGCCTTCGACACATTCAAAGTCAGACTTGTTTCCTGCCCAGAGCTGTTGCACCTCGCCAGAACCAACACTGCTGCGCAAAGCGGAATGCAGGTGCACCAGCCACAGCGCTGTCGTACTCGTTGCCCAGCGCTGAACCTGGCTCATAGCATCTCGATCACCGTCAGAGCATCCCTCGAAATAATTGTAGACCTTGGTATCGTTCAACCTGTACAAGGCCTGTATGACAGGTATTCCGATCTTCATCAACTTTCCAAGGGCGGTGTAGGCGAAGGCGTATGTGGCATTCCAGTTGATGGTTCCGTTGCCGTATAACACTGCCGCATGGAAAGTTCTAGTTGAAAGCATTGTAGTCTGCCGAAGTAGCTCCAGAAGCGGTGCCGTATGGCAGACGTCCGGTAGCATCGCTGGAGAGTGCGTAGCCTCCGCCACCAGAAAGGCAGAAACGGTTGGCGAAGTTTGAAGGCTCAGGCAAGGAAAATATAAGGGGAACGACATTTCCCTTTCCGGTATGGGCGTAGCTAACAGTGGCATTACAGTTGTTATACCTAGTATCGTCAGTGCTCGTTGACGATGACATGTTGCCACCTCCAAGGATAGCATTGTAGGCAACACTGGCAGTCACGGTGCTGGGTAGTAGGTCTAGATCGAGCAGAGTACCATTGGAGGGGAGAGAGACTTGCGTATTCAATACAGTGCAGAGGTCAGTCAGCTAGGCTGCGTTGGCGGTTACTACCATGGCGGCAGCCGTGGCGCGAGATAAGTGTCGCATGGTAAATGAATAAGAGATAGGAAGTTGACAGGCTAACGAGTGTGTGTGTTTGAATGACTGTAGAGAAGCCTGATCAGCTGGGTGGTAAGCAAGACATTCGTCGCGTATTCTCGAATATTATATACTTCCTGCCAGTCCTTACTCGAGTCATCTACTCCGCCATCGTAACCATAGTAAGGGACTCAGATCTATGACCGGAGACTCTATGCATGCTTAGAGTAAATCCTCCTAGCAGTCTCTCGGTTGACTGTCGCCAAAATGTTGACTATATTCCTGTCTATGCGTGCCCTGTAAGAGGTCTGGGTCGGCGATGTCCAGCCCTGTAATGAAGGCATTCTGCGTCTAGCGCACTATCGCGATATGTTTGCAGTGATAAAAAGAGGGAGAAAAACATAGTACGCCGACTGTGGCAATTGTTGCGCTGCATCACTAGAAGACAGCTTACTGGTAAAAGACATGAGTTCAAGTTACGCGTTCTCGGATCAGGCGGATGAGAGATCAAGCGACCCTACAGCCGAGAACCTCGTATTACCGGGGCGAAGTTTCAGCCATTGGCGATGGAAGAGGCGGTTCGTCCGGAGTAATCGATGGACTGTCGACATGGCATTGTTTGGTGTACGTTACTCCATGCCAAAGGGTGTCTACACTCGACCTATGCTACAACGTTTTATATTTTCCCTTTTTCTTCAACATGCTCTGTGCTTGTGCCCTTCTCAAACTTTGCCTCTTCATTCGCAGCAATCCTCGCATCGGTTTCGATAAATTCGGCCGGACGATGTAGCTGCACAGCAAGCTTGTTGCGATGAATCAAGATACCTGGTTGCGTCTCGAAGAAACGGTCAATGTCTTCTAGGGTCCGGTTCGCTGTCTCTGGGTATAGAAAGTATGTGATCGGGATGAACGAAAAGCAGATCACTGCCCAGATAATCCAGAACCTGTAGCCTAGGTTTTGGATACCGGGAAGTGTAGCCTGCACAACACCATAGTTGCAGATCCAGTTGGTTGCCATCGCAAGCGAAGCGCCTTTGGTTCTCATCTCGAGGGCGTTGATCTCGGTCGGATATAGCCATGGCACGCCTAGAACGCCCATTCCGAAGCTGGCGAAGAATACGAAAAAGAACGCAACTGCGACGATACCCAGCTTATACGAGTCACCGCCTGCTTCAGTCTGACCCTGAGTTGCCGCAATGACGATCCAGCAGATGGAACATGCTCCGGCGGAGACCATCATGACTTTGCGACGTCCATATCGCTCAATCACGAAGTATGCCAAGCAAGCAAAGATGAGATAGTCGACTGAGCCGGCCGCGGCGAGAATACGGGATAGGAGTTCAGAGATTCCCAACGCGTTTATGAAGATGTACGACATATAATAGCTGGTGACGTTGATTCCTGAGATCTGGTTCATTGCCTGCATCCATGCACCGAGAAGCATGCGTCGCAGGACACCGCTTGGACCTTTGCCAGTAAGAAGCTGCATCCATGTGTACGTGTTCATATGCTCTCGATCGAGTATGTCTTTGATGATGCTAAATTGGGTGATTACCGAAGGCGATTCCGGCATTGCTCCGTGGCCCTCGAGGGCAGCGAGGACTTCCAAAGCTTCGTCATACTTGCCTTTGCGAATCAGCAGACGAGGCGAGTCTGGCAGGAACGGACACATGGCGTAGATGCAGAGAGTGAAAAAGAGTTGAAATGCTAGTGGGAAGCGCCATGCTATATCGCGTGGTGCGAACGAGAAGCCGAGGGTGAGCCAGTTTGAAATGCTGAAACCGGTGATACAGTTCGCTGCAGACATATTAACTGGAATCAAATCACAGATCTTGGTATACACTTACCCATTTGAATGATGACAAGCTTTCCTCGACTGTTCATCTTGCTTGTCTCAGCTTGCCAAACCCCAGCAGTTGCCGTGTTCATGCCAGTACCGAGGCCAGCCACGATGCGCCCGACCATCATACTCGCTATGGTCCAACTACACGTCTGGATAATTGCGCCAATGCCGATAATCGTCGAACCAAGCAGAATCTGCCTTGGGCGTCCGAGCATGTCGCCAGTCCATATGGTACTCATTGCTCCGATGAAACATCCAATGTTGTATATAGAGGTCATTATGCCTTGCATGTTGGCAGATGGATGGCCAAACGTGCGAAGGAAGTTTTCCGAAATGATAACATTGCCGAAGACACCTTGATCGTAACCGTAGAAGCTGATGGGCGTCAGACAGGCACATTGTATGGTCTTCAGATTGTATCCTACACGAGTACCGTACTGGCAGCGATGGAAATCCACACTGTGAGTCGCTCACCAGAGCCTCCAAGATATTTGCGCGCCATGGCTGAGTGCTATCTCAGCAGGCCTTACTGGCTTACTGGAAATTCGATCGTGGATGCGGGTTGAATAAAGCCGTGAAAGAATTAAAAGAAAGACTCCCCCAACCCAAGGAATGTCAATAAGCGGTCCAATGCACAGGGCCTGTACCAAACTCCGTCATATGCAATGGGGTCACAACGACGATTGCCTTTCTTATACAGGCTCACAAGCCGAGCCTGAGGATTTCCTCCGCTTATCATTATCCTCATTATGCGAAGCTTGTCAAGCCTCACAAGGTTCTGATCGTCTCGAGATCCACCGTGCTTGCCGCAGACTCAGATCACATCCCCCGTACCCCGTAGACCGAAGACCCACCCGGTTCACATTGGAGCTTTCTGACTGGTGGTAGCGGCGTTTTAGCCGAGCAAGGAGGCAATAATTGATCAGAGCGCAGGGATAGAGTGACGGCTGCAGCGATGTCAAGGTTGCAAGTAGGGGAATAATGCATCGCGGAATACTAGTTCAAGGAGGGCGGAAAGCTGCGTCGTCGGAAGGTGAAGCGAGTGCGGGGTAAAGAGGAAAGTAGGCCGAATGTGGGGAAATCCGATATCGAAACCCATGGCACGACACGAAAGCTGGGGAAACCAGGAAGATGACTTCTGTACTCTGGTACGCATCTTTTGCGAAGACGGCAATACAGCTGGTTCGCAGTTTCTAAACACTTTCGAGCACTCAACTACGCAACGACCTGATTAGCAAGGCAGCTTCCTGAAACCCCCGCAATACACCCCTAACTCCGATACATCTCACGGAAGAGATGGGCTGCGCTGCAGGCTGCGCTCCACGTCCAAACGTGTCGCGCTCAAGGTTTTCCGCATCTTGGATTACTCCCAATGTATGAGAGGCATACACATGAACTCATTTCTTCCACCGGTAAAAGGTCGTTTGCCAGTTTCTGGCGTTGAAGATGAATCCGATATGCATATAGAGAGAGATGCAGAATACCCGTATAGCCGGTTAAAGAATATCTTCCTGCTAATATATCCTCACCATGGTCTAGACCAACTTCGTTCTCGTCATCCTCGCTGAAATAACCCATGTCGCGTCGCAGTCATTTCAACAAACGTCAGCAATGGGCCGGAACTCGCACAATCAGATGCCATTTAGCTTCAGTACCCAAAATATGACTACCGCCATGAATTTCTTGCCAGTCGCGGCTTCGTCGATGCAGGCTACATATTCTCTCAGATCGACTAGAGATGGACAACGAAACGCTACTAGCGGCGCGTTAAAGGTAGACCTCAAGGGCTTCCTATGTGGCCTGAATCCTTTGAGCGGCCTTGCCAGCTCCAAAGGCATGAAGTGGACAATGTACTCGGATGCTGGTGTGCGCATGTGCGATCCGGAGGCACCGAGTCCTGTCTTAGGCTCCTTGGGTCATGAAGCTACGGTTGCAGACTTCTTCAAGACGCTGAACACCGAATACGTTGAGTATATGTTCTGGGAAGCAATCGCACCTCTTGATCGCCAGACTGACAATATTCCAGATGACAATTGTTATGCCGGCAGACCTGCAACAAGCCAGAATGCATCCAAGAACGCCACGGCTGACTTTGTTTCCCGATTCGGCGTCATGTAGAAGGAACTCCAACGAATCAGAACCCCCAGAATGTTGACCTGCCAATGGGATGTGCCTTTTATCGCCTTCACTGTTTCACAAGGACCTATTCAGTTGACAAAGGGCATCTCTACGTCTTTTAGGCTATCGGATGGCATCACTCAGGGCTGGACGTCTATGTTCCGCATCTACAGCCAAGCTATACACATTGCGAAATCCGGTCTGTTCGTTTCAGGAAACATCGCCGATGCTGACCTACTCATGATTGGCAATTCTGGAACGACGTGTGACGAGCAAGCTACGCACTTTGCTGCATGGGCTATGTTGACGTCGGTGCTGATGATCTTGACCGATGTTCCGGCTTCGTCGAACGAGTCTGTTGCCGTTCTGCAGAACAAAGACCCGATTGCTATTAATAAAGACTCAGCTGTCAAGCCGGTTACCCTTCGCCAGCGCTGGAGCGGAGGTTGGAACCTTTAGGCCGGTGACCTCGCCAATTGGGATATGGCCGTCTTGATAGTAGATCTCAGCAATGATGCTCGTATACTGAGCCAGCAACTCTCGGAGCTGAGCATAGCCTTTGCATCAATCAAAGATCTCTGGACAGGTAAGACGACCACCGAGTCTTTCCTTCTCCAAGCAAGTCAACACCACGGCTCCCTCGCCATCCGCCTCTCCAACACTCGCCTCTCGACAGCTGCTGAACTTGATTACACGTACGCTTCCGCATCAACTGGCTCCCTCCCGTCTGGCACGTATACCCAATTTTGCTCCTGCTGCACCTTTTCTAACAACTTCGATAATCTTGGCGGTTCTTCGAACAGCCGTACAACACTCTCCAAGACTTGCACCTCCAAAGCTACACGAACAATGATTATTGACTGCACCGAAGGGCAGATCGATTGCATGGGTGGTGGCAACGAGCGCGTCGCAGCGACCAGCGTGAACGGTGGAGCCACGAAGATCATTAGCTTCCACTTGAACGGGTACAACTGTGATAGAGATATGTACAAGAATTACAGCGTGGAGTTTTCGGGCTTCAACACTACAAGTGCCAACTCCATCACCATCTCTGGTGTTGGAAGTGCGTACGCGTCAGATATCGATAGGGTTCGTGCATTTGCCTAGGATGCGGCTGGTCTTGATCTGCTTTGCGATGCGCTACGGATGCTGATGGAGAGTAGTGAATAACAGCACTCTATATTCGGCCCGATCACGCTCCAGACTCGGATTCACGTACATACTCACATAATCTCTTCTCTGGTTAGCCTCGATACCGTCACGCTAAATATTTTAGCGTTACCCTTGCTTGAGTCGATCGAGTAGCTTTCTGAGTCGTCGCACACGCCAATATCACTATGTCCGATGCGATCTTAGAGTGTTCGGCCTTTCTGCTACTTTATTTGATGACTGACCGTATTTCTAAGACAGCAGAGCACAGCTGCTGACATGTAAGGTACGACCATCTCTTAGCAGTCCAGTGCATGACCAGTGCCACCCATCTCGGTCCTATAGTGTAGGACACATAAATACGTGGTCTCCGTATCCTACAGTTCCTTCTCCTCTGCCCCAGATTCTAAGCTTCTTGTCATAACCTCCAGCCACATTTCCAAAATCCGAAAAAAAAAACACTCCAACATGCAGCTCCAACACGCCGTCACCGCCGCGTTCTTCGCAACTTCGGCCCTAGCGGCAACCTTCAACGGCTTCTCCGACATGGCCTGCCAGCGCTACGACGGCACGTATATTCCCCTTACGGCAGCCCAAATCCAAGATCTTGTCGTCCAGGAATGGCCGACTGCGGATACGGTGCCCGAATCATCGCGGCTTTTTACCACGTCTACTGAAAGGACGAGGTGCCCTCCAAATGAGGACGATACGTATAAATGGGTGAGCTAATACCATTCCTGCGTCCTATCTGATATCAACATATACTGTCACCCGTGTGTACGTTGGCTGGTGAATCGTTGCTGACTATTCAATTTCTGTTTCGTAGATCATGGTTCCGCAATGGGCGTCGTCAAGCGAGTTTAGCCCAGGAAACGGTGGCGCGGTTGCGGTGGTTTATTACAAGGACACGGATACTTATAGCCTCTGTCGGACTAACTCTGCTATCCAGCAGGATGGATATGCGGGTGGGTGTCGATGAGTGTCCGCAATTCCTTCCATGAATGGGAGAGATCGAGAAACCAAGGTGGAAAGTGGTTCGACAAGCACTATAATATTGACAGCCAATGTACCACAACCTCACTATTTTAGCATTACCTTGTTTAAACTTCTCAAACCTAGCTATGATCTTAGAAATTGAACTACATTCATCACCTTGCCTTCTCCACGTTGCAAAGCAGCCAAAGTGTCCGCAACAGTTTATAGAGACAAGGAGATGGACAGGTTTGAAGGACACTGTCATGTAGATATACCAAAGACTAACAAGGGAAATCTCAGTTGCAACTGACCCTACTCGATAGCGGCATCACGAAAAAACCAGCTATCTACCCAGATAATGTTTGTCAAGTCCGGACTGGCCGTGTGCGAAGATTTCTCTGGAGGCCACGGTCTCAGGGCAATATATCCACAGTGGTGTCTCATCATCAGCTTGCCATATCCGCGGGTCAGTGCCACAGATAAGGGCTTATAGTTCATACATCCTCATGAACGTGGCCATGCCTCCCGGTGGAAGCGGCGCGGTGGAAACCTCGGGGTGATTCATACTACTCATTGGTAAACTGGCGCGGACTCCACGCCTTCATAGCTGCATTATCGCCTTCAGTCTCCCAGAGCATACCAGCACTTCCGTTAAAGTAGATCAAGCTTGTACCTTGCATGATGTCTCGTACCGCTGATCAGAACGATACTGGTAGACCACAGGGTAGCCTGAAACGATTTCGCAGAAAAAGGTCCACTAATGTGTAAGACGGATGGTGATTGAAGGGGTCAAGTATGTCCCGAAGACAGACGTTTTGGTGCTCTCTCGCATAATCAGGTTTGGCCATGGTTTCTGGCAGCCTAGTAGTATGCTTGATCATCTGCCGTATCACAACAGATTCTTTGTTACCACCATCGTTGTATATGTTGAGGCTGCGAGGCAGGGATGTGTGCAAGTAATACCCACATAGCTTCACCGAGGAAATCCGCGCATGGTTGCAACGTGCAGAGCGTCGAGACCTGTTCACCTTGTGGATCGCTCTAGCCCTCCCTCTGGATGGACTCCAACCATGACAGATGCATCAGGCTCGTTCAGAAGCCAACATGGAGGATAGCCTTCAGTTCGGAATTTTCAAGGAGGTATGGCACGATACCTCCTATATGAGACTCTAGATAGGCAGCTTCTTCCTCATTTTCTTTGATGACAAGATTCTTGCGGATGCGGATGCGGATGCGCTCGTTATATGGTAGATGTTTGAGGAAGTCGCAGCAATGGCAGTAGCGGAGAAGTACAATACGACAGGTACTACTGGCTCCGGAAAGTCTAAACTGCCCAGGTGGCCTCGAACAAATAAATCTTCCAAGTAAGCTTCTAGTGCTAGATTGTCTTCAGTAGAGATCAACTACCAGTCAAATCGCTACGCAAGGAGCGCTTGGTGAGAATCTGCGATGGAAGAAGGCATCATCCCATGCTTTGTGTACAATTTGTGCATGCCTCAGCCGCGGGCAGTTTGAAAAGCGGATGCGAAGACGCCAGCTGCTATGTGTATCATGTCTTCACAGGAACCTGCAGAGGTCTGCCACCGGGTAGTCTAGCCACAATGGCCGGAGTAACACAGCTCCCTTTGGCGACATGATGAGATATATGAGCCTTGATGCGCCATTCATTCTACAAGAGGCTTCAGAAGCGACCTGCCTTAGAATTGAGGTCGTTGTATTAGTCGCCGTCCTTGTGGGAGCGAGCAGGCATAAAGGTAATTGTATTGGCCCTCATCGCAGGGTGCTGTATTGCTTCGACTGCCTGCTTGTAGCAGCGCGTTAGCACACCTTTCTCCTGGTGTGGATCATTGTTCGCATACTGCAGCTTGCGTGAGGTATGATCGTAGAAGATGCCCTCGTCTTCGTATACGTAAAATCTGTGAATAGCATCGCGCAGCTCCCAAGGGAGACGAAAAAACGGTGATTGTTGCTGATCTAACATGGCAATCAGATTGCTTGAGTCATTCCGAAAAGGTGGTGGTGGTAATAGTGTTGGTGGTGGGGAAGCACAAGGACGAGGAATGCTGGCATGAGCATTAGCATCGGACCGTCGGGCATCAGCAGGTCACATGTCTGAGCACAATTTCGAGTCTGAGTAAACCCAAGTTTGCGATTTGCCGGTACCGCTAGGCGCATATGAACAGGGTACCCAGAATTTTGCAGTCTGAACACACTGCTTCGAGGTGAGACCGGCAATAGAGAGAACCCCACCCCTTTGTGGATGTGGCATGTGTATGGAATAGTCACATACCATGCAACCACCTCGATGACACACCCGAGTCCTCACTGATCATTTTCAGTTGCTCCTCCGCCAACTCCTCAATGTGCCCGCAAACCTCCTCCTCGTCACGTAAATGAACCCCATAATGACAACCGCAGACACCGCACTGCCAACCCCAGTTCCCCGGCTCTGCATCACTTGCTTTTTGGTCTCCTCGTAGTACCCCTTCATCTTCTCTGTAACGCCATCATCTTTCTCTAGATCAGGCATCGCCATGACCTTGACCACCAACGCCGTCCAGCCGGTAAATTGCTGTGTGCGTTGTCCATCTCCTCTTATAGGGTCGTACTGCTCCCATACATACCCTGTCTTGAGGTAAGAGTTGAAGACGGTGTGAACGATGTTGCGGCGAAGCTCGATGTAGATTTCACGACAGCGTTGCTGCGAAGGGCCTGGTATCTGGGCAAGATCGAATATGCTGGTGAGAATGAGGTAGTTGATATTGATCCAGATGGGCGAGCGCCAGTAATTGTCCTCTGTTCCGTAGGTTCTATCTTCAGGACTCAAACTACGGACGCCGAAGTCTGTCCATAGCTGTTTGGGGTCGCGAAGAAGGGTCAGCATAGCGGGCAGATGCGGGTGTGATGCATCAGTGAAGCCAGTGAGAAGCGGGAAGATCGAGACGAGGCCTTTGTGGCAGACATAAGTGTGAAGGCCGTTCCGTACCACTGCATCGCAGTATGTATCCTGCTCCTTTGTCCAGTGTATAGTATCGATGTTAGTCTTGACACCACGAATATGGTTCTGAAACGTGAGCGCGTCGTGTGCATTTTCTGTAAAGAACGCGATCCGTTCAAGTGTTCGCGCCATTACGCCAACCCAGCACAAGGCATCCAAATGCAACTCAGTGATGTCAGGGGGTTCTGCGCGAGGGTAATCATCCAATCCGCTGGCAAGGTTTGTTCCTGGCGTTCGACCCCGCCATCTGTAACCTTCATTCAAGTTGGCCGCTGGGATCGAATGTGCCTCCACGTCTCCAGATTGCGACTTCCGGAACCAATCGTAATGCTTCTTGAGTCGCGGATACATTTTGGCCACCAAAGCCTTACCAGTTTCGGTTTTGGCGAGGTAAAGCGAGTCATGGCCACGGTATTTCATCGTTCCTTTTAGCATATCGATGAACTTTGAGATGACCAGAAACATTGTTGGTGGGTTAGCAATGTGCGGAAATTGGGTCACGAATTCAGCAGGCGTGCCGCCCTCTGCTTCGGCTCCTAAGATCTGCTCTCTTGCTATCCAGCCATCGTCATCCATGAGGAAGAGCCAGTCGCGTATAACCTCCAGGGCGAGATCGGCGTCCCACTCGATAACGAGAAGGAGATGGAACCCCTCGTCCCATAGGAAACCCCTTGGGAAGACCGCACGAGACGGTGTGTGTGTAAGAAGCTCGTACGGGCCTTTTGTCTCGGGTGTTGTATGTTTCTTCGCGTCGACTGACTTCTGCCAGAAGTTTCCCGTCGTCTCGGCATAGATAGCTTTCTTCGATGTGTCGACCTTGGCAGTACCAGTGAAGTAACCCAGTCCACCCAATAGGTTGGAAAGCGTGTTTTGAGCAAAAGCGCGGTGTTGGTCGGTGGTAAAGGGAGTTTTCGGACTGAATGCGGTGGCAAAGTTCCTGTCAAAGAACTTGAGGGTACTCTCTAAACTGCTAGTGAGACCAGCAGCTGGAACATGTCAGTATTTTTTTGGTTCTCAATACACATTGCTATGTGACATGGTTGAGACGAGAACTCACAGGTCATGGCTCGCTTCGCGGTATCACTGGAGTAGAGAATATCGAACTACACGGGATTAGTCTTCATGGAGACGTATGATCGTGAAGCTGACCTCAAATGCCCCATGGAATACCAATTGAACTAGTTGCATGTTGCCATTGCTTGGGGCGTTGAGCAACACGATGTCATTTGGTCCTGGCTCCGTGCGGTCCTTGCTCTGGTCTTTCAACGACTCCAAGAAGGTAGCTTCTTACATAGACTCATCAGCTAGCTCCACGCAACGACAAGAAGTACTTGGATCACAGGTAGACGAGACGAAAGAGATTTGACATTCATGGTACTCACATTTGCCTTGCCATAGCCTATCTTCCGTCACGTTCAGCGTCTTAATGTACGCTACTTCACGCTTCTCTTCTGCATTAATAGGCACCGGAATGTGAATGCCAGCAGTACCCAACTGTGGGTGCGCAATGTTCATGTTCACTGCCTGAACAGTCTTGTCATCGTCAGCCTCGAATTGCTGACGCGCCTCGAGCTTGCAGTCGGCGCACGCTTCCATCGCCTCCATGCCAATGTAGAAGACTACAGTTGTTTTGAAATCTTGTGGCGCGTCAGACCTTGGTAGGCCTTTTATACGCAAGCCCCAATTCCCCTTGCTCTGGCCCTCGGAGTACTTTATAAACTCGGTTACGAGGTTCACCCTGTTTCCGACATCCTCTATGGTTTGTCTGCCGCCCTCTCGTGCATCGTATGCGATCCAACCGTATCGGGCCATGCCTTCACTCTGGTTCACGTTATGGCGTAGTGCTGCATGGCTGGTTAGCACTATACGCGCTTCTTCATGATGGTTACTTACTTGTCTCCACGTCTTCCAGCTTCGCCCACATGACCCCGGCAACGAGACTTTTGGGCAGACGTGGGCGGAAGCCCAAGTACAAATTCGGGCGATAAGGACCCCATAACAGCGATTCGTTGCTGGTCGGTACTTTGTGGTCAATGGCGGACGCAGGTGGGAGAAGCGTGAAGAGGAGGGTCAAGAGGGTTGACGGGAGCATGGTGAGGATTGACGCATGTGACGCGTTTCACTGCGCGTTAACCAAATGGCCCCAAACTAGACGGAATGAGAGTGGTGGCGCGAAGCTTCAGGGCATATCTCTGCTACGTTGGATTAGTTCTTGGCTGACCGCGACAGCAATGCGCCGGTAATATCGGACATTAATGCCCAGCCAGAGCTGTCTTGGACCCTGCTATGCTTTGATTGGATGACGCGCTATGCTAGCATGTGACGCCGGCCAAAAGAGTTCTACTCCAATCTTCAATCGCAAATCAGTAGCACGCGAGAAGAATCACAGTTTGTTTTACACATCACTCTTGGATAGCATAGCTACCATTTGCTCGGTACAGGGTACTGGATCTCCAGCCACTCGGATGCCGGGATTGACTACCGACCGTGTCCTTGTGTCCCATCTGCCATGCCAAACCTATATTCAGTGCCGTTAAGAGGGGCCTGCTATGCGAGAGGACAACTATCCTTCAGATAGAGGAAAGGTACAACACTGGCCATGGAAGAAAGACTAGCTGCGGTTCTCGGCCACCATGCTCCCGCGCGACGTCAGCGGTTGCTGTTGGGTCCACCCACGATGCCGAGCCCCACAATCTGCAAGTGCGGGTGGGCGAACTAGATAGCAGCCAGCCATCCCGCCTTGGATACCGGCGATCCCGATCAACTCTAGGATAGAAGGATATAAAGACCCTGTGCAGATTTTTGGCATCATATCGTCTCATAAGCATCATATCAACATGGAAGAGCAAGTAGAACGCCTCGTAAACAAGGTCTGGGGTACATGATATCACACGCTAGAGTACGAGACACGCGTTGACCGGGTGGTAGACAAATATCAACAAGTTCCTGCGTCGAAGCGATTATTGATTGCAGTATCCGGCATTCCAGGGTCCGGTACGTCCATGTATACAACTTCCGTCCTCCAACCGGCTGACCACCACCAGGCAAAACAACACTAGCAGCCATAGTCTCGACCAAACTCAACGAGAAACATGCACAACAGTCGCCAGGGACTGCCAATAGTAATCCACTCGCGGCCTTTATACCCATGGATGGCTTCCACCTGTCACGCCAACAGCTCGATGCGATGCCAGATCCAGATAGCGCACATGCCAGGAGAGGCGCAGCATTTACTTTCGACGGCGACTCCTTCCATAGCCTGGTAAAGAAATTACGAGAACCCATATGCCCAGAGAGTTCCACTCTTTACGCACCCAGCTTCGACCATGCTCTCAAAGACCCGGTCGAGAACGACATTGCAATCTCACCATCCGTACGCATCGTCATCTTCGAGGGCAACTACTGCTCTTTGGATAAGGCGCCGTGGAATGAAGCAGCAAAGCTCATGGACGAACTCTGGTTTGTGGATGTAGACTTTGACGTTGCGCGGAAGAGACTGGTCCATCGTCACGTTCAGGCCGGCATCGCCAAGAACGAGGAAGAAGCACGGAAAAGGGCGGATGAAAACGATCTCGTAAATGGGCAAGAGATAGTAGATCGGAGGCTGGACGTACATGAGCTGATCAAGAGTAAAGAGGATCACGAGTGGGCGCCAGAACAGCAAGGTGTGGGTGATGGGGAGAGATAGGGGTGGTTGTAATCGCTCATAACCAGCTGCGCATCCTCACCGACTTTCCCCTTCGTCCACATCTTTACTGTTGTATTTACCAAATTGTCTCGCTCTCGATACATCTGCTGGCAGCCGTCGCATCTGCAACCTCAAGTAACAATAGTAACAATGGTCAAGCTCTTACATCGGCAATCAAGCACTTCCACCCTAGCGTTCGCCCCAACCGGCCTCCCTATTGCTAGCCCGTCCAACAAGTGATGTTTGGACCAGGTTTCGTATATAGTTTTCCCATTTTCTAGGCCAAGGTTCTGCGGGCATCGCAAAGAGATGCCATCAACTACACATGGCGTGAATTCTAGGTTCACTGGCAGGTTCGACGGCCTCCAAGATATCAACGTTCTTGATGTTTTTTTATTAGAACGGAGCGAGTTACTGTCCAAGGGCAGCTCTGATGGACAAGGGTAAGAAGCACCCGTGCTACGATTAGGATATCAGCACGGATTTTCTCGCGTTACGAAGGACAGGATTCCTGTTTCGATATAGAGGATGCAAGTAGGAACTATGACGTGGAAATAGAGCTTACCGATTACTGCTAGCCTAAAATCTTGGTCAAAGACCTTGAGGTATCGATATCGACGACGAACTTTACGAGCGGAAAGTGGAGTTTTCAATTGTCCCTGATTGCTCCAAACACTGGTCTCGTCAGGCGGTTAGTTTCTTCCAGTCTTGACTTCTCGCATCGCTGGTAGCGTGGAAGAGGTGAACGCGACATGTCTCGAAAATAAACTCATACCTTCTCTTAGCATTTTCTTTTTGCATTCAATTAACCATATCAGCAAGCTCCTATATATGGTGTGCTGTTGGACCATGCTGATGACCAAGGTAGTCTCGCGACGTTTGTGCTGTGCGAAGAAGTAGAGTAATGCCAAACTTGATTGTTCTAGGATATCAGATCCTCTTTGTTTCAAGGAGATCTTTCAATATGAAGACAAGGAACGTTAGTCGTGGGTTATACATACATGCGTTAGGGGAGGTAGGCACCAGCGATCACGTGGCCTAGCGCATCCTCCGGAAGGCATAAAGTCGTCACTTTGCAACGAAAGACGACGCTGAGTTTTTCAGTAATCATATTGCTACAATGTCTTCTACTCAAACACGCATACACGCCTATGGCCGTGAAAGATGGAGTTTGGCGGATTGCGGGATGAACCCGGATCAAGCTCCAGTCTCAGCAATTTGAACCGTCCTCTGTCAAGTTTACTACACAAGAAGTGAAGAACGTCCCTATGCTCGACAACTTCATAATCAAGGAAATGTTGGTCGTAAGGCGTTGTGGTGGTGCCGATACGAATGGTCAGCCACCATCAAAGGCTTTCAGGAACGCCGTATCCGACTCCGTAAATGACGATAGGTTCAGGCGGTTCGAAGGTGCATATAGATACATTTTGGGCACCGTCATCCAAAGGTTGCTCCAAACGAGTGCAAGGAAAGGGAAGCGCAAAAGTCTAGTGGCATGGGTGTGCCAGCTATGCCTTGACTGCGCCTCCCTGGGCCTGGGCCTCCTCAGAGTTCTCGTTGGTTTCGAAATCCGAAGCCGATGTCTCACGGTTCAGGCTGGTCTCGCGATGCAAAAAGGTGTGTTCCTTGACGGGGCTACCCGCCAATTCGCCCTGGCCGCTGATACTGCCGTTTCCATGGCCGTTGCCATTGCCGTTGCCGTTCTGTCCAGTCGGCGTGGGCGGGGCGATGTGTGGGATCTTCTCGGGGTTGGGGTGCTCGCGACCGACTTGGGTGACACCGACATCACCAGCTTTGCCGGCCTTGGAGAGGGCATAGTCGCCGCTGTCGAAGTACTTGCGCTCCTGCAGACGCTGTTAGCAAGATACCGCCAATGTCTCGCAGACTAAACATACCTTCAGCTTGTTCTGGAGCAGGTCCTTCTTGTTGGGGAGCTTGCCATAGAGACGGAAGAGTTTGGCCTCCTGCTCTGACATTTTCTACACCACCAGATTAGCTGCTGAACTTGCCAGGGGCGTGCAGGGATGACTATGACGTACGCTCACGTCGACCTTGTTCTGCTGGTGGGGGTTCATGTTGACGGTTGTAGAGGGCTGTGGTGTTGCGGATCGCAAGTGACGTTCTCTTGGTATCGAGTCTTTGTTGTGCGGTGAGCACGGAAAAGGGTCAAAAAAAGGTGCAATTCGTTTAAAAGCTGGTTGTCGTTGGCTCGCGCTGACCACTTTGGGCGAGTACCGTTACCCGTTATGTGACAGGGACAGGGTGGATAGATGTGAGTGATCCGGCGTGCAGCGCTGACGATTGGGTGCCGACAAAGCTCGGGCGTGTGTCGTTGCTGCTGCCTGACAACACAGCAACGTCGACGTGTTATGACTGTTTGGGCTTTGTGGTTCTGGTGTTGCTAGAACGACAATGTTTTGGTCCAAGTGGGAGAAGGAAGTGCCCCTCTATCTAGTCGACTATGCGATAAGCCTGGATCGCCCGAGGTTCCAACAGCTTGGGACGCTGCACAATGCGAATCAAGCAACAGAGCGAGAAATGGCGATGGCGAGGAGAGGAGAGGGGAGGAGAGGATGGAAGGCGTTTAATACAAGTCAAATGTGCAGAGGGGTGTGAGTGATGTAATAGACTCTAGCGCTGCTCTCCTCTCGAATTGCTTCGTTCGGGGAGAGGGTTGTCAACCAAGGAGGGGTAGAGGCAGAACATATGTAGGTCGACGACGAGTGGGCCGATTTACACAGTCACCAAGACGTGGCTTGCTTGACGAGTGAATTGGCTCGGCAGACGCAGGGCGCCAAGGCAAAGCAGCCGTCTCCGCGAAAAGTGTAATAACTCTTAGCCCTTGCGCGTGTTGGTCGGATGCACGCTGGATTGCCGTAGCCCTTACCAGACTCAGCACCCTCGCAACGTCACGCGTACACATCATTGGCACTCCCAACCCGCTTGATCGCCAGGGCTCATCTCGCAAAGGCTTGAAATGTTCCTTTTCTGTGCCATTGGCGTGTGTGCGCAACGGCGTCACATGGAACACAGCTCGTAGACTGCTTGGGCTGAAGCACGATGCACGTTTTTTTATTATCTTGCAACTACGAAAACATGATTCCCCCGCTTACCATGATGGATGGTTGCTTGAACGTGATGGGCTGCTCCAGCGCGCTAGCTCTAGACTTTATCAAACCCTGACGGTCAGCCATGCTCCCCACCACCACCTGCTCTGATTAGCGGGATACTACTGCAGAGCTTCAAGGTTTCCACCATCGATCCAGAATTCGGGAAGCAAGACACAGCGTCGAAGCTGAGCAATATCTTACAAAAGCCCCGCCCGTTGGCTCTTTCGCTTAGCTACTGCAGTAAAATCTCACGCCAAAAAAATACAGAAGACCGGAAACGCATCCCACCTCCAATCATAGTAAGAATGGCTGGCACCGGCAAGACCTTTGTGGTGGAACATCTGGACCCTGAGCTGGAGGAGTGGTCCTCTCTCGAGTATGCCAGTATCGCGTCCGAATCACATGCGTCTGGTGCACAGTTCCTGCTCTCTTCCGTACCAACGTCGTTGCAGTTGCCGGCAAACCTACAGGGCGCCAAGGGACTCAATGTCGAGACAAGAGGTATTGAAGAGATTTATGCCGATAGAAAAGACAAAGTGTGTCTGCTGGACCCTGCCGCATCCAAGGACTTGAGCCCAGAGGACGGCGAAACATTCGACATCTTCTTATTCGGTGGTATACTTGGTAAGCATCTGCGCTCATCCAGGCAAAGCTGTGCGATGAAAAGAGCTAATCATTGATCAGGAGACGACCCGCCAAGAGGTGCGTGATACTGCCAGCGTGGCTTGGAAGTTTTACAGTCGATTAACGTGTGCTCTCAGACCGTACTTCAGAGCTGCGCAAGAAAGGCTACCAAGGACGTCGCTTGGGACCCGTGCAGATGACGACCGACACAGCAGTACGTGTCACCAGGATTTGCGTGCAAGACAAGGGTACGTCGAACAGTTCGGGTGCTGGTGTAAGAGGCTGACGAGGCGCAGTACCCGTCGACAAGATTCCATACATCGATCATCCTGATCTCAAGATCAACAAGAACGAGAGCACGCAGATGCCGTTTCGCTATGTCAAGGAAGAAAACGGAGAGCCAATCATGCCCAAGGTGAGCAAGTTCAAGAGCGCAATGTTTGACGACACGGTGTTGACAGGAGGCATAGGGAATGCGTGAGCTGATCGTCAAAGACTCGGCCAAGAGCTTGAACGATCTCTTCTGAATACCAGTAACCAATATACTCCAAGTACCCCATCTTCGCGTACCAGCAGTATGGAAGATGAGCATGCGCCACTGTGGCACACAGTCATCAACGATGATTGACATGTACCGCTTCCGGGAATTCCAAAAAAGCATTTTGAGGATTAGAAAGGGGTCCGTGGTGTAGTACTAGATGAGACTCTAGCTCTCAGTCGGGATGTTGACCAGACGGACCGTTGGGACGCTATCATGCTCTAGAATGACTCTCATGTTGATGCAGCATGACGGCATGGGCAAGTTAGTGCTGGATGGTTAGTAGTCTGTAGTTTGTAAAGTTGTTGCCAGCCCGGCCAAACCTTAGGAAATACGATCAACTATTGCATGCGAGCATCGGCGGCTAAGAACGCGCGGACAAGATGGATGGCGTGCACTTTTGGCAATGTTGGAGCCCAAGGACGGAGCTGACACATGGTTGACGCATGAGTGAACGCTCAATCGTGTCAGATGCAGTGCGCGATGCGCGTTCTCGAGACGCGGACATGGCTGCAGCTGGAATGAGGCTTGTGCGCTGTGATTGGCCGTATAGCGAAGCTTGGACAAGACCCCCGAAGACGTACCTCAATAGCCATCTGGACAGTTCAGTAATGTCATTGCACTTTCTTTCATCCGTCTTGCATGTTCCAGGTCCAGGCTATCCACTGAAACTGTCATTCACTTTGTGGAACGTTCGCGTGTCTTACGTCTCACGATCATCTGTCCACAGGCCCCTGGTTCTGGATCCCAACTCGGACTCGTCAGCCGCCGCAGTAGCCACCTAACCTGTACCTTTGGAGTCTGAACTTCTCGCAACCTCAGCACCTATACCCTGCTCTGTGCCAGGCTGCGCAAACCCCCTATCTTTACTTTGCCTGCAATCGTTGCTCCTTCCACTTCTCGGGTTCCCATGATATAGCGACTGCGCACCGCATCCTCCGCGGCATCCATACTCCGACACGCGGCCTCACTATGGCCTCGTCACATTTTCCGCTGCGATGGCGGACGGCGCTCCTAGGCGGCCTCCTAGCGACAGTATCATGGCTTCCGAGCATAATGGCACAGGAGAAGACGCAGGCCGACTACTTCATACACGACCTGCCTGGTGCGCCAAAGCCGCTGCTGAAGATGCACGCAGGGTAAGCGCGATTCGGGGGAGATGTGTGCATGCACATGGCAGTACTAATTCCATCGCAACAGACACATCGAAGTCGATGCAGAACACAATGGCAACCTCTTCTTCTGGCATTACGAGAATCGCCACATTGCAGACCGACAACGGACAGTACTATGGCTGAACGGCGGCCCTGGCTGCTCCTCGATGGACGGTGCCATGATGGAAGTCGGCCCATACAGAGTGCGCGAAGGCGGCAATCTCGAATACAACAACGGCTCATGGGACGAGTTCGCAAACTTGCTCTTCGTGGATCAGCCCGTCGGAACTGGTTTCAGCTATGTCAACACCAACAGCTACCTCACTGAACTCGACCAGATGGCCGACCACATGATAATCTTTTTGGAAAAGTGGTTTGCGCTTTTCCCCGAGTACGAGAATGACGATGTGAGTGGCTTGACCAAGTGGCGACATGGGGATACTGATACGTAGTAGTTGTACATCGCTGGTGAATCGTACGCCGGTCAACATATTCCCTACATCGGTCGTGCTATCCTCAACCGAAACAAGCAGAATTCCTCCAAAGCGCCATGGGCGCTCCGGGGATTGATGATCGGAAATGGTTGGATTTCGCCTGTCGACCAGTATCTTGCTTACATACCCTTTGCCTACCAGAACGGTCTCATGCGGGCTGATACAGACATGGCAAGGCGTGTTGAGGAACAACAGAGGATTTGCGTGAAAAAGCTCGAGGCTGGTGGTATGAACACCGTCGACACAAGTGAGTGTGAGCAGATTATGGTTAGGATTTTGGAGGAGACCAAAGACAGGAACGCCGACCAGATGAGCCAGTGCGTTAACATGTACGATATCCGTCTTCGCGACGATTCGTCGTGTGGCATGAACTGGCCTCCGGATCTTACGCAGGTCACTCCCTACCTCCGCCGCCCCGATGTCGTTCAGGCACTCCACATCAACCCCGACAAGAAGACTGGCTGGCAAGAGTGCAACGGAGCCGTTTCCGGTCATTTCCGTGCCAAAAAGAGCGAGCCTGCCGTCAAGTTTCTGCCTGAAATCATTGAGCAGATTCCGGTCTTGCTTTTCTCTGGTGACAAGGACTTCATCTGCAATCACGTCGGCACAGAGGCTATGATTGGAAACATGCAGTGGAACGGTGGGAAGGGTTTTGAAGCCTCTCCTGGCGTGCAGAACGCTAAGCAAGATTGGATGTTCGAGGGGGAAGCTGCCGGAACATGGCAAGAGGCACGCAACCTCACATATGTCGTCTTCTACAACTCCAGTCACATGGTCCCTTTTGACTACCCAAGGCGCACCCGGGATATGCTTGATCGCTTCATGGGTGTCAACATTGAGGCGATTGGCGGTGCTCCTGCCGACAGCCTTATCGACGGCGAAAAGGGTCCGCTGACCAGCGTCGGTGACCACCCCAACTCGACTCAAGCAGAAGAAGACAAGACCAAGGAGCTCAAGGCGGCAGAATGGAAGGCCTACACTCGGTCTGGCCAGGTCGCACTGGTCGTTGTTGTCATTGCTGCCTGCTTTTGTGGCTTCTTGTGGTGGCGCAGTAGGCGCGCTGCAAGCAGCGAATACAAGGGCACTGACAATGATGAAGGACGGGAGTCTCTCCTTACTGGCATGGGCCTTGACAACTTCAGGAGAAGAGAACGCAGGCAGGATCTCGAGGCTGCCGACTTTGACGAACGGGAGCTCGATGATCTCGATGATGCGCCCAAGAAGCCAGGAAATGGTTATGCGCGCGCAAATTCGGAGAAGACGCGAGAGCTGCACAATGACTCTACGTTTTCTTTGGGCGTTGACAGCGACGATGAGGAGGCTAGCTCGAGTGATCGAGCCAGGAGAAAGGAAGCATCGGATTAGTTTGGGAAGTTAGTAACGGCGCTTCCCTTCTTCTTTTCTTGGGAGGAATCGCAATCATATAGCATTGCAGGCGTATTTGGGGCCTCGAAAACAAATATTCTCGTCTCGCCAGATTATGCTAGGTTTCGTTGTTTATGTGTATGAGCATTCAGAGGTTACCTATCTGAATCGCATGAACGTACAGTATGAGCGTACGCAATAACCAATGCTCTACTGTTCGTATCTGCTTGACGTGCATCTCAACCCATCAAACAGTGCCCTGAGTTGAGAGTTGCTGAAATGGCAATAGATGGTGCAGGCGGGTCGGTGCTGCCTGGCGAGCACGTGAGTGCGGGACTAGCGTGACCGCGTTCCTGCTGTCCCAAGGCGCGTCATCTTCAGCCATCCAGGCCTCAACTTCAGCAAAGCGGCGACCCATGCCCAACACAGCATAACGACGACAATGCCTGCGTACGTATAGTGTCTTCACGCGCTTTTCTCTCACGCTTTTTGCAGACATCCATAATGTTGACTGACGTTTATACAGGCCAGGCGACCAATACAGCGGCGGCAACGTCAAGAACCCATTCGAAGAACGCGTCGTAAATGGCTTCACTGCAACGGAAATCGCGACACTACAGAGCAGACTAAACAAGCAACTGGGTCCCGAGTACATATCACAACGACCAGGTAATGGCGGCGGCAAAGTGGCGTACTTGGAGGGCAACAAGGCGATAGCGCTGGCGAACGAAGTGTTTGGGTTCAATGGGTGGTCAAGCTCGCTGGGGCAAGTACAGATCGATTACGTATGTGTTCACCTCACTAGTCAACAAACACGCGCTCACAGCGCCAGGTCGACGAGCATCAAAACGGCAAGGTCAGCTTGGGTCTCTCAATAGTGGTGAGAATCACACTCAAGGATGGTACATATCACGAGGTAAAGACGTCGCTCCCTCAATCTCACTCTCGCTCATGGCCCGTCAGGACATTGGCTACGGCTCGATAGAGAACGGCAAGGGCAAGGCCGCATCATTTGAGAAGGCTAAGAAAGAGGCGGCGACAGATGGCTTGAAACGTTCATTACGCACGTTTGGCAACGTACTCGGCAACTGCTTGTACGACAAAGAATATCTCAAAAAGGTTCAGTCCATGAAGGTCAAGCCTATCAAGTTCCAGGAGGACAGCCTCTACCGACACGTCGACTTCAAACCACCACCTCAGCCTGGAGAACAAGCCGTAGTCAAACAGGAACCGCAGAAGACACCGTCCCGACCCCATCAGATCCTCCGTACACGCACAGATCACCTGAACAACGAGTCTTTTGGCGCCGACTTTGACGATGATGCTGACGAAAACTTATTCGATGGAGTCGACGTAACAGAGGGCCGCGACGACGAGTTTTCGATGTCAGAGTCATTATCAGCCCCAGAGCCCACAGTGCCACGCGCTGTTGAGTCTGCGAAACCAAACGGTGTACCGTCTGCCCGCACATCACCGGTCCGGAATACAGGGCCTCCTCGTCAGCCCAACGGTGGGCCACCACAAGCCGGGCGTGGACAACCTAGTATGCAACAGCAGCAACCGAATCAAGCACCCGGAAGACCCCTTGTGCGGAATGGACGGCAGCCACAGACCCCGATTCAACAACAGCCTCGACCTGTGCAGAATGGCGGTCGCATGGCCCCACCAGCAATGGAGAACGGGGCTGCTTCACGACCCATAGGACAACAGCCACAAAATCAACAACCCGCTGCCCACAATCAACCTCTCCGACCTACACCACCACAAGCACATCAGCCACCAAATCAAGCACGTCCAGGACCCCAGGCCTCGGAAACGACTACACCCGCTGTAAATGCACCTCCTCCCAATCACCGACCTCCCGTAGGCTTCGTGACCTCTCGTGCTGCGGAACTTCTCCAAGCATCAGATGCGAGTTTGCTGACCAATCTTCCATCTTTCAATCCCAATGCTGATTCACCCATACCCAAAGAGAAACGCACACCCGGTGTCGACCACGCCCGCAGCATTCCCATTAAGCGTGACGCAGTCGGTGCGCCTCCTGCACCTCAGCCACCTCCTCAACGACCAGGCGTTACATCAACTGGCTCCTTCAATCGTCCCAACGTTGTGAACCCACACCTCGACGCGAACCGCCGTATTGGCATGCCTGGTGCGCCAAACTACGCCATGAGTCCTAGTGCGAACCGTGGTGCGTACAAGCCGCCTACAATGAATGGCGCTGGTCCCGGAGGTATCAAAAGGGAAAGGGCAGCGCTACAGGATGTTAGTAATGTGGGTGGTAATGGGGTTGCGGGTATAGAAGGTCCAGATGCCAAGAAGCAGAGAGTCGATGCGCCGCCGGGTGCTGAGAATACTGGTGTTGCTAGTACATGAGTTATGCAACCGACCGCTTTTTCACTGTCCATTCGACTGGCTCTTTTACTTTGGTCTTGGCAAACGGGGCGTTTTCTTGATGGTGCGGAATCGGTGTTTGGGCGTTATGAAAAGAGCGATGAGAGAGAACTCCTTTGGCGGGAATATGTCTTTGATGGTCAATATTTATTGGAGGGCAACGAGCGGTTGCCATGTTTCACAATCAATTCGATATCTTTACGGTGATGGTCGCTCTAGTAGTAGAAGAAGACGAAGCAATCGCGATATTGATGCCAAAGACTGCAATCATTGTACTTGTCGTCCGTCAAGGAAAAGGACACCCTTGTGGGGTGCTATGCTGACATGTCTCCCAAATTTGATAGAAGCATACGTATCTTTCAGTTTCCGATTTGGTTCCTTTGGTTCCTATGGGCAAAACTATATTCTACTGGATAATATCTGCAGGCCTTGGCACACGCAATAGTCGTTCAAATGTCATCTTCGTTAAAAGGAGCTTGCTACTTGTCGCTCTGTCGCATACAAATAGGTAGTAGTCTTGCGAGAGACCACACTCTACGCTACAGCAGCCGTCTCCTCATATTCACACACTCGTTCCTGCTCCTAGGAATGCATGGCTGCTTTGATGCCCTTGGCTGTTGAAGACAAAAATTGCATATTGTTCAACCTGCTGCTTCACGGTAGAAGCTGATCGAGTTGTTTCCTCCAGCTAGCGCGAACATCTCACTCTTCATAGGAGACTTTGGCAGCCACTTTGCGCTCCAGAGGGGTTTGTCGCCGTGAGAGTGTGTGGCAACGCATGAGCGTGTTTCTATGCGCCATACCTTTGCTTTTGAGTCGTGGGATCTTGATGACACATTAGTACGATTCCTGGCTAAAAGTGCATTCGACGCTCACCCTGATAGCAGATATTCGCCCGTGTCACTCCAGTCCAGACTGAGTACCCAGCCTCCATGTCCAGTGAAGTTTGCGACTTGCTCGCCTGATGTGACGTCGTAGAGTGCAATGATTCGAGCGTCGCCTCCTGCGGCTAGGAGCTTTGATGCTGGAGAGAAGGCTACGCTGCGGACTGGATGTACGAGACCTGCGAGGGAGTGTGCGAGACGGCCGGTTTCGTTGTTGAAGACGTATATCGATCCGTTCTCGTGGCCAGACGCTGTGAAAGTGCCGTTACGACTCTGAGATGTGGCGTTAGCATTGTTCGTGACCGACAGAGGTAGGAAGAGGGTGGTGAAGCTTACCAGGTCTACGCACAGTCCAAAGCTGCCTTTTGTCTCATACTCGCGTATCCTGGGCATACCCTCTTCTTTGTTCAGGCTCCAGACGTTGATCTTGCCATTGATGCTGGTGCTCGCCAAGTATTGACCGTCTGCACTAAGCGCAATCGCCCATATCTCACCCGGCTTGTTCTGGTCTGCGGACATTGTCAGCTCCGTCTGGGTCATTACAATAACACTTCCTGCCATCTCAAAGAAAGCATGAGGCGTACCCACCAACAATCTCTCCGTCCTCGCTCCAGACGCCCTCCTCGTCCTGACTCCATATTTTGACCTTGCCCTCGAAGCCTGCGCTTGCAGCCCGTCGTGCCTTTTCTTCCCGTGCGGTTACGAGGTGGTGTATACCGAGTGGATGCGCCTTGTCGAGTGTTTGTATCACCGGGAACTCTGCCTGTGTGGTGTCGTAGACATGAATGCTACTTGAGCCGGAGGCTGAGAGCAGTTGTGTGCTAGTCGGTGCTACGGCGAAGACATCGCTCGCCTTGGAATGCGCAGTGTCGACAGTGTGGAGGGTGAGGTATTGTTTCGACTACAGATTGTTAGCATGATGTATATAATGCACAGAAGGAAGCATACCATGGCGGCGAATTTGCAAATTCAAGGTCCTGTTTCTATCGCCTGACCATCGTAACATGAGGGGGGTTTGAAAGTGGAAAGCTAAATCTCAGCTCGATGAGGTCAGTACCACCAACACGAAAACGCGATGTCACCAGGTCCCGCCGCCATCCCACTGGCAGCCCCACCAAACACCAAAGGGACCCTTAGCTTCACCGCCAATCACACCCCGCAGCGTCCGGCAGCTCCAAATTCACGAGGCATGCCACTGACTTTATCGCGAATCACCAGAAGTTTGTTGAAAGAGTCACGAAGCATCAACCTGCAGATTCCGACTCATCTACGCCTGAGTCACCCCTCGCTGCCTACCCTCGATCCAAAAAACACCTACAACACATACTCCTTCCGCACCTTCACCCACCACAACTCTACCATGGCACCCCTCGACTCCATCCCCATCTCTAGAGACGCCCTTGCCGCCAATCAACCCATCGTAATCTCTGGTCCCTCCGGCGCCGGTAAATCCACTATCCTCAAGCGCCTCTTCGACGAATTCCCCGGCAAATTCGGCTTCAGCATATCGCACACGACACGCGGACCCAGGGGAACTGAGCAAGATGGCAAAGAATACTACTTTGTGACCAAGGAAGAGTTTCTGGAGTTGGTGGAGAAGAAGGGATTTGTGGAGCATGCGCAGTTTGGAGGAAATCACTATGGTACAAGTATTAGGGCTGTGAATGATATCGCGGAGAGGGGCCAGGTTTGTATCTTGGATATTGAGATGGAGGTATGCCGTTCTTCTGGTTACCCTGTGCGATGTGCATGTGGACTGACATCTGCTGGTGTAGGGCGTGAAGCAAGTCGCGAACCACCCTACATTCCCTCGCCCACGGTTCCTCTTCTTGCAACCACCGTCTATGGAGATTCTGGAGGAGCGATTGAGGAGTCGGGCAACGGACAAGGAGGACGCTATCTTGAAGAGGCTCAATCAGGCAAAGGTTGAGATGGAGTTCGCGCATAGTGGGCAAGCACCGCATGACAAGATTGTGATCAACGACGACTTGGACAAGGCATACAAGGAGGTCAAGGAATTTGTCGTTGGCAGTGAGGCTTAAGGGGCGAAGAGTGTTGATGATACCACATGAAACGAATTGAGAATACCACAAACGCTAGGTGAATGTTATAGATGTTCCTGATTATTGAAAACTATCTAAGCCAAAAGGTTCATCAGATACCGTCGTAGAAAATTCAGCAAAGGCCGTCCTACCACTTTGGGATTCAGACAGCCTCAGAGCTTGACTCTATTTCCATGTGTCTCATCATATGAACCGTATATGGCTAGATGAATCTGGCTTGTTCGACCAAGCACGTGGTAGCCCATCATCTCCGACCCTTGCCAGAGAGCGTCTACCCTCAGATCCGAAAAGTGTTTTTTTGGGAATGAACGTTCCTCGCCTCAAGAATAAGCCCCATTGAGTTACCATCCATGACACGTGGTCAGACACCTTGTTTTACCAAAGTGCAGGAAGGCAATCGCATAACCATAAACTGGACGAGAAGACCCTCCATACCTGGCGCTTCCCGATGTCTCCCTCCTCCTCCAAGTTTTACCAGCCTCTCCTCAGCAGGTGAGCAAGGTAGCCAACGGACTCATATCATCATCCAGGTGCCAGCCCCTCCACCCACAGCCTCCGGACAGCCGACGAAAAGGAGTGCAAACGGGTAAAGAGACGCGGAAAGAGTCGTAGGCGGTAGTGGAAGCCGCGGCTTCTATGGCGGTTCGTTGCTGAAAGTGCGATCGCGAAGATCGTTGTCCGGGGACTTTCTCCCAAAGCGCGAGAAGAGACACCTCGAAAGGCGCTCTGTGCGTGTGCTTCGTTGCGATTCTTTGAGCGAGGAACGTTGGAAGGAGAAAGCAAGTTGATTGACGGAAACTTTTTTAGATGGGGCGGAGACCGGGGGATCGTATGCCCGACTAGGCAGGCTAGGCGGAAGCGGACTGGTGCCTGCAAGGGTGCCTGGGAAGCTTCGTGCATCGGCTCTTTCTTTGCTGAGCGCGTCGTCGGTGAAGAACATAAAGTCGATCCCGTCTCTCTTGCGCGCAACCTGTCACTCACTGCCGCCAGCTTGGAAACACCTCCCCACGACTAGAACGTTCCCCAACAAGCGCGTACAAGCACTTTACGCTCTTCAACCCGAGACAACAACACCGCTAGCTCGCGCAAAGCTTCGCAACTACCAACACCCACGATTTCTACGCGCCCAATCCACGGGACATAATCACAAGAGATGGCTCTCTTCGGTCAAGCGGCAGCCCCCGCCGCAAGCTCTACTACAGGCGACACCAGCAAGGACGTCGAGGTACCCGCCGGCCAAGTACCCAGCGACAGCATATCTGACCTACAATTCTCGCCGACAAACGATTTCCTCGCAGTGGGAAGCTGGGACAAGAAGGTCTACATCTACGAAGTCAACAACAATGGTGCGCAAGGAAAGTGGATGTTCGAATGCCCTGGTCATGTTCTCGGTCTAGGTTGGTCAAAGGTACGTTTATTACGGCGATGGGAATATGATGGCTGAATGCTAACAAGAATTAGGATGGCACCCGTATAGCAGCCGGCGACTCAACAGGCATGCTCAACATCGTCGACTTCCGCACTGCCCCTGCCAGCGGTACCGTTCCTGCGCAACAAGCAAAAGCCCACGAGAACGGCATCAAGTGCGTCCGCTGGTTCCAGACTGGCGGCAAAGACTATGTCGCGACCGGTTCCTGGGACAAGACCGTCAAGTTCTGGGACCTCCAGGGTGCTGAACCAGTCGGTACATTGACGTGTCAGGAGCGCGTCTACAGCATGGACATCAAGGACCAACTGCTAGTCATCGCAACCGCCGAGCGCCACATCCACATGGTGAACCTCTCAAACCCCACAACCATCTACAAGACCATCACCAGCCCTCTCAAGTGGCAGACAAGGGTCGTGAGCTGCTTCTCAGATGCGACTGGTTTTGCCGTCGGCTCCATCGAAGGACGATGCGCCATTCAATACGTCGAAGAGAAGGACACCAGGTAAGCATTTCTTCTTACACGTCCGACTGCACAACATCTAACGCGTCTCTAGTCTCAATTTCTCTTTCAAGTGCCATCGCCAACAAGACCCTGCCAACCGCGACATCGCCAAGGTCCACTCAGTAAACGCCATATCCTTCCACCCACAACACGGCACCTTCTCCACCGCAGGCTCCGACGGTACTTTCCATTTCTGGGACAAGGACGCCAAGCATCGTCTCAAGGGCTACCCCGAGGTCGGTGGCAGCATCGTCGCAACGGGCTTCAGCAAGGACGGTAATATCTTTGCCTACGCTGTCAGTTACGACTGGAGCAAGGGTTTCGGTGGCAACACCCAAAACTACCCGATCAAGATTAAACTTCACCCCATTCTAGGGGATGAGTGCAAGCCGAGACCGGGAAGCAAGAAGAGGTAATCTCTGATACATTGGGGATCTCTCTTTCTTCTTGGTATGTTGGCATTTTTTGCTGACAATGATGTCTGAAAGCTCGACTGCAACGATAGTGCGCTGGGAAGCGGACCAGTAGAAGGCACAGAGCGCAAGAGAAACAGTCATATGCTTGACGTATCTATAGCACTCGACGGAGCTATGCCCTACATCTCACGCCCATGACGCTGTTCTCGATTGAAAGATATCATGGTGTTTGTTGTTTCTTGGTTTCCTGCATTAGCGTTCAAGGGGACTGGCGTATTTGGAGATATAGTACCACGAGCTATTCAGGCTCCTCCGTAGGATAGCGAGGAAAATGAAGTCTCATTACTGTATATTTGGTCATGTCACGGGATAATGTTCTTTGTATTCCTCTCTTTTACCTCGATCTTCCGCAAGCGATCAAGCTAGCCATCACAAGACAACGACCGATTGGTATTCTCCTGAGCATTTAATCCAAAGAGCTCAGAAGGATCTGCCAGTGACAATTGTTAAGAGAAAGCAACAAACTGATCACACTGGTAAGTTCTCAAGTTTGCGAGTAGGAACAAGAGTCTCTGACAAGTGCCTGTTGATCACACTAAATGTCTGACAGCAAACCGCTCCCTTCCTAGATACATAAACTCCCTATTCTTCTCTCCCATCGTCTTCTCATCGAGCAGGCAACTGACCACAGCCCACTCCCCCGCCCATCCCCTTCAACTCCACCATTTTGACTTCTTATGTTCATGCTAACAATCTCATAGTCGTGACTTCAAGGGGGCTGCAAGACCCAACCCATCCACCCACCACGACAAGTATCCGTTCGATGAAGAACATAGTGCAACGAGAGTACGCTACTTCCAAGCGAAACCCTGTCTACCATTTTAGGCATCAACGTCATGTGGAAGACACAAAGACACCAACAATTTCCAACTTACTCAAATTTCTTCCACTACCCCTTTAGTCAGACCTCCGGCCCTTCGACCCATCCGCTTTCGCGCGGAGACCTGGCAGTTTGTCCTTGCGATTCAGTACAAAGTCAGCTAGGACAGACGTGCACCCACATGAACAAGTAGACTTTGACCTAGCCCTCTGAGTGGGGAATTTGTTGCTGTCAGATGTGTTTGTGTGGTATCTTTTCTTTTTGTTTGTTTTGCGTTTTCATGTCCCATGGACGCTTTTCGGCTCTTCATGTCTAGTTGTACTGGAATTTGTATCGCGAGGTAAGTCGTTTTTTCATCTCTTTTGGGGATGGTGAGGTGAGTGGGTAGGTCTTACATCAACGTTCCATGGCTTTGTTTAGGTTGGAGGGGAAAGTAACGTTCGGCTAAGGTATGTTTCCCGACATTGACATTGTTGAATGGTAACAGTGAACAGATATACGTAAACGATATATTTGGATAGTAAAAGCTGAGATGGGCCAATGCAAGGTAAGGTGTGCGACGGAGACGATAGGGCTGGTAGCTCGCAGGATGTTTGATAGAGGGAAACTGGAAATGCAATGCTCCTTGTAATCAATCGACCCCTCTGGCTCCTAGTTGAGTTTATTTTGTCTCTTCGGAAGGGCTTTACACACTAGATCTGGTCTGAGGGCGAATGCTGGATTGATCGAACTGTGGTAGCGCCCTTTATCCTCCGAATGCGGATGTTGCGATGGAGTCGCAACCACAGTACACATATTTATGATCTAATATCAAAACCTATACTTGCCTTGTAGTCTTTACCATCTCGTCATTCCTTCCGTCTTCGCAATCCGCTCGCAACCCTCCAATCACCTCTTCCCATCAAGTTCTCAGGAAATTCACAACGATGCAGCTCCGCAAAATTCCCTACTCCCTTGTCGCAGCCGACGCCGCCACCATAGCAGCCCTCCAAGATTCCTCTAATCCATTCTCGCGCTCCCAACGCTTCAACACCGCGCACCACCACCTCGACGAAATCACGCCTGTCGTCCCCTCAAACGCGCACTTCACCCATGAAACCCCACCCTGGACGCCATGCAGCTACACACTCTGGCACCCGCTCATCGCCAAAGCCCAAAGCCTCACCGAGTACCATGAGATTCTCCTCCCGATTTTCCTGTACGAAGACCTCCTGCGCTGCCACAGCGCATGGGTAGCGACAAACCGTCTCCACCCTTCTTTCCTCAATGAAGTCATTGAAACACTGCACTGTACGAAATCTGGGAAGAAACTAGCGACAATGCTAGATGGAGAGAGAAAACAGTTCATTCGCCTCGATCAGATATGGCCGAAAGATTCTCCTTTGGGCGGGCAAGTTGCCTAGCTCGACTGTCGAAGAGGTGATTACGAGGATCTGTAGCAGTATGCGCGCGTACGGATGTCTGATGCGTGAATTCGGGGATGTGGACAAAGAGGATAGGGCGATGCGAATCAAGCTTGTGCTGAATCCCTGGGATGAGAATAGGATGGGGTTGCTGTTGAAATATAGTTTCAGCTTTGATGTTGCGTTACAGAGGGATGGGAGCGTGCAGTTGGTGGAGATTAACCCCTTCGGTGCGCTATCAGGATGTGGAGCTTGTCTTTTCAACTGGGGGTTGGACGGGAGGGTAGTGTATGGACTGGAAGAGCCACAGTTCGCTGTCACAGCAGAGGAGGGAAACCAGGATAGATGGCTGTGTATGTATTCGTGCAATGTGAATAATGCACTGTGTACAGGATATCCAAGCTACGTTCATTTGGTGATGATTCCCAATGCTCTAGGTATTGCCGAGCCGCCATTGGATTTTGCGTGCACGACATGTTGGTTTGCAGATATAGTGATCTGAAGTATTCTGCACATACCAAGTGAGGATAAGTCGCAGTCGTGCATCTAGATCAAAGGTAGCCGCGTGGATGTTAACCACTTCAGTACTTTGGTTCGAGCGAAGTTGCATTTTAAACGAGTCAATTAATACGCTGTATGAACTTTCACGTCTTTGAGCTGTCTGCAGGCGACATTCCGGCCTCAGCCCGTACAGCCCCCGTGCTTTTCAGTCTCGCATGCCTCCGTGTCTCATCGGTTCTAAGAAGCTCTCCAAGCGCCTTGAAGTTAATCGGCTTCGTCATGAAATGATCAATCCCAGAACTCCACGCTTCTAGCTTAGCACTTGACGATGCTAAGCCAGTAAGTGCGACGATAGAACACCTTGGAATGTTGTTGTTGCGTTCATATTCACGAATGGCACGTGTAGCGCTCATTCCATCCATGACCGGCATCGACATATCCATCAATATGACATCAAATTTGCGCGGTCCTTCCTTGTACTTGTCTAAAGCTTCTTGTCCATTCGACGCCTCTTCGAACTGAAGACCGTTTTTCTTCATGAATGCGATGAGGAGCCTGCGATTCAACAGGTTGTCGTCGACGATGAGCGTGTGTGATATAACGGGGTCCTCTTCGTGAGGCGATGTAACTGAGGGCTGCGCAGTGGTGGATCCAGCCGTAGAAGAGGTCATTGGCCCAGATGTCCCTAGATGGAGAGACTCAATGGTACTGTGCATTGAGTTCATTGGCGAGGAGGGACGCGTCTGCTGTTGGGTCTCTTGCGACATAGATTGCGGTGGTGGGTTAGCTGGACCGGTTGACTCTAGGTTTTCAGCTGGATGATCGTAACGATCCAGGCATCGGTTGAGGACATATGCCAATTTGTAGGGTCCACAAGGTTGAGTAACAATCTCTACGACAGACTCCCGATTTGTCACACGGGCATCGGAACGGAGGGTCGCAGCTTCGAGTGCATCCATTCCCACGAAGATAGTTACGGGGGCACGTTGGCCATGGACTCTCCATTTCCGAATCTTAGCGAGATAGTCAAAAGACAATTCAGGGCAAATGACGACGTCGGCATGATGACCTTCCCATTGGGTTGTCTTTACAACCTCCATCTTCAGATGTGTCTCCAGGGTATATACCAGTGCATTGGTGAAACGTAAAAGGCCTTCGTCCGTTTTTGAGACTTTGGTGTTTTCGCTTGGTCCCGCTATCTTCTTGCGAAGGATGCATATTCTCCGATCTCTTAATCTTGGTAAATAAGACAGATACTGCGCTCTCTCGGTTGTCAATGCACCAGGAACTTCGGGCTTGGTAAGAGCGAGTTTGACGATGAGTTTGGTGCCAACTTGAGGATCACTGCTGACCTCAACCTTGCCACCGTTCGTGTCGATGATTTGGCGGACCTAAAATTTGGTGTACAATGTCAGTGTAGGTCTCACATCAAGTTCTTGCATCGGTGTTCTTACTATGCTCAGACCTAAGCCTGTGCCCGGCGCGTGAGAATTTTCCTGGGAAAATGGCTGGAAGATCCGTTTTGCAAGAAAATCGGGGCTCATACCTGAGCCAGTGTCCGTGATAGTGAGTGTGATTGCAGTAGGGGCATCGGTGTTGTCTGCTAGGCTGCTAGAACGTAAAGAAACATGAATATATCCTGTTTCTGTATACTTCACGGCGTTGCCAAATAAATTCATCACTATTCTCCTCCACGACCCAATTGGAAATGAGAAGACCCAGTCATCATCGTAAGCCAGATCGAGAACGACGAAACGTGCCTTGCGTTGCGGAAATGACATTGCGTATTCATCCGTAGGCGATAGAGGTGCTTCCATGAGTTTTGAGGTGACTGGGATGTACGAAGATCCGGAAAAGACAGCTTCGACAACTTCTTCGGCTGCGATGCTAAGATCAAATGCGGGATCTCTTCTTCTCCGATTTTTTAATGGCTTGGAGGATAGTCGTATCGTATTGGCATTTTTCAGTCTCTTGGAAGAAACGTTCTTCTTGGCCTCGCTGATCTTAGCATAGTCCATGACGTGGTTGATTGTATCGAGAAGAGTTGTGCCGCAAGCGTGCAAAGAGTTCATCATGCTAGTCTGGAATGAATCGAGCGGCGTATCTTTGATAAACTCAAGTGTACCCAGAATGCCGTGCAGGGGTGAACGTAACTCATGTGAGATGGACGCGACGAACGTCGTCTTGGCCTGTAGCAACCCTTTAGTTTTTGCCATTTCCTCGCATCCTCACTGCTCACCTGGTTTGTAGCCACAGCATCTAATCTTGACAGTTCCCTCATGATTGAATGACTGAAGATCTTGAAGTATGTCAAATCCACCGAAGCGGACAGTAACCGATATGAATCATTGCTCCAGCATAAACAACCGGCGAACCATCGGGCCCTTTCGAAATCCCAAAATGGAACAAAAGCGACACTGCGTGCTTTGGGAAACATCTTCTGGATAGCAGTCGACCCTCGCTGTGGCCGACCGTCGGTCTTGCGCCTCGATGGTGTGGTAGGTGACAGGTTTTCAGTGATGTTAGGGCTCGATGATGATTCCTCAGTTGAAGACAAAGAGTAACCTTCGGCGCTGAATGTGAATATTTTCCCATGTGGGTATTCGTGGAACAAGCGTGAGAGGTCTGGTTCTAACAATGTCCCATACTCGGGGCTATCTTTGTCGCTTGGAGTTGCCACTCCAAGCAGTTGACACATCTTGGAACTAGACGAGGAAGCGCCGCGTGGATTTTCTTCATTACTGATCGAGCTTGCATCATCGCTGGAAGATCTGGATTGGTACGATTCAGATGGAGGCTCGGTACCACTTCCTGAGGCGTTGTTGGCACGGCGTTGTCCACCATTCGCCGCAACACTAGCATCAAGAATGAGCACTCCGTCCAAATCGCTCGAGCCCATCATTACGTTCGCAGCACGAGAGAACATGGACTTTGAGTCAGTGGGTAAGATGGAGTCCTCTAAGTTTGGTGTATCAGTCATTGTATACGGTACACGCGGTTTGGATGGGAATGCTGCTTACGAAGCGTGCGAATTGATCGGTGTCGAGCGGATTTGGCACGAGTTGTCCTTGACATCGCTGATGGTGGACGACTAGGAGCAGTCTGGCTTGGCTCTGCTACTTCCCTCACCTTTTTCGCCTCGTCTGTAGATGCCATCTCCTTGTCTGTTGTAGAAGATAGATCTGATGATGTTTGAGAAGGTACCGACGAATCGTGCCGAGCTTCTCTCTCGAAAGGTACTAGGGCAGATGCGCCTTCAACAAAAGAGACAAGGCCGCGTGTAAACCTCTCTCCTCGGCTGTACTGGTCTCTGATCGTATATGTGTTCAGGTAGTTGACAACCGTCGAACCCAGGTCCTTGAGCAAGTCAAGCTGCTCTTTGGACAGACCATCTCGGGCCTTGTTGTCGAAGATGCAAAGTGTTCCGATTATTGCGCCATTTGGAGACAACAGTGCAACGCTGGCATAAAAGCGCATATCAGGATTGCTTTGGACATCCCCTCGAAAGCACGAAGCCCGATCGGTAGTGAGATCATTGATGACAAAGACTGGCTCCTCGTTCGGATCCAATTCCAAGACCTTTTCGCATATTCCCCAGCTCCGGGGAATGCTTGCATTCCCAAGCCAGAGTGTGTGCGAAGCGTCACCCGGGGCTTCTGGTCGCAATGGCGAGTCACACGTTGCCTCGGCAAGTATGTGTTGGCGTTCATCGTCAAGGAGTGATACCATGGACCGTTGTGCTCCCATCCGCAGGGCGGTAAGTTGACACAAGGCTGTCAGAGTCGAATCTGGGGATAGTCGAGGTACATGACTTTCCAGATTGCCGACATGTGGGATATTGCGAAAAGCTGCGCTGTAAAGGAGCAGTACGTCCCGTTCTCTCCTCATCCCATGGCGGTCCGTCTTGGTTTTCCTGTGGCTGTCCGGTTGTTGACTCATGATGCGCAGTACAGGGAACTAGGCCATAAAAGGTCGTGGGCGTCTGGGAGCTGCCTCAGACTCCATACTCTGCCATCAGAAGCGTGATGGAAGAACGGCAACTGTTTGCATCTACCGCACATCAAGACTTCGTGGGGTGCGGAGTGAAAGTTTGCCTATCGCCACACGAGGCGAACCGACTCGACACAAGCGGCAATCGATCTGGCGGGTCGACACGACGCTAGTGTAGTTTTCGCTACCTAGGCGGTGCCAGGCTAATGCAGCTGCGGTATCTTCTCACTGGCCAGGTGCTGTGCTCCACCATTCCATGGCATCTGGAATCGTCCTAGGGCATCTAGAAGTGCGTATGGGCCTTTTATAATCCCGGTGCACGAAGTGCATTCCACTGAAGGTCGCAAAAGATCTAGGGTCTGGTCTAGAGCTGTTTGGCTGCAAGTGTGGCGAACATGCAGCATGCTAGCTGGATCTGCTTAGGTAATGATGCAATTTGCGAAACCATACCGCCAGGGGCGGTGACAATTCGTGCGCGCTCAAGACATAGCAAATATATGACGCAAGCGCGCACGAATCACTGCCACCCCCGGTGCTACGATCTTGAGATTGGAGTGGGATGCTGAACTCTGAAAACAAGACTACGGCATGACGTCACGACACTAGCGCCTCGGCACTGCTGCCCGCGGAGCAGCCGGCCTCGGCTGTCTTCCAAATACGACTCGTAGTATCAACACCACTGCTTGGGGTAGAATCCACAACTCCAGCATCCCTTACTCGGAGAATGATAAAAAGCCAGGACTGAGATATTCAAGACAAAGTGATGTAGTTGTCGCAACTGCAAAATACCCCGCAATCCCCACAGACCAAGAGAATGCACGTCCCTAGCGACGCGAGAAATCTGGTCTGGCGCTGACATCTCCAAACGACAATTGAATCCGGGTCACCGAGATGGAAGATTTGCGGCTCGCTGCCGAGGCCACAACGAGATAACAAATTTGGCAACGTTCCTCGCAGCTTGCTGACGATGTCACTATAGAAAGGCTGTTCAATTTCATTCCATGTAATGCCCCGGAGTCGCCAGGATTGATGGAAGCCAACATTGTCACTCCCGCAACAGATGACATGGCAAAGGTGAAGTAAGACGTAGAAAGATAGATACCAAGCTTGTTGAAAGCGAGAACCCTACTCAGTCTACTTCGGGCAAGGATGTCAAGTCTTTTGCTAATTTCTTCGCCATTGATGTTCTCACCAGCTTCCAACAAGGACTTGATCAAGTTCCCCAGACCTCAGAAACCAGTGATGAGTGTAACTCATCCTACCTGATCCTGCAGGAGTTGTGTCATTGCGGGTAGTTTCTGGGCGTTGAACAATATGTTTCTAGGCTTTTGACCGATTGTTCTAGTGTTTGAGCGGGTATTGAAGCATCCATAATGCGAGCGAAGCCGAAACATCGTGCTGTGCGTGACGGGATCAATACCGGAGCAGACCTCGGGGCCCTGTCTGACTTGATGAGGAAGCACGTGACATATCGATACGCACCTACCATCGCGCGAGCGCGCCTTCCGTGCATTTCGCGCCTGCATCATCGCTCTCCCTCCCAACCCCATCCACACAAAATCTCAATTACATCTCAACATCTATCGTACCCTTCCACAAGCCTTTCCCTCACACCACCACTACCGATTCGCGTCACTACAAAACATGATGCTCACAACATCATTCTTCTCGCACCAAATGCCGCACTACTCCGCATACACGCCACCGCGGTCATCACCACTATCCGAGCGCTCTTCAAACGTAACCTCAACAACATTCGACTTCAGCATGTCGTCACCCCTCAAAGAGAAATCCGCGATGCCGCAACGCGCTTTCAAGGCCAACCCGGTGATGCAGACACGCGACGCCACCACAAAGCGCAGGAGAGATATGTTCTTCAAGCGCGTCCAGAACAATCGGGATGATAAGAAGTGGGAATCACGGGGTGAACAGGTAGGTGATATACTCACACACACAGGCCACGGGTAGCAATTCTAATTGATGGGATAGATTCAACAACTAGACTTTGTGTCTGAGCGAAAACGCTGGGAGGCCGAAAAAGCGCGTCAGGCACCCCAAGAGAATGATGACATGGTCGAGGAGATGTTGGACAATGCGACGTTACCTGAACTACCAAGTTACGCGCCTCAATACGATCCTGAGATGACGGAAGCCGACTACGTCGCGGCACAAGAGGAATACGAGTTACAACAGTTGATTGCGTCAATGGAGCAGGAATCGGACACGCGGTCACAGCACTACGGCAGTGATGACGACGACTACGATTCAATATTCATGGAGTGCGCGACGGCGGAGCACGATCAATACCAGCAGCAACCTCAGCGCGTCCAAGACGCGTTTGAAGGCGAAGACGTGATGGATATGGATATGACAGACGACTGAAGAGTGCTCAGAGATAGGACATGAACTCCTTGATAATAGTGGCCCTACAACGACGGCATAGGGGCTTTGTACATGTTGTAAGTTGGGATCGTCGGTAGGTCGTCAGAAGAGATTGCTCGGGGGAAGGCATCATATATACATTGGGTATCTGAGAAGAATGAAGCAGACGAGCTATCGCACAAGGAGATTACTGAGTCGGGCAGCCCTGATCCATATCCTGAAGTGCCTCTTGCGCAGCATTCATATCGCCGACCAGATCGGGTGGGGGAGAGCCAGCGGCTTGCATCTATTCTATATTAGCACTTGTCGCATCATGCGTCACAAGGCAGTCACATACCTTCTGCATCCTCTCAACAATGTATTCCCTGTCTTGCGGGTTGTCGTCACTGTACCCTTTCCTTTCAAACCTGCCCACGATTTCTCTAACCAGCGTCTGCTGCTCCTTATACCTCTTTAGGTCATCCTTGTCTACTCCCGTCTTGTTCTTGTCCATCCACGCTGGGAACTTGTCATCTAGCTCCTTCATGGGCTCGTAGAGGATGTCCTTGTTGGTAAGCTGCTCCATCATGCCCATAAGCACTTTGCTAAAGTCTTCGTCACCTCCTTCACCATCACCGCCACCACCGAAGCCACCAGATTCCATAGATGCGAGCATCTGGGCGAGGATATAGTCTTGGGACGAAGATGCGGCGGCCGAAGTAGCGGTATCGGAGGAGGACTGCATGCGCTCCATGGTCTTCTTGATGGTTTCTTGGAAGCTCTTCTCCGCTTTCGCAGCGGTATCCTTCTCAGACTGGCTGGGTGCTGCCTTCTCCTTCGTTCCGCTTGCACTTTCACCAGTTTCCGCATGTGCATGTGCATGCGGGTGTCCAGGATCTTGTAGCGGGTTTGCGCCACCCATCTCCTCGCTCATCTCCTTCATGATATCCTCAAACTGTTTCTGGAAATCGCCTTGTCCAAGGAGCTGCTCCATCTCTTTTTTCAGTTGTTCCTGGAACGCATCTGGGTCTTCCATCATGAGCTCGGCGGGAGAGATGTCTGAGGGTGGCCTGCCGGGCCCGGAGGATGACGGCCCATCGCTCGACTTGGGGTAGGCTGCTTCTATCGAAGAGGCAGTAGGAGCTTTGGCATCGAGCTTGGTGTTTGCGAATTCATCGAGCACATCATCAAGGTCGGAGAGGTCGTCCTCTTCGGGATCTGATGCTACCTCGGGTGGAGGGGCAGTGGTGGTGACAGTGGGTTTGGCAGGTTCCTGCTCTTCCTTCTTCACAGCTGTATCCGCCATCTTGCTGTAGACTCACTCCGAGACCTAGGTAAAGGTTACTTGAAGTATGAGCAGTGTAAATAGAAACAAGTAGAGTAGATCGTGGCTGTTTGGAATAGGCATGTGCCATGTCAGCCTCGGCCCACGAATAGGCCCTCATTCACATAAGCGGGGCATGGAGCCAAGATATAGCGCGGGGCAGATCGCGCATCGCACCTTACCTCACGACGGGAACTAGCCCAAATCCCAACGCTGTGGCGCCCGATAATTGTTGTCAGTCACGTGCAGCCGTGACTCGACTTCACCTGGGCCCTTGACAGTGTTTCACCCTCACCATTCCCGCACTCACAAGACACATACAAGCGCGACACCACACCTCGCAGTTCGCTACTTGCAATTTGCGATTTCCAGATCCTTGCCCCCCCAACTACGCGCCGTGTCAACACTCCACTACATAAATCCACAAGACAAGCTAGAGGCGCAACGGTCAGCCTTCTCCCTACACCTACACCATGTCTCTCTGTGTAAACCGACTCTCAGAAGAGAGGTACGCGCCCTCTATTTCTTGCGCATGCAGCCTCTGTGCTAACTCGGATGCTAGAAAGTCATGGCGACGGGATCACCCCTTTGGCTTTTTCGCAAAGCCAATGCGCGGCGCCAACGGCATGATGGACCTTAAGCGGTGGGAATGCGGTATACCCGGAAAAGAGAAGACCATATGGGAAGGCGGCCTCTTCAAGCTCGAGGTCGCATTCCCAGATGAGTACCCGACAAAGCCTCCGAAGTGTACGTCTGCGTCCGTTGACGAGCAACATACACTCCTGCAGTTCCTACAATAGCTTCGTGAATATCGCTAACGCACGCACCAGGCAAATTCGTACCCCCGTTATTCCACCCAAACGTCTACCCATCCGGCACCGTCTGCTTGAGCATCCTGAACGAAGAAGAAGGCTGGAAGCCCGCGATAAACATCAAGGAGATCCTTCTCGGCATCCAATCACTTCTTGACGAGCCCAACCCAGAGTCTCCCGCGCAAGCCGACGCATTCAACCTGTTCAAGAAGGATAAGGCTGCGTACGAGCGAAAGGTCAAGCAGATCGTCAAGGAGAACCCAGCGCCGTAGTACGCCGACAAAGAGATGGAGAAACAGCCCAGAGAGGCTGAAAAGCTTGACGAAGAGATTTTTGCCGGATTGAGTAAGCAAGAGAGAGAAGCAATCATCTCGCAGGTCAATAAGCTACTGGGCATCGTTTAGGCGAGGTTGATGTGCTTCCGCATTCTCCCTTTTGACTTGTTGGCTTCAGTGCGATTGGGACGGAACGTCTTTGAAGAGCATAATACGGATCCTGGCGTTTGGGAGCAGCAACCGGGCATAGTACGGGAGCTTAGATGGAGAGAACAGCCTCATGTGGCTATGATACCTGACTTCTTCCAAATCTTCTGGCGTATCGCCTACGGAGTAATATTCATGATTCACCCATTATCCATTGACTGTTGGCCAGAATCCTCGTACATGTGAGACCGGAGACGCGAGACCATTACAGCACCGAGGTTCAAGACAGTAAAACTACTGCCTTGCCTGATCAATGTAGCACTCATACGAAAATGACGACAGCATCCATCGAGGTGACGTAAAATATATTAAACCTATCCGGTCGTTCAGAAACCGGGTTGATAAGAAGTCTAGCAGCCCATTTGCTGCTCTCTCACGACATGTGCCTGACAATCATCTTAGTAGTACAAGCCTCAGTCTTACAAATTCCACCGTGACTCCCAATCCAATTTCGTATGTGTCTCTCGTCGACTCTGCCCTGAAGTCCAGTAGTGATGAAAAAGGCGACGGAAGTCCCGTGGTATATAGTGTGCCAAATTCGTGTCACGCCTAGTATGGGCGGTACGCTGATCCGCCCCTTCCGCCACGGTATCCGCCACGGTAACCGCCTCCTCGTGGAGCGCCGCCGCCGCCGCCGTAGCCGCCACCATATCCACCGCGTCCGTATGGTGAGCCGCGACCGCCGTATCCGCCTCGAGGGCCACCTCGGCCACCGCGTCCGCCTCGGGTCATACCGGGAAGGTTCGTTCGCTTGGGGACGACCTGGATGTATGTTAGCTCCGGGTCGCGTGTTTGATGTGAAATATTCTCTATCTCGTACCTTTAGATTCCGGCTGCGGAACTGGCTGTTGTCGAGGACCAAGGCCTCATTGACCAGATGGGGTTCTGTGAACTCCACATACGCATACCTGCATACGCTCATTAGCGTTCCGATCTTTCTGCCAAACTCTTGCCAGGTAGCGAAAGTATCTTTCGCGACGACTGTGACTCCAACTTTACGCGACTGGTTGCGCGCAAACTGTCAAGTGGGCGAAGACACAATTTAGAGATGCGCAAATCTGGAAAGAAAACCTCCTCTTAGTACTGACCCTTTAGGATGACCCGTGAACTTGTCCAGCAATATGGTAACACGGTTAATGCTTCCGATGCTCTGGAAGTGGGCCTGGATTTCCTCTGGGCTCGCGCCGTAGTCGACATTGCCGACAAAGACACTTCGCGCGTCGACGTCTTCTTTGCTCTCGCGCATCTCGTGGCGTTCGAGATCGGTCTCGCTCTGCATCTGGCGCAGCTTCTGGGCTTCTTCCTCCATCTCTTGTACGCGACGCCTCATTGCTGAGATCTCCTCCTACATTGCGCTGTCAGCATGCTCTCTTTCATAATCGAAATCTGTATGAGCGCGCGGCTCCTTGCAGTAATCTTTCCCCCAAAGAGTTTCTCGCGCGCGCCGGGGTGCATGGTATCGTACCTCTTCGTTGGGGTCTTCCGCAGTATCGAGACGCTCATCCTCCTCGCGCTTCTGTTCAATCTCGGCATCGGACATGGTGGTTTGGGTACGATTGATTGCCTGAAAGCAACCTTAGTAAACAAGAAACATGTGACGGGCTGCCCTTGACTTACCGGGCTAACGTGAATATGCTGGGCCGTGAATGGTAATTAAGCTGCGACCGTTGGGCGCTAATATTCCACTTTTGATATAATTCGTTCAGGCACTAGTTGCGACGACGTGTAAACGATTGCTGGAGGGTCTGTAGGCTGGAGGACAGCTGACGGAGGTGGAGGTAATGTTGCTCATACGAAATGACGAATAGCGTTGGGTAAGCTTATAGCGCGACGCTAACCAGAGCCTCACTTATTATGTAAGCACGGGCCATGTTTGCACCTGTAAGAGAAAAAGACCAACGCTGTTTCATTCTTCTTAGTGGTAGTATCATTGATGCTTTTCAAAATAAAGACTGTATCCAACCAACTCTCCCCTTTTTCCTAAAATGTCAAACTTGGCAGTTTTTTTGAGTGAAGTGGCCATTTACGCTTTGATCGTTTGACCTAAATATCGTTTCCATCCCTTTTTAGTGATTCTACCCGCTTGCAAGCCGATTACTCTTCTTTCGCAACCTCGAATGAGATACCAACTGTCAAGTTGTGGTCCTTACGTCCAAGCTCTCGGTCGGCCTCTGGTGTCTTGTTGATCTGGTCCAGGCCAGATACTCTGCGGATAAGCCGTCAATGTTCGCGATTTCTTCCATGTCGTTATTGATGCAAAACGTATCCACCCTAAGCTGAAGTAATGGATCGTTGTTTGTCTGTTCCCCTACTGCCAATAGACGGCTTCAGCACCGAGACGGGGCCCTGAGGGTAGATGGAAGAGCCTATCGATCAATACCTCCTTCAACTGCCTGACTGACAGCATTCTGCTATCAGGTATCCGTCCATCATGTGAGTTATCCCCTTTGTGTGGGCTTCGGAGCGTAGGCTTCTCTCGTACATCCAGTCGACAAAGATGTCGAAATACTCAGGGTTGCCTAGGGCAAAGTTGCACTGGCTCGCCCTGTCTTTGAGTTCGTGGCGGAAGTGTTTGGAGTGGTATACCAAGATTCGCCTGTGCAGACTACAAGGCTTTCTCTCAGGACCGACAACGACGATGACAGTATCTGATGCGGCAGTGCCACTAATTAGCATGAGTAACGTGCTTCGAGTTCAGCAAGTGCGCAACCGGTCACTTACCTTCCGCGAGGTACTCTAAGATTCTTCATCATACCGCTTTGGATGTTGTGCATATTGGACTACTGTCAACATTGGCGGACCTAGGCCTCTCGTAGTTCGAAAGAATAGTGTGGACAGATTGTAGAGGCTGTGCATCTAGAGAGAGATTGCTGATATCCTTGTTGAAATTACAGTCCATCAGCGCAGATTTCAGGCTAGGAACGAGCAGTCTGTCGGCCAGAACATAAGCTCGGCACGCGCTAGCCAAACCGCTCCTAGGCTTGAGTCGAATGTATTCCAGAACTACCCTCAAAGTGCCTCATTACAACTAATTAAATGAACTGTCGAAAGTATTAGTGTTAAGGAGAGGAGAGAAATGATGCCGTCATCAGTTCCCTTGAATGCACCGGAAAGCGCTCCACGAAAGTAGCCGGAGTGGTGAATGAGAAAGCCGGGGTGTAAGTTGTACCCCTTGCCATCCGTACCGGCTTTGACGCTAATATGACAAGAGGGGTGGCAACATATTGTGTCGCTCAAAAGGCACGAGGGCTCCCATACTCCGTTGCGACGTGACGGTGAAGGCTTGGAACCTTCTAAACATACCAAGGACATCACTACATCAATACAGCATATTACGCGGATTGTGACTATCCATATTGTAGGACTCCTTGCAAATGCATTGACTTTCTGTATTAGTACAGATGGAAAAGTTAGACTCCTTATAGTAAGTTGTAGCATGGCAAGATGCGAAACTTTACAACTATGCTGATGTTATGGGTACATGTATGCTTTCCACGATGTTGGAGAGCGAGAGGGGTGGCAATGTGTGGGTGCTAGGAGCGCTTGTCGGTAACTAGCCCAAGACTATACATAGTAGAATACGTCTGAAGCACTCGAACTACACATTGTAGCTTCTCAAATAACCTCGACATTAACCAAGTATGGACACACATTGTGCTGGGATCTTCTTCTAGATCAAACATGACACAATGCTATGTCCTTGTAGATGCAGCGCGGTCTGTGAAATCGGCCAGCACCGGTCCCTTTACTTTTTCTAAGATAAGACTGACATCCCGAATTACCGTTCGCTTGAGATCACACCCAACTTCGCACGTTCTCGGTAATTCTATCGCCCTTATGCTATTTTGAAGAGTGTCGATACTGAAGCCGTCAAATGGCGCCACTGGTCGTGGTGACAAAATACGCATACGTTTCATCTGCTTTACGAGTGCACCCAGTAGTTTGCAACTGCATTCAAAGGCGAGATAATCTCTCGATAAACACTTATAACTGTCGCAGAATTTGTTAACCCAATCGTGGCAAATTCTCACAGTCTCCTCAATCGTCTGTGAGCGCTGCAACTTTAGAACTCCTGCTAGAGTCAGTCAAGTAGCTATAAAGGCTGGCTACGTATCACTCACAGAATATAGCAGGTGGGATGCCCAGTTCCATGTCTCGTATAGTCGGCTCATCGTCCTGTCGTAAAGCCCTCATAGTGGATAAGGTAAACTCATTTTTCAGCTTGAAAACCCAAGAAACAAGCATCCACAGCGTCAGTTCGCGTCCATAAGTTCCTGGGACTGGACAAATTGCTCGAAGGTGTGTAACCCATATATCAGCAATCAAGTCGAAAGCCTCCCAACATCTATAATAGTCGACTAGGATCGCTATTTTTGCAACGAGTTCCAGACTCGGTGCCCTTGACACCCAGCGGAAGCGGAGATGCAGGACATTCAACAAGATATTGAAGGCTTCCGGGACCAATCCGCGGTATATACATGGTAGAAGCCATCATCTCCTTTGATACTCACTCCATGATGTAAATCCACTTGCGAACTTTGGCGAAGCTGTGATGAGGTGCTGCAAGGAGACCTGATAGACTATGGCCGGGCAGGTGTCTACTTCTAGTGAAGGTCCGCTACATTCTTCGTTCAAGGTATTGGAGGTCGTACCATTCGACATTTTTGGTTTGTCATCTCATCCTGCCTCCTTGTGTTCGGTCTTGCTGCCCCCGTCGATAGCCTGTTTCCAGACAGCGAAGGGTGCACCTTGATTACGTAGGGTAAAAAAAGACATCTCCAGTTTCGGCTATGATAATACGTTCGTTCGGTGGTAACATTATGACAGGTTGGGAGGTGCGTATAAATCGTGGAGAATCTAGTTTCAAGGCTCAAAAGGCACATCGAGCTCAGCACTCTCCTGGAAGATAAGGCGCCGATTGAAGGGCCGGTAGGTAAGAACTGGTTTAGCGAGCGCGAAACGTGTTCGAACTGCCACTCTTCCGCTTGCTTTGAAACGTGTCGTTGTATAGCGACTCGGTTTTTTCATGTCATTCTATCATGTCGATGAAGTAGGCTGTCCATGACAGTAAATTGCGAACCGTAGGCGACATCATCAATGTGTTGCGCGAGATGTGAGATGTGGAAGGTGTTGGCTCCACGCACAATTCTTTTTTAACTCGCATCTCCTCGACGCATCCTGCGATATTCAAGGAAAGCGTTACCACTTCTACGTCACCCCGATACAACCTGGCTTTACGAAATCAATACCCCCATCCAAATGGGAAGAAGGGCACTCGATGCACCAGTGCATGTGCTACCAGACTGCACCCGCATCCTGAACCCTACCCACAACCCTCTTCAGCAGAGCGTGCTATTTACCCAGAGGGCTGCTTCAGCTGTGTACGCCACCACGCGCTATCCGGGAACACAAGCTTTGCTGTGTGCCTTGATCGGTCAAGTGGGTGATGCGCATCTAGATCTGCAAAAGCAAGTACAGGCTGGAAAAGCATTGGAAGCTAAAACCATCGTCTCTTCAAACCACTACACACACATTTGACCGCTAGCTCCTCAACACTGCCGTTGAGCGAAGTCGAAGCGGGCCTGAGGTCCAAGATATTGCGATTGCGTACACGGGCGATCTGATGACACGAGAGTTGCTTGGGTATGGAGGCTGCGACAAAGAAGACCATGGGTAACAAAGGTTTGACAACGATAGCGAAGACCCCAAATGTAAAAAGTATGATAGCCGGACAGGCTTACACACCTTTCCGCCCATCCAGACACCATCTTCGCTGACGTCTTTCTCACCTTGGACGGAGCTTTTCGCGCAACACCAGCTTCATTATCGATATGCCTTCAATCGGACCGACCTGGACAGCCTCACTACAACCACCGCCTTACTTTCCACCTTCCGCCGTTCCCCTCCCGTCTAGGCACTCGTTCATCCCGGCCCATCACAAGCAAATTGTAACGAATCTGCATGCCATCACCACACGTCCCTCCGTAGCAATCACGATGCGCACTCCACTAAAGGCCCGGATAATTTTGCCCCCCCCCCTCCCCCCCAACGGAGTACATGCCCAGTATAGTAGTAGCGCGAGACAAGCATGATAGATTCTAGGGCGGTCCATGATAGGCGGTGGTATTGCGACAATTGTAACTTGATCCGACCAGTGCTTTTCGGCCGTACCTAGCTGGGTAAGCTACATTTGCTTGGGGAGAACAAGGTGGTATTGCGCATGTGCCGACAAGGTTTTCGATGGTTTTGTGTTTCACGTTAATGGGCCGGTGTAATCCGGGCTATGGTATGCATGTGCAAGTGTTGGGTGTGAGATGAGAGCTTTGTGGCGGCCCAAGGTGTATTGTGAGATGACGCATTGGGGTGCTTACAGTCTGTTGGTGATTAGTTGCCAGTGGATGAGGTGCTGAGAAGACATTACTATTATCGATTGCCACAATAGGTAACGTAATGTATACGTAGTTCGAGTGTATGTATCCAATGTGTGCAATTCCAATGTATATGCATCATCATCTACAACTGCCATTTTGGCTGTGCTTTGGACTGGACGTTTGTACTCAGTCCGCTTCCCTTTTGCTCCTCATCCAACGGATCAAAGCCCACGGTAAATGCGTGTCTCCTCGGATGTGACTCCTCGTCTTCATTTGTCAACTCCTGTGTACTCGTCCCATTACTCTTGATACTGCACGCCCTATCTTCTCCCTTCATGTGTTCGAGCTCGTATGTAAGACCGTAGTCGTCGACGCGCTCCTCCACAACCTGGACTTCGTAGCTGACAAAGATGGCGCTGAACGACTTTTCGATGATTGGCCAGAAGATGGGCATAGAGGCGCAGATGATGGCGAGGTCGATTTCGAGACATGAGAGAATGATGAGGGTTGGTGACCACCAGGTATAGTCGACGTAGGGGTAGGTTGCCCCTTTGGTTGCGACGATGCCGTGGAGTCGCCATACTGATGTTCCGACAACACTGCGGGTATGTATTAGCATGGGGTGCCTGATTTCCGAGGCACGAGCAACTTACACAGCACCAAAGGTGAACACGCCAGACATTGCCAACACATTCTTGTAGCGCAGGTTTGGCGTTCGGAACAAGACCATGGGCGCGAGGAAGATGAAGATGTCAAACATCATGTTGGTGGCCGAGTGCGCCTTGTAGACGGCGATGAAGCTATCAAGATCTCCAAGCCCGAAGCCATAGCACTTTGCGTTGACGATACGGTTCCAGTAGCCGCGGACTGGGAAGCAGGGAAACCAGCCAATGAAACCAAAGCCGATACCCCAGAGAGTGACGGCAACAAGAAGGGCAATGCAGATCCATCGCATGTGCCCCGACGTGAAGATGCGGAGATACTGGAGGAGAAGAGCGATCTTGATCACGGCGCAGTTGGTGAGGTATATGGCGAGTTCGATGTAGTACAACTAGCTTGGTCAGTGAACTCTACATGCATGCCAGTCGAGGAAATATGCACACCTTCAAGTACTCTACTAGACGGTTGTAACCGATATACAGCATGTGCTGACCAAGGCCAGCGTCGACGGAAAGACACATGACAATGGTCGCTGCAGTGTTCAGGGACTAAGACATGAGTTAACTTGACATGACATGGCTCAACTGACCACGATCACCGTACCTGTGCAAGAAATACAAAGGCATCATCCCAGCCCACTTCCTTCATAATCTTGATGCGGACCCAGAGACGAAAGATGACTGCGCCCCATGCCACGATCTATCTGCGGGGTCAGTGCAAGAAGCGTCGAGAGACATCATGCTATCATACCAAGAAGGTGAGCGTGGTGCCGAACATGGTCGCTCTGCGATTTGACAAAGGGAGCGGCTCATCTGGGTCCGGAGCATTTAGCACCATCTGCGTGTACATTTCCTCCCATGTCGACATCGTGGTGAACGTCTTGATGTGAACGTCAGCGCCGGCGCTGTTCTGGAAGGTGCAGAATTGTTATAAGGGCTTCGACCCACGCCGCACGGCGGAACGGCAAGCCCTAATGACGGACACGATACCGTCGGCCACCTTTTCCCACGAGACTGCATTTGACGATTCAGGGCCGTTGCCAAGCCAGCTGCATGCCGTCTGCGCAGGGCTAACGCAGGTGGAGATGTGCTGAAAGCTCCACGCTACGTGATAAGCGAGCTTCGATTAGCGGATGGTTGCATCTGACAGGTCCTCGCCCCAAAACTCCAGACAGGGCTATCGTGGGAGGAACGCCTCCAAGACGCCTGATTTCCGACCCTTAGGATCCGCCCCATATGCTGCTCGTGCGTGCCACGATTACCAGTTCCACTACGGAGGTGAGGGCGGCGTTGCGCAAGGGATTGCTTTTGTGCCTTACACATATCTGGCAACCTGCTCGTATGCATCCTTCCGCCCCTGTTTGCTGTCGTTGCTGATTCAAAAGGACTGATGCTGTTCTTGTTTGTTCCGAGACATGCTCGGCCACGCCGTTCCTGTACGCATTCGGTGTGGCATGCCACGCCGCACTACCCCCTGACTCCAATCTATGTACAAGGGTACAAGGCGTGACGTTTAGTCGATGCCGTCCGCGACGAACGCTCGTTCGGGCGTGTCCGGTACGTCGCAAGCAGCCAGTCGCAATACTGTATACAAAACCAGAGGATCGGCTGGCTTCTGTATCCTTTGCGTTTTCCTCCACAAGCACTGGCCACTGATATCATCATCGTTGTATTTGTTCTGGAGTGAAAGCCGCAGATGCTCAGACAGGTTACGGTAAAACTTTCCGGGCCAATTGCTAGTGTCCGACGCTCTATGACTCGTCGATTAATCTTGTCTTTCTTCCTCGAGCTTCGCGCTAATCATGATCGATCGGCGCAGGAGTCTGCTTCATCTCTTGTGCTGGGTTCCCGACCGCTTGGCAAGAGCGGGAACAATGATATAAGGTACTAATGCTCGGATTCGCAAAGTGTTACGCTTACATCGTGTTCCTTCGACGAGTCGTCGGACGCAGCGTGCCATGCCCACGGCGAAATTGTGACGACGACCGGCGAGAAAGATTGCCGAATATTGTATCAATATGTGTCAGGACGATACGCGAGGAAATCCGGTGGGGCCTCAAGGAGAAAGAGTGGCGCAATGTTGTTTGCATGACAACTCACTGCCCGAACGGAGTCGGCATCATTCAGGTTAAGAGGTTGAAGAGATCAAAGTCGGTTGTGGTGTCGGAGACGCGGCATGGTGAGGCCCCGACTTGGCATCTACTTCCCATGTTCAAACTGGTACATTGCATTCTTTTCTACACGTTCAAAAGCATCGAACAAGTGGGAAAGAATTCTCATCGTAAGAAGCCGTCCGGAAGCATTGGCGAGAGTCATACACTTGGACTTTGTTGCGGGCCGAGGAATTTTTGACATATTGCAGTGATGTGCGCCCGCTCAGGAACACAGGGTCTACTGGCCTTTGGAAGCTGTCTTGAAGAATTTGTGCAAAGCTGTAAGAACTTTCTTGGCATCGGATGCGGGCAGTTGCTCAAGCAGAAGCTGTTTGCTTATCATGTAGAACCTGGTGCCCTCAAACCAATACCATTGACGATATCCGATGGGTATTTCCCCTGACTAGACTTGATATGCCGCAGAGCAAAGCATGCATCTAAGATTCTAATAACGGCTTCTTTTAGAAGATTGTCACATGTCCCACTGAAAAAAAGCCGTGGTGTTGAACGATCGAACTACCTGGTGCATGGCATCAATGCTCTCCACACATTCCTCTGCATGGACGTCGGATGTGGATATTCTCACTGCAACCCAGGTGGGTACCTCGCCCATTTCATTTGGATCTTCAAATCGAAGAATCTGCACGATTAGACGACAGATGGAACCCGCATCATATAGATTTCGCGATATTGACCAATCGGCTTCCGCAAATCATCTACATTGCTGTCATTGCAATACTTGAGCAACGCATTTGTCTGAGACCCTAGGAACCCAAAAGATAGGAAGCCGATAAAAGATGCAGAACGGGTAACACGACGACGACGAGCCTTGTATACAGAAGTTATGCTAACCCAACGCGGACTACAAGCTTGCTCGACTGTAACCAGTAGGCTGGTGCCGGTGGTCTGAAAGTAAAAAGGGTGCTTGTTGGCTTCCGCAATAGTCTCGTTTGGTGGCAATGGCAAGCGAAATGGCTCGCCTCAAAGTTCATTCAGGCCATTACAACCACCAAAATCCTCGTCCCACGTCCAAAACTGCCCCCAGGTCCAACCACAACAATCCCGTTCTACACAAACCGACTTTCACAAAACCCCACGGTAAGACGGGATTGCGTGCATAGTAATCTATGGACAGGGTCAAAGCCATCACATCGTACGGGTACACCGACCGAACGAATCAGAGATAACAGTCCTTACTAAAAGATAAAAAAAAGAGCAGATCCTTGTATACATTTCATTCATGAATCATGGCAAGGGAACGACCCTGGACCCCTTGTTCCTCTTAATTGTTTTCTCCATCTAATGGTAGGACCTCGGTCTAGTTCTACAGCGGCCATTCACTCGGTGCATAATCTCCCGTACAAGAGTCATGCACGCATGCTCACCGGGATAGATGCATAGGTTGCTTTTACAACAAGAATGATACAGAACGCGTGTACATCAACACGCAACGCCGCGTGGCAACTGTTGGTAGTCGCTCACGATGGTCTTCTCCCATCGAAGAAACCCGGCCTTGGTGTCGTTTCCAACTGACTCGGTACTAGCTTACGAAGTACCATGAGCGCAGCTTCCAGCTCCTGTTCGTTTGGATGCCACAACTCGCGGATCTCCTCCCATGCCTTCAGTATCCTCTCCCGGGTTGCACATCGGCCGAATGCCCTGAGCGCTGCGATGACAGCGAGACTGGATAGCCAAGTTCGCTCCAAATCTTCGGTTAGAGCTTTCAGATATTGGTGCCATATCTTCTCTAGTCTTGAGGCGGTCCAAGATGTGTAGCGTACGCCGCCAAAGGAGTTGAAGCCATGGAAGATGACGATGAAGATTGTGCCGTCAAATGGGACAGAGTTCCATTCCATCTCTTGTAGCAACTCGTTGACGCGGTCGATGTTGCCCGCTACCGCTGCATGATGTCGTATCAAGATGCCATATGTCCTTGAATCAGGACCGATGGGCGCAAGGTCTTGCAGTTGCTTCAACTCTTCGTCTCGGCCCTCTTTCTTCAGTCTTCGAGACTCGTCTCGGAAGCGCATACCCACAAGGCGGCGATCGCGCCATTTACGGTTGAAGAATGCGTGGCCGGGTGCGGTGGTGGTCCTCATGGCGTGCAGACGCTTCATGCGCTCGAAGACGTGTTCAGCGGCTGAAGGCTCGCCCGCGCGCATTAAAGATGCTATGACAGCGTTCATGACGACAGTGTCTACGATATCGCCGGCTGAGACCAGGTCTAGATATGCTCTCCTCACAGCGTTTCCATTTTGTAACACGCCGTAGTAGTAGAGGAGTGCTACACGGTAATGTCGATGCATGGGCAGGTTTCGCGACTGCATCTCCTTCATAAAGGTCTCGGCCAGTGTGTATTTCCCCGCTTTGACAGCGATGTTGAAGAGCACGTTGAGTGTCACATAACCACCCTTCAGACCAGCTCGGTGCTCCATGTCCTGCCAAATGCGAAGGGCTGATTGCAGGTCATCTTCGGATACAGTTCCCATGGCGCGTCCAGTCAGATGAATGGCTGACGTCCATTCCGAGCGGACGATATGTATATGCGCAGTCTTCATGTCGTCTAGGATCGAGAGGAAACGTTGCGCTGCAGCGGGCGTGGGGCGTTCGACGATGGCGAGATGGTGCAGCAGCGCTCGGATCGTGACAGTATTGAGGTACACAACCCCCGGCGACTGCAGCTTCCTATACGTATCAAAGATGTCTTGGTGTGGTGCTTCTTCGTCCTTGAGCAGCGTCTCCAATTTGCCTATATGCACGGCATCTGCTGGGTCGCGGAGCGGCCAGGGTTCATGGCTATCACCAATATTCCACACCAGCTTCCCTTCATCTGGAACTTCTGCCTCTGGCCTCGTGTCGATCTCCATGCCGTAGTAGTCTATCAATGCTTGCAGCTCTTTCTCAGCGAAGCTTTGGACTTTTTTGAGCGGTCCCTTGCGCTCTGGACGTGAGTCGAATTCAATCTTCTCGGGCTTCATCCACGAGCTCTTCCTCCGCATTGTCTGGTGTCTTGGGGGCGCGGATGCTACCTCGCGCACCGTGTGTATGCGCTTTGCATGTTTTGGACATGATGCTGCCCGCACCAAGGCCTGGATGAAGAAAGTGTCCATGCGAGCAGTCGTCCTTTCGGGTAACCGAGCATCATCTATCGCCTTGGCGCTGAATCTTCTCTTGGACGTGTCATTATCAGAACTGGGGTATAGAAACGTGAGGAACGGTCGTGCATGGGCGGTATTGGAGACGGCAGAGGTCCGGTCGAGGGTGCGGAAGAGGGACATGAGAGGTCGAGCATTGTGTCAGAGGAAGCGAGTTCAGACGTTGTCCATGGGTAAGGTCGGCCGCAATTGCTGATTACGAGGCGCTCATTGAAGAGCTGCCTAAGCGTGGGGGTATCGTTGGTGTTGCGGCGAGTCGCCTCCATCTGATCCAAAGATTTCGGCGTCGCGAAGTCTTGGCGAAGTTGCGGACTTTGCGGGCAAGAGCCCCAGCATCTGCGACACGACGAATTGCGCCGCCCAGCCTGTCACCACACGCCAATGCGATAGCATAGCCCAGAACATAGCAAGAGAAACTTCCCGCCATGGGCCGCTACGACTTTCGCCCTCTACGGGTGCGCCAGACGGCGAAAGCCCTCTTCGACTCAAAACGGGACCCCAATCTACCGCAATGGTACGATGTAGTCGGAAACATACCGCCAGGCGAGACGCTCGCTCGGCCCGTGTTGCGCATACCGAAGATGAGGAAGGCGCGGAAGGCTAGCAAACTATTCAAACCACTACCCATCGCATATCCAGAAGACAAGCTACGTTCAGAATTCTTCGGCGACCACCCGTGGGAACTGGCACGGCCGAGACTAGTAGTCGAAAACAGCGGAAACGACTCGAAGAATTACGATTGGAGTAAGATTGTCCAGCCAGGGAAGCAGCTAGACGGCGAAAGGTACGTCCAACCGCCTCCACCACATCAGACGACACCATGATACTAACGAGCCCAGTGTCGTCCAACGCCAAATGTGGCTGATGAAGCACGCCTCCCTCTCCAAAGCCTCCGCCTACGACGTCGCCCGCCGGGAATTCTACCAACACCGCCACCTCTCCGAGATCCGCCAACGCATCGCCAAAGAAGAGGCCCTGCACGTTGGCGCCTACTTCGGCAAGGGCCCCCTCGAGATCGGTATGGAGCTCGAAGATCGCACGTGGGAGAACTGGAAGGCTTGGGCTGCCAAGCAGATTGAGGATGAGCAGTCGATGCGCGCGCAGATGTTCAGTGGGCAGCAGGATGAGGGCCTGGGTGCGGGTGCCGATATGAGCAATGCGGAATATGATCAGGCGGTTGAGGAATTACTGCCTGCTGCGCCGAATAACCCACAAGGGCAGAGACCAATGGGTGGGGTAGCGGCGCATGCATAAGTAGGAGGCTGTGGAGACCATTTGTACTGATACTGTACATTTCGTGTAAGTATATCATCACGATCGATTCAATTCAACCGCTATGAGACAATGCCTGTCCGAGGACTCGTATTTAGTGGCTATGTGGGGGAGGGTATCAACGATACCACGATGACACTCGGAAGAGTGGGTTGTAGTGACGAAAGAGAACAGAAGGAGAGGAGTCTTTTATATCCCAACAAAAGGGCATAAAATGCCATGACCTAACACGCGTTCTCATCTTGATCCCATATCCTACATTGCATATCTTCCGCCGGGTCATAGGAAAATATAGTAGTCTTCTGTGACGACTGCTGAAGACCTTTGCAGGAAGTGCAGCATCCAAGACACTGCATCAAAATCACCATTGCTTGTTTTCGGCACCTTCTTCCCCCACGGCTGATCCTTGATGTCTCCAGGCGAGGCTTTGTATGGCAGAAACATTGGTTGGTGGGAACTGCTTTTACTTTGGAGAAGAGAAGCCACAGAGTGCTCATGCTACTTGAATATATACTGCCCGCGGACCCAACACGACAAGGCGTGATTGTCTTTTTGGATTCATATTACGATAGCCTGCGTAATTCAATACCAGGCCCTGCTACCGAGAGGTTCATCAAGCTTTTCCGCTCGGGATTCAATGCCAAACAGTCTCAGTCCATGAAAAGATTCTATTTGTACCTTCGCTCAGGCATTCGTAAAAGGGATATGGTGAGTTCTAAATCGACTCCGGACAGCACATCATCATCATCAACGTCTCTTTGTCTTCTTTCACAGAGAGAACAGACATACTGAAGCGTAGACAAGAAGCGAGAAGTGATGGTGGAAGCCGTAGTTTTATACACACGAGATGGTGGAAAGATTGCGACAATGCCAAAGCTACCGACTTTCTCTCATGCACAGTTTCCTGCAAACGTTTGTTCTTTTCGAAAAAGTATCGAGTACGGCCGTGATGGAGAGACCTGTGGTACGATACATGGTTTGCGCCAACACCCAGATCTATCGCGAAGCCATCAAAATACTATACGGGAAGAACGGGTTCATGTTCTGACGCCCAGGACCACGCCTCGCTTTTAAAGACCAGATTGGGATGGGAAACGCCGAGCGAATCGGGACTGTTTGTTGGTGGGTCAGCTTTTAGGGATCGGGTGAACTCAACAACCTAGAGGCTATTTTAGATGGGGAATGGGATAGTGAAGCGTCTTGAACTGATGTGGATGCTAAAGAAAGAAAGGGGACAGTTTCCGGAAGCATGGAAGATCAAGTTCGATTTAGTGTTACTAATGCAAGAAAGACGTCGAAACAAAGGCGGTTGATTAGGACTAAATATTTTATCATTATCTAATGGTATATCGCTGCTTTATACACACATCTCTGGCTGTCAAAAGATGCCTTAGATCTTTCCAAGACCAGCGCCACTCTTGACAACCCTCTCAACCTGCTTGAGCGGAGTAAGTTTGTACTTGTAAGGCGCCTTTGTGAAGTTGCCGACTTGAGTAATGTTAACACCAGCCTTGCCAAAGTCGTTCTTCGCGCCAAGGTTGGCGAAGCCGTCCAATTCGTAGTCGCCATCGGGGCTGGTGTTGGGACTATCCTCCGGAATGACGAGTCCGTACGTGCTAAGAGCCTCGCGTGTCTTGCCCCTGAAGACATTGCCTTCGACGAGAACCTGGTTGTCGCTGCGGGAGTGAATAGCTTGGTACAAAAAGTCAACATAGAGGTTGTTGAAGATGTGCTGGTGACCGAAACGACCGGCAGGGCCACGGGTACCCTCGTTCTTCCAGTAGTTGTGGTGGTAGGTGACATGTAGATGACCTAGGTCGACGTCTCTGAGCGCGTCGCTGTTACCAACGAGGGAGCTCTTCCAATGGTCGTGGAAGTAGTTCCACGAGACCGTGATCCAATCCGCCGCGCGAATGATATCGACTTGGCCGTCATTAGCATCAGGGCCTAGAGCCGGGAAGTTGCCAGTGGTAAATTCGTTGTGATCGATCCATACGCGGGTACTGTTACGAATCGTCATGGCGTCATCGTCAATAGCCGTGAAACCAATGTTGCGGATGATAACGTTGCTCTTGTTGAAGATGTTCAGGCCCGAACCAGTGATCTGAGCTCCCTTGCCAACTCCAATGACGGACTTGTTGGACCCTATTTGAACTCGTGATGTAAGGTTGAAGCTACCCTGGGCGTATACGACCGTTGGCTCGCTGCCGTTGACAGCCTTGATAAACTCGGCCACCGTCCGAACAGTGACACTCTTGCCATGCCTGCCAGCACCGCCAGTGGTGGGTCCAATTGGGTTGTCTTTTGCGAATCCGACCAGGCTAAAGTCACAGCCGGCGGGAGCTGCAGTTGCAGATAGCGTCAGAGACAGGAGGGAGAGTATTGAGAGCTTCATCTTGGAGTGCAGGAGAGGATGCAGATGAGATTGAGTGATCTGATGCCGATCAACCAGCGATGTCACTCACGATTTATATCCTACTACTCTTGAGCGTCGGCAGGCGAGCAGGTAGAATGCAGCCATGCAGGCGGCTTCCAGGCACACATCTCAGCAATTCTTCCGGTAGAATGGCTGATGGCGCATTGTCACACAGACTCGAACAAGTCCGAATTGCGCAAGTGCATGCAGCATCTCTCGCCGCGATGCTGTGTTTTATCTTGGCCCATCTTGGCGGGCGTGCGTCCCGCCTCAGAAAGGGCAGAGAATAGTGCGCAACGTTGGAACGATGGCTTGATGTTGTGGTGTTGAGTGGTGGAAGTATGCATCCCCAGATTTTCCCGTGGCTGCAAGGCAAGATCACCTACTGGGACAGCGGGGAAAATACGGGGACTTTGCTTGGCGCCAGCTTCCACCAGTACAGGCCGCGGTGCCTTGTTTTCTTATTCCATGGATCTTAGCGCCTTGCTGCTACCACACATCTTAACATTCTGGAAGCGAAATGAGCCATATCAGATACTGCCCTGTTCATGTTGCGCTCTACTTTCCTTTCTCCCGCTACCGAGGCTGGCGCCTGCGTCACATGTCGAGTGCAAACATCGCGTCAGACTTGCCATGATAACACACTGGCGCTTGGGTTGAGAGAGGTACACGTCATCCTTTATCCTGGTGTCTTTCACTCAAGCACAAAGGCAGAATGTGAAAGCCACTCCGCACAGAACGATGAGCCAGATAGATCTTCGTGAGCTCAGCATATACTATTGCCGCCTCACGCGCCTTCATGCCTCTTGCTCGAAACGACAGATAAATATCCATAAAGAGCGATTATGTACTCCTCAAGCCTTTGAGTTTCGGCACAACGACGCTGGAAGAGTGGCACGGTTCGAGCCACCATGGCTTTGGTTGAAGCAGCAACTACGAAAGCGAAAACTAAAGCAGAAGAGTATCTAAAAGACGAGCATGGTTTCGATCAAAGCAAGTTCTTGAATGCTTCTTCCTAGACCATCCTAAATATCTCACGGAGCCGAATACCAAAGGACAAAGAGTGGCATGTTCAATGACACATTAGGCGATACCGACTCCTGTAGGACTCGAGAAATGATAAAGGCATGAGAAGCACATTGACAAGCTCATGCGCCGACGGGATGAGTATTAGTGGCGGAAATGAACGGGCGAGTTGCGCACTTTCGAAAATGCTAAGTGGAAGTCACGGCGAGAGAGTCGAGACGAGAGTATCAACCTTCACCGGAGAGTGTGTCAGCGGAAGTAGAAAACGGGGTATAACGCACTCATCTGACGCTGGAGTCGAGACCAGGTGCTCCTTCTACGACCAGACATACTTCTTTTCGACCAACCTTGAACAACCGTTGCCACGCGCGAACCTACGACTTACGCTGCAACCCATCTTGTGTTTATTTGTGATGAACGGAGAGCTGGAGCAGACCCGGATATCCGAGTGATGCATATTGAAGAGTTGTGTAATGATCCGGTGAAGCACGGGGAGTTTCATTGGGAGGGCGAAGTTGCGGGGGTTTGGTGGCAACGTCTTGCTGCTATGGCTTATCGAATAAGTTGATAGTTCAGTTGCATCTTTGCGCTCGAAGCTATTGAGTTGTTTTACTCGCGCTCTGTCCCAGTCAGTCGTGTCTATTCGCATCATTGGGAAGCAGTCTGAGGACTGCATAGCGATACGCGGTTCGAAGAGAAAGACGATCTCTGATGTGACGTAGTCGACACGCATCAACAGGTTTGCCCTGAAGACGATCACGGACACAATCGGTCGATCGCAGTCGCGTCCGCATTGCTTGAGAAATGGGAATGGAGCGTCAAAATGTGATATAACCGCGGAAGGACCGCCACCCAGGGTGGGCTGCACGCGCAGTAGATCTTTAATCCAGTGTTATGCATCAGAGTGATGCTATGTGGCGCGCCTCTAGCCTGGTGGACGGCACGTAGTGCCACAGCATGTAAGTCGAACGTGCATTGGTAAGGGTAGTTGAATGATACGAAGTTGTAGAGAGGTCGATCGTGTGAGATCCGCGGACTAGATGCCAGCAGATGGAGTGATGGGAAAGAACTGATACTTTGACTAACACGCTGCGAGAGTGGAGGCTGTCTGTTTGATACAAGGGTGTTTCGGCGAGGCCGTGGATGCACTCTCGCCAACAACGAGGATCTCGATGTAGAACATGCAGCGAAGCCCCTGTATCCGAGTGCTGCATCTTTCCCTGCATGTCGTGCAGTGCCCCACCTCTGAAACCTCTCCGCTGGGTGTTCGACTTGAACATGGACAAAAACGTGGACAAATCCCATATGCGACTGCAAGGTAGAGTGATGAATCTCTACAGAGCCCTGGAACATTTAGACGCTGCTAGAGTGCATTGGGTTGAAATGAAAGCTTTTTTATCTGACGCTTGAGATGGTGTCACGAGATGCCGCTCAGGTCCAGCGACTGAAACGCTTATAGCCTGACGAGCACGATGACTGTGGCATTCTCCCACGTGCAACGATAGGATTGGGCGCGAACCACTCGGCAGTGGATCATTGATATCAGTGAAAGACCGATAGAGCCATGCTGCAGCATCCCTTAGACGAGATAACGTCCGAAGCCCTGCACCTCGCCATGTCAGAATTTTCTTGCTAATACCCAGTTGGATGTTAGTGAGGAGGCTCATATGCCAGTGTGCTGGTAAGCAGAGTAGTATTGGAACCGACCGGCAGTCCAGAATACGGGTTTCGCAGGGCACGCTAGCGGAGATAGTAGCTTGATGCACATAACCCCAGCCGATAGGGTCGTGGGCTAGGCGCTTCCGACGTGGGGTGCGGCACCATGTTCGCGTCCGCGTGTTGCACGTGTAGGTTGGAGACCGGAAGGGATTGATCAAGTAGGTTGGCGATGCGGGCGTTTGATGTCACTGCCAATGCTGAGCGAGCATCCGATAGACACGCCACAGAATCATAGAGACGCACACAAGCATACCAAGAGCACGTTGGGTGTGAAGAAGCTTCGATGCTCCAGACGTCAATCGGGGCGATGTTGAGAGATACGCTCTGGCCGTGTCCGCCTTGGCGTCTTGGCGTCGCACGTGGGGCATATGATTGGGTTGAACCTCTTCTCCTCAGCTTCACCCAGCACGCACTTCCACCACACCAGATGCGCAGCAGGGATAAGCGTCAAGGTCCATCAAGCCTTGTGGCGGCCTGGGCTTGCAAAGGCGCAATCCTGCGCGTGAGCCTACCTGTTGCAGCAAAAGGCCGAAGTGAATGTTGCAACCGTGTGGGCGTGTAAGAATGCAGTGCTCCCATTGGTGTCTGGGACGGCCTGTTTGGCATACAAGCATGTCGCTCAGCCTTGGGAGTAAGCTTGATAGCAGGTATATAGCTTGGCCCTGCACCCTTTACCACTGTCCTCCAGCTCGCACAGCCGTCGATTCCAGACCCAAGCCTCGTCTAGTCTCTTGATACGTCTCGGCAAAGCTTCGCAATGGCGCACAAGACAGCCGGCGGTAACGCCGCTTTCCACAACTTCAACAACGACTTTGCGGTACGATGGCACGGATGAGCTGCCAAAAACCACACATGCTGACTGGTCCTAGCACATTGAAGACCCCAATGAGCGACGCCGACTTGCCCTCGCGGAGATTGACAAGGCGCCCTTTGGCTGGTACCATGTGCGCGCCATCCTTGTCGCCGGTACTGGTTTCTTCACCGACAGCTACGACATCTTCTGCGTGTCTCTCTTGACAATAATGCTGGGCATCGTCTACAAGCACGACAACAAGGGTGTTCTGCTCACCGAACAAGACACAGCTATCAAGCTTGCAACCTCGGCTGGTACTGTGCTTGGACAAGTCGGTTTCGGTACCCTTGCCGATATTGTCGGTCGCAAGAAGATGTACGGTCTTGAGCTGATACTCATCATCGTCGCCACACTCGCCCAGTCCCTCACTGGCCCCGGCCCCGGCACTTCAATCGTCGGTCTGATCATCTTCTGGCGTGTGTTGATGGGAATTGGTGAGCTTGCTGTCTGGGAATCTACAACGAAGCCTTGCTAACGACCACCAGGTATCGGTGGTGACTACCCACTCTCATCCATCATCACTTCCGAGTTCGCCACCACCAAGTGGCGCGGTGCTATGATGGGTGCCGTTTTTGCTATGCAAGGCTTTGGTCAGCTCGGTGGTGCCCTGGTCATGCTTTGCTTGGTCGCCGGCTTCAAGGATACCCTCAAGGGGGTTGCTGGCTACGCGGACTGTGACGGCCAATGCGCTGTAGCTGTTGACAAGATGTGGCGCGCCCTCATCGGTATCGGTGTTGTCCCAGCTTGCATTGCGCTTTACTACCGTCTTACTATTCCGGAGACGCCTCGCTACACCTTCGACGTCGCTCGTGACGTCGAGAAGGCCAACGAAGACACCAAGCAGTACCTCTCGGGTAAGCACGGTAACGGCAACCCTGACGCGATCACACAAGCTGCCCAGCTTCAGTCCACTGCTCAGCTCGAAGTCCCCAAGGCGTCTTTCGGCGACTTCTTCAGGTTCTACGGCAAGCTCCGCAATGGCAAGATTCTCTTCGGTACTGCCATGTCATGGCTCCTTCTCGATGTCGCATTCTACGGACTAGGTCTCAACTCTTCAACTGTCCTACAGGCTATAGGCTACGCTAGCGGTACAACTCTCTACGAGAAGCTGTACAACCTTGCCGCCGGTAACGCTATCTTGGTCTGCGCTGGTGCCATCCCCGGATACTGGCTGGCAGTGGCAACCATTGACACTGTCGGACGCAAGACTCTTCAACTGGCGGGTTTCACTGTCCTCACCATTCTCTTCATCGTATGGGGATTCGCCTACAGCCATCTCAGCCACCACGCCATGTTGGCCATTTACGTTCTGATTCAACTCTTCTTCAACTGGGGCCCCAACACTACCACCTTCATTGTCCCCGGAGAGTGCTTCCCTACCCGCTACCGTTCCACGTCTCACGGTATATCTGCTGGTTCGGGAAAGATTGGCTCCATCATCGCACAAGGAGCTATTGCTCCTCTCCGAACCCGAGGCCACGTCACCAAGGACAACGCCAACCCTTGGTTGAACCACGTCATGCAGATCTTCTCTGCCTTTATGTTTGCGGGTATCTTCACCACACTGCTCATTCCGGAGACCAAGCGCAGGACTCTAGAAGACCTTGCGCAAGATTGGGATATGGGTGACGAGTCTATTACTGGTGCGGAGCATGCCGTGCGCAAGGACAACCGCAGCAGCGACGAGGCTGGCACCACTGATGTCAAGGCTTAATCTCGATTGGCCGATGCACATGTCGCTTTCTTTTCATTGAGGCTTCCGCCTGTATACCCGTCTTTATGTAGCATAAGTACCTAGACTGTAATTGCACTCATTCACATTTCCTCCCAAAGCATCGTGCCTTGTTACGCATGTGCAAACTCTTTTTATTTTGTTCTAAGCTTCCGTGCAAGCATTGCTTGGGTTACGATCCGGCGCGGCTCGAGCGACTTTCCGGTGTACCTGCCTCTGAGATACCACTTTTGTAACCTGCCACTCTGCTCAGTGGGCGTATTCAAACGTGGGCGGGCAGGTACCGAGCATTGATCGACGACCGAGAGGCTACGGTGAATGGTTTCGCACACGTTCGCCAAGTCGGCTGACCAGGAAGATGCACTACGTGTGTATGAGGGCGACAATTTCGAGGTTGTCACTACAAGATTGATGATAGATGGGGAGGAATTAATGGGAAGAACTTTTTTTTTTTTTTTCGTTTTGCGGCCTTTGGCGATGAGTTGACTAGGCCCTTGGAGGACGGGGACTGACTGCATGGGAATTCCTGGAGAGCAAAAAAAAAAATGAAAAAAATGCAGAGGCAAGAGACCTGTTTTGAAACGATGACATTGGCGCCAAGGATGTTTGTAGCTCATCTTTCTCCTCGTTGGTGTGTGCAGATTGCGCAGTACACTAGCCTTTTCTTCTCGAAGAGAATCGTAAGCTACTGTGAATAGGTAGACATGCCCCCAACGTCTCACAGCTGACGTGCCTAGGTCGGGCAAAATGCGCTTCATACGCATACCCGTCTTTGTTGCTTGGAGCAGTGGCCCACGTGAGTTGTGTTACCTGGTTACTGTGGAGTCTTACACGTTGTAAAGTCCCATTGCGCCACTATTCAATATTTCGAGCAGGGCGAGGGAGATGGATGTTGCTGCTAGATGTTCTTGGTGCGGTCCATTTGTGTAGTGCTTGGAATCTACACTGTGCCTGGTTGACACTGACATTTCTGTTTTCCAATTAAGTGAATTCCCTTTGCGCGATACCATTGCGCGCTACCGCTTGTGGTGTCCTGGGTGATCCTCCGCATTTGGGTACTCGCTCGTTACTTATGGAATGGCCAGCCAGCTGGGTTCGTTCCTTTTTTCATCATAAATAATGTTACGCCATAGTAAGATGAAGCGGGTAGTTTTAAAAGACGAAGATCGATATGAATCATGACGAATCAAATATTGACTTCTCGTCTGCGAATGAGTTTAACGTGTGCCAGCCGAGCTTCCACGGCTTCGCCTGTCACATTAGGACCATCTCTGAAAAGTCTCGTATTCTAAGCACACAATCATGCCTGGTCAAGCGACTGCGCCAAACACGTAGCGAAATACCTACCCCTTAATCTTTGTAGTTCGTCGTGAGTACCCATCTCGGCGATTATGCCATCTTCCATCACGAAAATGACGTCTGCATGTCGGATCGTGCTTCTATATATGATGTCAGCGAACCATCATCTCAAAACTCGATTAGGAGGTACTCACAGCCTATGCGCAACAGCAATGGTTGTCCTCGTCGTCGCAGCCTCATCCAGCGCCTTCTGGACGAGCCTTTCGCTCTGAGTATCCAACGCCGATGTTGCTTCGTCCAGCAACAATAACCGTGGCTGGCGAATCAGCGCTCTAGCAATTGCAATACGCTGCCTTTGCCCACCAGAGAACTGCAAGCCCTTGGATCCACAAGGGGTCTGGAGACCTTCAGGTAACGAAGTGACAAACTCCAGAACGTTAGCTTGACGACAGGCTTCTTGGATTTCTGCATCAGAAGGTTTATGCTCGAGACCAAGAGCAATGTTTTCGCGTACTGACCCGAGGTAGAGTGGTGGCTCCTGTTGGACAAGCGACATGTAACGGCGATAAAGCTGGGGAGACATGAGTGAGATGTCCTGGTCATCTAATGTGATGCATCCAGATATCGGGTCGTAAAAGCGGAGCAGTAGAGAAACAACCGTACTCTTGCCACAGCCCGAGGGTCCAACAAAGGCGGCAAACGTGCCAGGCTTGATCTTCATGGAAATACCTCTCAGCACCCTGGACGCGTTACGCTGCTTGTATCTGAACTCCACATCCTCCATAGCGATGGTTCCGTCCGATGATGGCCCTTTGCCGTTGGTCTCGTCTGATTCGCATATGTTAGGCTTGACAGTCCGCAGCCACAAGATGTAGTTCGCGGCCCCTTCCGCCTTTGTGATGGAGGTGCTGTACATGAAGAACTGCGCCACACCCTGTCCACCAAAGACAATGGCGATGAAGATCACGAAGAATTGCGATGTATTGTACTCGCAGCTCGCGATCAGTCGCGATCCGTACCAGAAGCCTAGAGCCATGACTAAGAAGTCGGCGGATTGTGAAAGCGCATACGGGATGAGCGCGAAGGCTAGGCTCCTAATCACTTTTCCTGTAATAGCCTGGAGTATGTCGCTGTATTGGCGCATGATTGAGGTTTCGAGAGTCAGCATGCTGACCGTTCGAATGGATGTGACAGCCTCTGTTGCCAACCCGGCGCTGCCTGAAAATTGTTCTTCTGTAGCAGCCTCGAGCTTCTGGTCAATTCTTATGCGGTAGTAGCCAGCAACTACAATGATGGTCAGTCCGCCGAATACCAGTGTGAGTCCAAGCTTCCAGCCATAAGCTATGCCAAGCGCACTGCTAGCCGTGATATTGACCAAGATGTTGAATATGAGACCCAGGTTCGCAGACATCAATTCCTGCAACGCTGTAGGTGCGGATGACAGCTTTGAGGTCAATGCACCAGACGAGTTTTCTGGGCGGTCAAAAAAATCCTGATCGAAGCTGATGATGCGCTCAATCATCTCTCTGCGATATCTGTGAGTCAACGTCTGTCCAATACTGTTGCATGCAAGGCCAATGGTAAAGTATGCGAAGAGATTAGCAAGGGCCAGCACGAAGAACATGAGCGCCCAGAAGTTGGCTTGCTCTTGTGCTTCAGACCCTTGCAGCGTGAACACTCGAACGAGACGGGAGAAGATGATAGCTTGTGCTGGGTAGGTACCACCGCCAATGATTCCCCCAACAATTGTAGCGGCATACCAGTAGTAAAGATCGACATTCTCTTGCAGCATAATCCAAATGCATTTGATAAGAGAGTAACCCAGAGTCCCAGCTGCAAGTTGCTCGACTTCGCGCTCGAGCTCTGCCTTGTTGTGCTGCGATTGCGTTCGTTGCAGGGTGACTTTGCGATGTAGGCTGTCTTCGATATCCTCTGTTTCCAGCAGCTCCCTTTTAACATCTTCATCGTTGGCCTTTGTACCAAGATCTTGCGCACGCACCATGGCTGCGTAGAGACCGTCTCTCTGGATGAGGTCATGGTGTGTGCCCTGCTCGTAAATCTGACCATCTTTCATGACGACAATGTTGTCTGCCGCCATCACAGTAGCAAGCTTGTGAGCAATAATTAACGTGGTCTTGTTGATTGAAACTCGGTTGAGTGCGCTCTGCACAACCTTTTCAGAGCGAGGGTCCAAGGCACTAGTCGCTTCATCAAATAACAAGATCCTGGGGTTCGAGACGATACTTCGAGCGATGGCAATGCGCTGCCGTTGACCGCCGCTCAGCATGCTTGCTCGTTCTCCGACTTGGGTATGATAGCCTTGCGGTAGCGCTTCAATGAAGTCATGCGCATTGCTGCTCTTACACGCATCCTGCACGAGTTCCATCTGATTTTCCGCTGGTAGGTCTTTTTGGTCTCCTATCAGGCCCTTGACGATGTTCTCGAAGATCGTGCCTTGGAACAAGGTCGGCTCTTGCTGGATGAGGCGGATGTTGGACCGCAACCACTTTGTATTGTATTCAGAAATATCTCGACCATCAAGCAAAACCTGACCGGAAGTGGGCTGGTACCATCGCTCGAGTAGACCGACCAGGGTCGATTTACCGCACCCACTAGGCCCGACTAGGGCTGTTGTCTTTCCAGCTGGAATCGAGAGACTCAGGCCCCGCAGAACTTGGGCACTCGGTCGGGCAGGATATGCAAAACGTAAATCGTTGACGATGATTTCCCCGTTACAGCTGAATGGCTGCACGCCTTCAGCCGAGAGTGGATCGAGTGCTGATGGACTGTCGATGATAGAGAACAACTCGCCTGCCGCTGAGGAAGCGTTGGTGAAAGCTTGAAACTGTGGGAAGATGAGTAATGTTGCCGTAGCACCGAGAACAATACTCAGGACGACGGTGAAGACTGTGCCCACATCACCAATCTCCCCACTCTGGAACATGCGAAAACCTTGCCAGAAAGCCAGCGAAGTACCTGACATGACCAGGAAAGTTTGACCAGAGAAGAGTACACCGTAAATGACAGACTTCTTGTTGCCTTCCTTGTGCGCCTTCTGCAGGTAAGTCTCGTAGCCATCAACAGTTTTCTGGTGAGCCCCGAAAGCGTGAATAGTTCTGATTGAGCTGATTGCGTCTTGCGCCAGGGTACCAGCTTCTGAATAAATTTTGGTCTGTGTAGTAATTGTTACTTGGATGCGTCAGACTGAAAGACACGTGGTTACTCACCACTCTAGCTTCGATAGGCGCATCTAGGCCTATGCATACCCCAGTAACCAAGAAGATGGCAGGGATTATGCTCATCACGATTAGTGCAAGCTTCCATTGAACGGCAAGTGCTACAATGAAACCGGATAAGAAGAGTGAGATGCCTTGGACGCAGGTAAACAGCTTTTCCGCCACGCCTTGATTGATCCCGTTGCCATCTAGGCCGCGTCGTCAGCAACATGATCATGGCCTCCAGATTGGGGTTCTCACTCGTAGTCACCTGAGTTGCGGTAGATCCACTGCCACCCTTGTCGAAGTGTGCCACGTCCTGACGGAGCAATTTGTCCAGAAAGTCCTCCCGCAAGGCGCACGTCGTCCTGGCTGCGGCAATACAGATGCACAGAGTACCCAGATACCCAATAATGAAACGAGCGGCGAATATGTATACAAAGTAGAGCACTAAGCTGTCGATGTTCCTAGTAAAGTTCGAGCTATCACCGCCTGTTGCTTGTTGATTGAATTCTGCGGTCGACTTGCCAAAAACAAGCGTCATCAAAGGGAGGGCAGCACCAACGACAATGGCACCTGTGAGACCGACGGAATAAAGTATGCGGTCCGCCGTACTGGCATAGGTGAAGATGCGCTATCAGAATATACAAATCAGCTTGTACCCGTTTGATTTGACTCGATCTGTGACTTACGAAGTAATCTTTCAAGCTTCCCTCCTTCTCTTCCTTTGCCGCTATTTCTTTCGGATCCTTGTTTGACTCTCCATCGTTGACAACAGTAGGCTTTTCTGCGTCGACCTTGTCTGGGATGTCGACCGCAGCCCATGGTTTTTCTACTGTCTTCTTCATTGCGTCGGAGCTACGGCGAGTGATTGAGGATGGTTTCTGGTTGTCCGCCATCATTGGCGATACATGAGCAATGAACAGGCATCAGTGTAATAGAGAGGGCGTGTTGTTTGTCGAATATGATGAGCATGCATAACGCGTCTATGGCTACGCGTGCGGCTCGCGAGACGGACGGCTAGAATCCCGATGTTATCAAGGCGGCGCAAGGATCACCCGTTAGAACAGCAGAATATCATGACAACTTTGCGCTACCAACCAGAGTTTGCATCCGAGTTGCGAGATCTGGAAAGTTATTGTTGGGGACTGTACTTGATTGTTTTGGCGTTGGCGAAGAGGGAATCGATGACGAGCGTGGGTTCGGGTGACTAAGCCTCCTTTGCTCTAGTGTATAGCTCAGCTGGAGCCCGAGAAATCCGAGCTGGTCTTTACGATCTCATCTACGACTAGCGGCCGGCTGCAGCTCGACGCATGATTTTGCGTTGCTTTATCGCCTACTTTCCCCTGTAATCTGCATGATTTCGCAGAAATACCCTCGCGCACAGAGCAGAATCGACGGGCGGTGAAAGACTGAACATGATTAACTGGTTCCACAATCTTTTGGCGCGCAAACGCACGCTTTTTAGTTCCCCCATCCATCTTTTCATTGTTCGTCTATTTGCCTTTCCAACCCTCGTTGACCAAGTCCCGAATCTTCCTAGTGCCTCTAGTTGTTGTAATGACGGATGAAGTCATATTGACTGGTGGCTTGTACGTAGGCTGTAAAGCTCCGTAGGTTGTTTTGCCAGACTTTCGGACAAGATACCACGTCTACATACTGAAGCAGTCTTGTATTCTCTAATAGGACCGAATGCGACTGCCACTGCGAACGCCGGGGGTCTTTACTAAGGTGTAGTTAGCTGCGAATCGCGGATTGTAGTTTGCGGATCCCCAGATCGCCTAATAGCCGCGTGGATAGCTAAGCCTAGCCAATTGAGAAAGAGAGCGTTGGACTGGAACATTTTGCCAAAAAGGAAGAAACGCTCTCGTTGGCACGTTCGACCCCACGCTGCATAGACAAAACAAACAAAGCCATAGAGTCTTCTTCCAGTGAGTGGAGACCGAGAGCGACGAGTTCACATGTGGCACAGAAATTTTAATATCCTGTTTCCGTGGAGCATGTAGAAACTACAGCACATTTTTCAGCCGAGTACGATGAACTAGCGTGCACCCTTCTATGGTGGGGTTCCGTAAAGCTGGTATGTAGATGGTCGACCACATCTGGGATGTGGTTCAGTGAGTCCTTGGTCTTTGGGTTGATACATATTCGTGGATGGTCTCGAGAAGTATGTAGGTTTGTTCCGCAAATCTTAATACGTACAAGTCCGCTCAGAAGAGAGGAAAGCTGGATTTTCGAACGTGACTGGGTTATGTCTGGAAGCCAGTGGGCAGTGTTTGGATTGCTGCCAACTGTACATGTGTCTATGTAGCGATGTCGTGGTGTTGAGGTTCGCTGCCAAGCAGTAAGCCCCTAGATAGGTACCATGACATCATGTCTGAGCTGGCCAAGGCAAAACTTGGGAGAAGAGCTTCAAGGCGATGGTGTGGGCCTAGAGGTACTACAGACGCACCCCCTAACGTGTCGTTCCAGGAGAGTCCTCGGAGTGTGTACCTTGAAAAGCCCCGGGCTTTCGCGTTGCTGCGCGGTTTGACTGCAACTGCCGTCTGGGCAGCGGGTGCCAATGTCGGAGTTTCCGTCGATCATGCAGATTTGAGATCTGCAACTGCGCAAACATTACAGTTTCTCGCCCAGAGAGGAGACTTGGCACATCACATGACGGGCTGAGAAATCAGGGTCAGCCCCAAGTCCTCGGCCTGTGGAGGTGTGGCACAGCGGCTGTTGTGGATTTGGTGGGGTCGGTGCGATCCACACAACTCGCCAGCGTTGGGATTCGTCCGTTGGCCAGGCTTTGATAAACCGTGAATTATCACGATCCTAACTGATCCTCACGAAGAGTCATGGCAAGCATGCACGCACAAAAGGACAGCCGCGCGACCACCTCCTGCACCGAATGCCAGCGCCGGAAGCAAAAGGTCCGCTCCAATCCAGATCGACCCTGCGTCTACCCCTTGACTAACGGCAAGGCTAGTGTTCGCGAGAGTGGCCCTGCAATCATTGCCAGGCACGAAAGGTACCCCATCTTTGTCAGTTCTTCGCCAAAAGAGGGCAGATAGAGTCATCCCCAGAGTCTGCTCGGTATGTCGATAGTCCTGTCTGCCCCGCCGTTAGCGAAATTTGATGATAACAATCACGGCGCAGAGAAAACTCGTCCAGCAGCACAAAAGGTACCAAGAGAAGCGCTCCCGACTCTGCAGAGCCGCACTTCCTGTCGCAGTCGCAAGATGGCGAGCCGGAAGACCTCGAGGACGGGCTGAAAGCGTGGGGGTACATGCCTGGCCATGTTCACTACAAAGTCGGCGCGGTGGAAGATGTAAGTGGAGCTGCTGAAATATCAATCTCAACTAACGGTTGCGAGCATGGCCTGCGTAAGGACTCACCAGCAGAATCCTCTGGGACGACGGACGTTGTAGAGAAAGTGCTCCCTGCAGTTCCTCCCAGATCAATAACCGGCAAGCGAAACGCCCAACAGACCTTGGTATTTCCCTTTCTGACCGCATATAGATGCATTCGTTAACCACTTCCTGAGCGTCGTCAACTACCGCTACAGCGCCATATATGGGCCAACTCTGGCCGAGCAATATGTCCAGTGGTGGACGGATCGTGGTGCCGGCAAGCACCTCTCCCCCGAGTTCACCTGCCTGCTTCTGAGAATCTGCGCGTACTCGGTGCAGTACCTCACACCTTCGCTTCGCAAAATGATCGAGTTCGAGCTGGCTTGCAACTGTCAGACTCTGACGGAGCGGTTTGCTGATGCAGCGGAAGAGCTAAGTCGAAGTTTTGAAGCATCAAGAACAAGCATTGAACGGGTGCAAGAACAGTTCTTGAAAGGTGCCTGGTTAAAGTCCGAGTCCAAGATAGTAGAGTCATGGCATGCGCTTTCGCGCACAATTCGGGAAGCGCAAGAGCTAGGCATCGACAAAGATGCGGGTATTGAGGATCTGTGTGAGTTTGACATTGAGATCAGGAGGCGTCTCTGGACGCTACTATACATCTGGGACTGGTAAGCACAGGACCGTCATAGCAGAATAGGTTGTTGACCTTCATTACAGGCAAATGTCGGCGTGGTTGGGTCGTCCAAACCTCATTGACCAGAAGAATCTGAGCTTCAAATTCCCCAACCTACGGCTAGACCAGTCAACCACGGAGCCAACCATCCTTTCTCCTTTTGCTCACATGGCGCTTCAAGCGAACTTGGGTCGTAGAATTGCGACTGCCATGGAGAATGCCAACTCCAAGGCCGACCTATCGGATAGGCAGGTCCTGACAATACAGTCCGAGTGTGAGAAGCTTGCCGAGGAATTACCACCGATATTTCGATTCACAAACACCGACACGTCTTTGGACGAGACACATCCGTACTTTGTCTTCCAGCGTCGCCAGCTACACTGTGTCATCCTTTTGACCCAACTCGACTTTCTCAAACCCTACCTAACGCGAGAGCGACGAGGCACCATGGCTGACCAAGACGACGAGTTTCGGAAAAAAGGTATAGACATCGCGTTGCGTCTCATGAAAGTTGCGCGTAAACTTTTCGATCACGAGTTCCCAATCAATGCAAAGTTTCACATGGTCGTGTTCTGCATCTTCGATACAGCGACCCTGCTTTGCTCTGCCATCATACACGACCGCGACCACGCTCTGCCTCATCGTAGGGAAGTTGTTGACGCTATCGAAAGCTCTCTGGAGATGCTCTATCAACTCGGCGGAACAACAAAACTGGGCGCCACATCGTTCAACTTCCTTTCCAAGCTTGTGCAGGCGACACCGGAGCTTTCGCGACACTCTTCGATGAGTAAGCGGCAACGACAGACTTCTTCCTCGGTTTCCAAGTCAATGCCATCGGTGCCTGCACGTGAGCCTGCACCAGTGACGACCATACCTCCGACAGCGTCTGTAGAGCCAACTGCTGCACCAGTAGCCTCCAACATCGGCGGTGTCCCTCCGATTAGCATCTCGGATGAGCTCTCATTCGACATTGATCAATTTCTTGCCCAGAACCCCTTTGGTACTGTCGAAGATCCATCTGTTGTGGACATGGGTGGCATGGAGCAGATTTGGGACTGGCAAGATCTGCATCTAGATGCCTACGCGCAAGGAGATGCACATGGTTGGAACACTAATGGACAGGGGTGAGCGCCGTGACTGCAATCTTGCCAGTTGCGAGCTCAATCGAACGCGCGCAGGTCCAGTAAGACCTAGAGACTACGAAGAATAAGAGGTTATTAGGTCTGTAACTGACAGTAAAGGACCTAGCACGTCTTCAACTCTGCATAGTACTGCTAGCTGCGCTGAGATGGACTCACGTTGTTAGCAGAGCAGTAGTAGTCCAACAACATCGGTCCGCAGGATTTGGCAGCGAGCCATTGATCTTCTCACACACGCTGTACCATGTACACCGCGTGTTCACTTCTTCGGGCCTTTTCTTCGTCATCTGTACATACATTAGCTTTCGATAAACACCAAATCAAGTAATCATACCGTACGGCACTCGCACTCGCCATCGCATCTGGAGTGATTACGCTACTCGTTTCTTCCCCTAACCATGCATTCGCATGCGCGAGAACCCTGTATTTGAGAGAAAAGAAATGCTTATGCAGGATTGAACGCATCTGGGCCTTTGGAAAGGACGGGTCAAGTGTGCATAAAGAAACGTTACAGGACTTGGTCGATTCCGAAAACCTTCGGGGAATGTCTGTGCTACCCGGTACTTCATTCATAGCCACAAACGCCACAAAAGTCGTCGTGTGCGGGGTACATGAATAGCATGGCCGTGCTTGGATCATCGTCTTTGGTTGGTTTGTGGAATGTCAGGGTGGTAAAGCGTGGGTGTCATTCTCTATTACCACGGCAGGAATTCGTTTCCCCCCGTTGACCGGATAATCTCAGCTACTCCTCATGACCATGCCAACGTCAATTCGGAGAAAAAGTCTCCCATAACGTGCGCCAGATCATCTGCGACTCTTCTTTGCCTTCTCCCCAGTCGACTCGGCTTGTAGTGCAGCTGCCTTGCGCTTCGCCGTGGGCTTCCTGACCCGTTTGGGACCTGCATGCTGATGCGATGCTGAACCACTGCTAGATTCAACAAGCGAATCTTCAGTATCCGGTCGGGACGGTAATCTCAGCACCAGGCGAGGGTGTACACCATCTTGGTTAAGCGGACTGCCCGGCGTCACAGAAGGCGAGTCCAACTCCGCAACGCCAGAGTCTTGTTCGTCCGCTATACTTCGGGAAGCCCGACTCTCCGGCGTTACGAGATAAGACTCCACCTGGCCAGTCAGAATTTCCACCGTGGACGTCGAAAGTGGCGTGTCGTAATACAAAAGCTCGGGATCTTCCCCTTGGACTTGTACTTCTGCGAAGCTCTTCTGCGTGCGCAACTTCCACTCGGCCAATTCCGTCAAGGCTTTCGCGTGGACGCCTAACTCTCGACATAAGTGGGAGGTCATGTGTAGAAGGCTGTCGTGCTTTTCGACTAGACGGCCATAGCCCAAAGACAGAGTGCAGAACGAGTCTGAAAGGCCAACGAAGCGTTCTTCGAGCTCGACATAAGACGCTGCGCTACTAATATGTAGATTGTCAAGCTCTTGTCGGAGGGCGCGGCAGTAGGTGTTTGAGTCGAGGTTCTGTGAGGATATCCGAGGGCTTCGGAGGTCTTGGCCATCGTACGACGAAGGTGGAGTATATTGTCGATGGTAGTATGGGCTGGAGGAATTCGTGGGAGTTCCGGTATTTGGGTGAGCTTGGGACATTATGCGGAGACCTTCAGGCTCTATGGAGTCACAATCTCCGAGTCTGGGACGAATGACGTGCTGGTCGCAACCAGGGCGACTGAATATGTATGGTGTTAGCGAGCTGGCTACCTTGCATGTTGTATAAACTTACCGAAAATTTCCACCAGAACACTCATCGTCGAAGCGCGAATGACCTGAACTGTAGCTTCCAGTCTGCGAGTATCCCGTTGGTACGGTGCCGTGTTGTGTATTGAAGAATTTGCTGCCAGGGGTAGCGTGCGATTGGTCGTCGCTATCGTTGTCGGACGGCACGCATAGAGGAGACAAGTCCAGGACAGCGTGACAACATACTTTTTGGTCGCAGTAATGGTCATTGCGGGCTGCTGGCCATTTGAGTGAGACGTTGGTCGAACTGGATGTTGAGAGATGCTTCCGCTCCTCTAGCAGCTTGTAGAGTGCGTCTGTGGATCCGGCGCTGTCCATGCTAACAAGAGGTTCAGTGTCGCACATGCTGATTGCTGATAATAAGAGATGAGAGAAATGATAGCCGTGGGTATTATTAGAGACGTCTATAGTACTCTTGATGCAATGTACTGGAGCATATCACTCGAGGTAATGGAAGCTGTTGGGCTCTTTCTTCATCCATCATCTGTTACTACTCGGTCAAATTTGAAGTCGACGTTCGCTGCTGCTATTGCAATCGAGAGCGAGTTCCGCGTCAAGGCAGTTTCAAAGCAACCCCGGAGCAGGTAAGAGATGGAAAGCGCATGTCTAAGATCGTGGATGTCTTTCCAGAGTCGTTACTGGAACATAGGCCAACCAGGGATGCAGAATCCGCACGTGATCGTTAGCAAGGCGTTTGTGATCTTTGGTCGTTTGTAACAACGCTCGGAGGTAGGATTCGGTATCATATTTAGTCCGCACATGTTTGGCAGGATGGGAGGAGCCTTGACCAAGTTTCTACTCAACAACGTCGTGCTTGAGTTGTACTTGGTTGTACTACCGAGGCAATACGAGGTCAACAGAAAAGCCCTCGACTTCGGAATCGAGCATGTCGCGTGACATTGCCCCCTGGTGATACGACTTGCTTTAGGCCGGGCCCACAATGGTACCTACTCGGCGCGTGCTGCCAGGGTAGGTGTGTATGTGTGGCTACCGCATGGTCTTGCCTCTGTGGAGCCGAGTAAGGGTCCAAAGTCTGCCACGGTTGAACGGCAGATGTCTCACTCGCTCCTCAAACGTTCCGGTCTCGGTCCTCCCAGCAGATGAGCAGTCGTAGGCCGTACATTTAACAAGTGTCGATGGCCCATCGGTGTTGGGGTGGAAGCGGTCCCGCCTTCTGAAGCCGTATATCCCTGGGACGGCATGCCTGATCTGCGGCGTGTAACGAGAACACTCGAGCCTGCCCGCCTACTGTCGGTGTGATCAACGACGGATGATAGTCGCAGGCGGGCTGCGTTAGCCATGTTGCGTGCGCAAAGCCTGAGAAACGCAAACGTAATCGGCACGCCCTTGGTCGCCTTTCGGCACGCGGCAAAATTCTCTGGGCCCACGACCCATGGATGCGAGAAACAAACCCACTCGCCACAAGGACGACGCACATTGTCAGCCATCAACAGCTATCGCTCTCTCTGGACCAGATTCCAACATGTTGACTGAGGGCTTAGCAGGTCATCTTCAGTCATTGCGCATGAGGCGAGCTCTTGCAGACTGCGAGGAGCTTGCCAGGCCGATGATATGGACCAAGGCCAAGCGTGAAGGGTTGAGCGAACCACAGCGACGACGTGGATGATCTTTGCAGTGAACGGCTGGTGCTTGGTCCGCCTAAGCAATACGTCACCGCGCGCCTTGATAGCCGCTGCTACCTTGGCGCACCTTACCATCCATCGACTCCACACCATATGTCCGTTGCAAAAGATTTTTTTTGACAGGGGCGGCGCTGGGGACAACTGGAGTATATGAGGAACCATGGTTCCCCCCTGGGCCCAAGCCCCTGCAACTCTTGTCATCTGTATTTCCTGCGACTTTCCTATCGCAGAAGCTTGCCATACTCAAATACACAAGCTTTTCCAAGCCTCACAAGCCTTTAGCATCCTGCTTAGGTGAAGACGCCGTGACGGTTCCAATACACGACCAAGCCACCAGATTACATCGATATCCACGAACCGGCGACCCTGAACAGGATCATCCCAACCGCGACTATCCCATTATCAGACCCCTCACTACCATAGCGCCAACCCCAAGCAACAACATTTGAACCACACCCAGCCTCCATTGCGCTACCACCATCACCACCACCATCTTTACGCCAAGATGGCTCGAACTATGTTTGTGAATCCCTTCAAGGCCCACCACGTCGACGAATTTCCGGGCGTCCATGTGCCTCTTGATGCTTCAACCCATCGCGCTTCTGTAGCCTCCACCCACCCGTGCGCCTCCCTCGGCACATCAGAGAAAGCGACGAAGAATGACGAACCAGCTGATGCCCTGAGACGACTTGACAGTAATGCATCTAGTGGTGTTGTTAACCATGGCATGACAATTGCAGCATTAAAGGCAGAGATCGAAGCAGATGTCGCCGCCTCGGATACCGATACGCCATATGACCGTACGTCGTGTGGCTTTTCCTTACCATATTGGTCAATCGTCGTGGAAAATCAGTACTAATACTCTCCAGGCAAATCCAAGGTCATTAACAAAGCCTTGCAGGATATGGGAATGGGTCGCTATCAATGGCAGCTTTTCGCTCTTTGTGGTGGCGGTTGGATGGCCGACAACTTGTGGCTGCAGGTGCGCATATCAAATCCATCGACTATCAGCAGCACTTACCATAATACAGGGTGTCGCTCTGACACTACCACAACTTAGCGCTGAGTTTGGTGTCAGCGAAACGGAAGTCAGGTACACCACACTATCACTCTTCCTCGGTCTCTGCATTGGCGCTTCGTTCTGGGGTACCGCATCCGATATCATCGGTCGCCGTCTCGCCTTCAACTTTACTCTTTTCCTCGCTGGTGTCTTCGGTCTTGCGTCCGGCGGCGGCCCCAACTGGATTGGCACATGTGCACTCTATGCATGCATCGGTCTTGGTGTTGGTGGAAACCTTCCAGTCGATGGTGCCTTGTTCCTCGAATTCCTACCTCAAACATCCGGAAACCTCCTGACGCTCCTTTCCGTCTTCTGGCCCGTCGGTAATTTGATCGCTTCGCTATTGGCCTGGGCTTTCATTCCCAACTTCTCCTGTCCTGCTTCCACTCCCATCGGGCAGTGCAGCATGGCCGACAACTGGGGCTGGCGATACCTCATTCTGACTCTCGGCGCGATCACATTCTTCATGTTCATCTGCCGTTTCTTCTTCTTCCATCTTTACGAGTCACCCAAGTTCCTGTTGTCGCGTGGTCGACAGGCTGAGGCCGTCGCCACCGTTTACGGTATCGCCAACTACAACAAGACACACACCTGGCTCACCGAGGACATCCTCAACCAGATCGGCGGCGACCAAGAAGTTACCCAAGAAGACATGAAGCTCAGCGTGGTGGAGATCATCAAGCGCTCCCTCAGCCGTTTCTCGATGAAGCGCTTCAGGGCGTTGTTCCAGGATAAGAAGATTGGTCTTACCACCGCCCTTTTGTGGTTCCAATGGACGACCATCGGTATGGCCTACCCGCTTTTCAACGCCTTCCTCCCACAGTATCTCGCCAACTCTGGTGGTGAGGTTCAGAACGACACGAGCACCGTGTACCGCAACTACGCCATCAGCGCCATTGTCGGCGTTCCTGGATCGATCATCGCCTGCTATACCGTTGACATCAAGTACGTTGGCCGCAAGGGTACCATGGCCATCGCCACCGTCATTACTGGCGTCTTCGTCTTCCTGTTTACCATCTCATCCGACTCCGACTTCCAGCTCGCTTTCACCTGTCTCGAGGCTTTCTTCCAGAATATCATGTACGGTGTCTTGTACGCGTACACCCCCGAGGTTTTCCCCGCACCCATCCGTGGTACCGGCACTGGCATGAGTAGTTTCTTGAACCGGGTTGCTGGACTGTGCGCACCGATTGTTGCTATTCAAGCTGGTGGGAGTAACCCCAAGGCGCCCATCTACGCCAGTGGTGGACTGTTTATTGCGGCGTTCTTCAGCATGTTGGTGCTGCCGATTGAGACAAGAGGCAAGCAGACTTTGTAGATTGCTATGTATTGAGTACTTGACGGCAGGACCGCACAGCGTAGTTGGATGATGATATCCACAACGAAGAAATGATGACATTGAATTTACGTCTGCGCTCCCATCACATATAGATTGACCTGTGCGCATGTTCTTTCCAGCAAGTCAAATAATTTATCAATGTCTTCTCACTGCCGTCGCAAATGTCCCAACCCCCAATTGGCTCAAAGTCTGGCCCTTGTCTCCCCAAGTTTCAACTTCCAGCCCTTCAGCCACACCTCGATCTGCTTCGTCGTAATATCCTCAACGTTGGGCAGCATCTCCAGCGCATTCTTATTATGGAAAACCATAGCCTCCTGTTCCCTGCCCTCCCCCGCTGCCGCCATGAAACCATGCATCTTGAACGTCTTAGGATCAAGCATACCAAGCCACTGCGGGAGCGTAACCCCTTTGACCGCCAAACCAAACTTCTCACTCAAGACCTGGTGTAGAAGGGCCCAGGGTGCGGGGTTAGGATGCATCATGTTGTACACTCTAGTAACGTTGTTATCACTCGGCTGCGAGAGAGTGATGTTCGCGATACCTTCTGCGAGCGAATCAACGGGGATCCAGTCAACAGCGTTCATGTGTACAGGCCAACATCCAAGTTGCTGACTTGTTTTGAAAGTAACGTACAACCAGCCCTGAACCGGCCATCCCGGCGAGTCGGCAATCGCAGTCGACGGACCGCCGATTTGGCCTGCGCGTACAATGGCGATGCGTACACCAGAATCTAGATTCGCGCGGGCGAGGAGTTGCTCGGCAATACATTTGCTCTGTCCGTATCCGCTGTCGGCGGCGCTGGTATCTTCCCATGCGGGTTCTTCGGGGATGAGTGGTTGTTCAGGATGGTGGCTCGGCCAATTCAAGATTGAGCAGTTCGATGAGACGAATGTTATACGTGGACTCTTGGGACTGGTGGTACATGCTTTGATGGCGTTGCGCACTGCGTTGAGGAGTGGCTCGAATTTTGCGAGGGGTGTGGCCCAGTTTGCGTTCCAGGCGTTGAAGACGACTTCGTCGACCTCGAATGCGAAGTGCTTGTACTGTGTGTCATTCAGTCCGAGATTTTGTTGTGTGATGTCGGTCGTGATGAAGTGGAGGCGGTTATGATTGATGAGATTGTTGCTGCTGATCCGTTGCAAAGCTGATATGGTGCGTTGCTCTCTATCTTTACTCCTGTTGAAGCAGAGGATCTTGGCGTGACTGTGCTTTTGGAGTAAAGAAGCAGTGATGTATGGGCCCAGAAAACCTGTAGACCCAAGGAGAGCGATAGTCTTCGGTTCGGTCATTGTGGCGTTGCTCAAGTTGGAGGCAGTCTTGAAATGAGATTGTGGTAGGAGCAACTCTCAATTTGCGGTTCTATGACTTGACAAATGCTGACGTGAAGAGTGAGCGGCCGGCTCATCTGCATCTTATACTCCAATGATGGTCAAGAATTGGAGGTCGACACTCACAATGCGGCATCAATATGCCGTCTGCTACCCATTGGGACTGACAAAGGGATGTCCTGCAAATCCTGACGGGTGAATCAATATACGCCTCCTTCCATTGAAATGGAAGTAGTTTGTTCACTCGCTGTTTACTATTGGCGTTCCTCGGTAGTCATCGACACTCGGCTGCGTGCAAATCGCTTGCGAAGGGTAAGAAGCGTCATCATGGCTGATGTTGGTTGATGATGCGCTGTCACATGGCATACAATGGAGCATTGTATCTACCTGTGTCGAGATGCCTCGCAGCCTTGGCCCTATCATTTTACAAATTGCGACAGCGCTCAGCTTGTGCATAACGCCGTTGAAGGGCTTAGCCATTGATGTTGAAGGGACGACAGACATCTCAGCGCCTAGAACTCGCTCGATCCCCTCCCGAGTGGGACGGGTCGCATATCTCGCAGATCAGAAACGATGTTGCAGTTGTTGACCAAGGGGTGAAACCACTGCCTTCTTATGGAAAGGAGAATGACAGAGAATAATGCCGTAGGCTAGAGAGGTCTTGGAAGAGTATAAGAAAAGAAGTTGTAGCACCCGTCTTGCAGCAACAGCAGCGGGTGGGCTGGCTGTCATTACTCCATACAGCACAGTTCGCAGACGTATCTTGATGTTAGAATCGCGAGGGAGACCCAGGCTGAAGCGGAGGCGCGGAGGGTTGGCTCTGTTTCCTTGTTCTGATGATGTAGCGATGGGAAAGGAACTGGGAAGACAGGATGGTCTGAGAGTTGGTTGGTGCTGGCTCCACAATTGTAACGCTGCATGCCTCGACTCCTTACTCCTCCATAACACAGTCGTCTGTAGACCCCACCACGACCACTGCCGCTTCGTCCGAATGTTATTCGGATGGCTTGCGTAAGATGTCCACAGCGAGTCGGCACAAGACGGCACTGCCGCGCGACTGTGGCTAGGGTCTTTCCCCGCATCTGGCTGCCGAGGCTTCAACACCATGAAGTTTGTCGTTTTGAGCCAGCAGAGCGACGCGACTATTTCCGATATTGCGATAGCTGACAGAGCAGACCATTTTCAGCAGCTCTCACATGGCAAGATAGTCTCGTGTTACCATTGACATCGTAATCGCAATACATAAAGCGATAATCACCATGGCGCTGGGAAAATATACCAACCTACGCGTCGACCGCTACGACCGAGTCTTCATCATCACGCTCGCGAAAGCACCCGAGAATCGCATAAACGTCAATTTCGCACAAGAGATAATACGCGCCCTGCGCGACATTGAGCAAGAACTAGGCCCTAACTCAGAAGGATGCGTGATAATGAAGGGAAACGACGAGAAGTTCTGGTGCACAGGTCTCGAGCTAGATGAGGGCGATACAAACCCATTTGCAAATAGCGATGGTTTCTTCCCGCTACTAGCGACCTTGCTCGACTACCCGTTTCCCACTATCGCGTTGCTGACGGGCCATACGTTTGGTGGAGCTTGTCCTTTTGCTCTGGCGCACGATTATCGCATCATGAACTCGTCGCGTGGGTTCTTCTCTATGCCGCCGGTCAACCTTGGCCTGCACTTTCCTGGCATCGGCTTTCTCCCTCGACTCAAGCTCCGACCGCAAGTAGCGCGGAAGATGCTGCTCGAAGCGCATCGTTGGACGGGCAAGCAGGCATACGCAGACGGCATCGTGGATGAGATTGCCGAGCCCAAGGAGATGCTCGGGGTCGCTCTGGAGAAAGCGAGAGCAGTGCAGGGTAGGGCGAAGATGGGCGTTTACAGTGTGCTGAGAAATGAGCTTTGGGGCGAGGCGGCTGACAAGATTAGAGGTATTTGCTATGTGCATGGTAAGAGGGTCACCGCACCTGCAAAGGCGAAGATCTAAATTTCTCGTCTTCTACGTCTCCGGCTGGCACTACATATGCTTAAGCTAAGCGGGCGACGGCCGTTGCATCGAAATGTAATGTTCCATCGCCGTAATACCTCATTTGGCTCGCTGACGGTTTTGGGGCTCGCTCTTCTTGCCGCGTTGTTGGGCTCTTGTCTCCGCAACCGTGCTCGTCCTTTCGGCGGCCGGACCGAAAAAAGAGCGCCTACCAGGCTATCAGCAACATCCAGATATACACGTAGACGGGTGCTCTAGTAATTGTGTCACTTCTATTTATTTTGTTCAATCCATCCGAGGCTAAAGTCATCGCTTCATCTATCCGACCCTGTCGATCACCGTTCTAATCAACTTATCTCCATCATGCGCAATGCTACAACGCGCTATCGTCAGTTCAGCGGACTGTTCGCTGGGTCACGTTAATTTAACCCAAGAGGTGGTATTCTATCACACGCTGTGGTTCGTAAGGAGTGATTCGGGTGTGCCACGTCGTCCCAGGTTCAACTTGAGGCTCGAAATACATGGACCAGGAATTATTAACGCCACTCTCAGACCGGGGTGTGAGCACAGCAGAGTATCCCATCATCTAGGATCCAAATATATCTTGAGGCAGATGATCCTGCCTCAACCGTAATGCAGCAACAATATATCGCTAATGTGGAAACGGACCCCACGCTCAACAAAAGGTATTACCGTGCGCAGCGCCGGCCATCGCTATATCCCCCACAGCCTCACCGCATGAGCGGATGATGATAATGCGCTCAGCCGAAGTATGATCATCGTGTGACACGTATTGCGCCTTATAAGATCGGGCGCTAGAAGCCATGATCCAATTCTACCAAGCGTGGCATGGTCGTCTAATGTCTTCGGTATTGATTGAACAAGTACCATACCTGGGAGATGTCACATCACACTAAGGCGACTGGTACTTTTGATAAAACGAAAGACTCTTCTCAAGTAGAGCACAAAGCTTCGACAAAGTGTCACTCTTTCGCCTACCATGAGGATAGACATGTTAGCTTTTGGGCTTACTGCTGTCGCCAAGAAAAGTATATGCTCTTCTACTGTCATATATCTCACGTTGTTAATACCATCGCAGCACACGCACAGACGATCAAACGCTATTGCGATACGGAGACGTCAATCTGCTACTCTGGATGGACCGGCACTAATGGCATTACCTTCGGCGTCGCTTTACCCAAGTCAAAGACTGCGCCTTTCGACACCGTCTTGCAAATTGTATCACCCATCAAGAATGGATGGGTAGGGTTTAGCTGGGGAGGGACGATGCCATATGTCCCACTCACCATCGGATGGATGAACAGTGCATCAAACACATCCATCTACAGTTCGAGAATGGCTTTCGGCTTGAGTCTACCACAACCCTATGCCGATGCAGAATACTCGTACATCAAGGGTACCGGATACAACACGACTCACTGGACTTTGACCGTGCGTTGTAAGGGATGCTCGCAATGGCACGACGTGGATGGTAACCTGGTTTCGATGGATGCGAATGCGTCTGCCCAAAAGTTCGCCTATGGCTTGTCGAGCAAATTGCCCGCTCAGCCGGCGAACAACAGGTCGACTTTCAACGTGCATAACTCGTTTGGAAACTACAGAATCGATCTCACTCAAAGTCAAAACACAGACTTTGACGCGCTAGTTGCTGCAAATCTCATCGATGATATTCCGTCAGTATCAAGTAGCGTCCCGGTGCCGAGCTCAATCATTAGCGTACGACCAACGACCATGAGTACCGGTACTGTGTCTTCGGGCTTAGCTGGACCAACATCCACGGGGATACCCTTGTCTTGCCCTGACGTCGCTAAACTTGCATTTCCCATAAGTACTGCAGAAGGATGGAAAGCTACAAAGGTGGCAGGAGGGCTGACCCAGCCGAGAGGGCTCATCTTCGACACTTTGGATAATCTTCTTGTTGTGCAAAATGGCATGGGGATCACGGCTCATAAAGTTGCAGCAAACGGCTGCCTCACCTCGTCCAAGACTCTCATCGCTCAGCGGAATCTCAACCACGGTATTACGCTTAGCCACGATGGAAAGACGCTGTACGCTAGCTCTGCGACTTCGGTGTTCTCATGGGCATATGATGCAGCTGCCATGAGTGTATCGGAGAACTCGACAACAATCTTGACTGGCATGGATAGCAGAGGGCACGTTACAAGAACGCTCTCAATCCCACCAAGATACCCGCATCTCCTTGTCGTATCTCATGGATCAAACGACAACTTGGACTACGGCTCAGGGGACATGAAGACTGGCCGATCATGCATCAAGGTCTTCGATACCACTACCGTTCCGACCAATGGCTACGACTACCCAACAGCTGGCTACCAGATGGGCTACGGCCTTCGGAACGAAGTTGGCCTAGCATTCGATGCTGAAGGCATGCTCTGGGGTGTTGAAAACTCCTCCGATGAGCTGCATCGTACTATCGACGGGGTGTCCGTTGATATTCACACCGATAACCCGGCTGATGAGATCAACTACCTTGGTGATCCATCCAAAGAGAACACGGATTGGTATGGATACCCTACCTGCTACACCGTATTCAGCCCAGACTCCTTCACGGACAAGAGGTTCGCAGTAGGTGACCAATTCGTCTTGGAGCCCAATGCCACCTTCACCGACGATACGTGTAAAGCGCGTAGTATACCGCCTCGTCTTGCTCTTCCAGCTCACTCGGCGCCCCTCGATGCGACTTTTGATAGGGATTTCACGAGCATGTACATCACCATGCACGGGTCCTGGAACCGCAGTCCTTCAGTTGGATACAAGATTATTAAAGTCCCCTTTGCGAAGAGTACTAATGGCTTCGGGCCAAAAGTGGCATTGAACAATACGCAGGCTTGGACTGATGTTTTCTGGAACCCAGGCGTGGGTCATTGTTCAACTACGCAATGTTTCAGACCTGTGAGTATTGCACAGGATAAGCATGGCAGGATGTATGTTACCAGTGATAGTGGAACGGAAGGGGAGATGATTATCTTGGGGAAGGAGTAGATGGTAAGGTCTATGTGGGTGACATTGCTATTACAGCTGCAGGCTCAAACTCGGCAATTATAAACGTTCATTGTGTATGGTTAGGATGGTAAAGTCGGAGAATGTCACACAGTCATGCAAGAGCACTAACGCAGCCCATGTCCCAACCACCTACTCTACAGCCACTTTCTCCCACTTGAGTCCATCCTCCAAGCTCCCCCTCGTGACACCCCAGTTATCCGAAAACCAGTTGTCGCGTGGCTTCCATGGTCCAGTATCCGCACAATTGGGCATCTTCTTCATCGCATTCTTGACATATGTGCTGTTCAGCGGACTGGCTGAGACTGTCTTCTCTTTGTCCTTCTCGTCGATACTCGGCACAACGCTCGTGTAACCATGCTCTTGCTGGTACTTGATGAGACGGACGAAGAGACGGGATGCAGTATCAGAGCCCAGTGTCCAGGACGCGTTCCAGTATCCGATAATATTGCCGAGATTGGGAAGGGATGTGAGCATAGAGTTGCGCCACATGTACTGTGACGCTACGTCGACTTTCTTACCATCGACGCTCACGTCGATGCCGCCAAGGAAACGCATGTTGAGGCCTGTGGCCGTGACGATGATATCAGCATCTAGCTTCTGCCCGCTGCTGAGTTCAATGCCATCCGATACGACGTTCTTGATGGTATCCGTGACAATATGTGCTCTGCCTGAGCTGAAGGCTTTGAAGTAGTCGCCATCAGGACAGAGACACATGCGCTGTTGCCAGGGGTTGTAGCCGGGTTTGAAGTGAGGGTCGACGGGGAAATCGGGAGGAAGCTGCGCGGCGGCTTTCTTGACGAGGAAGGATTGTGCGAGTCTGGGAAACCAGATACAGAACTTGTAGAGGAGGATGGGGACGAGGGTGAACATGAAGCCTGATCAGATTTGTCAGTAACTGGTAGTAAGATGGAAGAGAAGGGACGTACGTTTGTATCGTAGAGTGAACCATTCCGGCGCCCACTTCTCGAACCATGCCTGGTCTTCTTGCGCAAGACTCATGATATACGACGGGCTCCTCTGCAACTGCGTCACGCTACTCACGCCGCCATCCACCAGCGCAGGGAGTAGCGTAACCGTCGTGGCGCCACTGCCGATAACAACCATCTTCTTGCCCTCGTAGTTCAAATCCTCTGGCCAGAACTGCGGGTGCACTATCTTGCCTTGGAACTTGTCAATCCCGGGGATATTCGCGTTCAATGGCTCGTCGTAGTTGTAGTATCCGGTGCCCGTGATCAGCCATTTAGTCCAGTACACAACTCTCCGTGGCTCTCTTCCGACCTCGTTGCCCACTTCCACTTCCAGCCTCCAGCGCTGTTCCTCACTCCTCCAATCTGCCTTGACGACCTTGTGCCTATAACGGATCTTCTTGTCGAGATCAAATTCACGCGCTGTTTCTTGCAGGTATTCCATGATCGCCTCTCCTCGCGCAATCGGGTTCTTCGCCCTCCACGGATAGAAGTTGAAGCCTAGGGTATGCAAATCCGAGTCTGATCGTACGCCGGGATATTTGAACTGCGACCATGTCCCACCGAGTTCGTGGCGCGCTTCGAGGACAGCGAATTTGGCATTGGGCAGCGATTCCTGGATGCGGTAGGCAGAGTTGATGCCGCTGAGGCCGCTACCGATTATCAAGACGTCGAAGTACGAGTCGATCATGGCGGGCCGGCTGTGCTGACGGTGCTTACTGTGGGGACGGGATGCCGGCGCAGGTACGCGGGCGTGGGGAGAGGGAGGAAATGGCAGGTGAGGGTGGCTGAACTAGAAGACGAGATGCTCAAAGGCGGATGAGATATAAGGACTCTGGTGATCCAGTCAGTGGTGAGGCTGGTGGGCAATCGCAAAGGGGAGCCGGTGCAGGTCGACGCTTTGTACAAGGCTCACTCCACCTCCGAGGCGTCTCCACCCCCCATCGTGCGACGCCACAGCTTGCGCGCACTACTCCACCGCTAACATTTTCGGCCACCATCTAGTCGTTCACGGCCATCCTTCACCGCTGTGCGATTGGGGTATCTTTTGCACCGTCCGTGTTGGCGAAGCGGTAAATACGTCACCGACTTTTTTCTTTGCCGAGGCAGATCCTTAGTTGCTTTTCATCCATGCCACGCGCACACCTTACCACAAACGGCAATGTGAATGTAGACTTGATTTCAAGAGGTCTAGTCACATGTACCCCGCAGATCATGATCAACAGCTAACCCCGTCCGCATTATTGGAGAGATTCGTAGAGACAACTATACAACTATAGCACCAATCCCTAGTGTTTGGGATCACAAGACTTCCGACATCCCCATGCCTCGGCACAACAGAACAGGAGCAATACTGCCCAAGCGTCTCAAGTTCATCATGATACACTAGACAATGCCAGACGACACCAACGCTGATCGCTGAACGAACCGAGGCAGGCAGATATGCTAGGTAGCAAAGGCTCCGATAGGCTGCCAGAGGTAGCAGGTGGGCAGATCTAATGGTTGCAAGGACGCGCCTACAATCCAAGGGAAAACGCACCCTACCGCCTCAACCTCGTTTACAACCTTTAACAGTACCTTTTTAGATAACCATGTGTATGACTCTTCTACCGCCCATGCAGACTTGGCGCAGATTAAGTGGTCTTACTCAGGTCGCGGTGAACACGTAAAACCTGAAAGATAGGGCTAGAGATATTCACTCCTGTTGCAGAGAAAGTGGACAAGTTGAAGAATATACATCGTGGGGGTTCAGTGGTGGTGGGTATCAAGTCCGTCCCTGTAACGTACCCGAGATGAATTCGCCGCTTTCTACATAGCCATGAACATAAGGTAGGACCTAGCAAGACTAAATGTCGGTATCTACGTATACGACGTTGATGGAATCGTCAAAGGTCTTCGTGGAGCACTGCAGCCAAGATACGTTATGGTATTCGCTACGAAACCGCTCTTCAAGAAGTCCTTTTCGGAAATAGGTTTTCGTGTTGCAGACGATTGGACAATACAGATGGCTCATCAGACTTCCACTGCAGGTCGGGTTGAGGAGGAACATGCAGAAACTAGAAGAAAAGGACGACTTCCCAGTTGGCGACTATTGGGCCAAACGTTGGAAGTATGAAATGCTCGCCGGTCGTCCCGGCGTAGAGAAGATATGTGACTGTGTGTTGTGTTAGAGGTCCCAAAAAGAATACTTCTCTCTCCGTAGCGGCAGACGTGTCACGCTGTATTATTTTCGCGTAGTCTTTGTGAAACTATCTGCGACCTGCAGTATTAAGGGAACACAACCAGAAGTGGCCAACAATTCATATAGTGTGTTGGTTCCAAGAACAACAAAGACAGCGTTGCCTAGCGTTAGTAGTGACAAGTCGTGTTTTTCCAGTGCAGATCTTTAGTGGGCAACGCCAGAATTGCAAAAACAGCATCAAGACCACACCGTATACGAGCGCAAAAGAGACAAAAAGATGGACTTGCAGGGAATCGAACCCTGGACCACTCCCAGGCAGTTCCTTGCATTGTAAGCGAAGGAAAGATGCTAAGGGAGTATTATACCACTAAACCACAAGCCCGATTTCTTTGATGGAAAGAGGAGTCATTAAATAGTATATAGCGTGTTATTGTCAGCCCACTGTTCACCTATGGAGCAACATCACGCAGGTTGATGGTTCTTGGGTTGGAAAATTCGGTGTTGGAACTGGTGGGGCGATGTAGTCAGGGATTAGCTCCCACCAAACTCTTTCCAGGCCTAATGTCCCGTTAACTTGGTTTGCTCTGTATGGCGCACGCTTACAACTTGTCATGTTTGTGCAAGTTTTGGTTGCTGCGCGGACTTCGTCACATCTCGTTACAGACACTCCATGGCGGAGCACATATGCAGATATTGACCTCCTCTCCTCCTGCTCTTCTCTCTCTCGGTAACACAGTTCCAGACGCACTTACGCCATGCCTGTTATTCACCCCCCAGAAAGGCTCTTTGTAGGTGGCAATTAGCATACCTAAACGAAGCCTGTACATCTCCGCCAGACCCCAACTTAGGTACCATCAGCATTCTCGCCTTTATAATCGGCATCTCCACTCGACATTCCGTTCACTCCCTTCTCACCTGCCCATGTTGAATATCCGAGGAAATTCGGCCGCTCGATCTCTTGAACAGCGATGATATAGGGAGAGTGAGCAGAGAACACTTTCAAAAGGCTATTTTGGCTCTTGGAGCGTGACTCAATGACTGGGCGGTGTAGATTCATACATGATGAGGAATTGGAGGATATGGCGACAATGCTAGAACTCCATGCTATCATAAAAGCTCACAACATCCTGCATTGCTACGCATACCTTTACACTTCACCTCTAGAATTAGACAGCAATGATAGCGTCCTCATATCAGAGTAACGGTAAATCAGCTTTTCATAAGCGACGCTTTCTCAAGCCTCTTTCAAACAAAGGATTAGCCATTCGACCGTTGCACTCCCACCCTGCTCACATTCCATAAGTCATTCAGAATCCTCTTTCCAAGCTCTCTTCTCCTGTACCCCCACTCACCTCACATTCCATCCATCACCCACTTGGCCTTCCTGACATCTTTGTATTCCTCCATCTCCACCAATCTCGCATCAACACATCCACATCCTTCAACATATTCGCGAAACGGCGGAAAGATGGTCACAGCAACACTCGGCCAGTTCATTCTGTGTCCAGAAACGACTGGCATTTGTACTTGCCCTTTCTTCCTTCCTCTCACCTGCTCTCATTCTCAGACACTATGTACCTTCTCCTCTTACTTCGAGGAATCAAAAGAGAAAAAACGCCATGCTATGCAATGTACCCCCTAATAATGCTATCCCGCGTCCAAGCCACAGCCCAAGCCCAAACGAGGCAAGTCCAAACGCCTTGAATCAACGCCGCTTTCCACCCAATGCCACTCATAACCATGCCGAGAAGACAAAAGAAAAGATATACAAAGGAAAGCACTTCACACTAGCAAGTGCAGGAGAGTCTAAAAGCCCGTCCACCCCCTCCGTCTCCGCACCTGACTCAAATACCCATCCCCGCCACACCTTTCTGGAGAAGCATTACCAACACCCGATTTCTAATCCGGCGCAACACCTTTCCTCACCGCCGTACTCATCTCACCCCCGCTAGTCTCTCTCCTTCTTCTTACAATCTGCAATCTTGGAAGCGGCGGCGCATTGTTCGTTGTCGGAGTCGGAATCGGAGTCGGCGTACTGTTCCCGGGTGCATCATTCTCGCCACCAATGGTACTTTGGCGTCGGCGCATGACTACTTCACCGAGACGACCGATCCGGGCTTTGGGGAGACGGGAAGACGATTTCGCGTTAGCGTTGCTTGCTTCTATGCGTGCGAGGCTCGTTGCTGCGTCGCGAAATGGGGGCCGTGAGGATGTGCGGGGGCCGGTTGGTGTGCTGTTATTTGATTGTAGAGCTGCAAAGGAGGTTGAACTGCGTGCTAGAGCGGGTGGTTTGGACCGGCCAGAGGAAGGGGGGACCGCGGAGGGGTCTTCAGCGAGATCCCACATAGCTGTTGAGGATTGTGACCTCGTGATACCACCGCGTCCTGTTGGTGTGTTGGACATGGGTGGAAGCATGAATGTGGATTTGAGAGAGTTGGGCGTAGGCGGTGTTAGCCCCATGCCACTGCCGACGAGTGTGGAGCCAGTGCTGGAGCCGGAACCGTCTCGTCGACCTGCGGACGAAGCTGGACGACGCAAGTTCATGCCAATAGCTGAAGCTCGACTAATGCTTCGTTTGCCGTTCGATCCTTTGTTGATGCCCGAATGCTCGACTTCGTCGCATGCGCGGACGAGCTCTTCGGCCATCTGCCGTACTAATACAGCGGAATCGTGTTCCATGAGCCAACTGATGCGATCATAGCAGCCGAAAGCGCGTATAAGCCAGCAGCCCTCATCCTTCGCATCACAAATTGTCCGCAAGATACGGAGGAAGTTGAGACGCGTCACAGCATCCTTATGGCCCAACTTCTGTTCTGTGCGACTGAAGATCTCAGGTACGGCGAGAGATGCAGCAATCGGGGGAGATAGACGAACAAGCTTCTGCAGCGGCTCGAGCATGTTTTCAAAAGTGGAGTGAGGTAGATCGGCGGAGGTGTATGCGGAGATGATGGCGACGGTAAAGCTTGATTGCGAGGAGAGGAGGTATTGCTCGACGCGCGCGGTCTCTTCCTGGAGCCTGCATTGGTGAGCATGTTGTAACTCATAGTTAGAAATGAAGAGTCACGTACCATACGAAAATGGCATCCAGGGCCGTCACTGCCCAGTTACGGTCACCTAGCAGCGATACGTAGAATGCTAGACCCTTCGCATCCCATAGCATCTTCCGTGCGACCTTACCCGAATTGACCATCTCAAGCAGAACAGGTAGGGCGAATTCTTTGAGCGGGCCACCTTCACGCACGACTTCCTTCAATAGTGGAATAATGTCCGATAACGCAGCTTCCTCCTGCCTGCTCTTATTGTGACGACATAGATTATACATGGTATTGAGGATCTGATTCGAGATCTCGCGGTGGAAGGGAGGTAGTCGAGCTGGGTCGGAAGCAGATCGGTGTTGGCTACGGCTCATTGCGTCTTTTTGCCGAGTCGACTTGAGTAATTCAATTAGGATGTCGATCGCGTTGGAGTTCTGGAGAGCTTCGTGGGTCGAGGAGAGGGAGCTAAGGTTCTTGATGAACTTGAGCATGGTGATTTGATGCGGTGGTGACATCTTGCGGAGGTCTTTCAATACGCCTGTGCGTTGTTAGCTATGCTCAAGACACCCTCCGATTGCCTCAAGCTTGTGCGATATAGATGTGATGACTTACGCTTCAGAATCATCCGATCCGCCACGAGGTCCTTGACATGACTCTCTGCTTGTGAGAAGATGAGGAAGATCTGTACAATCCTACCCACAATAAGCCGCGCGACCTCTCCATCCTCTTCCACCATGCGGTTCAGCACCAAGCTCAGAGGGTATAATACGCTTGATCTCGAGAAGATGCGACAAAAATCGTTCTTGGGTGTCGGTCCCTGCAACTCGAAAACACCAAAGACGCCGTTGACACCAATGAGTACCAGATCGCGCTCAGCGTCAATGTCTTCTTCCAAGAACTCAACAAGCACATTGATGCCACCGCAGCCGATGAACATCTGTAAAGTCAGCGTGCTTGTTTGGTACATTTGCCGTACGAAAGCCGCAGCCTCCTTTCGGATGTCGCTAGGAAACTTCTTGGAAGCGAAGTAGCAGATGGTTGGAATGCCACCCAGAAACGACAAGCTCTCCTGTGATTCAGAGTCTTCCAATATGATCAAGTTGATAATCTTCAGAAGAGGTAGTACCACTTCGTTGTGCGGCCGGGTCCCGAGAATTTCCAGAATAGGCAACATGCCGTGGCTCCGTAGTATGATGGATCGCTTGTCTGGCGACTCGTGTAGCACCTGTAGTAATTGATCTGCAATGTCGAGCAGCTCATCATCAGGCTGGCTTGTCTTTAAACAGCCAACTAGACTTTCTGTCATCTTCGTCAACCGATCGTCCCGGTCTCGAGCGACATTGTTCTCTAGATTGATGTTGTCAAGACCTTCGTCCAGGTTTGCGAATGGATCAAGATCGTCCTCGTCAGCTATGATGAAGGAGTTTGCCATCTTGGATGTGATCATTGCAAGACTGCTATGTTCACTGCCGCTATCACTCTCGGCCCGGCTAGGATTAGCAAGCTGGCTCTTGATATCGCCAAAGACATCAGAGAAATCGTCGCTTTCATTCTCGGCGTACTTTTGAATCTCAATCTGCGACTGCGTTCGTTGCAGCTTCCCCCGTGTGGATGTTGAGCTTGACGATCTTTGATGGACATTGCCGTTCGACTTTACATCGCGTGTTGACTTGGGTCCTGCTTTCAGATCGCTGGGATGAAACAGCCGCGGAGAGAAAGTGTCGGATGGTGAACTGGAGTTAGTGACGACTACTTGTCTGGATGGCATGGCCGGTGGATGTGCGTATTGCATAGATGCCAATTTGCGCTCAAAAGCACCCTCATCAGCTGGCATAAGATCTGAATAGTCCTCGACGGTATCCTCACGAAAGAGTTGACTGGGCCGCGCTGGTGCTTTAGGCTTCGGCTTTGGCGACTGCGCAGCCCTTGGTGTGCCTCGCAGGAATGCCGTTCTTGGCTGAGCATCATATCTATCCTCGGACTCTGATGTAGACGCGTTCGAATTTGATCTTGAAGACGTATTCGAGGAGGAAGCAGACGTCTTGGGTCTACCATTGGCGCCTCTCGACCTCCCCGACCCTCGATGACCTGATGCCTTTGGGAAGCTCTGAAACTGTGCCATGTTCATCGGACTCTTCACCGTAGCCTCTCCATCCCCAAACTCAGGCATCTCCGTGACCGACTCAAAGCTGGCGAAAGCCTTGAGCCTGTCGCTTGAAAAGAGACCACCAAAGTTATCCTGTGGCTTGAGATGAGGCATCTGCAGGGCGCGAGGCGATATGCTTTCGGCAAAGTCATTGTCCCAATTATCGTCATGCTCTAGTTCCGGCGAGCGGAACGACTCTGCGGTAGGTCTGTGCTTCAGTATGTTGAGATTAACGCTGGCTGGAGTCTTGCGAGATGAAGCACCAGCACCGTTGGCGGCAGCAGGAGAAGCTTTCTGCAATCCCGACACAAGACGGGAGCTTCTGCGAAGGGAACTAGGAGACTTTAAGGCCTCGTTCCATTCCTGCACGGACTTCACTGCTTCCTGATATTCGGTAGGTTTTGTGGGTACTGCAGGGACAGTGCGCTTGGCGCTAAGGATCCACGGATGCTTGAGGAGGCGTTTTGCGGAGATGCGGAGCGTGGGATTCTTTTGGAAACACTCCATGAGGAATTCACGCAGCAGCTGCAAGGGTCAGAATTCTGGGGCAATAGTAATAGGGTGGAAAGTCGACCTACTGGAGAAGCACTTCCAGGTATTGGCGGGTGCTCATCATTGACAATTCTGAACAGGGCCTGCATGGGTTGCAGCTTGTGGTATGGCGGCTTTCCCTCGATCAGTTCGATAACTGTGCATCCCAAGCTCCAGATATCTGACGAAGTGGTAGCCCCCGAGAGCTCGATAACCTCCGGAGCCATCCAGTAAGGTGTTCCCACGACGCTCGACTGGTCCAGTCCCGACTGCTTGGTGGCTACGCCGAAATCGGCCAGCTTGACCAGGCCCTCCTTGGTTGTAAGGATGTTCGCACCCTTGATGTCCCTGTGTATGACGCCTTGTTCGTGGAGGTAGAGCAGGCCATGGAGGACTTGTGACATGTACAGCGCGACGAGGTTTTCGGGAAACTTTCCAAAGTTCTTGCAGATGCTGTGCAATGATCCGTTTTCGCAGTACCTGAGTGGGTTAGCTGTGGCTCTCGGATGTATCGTGTACAGACACTCACTCGAGGATAATGTACAGACTCTCCGAGCTCCTCACGAAGCCGTGGTACTTGACGATGTTGGGATGGTTCAGGTTCTTGAGCAGGTCAATCTCCATCTCCATGTTCTTGAGGTCTGCGGCGCCCAGGTTCTCGAGGCGGACCTGCTTGATGGCGACCGTTTCGCCCGTGCCCCAGTTGAGTGCCCTGTATACGCTGCCGAATGCGCCTTTGCCCAGGCAGTCGCCGAGCTGGAAGTCCTTGAGACCGGCCACATCCTGGGCTGCCTTTTGCGCTGTCCCCTCTCTGCTCGGCCGCTGCTCGCGCTCGCGGGGCTGGCCATTGTGGTTGGACGAGGATGACGGCTTCTTGGAGTGGCCGGGCGTGTTGGAGTTGGTGGAGGCTTGCGACGAGCGCGAGTTCGAGGGCGCATGCGATGGTCTGGACGGGTGTGAGACCATGACGGTTTTCCTCGTCTGGCCCGGAGCCAGCTAATACTATACTACCTGCTGTGCTATCCTCGAGTCGGCGCCTAGGCGTCTCCGCGTGTCTTGTCGCAGGGCGGTCGTGAGTGGTCGAGGACGGGCGGCGGCGGTGAAGGACTTCCTGCCGTGGGCATGTCCCCAACAACAAGCACCCAGAGATCCAAAATGACGGCAATGTCGACGGCCAAGGTCGCAATTGTTGTTGTTGCCCATGCGCGACTCGTATTATGCGTTGGAGGGGCCCGTTACCAGCGCAAAGCAATTATCAGTTGGGGATCCTGGCCGCGAAACACGCTCTAATCAGCCCAGCGAATCCCAGAGTCGCTCTCGCCTGCCAGAGGCTGCCGTTCTGTCAAGACTCGTCGCCCAACGCCGCCGAGTGGATTCGGGCATACGGGGAGTGGCTAGGCACCGTCGTTGTCGGGATGAGGGCACAAATGTCTCGTCGCCGTGTACTCGACCTGCACCCAGTAGCGGCCGCGCCGTTGGGCGCTCGCTTCATGCGCCCTGCCCCAGGGCCTCCACTCACCATCGTGCACCCGACTGCTACACTTCTCGGTCCCAAACCATCGACATGAGTACATGTAGCTAACGCGACGCGTCGTGGCCTCTTTTGCTTTTCTCATGACAAGAGCTCGTTGCAAAGACGCAACAAGGTCAAAGGCTTGCGCGTCTTCACGTGCACCAGCCCCTTGCATCAGCCGCATCCATCCATGGCCTCTGCCGTCAACACACACGGCTCGTTAGCATCAGGGACAGCAGCATGCGTCACCCTTGGCTATCGCTACCACTATCGCACCACTATCGCAATCATGAACTATGGCTTATCGCGGGGAATGTGGGGAAACGGCCTTGGTCAGCTTGTGGAAACTCTACCGAAGAGGAAATGCCGACGCGCGAGTCAAGATGAGAGAGACATCGAGTATAGTGCTATCGTTATTCTTGTCACCAAGCTACTTCTAGTCATCCCTCTTATATCTTGCGCTCATCCATCTCCTAAGAGCTCACAACGTTGAGCACACCACCGTCCACTGCAAGAATCTGGCCGTTGACGTATGAGTTCTTGGTGAGGAAGATGACGGCCTGTGCCATCTCCGCGTCGCTTCCCGCCCGTCCATGTGGAACGTGGCCCTTCTCTTGGATCTTCTCGTCTGGCAGGTCGCTCTTCTGGTGCTCGTCACTCTCCTTTGCCGTCATCTCCGACGGGAAGTAGCCAGGGGCAATGCTGTTCACCCGAATACGAAGCTGCTGAAACTCGGCCGACATGAGCTTACTCAGGTGAACGGTGCCGCCCTGCAGAGGTCATGAGGTCAGTCCATGTCCTCCAAGCTGTTGATCTTCATCGAACTAACCTTGGCAGCGTTGTAGCTGAAGTGGCCTTGTGCGTCCTTCATAATTCCCGACATGGAAGAGATGACAATGACAGAGGCGGAGAGGTGGCCGTGGCTCTCAGTTCCAGCTTGAAGGAGCGGCAGAAGGACAATAGTGGTGAAGTAAACAGCCGTGACATCGGTGTTGTAGGTCTCAGCCCAGCCCTCAAACGTCTCGTTGTCGAAAAGCTTCTTCTTCATGTCGGTAGCATTGTCGGCGTCTGGGACACCCTTCTCGCCTGAGATACCGGCTGCTGCAATAAGAAGGTTGATGTACTTCTCCTTGGACGCCAACTCCTGGTACATGCGCTCCAAATCCTCTTTCTTGGTTACATCGCAAGGTGAAAGTGGTATGATCTGGCCGCCTTGGTCTGGGCTGTGGGACTTTGCTGCGGTATCGAGGGCTAGAGACCATGAGCATAACCATTCGTCTGAGTAAAGTAGTCAGGAATGGCGCCTACCCTCTTGGCGTCGACCAGTAATGTATACCTGCTACATGTAAGAGGCGTTTATTCACAGAAAGAAGCAACACACTTTCGCGCCGTTTGCAGCAAGCGCTTGAGCAGCCATGAGGCCGATACCAGAGCCGCCTCCAGTCACTACGCACACATAGTCCTTGACTGAGAAGAGCTTTGCGACATGAAGATCAGAAGTGTTTGCTTTAGGAGGCATGGTGATTTGACGCTTTTTGTTCGGTACGGGCAGAGACGGGAAGTCTGATTTACTTAGAGGACACAAATAGCTTTGGTGTTTGAGAGCAGAAAAGAAGAGTAAGATGTTCGTTAAAAAAAAAGCGTAGCAGTTCTGTTGGTATAGTTAAGCCTATGACGTACAGTGGTAAACAGCCCACCTGTCCCGATTAGGCTTAGACTGTTCGCGCTCATGCCATAAGTCTCTTGCCCCATCTGGGTTCGTGCAGAGCGTCTGCCGTTCAGCCTCAGCTCCAATCTTGGAATGACCGGGCAGTCGCTTTCATGGCTGTGTCACTGCTAGTCTGACGTACTCCTTCAGCGCATTGCATCTTTCTCATTCTTTTAGATTTTTCCTTCTTCGAATGCCATGTCGCCTACCGTCGTTATTTAGCACTCTCTGGCACCTGATACACGTGCAAAAAAAATTCCAAGAGCTGGGAACTATTGCTTCACTCATATCTCAATCACATCCGGACACGTCCATCTATTCCCTTGGAGCTCGCTGCATCCACGGCTTACAAAGCAACCTCGACCTCACATGGCAGCCTCAATGGCGAAACCATCGGCCAACCTCATGGTTCCACAAGGCAAGGCTAGCCAGCTGTGGCCAGAACCCCTAAATACCCCCGGATATATCCCGCATCACCTCAAACGCTCTGCGACAGGCAAATTTCCCATCTTGGAAATCATTCAACGTCTACTATATCGACTCAAGCCAAGCGGCCTCGGCGATGTTGAAACGTTGCTCGCCCTCATCGGCCTCTACCAAGCTGTCAGTCCCGTGTACAAGCATCTGAAGGACTTGTTCGTATGGGCCTTTACTGTTCAAGTCATAATCCCTGAGACCGACGCACTAGCTAAGGAAGTTCTGGCATGGATGGGTGGGGAGGTGATCCTGAACAGCCACACAAGGAGTGCTATGCTGGTGACGGGAGGTATGCAGGACCCGAACGACGAGTTCCATCGTCGTATGATGGTTGTCCGCAATCCTGGAGTTGCAGCGGATAAATCTGACGAAGAGGTCCTATGCCTTCCACCGATCGGTACGCGACTATTCTGGGTTGGCTTTCGGCCCTTTCTATTCTCTCGTCGGGGTGGATATGGTCATCGAAACAACAGTGGCATTGCGAGTAACATGCTTGATGAAAGCGGTCAACTTCAAAACTCCCTGACCATCACAACCCTAGGATGGAGTCTCAAGCCGCTCCGGGAGTTTACTAGGCTTTGCCACGACTTCAGGATCAACAATCTCACGGGTACCACAACGGTGTACTTTGCAGGCGATCGCACGGACCCTTACGGTAACGGCTGGCAGTCGGTTTCCAAGGCCATTCGGAGGCTCGACACCATCGACATGGATGAAAATATCAAATATGATCTGGTAAGAGACGCAGAATACTACTACAGCGATGAGTCACGTGCATTCTTCGCTGATTGTGGCATTCCATACCGACGCGGGTATCTCTTCCATGGCCCACCGGGCACCGGCAAGAGCTCGTTCAGCGTTGCATTAGCGGGCCATCTTGGCTGTGACATCTACCACATCAATTTGTCAAATGGTAGCATTAGCGATGGAACACTTCACCGCTTGTTTCTGGGTCTTCCACGCAAATGTGTAGTAGTGTTGGAAGATATCGACTCTGCTGGTATCGGCCGCGAACAAGGACCTTCAGATGATCAAACGGAAGCACTTCGACGAGCGCAGTCAGCTCGAGCTGATTCTCACAGTCTTACAGGTGCTATGGGACCCCCACCACAACTTACGAGTCGTGGTCGCGGTGTCCGTTCAGGCAACAAAGTTACACTAAGCGGCTTGTTGAACGCCATTGATGGAAATGCTTCTCAAGAAGGTCGACTTTTGATTATGACCTCCAACGCTCCCGATACCCTGGATGCGGCTCTGACACGTCCCGGTCGCATCGACAAGAAAGTCTACTTTGGAAACATGGACGCCAGTGCTGGCAAAAGCATCTTCAAGCGCCTGATTGGACGATCTACTCTCGCTCGTGATTCGGCCTTTACCATGGGGCAGGTTGAGCAGTGGGCGACTGAATTTGCTGACAGGATGCCGAGTAAGACCTTCTCTCCAGCACAGGTACAGAACTATCTCCAAGATTGTCGAGGCGACCCTACTGTAGCCTTGGAGGGTATCGACGCCTGGATTGCGGAGAACAAACTTGATGCTAAAGGATCGAACGGCACTCGTAACACTACCCAGAACGGCGCAACCTCTGCCGTTTCCGTCAAAGAGATACCGAATGGCAGTGAGTAGAACAACCTATTCATGTCTGGGACTATGGGTCCATGGGCGTGAAGGCACCTAGCTGGTACTCCCGAGGAATTGACATTGCATCGGCAACTGTATTACACACGATCGCTCCAAAGACGCGTATGAAGCCACTGGAGGCGCGGTAAAAGAGATGGGCCGCATAGAGTCTGGGCCTCAATATTCCAAGATCGTTACATGAAGCGTCACATCAACCTTGAAAGCAATCCACTTAGACCCTTAGTTAGAAGTGAGCATGCACTACGAAAGATGTTGGTCATCCGCCGTTTGATAAGTGCTCTCTGGGTTAGAAGATACACCACCGAGTTTGTTAGAGAAATATAGACTAGAAGACAATGCTCTTTGCTACAACTCACTTTGGTGCCTCTCGTTCTGGCATATACCCATTTGTTTGAACCTACTCAATACTATAGTACATACCACGACATACTCCCAAACAAGTATACTATCTTATCTCAGTCAATGAACAGAGATGTCCTGGCCGATCAAGTGTTGTCATTAGGTGTATAGATCGTATCGCTCCCTTCTTAGGAGTTGCATCATCTTTTTCGCCTGGTTCAGATTTGGGACGACGTAGACTGTCCGCGTATGTTGCCTAACGATTGTAGTGGGCTGAGGAGCCAAGCTGTTTTTAGCAATCATCGGTCTAATGAGTTGATTGCGAATGAAGGACATGGAGGGTTGGTAAGCCATTGGCGTTTTGGTCCCTGTATCCGCAACTAGCGTTTGAGCACAATAGAACAGCCTGGGATATGAGCTGCTGCAAGCATGGCACGAAAGAGCATTGGAATCAAAGGGACGAGAGCCTGGGTCTGACGGTGTTCGTGTTCTGGCGCGTAGCCCGGGACAAGCGTCCAGGGGCTTTTGCGCTAGGCTCGCTAGGTGTTGATGTGCTTGGCAAACCATATTTCCGCATGAGCGTCATGTCTTGCCGCGTCACGACGACAACCTCAACATTACCCTCCAAAACTGAAACCCTGGACTCAAGAGTCCAGGTCATCGAAGCAAATACTATCATCGGCAACCATTGTTGCTATGGTATGAGTATCATTGCTGAACCAAAGTTGCTCTCGCTTGCGTAGAGTGGGTTGGTGAAAATAACAACTAGCAAAATACCACTACACGTCACCCACGCCATGAACGTGATCCTCTCGTGTTGCAAAATGAAAAGACCGACCCCACCCCGCTGTGTTGTTTGGACCGGAAAACTGTCCCGGTACCTGTGCAAGGACCCCGCGACAGAGTCCATTCTAGCGTTTGCCACCCCGTCACGCTATGGGAGAGCATCTGGAAGAGAAGCATGATCGCTGGATGATCCGATGGAGAACGAAGGGTGTGAATTCTTGAGAATACTCTGGCTGTCCGTGTCCGCATTATATCAGAGATCGGCTTTGGCGCACCTATTCGCTTCATAGAGAGCGGCTAAGACATTGAAAATCTGATCAGGGGCTTCCACGATGGCCTGCTTCCCTTCGGTCTCATGGCTCGGCTTTGGCCTTGCACACCGTGAGCAAAAGGCACATGGCACGCCGAGGGATATCTTGTCGCGAAGCCTAAGGATGATTCTGGCATCGGCAAGCTCATGCGTTTTCACGAGAAGCTCATCGCACGACTTCTCAAAGATATCGAGGCCGGTAAGATCGAGAGTCGAGCTATTACAGACTATCCTGGACGCTAGGACGGGAGATGGTGCGCCGTTAAAGCTGTGTTATATCAAAGTTGAAATCCTTCTGGTCCTGCTTGCTGGTGCTGATACCACAGGCAATGCATTTCAACCGATTATCGCGTACATGATTCCTGACACACAAGTGTACGCCAGGTTAATGGAGGATATTAATCGCGTCAGTCGTGAGAGAAGGTTTGAGTCTCATACCACCGTACGACGAAGTACACGAGCATTGTCCATACGATGTCCCGTGCGTCAAGGAAAATATGCGGTAAGCCATTCTCATCTCCTCCGCGATTATCCCGACTTACCCATGTCAGCAATCTCTGCTCCTCCTCCATCACCAACGTCTTCCCTCGTCTCGCTGGGCCATCGGGTAACCTGCACGGTCGTTACGCTCCACAGGGACCGAGATGACTTGCAACCCCTGGTTCGTGCACCGTGACGAGAAGATCTACAGTGTAGATGCCTACGACTTGCGTTTGTAACGCTGGCTCGAGAACGATGAAAAAGCCAAAGGATACAAGTACAACATGGCCTTTGGCTATGGCGCAAGATTTTTTCTACGTAAGGATATCGCCCTCATGGAGCTGTACAAGGCACTATTGCCATTTTTTGAGGGCGTTCCAAATTGGCATGGATAAAGATTGATGGAGCAAGTTTGCGGTCAAGGGTGGTGTAAGTTCTTTGGGAGGATATGTGGATTGAAATACAGTGACGGACGACATGAGATCAGGGCGGCGCTTCAACCTATGCTGACCTGCGCAAAGCACTGTAAATGAGACGAAGTTTGGTTGAGTCGATGAGATGATGATGTGCGATTGGGTCGCGTGAGTTCGCGCGATATTAGATGGCGTTCTAGATCATCCCGTACCCGACCTCATCACGTGTTGGCGCGATGATTCTCCACTAGCGCCGTCTTGGACGAAACAATCCGAAACGTCCGCAATTACTCTACGAATGTTACGGCCCGCGCCTCAGCTATCCCACCACTCGCAGCACTCAGCCGGTCTTGGTATAGACCCATTGTCCCCGCATCGGGGCGCACTGAAAATGTCTCCGAGATGATGCTCCCTTGGTGCCGTATCCTTGGTCCAGGCCTAAGGCCCCAGCGGAAACGGCTTGTTTCGTAGTGCGCTTGGTATATAGAAGGGCGCCTGCAACGTGATGACGACCTCCACCGCTTCCATCATCTTTCGAATCGATTTCGTTCTTTTTTCTGTCGCTCATTGACCCTGACCTTGTTCGCTGGTCGTTCATTCATTTCGTCACTCGCTTATCCGTTCGCATCACGATGCGTTCAACATTCTTTTTCTCCCTGCTTGCGGGCACGGCCTTTGCTCAGCTTGCCGAAAACAACTTGAAGACCCATGTCGGAAGTTTGAAGCTTTCTGCACCCTTCAATCCGATTAAAGAAGCGTACTGGACTGACCTCCCCCATCATCGTCGGACGCCCTGGGCCGTCTCACCAGATGGCAAATCAGCATACCTCGCGTACCTAGACGCTTCCGAGACGGACGTGCATATCCAGAAAGTCGACCCTTCTACCTTTGCGGCTGTAGGGGATGCAGTGACTGTCACTGGTGGAAAGGAGGCCGGTGGCTTGGTTGCACACAATGACGGTTTCGCTCTACTCACCAACGAGGCCATGCCGTCAGGCACTACCAACGCACCTCCCGATAATACTCCCGTAGCTGTCTTGTACCGCTACACCGATGGCAAGCAGACCTTCAAGACGTTTCTCGGCGGCCCTGACAATGTTGGCGATATGGGCGCATTGGCGTCCCCGGATCTGAACGGAGACCTTGCTTTCTCTGAAGCCACTGGCATGTACGGTGCTTACTTCGTCGTCACCGCCTATTCTGGCAGTGGTAAAGGCCATTTCGGTGACGCCATCCAATACGTCAGCGAGAACGGAACACTCGAGCAGATCCAGGGTGCTAGCTCAAGCTGGGGTTGCTCACACAACACTGGTATCGCGTTCGAGGCCGCTGATTCTGTTCCCTTCGCCAGCATCTGCTCGGAAGACCAAGGCGCCATCTGGCTCAACACTGGAGGTACCGGAATGTCCAACAGCGGAGTCAAGATCTCCAATGAGAACGTCCAGAATGGTGCAGGCAACGAGGCCATGGGTGGTATGTCCGGATCCTACAGTGGCCTCGCACGCTTCATCGGCAGCGACTCTTACATCTTCTCGTGGGTATCGCGTGGTGCAAAGGATCTAACCGAGAACGAATGGATGGGCGCAGGTTACACCAAATCTGTGAACCGCACCGTGAACCGCAACGTTGCCATCGCTACCTTCTCAGACAAGAAGACCATTGTTGGCGAGCAAGCAACCTCTAAACTCGGCCCTGACGGCGACTCACAAGTCAACTGGATCACCACTGGCTCTGCCGACTGCCAAAACGCCCATGTCGCTACCTTCGATGGCACCAATGCCCTCGTTACCTGGGAGGAGATTGCTCAGCCTACTTGCGAGTTCATTGCCATGGGCTGCAAGGGTCCCTTTACCGGTTCCTACTTCCAGCTGGTGAAGGACGGCAAGAAGATCGGCGAGCCCGTCAAGTCTATGAACGTCTACGTTGCCGGTGACATGGTTACCATGGCTGATGGTCGGGTATGCTGGCCTTACGTTGACATGGACTGGACGCTCGACGCGCCAGTACGTAGCCCCGCAAATGCAGAGGCTATCAGCTTCGCCTGCATGAGCCTGAGCGGCAACAATCAGTCTGCTGCACCTGCTTCATCTGCCCCAGCTGCCGCAAAGACACCAGCTCCCTCATCCAAGGCCCCCGTTGCTACTTCTGAGGCTGTCAAAAAGTCAACTCCCGTCAAGGAAGTTGCCGGATCTACAGAACAATCCCCAGCAATCGAAACACCCGCCGAGTATTCTCCGACGCCTGCCCCGAACCCGATCGAGTCCTTGCTTCCCATAGGTCCCATTGTCTCCGTCATCACATCCGCGCTTGAGGCCATTCCGTCAGGACTGATTCCCGACAACGATCTGCCCGCGCCCTTTGAGTCAATCTTCATCCCGGCGACTGAGTCTTTCATTGCCTCTTTTGCACCTGCCTTCACCGAGAGTGCCAAGGTACCTCTGATGTCCCTTGAGCCAGTGTACTCTAGCTCATCACTCCCTGAGCCTACCGCCTCTCCCGAATACCCGGAGGCTACCCCCATTGTCGAACCTTCCCAATCTGCAGCTTCAGCAACATACGCCGAAGGCCAGCCCCAGAGCACTCGCGTACCCCTTGATGCCACGCTTCCAGCAGATGCTCCTAGTTACCCTATCGGCACAGGCTCAGCCTCCTACCCCAGTGGAAGCGGTATGCGCCCCTCTGGCATCCCATCCCCCACTGGTGCTGGCCGCCCAGACTGGTTCCACGGTCATCGTCCAAATGGAAGCTTTGGCTGGGGTCGTCCAAGGCCTGCCGGCATGTGGCCTGCTCACGGTTACCCCCGGCCTACTGCAGCTTTCGGTCAAGGAGGCCCTGCGGGTATCAAGGCTGGCAGCACCCCTTGCACCTTCGAGACCAAGGCGAGGCCTACGCCTACTCCTCTTGTGCGTTAAAGAGTGAACACAGTTCCGATGGTATTGCTTCCCAATCGACAAACTCCTTATACACTTCATGTACATAACCTATCTTTCAGACTTCCAGGCGAGGTAGCTTTAGCAACTGCAATTAACAGTCAATGCGTATGATGGTCTCCCCCTGCTTATTTCCCTGTCTTATGTGTCTTCTTATGCCTTCGACTAATGTGAGGTCCTTTGACTGTACCTTCAATTCCCCGTTGCTTGAACCTTCCCTGCGGATCGTAACGAGTGTACACCTTTCATTTCTACACGATTGAGCGACGTTTTGTAGACTACCGGGCTTGGCGAGTAAACGCGCTCTCACCCACAAACATTTAGGAATCTTTCGCCCACTGACTGGCTTGGCTTTTGTATTACTCCAGACTAATACTTTGAGGTTCAATCAACCTACGGTAGCGCAACGAACGAGGGCGATGTCATTCTGGAAGAAGCAGTTGCAGTCAGGTTCCTCGTGTCCTCGCGCCAATTGCGCATCGTATCGCCTTGCTTTGATAACATGTTCAACGGGAGCTACAGCGAGTTGGTCCCAAGCCCAGACGATGGCTTGTACCATATTGCGGCCGAACGCTGGAGCCCGGAGGCGATGGAAGTGGTTTTGGTTATTGCTCACGTCCAGGTGAAGCGCATACCTGACACCATCCCGCTTGAGCTGTTGGTCCAGATCCTCGTGGTAGTGGGTTATCACTAGATGCAAGAAACCATCGCTGCTTACGCAAAGTGTTGGGTGTGTCAGCTCAGCGAGCAAACCATGCCCTCGATGTGTTGTACGGACGCAGTGTATTGGCTGTTCTTGGCCTATAGACTAAAGGGTTACGAGCTGTTCGAGGCAATGGCAAAGACGATCACTTGAACCGCTTCCAGCCAGGTTCATCTCCTGGGTCTACCCTTTCATCCTGAAGTGCAGGGTGAGGATTAGCTTTGTATCCTGCGATCCTGTCAACCCGTCTCCTGCTAAAAAAGTTGAATAGCCTACGATGTAATGCTATTCGAAAGGTATTGGGTGGCCTTTGATTGCTCAATCAAAATTTACACGTAGGTGAAGCGGGGTGTTCCGTAGCATGTACATTTATGCTACTAATGTCATCTCTGCAAGGGCTGCACGATATTAACATGCTGTCTTGCATCGAGAGGCTTAAAGCGCCCTTTTTCGATGGGACCCAGCTAATGGATCTCTTGGGATCGATCGAAGCTATCAGCACTCCAGTATAGTACAAAATACCGACGTCCAATAAGAGTCATGGCTGTAAGCTGCAGCCACATCTCGAGACCATATGTGATCTCTGGCGAATGCAGGCCAAGGTGGTTCTGGTCGATTTCGGATTAAAGGAAAGCACGAAGAAGCTGAGTGGCAGTGGTGCAAAAGGTCGGAATTGGCTTATGCTTTGTCAAAGACTCAACCGATGGCAGGAATATTTGCAGGCTCAACGACCGCGATTCCAAGTCCTCTCCCACACTGATTTTGCAGCTTGTAACAACAAGCAAGATACCATAGACAACAGGGTTGGGTCGTAATGGGAAATAAAGCGGATTCTCATGCTGATGATCGACAAGATTTCGAGTCGAAGACTGATATTCACTCATGATTGGAAGTGACGCTGCGAGCGGGAGAGAGGATTGAGTGGCCGTAAACTCGATGCACGCCAATAGTGCGGCTGGACGGTGATCACGTAAAAGTTGTAACAGCTATCGGAACCGCAGCAGTCCCTGTATCTCGTGGTATACGCATGGTGTAGTAATTGTAGCTGTTTTCTGCATTGGATGTAGCTGAGATGAAGTCGGGATGGGTGGAGATGAAAGGGTCGTGATCACTCTCGGAGAGATGGCCTCCACCAATGACGCTTCCCAAGGTTCTCAGCCCCATCCAGTGCTAGCCGCCAATCTTGCATCCTTCACACACCCTTTCGAGAACTCTTAACCGCTATGCCATGCCTCCTATCGCCGTAGTACGGTCACATGTTTGCGACATCTCGTTCTTGAACATGATTCGTTTCATCGCATTCGTATACCCACATACACTTCGTAGGCAACGATTCTTGGCAATGCAGCTCGGCGGCGTTGTGTAACGCAAGCCTCCAATGATGCGTTCTTGCTGTTGTTTTGGGACTGACAGCGAATGGGTTGCTGCACGACTCCGCACTGATAGCTGGTTAAGCAGATATCACTGGACACTTTGCGCCAGTGAAAGTGAAGGAGGTGCAGCACTGAATGGCTTCGACATGGACGCCCCGGCCGATTTAAGTTTTCGACCAGGAATCTTGACATACTTTCCTCGAAATTTCTGACTTTCACTTCGGCCTTGCAAATCCAGTATCTTGTGATCCGTATATCTTTCTTTTGCACGCATCGCCGATACTCATTGACTGGCCATGGCACCCGTCGTGCACATCATCGATCCGAATCCAGACACAGTCGTAGTGCTCAGAAATCCTTGTACGGTATTTGCACCTTGGAACGCGGAAGGGGAAACACAGCAATGCGCGGTATCTGAAGTATCGGAACAACCAGACGGATGGGGTGCCTGGGGTTCCACTTTCCCGACGTCGAAGAAGAAAAAGGGTGGAGAGGGAGTCCTGAGGGAAGTGCAGCTATAACATACCGTCTAATTTGTCCTAACTCAGTACAGCTTCGACCTTTCAGAATCTTCTCATCCTTTGGCATATGATGAGCCCACTGTGGATAACAGCATGTCCCACCTGGAGGACGGGTCCACCGTACACGCAGAAGCTTTGTTCGGCAGATCACGTACACCTTCACCAATCGTGCCTGAAGAGCCTGTGGAGCCTGAAGAGGAGTTGATCCATTTTCACGTGTCTTCACGCCACCTAATGCTCGCGTCGCCCATATTCAAGCGAGCTTTGACACAAAATGGGTTTGCTGAATCCATTCCCAACGAAGTCGACGGCATGCACTACATAGAAGCTTACGACTGGGATATCGAGGCGTTCCTTATCGTTTTGCGAGTTACACATGGTCGTAACAAGCAAGTTCCGCGTGAAGTGAGTCTGGAAATGCTTGCCAAGATAGCTGTTCTGGAGGACTACTACAACTTCGGAGAAGCTCTTGAGGTATTCACCGAAATTTGGATCAAGAAGCTAATTCAGGCACCTTTACCAACGGTGTACTGCAGAAATCTGGTACTGTGGATATGGGTCGCATGGGTATTCGATATCGAACGGAGATTCACAGAGGCCACAACCACAGCTATTAGGGAGAGCACCGATTCCTTGCTGACATTGGATATGCCTATCCCCACAATCGTATCAGGTGCGTGTGCGAACCCCAAGAAAAGGGTTCAAGTTCTTACAAACAGCAGATGAGATCGACTCCATGCGATACGAAGCAATCAATTCTGTTATCGAAGAACTTACCCAACGTGTTAAGCTCTATAGTCGAAGCGAATATGTGTGCCCGTACGATATAAACAGGTCTTTCCAATGCGGAGCCTTCCTTCTCGGCGGTATGACGAAAGAGTTGAGTCGGCTGGGCCTCATTTCGCCACGACCTGAGGTTCCATTTTCCGGTTGGAGCTTCAAGACGATATGTGAGATAGTGCGAGATATGCAATCTCCTACCTGGTCTCCGGCAGGGACTCGTCATGCTCATCCATGTACCTTGCGTGCAGCAATGGCCACCCTGATAGAAGATGCAACGAGTGCGGTCAGAGAGTTAGACTTGGTCGACCTCAAGAGAACACGGAATAATTGAATAACAGAACATGCTTGTAGCTCCAGCAGAAGATACAATGCCTCAAGTGCATGCCACTGTGTTGCTTGACCATGTTAACCCCACAATTCTCAGACGGAAGCAATGGGAGAGCCAGACCGGATGCGGTCTAGGGCTGAAACAGGGGTCCAATGTCCGATGTCAGAAGTCAGGAATGACACCTTCACGACCACTCAAGTTGCAAACCCCCCTCAACTTTGACAATGCTACGATGAGCGAAAGCAAAGGGCTCCTGCATGAGCATCCTTCAGACAGCGACTCAGAAGCCGAGCACGAGCGCAAAGCGAGTCCGCGACACCTGTCTCCCTCACCCTCATCATCGCGAACCACATCCGCGTCACCAGCACCTCCAGGGTCACGGCCAACTGGCAACATCAAGCGACAGTCGTCCTTCGCGCAGCCCCGGCCCGATGGCGCGCCGAGGACGCCGAATCGGGTGCGTTTCGAGGAACCCAGGAGGAGCCTGAACGGAGGTCACAATGGCGACTGGCTGGAGATGGACGGAGAAGATTACATGGACGGCGATGATGGACGGGAAAGAGTGCAGCGGTTGCCCCTGCTCACTGGGATAGAGGCGCCTAGTGTCACCGTTGCAGAACAGTCATTCAACCCAGAAGACCACCTCGAGAACGCACAACCCCGGAGTGGCATGCGGAGCGCCTTCATGAACATGGCAAACAGCATAATGTATGCCCTTGAGTACGGAATAGGAGCACAGAAGCTAATCCAAAGCAGAGGTGCTGGAATCATTGGCCAGCCGTATGCTGTTCGCAATGCAGGCCTCCTGACAGGCACCGCCCTCCTGATCGGCCTCACCGTTGTCGTAGACTGGACCATACGACTCATTGTCATAAACTCCAAACTCAGCGGCACCGACTCATTTCAGGCCACGGTACAACACTGTTTTGGGAAGTCGGGTTTGATAGCCATATCCCTTGCGCAATGGGTCTTGTACGTTCACCCCATGGTGTACACAAGGAAGGGTATTGACAACATACAGTGCTTTTGGAGGCATGGTCGCCTTTTGCGTCGTAGTCGGGGACACAATACCGAGGGTCTTGGATTCACTGTTCCCTTCTTTGGCGGATATGTCGTTCTTCTGGCTACTAACCAACAGAAAGGCCATCATGATCCTGCTTATTTTGGGCATATCCTTCCCATTGTCACTTTACCGGGATATATCCAAGGTATGCGCTGTGACCCAGTACAACGACCGGGCTAACAATCTGTAGCTTGCCAAAGCTAGCGGTCTAGCACTAGTCAGTATGTCTATCATTATCGTGACGGTAATCACGCAAGCTTTCCGCGTACCCGCCGAGTCCAAGGGTCAACTTCGTGGCTCCCTCATTATCCGATCTGGCATCTTCGAAGCAATCGGTGTGATAGCCTTTGCTTTCGTTTGCCACCACAACAGCCTCCTCATATACGGCTCCCTGCGCAAACCCACCATCGATCGCTTTACACGTGTTACACACTACAGCACTAGCATATCCCTAGTCGCATGTCTTGTCATGGCCCTGTCAGGCTACCTGACTTTTGGCGACAAAACCCTCGGCAACGTGCTCAACAACTTTCCCAATGACAACCTTATGGTCAACATCGCGCGCCTGTGTTTTGGCCTCAACATGCTTACAACGCTCCCTCTCGAAGCCTTTGTATGCAGAGAAGTGATGAACAACTACTGGTTCCCCGATGAGCCATACCACCCCAACCGCCACCTTATCTTCACTACCTCGCTCGTCGTCTCCGCCCTCACCCTCTCCCTCCTCACTTGCGACCTGGGTGTCGTGTTTGAATTATTCGGCGCAACCTCTGCATGCGCCCTGGCGTTCATTCTACCGCCTCTGTGCTACATGAAGCTAAGTCAGAGGAGCTCCAAGACGTACTTGGCGGGGGCTGTTGCGGCATTTGGATGTGCTGTAATGGTCATTAGCATCATCAAGACTACGAGCAAAACGATGATGGGCAATAGTGAGGGTGCCAAGTGTAGTTGAATCATGTTGTATGATATGTAGTGAGCATTGGGTGGCGTTCTGGTATACAGGTTGCATATGCATGGCGGACGAGCGCTCTTGGGGATCAATGAGATCGACCTTGTCGAACAGAATACATTATTATCACCAATTTCTTTTTCTTTTCTTTTCTTTTTCTTCTTCAACACTGCCGCTGATTGAAAGTAAACGACTGCTCCGACAAGGTCGTTGCTTCTCAATGTCGAATATGCCGAACACGTGACAAGTATATCCATAATGCAGGAACATTAAGACGCATGGTGTGAATTTGCTTTTCTCCCGGCCTCGCATCTTCAACAATCGATCGCGCAACATGGCGCAACGACTTCAGGATATCCAACAGCACGTCAAGCGTCGCGTGTACGATGATGAAGATGAAGCAAGGCTTTTTCTCATCTCGCGCGGGTGCCACGGCATCGAGTTGCCTGAAGTTGGAGTTTCGTTAAGCTCACTAGCTCTCTGCTCAAGTCCGGTACGCCAGAGGCCTCCGGCACAGCATCCGGCGCTGAACGCGTGCCTCGCAGACCCACATAGACCTCAACACCACGCTAAGCTCGAATTCACAATATCGCAATCAATGTTTCACGATAATCGTTTCTTCTGGCTATCGATTCATCTTGCAGATGAGCGATGACGATGCGGCTGCTGTCTGTGATGTTGGAGGCGCTGATCACCCCCTGCTTCGGACCATTGACGTCACTTGACGCCGGTTTCCGGATCTTGCTTTCGCGACCCTGAAAGACACCTGGGAAACACGACGAAGAAGTGCGCTATGACAGGGGAGACTTTCCATATAAGACACGGCATCTGTGTTCCGAATCTTCTGTTCTATACCCCAGGTTCCATCATCTCCAACTTCTAGCCAAACACTAGTTACCTAGACTCCGTGCCGACTCTATCTTGAACCTTCTCACAACATCTACTGCACCAAACAACCAATATGCCTCTCTTCGGATCGAAGCGCGAGCCTAGTCCTCCACCTGCTCCTCCTCAAAAGCACTCCATGTTCTCTAGGCGTCGCTCATCCTCCCCTTCATACCGGGACACACGTCACAGCAGCTCCACCAGCCGCACTACAACCACACATACCTCCTCCCCTAAGCGTACGTCCGGCATGTTCAGCCGTGGCTCCGGAGACCCTAGTATTGCGACTGCGAAGCAGAGCTTGATGAACGCCGAGGCAGCGGAGAGGGATGCCGATCGTGCGCTTTTCGTTGCGAAGAATGCTGTGAGGGAGGCAAGGGAACATGTTCATCGTTTGGAGAGGGAAGCCGCTGAGGAGTAAGTTGATCCGTCATACGCAACATGGGGATGCAATATACTAACGATGTTGTAGGGCGAGACTTGCGAAGATTAAGCAGGGTGAAGCCAAGGCCCTTGGCAAGAAGGGCAAGCTACTTGGGAGACACGACCATGTCTAAGTTGAACTCAGCCGCCACTCTAGTCAGCAGCCGCTGAGCAGTTGCTTTGATGATGCTCAGACGGACATTGTTTCTTTTTGTTTTCATGATACTGAATAACGTGAAGCCTGGAGTTGTGGGATATCTCATGTTGCTATGAGCGCTTGTTAAATACCCGTCATGTCTCTCTTAGAATATCCAAAAAATTTCAAATACCTTCTTGTTCTCTTTCGTGCTTTCATGTCTCATCATTTTGCTTTATACTAATACGACGAGGGAGAAGATCCGACGAATGTCAACACTATGAGACGTTGTAGTTGCGAAAATGAAAGACTTTCGCGACAAACACACAAACACTGTCTCCGCCTACGCTCTACCAATTCTCCGATCCTACTAACAAAAAATCCATTCCATTCTTCATCTCACTCCTTGCCTAAATTGAATACGTAAAGATGGCACGCGAGAAGCGCACTGCCCATAAGTCACCCAATTCCCTCGCCGACGCAAAGCGCAGCATCATCTCCTCTCAGATGAAGCTTGTCCGCCAGAACAACATATCCAAGCACCGTCACAGTCTTGTGTTCACCTTGGTACCAGAAGAAACACCCGCACTGGCTAGCTTCGTAAGTTGTCGCGTCTCCGATGCGCCTCCAAATCGTTCACTGACATTGCTCGCCTTTAGTCCACCCAGACCATCGAGACAGCGCAAAAGCCACAGCACCAGCACGACCTCGAAAAAGCTGGTCGTATACTCACCCGGCGTTTCAATGTAGAACCCATCACCCAGGCTGAACTGGACTGGGCAAAGGCAACTTGCGACAAGGAGGCCAAGGTAGAGCAGGCGGAGCTCGAAGAGACCAAGGCAGCCGAGATGAAAAAGCAGCAGTGGCAGCAAGACCAAGGGCGGAGGATGCAAGAGACCAACGCTGCGAACAGAGATCGTACCTGGACTGCACGTATGCTCCTGAGGGTTCGTCTGGGCGATGGCGACAAGTCGGATTCGGGGTCTGACAGCGATTTGAGTAGTGGAGTCTCTGATGTTGCTATGCTTGATCCTGATCGTATCTGGCGGGAGGAGAGTGAGGAGTGCAATGAGAGCTCTGCTCTTGAGTCTGGAGATGACGACGGTGGCGAGGAGGAGAAGGAGGACACTGTGCCTCCTCAAGCACAAGTAAGCTCGGCAATGTTCGAGGAAGATGCCCACACTAACAACAAACAGCCTCAAGTCACCCTCCCCTCCCCGGTTGGCGATGCCAATGCCGACATGGCAGCTGGAGAGAACGTGGTGGCCGAAGATTCTGGTGAAGACATTTGGGATGACGATGTCTGGGCCAGAATCATCAACGTCGACGAGGAATATTGACAGTCTTGTCTTCTCGGCAGTCCTCTCATGATGCGGACATTGGCACTTGAGAGAGAGAAAAAAACGCTGGAAATAAGATCTTAGAGACGGCTGATCAGATCCGCTTGGTAACCCTGTAGTATTGTTCTTGGATGAATCGACACCATACTGTCTCTACTTCAAATACCTGCTACCTGCCACACGGGGTGTATCATCCTATGCCTCTCATGCACCTTCTTTCCTGACCATTGAGTTACCACCAATGAGTCACTTCACTCATTCCCCTTGTTGATGACAGTAAACATATAGACCGTGATTCTCAGTACTGAGAGATATCGTCAACCGCACGCCTCAGAAGATACTTTGGATGCACCCGCCAGATTCGTCATGTGTACCCCTACCGCCATCTCTAGGTATGACCTTAGCAATGTCAGCATCCGCCTCTTGCTCCTCGGGGCTTTGGTTGTGGTCGCCCTGCTGCTGCCAATATCTCCGTTATTCCCGCCGCCTCAGTCAGTGTCTTCTTCCAGTCGTTGGTCCCATAGATCTCACGCCAGCTGTAGACTCCTTGCTCTACTTCTTGTTGAGTTTGCCAAGGTTAGAATGCATTTGTCGGTTCCCGCTTACAGACAGGTTCCGTGCGTATGATATGGAACACTGGGGTATTGGGATCGAAGCTCAAATCATGGCAGTAAACAAGTCATACCTCGACGATCTAGAAGACGTCGAGGACCCGGTCGACTAGTTCTACTGACATACTGGCGGTTGTAATGCGGCTGGATACTGAGATTGCTAGCAAAGGTGGCGTTGATAGAAGGGCTTGGATCAGGAGAGTTGTCGTAGCGGATGAGACGCGTAAGTATCTTCGCTTTTGTCCAACATGCATGACGGACCAGTTCTAGTGTGGCACGTACGACTTCATCTATCCCCGGATAGTCTTCATTTCTGACTATATTATATGTTGCTCATAGTGTCTTCATCCGCTACGACACCGTCTCCGATACTGCTGATAGTAGGAATATCCTCGAGCAAGCCGGACCCTCGGTCGACTACGCAAACATGTCCGGCTTGCTCGCGCACAAGACAAGGATGGTCTCTAGTCCTCTCGGCAATAAACGCATCGTCCAGTAAATGGGCGTGTAGTACGTTTGCAACACACCGCCATCATAATCTCATGTCTCTTACTGGCTCGCTGAACAGTCACGCAAGTGATCCACGCCGCAAGAAGGCCTTTTGGACATACGGCTTCGATAACATGGACAACCTCGGCACGGCAGTCATGTGCAAAGCGCCGCTGCGGTTGGGGGAACGATATGGTATGTGCCTCTTCGCAGATCGCTTCGTGCTCTTCGCCAACTAATTGAATACAAGCACTCGAGCTGCTCGACAGTCTTGGGGTGAGGTAGCGGTGGAAAGGTTCAGCAACTTTCACACCGACCACTTTGCCCCCACCCCAAGGAACCTCGACTTCGCATTTGTGACGCGGCCTTGTCGTAGGACTTCCGCATCCCGCTACCTCATGAAGCCAGCGACAAGGCCGCTGTCCTTACTCCCTACCTGCAACAATGGTGTACCTTCGATCTCCGTGCAGAATACCAGAGGTGGCAAGCACAACGCCTTAGCTGAATCTTCACATCACGAGCAGTCCTCCTGTCGAGGCCTCGCCATACTTCCAGTCCATACCAGAAGTGCGTGCGATGGCGAGTCGTCACAACAGAAACGAGAGCGATGGCTCGTACACAAGTGCGGGCTTAACAAGCACCCATCAGGTCCTGCTTCCCATTCTTGAGCACTCAACCACATGGTCCACACCAAGCGCATCGACCAGGGTACTGAGCCTTCACATGCTGATATCAGTACGCTCCTTCCACACAAAAGACGCCGTAGTCTGGGTCACCCCAGCAGAAGTCTATAGACAGAAGCCGAATAGCCAATCTACGCGAATTGATCTATAGCTCTTCCGGCGAGGATGGTGTATAGATTACCAAAGACTCTGCCGAGGCGATTGAGCCGGGTTGCCTTTTGCTCGTGCAGAGTGGTGCAAAGAAGTATGCCTATCAACTCTCATGTCAAGGTCCATTGCTAACCCAAGAACAGTTACGTCGTAAGTCTGTCCTGGTAGGTGACCTCACCATCCGGCTTTGAATCCGACAAAGAGGGAGTGGTATGAGTGACCAAGCAGACTTATCCACCTTTACTGAAGAAAACCCTCGCATTTTCGGCGCGGCTCGTACTGTATGTTCCGCCTACGAGAGCCTGCATCAGGGGCAACTACTACCAGCGCAACCCAAATAGTTCAGCCATCTGCGACCTGATTCCGAGTGCTCTCGTAGAGCCAAAAACGAGAACGAGTTGCTGCGGGCAGAACTGAATGCTGTTTGGAACACTCTCCGTCGCGCTAGTCTTTGCAAGAAGAGAACGAGCTGCTACGAGCGGAACTCGGTTCTCGGTCTCGGGCCGTAGAGCTCAAGAAGAGAAGAGGACATTGAGTAGCGGCGAGTCTAGCGTAGACCGCTCAAACGTCCCCTCGCGTCAAGTTCGCTTTGCGGCGTCGATCCATAGCAGTATCTATACCACAGATTCCCAAGCTACCACCTGGTCAACAGCGACTGCACGATGACCGGAGGATGAGACCCTTTGGAGGCGAAGAACTCTGTCGTATAGCAAATCTTGTTACTTATCAAAGAGTCGAAGATTTCCGAGAAGCTGCCTGCGCTGCTGTGCTTGCGCTTCCCCTCCCATATCGTATTCTTCAGTCGTCTTCTTCAGTCATCTTCTTCAGTCGTCTCTTGTGATGCTTATGAACGTTTGCTGTGATATAAGTCCTGTTAAAGTTGAAACTGACATGGCTGCTTAAACCCCTGATATGTATTTTGATGCATCTTGCCAGGGTTTCAGCGTCTTCGGGTGTCTTCTGGACGTCTTCTTAGCTTTCTGAGTCGGTCTTCATGGCCTCCAAGGTTGCGCAAAAGCAGACGACGTACTCAGCTCCCAATGTGTTGATGACAGCTGCCAGGAAGCTGGGAAACACGACAGTCATATCAACACCAGTACGAGATTCTGGAGCTTTGGCGCTCTGCTCGAAATAGCTGAGAAGTTTGGTGGGGCAACCGTCGTTCTTTGCTTCTTGATCGCCAGCTAGTCACGCGGCATCCCTGCCGCTCTGCCACGCTACGCCCCTGACAGCGGCGGGCAAGGAGCGGATCGCCAGGCACCTGCCCTCGGCCATTCTACCACCAGCCTGCCCGCCATGCCGCTGTCCCGTGTCTCGCTGCTCGCTGGCCTTGTTTCTTCGGCCTACGCTGCAGATATTCCCAAAGTGCTCGACTGCAGCAGAGATGGGGGCCGGGAAGTGCCCAGAGAGTGTGAGGCGCCCATCGCACCCGTTGCAGCAGTAGTACCTGGATTGTCCTACATTGCAAAGATAGAGTGCAAGGACTGCCCTTACCAGGAGCAGAATGACGAGGTTGTAAATGGTGACCATGTGCTTGTATGTATAATCGTCGAGTTCGAGCTCCATATGTGCCTGGAGCGATGCTAACCACCAGCGCGCTATAGCTTCTCAACGTTACCCTCACCCACGATAACCGCACAGTCCTCCTTAACGACCGTCCGCTGTATCCCCTACCAACTATACCTACGCCTCCTACATTTGATGTCACACAATACCGCTCGAACCTCTCCCATGCCGAACTGTATTCGGGCCTGACATCTGGGGACCCATATTGCCAGGGTAGAGGCCTGGAAGAATGGTGCCGCACGGTACCTCTGAATTCTTCCTGGCGTATGAGATTCGACTACCTGTACATTACAAACCCGAGCGACAATCATGGAGGCGATGACACGGATGCACAATACTGGGACGTTGCGCTGGATGTGATTGAGAAGTCGCGATACCCTGGCGACGACCACCCGCTTTGGAAGTTCGATAGCCCGGAACAGAGGATGCTGTGGATGCTCGTCAAGGGCACGCCGGTGAAGAGAGGCGACAAGGCAGGACCAGCCAAGGTCGCCGACCCTTTCGGACAATCTACCACGGATGACCAGATTTACGAATACCAAATCGTCGACATGCGCCTAGTAGCCCGAGCCTACACCTTCCCGGCCAAGAGACCCTTGACCATCTGGGGCAGGATAGGACACTTCCTCGGCAATGACGTCTGGGATATAGAGGGCAGTCGCTTTCTCTATCGCGAAGAAGAATGGGGTTACTACGGCAAAAAGGGAACTCTTCGCGACATGGTCGGCGAGTTCGTCCACTGGAGACAATGGGGCCTGTTCTGGGTCATCGTCAGCAGTGTCCTTGGCGGCCTGCTCAGCCTGCTTCTCTTGTGGAAGCTGTTCTGGTGGATCGTTGCACAGCGCGAGCTAATGAAGTGGGATGGCATGGAAGATGTATGGGAAAACATGAGAAGGGAGAGGGCGGCCGAAGAGGAGGGCGCTCTGCTGAACGCGCACGGTGCGTATCGAGATGAACCAGACGAGGGCAGCTCTTCCAGACCACCAGCATATACGGAGGCCTTGAAGCCCCTGCCGAGCAAGCCTCTGCCTGAGAAGCCTCTACCAGAGGTTCCACTGATCGATGCCTAAGGGTCTGATATATGGTTGGCATTTCTTTGATCTTTATTAGCGGATATTTCATCGTCACACCATCCGCCATGTTTGTCATTTGACTCGTCTCTTCCATCTCATCTGCTCCAATGGCGGCGACAAAGATCGCATGAGCTGAACCACTCATGATTTGACGCACAGCATCGCTCAAGAATCTTTCATAATTCCTGCACTGCACATCTCTGAAACTGCTTCATCTGCAACCATCAGCCGTACACCAAATCTTGCAGTATCATGTCTCATCTCTAGCTCGTACGGATCCCTTATCCCCGCCAAACTCCGCAAGCACTGCGCCATGCCAAGAGGCAGCTCACCCAACGTCCAAGATGCATCGATAAGTCGGCGACATGATGTAACATCGAAAATGCCGATGGTCGACATTTCAGCTCAAGATAATGAGGGTTTGCGGCACGAGTCATGGCCCATGCCGTTATCCGCCGAAGGCAGGCCTTCATAGCGAAAATTGTGGAGACCAAAAACGGAGCGATAGACAGTGGCCGTAGACGATACACCAGGAAAACGCTCGTCATCTGTAGCTGCTTCTATCTACTGAATCACGTTTCAAGAGCTGTATAGAGTCATCCGGCATCATTATGGTCAAAATTGCTGTAGCAGGCGGTACCGGAAGTATGCTTGCTTCCTTCCATTCATACCTACCCCACCTCGATATCAACAGCATATGGCAGTTGATTCCAGCCACAAACCACATGCTATCATCCCCACTAACATATCTCAGACGTTGCATCCAACTTCCTCAAAACCACAATCGCCTCTGGTAACCACGACATTACGATATTCACACGCTCTGCTCCAACAAAGCCCCATTCGTCCCCTAGAGTGACCTACAAGCAAGTCGACTACACCAACCTCGATGGTCTAACCAGTACTCTCCGCGGTTTCCATACCGTTCTGTCCTTCTTCGTTGTTCACCTCGATATAAACAACGTAGCGCAGAAGAACCTAATCCACGCCTCCATCGCAGCAGGCGTCTCGCGCTTCGCACCCAGCGAATGGGGTATCGCAAATGACAGTGGCGTCCCAAGTTACGACAACAAGGACTTCATCCGAAAGTACCTCGAAGATCTAGACAGCAAGGGTGAACTAGGATCCATGCAGTACTGTCTTTTCCAGCCCTCCATCTTCATGGACTACTTCGCCCATCCATATCCTTTGGAACGCGATCTCTACACCTGGCCTTTCTTCCTCGATTTCGAAAACAGAAGGGCTATGGTTCTCGACGATGGGAATCAGCCCATTGTCATCACCGCCGTACAGGATGATAGTCAGATCCTTGCCCGCGCTCTCGATGACACGCGTCCGTGGCCAAAGGTCGGTGGTATCAGGGGCTGTCGCACTTCTATCAATGAACTACTCGCTTTAGGCCAGAAGATCAGAGGCGGAGACTGGAAGACTGAGTACGTCAAGAGCGAGGATCTGGAAAAAGGCGAGTTGAAGACTAGTTGGTTACCGTTGATCAACCATCCTACGGTTACAGACGAGGTCAGGGAGTCGTTCAGCAAGCAGTTCGTCTTCATGTTTTTTGAAGCAATCACAAGGGGTGCTTGGGACGTTAGTGATGAGTTCAATCAACGATACCCGGACTACAGGTTTATGAGTGCGGAGGAATACTTGACAAAGGCTTGGAAAGGGAGGCCCTAGATCGAGCAATATGAGAGGTATGGCGACTGGGGTTTGTTTTTGGATATGAATATTTACAAGAAACGAAGCCAAACTATATACAGCCCTACAAACTTCTACTCCCCCCCAGGCATCGCATCTACAAAAAGTAGCTCTTGATCTTCGGCAAAATACCCGTCCAAGCCACACCTGTGGTAGGCTCCATGTTATAAATGTAGTTACCCCACCACGGTCCCGCCGCCCACCAGATACCTCCAAGCCAAACATCGCTGTTGGCACCCATGTACTCTAGTCCATCTTGCAGCGCAGAAATACACTGTGCATTGTTACCACCCGCGAACTCACCGATAACACCTTGCTTCTTGTTATCCTTGAGCCACTTCGTCGCAGCTTGGAGTCTCTCCTTGAAGATGGTTGCGCTGACGCAGTTGGGAGAGGTACCCGAGCCGTCGGTATCGAGGTACTGGTGCATCTGGTAGATGAGCTTGTTCTCCGGGTCCTTCAGATTGATTAGACTGGCGCCGTTACCAGAGCTGACCCACGTCCATGCGCCAGTCCAGCTGTTTCCCTCGGGGGTAATGTACTGCTTTGTTGCGCCGGCGGCACGTACGCCATCGATGGCGGCTTGGTTGAGGTCGAAGACGAGTTGCTGGTCCATGTCGTGGTACTCGTTGTTTGTGTCGAAGACGACGAGTTCGTTATCTTTGTACTCTGCGGCGACGTTTGTCCACCATGTTTTGAAGGCGGCGGTGTCGGTGATGATGTTGCCGAGGAAGCGGCCGTAGTTGTGGGGTTGGATCATCGCGTAGGAGCCTTTGGAGGTGATGTGGTTTATCTGCTCGGTGAGGTTACCTAGGTAGAGGGGGTCGAATTCGGCCGTGAGGGAGTTGGGTGTTAGACGCTCCATGACTGCGTGGTGTTAATGTGTATTTCTCCAAGATGTCGCCCCGTATAATCTGTACGTATGAAGACTTACGGAAGTTCAGACGGAACATGTTCATTCCCTCGGCCATGAACTTGTCAATGGTGTCGAGGTCGTACCAGATGTACTCTTTTCCGTAGACACCTGTGAAGTTCTTCTCGCCAAACTCGGCGCCAGACTCGTTGATACCGAACCACTTCATCTTGCGATTAGAAGTTTGGCGTTTCTCAGCCGGAGCCGCGAAGGCGGTGCTGGCCAGAGCAGCCACTGCCAAGAGATTGTTGAATAGCATGGTGTGGGAATCTAAAGGGTGCTTGTATGATCCTACAAACCACGTCCTGCGGGAGCATCACTCTTATACTTCAGACAATTCGCAATACAACAACTAAATGCCCCACAGCTGGACGGGTCTTCTCCTCCGTTCCTCCCACGGCAATGAGCTGTTATTCATCTGATGCTAATATAGAAGTGCCGAATGTGGCATCGTGGCTCTGAAACCTTCAAGTCGTGATACAAAATAAATTGCTTGGGCATATTAAAGGAAGCTTGAAAGCCCAGGCACGTGGATCATGCATAGTGTCTTTTGCGGGGACGCAGGGGTCGCCATTCGTGGGGATATCGGAAACGAAGGAAAATCGTAGAGTTGAAACATTGCGCCAGCTATCAAAGATCTACAACATCATCGCCGAGATTTCAGGTGGGTGGATGAAACCAATGATGTGTAATTACCAAGTAATTACTTAGTAAAATCCGAAGTGATTCCGTTTGAAATCAAGACGCCCTGCTCTCCGACTTCTTCGTCAAGGTGTCGCGTTCCGTGCGCAGGCCCGCAGGCTTGCGTGCTGCTTACCATAATTGCAACTGCAGCCAATAAGTGTTAAGCTCAATTAACCAATCATATTTCGCACTTTTAAGCCCGGTTTCGAGCCAAAAAAGCCCTGCAAGCAGAGCAATTAATTAGACAACTATCTAAGAAAGACTAGACGGATAGACCAGCCTATATACCTACCAGCCGCCAAGCACGTGATAGCTGTCCTCGCGATCACTTGATCAGCCAAGTGATTCAAACATCCAAACTCCAACAGCAACCTAGTAGAGCAATGCAGAGTCTTACAACGTATAGCTAGTAGTCAATGTACATTCTATATATCAAACAACAAAATAAAAGCGGTAAGAAAGAAGCTGTAGCTGGAAACAGCTGACCGTAGTTGATTAACGTGGAAAGAGTAATCTTATGTTACGACTTGGCTAATACAGGGTCGGACGGAAGGATCCTTAGATAAGACGTAACATCTCCTTCTCACACCTGCGAAATTTTGAACCCTCCTGGCAGTAGTCTTTGGTAGACGCCGAGCGGATCGTACTTCTTTGCGATCTTCTTCATGAACGCCACCTTGTCAATACCGTAAGCCGAAAGCGGATCCTGGTCCTTATCGGCATAGTTGAGGTAGAGATATTCCACTGCTGTACCCCTCTCTGTAGCAAACTTCTGGATGCCGTCGGTCAACATTTTGCCCAGACTAATGAACAGGTCATCATCCTTAGCCTCAGACCACGACAGATATGACTGATACATGATGAAGTTCTCACTATAGCGCTCCATGCCGAGCACGTTGCCGCCCCTGGTTGTGCTGTTCGCGGTGTAGCTCGTAGCCCAAATTTGATGTAAGCACGAGACGCGCCACTGGCCAGACGCCTTGGCTTGGAGCTTCGTAATGACGATGTTGTAAAGACGCGCTGTCTCTTGGAGGGTCGCAAGATCAATTTTGAAAGACAGGGTGCGAAATTGGACCCTAGCGGCTTGCATTAGCAACAGTCTTACACCAGAGACAGCAGTCAGATTTACCGTTTGGTTGTATCACTGCCAAACTCGGCAGTAATCGCACTCATTGGTTGGATCTTAGTCGAGTCGCTGATGGTGTTGTTGATGGCAAGGAACTCGCTGTAGGCAGCTGGGCGAACCACAGGCTTGGTGTAATCGAAGGCAGCTCTTACGACATCCACGGGACTGGCCGTTGAGTATCCTTGGAACAGAATCAGAGCAGCGTTTGGATCCCTGTTCGGGTTGAGACCAAAATTGACAAGAGACTTGAAATGTCGGTTGACGGTGGACACAGGCCAGGAGACGATACCCCCCCAAAGGTTTTCGTTCTCAAAGGTCTCCATGTCGTATCGTGTCACGATACCAAAGTTGCTATTACCACCTTTGAGAGCGGTGAAGAGATCAGCATTGGTCTTCTTGTTGGCATTCACAATACGGCCATCGGCAAGGACGACCTGGAAATTGATCACGTTGTCGCATGACAGCCCAACCCGAGGTGCGTAGTGAGATATTCCACCACCCAGCAGAAAGCCGCCGACGCCGACAGTACTTCCTCGGCCTCCAGCTACCATACGTCCTAATGGCTCCAAGGCTGCGTAGACAGAGCCCCATCTTGCAGCTGGCAAAATGCTTGCTACCTTAGAATCAGCATTGTAGGTGGTTCCATTCATGTGTAGCAGGTCAATCGTGACTCCATCGTCGACGTTGTTGGCACCAGGAATCGGAGTGTGGCCACCAGATCGTACGGCAAACTGGCAAGTCTTCAGCAGGTTGGCAACCGCAAGAACTTTCACAATCGTGGAGACTTCGACGGCAGTTGTTGGTTGCACAATACAGTTTGGCGTCAGTCTGCTCTTCCCATCGAAGTAAGAAGCAAGACTAGCATTATAAGCATTTTGACCAGGGTAGGTCACACGCTTGGCTACAGGACTCAGGCTAAGGACTGTGCACTAGAAGAAGTCAGAATAGCAACATAGGGCGACATAGAGCTTACACAGTAGCTGGGGAGGAGGGACTGAACCGTAACTTCGATCTCAGTTTTATCCTGAGCGCACGTCACGCCGAGTAGGGCCGCAGCGAGCAAGGAAAAGCTCAGACAGAACATGATGGACAGACAGGCGGTGATTGATCGGCCCTTAACAAGAAGGTCAATTCATGTGGGAACTCTTTAGGAAATCCGAGTTATGAGCTTATTGATATTAATCCTGCGTGTCGGCCAGGTGCCCATCAAAGAAAGGAAAACTCATTGACCGAATCAGCAGAATTGCGGATGTCATAATCACTGCGCCCCTTGCGACTAAACCGGTAGATGCTTCCGTGCTGACAGCACAGACTCGGGAAGAGGGGATTTGGAGCCTGCCGTGGGCTTTGTGGCGAGCTTTAGCATTGTGATTATTCGAAAGAGTGGACAATACAAGTAGTGGAGATTCCATCGGAGGAAGGCACTAATTAAGCAGAAGCTAGTCCCAACCAGGTAACGTCTAGCCATTTCCAACTGCAGGGGCTGTGGCACAGTTTTCATGGAAGAACGGACACCGACCGCTTCTACCATCTTATCGAGCCAGACTAGATGGCACAACTCTTGACCCAATAAAAATACGCATTGACACGGCTGGGGAGATGCTTGACTCGCAACCCAGTCGCCGGCATCCTTCGCGCCTATCCCCGTTCTCCAACCCTACCCCGCAGGATTTCTCTAGCAACAACGCTAGGGCTGCTCCACCGTACAGCAGTCCGTGGTGACAAAGGGAGAAGTTCGACCACAGTAGGATCCAGGTACTCGACGGAGATGACCTCGAGATCACAGGTGCGCCGAGATGTAATGGACGAAGCTGAGAGCAGATGCGTCTTCTACAACTAAAGTCGGGAGAACTGCCTTTGACTGGACAGCGGAAAGATCCGGGGATACACATATCGAGGGCTGTCGATAGAGCCAGAGCAGTCAGGGCTCACTATTGCCAAGCAAGAGGGATGATATGGATAGGACGGGCTGCATCATGCTCTGACACTCAGCTTTACTCACAATTGCGGCACAGTAATTGTCCTAATCAATCAACCTGCGCCGCTTCGGCGAGTTACCATTTGACTGGATATCTCCCTAGCAGTTTGTTTCGAGTCCTGCGGAACAAACAGACTCAAATTGAGGTCAAGTCCCCGTCGTGCTGTCAAATACTACACGAAACACACCCGTAGAAAGATGGTGGACCTTACTCAGCCAATTGTGCCTGCACCACGTGGTTATGTTGTAGACCTCGAGAACCCACAGCGACGGGGAAAAGACATCATTATCTGCGTTGGAATCGTGGGGATGATCATTTCCACGTTGCTCTTGGTTATTCGAGCGTACACCAAAGTCGTGTTAGTCAAGAAATTGTCGTCTGATGACTGTAAGTTTTCCTTGTGTACGCAATGCACTTCGTCTAACAACTGCGCAAGGGTGTCTCCTGCTTGCGTGGGTAGGTGTTTATAGATTGTTCGGCTGGAAGAGACCCTTTGACTGACACAGCCTGATCGTCTGTTGGCAGATTTTTTCAATACCTGTACAGTCACTCATCGTTTGTAAGTCCTACTCGTCGCTTCCATTGCTACAGGGAACATGCTTGTTAACAGCATTTCAGATAGAGCACCCGCTGGTCTGATTGGTATACATGCCTGGGAGCTTACCGGTCATCAGCTGAATACCATTGCCAGAGTCGGTTTTCTGTAGATAATGTCCACTACATTGTTTGCTGACTCTCAACATTGCAGATAACTTTAACAACCACTGTATTGTACTCGCCAGCTCTCGCCTTCGCAAAGCTGTCCTTTCTTTGTTTCTATCTAAACTTGAATCCCGCACCTGGCTTCCGCACTGGAGTGCACTTCACCATGTTCGTTGTCATTGGATCCTGTGTCGGCATCGTCGTCTCTTTACTTGCAGCATGCAAGCCGTTTGCGAAGAATACAGACGTCACCGTCAAAGAAGGACAATGCTTGAACAAAGCGGCGTTGTACATCGCTACTGGAGTGCTGAACATCATCACAGACATCATGATTATCATCCTACCGATACAGATGGTTCTGGGCCTACAGATGTCGAAGGCGCGAAAGATCATGTTGATCCTGCTTTTCAGTGTCGGCTCCATGTAAACCTTCATCCCCAGATGAAACGAGCACGACTGACTCAAGAGCTAGTACATGCGTCACAAGTGCGGTGCGCGTCGCATTACTTCCCCCAATGTTGACTTCGAAAGACTCTTCTTGGGACACTGTTTATCCCAGTCTATGGATGTAAGTGCGCAGCTCTCGTCAAGCATTAGCAACTCCTTAAACTAGATCGACTACTCTACAACATCTTTCGCTAACAAGCTCCGCTAGCCTTATTGAAGCCAGTCTCGTCATCATCACCGGCTCTCTCCCAACCATGCGGCTGTTCCTGAAGCACGTAGCTCCCACTTTGGTCGGCAGTTCCGAAACAACTCGACCATCGGCAGCGCGCCAAGAACCCGGCTGGAAACTACAACATCAAGAAATACATGATTCTTGTGACATTGAAGACAGTGCGTCTGAGAGGGAGATTCTCGGCAAAACGATGTAATAATAGTGACATGGGATGGTAATCTCTGAGCTCAGAGCGCACAGGTTGTCACGGACAGCATGTATTTGCCCAAGACCTTGCGGCTCTGCCTCTGGACGCTGAAAGCAGCGGCAGAGGTGGCAGTAGTTGATCACAACCTACGGGTCGTGTCTATAAGTCTGGTCTACATTAATTCTCTTTGGTCTTACCATATTCGCGTTAGCTTCTCATATCCCGGTAGTGTACCTACATGTGAGCTGAGCACACAAGCTCTGTGTCGAGAAGAGCAATGCTCGGGGATGCTAAGCATAGGCATACAGCGATTGTAATATTGAATATCAAATTTGTGCATTGCCTGGCAATACACGTATTGGATCCCGATACGGATCAAGTGTTCTCCAAAGCCATGAGCGAAATACTCCAACATATTTATTGACGGACACTGAAGTCTGCACTTCCGCTCATGGTTTAACACTACACCAACCAGCGCTGGGGAAGCCGTTCCTCGACGGCACAGCATGACGACTTCCAGCGACACTGCCAAAATCGTTGCGGCTACTCCTCACCCCTGCTCGCTGCAAGTTCTCCCATTGAGATTGCGCACGGATAGATGGGCGGCTTGTGATAATCGATGGCATGGTAGAAGGCACCTGGCCGATGCGAGGATGATGGGGGCGATGTACAGACGGTACGTCAATCGCCGCTTGGGAGTGAATAGGCGCTTTTCTATCGTAAAATGTTCGGTCATGGGAAGAGCCATAGGTGCTGTCATTAGTGTACGGTAAGCGCTTCATTTCCGGTCGCGTAACAAAGCCACGTGAGTCGGAACGACGTCCCCGATACTGCTGTGGCGCCGGCCTTGGTGCTAACTCTACTAGCCTGCGCTGATAATCCACTTCAATGGGCTCATTCCTAGAATCAACCGGTGAATCGAAGAACGAGAGTGCATTCAGACTGCGAGGTTCAGCCCAGCCGGCCTGGTGATTCGTCCTTGACCTTTGTGACTGATAACCGCCTGAATGATTTGAACTATCCTGAGGTTCAGCGCGGCCCGGCGACGGGTAAACTTGGGCCTGGTTATGACCATTTCGGAAATAGGGACTTACTACACTCTCGATCTGACGGCCGGGATGTTGTTGCCGCCTGGGTACCGGTGTGGCAGGACCAAGACCTGGGATATTGTGTGCTCTGTTCGTGAATCTGTTAGTTTGGTGGTGGCTGGGAGGATAGTCGCGGACATCAGCAGAGGTGGAAGATCCGAATGGTGATTGGTGCATAAATGGATGTCCCAGATTCCAACGCTTTTCGTAATCGGCTCCTTGTAGATTGCCCTCGTTCAGACAAGCGTCTGATACTTGCCTATCCCCGTCATCTGTACGATGGTTCGTGTTCGGCTGCTTTCGGGGGTCTTTCAGGCCCAGTTCCACTCCGTTGTCACTTGACAAACCATCCATGAGCCGGATGTAAGAAGGCTCGGCGGGTAGATGAACAGGACAATGGCCATTGCCTTGCTTGTTCATCTTGACTGGATACGAGGCTCGAAATATGAAATCCGGTCGGTTGTCTTGAAAGCCAAGTAGCCGTGAGCCTCGAGTATCAGAATCATGAGGGGACTCTTCTACAGGAAGTGCTCCCGACATGTAGGGCGTCTCACTGCCGAAGCCATCACGTACTGGGCGTCGCTCGGTTTTAGTATTCTGCCAATGTCCGTTGTCATATATTTGGACGTCGCCATCGTACTCGAAGGCGTCGTCCGCGATAGGATTGGAGCGGTCACTAGAGACTCTTTTTCGGAAACTCGGAAGCATCTTGCGTACAGATCGCATCCTAGACATCGGCTTTGGTGGAGGTGGCATGGCGTCGCGACTAGAAGGGGGATCGACTTGCATGTGATTCGGAAGAGGTGAATCGAGGCGTTGCCGTTTCATGGGCCGCTGGATGAATGAGCCTGATGATGCTGTTCCTAATCTCCCAGTCGTATGCGCAAATCTGCCAGCAGTATGGCTCGAAGCAGTCGCTCGCAACTTAGCGCCGGGCTGCCCAATATCCTCGGAAAGAGCTTCATTGCTATCGAAAGCGTGAGGGTCGATTCCTTTGAAGTTAGGTATAGGTTCTAGCGCCATCGCAAAGCCGAGTTGACGGAGTCGCTCCTGCATCCTCCCGTTTTGACTGGACCAGTTAGCAGTCTCCTCATATGCACAGCATGATTAGCCTACTCGACTAGCATAGGGACAAGCTTCAAGTAGTGGCGGATCGCTGACTTGTTCGCCAGGAATGTGGCGAAGTCTTTTGAGTCGACATCACGAAGTCGTGCAACTTCTTCATCAAGGCCTTGTAGTCGCTCAACTTCAGCTTTCATGGCTTCGTATTGGTCTTTCTGGAATCGTAAACGCTCGTTCTCCTGCTGGAGGTTGAGGACTTTCGCGTGTTCCTTGGATGCGAGATCCTGTACACTAGCCAGCTTCTCCTTCATCTCGGTATAGGCCTGTTGAAGGGGCTTACGGGTGGCATGAGTGTTCTGGCAATATCGTATGAGCGCAATATACTGGAACTGGTCATCATTAGCTGGCGTATAAACTTTCTAGAGCAGAACAACGTACGCGCAGTGCCTCCATCTCTTTGCCGCTGCCATCAAGCCGGATGGGAGGCGCAGTGAACCACGCAGGCGGGATCTGCGGATCGTATTCATCCTTGTTGAAACCGCGTACTGAGAAGAGGTCTCGAGGCTCTCTATCGCCTTTTTCCTTGATACAAACGGGGCATGGTGCTTTGGGTCGCTGTCCAGCGGCGTGGAAAGGCGGTCCTATCGTGGGCGTCAGCAGCTACCTCTTGTTAGGTTGTGCGCCACCTACCGCCGCCCTCCAAGTGACTGCTACAGAAGACATGGCAGCAACTGGCGAGATAGAGTCGCGTCACAAGGCGCTCTTTGGGATTAATACCATCTGACAGGCCACGAACGGTCTCCTTATGACCCTCGTAGACATCGGCGAAGGAAGCGTAACACACGGAACAGGCGTAGATGAAGTTGAGGGGAGCAGCACCCAGCTCCGATGGTCCCTTCTCAGAGACGCCACTCATGAGTGCGGTTGCGACCATATGCGAGATAGCAAAGAAGTAAAGAAGTGGCGCAGGAGGTGGAGGTGGGGTACCGTTGAGATGCTGAAGTGAGGGCGAGGAAGTCGCTGTCAACAACGCCAAGACACGCAAGTCACGTCGTGCTTGCCTCTCTCGGCAAAGTGAAAGATTCAGAGGAAGGGTAGTGCGCACCTTGAAGAAACAAAGAAAACGTACACGCAAAAGAGGGACATGAATCAGACATTCAGAAATATGCACAACACACAAGCCAGTTCAAAAGGGGGATCGAATAGAAGACCACAGATGACTACATGAAAATCTTTCAAGTAAAGTCATCATATATACAGAAAATGGACTGTCTTCTACTACCTACCCAGTCCCTCCGACAGTCTAAGCAAATGTCCGGCATGGGTATCTGTTTTATGTTAGTGCCGTTCTTGGATCAGCAATCTCCAAAGAACCTACGCTGTTCCGTACGACTGCTCGCTCTCCAGCTCGTATCGCTTCTGTCCAGCAACACCGTGGGTGTGCAGCCCGCTCGGTAGCGGAGGCATGCCACCAGGGCCCAGTACATCCTTTGCGAGCCCAGTGTTCTTCTCAAACGCAACTGCCAGCCCCTTCGCCCCTTCCTCTTGCGCAGCGACCAGCGACTTAGTGCCTGCCTCGCCAATCAACTCCTGCTTGGGTGCTGCCGCGCTTCCAACCTCCAACAGCGCCACCGCATCGGACTGGGTAACCGTCGAGAGCCTGGGGTATCGTCGGCGCACGTCGCGCTTCCAGTATGGGTTCTCGGCGATGTCGGCAGCAGGGACAGTAACAGGGTCGTCGTAGGCGTTGGGGTCGAGACCGCCTGGGGGTGGGTTGCGGAATTGCGGGTTCATGGGGATACCCGTAGACCGCTTAGGGTCGAGCGCAAAGAGCCTGTTGATGGCGGCATAGATTCCAGTGGGTTGGACGGTGTATTTCTGCACGTATACCATTAGTACTCCTCGTCGAAGCGGTGGATGGCAGAAGAGGGGCGGCAAGGCAAAGGCACGTCGGAATCGGGTCATGGGCGCCGTACCGAAAAGACCGTAGTCTTCACATTCTTTGCCATCGACATCTTGCAAACTCGGCCTTCCAGGCAGACTGCAGGGATCAGAATGGGTCAATGGGTAAGTGTCGTGCTGTTGCGCGTTTAGGCGGACTATCGTGACGGTTCGTCATGTTCGCGAAGCTCGATATCTGCCAAGACAGCGCTATCCGCTTTGATACTCGCGCCTTCTCATTTGTCACGGTCGTTCCCAACTTGGAATTCCTCTCTGCAAACCCGCGATATGCTCGTGCTCTTGCGCCGCAGCTCTTGAACATGAGCCGCCATCTCAATCATCTTTTGCGACGTGCCCAATTCTTGGCGCGTGCGAGTTCTCCTTCTCGGTCCCGCTCAGCGTGGTGGACGTGCAAGATGTATGCCACGCTGAAGGTCAAGGCGCGCTGCGAGCTATGAGCCTCCAGCACAATACGACGACCTCAGCGATACCTCTGATGAGTTATTCAACGAACAACCCCCCTGTATACGCAGGAGGGCCTATCAATGCTGACGCTTCAGGCGACGCTAGTCTCATCAGTCCGTTTTGAGCACCTTTAGGCGCGGTTCTCTCCACTCAAGATGTTGGACTACATCATGCCAACGGTTCTAGTGTCGATTTCGATGTCAGGAGGGTACGACACGGGACAATACTGGTACGAGGATCACCCGCTGGATATCTTCTCTGACCGTCTGGTTAGGATACTAAACACTCATCTCCATGCAACTCTCAACATGATCTACACAGTCGGAAGTGATGGTACATCTTTGGCCAACTCCAACGGTTTCTGGGCGAATACAACTGGATCACGGACGATGTTCACTGCGTCAGTATACCATGTGCGAAGGTCGTGATTCTTCCTCTACTTCGTGTCTGCCATTATCCTCAATCTGCGCAATAGTGAACGTTGTTCTGCGCTTCTTCATACATGTACTGGACTTCCTAGTCAGTATATCTGCGCTCACCAGGGACTCGCCATACATCGATCTACCAACACCAGCGAGCAGTATCGACGGAGCAGAGTGTTCGCGGCTGATCAGAGACAAGTGGGTCAGAATTCAGGATGTCAGACCTGACGATCTAGTGGGTAAGATTGCATTCAATGATGGGACAAACATGGCTTTGCTGCGGAAGAATCGGTTGCACATGTAGTAAACTTGCTTGTCGCATAACATGGTTGAGCTGCCTCATGGATCATCAATAATGGTTGGACTCTATTATAAGCCCCGTATCTACGCATGTGCTTCTGACTACGCATAATGCAAAATCGTTCCTACCCCACACTGCAACCCGATCTTTATTCCTCCCACACTTACGCGCACGATATCCGCGTCCTTCCAGTCCGTTAGAGGTGGGGACAGCAGCAGTATCCGCGTTAGCTTCCTCGCTTGCTGAGATACCCGTTTCACGTGATTGGGTTACTGTAATTTGCACGACTATCCGACGTTAGCCGTGTCACGCCGGAACATGTACCCAAGACACCCGCTCGCCGATTTTGCAATGACAAGGGCACGAGACTACTCCACAACGCTGAATGCACTTTGTCATCGCGATGGATTGGAAACAAGGAGGGTATTGCGGGGGGTGCGGATGGTGGTGGAAGGCGAACGAGTACTTAGGAAGCTTATCTGCCCAATTTTGTAGCAGATAGTGAACCATTGTTGTACACGACTTGCTCAACTGAACGCATATTTGTGGCAATGAGCATTGATACACATCAGTAACACCGTATACTTCGACTCGCCTATAGCCACCGCCAACATGGCGTTTTTGTTCCTACTAGCCTCCATCTTTGGAGCGTTGCTTGTCTACGTACGTTGCTCCGCACATCCATCTCGTTATCGACTAACACCAAACCCAGATCTTTGGAGTCATTATCTACCGTCTAACATTTCATCCCCTCGCATCCTACCCAGGACCCTTCCTCGCAAAGATCACCGACATCTACCTAGCATACTATGCCTACAAAGGCTCCCGGCATCTCGCGTTCCATCGCGCGCACGAGCAATACGGACCCTACGTACGTCTTGGACCTAATCTGCTTTCCGTCAACACCGCCACTGGTCTCAAAACTATCTACGGCTTCCGATCAAATGTCAAGAAGGCATCCTTCTATCATGCGTTTCCTAGCACTCCGAAAGCGGTTAGCGTGCACAGTGCCGTTGACAAGATGCAGCATGCACGCAAGAGACGGGTCATGAGCCATGCATTCAGTGACTCCGCGATCAAGAGTCTCGAGAAGTACATCCTAGCGAATGTACGTGTTGGTTGCGAACTGCTTGGACGTAAGAGCAACAACTGGTCCGCAGAAAAGAGTGTCACCAACGAGAAAGATGGTGGCTGGAACGACGCGTGGAACGCTGCGCACTGGTGCGAGTGGTTAGTTTTCGACATCATGGGTGATTTGGTGTTTGGCAAGGCTTTTGGCATGTTGGAAAGCCCTGTTAATCGGTTTGCGACACAGCTGGTGGGTAATGCGGCACATAGGCATCTCATCTGCGGAACGCACCTCACCATCCACAACTGGCATCTGGACAAGCTCTTCTTCCGTAAGATTGCAGGTCAACGTGCGCAGTACATGCAGTACAGCAAGGGTCAAGCCATGGAGCGCACAAAGTTGGGCGTAGACGTGGACCGTAAGGACTTCTTCTACTACCTTCTCAATGCGAAGGACCCGGAAACCGGCAAGGGCTTCAGCATGGATGAGCTTTGGGGCGAATCGAATCTGTTGATCATCGCTGGGTCCGATACGACTTCGACGGCCATGTCCGGTGCCTTCTTCTACCTCGCACATAACCCTGCGGCGATGCAAAAGGTCTGCAAGGAGATCAGGGAAGCCTTCACTGATGTTGAGGAGATCGTGACTGGACCCAAGCTCAGCGGCTGCTCATACTTACGCGCCTGTATTGACGAGACTATGCGCATGACGCCCCCAGTCGCTGGTGCTCTCCCACGAGAAGTGCTTTCTGGCGGCATGGACATTGATGGCCGCCATATCCCCGCCGGCGTCGACGTGGGCGTACCCATCTACACCATCCATCACAATGCCGATTACTTCCCACAGCCTTTTGACTTCATCCCTGAGCGATGGCTCTCTGATCCGTCTGAAAACCCACTTCATAGCAGTCTTCAAGCAGCGCAGTCAGCGTACAACCCCTTCAGCATCGGTCCCCGGGGTTGTATTGGCAAGGGTCTGGCATATGTTGAGCTGACGGTGACAATCGCTAGGGTGTTGTACTTGTATGATTTGAGACTAGCACCGGGCACGACGTTAGGTGCTGGAAGCAAGGATTTAGAAGTTGGAAGGACCAGGGCATCTGAATATCAGATCATGGATGTATTCGCGAGTAAGAAGGACGGGCCAGTCTTACAATTCAGGGCTAGAGCATAGTTCCATGAAATGGTATCTCGTTACAATCTTCGCGAACGTTGCGATCGAAGCATTGTGAGTCGCAATACGCAACATCTATACCAGAGTTTCGTCGAATGCCAGACACTGTTCGATTAACTCCGGGTGATTCCTTCCCGTGAAGCGACTCGTTCGACATCAATCTTCAACAGGCTTAGTTGTAGCAAAACCCTCGCAGATAAGATGTGGCCATCTGTTTTACTAAACTATCTCGCTTTCATATGAGCTTGCAAGTTGTGGTCATGGAGCAGATGATTGTCGTGATTGATCCTGGGCTGATGGCTAAAGTACAGCCGGTGGCGGTGTCAACCTCGCGGTTGCTTTCTTATCGATAAGAATCCGGCACGCCAAGGAACTTTTTCTGTTTTGTGCAGTCGTGATGAGCGGCGACCTCGAGTAAACATTACTCACCATTATCCGTGCCGAAGATACATATTCTCGCACTCTGATTGACCGCGTTTCCAAATGGCCGTACCCAGGCTGCTTTCTCGTGGGCGCTGTCTCGTTCCCCGAACAACACCGTCCACACGTGTCACTCCGTCAGCTATTCCATCGATCAGAACATCAATCTCGAAGCGAAGTTTTACTGCTAGTCAATTTAGTTGGGAAGAAATCGTTCAGACTCCGTCAAGAGGACCAGAGGTTGCACTTACTGATGCACGCCCTGATGCACGCGGCCCGACAACTCTTGCAGGCTCTTCAACAGCGGTCGCTCTTTTAAGGATGCCAAAACGAAAGACAAGAAGAGAGATTGAACAGATCCTACATTCTAAAGGATGCACCATGTATGTCATACAAAGCATATTTTGCTAAGAATTTCGCCATCACAGACCTTGAACTAATGACCTACCAGCAAGAAGTTGCAGATGCGTGTTGATCGATTCAATTTCCAGAACGACACCATGTGCTATGTGGAACTGGGGAGTGAAGCGGAGGCTGCCACGGTTATTGAAGAGCTTAATGGCTTAGAAGAACAGGGCACTAAGATGGTTGTTCAGCCCCTGAAAGCTGACTTCATCTGGGGGGATGCGGCGAAGCGGAACATTGAACCCTATGGCTCTCGCTACTTCTACGATGAAGGCACTGCTGCATCTGAAGCTATAAGGCCGTTACTTGAACGTCGCCGCACGATGCTTTCAGTCCAAACACCCGGTTGGTCCGCTGGCGAGCGCGTTTCTGTCGCAAGACGGAACGCATTACAGATCATTGAGCGATACTTTGGGAAATACGGTATCGAGGCAGTTGGCGACATGTCACCGTTCTATGGTGATAAGAAAAAGAATCCGCGTATGCTCTGCTTCATCGATTTCAAGACCAAGGAGGGCGCAGAAAACGCAATCAACGACCACCACGACACGCAAATCGAGGACCGCTTGACGTGGCTAAAGCATTCCGAGCCTTCTGGGTGGAGGAGTCATCAAATCATGAAAGTAGCCCCAGAGGCGTTCAAAGAACTACAGGAAAGTGGTGTGGTCCCTGAGGACAAACAAATCTACGAGGATAAGTTTGTCAACCCGCTGTCGAAGAACTAGGAGAGACATGACAGTTGGACGTATCTAGCAAAAGAAAGACACTCGCTTCATGTGCGAACACGGTCGTGGAAAGAATGGCTATGGAACAGTTGTGGCTTTGCTTGACCTACATAAGCGCTTGTGAAGACTACGTACTGCCGCTAGTGACGTGTCGTATATGGATGGGCCCGTTACAAAACTTTGTACATTAGACAGGAATTTAACATTATACTAAGAGGGTGACCAGGGTGGGCGTCATACAGGTAGGTAGCACGTACTACAAAACTCACAGTGGCTAGCAGATTCTCTCCCATACATCGCGAATATGCTATGTTAACGTACAAAAGACGCTCTGATACCTTGGTACACCCGACGGGTACCCCCCATGCTCCACACTAACAACTTCCAATTAGTACAAGAAGAACCAGGACGTCCATCGTGTTAGTCCAAGACGACCATAAGGTATCTGTCTTTTTATTACGACTCGATCTTTTCTAGCTCTTTGGCATTGCTTTCTTCCCAGGGATATAATCGCTCCTGGCTCAAACTTCACTTCTGGCTCCACAACTCGAACACTCTCATCAACGGGCTTGGTGACGCTGACAACGGCAAGAGTTTGTGCGATAGTAATAAAGAGAGCGTTGTCCGCTACATATCGACCCGGGCAGATGCGTTGGCCGTATCCGAAAATGAAGTTTCTGGGATCCGGCTCACTCTTGTGAGTGAGTGTTTCGAGGAAGCGCTCTGGTCTGAAGGCCATGGAATCGAGATATACCTCCGGGTCATGCGTGAAATGCCAGTTGTTAGGCAGGAGGATGGAAACTTTTGGGATACGATATCCACGGCAGGTATCTTCCTCCATGCTAGAATGGGGAAGGCACATTGGCAAAACGAGGTGCCAGCGGTGGGTCTCTTTCATGAGGGTGTAGATGTAAGGGAGGCTCTCATGATCTTTACTGACGGGAAGCCGGCTTCCACCAACGACACAATCTAGCTCTTCTTGGGCCTTCTTCTGGACATCTGGAAAGACGTTCATGGCGAGAAAGAAGGTCATGATCGATGAGACAGTCTAGTGACGAGTGAGTAAAGCCACCTCAACCTTGATATCTCTACTACAAACTTACTGTGTCAGCGCCGCCAAGGTTCAGCGCCAATGCCGCCCATTTATGACCGAATTCCGTCTCGGCATCCTCACCAATGCCTTCAATGCATTGTGACAAGAATGACGGTGAATGTCTTTTGTCAGCCATCTGCTTCTTGACAAACTCGTACGGCTGATTCGTACACTGATTAAGCTGCGCCGCCATTCGTCTCGCCGTGTCTTTGAACCCCATTCCTGGTAGCCATTCTGGCAGGTATCGCACTTGTTCAGACGCCTTTCAATACTCAAGGGGTCATATTCACGGAATGGAAAGATATATACTGGCCATTTTCCTGGAACAGTAGCATATGCGAATTGTTCCATAGTCTTGGCAGCCAGTTCGACGAATGGGTTATTGTCTTTGGCCACAGTGGTGTAGCCGTAAGTTATCTTGAGAACCACACTACCAGCCTCTTTTCTTATGTGGTCAAAGAGCTTTTTCGGGTGAATCCAGAAGGTTGAGCAGAAAATACGCGGCTTCTGTCTCTTGGACGCGGTCGAACACGGATACGGAGACATTTGTACTCGCTATATTGGTGATGTTTTTGCGCTGAATCTTCCATTCCGCAGCATAGGGTGCCATAGCGGTTGCGTGCCGCCAACCCACTCTGCTCGTTTGATCAACAAGGGTCAAATCATGTACATTCATGTCGCCACTGCGAGGTCTCTACGCACATTTCACCACTGAAGGTTTGACTGGGTCTTGAGGAATGGATCGCTGAACGATCTCGCAGCAATTCGAACGCAATTTCGGGGTCACTGATAATGATAAACGTTTGACCTAGTACCGTGACGGAGCTGATGGGGCCATAAATGTTCTTGTGCTGCAGCCAATGGTGACACTCAAGCATGCCGAGCTTGGGCATATCATTAACATTTCCAAGAAATTGAAGGCCCTTGGGCCCTGGGAGAAGAGGTCGGGCGTGCTCTCTCTTTGAATGCCAATTCACTACATACGGTATGCTCAGTATCGCGAAACCAACTGAAAGCGTAGTTAACGACAGAATGGCCATGACAAGGGTAAAGATGAAAGTAGGAGAGTTCTATGGTCATGAAATAATGTTGAGGTATTGGTACTGGCCGAGCCGGAATGGTTGACCGTGCCGAATCCTTCATGCAAGATAACAAGTCGCTTGGGACGTCTGCGCCGCAGATATGCAGTGCTCAGTGGATCTTTCCACCACTAGAATCAAGCGCAACAGTACTCGCGAGGGTCGAGCCGGCTGTAATCCCTCCCCCTTGGATTTTGACATTCCAGAACATGGCCATCCAGTTGGAGTAACTGCAACGGTAATCAGCATCCTTCAAGTCACGCCGAGCCGCGTGGTGCTTAAGGAGATAGTCCTCCTAATGAGTGGCAATCTTGAATTACAAAACAAACGCCTTGTGATAAATTTACTCCCGACAGTGCCTTGACAGCGGCAGCTCACGCTTTCACTCTCAAGCTTGTTCTAGCATTATTGAGATGAAGAGTATCCACCATTTCGCGGCATTGGCCATCTTCGTTCTTCACGTCGTTGCACAAGAAGACTTCCTGCCAAAATTACCAGCATGTACAATGATGATTTCTTACGACTCCATGGTAACAGCCACTGAGAATCGCAGACAAAGTGCTTTGAAGCTATGGTATCATCAAGCAGCTACACACCAGGAGACTTGAACTGTCTTTGTGCCGACGCCAGCTTCCAATCAGCGTTTTCAGATTGCGATGTTGGAAACTGTACTGTGATCGCATTCCTTAGTTCGATTAACGAAACTTATGCGGCTTGTAATCGTAAGCCACTCAGATTGATATATACGGTACCGTCGCAAAAACTACACCGGGAGGTATGCAGCCCTATCGAGTCGGTCAAGGGTTCTCGTCGTAAAGGTGCGAATGAAAGAGTACTCTGTCTCGAAAAGGACTTGGCTAGAGTGCGACCAGTACAACTGCCTGACTGCTTAACTTCCCCTGCGATCTTTCTCAACCAACCTCACTTCAATACTTTCGATAGTCGGCGCTTCACTCCCAGCTGCCGGGCGAATGCGCGGGGCCCCCAGCCGAAGCGGTTAGCCTCGGTATCGGTCAGCATTCATGGCCGATCCCGGACGCTTCTTCAGCAACACCAAAAACGTGAGCTCTTACTCGTCGCAGCCGTTTTGAGTTGTCGCCAAATCACTGCTCAACATGAGCGCAGATGGTCAGACGCCGAGAGTCGTGCCGCCCAGCCGGCGAAGAGACAAGCCCATCTTGAGCTGCACCCTTTGTCGTCGACGAAAGTGAGCGGCTTCGAAACTTGGCCTGATTGCCGTAAGGAACCGCATGCTAATACACTGGAGGTTGAAATGTGACCGGCAGCAACCATGCAAGACATGCGTCGATCGCGGACTCTCGTTATCGTGCGCATATGTTCGTAGCACCCCTGCACCAAGAGAACCCAAGGTCCCGGCTAGCGTTCATGACAGGATTAATCAACTCGAAAAGCTCGTCACCAACCTGATCAGCGGCAACGCAGTTGGAACCGTCAATTCTGCACTGTCTAGCCCAGCGCAGGAGCAGCATCATGATGGAGATAGCAATCCCGAACTTCCTGGAACCCCGGATCGCGTAAGGATCAGCGCCGACACTACAAGTTATACTAACGGTGGGCATTGGACAAGCATTCTTGATAGTGTAGGTGATTTTTGAACAGTGGGTCTTACTCCTCTAATGTCGTCCCAGATATCGGAGTTGCGCGAACACCTCGATCAGATCCCCCCGTCAGCCATTCCCAGAGATGAAGTACTGGATGATGTACCTGGTCCGGAGCTACTGTTTGGACGCTATGCGCATGCGACCAAAGAAGAAATACTCGCCGCTCTCCCTCCGCGACCAGAAGCAGATCGGCTCATAGACACGTTCTTTGTATCAATGGAAACACATCCGAGTAACCTCGCTAAGCCTATCCCGCTCATAAGTCACCAACTAACATCTGTAGTCTTGATACATAAACCAACTTTCCTCAGAAAGGTGAAACTAGAGATGCTTCAAATTCTGGAGATGCTAACAATGGCATAGTACAATGAGTTCTGGACACGACCATTCGAAACTCCCACCATGTGGTTGGGCCTGCTATATGCCGCTTTCGCGCTCGGCTTCCGGTTCCAAGCCGCAATGGACGCTCACCAACCCAGTGATTCTGATATAGCCACAGACTCAGTGCGCATGAACTTTTACCGCGAAAAGGCTGTACAATGTAAGCAATGTACCCGTATGAAATGGATGTAAATATACACTGACTTGCAGCAATACTCAGGCATGATTCTCGCCAACTATACCAAGACCCCACCGCATACGATTGAAGCATTCTTGCTCTATTTCGGCACAGAATTTGTACGCTCAGCAGACAGTCAGTTCAGTGTATACATGCTTGTAGGCATGATTGTACGCCTTTGTTTCCGCATGGGATACCACAGAGATCCCTCAAGATTCCCGAACATATCACCATATAGAGGCGAGCTGCGACGTCGCAATTGGCTTGTAGTCATGTCACTTGATCTCATCACTTCTGCTCAGGCCGGATTGCCAAGGATGATCATGCCGTTCATGTACGACACTCAAGAGCCTCGCAACCTGGACGAAGACGACCTCCACGAAGATATACTAGAACTGCCACAGTCAAGGCCCGAGACTGAACTGACGCAACTGCTCTATTCGATCGCTCTCACAAGAGTACGGCATATTCAAGCACGGATCTTGGACCTAGTCAATAATACATCTCAGCCACCATACCGAGAGATCACCGATATTGATATTGCACTAAGACGAGTTTTTGATGGGGTGCCAAAGTCCTCCATAGCCAATACTGTCGAGGATTTTGGTAATGCTCTGTCACCAGACTCTATGCGTCATTTGTATTTGGACCTGGCTTTCCTGAAAGCTGAGCTTATGTTGCACCGACCTTACCTTGTACTCGGCCGAACCGATGCCCGCTATGCATACTCTCGGAGAGTGTGTTTGAATGCCTCTATAGAAATGCTTCGATTCCAGAGCAAAATCGATGCAGAGGTTCAACCAGGAGGCAAACTGTGTTCTCCAGGGTGGCGCATTTCTACCGTGAGTTGGTACATGTCTTCAGTTGTTGCACAAGACTTCCTTCTCGCGACTACTGTCCTGGTTCTCGAACTTGACGCAGACCCCGTCTCTTCTGTCCTACAGGCTCCCGAGCCCACACAAAGCGAAATGAGACTGGACCGTGCACCGCCAACACGCGAGGAGATTGTAGTATCGTTACGATTAGCGTACCGCATTTGGTCCAGAGCCAGCAAGAGGTCTCAAGAGGCGCGTAAAGTTGCCACCGCTGTGAAGCTTGTTCTCTCGAAAATGCGCCATACCAAGGTGCAGATGGAGGACTCTGCACAAAGTAAGTCTATTTGCTTCATGCTCCGTACATGGGAATTGATTTCATCGAACAGCGGCTGTCCCTTACGGCCAGCTCAATATTACTTCCCCATCACCATCTTTCGACTTCAACGACTCTGGCTCTGCTGTCACTGGCTCAGATGCTTTTGGTATGGGTAATGGTGCTTTCGGACATCCGTTCGACTTTGGCTATATGCCTATGGACCTGGAGCAATCTAACTCACCTTTTGACTGGGCAAGTTCATCTGGCGTTTTTGGAACTGTGGGACTGACTGGCTATCAGAGTGATGTCTTTTCGGACCTTCAGACACAGTCTTACGGCGAATATCCCCCGCGCTCGCTTTTTCAGTAACAGGATAGCTGGCCATGGCTGCAATATCAAGTCTCCGTCTACCAGCGGACGGCCGGGAGAATTTGACAGGTGCCAATGAGCAACTCGAAGTTGCTCACTAAAATGTGGAGAGGCTGCGATTGTCGGTTTGGCGTTTCAGTCGCACTAGCGAGGCGCTTTTTGTTTCTGCACAAGCTACGACCTCGCCGTTGTAAAAACTTTGACCGCTCCTAAATCGGCTGAATACACACATTGGCCAAGCTCAAAATTTCCAGATCTTGACGAAACGATTCAAATCCCATACACTCAAAGCCGGATAATGTCCCCGAACGCTCTCATCAATGCGACGCTTGGGCCATGTCTTGCGACGACGAAACGGGACCGTCGATCGCCATATCTGCACATCCATCGCGATCCGGCAACGGAAAGGATGTTTGAAACCGCCGGTATGTCTGCGCACAAGGCTGCAAGTGCCGTATCCGCGACGCAATATGGCAGGTCTGTCATGCAACACTATAATGATGCCACACGCCTACCACGTGCATCCATGCAGATCGAACATCGAGATTGGGATTCGCGATAGTGGGAGCAGTTGCGTCATACTGCACGCATATTGAAGTGATCTACTGATTCTTCCTCTGACTCGCCTATATCCTGCCTGTTATGGACAGCATACGCCTATTCTTATGTATTGACAACCGTCAGTACTGTCGGTCTCACCCCTAGCGCCTCTCCACTACACAGTTTCTGAATGAACGAGATGGATCACATAGAAGGGACCTTCTACTCGAAAAAAGAGATTGCAATTGAGCCTGATCTTGGAGATTTGCGAAAGTCAACCGACAAGGCTCTACCTGCGCCTCCCAAGACGCCGAAGAGGGTGTTGATGAAGTATCGCTTCTCTGCCGTTTTTCCAATCGCATTCACTGCTGCAAGCTTCGTGCTTACGCTAGTACTGGTGCTGGCGGGACGCGACGAACACACTTTCGGTGGGCAGTACATGGTGGCTGTACGTATTCAGCTAAGCATCAAGGAAGCCAAATGCTTACGGAACGCCCAGCTGAATACTTCCGCGACTACCCAAGAAGGCGCAAAGCCAGGTGCGACATCGACGCGATTGGAAGATGTAAATGAAGAAGTGCTAGCAGACGTGTACTATCTCTATCTAAGAACGGTATGCTCCGGTTTCGTTTCGAACACTCCAGAAGATGCTTCCGACGTTGTTATCGTGAAACGATGCGAACGCTATAGCGAAGCAAGCAACCGTAAGTGAATAGGATGGACAGGATATTCGAGACTCAGCTGACCAGGCATTCGTAGGACTATTGATACCGACAACGCCCACTAGTGGATCTAAAGACTCACTATCCGCGGTTTTCCTAGTCTCTACGTTCTTCGGGACCATGGCCACCATGTTGGCCGGTGTGCGACAGGCAGTCTTTGCTTCCTTACTCGTCTCGCTCGTCGGTGGTGGATTTTCCGCCGTTTCCGCCGTTCCTGCAATCTTCTTTCCGCACTCGCAACTCCTCGCCTACTTGAACATCTTCTGGCCATTCCTTGCGAACACATTCGCCTTTGTCAGTGCCGCCTTGCTGACAGTAGTAATTTCTGGCGTCGTTCCAGTGGCGGGCAATATCGTCGACATTGCTGGCACAGAAGTCCACCAAGGTACATCCGTGCTCCTGATCGTGTGGCTGGCATGGGTTCTCGGATCTTTATCGGTAGTCTACTGGGGTGTTGTTTGGTTCGTGGAGATTAGACAATCAAGCTTCACCAGGAGAAAGAGGAGCGACGACGAAGTGGGGAACTGGAAAGGCATCGGGAAAGAAGTACGCAGTGATTTTGATGGAAAAAAGATGATGTAACGTCGTTCGTCCCACACAACTCAGACGACTCCCTTGAGCACAAGCTCGTAAAGATAGGAAAAATCAATTCGAAGAGTCGGTGGAAGTACTGAGGTAGCGGCCAGCGAATGGGGAGTTGTAGTGGCTATGGGTGCAAGTCGTGTGCAGGCTAGAATGACATGCTTGAATGCCATGGTTGCTACGTGTATGTTTTGTAAGGGACCAACAGTAATGGTGTTCTAGAAGGCAGACCCAATGTTCCTGCGTCGGCTTAGCGGGGTGGCGAACGGAAACGTGGTTATCAGCCAACCATGGGGCGAGGTGGCCCCACCGCCTCCGACTAGCGCCGAGCTTCAGGGTCAAGTACTCCATAAGCTCTCAGAGCGCACTCAACCCCTCTGCTCTCCAGACACTTTCTGCAATTGCTTCCCACGACTGCCCAATATGCGGTCGTCAGTCTCTACAGCGACTGTGCCGCCCAAGGAGCCCGTCTCTCCAAACTTCACCATCAAGGCGGAGAAGCGGGAAGAAGCAAAAGTCGAGAATGAACATGACCACTTTTTCTGGACTTACACCGAAGAGCCGCATAGAACACGGCGGATGGCTATTATCAAGGCACATCCAGAGGTATGACCGGCACCAAACCAATTCAGCCAACTACATGCTAATTGGATGCAGGTAACCAAGCTCTGTGGCCCTGAGCCTCTCACGAAATACGTGGTCCTGCTCGTCGTATCGATTCAAGTGCTCTGCGCATACCTTCTGCGCGATACGCCCGTCATATCATGGCCCTTCTTCCTCACTGCGTACGTCATCGGCGCCACGGCCAACCAGAACCTCTTCCTCGCAATTCACGAAATCTCACACAATCTGGCCTTCCGATCGCCCTTGGCGAACAGGGTATTCGCCGTCTTTGCGAACCTGCCAATTGGCATTCCATACAGCGCCTCGTTCAGGCCCTACCATCTGACACACCACAAGTCGCTGGGTGTCAACGGTCTCGATACGGATCTACCCACTGCCTTTGAAGCCATCTTTCTCGACTCAGTCGCTGGCAAGGCTTTCTTCGCCACCTTCCAGATCCTCTTCTACGCCCTGCGACCCATGTTCGTCTACGCCCTTCCAATGACCAAGATTCACCTCTTCAATGTCGTTGTACAACTAGTCTTTGATTACGCACTCGTCCGATTCGCAGGAGGAAGAGCATTGGGATACCTGATCATGAGCAGCTTCCTCGCTGGGTCTCTACACCCTTGCGCCGGCCACTTCATCGCCGAACACTACGTTTTCGAGAAGCCCAACCAAGACGCAGCACACCCCGCCAACAAAATCCCGCTACCCGAGACATACTCATACTACGGGCCTCTAAACTTCTTCACCTACAACGTCGGCTTGCACAACGAGCATCACGACTTCCCTGCCATTCCCTGGACGCGCCTCCACGCGTTGAACCGTATTGCGCACGACTTTTACAAAGACCTGCCGCAACACAAGAGCTGGGTACACGTTATGTGGCAATTCATCTGGGACAAGGACATCAGTCTCTGGTGTAGGATCAAGAGAGAGGAGGGCGGGCGCAAGGTTGGTGCTGGAAGTGGGTGGAACGAGGAAGAGCTGGGCTCGAACGAGAAAAAGGGCCCCATCCCTGGTGTGCTTTGAAATATCCCTGGGCCATTTTCATGTACGGCGTTTGAGCGGCTTGATTTCATAGAGCATAGAATCATGAAGGACTATTATATTGTTAACAGACCGACTGCTCCTCCCTCATCTTGTCCTTTGTCAGCAGCGACTTGCTTGTAACACAGCATCTCTGCCGTGCGTCTCATATCGACCCCACGGCAGCAAGCCGCCAAAGTTTCCGCCTGGCCCGCCCCACCTCCTCACAATAAAACCCCTTGGTCATAGCCACAAACTGCATCCCCTCAAACAAACTGACCAACCCCGTCTGTGGCGACCCCAAAGGAAACGGTTCCCTCGCCGGTACCGCCCCATCCTTCCCTACAGCATGCGCAGGGAAATAGGGGTACAATATGAGATGCATAGCCCGTAGTTCCTTGTAAAACAATACCAGGAAACCAAGATCTACATCAAATGACCATGTCCATGCTGGTGTCGGTGGGAGTGGAACAGCGGGTGTAGAAGACAGAGTCCCCGATTATAATACAGAGCTCTATCCCTTGTCTGTTTTCACAAAAAGAAGGAACTCAATGCCGTACTCTTGTCCCCGGGCGCAGTTTTAACATTTCCAACAACGTCTTTGAGGGCGTTGGCGGCGGGGGGAAGTAAGCGTCTCGTTGCACGGATATTGTTATCGTGATTTCTTTCTTTGTGTCTGTGGATGGGAGGGGTAGGATGGGTCGGGGGGTCTGTTTGAACTTTTTCGATACCCCAATGGAGATGGACCAGCCAGTGTTGTTGTCGAAGGAAAGGGTTGTACGTGCCGAGGCTTTGGTTACGGGGGCGTTGGGCCAGGGGGGTGGTGTGCTACCGAACGTTCCTGCGGGACTGCCGGTAGTGAAGGGGTGTCTTTCTGGGGTTGGTGGTGGGCGTGGTGTTGAGGTGCGTGGTGGCGGTCGCTCCAAAGGAATGGAATCCTGGAGGGTGGAAAGGTCTGGAAGGTTTGGTGGGTCGCTGGTACTGGTACGCGAAACATGGTGCTGCTGAGGATCGTGTGTGGGAAGGTTGCGTTGATGTGTACAAGGGCTTCGCTGTCTGCGCTAGTGTTTTGTTGTAGTCTGCTCGCTCGACCGGGTCGAGCAGGATTTGATAAGCTGTCGTCGCTAGCTTGAAGATTCCTGTCCGCTTCTCAACTAGTGCTGGTGACAAGTGTAATGTCTTGTCGGGGTGGCTTGCTGGAACAGACATGGTCAGATGAGTAAGACAGGTTGAAACATTAGATGGCGGGAGAGCAAGGTCGTTTGAGAAATGTGTTTGTGTTACGAAGACCCTGATCAATGCATGGTCCTAAGCGCAGTGACGGTGAAGGTGAGTGTGCTATGCGTAGTGCAAGTGTCAGAGCGGCATCTAGCAAACATACTCTTGTAATTGTACCAAGCACGGTCCATCATCTTGAACTCGCTGGTCCGTCATTGTTCTCCGTTCTCCTTCTTTGGTATCGCCTCAAGGCGGCTAGTTCCCAATGTATAGAACATGCACCTTCTCACAGCTCCTCAATCCTCTCGACCCCGCGTTCTCTATTCAGCACCACCCTCACCATTCTACCCTTGTCGTAAAACAGTCCCTCGCGCAGCCGCTCCAGGTATATCTCATAGCTCGGCATATATCCATCAATGAATGCACGGACCTGCTCGTCTGACATTCCCGACCCTTTCACCTCAATCATCTTATGCTCTTGCTGCAGCCGCCAGGTGTACACATTTCTCAGCTCATCCGTATCGATATGAATGAAGAAGTCAAAATGCTGAGATCCCATGAACGCGTCACAATAGCGCTTAAGATTCTCGTTCACCTCAAACAAGTGCGGAAGCTGATGCTTCGCAGGGGTATTGACCGTGAGCTGTCCAGCTTTTGCTAGCGAGTGCCTTTTCTCGATGAAGGCTTCCGATACGGGCTGAAAGCCGACGCACCAGCCTTCGAAGACGACAACATCAGGCCTTTTCGATATCATTGGCCATTCTGATTCAGGTGCGCGGTCACCTTCGCCGTTGTACTTGCTCTTGTCGAAGCTGGGAATCTTGAGATCGCCGTTTCCAGTGTACTTTGTCAAGTCACTGAAGAACTTCTGGGCTAGCTGCTCATCGTGTGTGCCAGGTTGTCCACGGGTACGGTACAGCTTGTTGTTGGGATCGCGATTTCGTTGTGCCACCAGCTCGTCATGTGTTTTGTAGAAATCGTCCAGTGAAACGGTTATCGTATAAAGACCATGACTCTGTGATAAGATCTTGACTAGCTCTGATGCCCATGTTGACTTGCCAGAGCCCTGCAGACCGGTGATACCAAGTACGATGGGCTTTGATGACTCTTGACGGCGCGTCTTCATCTTAGGTAGTAGGACGTCCAGCGTCCGACTAATGTTGTCTGCCACAGCAGACATGACGTAATCGTTCTGGTATGCTTGATCGTGCGGTTTAGAGGTACAACTAGTGTCTTCTACTACAATGTGCAAACCTAGCTGTCGTTCGAAGTTTACATTAGCGGACATACCTAGTCCGCAGAAACAAGCCACTCCTACCCGTAGCCGCAACGACGTCGGCCCGAGCGAACCCCGCACCTTTCACGAACCACCAGTGTAGTGAGGATGTTCGTCGCCAGCACTGAGATGAGGCTGTGACTTGAGAAAGCGACGTCCCTACGCACAGGCACGCGCTTACTGTCTTACGAACATGCTCGACCCTGCCGTTATATTGCCTATTCTTCCGCTACCGCCAACGACTACCTAGCACAACACCGCTGTGTCAGATGTTCCACACCAATAGCTCGCAGCGGCACAACACCAAGCAAATTACCGCTGCGGACTCGCTACCACGATCTCATGCCAGGGCGAACAGAAGAGGAGTTGCAAAGTTACTGCGTTAGGAAAGTACAGGGAAAAAGCGTGGATTGCGGGATGCCATTTCACGGTTCCGACTATCACAGTTCACCGCCTCTTACGCTGGTGAACCAATGTCAGCAATGGGGTCGAAATTATGGTCGCGCAAGCGTTCCAGAGATGGCTACGGGAGTTATGCGCTGTCCGTGTCTCGTGGTTCATTGTGCTATTTTTGGTAGCTTGTGGGAAAGAGCACAGAAAAAGGGTCTGCGTGCGCGAGTCATGATATATAGCTCGCGCGCAAACTACCAACACCAATCTTTAGCACTACCGACTCCTTTCCTCGTACAACCGCGATGGCGGGTGCGGGCTTCATACTCGTCAATTTCTTCAGTCTTCACCATTCATGAGATTCACCAGGCCAGGCGCTGCTATGAAGATTCACGGCATACCACTGTTCGGATGTTAGCCTCGCACTTTTTACCAGGCTATCGAACTTACCGTCCGTGGTGAGCAGCACAGATATACTGACCAGGCTTTCCGGACATTTCTCCGACCAATGGCACACCGTCCGCGCTGACGCCGATGATGCCGCTCCAACTGTACTCAAACCCTTCACCTGGGGTCTTTCCAGCCGTCAAATTCCGCTTCTGCAAAATTCTTGACGTGTGTCGTCACATTCTTCATATTCACGAATGCGTTGTCAAGAGGTGCCCAAGTATGATCTCTTTGAATCCATTGAATCGCGTCACGCCTCCGACAATGACCCCACTGTTAAAGAAGTGTTGCTCAATGAACAATGTTGGATATCATGCACAGGCAATGCTCGATGCTGGCTGACGCTGTCGTGTTCGTGTAATGCTTGTTGGATTTGATCTGCGGTTGCGGGGTCGTCGTAAGCGTGCTGGAGAAGTAGGTGTTGACTGAAGCCAAGTCTCGGTTTGGGATCGGGTGTCGCTTGAGTAGGCGTTTCCTATTTGCTGAAATGTGTTGGAGGTGGCGATAACAAGTCTCTAAATTGACGTTCCTGACTCTCGACCAAGGTATGACGCAAATAGGTATACAGAGTCCATTATAAGTAAACGAACCCCCGGACCAGTCAGAGAATGAAGCATCCACAGTAATCATAAGAAGATCAGAGTAACAGTATTTCCATTGATTATTCAAAATTCTAGTAAAGCTTGGATACGGCTCATCTCTATCGTGTATGTAATGCATCATGGCGTCTAGTAAGCAAAGCAAAGGGTATCTGCGCCTTTCCCGTGCTTTTGATAACGCCGTTGAAGTGACTTTTGGAAGAAAAAGATATCCCACCCAGTAGACGCGAACGCTCAAGTGAAGAAAACGAAGGATGTAAAGGAGTCGAGATGGATGGGATGGATCGAGCGGAGCGAGTCAAAGGACCGTATAGTAATGTCAAATGAAGCTGGCAGCGGTTGCGAGCTGTGCGTCAACTCAAGCATATCGGGAGCCGACGTTCGAGGTGCCCTCAGATCTTGGCTTGCCTCAGGATCCGGCTGTCCTGCTGCGCCTGATGTAGCTCCAAAATCTCCCTCTGCTCCTGGAAGACCTGTCGCGCGCGCTCCAGCACCATCTCGAACCCCTCCTTGCCCTTGGCAGCGTTCTGCTGGAAGCGCTCAACAGTAAATTGCTCAATACTGTTCTTGATCTTCTGCCAGCCACCACACAGCGCGGTGATCTCAGCACGCTGGGTAAAGGCGGTCTTGTCCTTGGGTGATGAGGCGACGGGCTGGTATATGCAGGTCTCGCGTACGTTGAGGAGGTCGGACCATGTCATGTTCATGGAGCAAAGGGTGAGCTTCTTGGCGACAGGGTCGACATAGGACGTCTCGTAAACCATGGAGGTATCCTGGCCGCCGAGGATGGTTTGTATCCATTTCGGTGTTGATTGCTGGCATGTGATGAGACGTTCTGTGCGAAGCTGCGGTGTGTTAGTTTTTTGCTCGGTGATACTGGTGGGGGAGTGCCGAATTGACATGTGAAAGAAGGAGTCACCTACAATTCCTGTCGCAGGGTCGACAGAGCGACTTATTGTGTCGACGGCGATGACATGAGGTGTCTTCTCGTTCCAAGGACCGTACTTCCGCCAGTTGCTCGTCGAGACCTCTTCCCACGAGTAGTCAAAGTCGACTGTCTGCTGGAAGTACTTCATTGTGTCGTGTGGCCGGTCGTGTGCGCGCGATTAAGCGGGTTTGTAGTGTTTGTTGTTGGTTTGATGTTACGCGTCGTAGTGGTTTGGATTCGCGGATTCGATGGTATGGGTCGATGGACTGCGATAGCTTTGAAGTGGGTTTTGGGTGGGTTGTAAAGCGTGAAGGGTGCAAAAGGTTTGGAGATGGGTGGGCAAAGATCGGAAAGCAGGCCGTGCGCTGGCGATAACGATTGTCGGGGAAAGCGGGAAGTGCTCAACGCTTTTCACCGCTCGAGCCCTGTGTCTCTGTCTCTGCGCAAAGCCGTATCGACTAAAGTGCGGTGTGAAAAGCTGGAGAAATACTGCGCTATCAAGCAACAAAGAAGCAAGGAAGCTGTGGTTGTATGGTTTGTTGACAGGAAAGCAATATGTCACCAGAGTACGAGAGCCTTCCATCTGACCTCCATCTCGTCCCTCTCTTAGATCGACAATTTCTTTGCCACGGACAGCCGCCTGTCCACTTTTCTGGCCAATCACAGTCGAAGTGCTAACAATCGCGGGTCCGAGTCGTGTGCTCCCCTCAGCGGCGTCTAGGCCAGTCATTCCGACTCTCTCCGTATGACGTCTTGTACCCGAATTGGCCGGGTCTCGTTGGTGGACTTCATCTAGCCTTGACGCAGGGCGTGGAGTACCTGAAGCTTACACTGGAGATCCAACTATGCATCTGGTTCGCGCAACAAGCTAATAATCAGGGTCTTCCGGCTGTCGTGTGTGCGAGGCTGTCATTGGGTCGTGATGATGATGTACGACGTGGGGGGCTTCAGACATGGCCAAGTTCCTCGGATCTGTGTCGTTGGCATACTGACGCTACCACCACCTGTCAGTGACGGAGTCAAGAGTTCGAGAGGTTTGCTTGAATTCCCTACGTTCATGCGTTCGCTATAATGGGCGTCTCGAAGTGGTTGTAGTACAAAGGAGTGTAAAGACCCGAAGGCTGCGGATGAAATCAATATGAGAGACGCCGCAAGAGGTGAGTACGCCAGCCAGACAAAGCCGTCTGCCAACGGCTGATCATGTATATCATGCGTGATTCCTCCAACCAAATCTATCGTTGGTATCATAACTTTTCGTATGAAGCGCCAGAACGCCGACCATGCATATGCAAAGTGAAAAGCAGCTTTTGTTGCTTCGTGTCAGACACCTCAACCAGCGTCAATGTCATCGCTTCATAACCATTCACAACTCGAGCGCCTTCTTCGCCATGGCAAGCGCACCGTCAAACGACTTGTTTCCTCCGATGAAACCAGCGGCGTGCACAAAGACGCACCCTGGGATGCCAGAGACCTGGTCGAGCTGCTCATCACGAACACCCTTCCAAGCATCGGGCAGGTCCTTGCGGTTCTCGAAACCACCATTCTCCTTACTGACGGCACGAATGCGCCACTTTCCCTCCGGCTTGTCTTCGGGGAAGAGGACGTATAGGACCTGGGGTGCAACACCCTGTGGCTGTTGCGTCTCCTTTTCGAAGTTGTAAAGATGATCGGCCCATGGCATGCCATCGGGAAGGACCAAAATGCGTCCCTGGGCATCGTACTGGAGACGTGCGTCGTAGGCCTGCTTGACCTGGTGACGAGCTGGGAGCCACGATCGAGCGCGGTCGACGAGCTCCCAGCGGAACTGCTCGCCAACGAACTGTGAGGCCCTGTTGAAGCGCTGATCCTCCTCCATCTGCCTGGCCTCTGGCGTCTTGGTTTCGTCTGAAGTGGGTGACTTGGGGCCATAGTTGTAGCGGTTGACTACGCTGGCGATGCTGAAGCCGCGGTCTTCAAACTTCTTCTGCAGTCCCGCCTTGTCAAGATCATTAGGCGCAATGACGTTGATGCCGTTGTCGTTGGCGTCAAAGGCCTCGATGAAGTCGGTGTAGATCTTCTCGTACAGCAGATCGCGGTCGGCGCCCTCGACACCAGTCACGGCTGTGATGATATCCTTTCCATAGTGCATGTATACAAGTCCCGCAGAGGAGAGCTTGGTGGCGTGGCCGGGGAAGACCACCTCGAAGCCGCGCTGGTGGTGGTCATAACGCTTCTTGTCGTCTTCGTACTCGCCGCCTACGTCGACAACGGTGTGGCATTGGGCGAGAACAGCGGGATCACGAGTGCGGATGATCTGAGCATCGCGGTAGGCAGGCAGTTCCTTGAGCATGGAAACGGCGAGGGCCTCGTCGGCGTGGAAGTGGCCATTGTGCGTACCAATGACAGGCACGTCGGTCTTGAGCTTCTTGGTGGGGCTTTCGGCGGACATTGTGCGCGTGTGGTTTGCGAAGATGGTTTGCTGGTGTGGTCTGTACGTATTCCAGATGTCTCGGGTACGTCTTGCTAACAAAGGTCGCAGTTTGAGCATGCAATTGCAGCTGGTAGAAGGAAGTTTCGCACGAGACAAGAGTCCCGCGGCGGGCACTGGGGCTTGGCACACGTGTCCGGGCGCTAGTGGGGGGGGGGAGGGATACAGAAAAGCAAGCAGATGAGATGATTGTCGCGCAGTCCGAGAGGTGAGGGCAGTGAGCCTCTGGAGCTGCAAGACAACGACCATGACGGCTGGAGCAGAAGACGTCAAGGCCTAGACTCGTCTCGCCGCCCTTGCCATCATCGTGCGCTGTTCCAAGATTGCGCACGCGAGCACGCATCCCTCAGTAGCCCCAAGTCGTGCCTGCTCGCACAGAGCAATATCAATATCAAAGCCTCTCCTGCCCTGTTCTCCATCCTGCTGCTAGCTCCCAGCCCATATCCAGAGCTGCCTCACCCGCAGCCACCGGCCAGCTCTGTGCAGCCCCCGAGCAGTTCCATTAGCGAGATTGACACGTGAAGATAATCGGTAGCCAGGGCCTTGTTCGCGAATCTTCAACCACGTCTCCCCCCACGCCCACTCACACGTCGAGCAGTGACTCCCAGTAACCTCTCCCGCGCTGCCTGCGCGTCCATCGCGCTTCAACCTCCTCGAATCTTCACCGCCGCTGCCGCCCATCTCAGAGGCCTCGCTCGTTGCTGCACGAGCTTGGCGAGGACGGCGTCCGCATGGGCATGTGGGCTACAGCATCACGGGTAGTCTCGTCGACAACCTTCCTCGGCGCCATCATCTTCACCATACCCCTCGCATTCGACATTGGCGGCCGCACCTGTGGACTGGCCTTCTCCCTCTCCCTCAGTGCCTACTACTTCGTCTACTCCACGCTGCGATTAGCGACGCCAGACTCTTCGCGCTTCAGATGGTTCCTGTGTAATGTAATAGCTTGGGCGCAGTGGCTGGCCATACCTACTCTCTTGATATGGAGCCTCAACAAATTCTCCATCGATGCCGACGCAAACTCGGGCTGGGTAGAGCGCACCTTTGGCGGCAAGCGATCCGATTTCAAGACGGTGCAAGAATGGATCTTTGGTAGTGAGGGACTGCTGCAGAATGCCTCGATAGGCGCCTGGGACAAGACGCTGCGGTACAGCACACCTGTCTTCCAGATTGCCGAAGGCTTCTGCAGTCTTTTGGTCATCCAAGCCGCAGGCCAGATCACCAGATGGGTTGTCAACAGGGAACGCGGTGATAGCTGGATGGTGTGTACTTCTACTCTTGGACGTAGTAGTAGTAGTAGACTAACAGCTCTAGATCGGCCTTCTCATCACCTCTGCGTCCATCATCTCGACCTCTGTCTACTTTCTCTGGCGCATCACGACCTTCCCTGAGATCAGCAACGTCGACGCCATCCTGATCGGTGTCGCTATCACAACCGCCATCTTCCTTGGTGGATGGGGTATCGTCAGTGCTAGAGGCAACCCGGTCGAATCCTCGCTCTTGGTAACTTCACTACTCAGAAGCCACATCTCGTTACTAATATCCGCAGTTTGCCTACGTCACCCTCTGCATCTATCAGATCTTCACCGACTACCAGCCTTCACCAGGCTCCGTTGCAGAACCGAGCGCTCCCTCCGACCCTGCCCTGCCACCTCTACCGCCTATCATCATGGCTTCCTATACTACGCTTCTCCACGTATTAGGTTCTCTCCCTACCATCGCCCATACAGGCTTCAACCTGATGGTCGGTGCTGTCATGACCATTACACCCTCCGTCATCATCTCGCTTGCCTACCGCGTCTTCGTCATGTACGCCGCGGCGCGAATCATCCCCGCCATACGCGAAAGTGGCGCTCGCGCACTTTCTCAAGAACCAAGTCTCGACGATGACGATGAGACATCAAAGATTTTAGGCTTCCTGACCTGGTTTAGTCCTAGTATCATCATCGCAGTCTACACCAGCCTGCTTATGCAGCACTTTGCTAGCGGAAATGGCGGCGATGGCAGTGCCGTGACAGGTGAGTGGTGGACGAACCAAGGTGGTGATGCTGGAGGTAACTTCTGGAGATGGATTAATCTTGGCATCACAATGGGGCTTTACGCCATCGAACTCAAGATTTCGAATGCCGATGACGATGGTCGGTTGACAAGTCACTGGAAGACGGACTAGAGCTTGCGCAAAAAAAAAAGAAAGCGGCAAGCAAACCACCTGACCTGGGGTACATTCGAACGAGGGGACAAGAGGAAAGGCAGCAGAGGTCCAAGCTGCGACATCGAGGAAGAGGAAAGTACATCAAGGCACACAAGTCGGGAAGTGTGCCAAGAGAGATTGGGGCGGGGTCGGAGGATTCACTTCTCTCATGTCCTTTTGCCTCCAAGCAAACAAGGGCGCATTTTTCTGATACCCCCCCAAAATTTGGATCTTTGTGGGAAAGCATTGTTCAACCTGTACACTATGCGGATGGCAAGAGAGGAAGTAGGAAATAGCATCGAATGGCAATATCACACCAAGAATTTTGGGATGAAATACAGTTTCAACTTTGGCTAGAAAAGTCATGTCAGGAGTGCAAGGTACGCGGTCCCGAGTAGCTACCTACCGTTGGGAACTTGAGTTGACAATAGCAACCTTGACTTGCCAACGGACAGATTGAAAAAAGAAAAAGAAAATCTTCCGGTATGACAACACAGTTGGGTTGACATTGCCAATGTTTGATAGAAGCTAGTCTAGACCGTAAGCAAGGCGATTTTACATTTGGAGATTACTGTGGAGTCCTTGACCGATATTAGCATTCCCGTTCTCGAAGATGTAACCTCGAAGTAGCATTGTGAGAGGTGCGGTATGAACGGCAGCGGGACGATCGATGGCAGCAAAGTGGAAAAAATGGTATAATCGGACGACTTTTGCTCCTTTGATTGGACAATCGGAGCACAGGCGAGATCTCACAAGGAGCTTATGCAGATTCGTCACACCGCGTGTCGCTAGAGGGAGAGGATACGGCCCAAAGCGTCCGGCAGCTGTATACGCAGTTTGTGAAACCTTGCGCGCTTCGCTAAGCGCTTACTCTTCGACGACAAGTAATGCATACGACGATGACGTTTCGCCAAGGGCAGTTTACCATGGTCAATGTTCAAACCCTCTTCCTTCTCTGGAGTGAAGACGAAATCGTCCAGATTGAGTAGGCATGGTGAATGCCACGGCATGCTCATCCCAGATTAGAAGCGCATGTACCGACGGTTCGGTAAATGCGGCAAGGACAGGGCGTAAAGCACCCCTTACATGTTTCGACAAGGCTTTTTTTCCTCCTAAGACGCTGATGCGCTTCTCACCCGTCGGGCGTAAAGATTGAAAGGGTTCGTATGGCTGCAAAAGGGCGGACTTCGGAATAATTATGTTGTAGCTAGCGCGCCATCCTGCAATCAGCATCAAGCACGCTACACCATTATTGCTCCGAGAGTCTTTGTCATTCTGCCAGAGACGCAGCTTCTCACAGTCAGCCATTGCCTAACGCGAATTCATTGAAGCGAATCATCGCTACCAAGTTATTGGGAGTCTGCTCGTTCATGGGTGGTTCACCAGCAGTTCCATCGCCGACACATCGAAATTCCTGATCGATCTCAAGAACCTCACGCCGGGTAGAGACGTTGGTAATCCATCTAGACTCTGCATCCTGCCAACGCCGCATACGTAATCGGAGATGAATGCAGACTGTGCCGCAGCCCGGCCTCGTCCCATCCCGTGCGGTAATGGCCAAACGGATGGAATCTGCGAAGAGCGTCGTTGGAGGACTCCATGTCCGATACCTCAACAGGGTGTCAGCACACGACATGAGGGATAATTACCGTGCAGAAGATTTGCTGCCGTTGTGAGGTTGCCACATTTGAGTGTAGCACGCCGCACGACAAACTGGGCCATATCTGACTAATGCCGCGACGGACTGCCGACGACAAATCCTTCAGGTCCTGTCGGTGTGACCGACTCTGATGAAATGCCGAACCTCGTTGGCGAGAGGAGCGCGAGTACCGCGGTGAGCACATTTAAGCCAGTACATGTTGGTATACGATTTGCAGATGGGTAAGCGCGACCAAATGCAATCGTCGCGGAATTTCCAGAGATCATGTCTCCAGAGATCATGTCAACGGCAAGGCTGGGTATGTGTTTTGAATGGAGCCCAAGCAGAGGCGGAGGTTAGACGCGTCGTTCTTGGACACGGAATGTGATGCTCCACACAATCAATATAACTGGATAATCGAGATGGAGCACGGAGGTGGGCGGCGGATGTGGAACGTTGGTGACAAGCGCGCTGTTCCGCGCTTCCCGTTCGCTACTCGAGTCATATGGCGGAAGGATGAGGCGAGGCTGAGAACAGAGTAGACGTCAGCTGACAGGGCACCAAAGCAAGGAGCGAGCCGTGGTGTGTGACCAGCGGATTGGAAATGCAGCGGCACAGTTGCGAGGAAAATGGCGTACGGCGCAGTTCCAGGTCTTTGTGTGATCGCTAGCGGGAACGGAACGCGCCGCGAAAACCAGCGAGGCGGACTGTTGGATTTGTGCTCGAAATGCGCGCTGCGCATAATATGAGCCACTTTGGCAGTGACTACAACGACATGTCGCAGCCGACAAACGGCCGCGCTTAACGAGGCGTTATTTTGTGTGCAAAGCGTGGCGAAACTAGAGACGTGCTATTGGCTGACGTGCAAGGGTTGCTTAGACGCATGACCAATGGTCGAGCAACGCCTGAGAGTCAGACAGACACACAGCATGCGACGGGCAAGTTGCTCACTTGGCACATTAGCCGAGGAGAAGCATGGCGGCTCTCCCAATGGGGGTGAATGTTTTGCCCTTTTGAGCGTAGTAAGTTGTGTGGGGGAAGGTTTGTATAAGGTCGTGGCAAGCAAAGTTTGCACGCGAAGCGCCCGTGGATGAAGGTGTACGAGACGGGTCGGGCAGCCAACCAGGGAGGGGTATCACAGGGCGGACCGTCGCACTCACAACTTGGTCATGGATCGGGGGCACTAGCATCAGGCCCAGAGCAGTGCCGCAGCCGAGCATATTGATGATGCTAAGGGCATACGACGAGGTGGGCATGGTGGGCATGGTGGGCATGGTGGGCGTGGTGGGCGGCGTGGATGTGATAAATGAAACACGGCGAGACCCATGAGCGCCTTCTTGTTTGGTGCTGGCTTTGAAACCGGCGCAGGCAAGGCGTCTAAGCAGGCGGTTAGGAGGAGGCAGTGCCGAAAGGCCATGACGGCGCCCCTTTGATGGAAGCGCGCGGGAGGCTGGGCGATACGCAGGGTGGGTGAGCGATGGAGTTTGAAATGGTGCAGCGATTCGCAGCAGCCACGGGCGGCGTTGGGCCATGGTTGGAGGGCGACGTGTGCTGCATGCTTGAAGGGGGATGGATTGTTTCGCAGCTCTGGATGGCGCGGTCGGGTGGGAGGGTAGGGTGGTGGGCGAGGGCGTGGAGCGCGGCTACTGCGTTTGGCAACGGAGCGGGTGGATAGATAGGCCAAGGCTGGGTCAGCGCCAACAGCAGCGACACAGCACTCTAAGGTGGTGTTTCCGCGTTGGCCTGCATCCTTCTAACGATTCCTGGCCGATCAACCTCGCATGCCAGCACGCCGGGAGGCGCTGGTTGCACACAGTCGTCTGTGCCACCCTGGCGGCCTCTCCGCCCACTCTACCCTCCTTCACACCCAGCAGACGGCTGTAGGGCTGTAGACGCGACTTTTCCGCGCAAAAAACGTGGCAGCGGCCAAAATGCAGGGTCTGTTATGTAGATGGTCGAAGGAACCGCGTCTGTGGTCCTTCTACGAGGTGTTCTGTCGTGGTTCTGTGGCAGCCCGGGTGGGACAGATAAACGCGGGGGGCAGGGGCCGCCTGCAGCTCGGGCCAATGAGGCAGGGCCGACATGGGTGCCTGCCCGGGATGTGTAGAGCCCATGTGTGCGCCAGCAGAAGGAGCGAACAGCCGCCCTCCGTTGCATCCTGTTGCTCACCCGTGGCCAGCGTCTGGCGTCGTCGGGTCGCCCCTCCCACATTCGTCGCGCCATATACAGGCTTTCCGCCATATAGTCGTCCCGCCATACAGTCATCCCATACAGCTGTCCCGCCATACAGTCCTCCCGCCATATACACTTCCTGCCGTGCAGACGCGGCTTCGCTGGCATCGCATCATCGCCCGCCCGCCCACCACCACCACCACGACGCAACCGTGCTCGCCAGGAACCTCCTCCGACCACAACCTTCGCCGAGCACAGACTCGGCTCTGGCCACACGTCGTCGAGTCCCCCCCACAGTGCCTGGCCTGACCTGACCGTTGAAACTCATCTTACTACAGTGTAACCACCGGCTCCCTCCACTGCACTGTGCCATACAACTCAACCCATCCCGTCAAGAGTGCTCAACAAGACCATGGTGGCTGGACACGCTCCCCATACTCCATCGTAGATTCAACTTGACTCCGTAAGCCGTCCATCCATCCATCCATCCTGTCCTCTCTCTGCTATCCTGCCTTGGACATGTCGACCGTACTGCATATGCCCGCTTTCAATTCCGCTCCCCATGGCCCCGCCTTTACGTCCGTTAATGGTCGATTGTCTCTGAGCCCACCCAACGAGCAAAAGCCATCCGTTGCCGCCAAGTCTTCTTCTTCTACTTGGACTCCAGTCTCTCCTGATCCTGAGCCCAGCCACCACTCTCCAGACAGCGACACGAGCGCATCCACTGTCAGCAGTGGAGACAAGTCTCCCAACAGTTCTGACAAGACACGGTCGTCTCCCGAAAACCCCAACAAGAGGAGGCGCTCTGGTTCTGAAGAAGACGCCTACGCTCAACACAGCCCTGATCAGACGACTGCCGGCCCCAGACAACTTCCACCTCCATACCAGCCTTTGCACCGCATCACGACCACGAGTATGGAAGCCCCTCAGTTGCCGAGTTTGCCTCCATTGGGTCGTCCAGACGCTGAACGCCGCTGGCAAACCGAGCCCCGTGAACTGCCTCACGCGACCCATCATTTCCACCACCGTGAGCCACATCCTACGCTGCCTACTCGCAACAATGCTTTGTCGCCCGAGTCACGCGAAATGGCTGAAGAAACTGAATTTACGCGGGCTGGTGTACAAGTTGAGCTCAAAAAGCGGAAAAGGGTAATGTTCGTCGAGCCGACCCACCGACTAAGCTAACATGTCTAGCAATTTGCCAATCGCACCAAGACTGGTTGTGGAACATGCAGAAGGAGGAAGAAGAAGTGCGATGAAGCCAAACCCGAGTGTATGTTTTGATGTCGCCTTCCAAGCGGGACGAAATCTGACACTTAGCAGGCAACAACTGCACACGAGGCGGCTTCGTCTGTGAAGGCTATGCCAACAAAGTACCTTGGACAAAGAATGGACCAGCCAAACCACCCGCAATCCTAGCCAAGGAGAAGTACGCTGCCTATACGTCGTGTCCAACCTGTCAAGAGAAACACACTCCCCACTGCGGACCCCCTCAAAGCAGCGAAGCCTCTTACCCACCGCCCGACATGCATTCAGCCACCAGTACTGAGCGCAAGCCTTGGAAGTCCTGGAGTGATCCTGCACCGCCACCAGTTCGAACGGCTTACCAGCCAGAGGCCCCGCCACCACCACCCCCACCACAGTACATGCAACCCACGACCAACCACTACGAGAGACCCTCAAGCCACGACCATCAATCGCTGTCTCAACAGCAGTCCCACCATAGCTCTCGTGGTTATCATCATACTCCACCAAGCAGCAACCACCTGGCTATCAACACTGCCGTCCCTACCACCACCACCACTACCACCACCATGTGAGTACTTTTCCTTAGTGCAACACACGTTGAGCCGTGAACCAAGGCTGTTGACAGCGCATCATGTCTACCACGCATACTTGAAGCACAAACGCAATCAGACTTTGTCAGCTGATACATCTGCAGTGTCGCCAAGCCTGTCCAACAGCTACATGTGGCACAGCAGCATCCTCGTCCGCCGCCGCCGCCTCCCCCACTGCCAACATCCTTGCCACCTACGCGATCGCCGACGCGCTTTTCAGACTCTTCTTCAATGACGTACAGATCAGAAAAAGACAAGATGCTAGCGGGAGAGCCGTTCAACCCCTTTGACAAGACCCTGATGCACGAACGCCATCTCAGCACGCAAGCCCAATCCATCTTCAACAGCAGCAAGGCAAACCCCACCAACGTTTTGTCGAGTACAACGGTCGACCACTTTTTCAAGCAGATTCTGAACGCGAGTCGCCATCGTGAGGGAAAGCAAATTGAAATCCACATGGGTCCCAATTGTCATGTCGCTACGCCCTTTGCTTGCGACTACGGTTACCACCTAAGTATGGGCGAAAACGTCGTCATTGGCGCTGACTGCCATCTTCATGACTCTGCAAGGATCTCCATTGGAAGAAACTGCAAGCTTGGAGTTCGGGTCACTATACAGACATTGAAGACGCCAACCGATAACAAATCCTTAAAGGGCAGCAATGGCAAGGAGGTTGCGCACGAGGTACACATTGGGGAAAACGTATACATTGGCGACAACTGTGTGATTGAGGCTGGGGTTCACATTGGGCCTAATACCATAGTGCGTCCGGGTTCTGTGGTGTCTCGTGTAAGTTCTCCAATCCCGCAACAGTTTGAATGTGTTTGCATGCTGACCTTGCACAGTCTTTGCCTGCGAACTGCGTTGCTCATGGAAACCCTGCGATCATCCTACCCAACTGAGTTGTTCAGTATAACAACAACAACAAGATCAACTTGTGCTCTCGCAATCTCTCAAACATTCCGTAGTGTACGAGAGATACGCGAGGCATCTAACCTATTTGATATGGGCCTTGCATGTCACATTACGCACCACACAGTGGTGCAGGAGTTAACGGCGTTTCTACAACCTGGAGGATACCCATTGCTAAACTTTTTTTTGCTTTTCACAAGAGGGAGAGGTGGAAATGGTATATAGTTGTATGTTGGGCACGGGCGGTATCTGACTTGTATAGTCTCCTTGTATCTCGGTACCTTGCCTGCAGGACATGGCTCTGCTCCAAAAGCTCAAAAACATAACATCTCCTACAACAAGTGCCCTACATTTTTACAATGCTGAATGTCGAGTCAAAACATGCTCTCCTCTCGACTGAGTTTAGATACCCTGCCATAAGCCGCTAGGATGTTTCGAACCTAGCTCCAAGCGTGACCGTGAACGCGGCTACACGTGCGTGATGTGGTCCGTGCGACGAATCTGAGCTTCACGCCGGGAATGTCAAAATATCCGCGGCCAACAACCAGCGCCGCATCTCCAACGCTGTCACGCTACAACCACAATGCCGCCCAAAGCACCCCTCAATTGGGGTCTCTTACCACCATCTTTTCTCCTCCCTTTGTCAGCACGCTCGCTCCTACAGCAAAATGCGCAACAAATATCCTCAAGACCCGCCATCGCATACACATCGATCCGAACCATAAAATCCACCTTCACACCCAAGCCCGATCGCTTCGCACAACATCCCAGCCGAGACGTCCTCACCAGCACATCAACGGCAGCGCTCGAGCGAAAAGCCCACAGCACACCCCTGCGAACCGGCCTTCTCGCCCTCAAGAAAGGCATGACATCCATCTACGACCCCGAAACCGGGAAACGTACAGCATGCACAGTGCTACAACTCGACCGCAATGAAGTCGTTGCGCATAAACGGAGAGACCAGAACGGGTACTGGGCTGTGCAGATTGGTGCAGGGCAAAAGGAGGCGCGGAATGTGAGCAGGCCCATGTTGGGACATTTTGCGGGTGCGGGCGTAAGCCCCAAGCGGTGGGTGGTCGAGTTCAAGGTCAGGGACGAGGCAGGGCTGGGTGTTGGCATTGGGGAGATGGTTGGTGCGGGGTGGTTTACCAAGGGGCAGTGGGTGGATGTCAAGGCGATAAGTAGGGGAATGGGCTTCGCTGGTGTAAGTCGACACTGGACACACGAGCTGCAATGGAAACGGGCAACTAACGGCTGACACCTTTAGGGTATGAAACGACACGGCTTCAGTGGTCAGCCAGCATCGCACGGTCAATCGCTCATGCATCGCGGTATGGGTTCAGCCGGAGGTTCGCAGGGTTCGGGTTCTCGTGTGCTACCTGGAAAGCGCATGCCGGGAAACATGGGCAATGAAAGCGTGACCGTCAAGAACTTGAGGGTATTGCAGATTGATGAGCAGAATGGCATTGTTGTCGTCAATGGTAAGAAATATGAAGCGTGTGCCAGCGTAATGGGATGCTAACGCTGTGTGCAGGCTGCGTGCCAGGACCGAAAAACCAGATTATCCGCGTCCAGGATGCGAGGGGGAAGCCGTGGCCTGCGGGGCCAATGTCAACCGCTGAACTCAAGCCCGCAGAGGTCCTGGCCGAGGCGGGCGTTCCTGATGCTAACGAGGCAACGACCAGTGCATAGAAGCAGAGATGGAGGGATGAAAGAAGCAACATTGTACCATATGGCAGGGCGAGGTGGTTGGGATTGTCTGATTACAAGCAAGGATAACCATATGAATGTGCATACGATATACTTTCCTATTCGACGTAGACGTCAATGCAACAGCAGTGGTACCATCTCACCACACCTAACAATGGGGTCTGGGAGACGAGCATACAACCAAGTCATTACACCCTAACGTCCTTTTCTCCAAAAAAATAAATAATCTGTAACTTACCTTCTTCTTGCACTACGTTTTCCATCACCATCTTTCACGGTAGGACCCACCACCAGCAACACCATTCTCGACCCCCTCACTCACATACCCCCCTTCATTCCTACCGCGCCAACTATCCTGTTCGCAAACATCACTCCGCCCTCCACCGCCTACACTGATGCGATCGTCGTCGCTGTCGCTGGGAAGGTAGTCATCCCCCTCTGCTATGCCATTGCCATCACTGTCACTCATATAGCTCCCAATCATTCTTCGATTCCCGGCGCGTATACTCCTTGTAGCGGGAGAGGGGTAGGGACTCCTACTGCGAGTGCTTCTCTCCTCTGCGTAAGCACTCGTACTTCTACTCCTACTCCTACTTGCCCATGCGCCAGGCATATCGCCATAGTCACTAGCACTTGGCTGCCGCCGCCGAAACGGTGGTGGTGAAGGGACAGCAGGCGGCGGTGAAGAATACTCTTCAGAGTCGACGGCCGTGGGTACGCGCGACAAGCGGTCCGAGTGCGAGGTACTGGGTCGAGAAGCTATGTCTGAGTATGCGATGGCGTGAGTATCGTCTTTGCGGTCTGGGTATAAGGAGCCGGGCCGGTTGGTGGAGCGATCTACATGTCTTGAAGGATGAGGAGCTGAGAAGGTACTTGTATATTGTTTGTCGACGTCTGGGTAGGATAGACCGGGCCGGTTGTGTCGGCCGTCTAGGTTGGTTGGGCGACGTGCGAAGTGATTGCGCTGGTTGTTGTTGTTGTCGTCATCGTCGTCGTCCTCGGGCCAGTGATAACGGTCGTTCGTATAGGTCGAGCGAGTACGTTGGTCATGGTGCCTTTCTCGGTAATTGTCCCGACTTGGCGCGTAGTAATCCTCATCATCTCGCTGAGAGTCTGGATATTGCTTGTGAGATTTGTCTTGGCAATTTGCTGGGCTACTATCGCCGGTACTACAAGATGCGGTGTCGGACCGATCCGCAGTACGAGTGTGGAGCTTGGTGTAGCGTTCGAGAAATTGTCTTGCTTCACGATAGTTGGCATGCTCTCGAGGGTTCAGGCTATGGCTTTGCGTGTGAGAGTCGCTGTTGCCCCAGCCTGCCTTGATGTTCTGCGCATTTCGCTCTTCGCAGTGCGGAGCATAGTCTGAAGGCGGACTTTGACTGTAGTTTCTTGATGGAGAGTTGCGGATTGGTGAGCCTTGCCCAAGGGAATTGTCGCTGTACCGGTCATCGTAGCTTGATCTAGGATCCACTCGAACATCCCTTTTTACTTCAGGCGATGCTATGTAATCGTCGTCGGACTGGGAATCTTGTGCTATGTAGTCTGAATCCTGAGATCGGGCCCTATGTGGCCGCCGAGACGGTCGTGGTTGGTAGCCAGGACGAGGCTGTGAGAAGGTATTCCCACCCCTGCTCTGTCTTGTCTGCGTACTGTGGTCGTAATCCATGGCCCGATTTACGTATTGCCTGTAATTAGGAGGAGAATTATCATAAGATCCGTGGCATGGGGCGATGTAGTCCAAGCTCGCATTGGTGGGCGAGGAGATGTAGTCTGATGAAAGATGGGTATCCCGGTAATCACGGGGAACTTGGCTACTATGTTTCGGTGCTGCACGGCAGTAGTCGCTCTGCTTCTCATAGCTTCGTCTATCGGGGTAACGTTGGTCCCCCATTCTGGAAGTCGCGTGCAAGCTGTGCGATGTGGCGATGCGTCGACGTTGAGCTGTGCAATTGGGTCATGCAGTCAGAGCGGTGCAGAGATTTGGACTCGGAGTCGCTTCATTTCGTGGTTGTGGCTAGCTACTGGAAAGTAGGGCAAAAGTGTCATGCACAACCACGTGGTGGTCTTCTAGCCGCAAGTAAAACGCGCTAGTGTCGCCACGACCCCTGCCTCACCGGTTTCCTCAATCCGTCTTTTGCCCGTGCCATCTCGTCTCCCACCACGCGTTCTGTGGTACGGGGAGTCAACTTGACGACTACAAACTTTGTGCATCGACCTTGCTCAAAGTTGCAGGATCGATGTCGTTGTCGCGCGTTATGTGACAGGTGACAGCTAACAGCTAACAGCTAATAGCACTAACTGACCTCATCACTACTCCAAGCAAGGGGAATGCGCAACAACAGCGACGGCATTACTTTGGTTCTTCTATTAATCATGTGTTCCTTTCTTGCCCATTTCGGATTGATTCCTGTCAGCCCTTGCGTACTCGGTCCAACCTGGTACGAGGCTTGTAGGTTCCACCTATCGGACAAAATAAATCCTATAACTTCGCAGAGCACAGCCTCATGAGCCACAGGCCAAGTCGTCTGCTTCGAACACGGGATGAATCCTCTCATCTTATGTCGAACAAGCTCAATCAACTCGTTTCCCACTATTCTAACCCGGGCATGACTTTGGTGGATTTAGCGGCTGCCCTGTCATGTTGACATGAAACAAGAACAGCGGGACGGTCGGGACTAGACTCCTTGGGAAGCTACTTCCGCAACGCCATCCTGTTTGCAAACATTTGTCAAGCAACTCATCCCTGAGCGCATCAACATCAAACTACGCACTGTCAACCTGTTCATGACTCTCAGCCGGTCAGACTTACTTTCCGCCCCTTGCAGACATTGGTATCCAGCGCCGTGCTCCTGGTAACAGCGCGAAACGCCCTGCCGTCATTGATGAATTGGGCTAAAGGGTCCAGGTGCATGCTCGAAAGAAATATATCTCCGTAGAATGGGTGGAGCGTGGTTCAAACGCCTGCCGAGATATAAAGATGCGAGATCAGCCACCAGATATCTAATCATCTTCATTCACTCATTCTCTCGTTCATCGCTTATCATTCATTCCAGCAAACTCTGTTTGCTATCCATTCCTTATCCCCGACTTGATAACCCTTCACTATGAAGTACTCACTCTTCACCGCCGTTGTCGCGGCTTTTGCATCTGGCGTCAGCGCTGCTGATGCCGTCAAGGGTGCGGCTGAGGGTTTTGCCAAGGGTATGAATCGTGACACGTCCATCGCTGTCTTGGAACTAACACTCTCCAGGTGTCACTGGTGGTGGCAACGCCAAACCCGTCTACCCTTCCACTACCGCGCAGCTCATCAGCTACCTCGGTGACTCTTCTCCTCGTGTCATTGTCCTCACCAAGACTTTTGACTTCACTGGCACTGAGGGTAAGGTTACCTCCGCCGGTTGCCGTCCATGGGGTACCGGCTCCACTTGCCAAATCGCCATCAACAAGGACGGATGGTGTGACAACTACCAGGCCAAGGCTCCCAAGGTTGGCAGCATCACTTACGACAAGGCTGGTGTGCTCGGCATCACTGTCGGCTCCAACAAGTCTTTGATCGGACAGGGCTCCAAGGGTGTCATCAAGGGCAAGGGTATCCGCATGACTGGCAACGTCAAGAACATCATTATCCAAAATGTTCGCTTCACTGAGATCAACCCTCAATACGTCTGGGGTGGTGATGCCATCACCATTGACGGCGCCGACATGGTCTGGATCGACCACGTCACCACCGACCTCATCGCCCGCCAGCACATTGTCCTCGGTAACAAGGCTTCTGGCCGCGTCTCCATCACCAACAACGAGATCAACGGTGCCACCGCCTGGTCTGCTACCTGCGACGGCCACCACTACTGGGGCATGTACTTCACCGGCAGCTCTGACATGGTCACCCTCAAGGGCAACTACATCCACCACACCTCCGGCCGCTCCCCCAAGGTCGGCGGCAACACCCTCCTCCACGCCGTCAACAACTACTTCTACGCCAACCCCCAGCACGCTTTCGAGGCCGACTCTGGTGCCAAGATCATTGCCGAGGGTAACGTTTTCCAGAACGTCAAGCAGGCTGCTCAGTCTGGTCTCCCCGGCAAGGTCTTCGCTGTTGGCTCCAACGGCGCTAGCTGCAAGGCTGCCATGGGCCGCAACTGCGAGATGAACAGTTACGGCAGCTCTGGCCAGATGGCTGGCTCTGACACTAGCATCATTGCTGGCATGAAGGGCAAGAACATCGCCGCTGCTGGTACTGCTGCCAGCGCTAAGAACGTTCAGCAATCTGCTGGTTACGGAAAGATCTAAGTGATTCTGACAGAGTCAGCGGTCACTTAGAGGGGGGGGTATCATCTGTTCTTGTATATACAATCTATTCGTACATATTCCTTTAGAATTGGAGAGTCGTTTCGTTTTCCATTGAAACTCTCCCTGTGCTTGGCTTCTCAACGGTTCGCGTCTAGTAGTGAACATCACTTGAAACTATCGTCCATGACGTCGCGCTGTGAGTGACTGTTTGTTTGCCCGCCTTAGCGTTGTTGTCGCGTCTATCCGCCCAACTGCCTTTGCATGTATTACTCACATTTTTCTCTTGCACGTGGAGCTCACCCTTCAGCGACAAGGATGGCGCGGGTACTGATTATTGTCTAATTTACATGAGACGTGGGTAATAAACGACGTTAATTTACCATGTCTGTCGTGCATGATCGGTAGTTGAGCCGTTGGGGCCATAGCCGGTGCAGTAATATCGACGACTACTAGGCGGTAGTAGTAAGTTGCTCTGGGAATGTGGGGCTCCAGAACATAACTTGAACCGCTCGTAGTGAGTACAGAGAGACAACAGGATGTGCAAGACTGGAATGCCCGTCATGGTGTTCTCCATCTTTCTCCATCTCTTCCTCCTCTTTAGTGCAGTTTGCGTCGTTGGCGCGCTCGATGCGAGTACCCTCGCTCGTAGTATAAAGCGCGTCGAGTCGATCCGACAAGTCAAGAATGTCCAACGGCAGCTGTCGCACCTCGCGCAGTTTGGGAAATGGCATGGCATCTCCCAACTCTTTAGCAGCAACAGCACCCTGGTCTGGGGCAACGCGACCGCTCACGGCCCTGCACAAATCGAAGCATGGCTGCGCAACGACTCTGGTGACATGAATGGTCTGGCTCCAGGGTCCCTCAGCACGATGATCGTCGAGACCCCTGTGATCAGTCTGAGCACTGATGGGAAGAGCGCGAAAGGACGCTGGAATGGCATCTGGTTTCAGGGCGACGGGAAGGGCGAGACTCGAATCCAGGGCGGAGTATACGAAAACGAGTACATCTTGACAGATGACGGGTGGCGTGTCTCGTTACTATATTACTACAACATGTACAAGGGCGATTATGAAAACGGTTGGCGCAATGTTGACGGCAAGGGAATCCCAATCGTACCGTACCACTTTACAGCTGAAGGGTCTGGAGTTCCGATACCGCCGGCAGTAGGAGTCCCTGAACCCTATAACGGAACCGTCCAACAACTAGAGGCTAGAATACAAAGGTTGAACAATGAAGACGTTGTCCGCAACTTAATGCACGCACATGGCTACTACATTGACCGAAGGATGTGGTCAGATGTCGTAGATCTACATGCTGAGAACACGACGGTACGCATGGGGAATGAGACCACACTCAGAGGCAAGTCCGGTGTCAGGCAGGTTCTCGAGCGCATGGGTCCAGAGGGGCTGAAACAAGGTATCAACAACGATCATCCTATCTTCGACATGATTGTTGAAGTCGCGGAAAACGGCAAAGAGGCTATCGCCCGTGGAATCGAAATCGCCATGTTGGGCGATGCCAACTTTCGGACCGCGTCATGGGAGTTCAATGTCTTCCGAAACCGCTTCGTTAAAGAGAGTGGGATTTGGAAGATTCAGGCTATCGAGGTAACGCCTCTCATCGCCGCCGATTACTACATTGGCTGGGGAAACGGCGGCTTGGAGCCACAAAATGCCGGTATTCCACCATTTTTGAACGTCACCGGGAGTTCAACGGCAGTAGGGAATACCATGAGCTCGGCAAATATGACGTTAGACGACTTGGAGCGCCGTCTTCGACGCAGTGCAGCCTGTGATGGCGCCGAGAACTTGTCGCATGCTTACGGCTACTACGCCGACGATATCCTAGGAGAGCAACTGGGCGGACTGTTTGCAAAGAAGGGACACAAAGCTTCGCCATTCGCGGGATTCTTCCACACTCCCGAACGGATTACTGGCGCAATGAAAGCATCGTATGGGACGAACCGTTCGGTTGTGCGTTATAATCTATCCTTCCACTGGCGTCCGCAGCCTGTCATCCTCGTTTCAGAAGATGGCCGATCGGCAAGCCTGCGAGCGAGACTGTTGCAACCATCGACATCCATCAGCAAAGCGGGCAGCTTCAATTCTGCCATATACCAGGACCAAGTCGTTCTGGAGGATGGAAAGTGGAGGTTTTGGAGTGTCACGATAGACGAGTTCTACTGGCAGTCATCGTCCTGGGAAAGTGGATGGGGCATGGCGACTCCACAGAATTCGACCCAACCTGACCCTCCTGCATGGACGAAGAGATATCCCCCGGATCTCACCATAGCAGATGTCGGAGAAAGGGAGAGTACGTTTCGCGGTGGAAGTGGCCGGCTCATCCAGTGGCCTGAGATCCAAAGAATGTGGCTGCCATATCGGAATCCCGTCAGCGGTCGAAAGCCTTTATGGTACTGGCCGGGCTGTGTTCCATGCCAAGTCCGAACAGACTGGTCACTGGAAGCAAATGGATGGCAAGAGCCATGGACTGGTGGTCCGATGTAAGAATCGGCAGCACTGATTCTTCTTGCGTGTCATTGTAGCCAGAAGCGATGTGAAGATATCACTCGTGTTCGCCTGTTGGCGCAAGTGCCGCTTGCAAGAGGGCGAAGCACGTGCCCCACTATATGATCAAGAATGTGAGCATTATACCACGCCAGTTTCTCTTCCCCGCCGCGTACCTGCATTTGGTGTCGACCCAAAAGTGGTGATGTATCTCCTTGTAAGAGGTATGGTGCCGGCTTGGACGGCAAATCAACAAGTACGGTGAGTCTTGGCAATACTCTCCATGGATGCCGCCTGTTTCCTCGCAGGGGCTCAATGACGTTCTTCAACCCCAACTCGAGCCGTGCCTTTCGAACATTGCCAATCAAAACCAAATCTTCTTTACGCCCAGCTAGGCGACAAACCGAACAAACATCAAGCATGTTTTTTCAGTCGACCAAGGCCTCGGAGTCACTGCCGTTTATGCGGTGAAGCCCGCGGCGCGTGGCTGACGCGCTACCCACCTAGGTAGTACAGCAAAGCCATCAGACATCTTCATGGTGCAGGCGGCGCGGGAGCTCTGGAAGACACTCCTGTGACACACGAGACTCTCATCATATCCAGCCGCTCCAGCTATCGAGACTATCACGCGGATCAAGCGTAGCGCAGCCTGATGATGTCTGAAATGGCGGTCCATCGCACAGGCGGGTCATGATGCGCGCCGAGCCCCGGACAAGCTTTTAGACATCCACCCGGGTAGTTGGAACGGCGCAGCAGGAAATGGACGAGCGTCGCGCCTTATTTTAGGTAGGTCGCGCCCATGTCGTTGCGGGCTGCTGTTCCGCTTCTTGGAATCTGGCCATCCCTTACGACGTCCTGCCACAGTGTAGGACCGACTCCGAAACAACAACATGCTACGATACGACAATATCCTCAAACTCGCCCTGGTGCCGTCGATCGTCTTCTTTCTCATATCATTGGTCTCGGTAGCATTGACTACACATTACTGGATCCTTACAGACTGGGTTATACCACGAGGTCTCAAAGTAGTAACGAGCAATTTCAACGACCGACTGCAGCAATATGAGACCGATGATACAATCGTTTACTTCAAGGAGGCTCCGACAGACGCGACAATCGTTTCCGGATGCTTGAACCTGACGGCGGCCGTGGTGGCTCTTATCGCTTGGAGTACGTTGCGCAGACCAGATATGGACTCGCAGTACAATATCGTACGTGTCCGCTAGGTCGATGTGATAAGTAGAGACTGACGGCCCGCAGAGCACACGTCGCTTCTGGATGCTTAGTATTGTTGTCACCACTATTGCTGGATCTGCCACGGCGCTTTCCGCTGTCGTGCTTCACTATACTGAGCGGGGCGACGACCGGTGGGGTTGCAGTTCTGAGAGGCTGATGATGAGTGGCAAAATGAACACGAACCAGTACTGCACACGCGAGATGGCAGCTTGCAATTACCAGCCAGGTTTCGTGCCAAGGAGAGACCGCAAGAATACAAGCGTAGCTTGCACCGAAGCGGTCAGTCGCCCGGAATCATGCCACAAACCATCCACTGACATGTCATTAGGTTACTGTAAAGTGGTTACAGATTGTCATGATCGTGAATGCACTGATAATACTGCTGATGTTCTCCCTACAAGCACGCCTTCGAAAAAAGTCACGAGAAGCACGATTGAAGGAACCACTGCAGGAGGAAAAGACGGCACCATGATGGGCTTGGCATCCTAGTCCCGGTTTGATATCTATGACCTATCTACGAACCTTTACGACACACTCATTTTACGAATATTTCCGACTGAAAGCGTTGCATCATCATGGGAGTTTAGGCCACGGCCTGGAAACATTTTTGGATGATTGATGACAATGATTACCAGGCAAAGTCATGGCTGTGTAAAGCTTGGAAGCAAGAGCTGGTGCGCTCTTATATCCAATGCTTCACGTGCCTCTTACCAAAAAATCTCACGTATTTCGTGTACAGTCTATCGTTTTCTGAGTCCCAACTGCATCGCTCTCTTGTCATTCCGGATGCATTCCGTCATTCCAAAACTCATATTTGCTTTTGAGGACCGGTTCGCTGCGGATGAGGCGTCATAGTAGCTGCCAAACTAACATCAGCAGAGCATTTGGCTACTGCTAGTGGAGCAACTACCGCTGGCTGGACGGAACAGTCGGCCTCTATTCATTAGTGTCTTGCAACGTCCACGCTCGAAGGGATGATCCAAGTATACAGAAGCTAGTACGCTTTGGGCTGTGCGCTACAGACATGTATCCTGAAGGTATACACTGCATCCTGAATTATCATCCTGAGCGCCAATGACCATTGTATGCACCTAGGGCATACTTTGGTGTTGAATACAGCCTAGATAATGCGGCACGTGCAGCCTACGGCGCTCACCAACTTGGAAGTGACACATCCAATACGCGTTTAGTAGGAAAAAGACATCCCTTGATAGCGATGAGAGCGAAGAGTAATGTACGATGACTCAAGGGGTGTGGAAGCGAGTGGGGTGAGTGGTGAGGTCGTCGCCGCTTCGTGCCTACCTCTCCAGCATAAAGCACGTGGGTGCTTATGTACTCACACTGCTCCTGGCCACAACAGCCGTTGTTTATTGACAGAGCGCGTCGGGTAGCAATTCGCGTCTGCCCTCAACCCCAATCGCTACGAACCTCTTTGCCATGGCTCCGCACCCCCTCTTCCCCAATCTCGAGGCGTCCGTCCTTGTGGACGATCGCCCCGTTGCCGAACTATACGACCATGAAGATGCTAACCTCCACACCAAGATAGTCTACATCAAGTCCGAGGCAGGCGAGCAGTTCGGCGTTCGCTACTTCATCCCGGGCTACCTCTTCCAGCACCACAGCATCAAGGCGGTAGTCAACATTGACGGCGTTGATATGCGCAAGTTCATCTTCGAGAGGCACAAATACGACTACTACGGCGTCTCGAGGCACATCTATGCCAGCAGCGCAAAGGCAGGCCGCAACTTCATGGGCCAGCGCTTCCGCTTCGCTTCGTTGGATACTCGTCAGTAGCCAGTCAGCATCGGTGCGATATAGCTAATGCATCTAGACGACGAGAGGGACGCGATTGAGCACAAGCTTCAGGAGCAACTGGCATACACGGGCGTCATCTCTATCGCATTCCACAAGGTCACCAACGTACGCATGGCGGGAGGATGGAAGGACGTGCCGTCCATGTATCAGTATGACAAGGTTCCTGAGAAGGCGTTGAAAGGCTCGTCCGTCTCGCACAAGACTACGTACGTATTTAAAAACTAATTTCACACCATGTGCTAAAGGACCTGGTAGGCTCGGTCCGCTTGAGCGCATCGCACCTGTCAAGTTCATGGAGGCTGACAACGTCGATGGAGAAGGCCGTCCGTTTGCGGTCATCGAGTTCAGATACCGCTCCGCAGCTGCCCTCAAGTCCCTCGCTATCCTCCCTCGGTCATCGAGTCCAGCATCCATCAAGGATGTGGTGTCAGAAGAGGATGTCAACAGAACCTATGTAAGCCTTTCTCAATCCACTTTGCAAAGATAGAAACTTACCGATTACCATAGGTCAAGCGAGAAGAGGCCGAGAAACGCAAGCGAGACCGTGCCGATGACGATGGTGATGACGGCGATGTGGAGATGATGGATGAACGTTCCGCGAAGCGGCGTTGTTTCCCGACCAGCAACGACGAAGTCATCTTGCTGGACTGAGTGCACTTCACACGCATGACAAGATTTTGCGCGACAGAAAGATACATGTGTTGCTGGCTGCACAGAACCCACTGGATACACAAGACTCGTTGGCATAGCATTGTAAGCTACCAGCAGGCTCATCTACCGCGAAGATGTTCACTAGCATAGCCTAGGATACTGCAAGTTGAATCGATGCCCTAGTCTACCATTATCTTCTTGTTGCTATCCTTTTATGATTTCATCCCCTCTACTGTCGTCGCATCTACAAACGGCACCAATGTCTCTCTAATCATTGTCAACTGCTCTAAAACATGCCCCACTTTTATTACATCCTCATCCTTGGTCGCTCTTCCGAAGATGTATGCGGAGAAAGGTATACCAGGCGCCACGTTGACCAAGCCATTTCGAGGGTCCTTCTCGATTGGCGTGTTTTCCGGAAACACACCCATGGCTACGCTCATCACCGGACTCCCCGCTTTCGCAGCAAAGCTCTGCATAGTGACGCTCAAGGTGGGGATGATGATGACGTCGCAACGCTTCCTACACAGAGCTGCCTCGATACCTCCTTCGCCTGTGTAGTATTGGTCTTTGGCTAGCATAGTCTTGTAAAGTAGTCCATCCGGATCAGAGGCTTCCGCTTTTTCAAGTCCGGCGACATTACGCTGCGGATACTGCTCTGCTGCGTGCGCTTTGGTGAAGACGATGACATCCTGGAGATTGTAGATGTTGCTGGGATTTGTGACGAGGGAAGAGAGGTATGTGTTGATGGCAACCTTCATGTCCGTGTGCAAAACAACGTCTTTGGCTTCCTGCGGTAGAGCTTCCCAACTCTGCGCGCCGGGGATTTGCAAGTCGCGGACAATGGTGGCGCCTGCGCTTTCCAATAGAGCGAGGGTTCTCTCGTAGGCTTCCTTTTTGCAGGGAGCTAGGTTTTGCAGTTCGCTGAGATTGTGGGGGACGCCGATTCGTATGCCGTGTAGGTGAGTGCTTGAGCCTGCTCTGTTGATATTATGGACTAGCCTCTGCCTTGTTGGTGAGGGGATATGATCACTTTGCTGGACAAGGCCGAGAAGGAATGAAGACGCGTCGGAGACGGTACGCGTAAGTACGCCGACGGTATCTAGTCGTTCAGAAGCATGGATGAGGCCCTCAGAAGGTACAAGACCACGTGTAGGTTTGAAGCCAACGATGCCCGACTTTTCGGCTGGGGAAACGATGGAATAGCACGTCTCCGTCCCCAGCGCCGCAAAGCACATGCCTGCTGCAACCGCCACCGCGCATCCTCCTGAGCTGCCGCTGGCCTTCATTCCCGGGTAATATATGCCTTTGGTCTGTCCACCTCTTGCACTCCACCCCGAACACCCACTCGTAGACCGGAAGCCCGCCCACTCTGCCATATTCCCCTTGCCTAGTATCACCGCCCCTGCTCTGCGAGCCAATGTTACGACACTGGCTTCTCTAGATGGTTTGGCGCCTAATAGGGCGACACTGCCACATGTTGTGGATGTGGCGTCGAGGGTGGGTATGTTGTCTTTTAGGAGAATGGGTATACCATGAAGGGAGCCTCGTTGCCCTTTCTCGTGTCTTTCAGTGTCGAGAGATTGGGCTGTGGATGTAGCGTCTGGGTTGACTTCTGCCAGAGCGTGAAACTCGGGGTTCAGTTCACGGATGCGGACTAGGTACGCCGAGGTTAGGTCTGCGGTTGTGAAGATGTGGTCTCGGTAGGCGTTCTGGATTATGGGGAGGGTGAGGTGATCAAGGGGTGGGATGTCTGGACGAGTGTTGGTGGATGTGCTGCCTTCTTGTGTGATTGTAACTCCAACAGGAGATAACGGTGTGCTGACAGTCCTGCTGGCCGTCATGTTGGTTTGGTAGGTCGCCGGCATTTTCAGAGGATGGGGTGGATCTACTTAGGTACAAGGGAGTTTTGTGGCGACGACGAGGTGGGTAAATACACATGTTTTGATTGTAAGATTGGAGAGTCGGTGTTCACACTGGTTTTCGTGAAGATCACTGTGAAATAGCTTAGATACTTCAAACACGGCTGTATATTCGTTGTATCGCCGGTAGTTTCCTTCCTTCACAATGCTCAGTCTAGTTCGATGACCTCTGTTGCATCGTTTGGTAACTGTCTGACGCGTTGCTCCTTCCTCTTCTTGCGCAGGTCGACCGAACGTATTTCGACAAAGTCGTCGTCACATGTTACACTCCGGCTACCGAAATTGTTGTCGTCGCCTGCTACGGTTGAGGTACCTGACAGCTCGCGCTTCACGCGTACACGGGTCTCTTCTTGCTCCTGGTTGATGTCAGTATGTCGGATCTGACAAGCCATGGAAAGTGTCTTACCCTGAAGCGTCGGATGATGGCTTCTAATTGTTTCCTGTTCAACTGTCCGAGCACTGTGTCATCGCTCTCGAGCAAGTCGACTGGATCGGGCGTGCGTTCGATGATGTGCAGGTCTTTGAGTGCGGCTATGAGTTGAATGATCAGTATCCACTACATTCCTCATACCTCGGAAGCTTACCAAGTGAGCGATAGTAAAAGTGAAACGTCGCAAACGGTTCTCCACCATCAGCGTAGTCAGCATCATAGTACTTAATCGCCTCCGTAAGCTCCGTTTCTCCAAGACTGCGATGACATTAGCTTGTTCTACCGATGAATGTCATTCATAAGTACACTGCCTGGTGCGCTAGGGACTCGCCCTTGACTGCCTTCTCGTTGACTGCGTCCAGTTTCTCGAGCTCCTTGTGTACGAAGCTCATTTTCGGACTCCGTCTCGCGTTGTTGAGAAAGTAAAATCCGCAGGTGATGATACCAATGGGTTGTAACTTGTTCTGGACATCTTCCGATACCGGCCCTTCGCTACATTCTCCTATACGTATATCAGTATGCTGCTGATCGCAGGACGTGATAACATCTTACTGATCTCGAGTGGTGAAAAGCAATATGACTGCGTAAACCAATCCCTGCCATCGGTCGTAATTGATCCAGAGCTGACGTGACCATCCAAACTGTACAACTCTTGGGGGCGAATGAGAGGTTCATCGACGTCCTCGCCATCAATGGTGACGATCATAGACACCGGTCGGTCGGTGGGGAACGGCGCTTTGAACGAGTAATGGATTTCGAAAGTTGAATGGGAACGTGCTTCGACGTAGCTTTCCGAAGTAGCTTCTGATACGGTGGTATGACGGTCAATGTACTCCCGAAGTGGGTCACCATCGACAATGATGTGGACTTCCAGCCCTGGAGTTTCGTCAACGATCGCCATGGCGGAAGTTACGAAGATGGTGCGATATGCGAAATGGAAAATGATGGTAGAATGAAGTTGCGGTAGGATTATGGTTGCGGAGAATAGGTTCGAGGTATGTTCTGAAAAGGAACCTTCACCTCGACTGGAGATGTCGGCGTGGAAGCCGAGGTGAAGGTGAGTATTGGGAGGTGAGGGATGACAAACCCGACAACTCTCGTCTGCGACGCGTCACGAAAGTTCCGCGCTCATGTGCAACATGTGAGATGTGGCTGCTTCGTTCATCGCTCTTTTTCTTCCGGTGACCCAGTCTTGGCGCGAAGGTTCAGCGACCCATACAATAAGACACGGAATGAAGGATAAAACAGAATGTCATGAGAGATATAGAAAGGATGATGCAAAGGGCACCGACCAATCATGCCGCCAGCGTTACCTTAACCATGACGCTCACGCACCATCACAAGCACCAAACCCACCGTAACGACCAACGCCCGCCAATCTGAGTGCTAGGAGCGCCCAGTCATCCAAAGCTACCACCTCGTCCCCAGACTCAGGACTACGGTGTATCTTCTTCGCGCATTGTTGTGTTGGCTCACTACCAATTCACTCAACTTCATCGTTACCTGCCAGGATGGTATCACTACCCTGACGTTCTTCTTCACGCTCACGCTTGCTCTTGGCCACCCCTTGCCTCTTTTTCTATGCAGCAGTTAGTCATGGATTGGTGAACTGTATAGTCCAATGATGCATGATAATCTACGCGCATACGCTTCAGCTCTGCCCTCGTCTCTTCCCCGGTCATGTTCCCTGGATCCTTGTCGTCGTCCTCTGACTCTGGTTCCGGCGATGGACCTTGGGTACATGAAATGATACCGATAGATTTGAGTGCATCTATGTAATTGTTAGCGGACGGATGGCTCGGTCGCGTATGCTTGTGACTGGCCAGTGGACCTGTAGATGGAGGCGAAGGTGGCAATAGGCTCATTCTTGGTATTCTTGATTTCATTGTAAGTGATGGTATCACGTCCAGCAACACGTCCATCTGAATCGCTGAAGGCGGCGTAAATGACGGTCGATAAAGATAGTGGATGAAGAAATCGGTAGCTAGTGGCGCTTGTACGTAATTCGTGATTCAAGTCGCAACCTCATCATCCTCGACGCGCTCATGCCTATGCTCTAGTAGCGCTGTACCGTCCACCTCAACAGTGACCTCAAGGCCTGGGATGCCTGATACGATAGCCATGGTGTTTGATTAAGTCTGGAGTGGAAGGGAGTTATGACTGTGACTGTGACTAAATAGGTAAAGTGACGGTTGGCACCAGTCACGGTCACCCAAAGCGTGTTATTGATCAAGTGAGAAAGAGAAACGCAGCAACTGGATGAAGACAATGACAAGAGATGGTTATTCTTAGCTGTTAACGTGATTCTCTTGAGATCCTCAATCGACAGAAGTACACTTGGTATCTTATGCACCGGAAGATTCGAAATGCCATTCGTAAGGTGGAGAGAGAGAGACGACAGCGAGGAACGTGCCATGCTAGCAGACCTCTGTTGTGATCCCAAGCAAGTAGGCCTTATCTACGTCGAGTCAATAATCTCCACACCGTTCTCATCAAGAGTAACCGGAAGTCGTCGTCGCTTCCCCGAGACAAAGGACACATCGTCACCGTAGTCCTCATTGTCGGCGATCGTGTGGCTCCTCTCACGCTTCACGCCTTCGCGCTTGATAGGTCGAGCTACCTCGTTGCGCTAGCGCAGACGCCGTATAAGTTCTCTAGACTCTTTGGCGGTCAGAGTATCGACATGTCTATTCTCACGTGGAACGGGGCTGGGGTTGCGTGGAATGATAAGGAGAGACTGAAGAGCAGCTACATAAACTTAGCATCAGTGATTCCCTGACAGGGATGAAAGGCTCACACACCTTTTGAGCGATACCTGAACCTGAATTCAGCGAACGGTAGGTTGCAGATCGTGGTTATTTTGACGCTGTTATACGGTTGGCCAACCTCTCGCGGGCCATAGCTAACTACAAGGTGAGCATACACGAATCTGGAAGCAAGATTTTGCTGACCTAGCTTGATGCGAGAACGTGCTACCCTTCAAGGCCTTCTCTGGAACAACACCAAAATTCTTGCCGTCATGTAGCTTTTTCGATGGTGCTGATGCTACGCTGGCTTTTACCCAGGTAAAGCGCGCGGATATGACTCCCACATCCTGGAGCTTCCTCCTTTAGCGAGTCGTCAAAAGCACGTACGTTGCCATCATCTAATGCAAACGTAAGCATGGAGCCAATTTTTGAACGGATTGCATACCAATTTCGAGCTGTGAGAAGCAAAACTTCCTTATGAAGTATTGGCTATCTTCGAATTCCCGTGTGGCGTTTATGGTATACGCATAGTTCCAACGAATAGGATAGCTGGGGTGGAGGACAACAGATTCGACCTTTTCCCCATCGATACTCAAGGTCAAAAGAACATCATGACGAATGCTGAACCCAGGGGAGAAGCCGTATCTGATCTCGAAATTGTCACCAGAAGAGGCTTCGATGTATCTAGTGACTTCAATGTCAGATGTTTCATCATCAGCGTCGACATGTTCCTCGAGCGGAGCGCCCTTGACGAACACCTGGACCTTGAGGTTTGGATAAGCTTTCGTGATAGTCATCTAAGAAGCAACGGTAACTGACTGGAGGCTTGAACGAGCAGGAAAAGTGAGAGAAGTGAAGAGTTTAAAGAAACGTCTAGCAGTACCGATAGACGCGAGCGAGCTGTAGCGGCGCAGATAAAGAGTGAGAGGTGATGAACGCAGTGGGCTGAAAGTGAAGGCAAATCCTCAGGCCAAGGGTCGTGACTATCGCTGTGGCTTTGAGACGTAGCGATAACGCGCGCTGCCACGCGAAGGCGATAAACAATGCGCTCACAGGGAAAGAGCACCCACCACCTCAACATATCTGGGTTGGACGCGTACCATCACGCAGTTGACTCGCAAATTAGCCTAGATGACATAGTCAGCATCGTCAAAGTCTTGGACAAGTCACATGCGAAGGCCCAGTCAGCGTATACACAAAAGGTCTATTCTTCTCCATACTCCAGTCAAGGTTTCCACTCGCACATATACCGTCCGCTTCCAGATGCTCTTGCAGTACAGAGCATCAGCCTTGCTCCAGAACAAAGTAAAAAGAGTGCAATCCGTCGTACATTGGGCCAAACCAGGTACTTGAGCTGTGATAATAACAAAACATTACGCCAAGTAGAAAAGAAAGCTCGAAGATCAAAGTTCAGGAGCCTTGTAATGATTCGCAGCCGATACGCCAGTGCAATGATGTCCGCCCGCCGGATGCTGTTGTACGTGAACAAAGACCAAAGGAAACGCTATGCAGTCGTTATCATGGGAATATGCCTCCATGCAATGGTATCGTTCGCGGTTGTGGATTAGGCCGTAATTGTTAGAGAATGACCATGGTGGTAATGCTGTGATGGATGGGGGGGGGAGTGATGGCGATCGATGGTTGGATAGGGCGCTGCTAGAAGCCAAAGAAGCAGCGGCATGTCCTGGGAGGATAGCCTAGATCCGCTTCGCTGTTGGAAGAGCTAGGGCCTGGTACTTGCTGATCTACCATGCGCCTATACTTGCGGGAGAGCCGGTTCCGTAGTTTCCGCTCAGCAGCTGCTGGCGAATGGACATGGCATCATTGGACCCGCCTGCAGCAGGGTTGGGCGTCTCTGCACCCATCCAGCCGAGACCCCCACGTAGCTCGCTGACTGCTTCTTGCATCTTTCCGCCCGAGATGTCATTGTGCTTCGCAATCTTCTGGTCCCATCCCCCATATTGGAGCTGTATTCCGCCCGCCTTCTTGGCTGCTTCCTGGATGACTATCGCCCACGCCTTCGCCATCTCCTCGTATGCCTCCTGTTTGTGTCGGTTGTGTTGGTACGTGTCCCAGTTGGGTAGGCGATGAATAATCTCAGTGGCGCCGTCAAGGAAGGCGAGCGATGTAGCGGGTTGTTGTTCGTGCGGTGGGAGAAAGTGAGGTGTGAAATCCTTGAGGGAGTCGAGCAGTTCGTCAAGCTGTTGCCGCACTCGGTTGTATGCGTAGTCCGACGACGCACGTCCGCCAAAGGGGAAGGCCGCCTGAAAGGCCGCCTCGTACTTTGACAGAACCTCCAACGTTGACTGTATGCTTGGCCGCGGCGCGGTTGTGACGACCTCATTGCCGATATCAGGGTGGCGCTGGCAGATGGACTGCAGAAGGTTGCGCATCTCGTCGGGGCTGAGGGTCTCGAGGAGGCGAGGCAAGGGGAGCGGTCGGCCTGAGATGTTGGTTCGCATGCGCTTCATGCCTCGCGGCGCGGGTCGTGGGAGTACAGCGGGGGATGTGGAAGGCGATGCACTCATACGGTCGTCGTCTCCGGCGCTGCCATCGTCCTCGGCTTTCCGCTTGCGGCCAGTCATTGCGGACGAAGGGGAGAAGACTGCGAAGGAGCTGGAGTCAGTGGCTGACATGAACGTGAGTTGCTGAGAGCAGCGAGTGGACGTACGGTTGCGAGTAGGAGAGCGGCGGTTGTTGTTTAAGAGATGAGGGGGCGTGAATGTCTGGTACTGCACACTCATGACGAGGAAAGGGCCCGCAAAACGCAGTGAAATCGCAGGCCTGCTTTTTCGGGAGCCGAATAGCGGTGTCTGAAACGTGTTGCAGAGGGAAAGGCTCTCGTTGCGTCAGCCGTAGAGCCGTGTCGGGTGTGTTGTTGTTGCTGTGGTGGAGACAGCAGAGCCATGCGAAGGCCCCAAGAATATGCTAACCGGCAAGTCCGTGCACACAACCAATCACGTCACATGTCACCAATGTCAACTACGATACATGCGCTTTCATCTGGAGTTGACGTTGCATTTTCTCGCCATGTTTGCTTTACCTCAAAGAATTCGCACATTCATACTTTGGCATCGGGTACTCCCCTATTCGAAAAGCAAGGACAGCGGCTATGGCGGCAGGAGCAATATCACATCGCATATCACCATGCATATTTGGAAGATTGTTCGTGGGGGATCATCCACCATGGTGCAGGCCCATAGCATCAGATCTAGTGAATTTCTATCCAGGACGCACTCACGCCGTGCTTCTGCTTTGAGATGCACAGCGTCCAAACGCTCCTTGCATGCGCCTGAGACACTGGCATGTCCGGCGGCGCTTTGGTTCAACCTGCATAAAGGAGAACGCCATGTGAGTGCCATACTTACCTGCTTAACGAAGATGCTATCAGAGACTCCCACCAACACCGTAATATACAAGACGTGCTTCACACATTATAGATACAGGGACTGGGCTGCAACCAAATCCCTGCGGACGAGCTCCAGTGCTGCTGTGAACTTTTGCTCAAGCTCTTCGCTGCCCATGACTTTGGAGGCTTGAGCTATTTGTCGCAGCAATTCTTCTAATCGCCTGAAAAGACGAATGAGACTTCCCTCGTACACATCCGTCATTTTGCTGCGAACGTTAGTTGTTGTTCAATACGGATCAGGCCAGGCAACATACCAAATCTCAGCGAACGTCGCACCCTTGGACCAGGCAAAAACAACCTCCATCAGCTCATACTTGAACGACTTGAGGTATTCTTCCTCGTTAACAGTCAGCTTGCTTTCTTGTGACATCTTTGCAATGACCCTAGCTTGCTGCTGAATCTCGCGGTACGGCTTGGCAAGCTCTTCCTTGAGCGCTGGTACTTCCTGCGTCTTCTCCTCGAAGATGAAACAGCTGAGACAAGCGGCGCACTGCTCTGGCGTCAGCTCGTTGAAGAAACGGTTGAAGAGCAGCTCGCTAAGCACAAGCTCGTCTCCAGTGCTGATCTCGCAAGCAACACGGGCTTTAAGCTGAACGACGTCGGCATCGTCAATAAATCCGAGCCGTCGCAACACACGTTTCCTGCTCTTCAGCTCGTCCAGTTGAATTACTGACAGAGCGCTCGCAATCTCTTTCCTAATGTTCTTGATCTTCTCACCAATGGCGATCTTCTGCACATATCGGCCGTAGAGCTCTGGTAATCTAGGCGAGTTGTGGAGAGGATTCGAGAGCAGACGGGACTCTAATACTTCAATTTTCTGCATTGTGTTAGAAAAGGGTGCAGATGCGTGACAACGAAGCTTACCCTTAACAGCCTCTTGAAGCTGTCATCCTTGATGTTCATGTTCTCAATGGGATCCAGAATGGCAATTCCGTCAGGGAAGCGCTTCTTGACCTCGCTAAGCGCTTTGCGAACATTGTTCCTTTGCTCAGTCGACTTGAGCTCATTCGGCAGGAAAACCCGGAGATGGCCAATCGATTCGATGCAATTCAGGACCACAGGCACAACCTCCATCTTGCCCTTGTCTCCGGCTGCAGGTGGTCGCACACCGGGTGGCAGACCGTCGTTCACCGCTGGCACAAACTTGGTATCGCTACTGACCGGTAGTAGCACGTCAACAATGTAGGACTCTTGAGGTGGCAGGACCTCTCCCTTGTTGGCCTTGCGAGCGGTGTACGCTACAACAGCGCCCCAGCCAAAGTCATAGTCCTTGTACTTGATCTTTACTAACCGACCCCCTTGCAAGAACTGTAAGCAGTAGTTTGGTTGCATGATCACATCGCGCATGTCCTTGGTGTGTGTGTCCAGTTGCTGTCGCAGGTTGTAGTAGTCTTTGATGGCCGGTTCGTCGACAATGTTGGTGTTGGCCTTTTCTTGTTCAAGCTCCTCAAGTTCTGCGACACGGTTAGCAGTTGCACTCAGATGTCACAAACGCATACTTACGTTTCTCAAGATTAGAGACACCTGCTGTACTCTGGAACTGGAAGAAACACCTCTCGAGCATGAATTCTGGAGAGATGCCTTCAACACGCATAAGGTTGAGAATCATGTTGTAGCCCAGGTGGAAGGCGGAATTGAGGTTGTCCTGTTGACCACGAACGATCTCTTTAGCCACAGCCGGCTCCATCTGCTCGCCGATCATCATGATGACAATACCACGGTCATCGAGACCACGGCGACCAGCTCGACCAGACATCTGAATGAACTCAGAAGGCGTAACCCATCGCTGCGATACTCCGTCGAACTTGCGCACACTGGTAAACACGACCGTCTTAGCCGGCATGTTCAATCCAATGGAGAAGGTCTCAGTCGCAAAGAGCACCTTGATCAGCCCTTCCTGGAACAGAATCTCGATAGTCTCCTTCAGGATAGGCAGCAGTCCAGAGTGATGAACACCGATGCCTCTCCGGAGCAAGGGAAGGATGTGTTGTATCTGAGGCAATTGTCGGTCCTCCTCCGACAGCATCTCGATGGCACTGTTGAAGACCTTGGTGACCATGGCCTTTTCAGAGTCGTCGTTGAAAGCGAGTGAGCTCATGGAGAGTGCGTAGTTCTCGCATTCCCTTTTGCTGAAACTGAAGACAATAACCGGGTTGTAGCTCTTGATCATGATCATCTTGACAATCTTGTAGATGTCCGTTTGGTCCTTGTTGCCGCCCGTGTTGATTTTCTTATCCTTGCCCTTGCCTTTGCGCTTCGCCATGAAATCCTTAGCCTCACTTCCGCCTTTGTCCGCGATAGACGACATGGCCTTCTGGAAGTTCTCTTCACGGAACACACCCTTCTCGTCTACCACCAGATGTATACCCTCGGCACCGGCGGGGAAGAAGTAGTGTTGCAAGGGCGTCGGCCGGAAATCGGTGTAAACGACGTGACAGGGCTGGCTATGAGTTTTGGTGATCCATTCTGCGAACTGCATGGCGTTGGGAATGGTGGCGGAGAGGAAGACGTAGCGGACCTTGTCGGGGAGGAGGATGATGGTCTCTTCCCAGACGACACCTCTTGATTTGTCGCGCAAATAGTGCACTTCGTCAAATACGACCCAGGCTACTTCGCGCATAATCTCAGAACCTCGGTACAACATAGAGCGAAGAATCTGCAGATGTTAGGAGATGCCGTTTCCAGACTCATGGGTACATACCTCAGTCGTCATGACCAGACAGGTCGCAGTGGGGTTGATGGTGACATCACCAGTCATAAGGCCGACGTCGCCAAACTCTGCCATGAACTCTCGGTACTTCTGGTTGCTGAGCGCCTTGATAGGACTGGTATAGATGACTCGCTGGTTGTTCTTGAGACACTGTGCGATGGCATATTCTGCCACAACCGTCTTTCCGGCCGAAGTATGCGCAGACACTAGAACACTTTCGTTTCGCTGTATCGACGCGATGGAGACCTGCTGGAAAGGATCTAGGGTGAAGGGCCATGTGCGCGCGGGCTCCGCTGGAGCTTTGTGCTCGGAGATGGGGACATAGTCGTAATCCGGCGGGAGAGCGACCTGATGGCGGACTTGATGCGAGAGCACCACTGCCTGGCCTTCTTGCGACTGCGCCTGTAGCCCAGCCGCAGCGGCGATCTCGCGCGATTGCTCTGTCTCGAAATCGTCGGTAACGATGGGCTCAGGCTCTGCATCGCGCTTCTGCTTCTTCATCTTCAGAGTCTGCGCATTGCCGTTCTCGTTGGTCATCTCGGTTATCTCGGCAGGTGCATCGCCCATAGCGGCGTCCCCAACCGGCTCGGGCGATTTGACAGTGCCATTCGCCTGGCGCTTCTTGCTCTTCTTGGGCGCGGTGTCCTTGGAAGGGCCACCCTCGAAGACGTCGAACATGTCATCGTCCATGGTGGGTGGTTGTGTTTCGCTCTATTCGCAGGCGACGGCTATTGTCTCGCGGGTGTGGTTAGCGGGTCAGACAGGCGGGTTTGACCTGTCGCGGATGATTATACTGTACAGGCGCGACGGAGATCAAGAAAGTTTCACTGACGATCCTGACTAAGCGGATCGTCGCCAAGACATGGCTGTGGAAGCTGCAACCCATCGAACCACCGCGACCACAATTCTGCAACCTCTCCGCTCTATCACACCGCAAAAGTACGCTGCAACTCCACGCCAATTGCGACATATGCTGACCTCTGAAGATGCTTGCTCGTGCTACCTTCCGCGCCGCCTCGGCCCCGACTCTTGTCGCCCGCCGCGGCTTCCAGTCCACCCGTGCCCAGTTCGCCAGCCCATACCACTACCCCGAGGGCCCGCGCAGCAACTTGCCATTCGACCCATTGAAGAGGGGCTTTGCCTTCAAGTACTGGGGATTCATGGGTGAGCTTGGGCGCGTCGCACTGCCAGGTCTAGGCTAACCTTTCGCAGCTACCGGATTCTCCCTGCCATTCCTCCTTGCTGGTGAGGCACCCGATTCGATTGTACCTACCATGAATATCTATCTAACGATACCCTTACTACAGTCTGGCAGACAAAGAAGAACAAATAGGTGCAGTCACTTGGAGCGTGGGCACGATACTGGGCTATTGGCAGGACGCGGGATTTGTAGAATATCGGAGGGTCGCTCGGACGCCTGTATAGACACCACAGCATCAATTTCATTGTCTGTCTTCCATCGTGCCTCAGCGTATGCACTTGACAAGGTTAAACGTTATTCGGCCATGTCCCCTCGGCCGACCAGCGTGACTGTTCGAGTTCAGAAGTCGGGTACTTGCCATTATTCCGGTAATTGGAAGAATGGCACAGTAATAAGCACAAGTCGATTTGTGCCGGGTGAGAATTGAGAAGTGCGTAGTAAGAGAGCGTGAATCATATACAACACCTTGATGACGATGAGATGCGTTGCATCACTCCTCGGTAGAAGCTCGGCGCTAGTATCACCAAAAATTCGGAAGCGCGGTTCTGCCAACGGGCTAGTGACCAGTCATTCAAGCAACAGGACGCAACATTGCAACGAACACAGCCCATGATTCTACGGCAATGCGAAACCTCAAGATTGTGGGAAGATCGCTTCTGCGATTTTCCGGAGATGAGCCACTACCGCTAACTGCCACTGCCTGGGACGTCGCATCTAATGCACTGGTGTGCGCTTTCGGTCCTTCGGAATCACGTGCGACCATCGAACTCAAGCGACTACATTATGCGCGCGCCGGCGTTGAGGAGAAACTCGAAAGCATCGCCTCATGGGATGCGCCATGTCCGCTGCCCTCGCTTACCCATGACTCAATCTTAAGCCTCCATCATTTCGCCGACACTTCGTCATCATGTTTGATCTTGGCCGGAGGGGATATTGTCCTCGTAAGAGAAAATCCAACATCTACGGAAGAACTAGTTGAGATTGTGGGATCGGTAGATGCCGGAATATCTGCCGCTGCATGGTCACCCGATGAAGAACTCCTTGCCATCACCACACAGGCGGACACTCTGTTGTTGATGAGTCGCGATATCGAAAGTATTGCAAGTGTCAACCTCACTCCTGAAGATGTCAACGTTTCTAGCCACGTCTCGGTCGGGTGGGGAAAGAAAGAGACGCAGTTCAAAGGCAAACGAGCCAGAGCACTGCAGGACCCAACAGTTCCGGAAAGCATTGACGAGGGTGTACTTAGCCCATTGGACGATCACTCTGTGACAATCAGCTGGAGAGGTGATGGTGCATGGTTCGCTGTGAGCAAGGTTGAGGAACAACGCCGTCGCATGATCCGTGTGTACTCCCGGGAAGGACAGTTGGACAGCGTAAGCGAGCCCGTGGATGGTCTTGAAGGAGCTCTAAGCTGGAGGCCATCGGGCAATCTAATTGCCAGTACTTGTCGCACCAACGAGAAGATCGAGGTGGTTTTCTTCGAGCGGAACGGTCTTCGTCATGGCCAGTTCGACCTTCGGTTCACTGCAGAGGAGTTGGCTGCCCTTTCCGTCCCATTGACACTAAAGTGGAACAGTGACTCCAATGTCATTGCTGTATCTTATCCCGACAAGGTGCAGCTTTGGACAATGAGCAACTATCACTATTATCTCAAGCAAGAACTCCGATTTCCCGAGGCTTCTTCTCGAACAGTCATGTGTAACTGGCATGCTGAGCGACCGCTTGCGGTAGCTCTTTCGACGTCAGGTATTCCATTTTCTCACGTTGTAACGTTTCTTGTGGCTAAGTACAAATTAGATGCGCTCCAAGTGCTAGAGTATGCCTCTACGATTTCGGCCGGCTCAGTTGCTCCACCGAATGATTTTGGCATGGTCGCTTCAATAGACGGATGTAAGTAGTGAAGTCGCTCTAAGAGACTTATTCGATACTGATCGTTGCAAGTGTCTCTAAAGCTTACGCCACTTCGTGTCGCCAATGTGCCACCTCCCATGTCATTACACACTCTGGCTCTTGAGTCGAAAGCTATGGATGTCGCACTTTCAAAGTCTGGCCATCGTCTAGCAGTACTTTCCGACCACGACCTTGCAGTATATGCTCTCGACCTGAACAAACGACCAATACCACAACCAAGTCTCCTCTGGCGCAGCGATGCGGTGAAAGATCACTCACCACGCCATGTCACGTTCCTTGGCGAGGATCAGATGCTCGTACTAACAGATAGCTGGGATGAGGAGGAAAGTTTTCTTTGGCGTACCGAGGAAGATATCCTGCTTCTTCAAGGACCTATTATGGAAGCCACAAGCACGTCCCTGCTTCTTTCCGACGTCGATAATGAAACGTTGTACACCCAGTTCCAGAATGGTGCCTTACACCAGGTTGTCATCGATAAGACTACATCAGATCTTCCGCCGCAAACGCTTTTTGTCAACAAATTCCCTTCATTCATGCCCGAGGCTCAGGTCATCAATATCGAGCGCCAAGTATGTATATTATCCATGAAATCATATCGACGATAGCTGACAATTACAGACATTGGCGTTTGGTCTGACTAAGAGTGGGGTGCTGTACGCCAATGAACGCATATTAGTTCGTAACTGCACATCGTTCGTGGTCACTACCGCGCATCTTATCTTTACGACGACACAGCATCTCCTCAAATTTGTCCATCTTGCTAGTGTAGATGGTGAGTGCTGCTTGCATTGCTAATGTCATATGTACTAACATTTTCCAGAACTCGAAGTACCGGCAGATGAACCACAAAAGGATGAAAGATGCAGAAGCATGGAGAGAGGAGCAAAGATCGTTACGGTCATGCCAACAACGTACTCTGTCGTACTACAAATGCCGAGAGGTAATCTAGAGACAGTATATCCGCGAGCACTTGTGCTTGCTGCCATACGTCGGAGTATCGAGGCAGAGCGATACGACGAAGCATTCTTCGCTTGTCGCAACCAGCGTGTCGATCTGAATATTCTCCATGACCATGATCCCGAGCGTTTCATGGCCAGTCTAGAGAAGATCATTTCACAGATCAAGAAGATAGAGCATATTGACCTGCTCTTAGCACAGCTCCGGTAAGTGACTACGCACATGATCTGATTCACACTAGCTAAAAGTCCTAGCAACGAGGACGTTTCAGAGACCATGTACAAGGAAACGCTCAAGACGAAAGACCTGGCCATCAAATCAAGGCTTTCGCAAGACCGAGTCGACAACAAGGTCAACAGTATATGCGACGCTTTCTTGACCGTACTAGAGAAGACTCAGTACAAGGATGTGCATCTGCAAAATATCATCACAGCTCACGTCTCCAAGACACCGCCAGCTCTCGAGACTGGTCTGGCTATGATAGGTCGACTACAAGGTCGGTCTTGCACGCCGGCTATCTGCTCAGTGTACTAACATCTCATAGCATCTGGCGATCCGCTCACGGATAAGGCTGCCGAACACATCTGCTTCCTCGCAGACGTCAACCAGCTCTATGATACCTCATTGGGGCTCTATAATCTTGACCTCGCCCTGCTCATCGCTCAACAGTCACAAAAGGTACACCCAACTTATCGCACAATGAGGTGTAGTCTAATTCTCGTAGGACCCGCGAGAGTATCTTCCGCATCTACAGTCTCTACAAGATCTGCCTGAGACTCGTCGCAAGTTCAAGATTGACGATCAGCTCGGACGCAGAGCGAAAGCACTCACCCACCTCAAGGACCTTCAGGCTTATGATGAAGTACAAGACTACGTGCAAAAGCACGACCTCTACCCTGAAGCCTTGAGCATGTACCAATACGACAACTCCCGCTTAAGAGAAATTATGCGGTTGTATGCAGACTTCTTGAGTACTCATAACAAAGACAAAGAAGCTGCGTTGGCGTACGAGTACCTCAACGATTATGCATCCGCTTGGCCATGTTATCGCTCAGCCAACCTTTGGCATGAAGCCTTATCGTCTGCTATCCTCGCCAACGTAAGTGCGGATGAGCTGTCGACCATTGCCACGGACCTCGCAGATGGCCTTGCAGAATCCAAGGACTACCTATCCGCTGCATCAATAACACTGGACCATCTATCCGATCTTCCATCCGCAGCGCGTCTCCTATGCCGGGGCTGTCACTTCGCAGAAGCAATCCGCATCGTCACGCTTCGCCGCGAACCCGCACTCATAACCGAAGTCATCGACCCCGGCCTCGTAGAACGCAGCGCAGACATGACTGAATTTCTCGCCGACATGAAAGGCCAACTGCAAGCCCAAGTGCCTCGACTCAAGGAACTCCGGACCAAGAAAGCAGAAGATCCAATGGCGTTCTACGAGGGCATGATCGACGGTCCGGCTGATGCGAACATCCCTGACAATATCTCTCTGGCGCCCACGGATACGACGAGCGGAGGCACATTCATGACCAGATACACGAACCAGACTGGCACGGTAAACACGACGACTACACGCAAGACAAGCAAGAATAAGCGTAGGGAGGAGAGGAAGCGTGCCCGTGGTAAGAAGGGCACGGTATACGAAGAAGAGTATCTCACAAACTCCATTGAACGCCTCATCGAGCGTATCAACAGCATGCAAGAAGAAACCCAACGCCTTGTTGAAGGTTTGTTTAGGAGGGGCATGAGGGAGCGTGCTGATGCCGTGTCCAACGCTGTCAACGAGGTCATGGGACGGTGCCAGGATGCAATCAAGGAGATGTACCCGCCTGCGGTTGTTGGAGGCCCCGAGGGTGTGAATGGGGTGCCGATTGGCGTTGAGGGCGAGGCGGTGAAGCCTACGGGCGGGGATGCGACGCTTTGGGATAGCTTGCAGGAGGTGGGGAAGAAGAGGGAGGCGCCGATTGTCAAGATGTTTGAGAGGCTTAGTCTGTTGGGTTAGGGGGTGATCTCTTGGAGTAGCTAAAGAGGGTGAAAGAATCTATGCCGCATGCCCCCTACATGGAAACTTCACTAGTTGCACTACGTAAGCAGGGCCTACTGCAAAGGTATTCGCGAAATATTCTTTTTAGGGACTAAACAAAATGTAAGATAATGTCTACCCCTAGCTAGATTGTCTGACGCAATTCGTTAGGGACAAACTTTTATATAGGCAGCATACGGCGCGCATTCTCCCATGCTCTGGTGCAGTTGTACTGTTGTCGAAGCCACGCGGCGTGAGCTAGACGACGTAATCAGCACCTTCTTGTATCTCTGGGGGGAATCTGGAACGCGAACAGAACCTTGGGTGCATCCCATCCCATGTACGCGTCAACACACGCATACAGAATTGTTCGATTCAAAAAAAAACAAGCCAAGTTTCTATTTGTCGGTCATGCAGATGTATATAAGGCTTCGCCAGAGGAGGAATTTCCGCCCGTCGACACACTACGAGACGACAAGCCAGTACCCTGAGCCACTGCTCCATCACACTATCACTCCTAACAACTACTGCGCACTCCAATGCGGATTCACCCAAGCTCCATATACCCTGTGCCATCCTATAAGCTTGCGGGATAGTCAATTCCCATATGGACAAAATTCCACGCCGTGTTCCTCGCAGCCAACGTAGAAATCTTCCAAGGCCTTCCTCCCGCCCTCGTCCTCGTCGGCAACCTCGGTCTTCACCAAGATCCTCCACTGGTCGCTCCCAGAGTACTTGCCGATGATTGATACGAGTCGCTGCAGGTCGTGTGCTACGCCCTCGGCCAGCTTGTCGTGGTCAGGATCATGGATGTCGGAGTGAGCGCACAGCCAGTCTAGATACTCGCCGTAGCGGCCATCTATCTGCGAGTGCTCGTTGAAAGGGAGCATTTGATGGAAGAGGCTCCCTAGGTCCACGTCCACCGACTTCGGGGTGGTCAGGTCCCGGTCTTGCTCTGTACAGAGAAGCGACACCATGCCCACCAGACGATTGATGAAGACGTATGGGTTGCCGTACTGGAGTTGGCTTTCAGAAATCTCAATCTTGATGATGCGGAAGCGTTTGGCCGTCTTCCAGATTGGTTTCTGGTGCGCGCTGGTCGCCATGAAGCTGCTAATGCCTCGTAGACTTTTCGACCACCATCCACAAAAGTACTTGCTCATATACTCTTCGGTGTTGAGGAGAAGAGAGCCTTTGCCGAACACAACCCATGTCGCTTCTTCCCTTACCGCTTTCGATATTTGCAGAATGTTGAACCGGCCTGCGTCAGTCTTGGCAAGTATACCGTGTTTCGGGCAATTTGCACGCTTTCGCTTCGACATTTCAGGGTTGCAGCATTCCTTGACGGTGACGGACCTAGAGTGTGAGTATACAAAGTCAGTACTCTGCATGCACGCTAAGGCCATAGATTGTGATGCTTACTGATCGACACCGAACGCGAGGCCATAAATCTCTTGTCGTAACTCTATCGGCAGTACGTCGAGCGTGCCGAAGCCACCCTTTTCTCCAAATGACGACGACTGAGCACGGTCCGGCGTACGCTGGACGTATGTGTTCTTCCCGGTGCTGGAGGCAGCTCGGAATTTCCGTGAAGATGCGTAGTTGTCATACCCTGGAACAGGACTTGGTGTCCTAGACAAGCTGGTGAGCTCCGAGACATCGGTGACATCTGAGATGTCGGACATGTCAGACGCTGCTGGCGATGACTCTCGGTATCCATTTCCACTGTCGGTTGCCATGTCATCGGTCGTGTCACTTGTGCCAACAACAAAAAGGTTCTTGGCGGTGAGGTCGTGGTAAGGAAGAAGCCGGTAACAGCACTTAAGAGCGTAATATGAAGATATGGGTTCGTGCTGTAGTAGGCTTCCCTCACCGTGTCAGAGCAGAGCGACAACTCCTCAGGTGAGTGACGATTGGCCAAGTATCATATGTCACCTAGAATTCAAATAGCCAGGCTCCAGTCAGAACTCGGTGTGATTGGGGGTCAGGAATATACAATCGGTATAGCGACGGCTAGGAAAAGAAGGTCAACATGCACCATAGTTGCGTTGTTGTCGTGTCATTCCACCTTGGCAGTCTTGCATTCATCATTCCCAGCGCTCTCACAACAACATCTCCATTTCTACTTTCAGTTCACATAAACAGTCTCCCTCTCTTGCCCATTGCCCACATCATCTTCTAGATGTAATCAAGCTAGCAGCTTCCCCAGTTCTGCTTGTCAGCCACCACGTGGTGATTTCGCACTCGTCTCGACTGCTCTTGCTTTGTTGATCTCAGCGCCGCGTTCCCCCAAGTAAGTCACTACGACAATACGACGCCATTGCGAGGCACGATTGAAACAGCTGGACGTTTGCGACATCGTCGTACGGGCCGGAGAAGTACTATTGCCGCTAAGGAGAACGCACAAGCTAACGGGGATTGCACAGGGCTATGACCGAGATGACAAAACCTTCTGGTATCGCAACAGATGCGCCTACGAGTACTGCAACGGAATGTAAACTGTAAGTCACGGCAAAAGCGATACGTAGACAAAGGCTTAACAGGTTGCTTCTTCTTGCTGACACGTGTCTAGCACGTTTTGTCTAGACAGCTACACGATTGGTGGTTGATCAAGGCCAGCGCGAGTTTGCAAGCAACTGTCAAGCGTATAGCACTGGAGACACTTGAAGCCATGATCAATATACGCAAATGTTGTTTGTAGAAGTAGAGTGTATACAAGACTCAAGATTAGTGGTCCTCCACTCCGCCACAGATGATCTAACCTGAACATGCGGCAAAGCCTCGGCTCATCTAAACTGGATCTGACTAGCAAGTCGAGGCACCGTTCGGTGTCCCGCTCTTGTATGCACCGGTAGTGTCACCTAAGCACTCCGCTAAATCACCAAGTTAGCAATATGTCTCAACGGCAGTAGATTCGCATTCCAACTTACCAACAGTAACCATCTTGAGGTTGTTGTTCTTTGCCCAGCTGATCAACCACGGGGTCAAAGTGTTGACGGTAGAAGCATAGGTCTCGTGCATGAGAGTAATGTGGCCATTGCCACTGGTACCAGCTTGCTCGAACTTCTGCTGGCTCTGCTGCGGTGTCTTGCCGTTCCAGTCTTCGGAGTCGACATCGTCGGTGATGACACGGTATCCAAGCGTCTTCATCGTTGGAAGTACATTTCCGCCAGTGGCGAGGTAGGGAGGGCGCATGTACGTTGGCTTCACACCAATGATGTTGACGAGCGCCTGCTCAAGACGCGTCATCTGGGATGTGAGGTCGCTGGTGGAGAGGGAGCCGAAGTTCTGCGGGTGGGACCATGAGTGGGACGCGATCTGGTGGCCAGATTTATAGGCATTCTGGAGAGCGCTCTTCTGGTTGTAGATGCATCCTGTATCTGTTAGAAAGCGGAGTCAGGTGATAATCACAACGTGTGCTGTACATACCGTATAACGAACCGGTGACAAAGAAGGTGCCTTTGGCTCCACCAGCCGTCAAGGTGTCGACAAGCTTCTGTGTGTACTGCGATGGGCCGTCATCGTAGGCGAGAGCGATTTGACCAGGCGCTGCGCACTTCGTGATAACTTGTCCCGCTGCAGGACCAGCCTGTCTCATCACATTGAGAGGGTCTGGAATCGGCCCAGCGATGGCAACCGCAGCGTACGCCGCGACAATGAGAGATTTGAGACCCATGATGGTGAAAGAACGACGGCTGTATTGTTGAGATGCTCACACTGTTGCTTAATACCCACCCTCTTTATGTATAAACGCCAATGGCCCGCCCTCTGTCCTAGGGTCATTCCCACAAGGCTTAGGGGCTCTTGGCTCGTTTATAGTAAACGACATGCTAAGACCGGGTCATTGGAAGCGGCGAAAAGAACCCTGTCCGGTAGATGTGCGCTCGGGTTTCTGGTAACACTGTCAGAATATTGGTGTTTTCGCCAAAGTTGTTGGGGCGCAAACTCCGACCACGAGTCAGTGCAAACAGACAGGAATCCGCAGCCTTCCGCGTAACATGTCGTGTAGACGCTCAATGGTCCAAACCACATCAACAAAGATGTGCCCTTCACCCGAAGCCTGTTCAGATAAAATCGCCGTGTTTCATTCCTTACCGGTAGATTGCCGCCGGCTAATGTCAACATCCGGGGAAGCTTGGATACGTTGATGCGCCATGTGGAGCCGCGTGACATGTCGCGGAATCAGAACGCAGGTCGAGAAGGCGGCTGGAAAGAGTGCTCCAAAGTACATCAAGCGTGGTGTTATCGCACTGCACTGCGACATTGCACATGATAGAGGAGTTCCTGTCGGCCGCTGCTAAGCTCGCATCAGGTTGATGCAGTAGCTGCACGCCCATAGGGAACAAACGTGCTCTGCGTTGCCAGTTCCCATCACGGGTACGAAGACGTCTAAACACGCTGTATCGCGCGATCCGTGACGTGACGTGATGTGACTTTTTGTTTGAATCTCTTATGCGCTTGCTGCTCATGTAAGCAGAACGAACAATCATCGGTTGTGAGTTATCTACACCACACAACGGTACACAAGAGGCAGCAGTTGAGGAGGGCTTCGTGTAGCGAGCCGGAATTATGCGTCAATTTATGGACCTCTGAGGTAATAAGCTATTGGGTGTCTGTAGCGACTGGATACGATCATGATAGAAAGGAGATGAGACATCATGATAAGTCTCGATGCGGGAGCGGACATCCCACCATGCCACTCAACCGCTCAAGTGCAAAGCAGTTGCATGTATCGAGAACTCTTGATCAAGTCAGATATTACTCAAACTTCAAGGCTCTCGACCAATGACCACTGCGCTACATGCCAATCATCCTCTTGACCGTGCCCTGTGCTAATTGGGCGACCTGAATATTGTTGCAGCGTTTCTCGTTACCGCCGATAGCACTAGCCTCACAACCGTCTGGGTAGAAGAAACTGGCCAACGCGATGATGATGTAGGCAGCAATCAGTAGACTACCTTCGAGGTAGTTACTGCGACCGTCTAGTACCAAAAAGTTGACCACCAGGACAGTGACGAAGAGTGCGACGGTCTCGAAAATGTTGAAGTAGAGTGTCATCTCCTTGCCCATGATCCAGCCAAGAATGACAATTACAGGCGTGATAAAGATGGCAATCTGGATAGACGAACCAACAGCGATACCGATGGAGAGATCCATCTTGTTCTTCATGGCAACGGTAACAGCGGTGACGTGCTCTGCAGCATTACCCACAATGGGAAGGATGATGAGACCAATGAACGCTTGACTGATACCAGAGGTCTCGACCATGGGCTCGATAGCGTCACTCATGAAGTCGGCGCAAACGGCAACGAGACCGGTACTGATCAAAAGCATGAAGATGGCCGCTTTGATAGACATATCGGGTGCTTCTTCGTCTTCGTCATCTTCGGTGAGTGTCATGGCGGCCTGAGGAGAAACGGCAGGGTACTTGACTGCGTTACCCGTCGAGTCGGCGCGGCCAATTTGTTCCGGAAGAGACTTGGATCGACGAAGAGGTACACGCAGAGCCGCATTGTCGCGAGGTGCTGCCATACGGATGTTGGGCGCGGGCCCGCCAAGTGGAGCGAGATTCTGAGGGTTTGAGAAGACGTTGTTGGAGAGCAGCGAAGGAAGAGCAGGACGATTGTATCTGCGTGAATTCATCGGAGCAGCACTGTCGTGCTGTACTTCCTCAGCGAAGGTAACCTTGGGCATGGGCTCACTCGGTAAGACCTCCTTCTCGGGAATGGTTTCTACCTTGTTGCGATCACGGCGGTCCTTCTTGCTCCTCTTGCGTCTGCGTTTTTCCTTCTTTGTCAAGGATCGTGAGGTATGCGAGGCGGCTTCGAAGTCGCGAACGACTGGAACGCATTGGTCATTGTCGGCCTCGTCACCACTCATGACGTCGAATGAGTGTCGGCGAGAAGTGACGGGGGCTGCATGATTGGCAGTGACAACGCTGCTGGTCCTCTCCGTCTCGAAAGGACTTTGATTCAGGTCGGCAGAGGGGGAGCTCACGGCTGAAAGTGCACCGTCGTCTTTGGAGCTAGCGCTGGATTTGCGACGGAGCTTCTTGACCATGCGTTTGGCCTTCTTCTTCATGGTGCCATCAGAGTGGTTGGAGGAACTGTCGCTGTCGCTGCTGCTGGAGCTGGACGAAGAGTCAGAGCTGGACGAGTCGAACGCACCAGCGAGAACACCAGGATGTGATTCCTCGTCAATAATATGTTGGGGTGTGCTAGCATAAAGATAGCGATGGCTCTTGAGCTGGAAAAGAAGGTACAAGCCGTAGACCAGCAACAGAATAACACTGGTCCCGCGGCTGACGGACAGCGTCTCGTGGTCGGCAATAGTATTGTCCTCGAAAGCAGCGTGGAATGCGGTAGGCAGAAGAAGACTCATTACGGCAAGGGCCAGCATGACACCACTCATCTGGGTGACAGTGTTGTTGTAGACCTGCTCCTGATACTTCAGACCACCAAGCAAAAAGGCCATGCCTAGAATGAGAAGCAGGTTGGCGAGGATGGATCCAAGCAGAGACGCCTGCACAACCTCGATCTGGTCAGAGGCAAGCAGGATGATGAAGAGAATCAACTCGACAGCGTTTCCGAAGGATACATTGAGCAGTGCACCGAGCGCATCTCCGACACGTGCAGCAACAACTTCGGTTGCGTGCGCGAGCAGGCCAGCCAGCGGAATGATGGCAATGGCGTTCATGGAGAAGACAATTTCGGGCTTTAGGTGCACGAGCTTGACTACGATACCAAGAGGCACGAAGACGAGCAGGACATTGATCCAGCTGTGCGTGAGAGCATTCTTGGTGTGGGATATGAATCGGAGACTTCCGTTCTTGATACGCTCAGACGAATAGAACGGACGCTTCTCGGATCCTATGGCGGAAGGCGTCTTTCCACCAGCCGCGGTATTAACGCTGCCATTGTCGACATCTGTGGAGTTGTTATCTGGCGCGACAGGCTTCTCATTGTGGTTGCTGTGGTTGCTGTCGTCATTGTTGGTGGTGCCGGGCGCTCTACGCGACGGGTTGCTGTCATCTAGGCCAGGATGGGCGGTCGTGTGGGGGTTGTGGGTCGGAAGGACGCCAGTCTGAGGGTCTCTCTTGCGTCCCAAGCCAAGTGCAGATGCTGCCTTAGACTGGAAGCTGCGTATAGAGGGGTCGTCGGGTTCTCCCATCGGTTTTGGTGTTGTAGAGTTTGGATTGGGGTCGAGGTACAAAGATGTACTTTTGGGGGGGGGCGGTAGTAGAGGTGTGGCCAAGTAAGTGAGGCGGTGGCCGCGCCTTCCTTATCAATGCTCGGCAAGCTTGAACCGGCTTGGTATGTGCTTGGTCTGGGAGTGGGTCCCCGGGTTCTGGCAAATGACGTTGATCACCCAGCTGGATTGGCTACACGTAGACGGCGCGCACAGCCTCAGTGGCGCGCTACGCTACGTCTTGCTTGTTTGCATCTGCCATGATTCTTGTTTACGCGCGACGGGTCTAGAAGGTGGCTGAAGCATGTCGGCATCACTGTGCATCAGACAGGCACCCTATGCGGTGGCAGTTTACCTGGCAAGTGCAAAGGGAAGGTGCGCTGGGACGCGTTATCGCAGCATCCCTGGCATGTTCTGGGAACAGAAAGCGCGAGGCGACGACTAGGAAGCCGCCAGCGTCGGCCTCTCCCGCACGGACATCATCATCATCATCAAGACAAAAGATGCTGATCTTTAGCAACAATCGCGCCCGGCTCAGTCATGTGACATCCACTTTGACAGCGAGACTCCTAGTCTCTCACTCCAGATTGTCCACGACGCCACACGATACAGGGATAATGCCGAGACTAATAGCTCGGCCAATGCAGGCCGTTGGTCTCCTGCCTTATCCCCGAATGCTTAGCACTCTTCTCCCACCTGGCACACGACGGAACCATTCGATCTTCACTTGGGAGACATATTTGCTCAAATGACACTAGAAAAGAGTAGGAATTGGAGGAATACTTGTGTCTTTGAAAATGCCTTTTGAGTGCACCCTGACACATAGAATAGAAGCGGCAGTGGCGCTGCACGTGGTGACTACGAGCTTGATTTGACAGCCGATGATTACTCATCCATGGATGGGGAGCGCGCAGATTGCTTGGGAACGCAACCTAGGGTCTCATCTCAGTCGCAAGAGTCTGCGCAACTACGGGCTCTTTCGCTCTCAAACGCAATCATGAATCTGCTCGGCCAAACATGCACACCGTGCTCTTCAAGAGGCCAGCGGAGCGAGCAATCGCAAGGGGTGAACTGGATGTAGTACGCTATTGCTACAATTTCAAGCGTGCGATCAAGTCAGAACGTCAATTGAGGTTAACGCCTTTCTACCTAGCATGCGAATATGGCCATGTGCACATTATACAGTACTCCCTTTGCCTTGTAGCGGCAGTACAGCATGGCTGGCGTGAGGCTGCTAGGGTGTTCATTGAAAACGGTGCGCAGATCAGGAAGAGCGGGTGCTGTCATACCGGAAAGGAGCTCTACAAAGCATGTTGGCTTCTGGCTTCTGGCCGCGAAGCGAGGCATTAATGCCAGAACGCAGCCCTGCACCACTACGCCAGGCAACCCAAAAAGGTACGTATGATCAGTAGACTACTGATCATGGTGCAGGATAGTATATATATCGTCAGCTGGGCCTGACAATTAAAATGACAAGCTTGTTAGAGGAAGCTTGGAACGCACAGATTGAAAAGACGCCAACGCCTGAGCTTGATGTTGTGCTCCAAGAACGTGTGCGCAATAGTTCTGGTAGCTGTTGAGTTCTGGGTGCAGTGGAGGGCAAGTAGCATCCAATCAAGGAACAACGTCACAGCACCAGCAATTCCATGCAAGAAATCAGTTGCATGGATTTAATGTGCCATTCATGTCCGCAACGTAACCTGGACTGGAAGACCATCCGCTGGGTGAGCTCCGCCTCCACCCATCTCCGCTTGATACGCTCGATTTCCATCAACAGTTTTGATACCCTTTCTTGGATGCAGTTTTTCCCACTCATCATACGCAGGAGTGATGTCAAACATCCTCGCAGTCATGACCAAGGCGATTTTGAGCTCCAATTGCGCAAGTGTCTGCCCAATACAGGCACGTGGACCCCACTCAAAAGCCCTCCACGACGCTTTCTTCGGATATAGAGGGTCCTCAGGATCGACGATCCAGCGATCAGGTATGAAGTCTTCGGGGCGCACAAACACTTCGGGGTGGTGGTGCATGGCAAGGGTCAGTGTCCAGATGTGACAGCCCTCCGTAGGGTACCGTTGGCCCTGCTCATCTGTCAGGAAGACATCTGAACGACCATTGCGCATGCTACCAGCCGGAGGGAAAATACGTAGAACCTCCTTGATCACTGCCAATGTATACGGTAGCTGGTTCACGAGTGTGGCATCGTCTGTGATAGTCCGAGTGACATGGTCGAGCGAGAAGTCGAACCCGAATACCTTGTCGTGTTCTGCACGTACTTTGGACAAAACATCTGGGTGACGAGACAGAAGCAGGTAGCTGTACAGCAGTGTACTACTCGTGGTATCGTGGCCAGCGTACAGAAACAATCGAAGTTGAGGCTTCGCAAGCTGCTTGAAGGCCGACTTTGACACCTCATCTTTGCCCTCTACATCACCGAGGTACTTGTCCATGACCAAAGCGATGATAGACCTGGATTGGGGGCGGAAATCACCAGAATGGTTTCTGCGAGAGCTGGCTAGCTCTTCAAAGCGTTTGTCAATCTCCTCATCGAGATATTGGTCCATGCGGTAACTGTTGTACTTTTGGACCAGTGGACGAGGACTAAGATAGCGACGAATTGGATTGAATGTTGTGCCAAACGGAGTCCAATAAACCTGTCGTCGGAGACAGTCTGCGAGAGCGCTTCCTTGAGTTTGATAATGGAGGCGCGCACCACTGTGTCCACTTTTCAACAATTGCCCTTCACTGCAAACGTATCGTGTTGAGAACTTACAAGGTAACACGCGCAATAATGTCAAAGGTTAGCCGGAGCGTATGCTCCTCCAAACAGAAGACTTCCCCCTTCTTGGCGCGTTCTTGGAGAAGTTTGCAGAAAACGGCGACCTCCTCTGCTATGATAGGAGAAAGTCCTGTTATGTAGCCAGCAGCGAATCCTGGGTTGAAGAGTGCCCGCCATCTCTTCCACGTACTTCCATGCATCGTTAGTAGTGATGGCCCACCATTGATCACCTCGATAGTAGCGCATATGTTGGCAGGCTTGTCGAGGAAAGCAGCTTCGACTTGTGATGCAACATAAGGGTTCGCAACTACCATGATAGGAGCGTTGAAAGGCCACAAGTCAAGGTAGAAGACGCCGCCGGGAAAGGACTCTGCTAAGCGTCGTACTACAACGTGCATTACAGTGTTTCGTGGTAGTGAATGAATGGCTTCTTTCAATACCAGGAGATGACCGAACAGAGGATGGTGTTTTGGCATAGGCTTGTTATTATTAGATGTACTTCGGTTGTTGCATCGGAGATTCGACTCACTGCGCCTGAAGCTTGCAGCCTCTTTACGTGCTGTCGATTAGCCATCAGCCTGGCTGCAAACACGACGAAGGCGCCAGCGACCACAGCCATAATGGCTGGCATGCTGACCCGCATCATGCTGATCAGCGGTTTGAGAATTATTACCCGCATATGGTGGCCCAGAGGCACAGGTACCCTGATTCGATATAACGAGTGTCGATGTCAAAATGCCGATGAAGGTGCAAGGCAAATGAAGAAGAGGGTGGCACGGAAGGCGCTAGCGCTATCTAGGTATAGGCTGCAATGAAGGCTAAATGCGCTGCCTGTATCCGGCATGTCAGCGCTAGCACCAGCATCGCCTTCTTGTACTACAACACTATAACCCGACATTCGCTTGCAATCATTTCCCTCATGCCCGTCAATCGTATCCTACCAATATTTCGGGTTTCTCGGGGACTTTGGGATTCGCTCTTCAATGCTCGACGCCAGCAATGCATCATTTGTGCCACAAGCAACGACCAGTCATGGCTCCTGTTGAAAGCGCCAAAACATCGATCAATACCAGATGCAGCGTGCAGAGAATAAATATACTTCAACAGCCCCCACCCTTTACGCCATCGCCTGCGATGCCAGGTCTAGTTAAATGCGCATCATGTCCTGCCTGTGCTTGTATAACCCTACCGTATACTCTCCTCCTCACTCAGACTTGGCGCTACCAAAGCTACCTCCAAGACATGTCGATCGATCCATCAAAACTGCCACCAGCGCGATACGTGCCTGGGAGACAGTACACCATCGAGCATGCTGGCAGGATCGACAAGGTGCCATTTGTGGTATGAACTCTCCCTGTTGGAAGTTCATTGTCGATGCTGACATAAACCTCAGGTTACGACTGGCCTTCTTTTTGGGCTTGCTGTTCTTTCTGTGCTCGCGCGCTTTGCGATTCGCATCTTTGGGGGTCGAAGAGTACGATGGGACGATGGCTTCGTCTTGGTATCGTGTATATGTTTGACAATCGCGTTCTTCTGCGTTCACAAGCTTCTGAACACGTTCTATCTTGTCGAAGCCATGAATCAAAAGACGACGATCCCGTTCCGAGAGGATATTCCTGCGATCTTGGACATCCCCAAGTGGGCCTTCATCTTCTCCACGTTCAATTGGACTGCCCTTTACCTAGTCAAGTTTGCTTTCATGTATTTCTTCCACGCCTTGACCCTCGGGCTGTCCGTCAGGATTATGCGGTTCTTCTGGATTACCGTAGGTTTTCTTGTCGTTTGTTGGATCTATGCAGTAGTCAACTTTGCAGTCATCTGTCCACACTTTGGTACAGACGCAGGTCAGTTGGTCCTTGATCTACAATTAAAGTCTCCATTACTGACTGTTTACAGCTACATGTGGCGCTAATCCCCGGCAACATGAAAGAAGTGTCACGGGCAACGTGCTCGTTGGCGTCTTAGATATCATAAGCGATGTCCTCGGTATGTAATATGGGCCGATAGCTCAACACGGGAGTGGAGATACTGATTTTTGTAGTTGTGAGCATTCCCATCATCGTCGTAAACGAGTCGATGATGTCGTTTTCCCGAAAACTATCGATTGTGGCGTTGCTGGGCCTCTCGACAGTAATGATCATCTGCGCACTGATTCGGGTCGTTGGCTCATTAACTGAAACAACCGAGACGGGAAATGGAACGGCACCGGTGTGGGCTGCGTATTGGTTTATTGTCGAATCCTGTGTTGGGCTCATTATGGCGTCGGTCATTGTGATCCGCGGAGTTTTCATCGTGAACCATGTTGATGACGACCGACAAAAGCCGGACAGTATATTCCAGCAATTTGGACGTCGTCTCCTGTCTATCCTAAGGCTCTCCAGATCCTCAAGAAGTAGCAGGTCGAGTCCCCAGCGAAGCGACGCACCCCATGATCAGCGCAAAGATCCAAGCGCCCCAAGAATTGCTACTCAGAAACTCCGTGGAGGAACACTGAAGACCCTCAGATCGTTCATCTCAGGTGGTAATAGACCTGGTCGGACGCAAGATGACGCGCAGTTGTCAGTAGATACAGCCCAGAGTCTGGAGGAAATGGACTACCACAACATCCGGAAGGCTGAAGTGACGAAACATAAGCCATAGCTGGTCACCTTGGGTTCAGACGACGAAATCTGATGAGCGCTGGCTGTTGGAAGCAGAGGTTACGACTTATACGCGTCGAAGATTGTGGAGATTGTATTTATTATAGCACATGAACAAGGATGATGACTGTGTTAGTACAAAACAAGGAAGCGGATAGCGGTTCATAGCCGTGCAGCAGGCCAGCCAGATACGCGCAGGAGCTAGACTTGAGTCGTGGGTTAGACGACCCCACATCCGTCATCCCGTCTCACCTGCACCTGAACGCGTCATCACGTAACCTCGAAACCCCATTCCGCTATGCAACTGGCTGTTCAAGATATCAGCCTTTCCGACGCTGCAACCCCGTAGCAACTCCGTGCTGAAAGGCTGTGCGATCGTGCATTCGTAATCCTCTAGAGAAACATTACAACTTCTTGTTACTTTGCATTCGACGTCTCACTCATTCTCCCTTCTTACCTTAGCTAGCCCGAAGCTCTCCACCATGGGTCGCTGGACTGATATGGATAGTGTACGTGCCTTCTTATAGTTCCATCTTCTTGATAGGTTACTCACGTGACTTCCAGGACGCTGAACGACTCCCCGAGGGCTTCGAGCGCATAGGCTACGATGCCGATACCCAAACCTACACCTTCCGCGACGCATCCGGCCGTGTCTACGAATCTGAGCCTGGCAGCCGATACGGAGAGTTGCGTGCCACCGGCGAGCACTCCCAACCTATCTCTGACGAAGAACGGCTCGAGCAACACGAGGCAATGGAAAAGGAGCACAGGAACGCTGTCCGCATGATGCTGCCGTTCGCGCTGCTAGTTCTTGTTTTCTTGTTCCTTGTCTTCAAGCTTGTGAATAGGAGCGACGATACATATGTCGTTGCCTGTGGAGATGGACATGATCAATTACACGTTTCCAAAGGCGATACATGTTGGGCGATTGCTGAGACACACGGCTTGAGTGTAGACGCTTTGTTAAGCTTGCGTGGGAATCACGGTGTGGACTGCGACAGGTTGAGGATAGGACAGCACATTTGTGTACCAACAACAGGATGATTCGCTTGTCGCGGTTTGCTACTGGCCAGATTCTCAACTCCTGATGCGGGGTCGAGGCGCGCGCCCCTGTGAGACAGAGGCGTAGTCGCTGCACTGGCGCTTATACCAACCTTCGAACGAGATAACCACCCCATCTTCCTACCACATGCTCGACGTCTTTCGTTGTTGACGCTCGCATCGCACCAGCGATGGCATTTGCGAACCCAAAAGTGCGCAAGTCTCAATATCAGCACTATATCCCTCGATTCTTGCTGCGTCGCTTCTCCTACCCCTCTTCGACACTTCGCAATCATGACAAGAGGCGGAACAGAAAACAACGAGACAAGGATGTGGTCACCGCGGTTGACCTGGGTCACGATATCCCCGAATTTGTCGAATTACCGGTGGGACGAATCTTTGGACAAGTCGACATGTACAAGGACGACTCGGCATTCAGCAAGAAAAATCAAGATCGGATCGAGACGAAGTTGAGCACCATTGAGGGGCACGCGAGTCGCATCATTGCCAAAGTTGCAGATGCCCATAAAGCCGGCAAGGATGGAGTTACGCTCTCACGCCATGACAAAGATCTTCTGCGCAAATATATATTCGTAATGCAGTATCGCAGTCCCATCTTCTACAACCGCTTCAACCATCAGAAAGCAGAGGATTACGATTCGGACGATCGGACATTATTCTTGGAATACATGCAAGAACACGGCTTCCAGCGCCCGCTTGATGTCTGGTTTGACAACCTTCTCAAGATCATTGACAAGCCTATGGATCCTGCCGGCAACTGGACAGAAGATCTCTTCAACCACATCTACCCAGGTGACGCTGAGTGGCTTTACAGAAATATCAGATCGATGTACTTGTCTTTTGCCACTCCTTCGGATGCCGGCGAAGAGTTTATTCTCACTAACGCGTTCGGCATCCACGAAGGGCCGGTTGACTACTCCACCGACCCTTTCACAGGCAAGCAGACGATGACTGCATATGCTGAGTTTCATGTGGTCGCCGTCGTTTCTCCACGTTTAGTCATAATCTTGCGCCATAATCTTCTCCCGGAGCCTTTGGAAGACCAGTATGGCGTCATCCGGGATAACAGAAGATGGATGTTGGCAGCCCAGATGCAGGCGCACAATCAACCAGACAACGCTACATCCTTGCTCCAAGACTTGCCAGTAGCGAGGGCTCGAAACTCTTACACTGTAATCCAGGACGGATGGCTTGAATTGGCTAAAGGTGCAGACATAGTGCCTAGAGCCGCAGACAAATTCCACTTTACCTTCTTTCGCCTAGAGAGCAGACATGTGCAAACCATTAACCTCGTTCTGCTGGACCAAGCTCACAACAGCTCCTATATCGTGTTCAAATCGAAACTTGCATTGCGAGCGGCTTTGGACTTCTACCTCGATTTTCCGACTCAAACAAGAGGAGTCTATAGTCTCAAAACAATAACCGAGCAACCCAACGACCCCGTGTTGCTTTTACTAAAAAAGTTGGAATCGATTGCACGCTTACTGGGATCGTCTGTCAAAGCGAAGTACTATATCGACCCGCTCGTGGAGAGGAACGACGGTCCGCCTCTCGCCGAAGCACTGCCTTTCTATTACGAACCGTCTTTTGACGAGGTGGTCGCCCAGGTGTTGGAAACAGCAGCAACTGATCTTCCCACGGCCAACTATTTGGCACTGCCCATGACCATTATGGTGCAAGTCTTGGCCAGGCTCAAAATGACTATACCAACGATTCATGCGCTTGACATGATGTCAATGGCCGACCATCGACCCTGCTTTCCAGACCTAGTCTTCCAAGCAGTTCAAAAGGCAGACATCAAGCCATTCACTGAGCGCAACAAGAGACTTCTCGACGTCGATTTGTCGGTCTGGAGACACGGATGGAATGAGCTCGTCAACCAAGCTTCACAGTCCCAGGATACAAAGCTTGATCGTAGTCTTCCAATCATACAGAGCGACCTTGGCCGGCGTTCCATCGCGCACTCTCTGAATCTCTCCCCGCCTTTGTCACAAGCTGTATCTCAAGATATAAATCGACATCCAGGAGAAGCTCCCGTACGACCACAGAGCTCCTTCAACGATGCCGAAGCCGCTCCCGTATGGTCTAGGCGGGGACTGCGTCAGGCATTAGATGACACTGGCCGTGATGTGCAAGATGACCAGGCTACGTCTTCTGTTTTCTCATCGCCGCGCACGAGATCTCACACGACTGAAAACAGCATGCGTGCGATTGACAGTCGTAGGAGAGTATGGCTACCGCCCCCGCCCACCGAATCAACGTACGAACCTATTTTGTTTGCCCTATTGGGTGTAGTCTTTATGTTTTATTGTCTCTCTCTACCGTTCATGCAAGCATGGAGTTTCGCTGTCTTTGTGTGGAGACTCGTTCGTCTTGCATGGAAACTCGTTCGCCTTGCATGGAGTATCCTTGGTCTTGTGTGGAGTCTCCTTGGCCTTTCGTGGAGGCTCCTTGTCCAAACTTGGCGCCTCGTTATCCAAGCATAGAACTACTTTAGATAGGTTCAGTTCGACAGCATTTACACGTCGTCGATATCGAGTCGTCTTGAATTTATAGCTATCCATATACCTGCTGAGTAGATGTCCTCGTCATTGTTGTCCAAGAAGCAATCATCAGAGCTCACAAACACCACGCGAGAATTATTAAGGCCACAGTATTTTTGAACTTTACAATGAATATTTCGTTCCAGGTCTTCCCTTCCGACCAGATGAACTATGCTGTTACAAAGCCAAAGCGCGTGTCTATGCTACAAAGATACCTTACGCATGCTCGTCTAGAGTGGAATGAAACCCCTTGAATCATCGCCAAACCCCCCATCCATATCATAACATGCCATGATGCACACAAAAAAGAGATTGATATAAACTACGTCTTCAACAGCCTCACCTCCTGGCGTCCAAGTCTTTGAAAGTCGCTGGGCTGGGAGGTACTAATGGCCCCTTGACACCATCTCCAGATGGCTCTACGTATCCGGGTGCCTTGCCGTATTCGCCGGAGAAGTACTTGTGGAAATCCTGGCTGTCCTCAAAGGGTCGGGGTCCGAGTAACCTGATCATGTCTTCGCGACCGAGCATCTCCTTCTTCAGTAGTTCTTCTGCTACGAGACCGACTTCGTGCTTCTTCTCGGTGAGGAGATCCTTGCATTGCTTGTAGGCCTCATCGACGATGCGCTTGACCTCCATGTCGATGTTCTTGGCTGTGTCCTCGGAGAAGGGCTTTGTGAGTTGTTGACCCTCGCCGTCTTCGAAGTAGATGTATCCGATCTTCTTGCTCATGCCCCATTTGCTTACCATGGCTGTGGCCATTTGGGTGACCTTGCGGAAGTCGTCTGATGCACCGGAGGTGACGGTGTCAAAATGGAGCTCTTCAGATACACGTCCGCCCAGTGTCATGGCCATGCGGTCCATGAGCTGGTTTACGTTCATAAGGTATGTGTCGCCGTTGGGAAGATACTGGGCGTAACCAAGAGCACCTTGACCACGAGGAATGATTGAGACCTTGAGGAGAGGGTCTGCCCACTTGAAGTACCAACCACAAATAGCGTGGCCAGCTTCGTGGTAAGCGACAGTCTTCTTCTCTTCGGGCTTCAAGACGAGGGATTTCTTCTCGAGACCACCGATAACACGCTCGATGGCTTGTTCGAAATGTACCATGGCAACGGTTTCAGCATTGGCGCGAGCGGCTGCAGATTGTTAGTGAATGTGCAATTGAGAAAGACACTAATACATACCGATCAAAGCAGCTTCGTTGACACAGTTGGCAATGTCGGCACCGGAGAAGCCAGGTGTCAAAGCTGCTAATCTGCCCTTCAAAAACTCCATGTCTTCGTTGGTAATGATCTTCTTCAAATGTACACCAAAAATCTGTGCTCGGCCGTCCATGGTGGGCTTGTCGATGTTGATGTGTCTGTCGAAACGGCCGGGTCTCATGAGCGCCTTGTCCAGAACATCGGGTCGGTTAGTACCAGCCAATACGACGACTTGCTCAGTGGTGTTGAATCCGTCCATCTCTGTCAAGATCTGGTTGAGGGTAGCCTCTCGCTCATCGTTGCCACCACCGAAGTTCTGCTTCGAACGGGCACGACCAATAGCGTCAATTTCGTCAATGAAGATGATGCAAGGTGTGCTCTTGCGCGCATTGGCGAACAAGTCTCGGACACGCGACGCACCAACACCAACGAACATCTCGACGAACTCAGAACCACTGACACTGAAGAAGGGAACGCCTGACTCTCCCGCAGTAGCCTTGGCAAGAAGGGTCTTACCAGTACCTGGGGATCCGGATAGAATAGCACCGCGAGGGATCTTTGCACCGAGCTTTTGGAATCGGCTGGGGTCCTTGAGGAAGGAGACGAATTCCATAATCTCCTGCTTGGCTTCGTCCATACCAGCGACATCTGAGAACTTAACCTTGACGTCCGTCTCGTGGTTGAACTTCTTGGCGCGACTCTTACCCATGCCGAAGACGCCGCCACCTCCGCCAGCGCCGCCTCCTGCACGTCTTGTAAAGTAGAAGAGCGACCCAAGGAGGAGAATGGTGGGGCCAAAGGACAAGAAGGTGCCGAACCAGGAGATTTCGTTGGAGTATGCTACGGGTATGCGCTCGGAGCTGGGGATGCCCAGCTCATACTGTGCGTCGTCCATCTTGCGCTCGAAAGCCTCGACAGAGCCGATAGTGAAGTAGTAGTAGAAGTTCTGGTTGACGGATGGCGAGTCGGGGTACATGCCCGCGACGGCCTCACGGTGCAGGTGGACCTTTGCCCTGTTGCCATTAAGGATGACAATTTTCTCGACCAGACCCTTGTCCAGGAAGGTCGTTCGAAATTCCTGCCATGTTATCTCCTTTGAATTCTCGCCCGGGAAGATGGTCTTATATGTAATGTATGCAAGGAAGGCGCTAATGAGAATGGTGTTGGTGTCCATACCGCCACCGAACATGGGCCCGGCCGGCCCGCCAGCGCCGCCCTTGGAACCCTTGCCCGTGCCTGGACCTGGGTCGTGTGCGCCTGACTTCTGCTGTGGTTCTTGCGAGCCATCCTCTTTGAACTTCTGCTGATCAGCCGCCTTGCGGGCCATGTTGGTTGTTAAGCGCGAAATCTTAGCCGCGGTGGCCAAATCCAGCTTCTCGCCTCTCTCCAGCTTGTCCATCTCCTGTCGCAGCTCTGGCGGTATGCCGGTGCGCTTGATCTCCTCGATTGCCTCCTTGATGTTCTGCTTCTGTGACTTGGGGACGCCCATTGACACAAAGGACACTAGTTGATCCAGCATCTTCTCCTCCTCGGGTGTAAGCTTGGACATGTGAGCCTCCCCCTCCTTCTTTGCAGACTCAGTAGGCTCAGGCTTGTCTGTCTGGCCGTCCTTGTTGGCTGCCTTGTCATCCTTGTTGTTCTTGGGCTCTTCGGGCGGGCCGGTCGCGAATCTCCGCGCCCGTTGCTGAGTATATATGCATTGTGGTATTGGTGCTCGTGTGCGTAATGTGCGTGGTGCCCTTGTGGCAGCGTTGAGGCAGGGTCGAGATAGTCGCGCTAAGTTGCCTGAGCGGCGGAGGAGTGTCGACATGGCAGCGGAACAGATGTGATGGGACTGCGGGGAGGGGTAATACAATGGAATTGGGTATATAGCAGATAAGTAGAGTGAGAGTAATACCGCGCCTGTTCAGACTGCCTCGAGCTGGCAGTAGGAGGGTGTCTTGTGGCGGGTGCGCTTCGATGGCGAAAGCTAGGATATGACAGAATCATCGAAGTCTACCCATGCCACCGACATGCCGGCTGACTAAGCGGGGTCATGGTTCGTGTGAACATGTGCTAGAGGCCGGGCCTAGATGTCGACCCAAGTAGTCCTTCATCTCTGGGTCCATTTCCTTGCTCGTTTCAAGGCCTTGCAGAGACATGCGATGATGATCATAGATGCTAGTTACTCTTCATGGGGTGGTTTTTCTGCTTCAGTTCAGCTGCCAAACATGATCACATTTTGCACCCGGGAGATCCATACCTGTATCCGTCAATTCCTAGGGTACACATACTATCTTTGGCTGAACAACTGCATTATATACAGTAGCCAATTCTGTCGTGAAGCTCATGTCCAAGTACGGTGCTGCATGTCGATCATCCAGGTGCGCGTTGCATACATGCACTGATCTGCTAGTCTCATCGTTTCAAGCCTGGTCAGCTACCGTCCCAAGGTCGTCAGCCCGCAGCTACAGTGTAGTACAGCACCGACTCTATTCTTTCGCACCACGATATATGTGAATATAGGCGGCTCCCCAACTGCTAATGATTTCTCATTCTTGACAAGTATTTCCGCGACCACGCATCATTCTGGATCAATCTTCGTTGTGCTCTCCTTATCCTCCCTCCTAACTGCCCCAACGTGCGGTACATCGAACAACACTACCTACCTCACCACCCCTGCATTAGTTACCACAACTCAAAGCACCTCCACCATTCGGTGCTGGTGGCTGAAGAACCCCTTCTTGCTATCGACAACAGCAGGCATTGCAGAAAGCCGTGCATTAGCCCTAGGCAATGTGACGAATCTAAGCTATGTTGTTCAGCCACCACGCTTCAAAGGCTCCTGTGCCACAGTGAGTAACCCTTCCCTGCATGCTAGTCGAAGCAGATACCATCGAACATTGTACAGTTGCTAGCTGGACTCGCGCACATCGTTCTGCCCCAAGATCCATCTCGGGAGTTGTGGTTGTATGGAGGCAAAGACGGTCTGTTATTCGCGGCCGACCTGACAGGCCAGAGGCATGTCACAATGTATCCGAGCGACCAGGAGACCGTTGTCATTACTGCGCCTTTTGAGGGTAGTATTGTGATCCCTGAGGATGAAGTGATCAATAAAGGGCCGTGCACCGGGCGACAGACATTCACCTAATAGACCAGTTTTATGGCATGGGTGGAAAGGAAGGTGCATGTTGGTTGTACAGTCTATTCGTTGGCTTGATGCAAAGAGAATTGTGGTGTTCTGCTTCCTCCCTCCAACTCCTCTTACTATACACCCTCCTTCACCCCTCTTATTATCTGTCCGTTTACTCCTCGTCGCTGAACATGGCACGGCCAGTCTTGGAGTTGAGGAACTCGTTCCTGTTGTTGTCATTGTCAGCCTGCTTTCCCATGCGCCAATGCCCGGCCATTCCCCACTATTCTCATCAATGTCCATCGACTCACCTCTCGATAGCCCACTGCATGGTGCCGTATGCGATAGCCAGGGGTGGGATGAAGTAAAGGACCTGGTTCCTCGAGCGGCGCATGACGTTCCAGAAGCCCTTGCCGATGAAGGTGGCCATGGGGCGCTGACGGTTGGGGCTCAGCGCGTACGTGACGACGCCCTTTCCAGGTCGGCCACCGCCCTCGTAGGGGTTACCCCATGAGCCGATGTGCCATCTATGCTATTGTCAGCATGTTCCCTTTGCTACTCCGATGGTTGTGCGTTTGAAGGTGGTTCGAGGAGCGGAGTCTCTCGGAGAAGGCAGCTGCGATTGCGCGCGACGGGGTTGCAGACGTACGTGGTCTTGGTCTTCGCGTGGATGTCGGTAGGTCCGAGAGCCATTGTGACGATGTGAGTGGTGGTTGTGAAGGTGCAAGGCGTGGGCGGCGGCGTTGACGTTCCTGTCAGAAAGCTGCGAGCGGTGCTGCTATGCCAAGCCCTTTTCTGTTCGCCCAATAAGGCAAGGCGCTGCAAGAGCGAATAACGCCGACGTGATTGGTCGTCAAAGCATCCCAGGCACTTTCCTCAATCATCCATCTGCACCTTCCATTCGCCTCTTGCGTCACGGCATTGGAAGTCATCGCGAGGAAGCCTTGTTGATGCAGGCAAGTTGATTTCTCTGGGCCCAATTAACGCCTATGGTGTAGTCTTGCCCTCCCATAATTCCGACAAATCCGCCGTCAACGCACCAGCAACGGCATACCCGCGTTGCAACACCATGTGGAACAAAGCCAAGATCTCCTTCATGTCATGAGCGGTCCGAACACGCGCTCCCGCGACCCTCAAGGGAAAGAACAATAACACGCCTGCAATTCCGGTAGCCAACAACTCATGACTTAGCCGGAGGATTTCGCGTGTGTGCCACTCGATCTGTGTACGAGCTAGAATTGGCGCACGTGGCGCCGCAGGCTTGGTCCAGTGCACATGGTAGTCATAAGTACCTGAGAGGTAGATGCTGACAGCATGGTAGTATATACGGGCAACAAGAAGCTCTGGGTCCAATGCGTCTGATGCATGCTGCCATGCGTTGCTGCCCTCCCACCACTCATGCAGGGATTGTTGAAGCAGCAGGCCTTCAGCAGCCAGATACTGTGCCCGTTCAGTCTGCGCTTTCTCCGACAAATGCTCTGCTTCTGATTCACAATACTGAATGGCGCGTATACTCAACTCAGAAATGCTAGGCAACATGTCGAAGAGTGCTTCCTTTGGGTGCCAAAGGGCCGCTCCTTCGCCGCTCCAAAGATCGGCTAGTGCACTAGTCCACACAGGCTGGCTCAAAAAGGTAGGCTCCGAGTAGATCAAGGCCCGCGATATCTCGAATATGCGAGCAGAGAGGAAGAAGTTACGCCTTTGCCTATTCCTTCTGTCTGTAAGAGCAAGGCAAGAAGGGGGTTGAAGACGTAGAATTGTGCAAGTTCCGTGCAGGAAGTGCGACAGCCAATTGGTTCCGCTGGCGTCGCACATCAACTAAGCTATGTCAGATTATTATCACGTCTGCTCGGACAGTTTCGCTTACCTCGAAAAGGCCAAGAAGAAACGTCGTCCAGAGCGTGGAAGGTTCGTCTGCAAACTTGTTTTGGGTAATGCGAACCTGAACACAGCGTACCGATTCAACATAAAGCTGCATCGCGCTCCGGTGCCCCTTCATGTCTCCAACCACCGATCCTACACGTTGAATCCGCTGGAACCGGTGTAGAGAGGCTACTGCGCAGAGAGCATCCCTCAAAGCGGTCGAAGAGTGTATCATGCTTTGCAGCTCACTTTGCACTAGCAAGTTGCCATTCGAGAAAGCGTTCATCGGCAAGAAGAAGCTAAAGAAGTATGTCACATCTTGCTCAGTTTTCCCCAAGCAGAGTCGTGATGGAAGCTGAATCTGATTCTCGGCTCCTGGATTGACGAAGACGAAGTTGGAAATCGCGGACCGTATGGGTGCTATGCATGCTTGTTGTGTCCGTTTACAACGATCACAAGGCATCCCTCCATCGCACTTGGGCCATTAGCGGGGTCAGACTCAAGATGACCAAATCACTCGCCTTGATCTTGCGCTTGGCACAGGCTTCGCACCTCTTGCGTCTAGCCTTACGGCCATCATATGGCCCAATGCTGGGCGACATGTGGCGTGCAGTTCCACGAATGTTAAGGCGTATTGCGGAAAGGGCTGACCGTTAATGCAGCGCAAGCAAGGACGGCTCATTTCCCAACGACATCGAAGATTTTCAGCATGTCCAGAAAATGCTTTAGGAAATGGTATCGCTTGATGAGGGACGAAGCATACGAGCAGCGGGCCCTAGAAGAGGCGATGCCATTTGACTTGACCGTTTTGGGAAGCGAAAGAACGCGTCTAGGCTTCATTCAGACTAAACGCTAATACCGCCGATGAGCCACCGGCGAAGACCACCTTGACCACCCATGTCGTCAAAAGTGCGGCTCTGCTGCACTAGTATATTCCTCCAAGCACAGTGTTACGCGCTGCTATGTCTGCTTTTGGTCATGATAGAGCGTTCCGGAGAGGATCAGGCATATGTGCTTCCCTCGAGCCAGAATTATAAATACTACTCTAGCACTGCTCCAAACTGGTTACAGCCAGCTTGCTCTGCCTCTTCTCTCCACGTTCCAACTCGCAGCGAAACCCGCCTAAATCTCCGTCATCGACCTTCGACATCATGGTACTTTGCGGCTCATTTTTCTTGATACTTTTGGCATCTTCGCCAGGCCTTTCGTTAGCCAAAACTGTACTCCCTATCGTCAATTCCCACCATTACGATGTAATGATCGCTTCCGCATCGCTCACCGACCATGATCGCTTGGATCCATACGCCGACGACGGCCGCCTTCGAGCTATCATGGTATCCAGCTTCTACCCTGTCACTCAATGTCGCCGTAAGAAGATCAAATCCTACATGCCCCCGGCGACCGCGTCCTTCATGGATACAAAGTTTGGCGCATATGGCCTTCCCAATGGCAGCTTCCAATCACTGGGTCTCCAGACGTGTACGACTCCAGCAAAACGAGGCGCTTGCTCCAGTGACTCCTTGCCTGTCATCCTGTTCTCAGGCGCACTCGCCACATCTCGACATTTATACAACGCCATGCTCCAGAATATCGCGTCTGCCGGTTATGTGGTGCTCTCCATTGACCACCCCTACGACGCCGACATGGTTGAATTTCCCGATGGTACTATAGTGACCGGTGTCGAAATTGACAGCGATGCGGAGGTTGAGCTTGCCCTCAACACACGAGTCGCGGACCTTGAGTTTGTCTCCAGCCAAATGTCCAATGTCTCAGCTTCGAAAGACCTGTTTCCGATAAATTCACGCTGCCAAAGCGTATCCAAAATGGCCGTTGTCGGACACTCCTTGGGTGGCGCGGCTGCTGCTAGTGCAATGATGAAGATGGCTTCTCTTAGAGGTGGAGCCAACCTTGACGGCTCCATGTTTGGTTCTGTGTTGACAACCGGCTTCGACGGTCCCTTCCTGCTCATGGGCCACGAAAACAAGACACAAGAAACCGATCCGTCCTGGAAGACCATCTGGCCACACCTTACTGGCTGGAAGAAGGGGCTTGAAGTCAAAGATACCGCGCACTACAGCTTTTCGGACCTCCCCTTGGTCGTGTCTGCATTGGGTCTGGATGGGAAATTGCCAGCGGAGGTTGGGGGGCTTCTGGGTTCTATTGAGGGCCGCAGAATGACGAATCTTACAACCAAGTACGTTACTACCTTTTTGGATATGGTGTTGAAAAATGGGAACGAGGGTGCATTTTCCAAGGCTGGTGACCAATTTCCAGAGGTGTCAGAAGTGGCTTGAGCGATAGTCCATGGTAATATAGAGCTGAGCGGATAGTCGTTAGTCGTGGAAGTAGTACTAGTCTACCTTGGCAGCACAACAGGTTCATGAATACAATCTTTGGAAACCTTCGAGCTCATGTTTCGCGACCGTAACCCTTTACTACCCAGGTTCGTGGATTGTGCTTTGAGATCGCCTAATTAAGTGTTTGCGCCATTGCCTCTTCTGTAATTTCCGAGCTCTCTTGCAGAACTCTCTCCCCACTCACCTCTAATGACACTCGTGACAACCAGTTCATTCGGATATGAGACCACCGGCTAAGTTCCAGTGCCCACGCCACCATCTCGAATCCGCGCCCTACTTTTTGTCTAGCACCAAACTCTGAGCATGCACAGCATGCTTCGTCTGTTCATCATCGCGGCAAATTCGTGGACAACAAAGCCGCCAAACACCAGATGTCACGTGCTGTTAGCAGTTTTACGTTATCGTCAACTCATCAATTTGAGCTGAATCGCATGGTGTTGACAACATCACGGTATGGTCAGCAATACTTCCCGATCAAAGCCCAACTGCATCGCATGATAGCGAAGCAAAAAGGATTTGGCAAAGAACTTTGCATGCAGTTGAAACCTACGGAGTAGAGTATCTAGCAGTTGGATTGCATATCATCGAGATGGTGCGATATGATCGCATGTTCATACTAACGCAAGCGCATCTATAGAGTTGACCTTTTGTTTCCATCATTACCATGTGCACGCAAAGACCGTGTTTTCAAGACAACTGTGTGCTGGGACAATGCGGGACCGTGAGAAATGCGGCCATGTGCCGCGCCAATGACATGCTAATCCATCTCTCATAGGAGTGTGCGAATCTTCAGAGATATTGGCAATAACAGTAGGCGCAAAAGTGACGTCTTGTATGCACCATCAGTAGGGCTAGATTCGGGGCTTATGATGCGGCAACACCTTCTTCCAGTAGTCCCAATGTTTCTAGCATGATGACGTCACATACCGTTATCGTGCTCCATCAAATGATATGAACTGTATCAGCACGAGCACAAGACAAGATTCCAACAATCCGCTTCACAAGTTTTGATGCAATTTTTTTAATCATGGCACCCAAGATTTTTCTGTATGTAAAACCGTCAAAATGTTGATCGAGTTGCTAACTTGTCCTCTTCTTCAGCACTGGCGCAACTGGTTACATCGGAGGCGACACCCTCTTTGCGCTATACAACAAGCACTCTGATTACGAGATTGCGGCTCTTGTGCGAACAGGTACTTATCTGCGCCTTTCTCGTGGGCTGTACCTCATACTGACGATAATACAGAGGAAAAAGCAAAGTCTGTCACAGAGGCTTTTCCCAAGGTACGAATCGTCATTGGTGGGTTGGACGACTCCAGGATCCTGGAAGATGAGGCAGCGAAGGCAGATGTAGTCATTCGTAGATTACCCATAGCCCAGAAGTGACAGCCGAGCCGATGCTGACGATTCGCAGACACTGCGGATGCGTCGGATCACGAAGGCGCAGCAAAAGCCATGGCAAAGGGTCTCGCATCCGGCCATTCCAAGGAGAAGCCTGGATTCTGGTTGTAAGTAACATCTCTGCATGAACTGCATGTGAGACAAATGCTGACATTGTACACCGGCTTTAGGCACACTGGTGGCACCGGTATCTTGTGCTGGGAGACTATGCGTGACGACAACAAGCTAGGCGAATGGTCGGAACGCGAGTACAATGACTGGACGGCCGTGCAAGACTTGACCGGATTGCCGAAAGACGCCTTCCACAAGAATGTCGATGATCTTGTGCTTGCAGCTGGTTCTGAATCCGTCAAGACAGCTATCCTTTGCCCACCAACAATCTACGGACGCGGACGAGGCCCATTGAACACGCGAAGCAGACAGGCATACGAACTCGCACACTTGATCTTGACAGGCCAATACATTCCCATCATCGGCCAAGGCAAGGCGCGCTGGAACAACGTCCACGTCACAGACCTCGCGCAACTCTTCGTCCTGTTGACCGAGGCCGCTGTAAACAACAACACTAACTCCAAGCTCTGGAACGAGCAGGGCTACTACCTCGTCGAGAACGGCGAGCATCTGTGGGCAGATCTCGCGCGTCTCATGGGTAAGAAGGCGATAGAGCTAGGTCTCGTCGACAAGGGGTTGAAAGAGCAACAGCTTGGTAAGGACAAAGCGATTGAGCAGGCAGGTTTCGAAGCTGTGAGCTGGGGTTTCAATAGCCGTGGTAAGGCGGAGAGGGCGAAGAAGCTGGTTGGATGGCAGCCAAAGGGGCCGAGCATTGAAGATAATGTCGAGGAGATACTGAAGGACGAGAAAAGCAGGTTGGAAAAGAAGTAGAGCAATCAAATTCGATTACGATCCGTAGATTTCAGCTTCTGCTCACTCGTACGTAGTGTAAAGGACGAAGAGCAGCCATGGAGACCTGGTCCATGCGGGCAAAGATGGTGAAGACGGAGTGGATCGAGCAGAGAATGCACCACTGCTCTCGCGGAGTAGTGGAATGACCCTGGGTTAGCGCTACGGTGTTAGTAACATATCGTGTAAACAGACTGTGACAGTCAGGTCACAGATGGGTGGACATTAGTCAGACCACTGCACTTTCGGTGTAAATCGCTAGAGACGTTGCAAAACGTGTCTGGGCAACGGAATAGCATCAAGCAGAAGTTGTTCTTTTGGTGAGTATGTGACAAATGCCATTCAAATACCGGGTCTTCGATGTGACTACTCGCTAGTCGCACGCTGCGTTCACGTACGACTACCATAGCGAGCGTGCGTGACTGCGGTGAGACATGTCCTTCCTTGAGACCGTGCGGGATGATCATGCAGCGATCAAGACGTCCTTCCTCGTCGTGCGAAGTCGGTCATTTGCCTGCCCTCTGTTCGATGTTCCTTCACTAAAGGATATTCGCGTATGTGTGCCTCCACAGATTCTAGTCAAGCCGGTCATTCCAAGCCTAAAATCCGGTCATTCAGAAGTCGTTTGGCCAGCACTTCTCCTTGGGCCACAGGGTGGCATCGTGGCTAGCGGCGTGGGCCTCGAGCTGCGCCTTGTTGGTGTTGACGATCTCGCGGCGGCAGTTCTGGCACTGGATTGGGTCGGGCGGTCAGCTGTGCGCAACGATGCCATGCAATGCAAGAGCATCAGGTAAAAAGCGCCAGAGTGCCTACAATGGACGTGGGCTTAGGCGCCTTCACGGGCAGACCGTTTGCCTTGACCGGCGCACGGGTGCCAGCCTTGTCTGCCTTCTTGTGCTCGCGTTGAATCTAACCATCTTGTCAGTATATATGCTCATCCGCAACGAAGATTCCCCGTGGAACGTACTCTGTCCTTCTTGGAAATAGGCATGGTGGCGGATCGAGTGGATATGTTGGTGTAGAAGCGAGGGGAAATGTTCTGCAGAAAGCGCGGGAAAGCGCGATCAGTTTGATCAGGGTCTCGCTTAGCGCGTAGTCTGACAGATAAGTCCCGCTTATCGCGAATCTTACCTCCACGTGCTTCACATCGTTTATGTTCTCGTCAATGTATCTGGCTCACTGTCATGCGAGAACTTTTCCCAGAAGCTCTCTTGGATATTGACAGTTCGCCGTCGTCCTGATGGTAACTTACTGCCTAGCGAATCTTCCCAACTCCGGGTTACCATGTAACACCTATCTGTATCCCTCTGATAAAGGCCCAAGAGTGCCTCTTTACTATTGATGCCAGACACGTAGCTTTCTTCGATTATCCTATACCGCCCATTCGAGTCCGAACTTTTGACTATTGGAACGTCACAACCAAGCAATACGTAGAGTTGGTCCCCCTTACGCGCATTCACGGGGCCTACGCCGATCCGCTTTTTTGATGTTTCCAAGAAATGATCGCCTTTCGCACGCGCTAAGCACGCGCCCTAAGAAAAGGCTCGCCTCTGGGTTTGCGAAGGCCTCCATGTCTTTAAGCCGCACAATATCCAATCGCTCCTTACAAGATCATAGCCGTTCTGCAAGAGTGCGAAAGATTCTTCCGTTTTTGCCGACCTTGGGCGGACTCATGCTTCGCTTGTAGACGATACAGTTTAGAAATTTTCAAAAGTTTTGTCCAACTTGTAGTGTCCGTACCACACATAACAAATGCAGTCGTCTTGGTTAGGCGGATCTCCTCCCAGATCCAAAGCCGATGAGACTATGACCATCACAGGAAATCAACAATTGTCTTTCACGTTGCTATAACGCTTACTGCAGGAATTGTCCGTTCCCAACCAAACGACCACTCTTTTTGGTAACCGGAAGATATTAGTTGTCCACTGGACCTGCTGATTTCTCTCCTCCAAGTCTGTTTGATTAATCACAATGCTACCAATCCATAGTGCTCTGGGTGAGACGGGGTTGCGATGGTACGGCAAGGCTTCTGCAGGATTTCTGGTGATATGGATGCTGTGGTCGTTGTCCGATGAAACCCAGAGTCTGATAAGCGATTCGGCCGAGCTTCAAGTGTATGATACTGCTTCGTGCTGTGGAAATTTTTCTTTTGTAAGTCGAACAATGCTCAGGCAGCAGATGACTTCGCTGTCTCGATTCAACGCAGAGAGCAATGTCACCAGCCTGATCTCGTTGTTGCTTTCGTCTGGTGACTGATAGACGTATTGGACCATTTTTCCATTGCTACTGCAACTCTCGAGCTGCATTATTTTACTTGGAAAAGTGGTAGATGGATATCGCAGGAGGACCATGAAGGCGAAGTCAACCTTCAGCCTTGTGTGAGGGGCTGAATATGCTGACAGCAGCCACTACCGCATGATTTGCTATGTGATTAGCATGATGTAGGCTAGTATGTGAAGCACGACCTGCTGTTGCCATGTAGTTGAGTCTGCGAAATGCGATTTCAGTGAAGAGTAAGCATTGGCGGTGTTGGGCTGTGGTACAGAGTAACGCATCTCCAGGGCTAAAAGCTGCCCGTGCCAGGCTGCTCACCTTTGCCAACGGCAGCAGGGAACGTGTGCAGAACCACGGATGTCACATTCCCCAAACAAACCACACCGGTGCGACAACGGAGACTGAAAGCAAAAGTAAACAACAATCTCGATGATGAAGGAAGATCGTGAAGGTCCATGCACGTGGCGAAGAAACCCCGAATCGCGGCTTCCCCTTCCACGTTCTAGCCCGTGATTCTCCCTGCCCCCAATTGGCCAGCGGAAACAAACAACGCGCTATTTTTATCAGAACTTCCGCCGCGCTGACTACCCAAACCTCTAATTTCCTCAGCGCCCTCAAGAAATATTCCAAGTCAAGGCCTTGCACGCTGCGATAACCAGGCTGAAAGGACCAATTCGGGGAGCTTTTCTTGGATCGTTTGGGAAAGAGACGATAAAATGGCTCGTGGCAACCAGCGCGACAAGGCTCGGGAGAAGAACCTCAAGGAGCAGGCCGGAAAGGTATGTTTCCATCACCATTTCTACTTCACACAGATGCCGGTGTCATGGCTCTCTCTCTCTTTCTCTAAAGAACTGCTTGCTGACTTGAGTACACAGAAAGGCAAGAACACTGTATGTGTACACGTGGAGCGCTGGACATAGGGGGCGTTGGCTAATCACACGCTGCAGCAATCCGGTACCGAATTTGCGCGCACCAAAGAGAACGTAGCAGAGATCATGCGTGCTAAGCAAGCTGCTGGTACGTTGATATTCCCAAACCTTCATGGACTCGAATGGACTGTTCGCTGGGTGTAAAGAATGCGACGCTGACTCTTTGTGTAGCTGAGGCAAAGAAGGCCGCCGAGGGCGCTAAGAAATAAGCGGTCAGGCAAGATGCGCAACGCGATAACGACAGCATTTCGACACGCCAATGTCGTAGTCGGGCTGTTTGTAAGCCTATCATCATGGAAGCGGAGTTCATCGGGCATGGATTAGAAGGCGAAAGAGTGTGCTTGGATTGATTTTGGATATACCGAATATATCGATTTCTGATTTTGAACGCCGTGAGGAGCCCATCGCGCCCAGTCTCCCTTGCAACACACACAGCTCTTTATCACGACTAAAACGCAAATATCAATCACTGACAGCAACCTGAAGGGCAGTTTAGGGTGTGGAAGTGCAATCTCTTGGATTTAGCTCTAATACTAAAGTTTTACAACGTTGCAATCAAGTCCTGAACAGCACCACCGCGCGGCAACCATCGCAGCATGTGGATTACGGTATAATGCGAAACGCCCCCTGCAAATGGTAAAAAAGGTATAAGGATCCGGACAAATGCTAAACCAGAAGCGACTCTGCCGAACCCGTCATAAGAATGTTGTTCTCGACCACCACCACCCAAGACCAACCAAGCGCGTACACCCCATCGATCCATCCTTCTCATTACTGTCTCTCCAAGTTTCGTCATGGAGGAGTTTATGCAATCATACCGGGGAAACCACCGAAGTTGTTGATGGCGGCAGTCTCGGGGAAAGCAGCCATGCCGCATAGGCACTGGCATGAGCAAGTCTGGCCGGCACCGTCTGTACCTTCTCCAGAGACAACGGTGGCAGAGGCAAGGGCACCACTGCTGGTTTCGGTTGCGACGGCATCTCCAGCACCAATGGTGACGGTGGTGGGGGCGGCAGCAGCATTGGGGTCGACGGACTGGAGGTCGCCAGCAACAAGGCTCGTGCCGTTGGTCTTGATGGCTAGGCCCTTGAAGTCGGCCATGGTCTTGTTGCCAGTCTCGGCGGCATTGATGCTGAAGACCATACCCTTTCCGCAGTGGATACCGTTCTGTTGCTTGCAGTAGAACCCTTGAACAAAATGTTAGCCTTTGCCATACTTTCTCGACAGACGTGGGCAGCTTACAGAGCGGCTCTGTTGTCTCGACAGTCATGTTCCAGGTAACGCCAGCCTTGCCCTCGGGATTGGGCATGAAGCCAGAGTCCATTCCTCCCTCCATCTTTTTGCAAGGCTCAGCAAAGGTTGATTGCGTGGCAGTGTGGTTCTTCTGCATGAATTCAAATACGACCATGTCACCGACGGCGGCCTTGATGGATTCAGGGCTGTATCCCAATACGGGCGCCATGCCGGTTGCGACGGGCTTCATCCCACCAACGACGACCTAATTTGATTAGATGAAGCTCGATAGTAGGCTATCAGAGTGTACTTACAGTATGTGTCATCGCGCCATCTGCGGCAGCCGGAGCAAGGCTCATGACCTGCATCTCGGCGGATGCAAGCGCGGCTGCCAAGGGTAGTGCTGTGAAGTATCTCATTATGACTAGATTGCGTATCGTGTAATAGTGTCGTAAAAGTGAACGTAAGCCTGCGCTGCAAGCACTAGAATGTACGATAGAAGGTTGAAGGATTGAAAGGGCACTACGAGGGCCGGCTCGGACGGTAAGCAGCAGATGAAGTAAGAGAAAGAGAGTGGAGCACTGGTATTATGAGGCAAAAGCGAGGAGATGAGGAGAAAGTTTATGCCTGGGGATATTCTATTCCTTAAATCCACGCATGAGATTGTTAACGCTGAAGGGCTTGCAGGCCGGTCGCGCACATGGCGAAACACCAGCCCCTTGCTTTCGGCATGGCACTGAGAGAAACGTTGATCGCCTGCAAGAATGGTAAGATTTTGGTGATGCGCACTTGGTTGGGCGCAACGGCGGGGTGTGTTTGATGCTCGAGCCGTTGGAGGTGGGTTCGAGACTGTCGCGGTGGTGTCGCAGATCTGTCTCGCTTCTGCTCGATTCGGTAATCTATGAACCACCAAGGCTATAAGCGCAGGGACACAACTAATCGAGATGCCTGAGCGATGGGGCTGGGAACTCGCCAGCCGCATGAAAGAACTGCAGAGCTTTCATCTCGCAGCCTGTGTTTCCGAAGTTTTGAGGCACAACCTGTGTAGGTGGTCAGTCGCGTGCAGGGGTTGGCCAACGAAGTCCCTCACCCCATTGGTTCAGAACAATGACATTCGGCCTCAACATGTCTATTTCGTCTTCCAAACGTGCTGGGCAGCCACGGTTTGACATAAACTGTCTCCAAGAGTCGTCATTCTGTGGACCTGCTACTGTGTTGATGGGAGCTCTTTGAGCGCCTGCTGTTGTCCAGCATGCAGACCAGTATAGTAACCGGCATAGTACCACGACATCATGATGTTCTTCATATTCTCATCTTGCACTATACACAGTCAGCATGTCATCAACTGTCAGCCTCCCCACACCATCCGGAAGCAACAGCTGTCAGAATCACGACTTACCTGTTCCAAGAATGGCCTGCGGCATGGCGTCTGCAAGAGTCCCGGCAGCATGTGGCACCGGAGGAGCCTGAGCCCTTGGCGATTGGATCTGCGGTTCTTGCTGCCCGGAGAGATCTGGTTCCTGGTTCTTGTAAGACAGGGTTCGGTACTCGACTGTTTCGCATGTCCACGTACCTGTTGCGGCGACGGACCGCCTTGGTCTGACTGAGCAACGCCATCTGTTTCTGACGTTGGTGTATCGACATTTTCATGATGCGCGACACCGTTGGTCTCTGCTGCTGCTGCCGATGCCGTCTCCGCTTCATCCATTAGGTCTCCGTAGTCCCTACAAACGTTAGCATCACCATGCACAAGCGTTGAAGACTGCTTACCCCCGTAACTCCTTTAGTTCCTCCTCCGTTAGGACGTCTTCAAGTTTCTTGCCTGATTGGTGGATGCTGTGGTATTTCTGTTCAGTTTAGTCAATATCCTCAAATAAACCCCGAACAGGTAGCCCATAGAGACGTACTTTGTACTCGTTCACCGCACTATCCCAGGAATTAATCAATAGAGAATCGTCCCACGCGTTCTTATCGCTCATGTCTACGATCGGCGCCATGTTGATCGAACTTTGGGTTGATTTGGCGGCGAGTGAAGTAAGTTGATTAGATGATTTGATGGAATTCTAGCAGCCTGTTTACTGCGTACTGATTCAGTTGATGTCTTTCGATGTCGCGTAAGTGCATGGAACGGTAGGTTGACAATGGAGGCTGGGGAACTATCTTGGCAAGTGTCCGCTAGCGCGACTGCCTCGAAAAAAGTTACCGCGCCTGAGCTCTCCTCCGAACTTTTGCGCGTAACAGCATTCGCGACCACACAATCCTCAGGCAACTACACGAATTTAGCATGGCTTCCGACGACACCAAGGGAAAGAAGCGCAAGGGTGAGCAATTGCGACGAGAAGAAACCTTGAATATGCTCGCTAATTTGTCACAGGCGCATCAGAGGCGGCGCCAAAAGCGAAGAAGCCCAGAAAGTCGGACGATGTCGCACCCGTCCAAGCAAAGCCAACGAGGAAATCTGCGCGTAAGCAGGCTGCTGACTTCATGGATATTGAAGAAGACGCTGCACCTGTCGCTGTTGCTGAGCCAGCCAAGCCTAAGAAGGGCAAGAAGAGCAAGGCCGCTGCCGACGTCGATACCGAAATGGCTGAGCCCGTCACTGAGGTAGCCGAGGTCGCCGAAGTGCAGGAGAAACCTAAGAAGCAAGCAAAGAAGGGCAAGACTGTAGTCGCAGAGGAGACAGTCGTAGCAGAGGCTCCCAAGGTTAAGGCTAAGGCCTCTAAGAAGGGAAAGGCAGCGGATGCCGCACCTGTTGAGGACGCTGCTGTTGTAGTGGAGGAGTCTACCACAGTCGCAAAGCCAAAGAAGACAAAGGGTGGAAAGAAGCAGGAAGCGACTGAACCCGAGGTCGAGGTCACCGAGGTCACCACTATAGAAGAGGACGCGGATGATGCTGCCGAAGACGACCAGACCGCAGCTCTGCTCGCCGGTTTCAGCGATTCCGATTCAGATGATGCCGACGAAGACGAAAATTTTGACGAGGCTGCGAAGGTTCCCAAACTCAACGCAAAACAGCGGAAAGCGATCAAGCAAGCAGAGGCTGCACCCAAGTCCAACGAGCCCGGTGTTCTCTACGTTGGGTATGTATACCATTCTACTCTACACCATGTATTGCTAACATCTCGTCTAGTCGCGTGCCTCGCGGTTTCTTCGAACCTCAGATGAAGCAGTACTTCTCGCAGTTTGGCAAGGTCAACCGGTTACGCCTGTCGCGCAACAAGAAGACCGGCGCCTCCAAGCACTTCGCTTTCGTCGAGTTCCAATCCCAAGAAGTTGCTGACATTGTCGCACGAACCATGAACAACTACCTACTGTTCGGTCACATCCTCAAAGTTCATCTCATTCCCAATGAACAGGTACACCCAGATCTCTTCAAAGGTGCCAATGAGCGATTCAAGGTCGACCCTCGCAACAAGAAGGCCGGCCTCGAGATGGAGCGTGGTGTAGAGCGTTCGCAATGGGAAAAGCGCGTTGAGAACGAGAATAAGAGGAGGACAAGCAAGGCAAAGCAGCTCAAGGAGATCTTTGACTACGAATTTGAAGCACCAGCGCTTAAGACTGTTGACAGTGTTCCAAAGCACACTAGCATAACTACTCTCGAGCCAGCGAAGCCCAAGCAGCTTCTTACTGAGGCGGCTACTGAGGAACCCGCTGTCGCTGAGCTTCCAAAGGGCAGGAAAGGCAAGAAGGGTGCGAAGGCTCAAGCGGAGCCGCAGCCGACTGAGGTTGCTGAGGTTACAAAAGCTGTCGAGGCTGTCTCTCCTGCACCCGCAAAGAAGGGCAAGAAGACTGCAAAGGCCAAGGCTGTTGAACCCGCGGAGGTTGTGATCGAGGAGGCTGTCGAACCCACTGCACCTGTTGCAGACAAGAAGCCTAAGAGGACCAGCAAGCGCAAGTCAGATGTCGCGCTAGAAGCCACCGCCGTTACTGAGGAGACTGTCCCGGAAGTAACACCCAAGAGCAAGCGGGCCAAGAAGGAGAAGGTCGCTGTTGAGCCTATTGCCGAAGAGGTCGAGGAGAAGAAGACCGCCGCCAAGCCAAAGAAGGCGGCTAAGAAGGCTAAGGCCTAAACGCGCTGATGTCAGACGAGCCATGGGCAGTTCAGCTTTCGAATTGCTGACACATTTAAGCCATACAGAACTCTGAACGAGTTCAGCTTCCTTGTACATGTTTAATTGTTGTGGCTGCTCACGATTATCTACATTCGACCACTATTCTTCAGCTTTCCGATGAGCCGGGCGTTCAAGTAGACAAAACATGGTTTTAGCGTATCCATACCAATGCAGCGTTCTACCATCCATTTCTGATTTTGATCGCACGTTTTGTGTAATTTTCAAAAGTCATCCACTTGATTGACGTGTACCTCATAGATGGGCGCTTTAACCCTTGTCTTTTGCTCCACATCTAAGCCTCATATAGAAGGAGCGTAACAGTATCTCGCGCTTACATTAGATCTCTACCTAGAAATGGAGAGTTTCCGACGAGCGGTAGTCGCTTGTTGGTAGGCGCAGGAAACGTTGCTCTATAAGAGAGAACTATATCTGACGTCGACAGCACTATCACTTCTGCACTGCTGATATTGTATATCTTGTCAAGGATTTTTTGCCATTTACCCCTCGTCATATCCACTTTGTCCCCCTCTTCCTTTACAGTCACCACTCAAAATGGCAGAAAACGACGCACGCCTCGCCGCAGCACAGATGTATGAATCTGTCACATCGCTGCCCCCAGCCAAACGCTACATCATCACGCACAACAAGCAGGGTAAAAGCACTATTCACTCCAGCCCAGCGCTGCAGTACTACGGATACCCAGGTATCGGCGGAACATCCCGATCATGTACGTTTCAAGGCTTCGTCCTGCTTCCTGCCATGGCGAGTAGAAGACCTAGACGTTGATGCAAGGCTCCATAACTAGACGCCACATCCTCCATCCCAGCCACTCTAGAAAACGACAAAGACATTGAAGCATACACGTCCAAAGAGGGGGGAGCCGCAAGCTACACCGGCCGCAATATCGTAGCCGAAGGATCGGGTTCCCACCTCATCGTCTGCGAGCTCGGCCCTGGACAAGCAAGCCAAATGCACCAGACTGTTTCCATCGACTACGTAATCTGCACGCATGGAAAGGTAAACCTGGAGACTGCTACGGGAGAGTTGGTGAAACTGAATCCTGGGGTACGTTCTCTTTGTTTCTTTGCGTCTTCATTTCTCGGTTTTCTCTCTCTTTCTTTCTTTTTTTTAGGTAGTAACTGGAGAACTTGGGTTTTCTTTGTTGCAAACGCAGTGCTGATGGATAGGAACAGGATCACATTATTCAGCGTGGTACTATGCATAAGTGGCATAACGCTTCTGAGACTGAGCCTGCGAGGTTCATTGCTGTCACGCTGCCTGCAGAGCCGTTCCAAATTCCGGGTACGGGGAAAATGCTGGCGGAAGAGCATGTCGAGGGTAGTGAAGCCAAGGATTTTGATATCAGTAAGCTGTAGATGGGAACACGTGTACTTGGTCAAAGAAACGAACAGGGACTATGACAGACGAGACTACAAAGAAAAGGACAGAAGCGTAGAATGGTCAAATCAGGGAAGAGGCACAGTCGAATCAAGCGCTACTGCCACAAACATTGGTAAATACATTACTCTCGAGATTGAGCTTCATGAAACCACAGATTTCCTTGATTCACATACCATAATTATAAGTCGCGGCGTAAGGTATTTGGACGTTCAAGGATTTCATTTCTCGCTAATGATGTAACACAAATACCACACATGCAATCCTTCCTTTGCCCCGCCGCTGCATTATTGATGGCAACTACCTTCACAAGGCAGCACGAATTTAGCCTGTGCCCGACACGGCGAGCTTCATTAGATGGTCCATGAAGGTCTGTAGACTGACGTCGTCGGTGAAGATGGTCTGGGCTGTTTGCGCAACGCCTCCGTAGCTGCCAGTCGTGTGTGTCGTTGAAGGGTTGAGCTTGCTGAGCAAGAAACGCGCCTGCGAACCGCCGGCGTCACAGACGATGAATCGAGGCAGTGGGAATCGGTCCTGGATAAGGTCCTTGGCATCCTCCTTCGGTGCCTCCAGAAGCTCCCTGAAGTTCTCGTAGCCCTCTTGCTCCTGGTAGCCAGCTTTCCGCCACTCGGCCATGGTTTCACCGTGGAAAATGAGAATGTGAAAGAAGGTGTCAAGCAGCAAGACAGTCTCGGACTGGATGGAGCTGGAATCGAGCAGTACGGGCTGTCCGCCTTCATGATCGAAGCCGTAGCTGTCCAGTGTTGGCTGAATCATGATGAGGGAGTTGCTAACATCCTCGTGGTTCAAGACGTGGCGGTAGAAGGCGGTCTCGTCAGGCGAGTTGTTGAAGACTTGCAAGAACTGCGACCGACGTAGATGGAACATGAATTGCGGGTATAGCGTGAAGTTCTTCTCGAGCCTGGTTCAGTCGTTAGTATTTGATACTGAAGCGCAAAGGTGCAAATAGGGAGAAGCGAGACCTCTGCACCTCGGAATAAAGGAACGCTTACCTGAATGAAGATGGATCGTCTTTCCTGTACTCAGCGAAGCGAGCGCATAACCGGATAAGCATACGGTCAACCCATCGAAGAACATCTGGACCATCGTCGACCTCGGCCTTGAAGACCGCTATCCTCGACATGAGGACAGCAGCAGCTTCTTGGTCAAAGGACTGTGCGATAGCAGGGTCACCAGAAGGACCGCTCAACGGGCGCGCGACAGTGGTTACTCTCAGATGATACTGGCCAGCAGAGTGCTGGTAGTATGTGAGGAATTGAATCAGAGCCTGCTGCTGTCCGGCCTGCATCTGGTTTGGCCCGCCTTGACTGGCAATCTCGAAGTATACACCGTATGAGGACTCGGGGTCAATACCGCACATCTTCCATGCGCAGGTGTTTCCGATACCACATTCGGTCTCACCGACAGAGACCGACTTCTTGTTCAGCGACACAGCGTGTCCAATAAGACCAGTAATCTTCAGCTCCTTGGTTGTCAGCACCTCGAAGTTGGCGCCGAAACCCATGAGGAGATTGTCGTCGGCATCCTTGTTGAACACTCGCGCAAAGGATTGCTTGTACATGGATGAGGTGAAACTGTCCGTCAGGATCATGTGTCCACCAGTGGTGTTTGCAAGGCCCCTCATCTCGAGCAGACCAACCTGGTCCAAACATCCAGCGAAAATGTCGACAATATGGCCGTTGTGCGAAATGCGCTTCGCGAGGCCCTCGTAAAACTTCAGCGCTTTCTTGTAGTATTTGATGTTGTCGCGATCGATATCGTGGTGCGATCGGATAGGCTCGCGCAGCTCGGGGCCAACTACCATACCAGGACCCTCAGTGGCTGGACCACCACTGAACAGCATAATGCGGGCGCCAGTGTTCAAGAAGTTTGTCTCCAAGAGTCCAGCAGCGACGCTAAGTGCCACACCAGTGCACCTCAGAGGGCGCTTGTCGTTCGCGACCGGCCAGGGATCCCGTTGGATTGACTCGAGAGCGTTGGTCAACTGTAATTCGCATTGCGATACGGGGAGGATGAAGCGCGTGCCAGCACCACCCTGGGGTGGCACAGGTGGTCGACCAGGCTGCTGAGGTACACCAGGCCGGGGAGCCATCTGACTAAGGCCGAGCATCTCGTGAACTTGCTTGGAGGAGTAGTCCTTGCTTCCGCGGAAAACGTACGACTTGGCGCATTCGGTGTAGCCCAACTCGTGTACTTGGGTCTATGGCTGTCAGCGTGGACCATGCCGTGTTGGCTTCCTGCACCTACCATTGTACCGTATGTAATGAGACCAACGAGAGCGTATGCGGGGAGCAGGCTCAAGCTCATAACGATCGAGTCCTTGAGCGCCTTCAAGCTGTCCTCCTCCTGACATGTGTCCACGACGAAGATGAAGATGGGAGGGGTCAATACGGGCTGAGGAAGCCGGTACTCGATCGTGGTGCTGCTCGCATGCAGCTCGGGGGGTATCTGTTGCTCGGAGATGTCCTTGTAGTGCGGGGGAAGATTGTTGCGGTTCAAGCAGAAGGGGCATATCCATATGCGTGCGCGCATATCAATTTGGCTGTAGTACCGTCAGCTCGAGAAGAGCCAGCAGGGACTGCTCGTGGCATACCAGTACGGGTTGAGAACAGCCTTGCAAGGCGCTCTGCACGCGACAGGCGCATACTGAAGTAGCGGAGTGTCCGTCTTCTCTTTCAGAGGCGTGTAAAGGGCACCGATGGGAACGACGAGACGAGATGCTTCCTATATGCCGAATCAGTACCTCGAGTCGACGGTGACGATGGGCTGTCCATGTTACCATGCGCGAGCTGGGGAACGTGTTCCAACTGAGACGGACACCATCTCTGTCCTCGATGTCGCTCCACTGGTCCTTGAGCGTCTCAAAGTCGGCCATACTGGGCGTTCGACGATGTCGGCGCTGCTCGACGAGGTATGGGGGTGGGTGAGGGTTGTAGAAGGTTGGTGGTGGAGGGACCGAGGGCGCCCACGATGGTCGATTGAATTGGCGGGGCGGTGTGAAAGTTGGCAGTCGCGAGACTAGAGCTGTAGTCGTGTGCAGCAATTAATCGAAACGTGTCAACTGACCCTCCCTCAAGGCGGCAACTGCACGATATTGCAACGTCTTAAGAGCTCACACTCTTGAACATGCGTGGATACCACAGTTGGCGATGCGGCCAGATGTTCTTGCCCTAGCGCTCCCAATCCGGCTTAGCCACTCACCGAAGCTCCGCCCTGCGCCAGCCTCAAAACCTCGATTTTCCTCGCTCCCACTCCTCTTCTCTTCATCACCGCCAGCAACACAAACACTACTTAACGGCAGGTTCCCATTTCTCCAATGAATGAACCTGTTTTCGCGCTGCGCGTAGAAGAGATTTAGACCCATGGCTGGGCGCCCGATCTGGAAAACTCATTCTGAGTATACTGAGAGGTTGGGAATCAGCAGAGGTCACATCCATTGCTGTGCAATATCGCGTCGGGAGAATACCATGATACTCTGCCGGTGGAAAGACCTGCAGGCAATCGTCGTGTAGCGTCTATCATGTACGTGATGTGTTTATCAGCATCTACGCAACTTGTAGGCAGACAGTCGCTCAAGGCAACGTACGCATCTCTGATGATGGTAACCTTGACGCCATCAATCACGTCGCATTTGATGTCAAAATTCCTCTCTTCTTCTCTGCATCGCATGCTTAGTCGCGATCAGTGCGTATGGAGACATGCCCAAGGGCTTTTACCTAGTTACAATTGTCCTTTTCGGCCAGGTTATGTCCTTCTGACAGCAGCAAGAATTCGTGTCAAAACGCTCCTATTCAAGTGACTCGCTGCTAAAGCCAATGTCGCCATCTTAGTGCTGTCGGAAGCGACCGATACTCGTGGAGCATGTTAGGCTTCATGTACTTTATACAACAACCCCGTCAGACCCGATCGTCCAACGCAGTCGACGGTGCCAACAACACATTGCCGGAGACACGTCTGATGTTCCCGCTGGGGCTTCCACATCTGCAGCTGTGTTTGGACGTTCCCGAACTCATGATAGATTAACAATCTGGGGCCGATAGGGTATATTGCATCGCAATACAATTAGCCTCATCACCTGCCGTCGTACTGAGTGATGCGCTGGGTATTCAAGTATATTTGTATTCGCAATGTCTGCAGTGTTCTTCACTTGTTGCCCTCTTGTTTCTGGTGAGATCTAGCCACAGTCAGTCACCATGGCTTGTGTTTCTGTCCTTTTCCTCTTGCTTTTTGCAGGTCAAACTTGCGCCCATACTTTCATTTGGGTATGTCCGTCCCAGTCGAGTTCATTAGACCCACACACTGATTGCTCCAGGGAGTTTTCGTCAACGGCGTAGATCAAGGCACATTCAAGGGCGTACGCATCCCCGCCTACAACGGCCAGAATGGCAAAGGAGGCTACAACAACTCGCCCGTCAAGGATCTCGGCTCCATCGACATGCGCTGCAATGTCATGGGTGACGTTCAAGCCCACGACACCATCAAAGTACAGCCTGGAGATAACTTGACGTTTGACTGGCATCACGAGATTCGCAACGACACAGATGATGTGATCGCCAACTCGCACCACGGCCCTTCACTTATATACATCTCACCCGATCCACCTACGAGAAACTCGTTTGTCAAGCTTTGGCATTCTGGAAAGTACGAAAGCAACCCCTTTCCCCAGGCTGGCAAGTGGAGTACTACGAGTGACATTGCGAAGCACTTTGGTCATATGAATATCAGGGTGCCTAATGGATTGAGGGCAGGACATTACCTCATCCGCGCAGAGATGATTGGTTTGCATGAGGGCGACGTGAGCTATGCGCAGAACCCGACGAGAGGCGCACAGTTCTACCCCGACTGCGTTCAGATATTGGTCGAAGGCGATGGCGAGGTTGAGTTGCCCGAGGGCGTGAGCTTCCCAGGAGCATACTCTTACGAGGATCCTGGTGTTGTACACAATGTAAGCCTCTCTTCCACTCAAGCTCAGGCTTGTAGTTCGTTTGCTAACAAGACGCGGGTATACTGCTCCACCGAGACCAAGAAGCCAAAGACTTCCACCACTCCCTGCGTAACTGACTATGTCATCCCCGGACCTACCGTATGGTCTGGCGCATGGCCCGAGACCACCGCAGTCTCTGTCGGGCCTGTCACAGGCGTTACAACGGCGACTGCGTGGAGCACTTGGATTGGCACTGATAGTGTTGTTACTAGTGCGACGTTTGCGGATGTTAAGAGTCAGACGATCGTGGGAAGCTCAAAGTACACTGCAAGTTGGAGCGACACATACGCTACGCCTACTGCGACTGCTGCACGCTGGTAGACAGCAACATCGGAAGAAACCATGCAAATATCTGATGGGAATTCAATCGGCTAAATATCGCTAAAGGTCATGTCAAGTTTTCAAGAACGCCTCTTGATACGCTTTTATATCCCTTCTGGTTCGCTTCCCAAACTTCAAACTGCTGGTCGAATTCATTCAGTCGCATGATGCGCACTCGCGGCTCGCTGGGAAGGGGTTCTTGCTTGATGAATACACTTCTGATGTATTTGTTCTGCAATGTGATTAGCAGCTTCCGGACCTCGGTTTTGTGTTCTCCTACCTCGTAATGCTTTAGGAGTACTAGAAGACGCCTTCGACTGTGACCTGCACGTCCGTTATCATGTCCCCGGTAGTGCTTGATTAGAGCGATAATGTCATCCGTGAGACCGTCGTAATCATCAAAGATGGGCGAAGCTAATTCCGGTCGAGGCGGAACTGAGATGACGTTGGCGGTGTTTGGTCGTGGGATAGCTACAAGAGATACATCGTTGGGGAGAATCTTCGGTATTGACTCGAGTGCTTGTTCCTTCTTGACAAGATCTGATTGTGGAACCAGAGAGGGATTCGATGAGCGAGGTATCGGTCTGAGATATTCGCGTGCGGCTGTTGCTGTGGAAGCCAATCGCGAAACTCATGTGATGAATACAGAGATTACGACTGACATCAAATACCACTACAAACAAGGCTTCCCCAAGTAGGATCGAAGCGACTGGTATTGTAGCGACTGTGATTGAGCAGACCTGCTCTGCTACTTTCAACGACGAATTGCTTGATCTACCAAGAGCAGGGGTCTGGACGAAGATGAATTGGACATGTCGATTTTGGATGTGGGAGGTCATGCCGATGCCAAGTTAACGGGGTTAACCACGATGCCAAACTAATCTATCAAGCTGTTCAGATGTGCTTCAACACGCTCAAGGAGGCAGAGATGGTCTATGAGCTTGCTCAATGTGACCTGTGCATGAGGCATCTCTGTGAATGGATTCTACGGCAGCTTGACCTTTCTTCGTATCACGACAGACAAGAATAATACTAGTGAAAGATGTTGCGACAGAATATCTATGAAGAAATCGTCGATATAGCAAGGCACAAATCGGGAGTATAGGAGAAAACAGTATTCCTTTCCATAACTCCAGTCTCATTGTTTATATCGTGCCCAAGTCGAAACCCGCAATGCACAAGAGCACATTGTAGAATCATCCGAAGCTACACAGCAGTGCAAACAAAGGCGCTCGACATCTCAGATTGCTAAGATGCAGGCAAGACTGACGCTAATGCTCACGTACACGTGTATGCATGGATGACCGTTGCACGGTATGTTTTTCGCCGACAGACATGTGTTTGCAGCCCGAAATCTTACATCGAAGCAACGTGGAGGCTCGCAAGGCTGACATGCAGGGTGGCCAAAGGCTACGCGGCCCCGAAGCTGACAGTGTTGCCATGTGGAGACACTACTGATCACAGATTAGCGAGAGAGCAATCACTATCTGAGAAAGAAGCCACCCCCCCCCCGCGGACAGAGGGCCTTAGCGCGCGAACACCTACTCGTATCGAAATTCGTGTTCGGTATACCGTTGCCCAATTTATCGCATGCTAACTACTTATTGCCATCCGTCTCGCACGATGCTCGTAACGTATACTAGCTGCTTGCACCGGCTATTTTACGCCGACAATATATGGGATGATCGTATGCAGCACGTGTGGATTTACTTCGGGGCAACGACAAATATCCGACCGACATAGTGACAAGATTCATGCTCTGTCAGCACTGAGTAACACATGAATGGTGAGAATGGCATGAAGTCACGGCGATAGCGCAACTCCGCGCGTCTTCGCGCTTGGTGTGCTCGGCGCAAAGTCGTTTTTAAAGTATGGCCGAAGTGATGCCACCGGTTCCCGAAAAGGGAAATAAAACTGCTTTTGAGTGTTGAGGACCAACAGAATGCAGAGGATGCAGTAAGCGTATGGTGTGGTGAGATCGGACTCGGGCTGATCACCAGCTCGACCGACCGAACGACCGGATGAACTCCGCATCGCGATATTGGGTGTCGCAGAATCCACTGAATTAAGTTGCATCTGTTCGTGGACAAAGAAACGATTATCTTGGTCATGTAGCAGTCAGGGGAGCGGCTGTGGTTGCGCGCATGACAGATGACGTTGGAAACCAAGTTCTGAAATGCCATGGTAAGCAAAACCAGAATCAGCCAACGCCGTGTTACATTTCCAAGCACTACCAGGCCCAAACGAACCATTGGTTGGCAGAATATCGGGTGGACAGGTGCCGTGCATCTGCGTGTCACAGTTGAAAATTTCTCATTCCGGCAGATGGAGTACTGATAAAAAAAAAGGAATAGGAATCCTTGAACCAGCGTTGATATCCATGACTGAGCATGTATATTGATCGGTGCGAACAGTATGTCACAACTGCGTTGTGAGTGGAGAAGGTAAAACAGGCGACTATGATGCCTCAGGCGTCATGATCGACAAGTCATGTTTCCATTGGAAGCAGGTGGACGGGCAGAAACTTTGTCGAAATCAAGCCGACGCAGGGTCTCATCATCCCGCGTTCGCGGATTGGCGGGCAGAAGGGCTAGGGATGGTGCCCGCTCAGCCGTTGGCGATCGATGACCGCATCGAGAGACGCTCGAGAAGTGATGAGCAGTTTCAATGACCAGCAGGATATCGACTAAGACGTCAGACAAAGGATGTTCATTGGAGACGTTATTGCTTCGCAAAAAAATAGAAGCGTGAAGCAAGAGTTTTGCACGGCAGTCGTTTTGCACCGAGTATGAGGGAAGGGATGCTAAGGAAAGCTCGGGGAGATGATGTCATTATCATCCCAAGCGAGGTAATGGCATCCGCTCGGTCCGATGGAAGAAGACGCAACATGAAGGCGACGGGAAGGGCACAACACTCGACATGAGCATGGAATGTCAAAGATGGAAAAGTATTCGGCATGTGGCTTCAGAAAGCTACAGAAGCCTCTCGGGTCGCAGCGCACCGGCTTAGAAATATGGGTAGTGCGTTGTTGCATGGGCGGATAGGGGGTCCAGATCTATCATCCGTGCATAGGGCTGCACTGCCACAGACCCTGCATTTCCTACCTCTCCACCGATCTCTTGCCCGTTCGGAGCCTCCGATGCGATGCCACGCTGGCTTAGGGCTGCTCTGCGACTCGACACGATGCTTGCAACATGTTGCACAGGTCGTTTTCCAGCACGCATGTACAGGGAGAGCCTCAGTGCAGAGTTTTCCTTGTGCATTCTTGGCTGTACTCGAGCCGTAGGGATGTCGCACGGCTGTGCCGTTGTTGAGTAGAGGATGCTGCCAGTGCCGAAGCGGAAGTGTAGATTCCATGTGCAGGATGAATGCAAGTCCGACCTAATCGAGTAGCATTACAGCTGGTGTGTGCGCATCCCAGTCTATTGGTTTGTGGATGGAGAGATGTCCATTATGCTAGCCAGCAGAGTGGTCCTCGGGAGCCGTTTGGCCACCAGATCCAGCTATCAATAGTACAGAGTATGGGGTAGGCTATTGACGGTTATCTCGAAACGAGGCCACGCCGTCTCACGTGCCAGTAGACACAAGCTGAAAGTGGCATCACACTGTAGCCGAGAGACCAATGCTCACATGGCAATGACTGTCTGTGAGTCACGCGGAAGAACACGTGACCATTATAGATGCTGGCCAGAGGTGTGGCTGGTGCCTTTGCGCACTCCATCTGTACCATGTAGCAGTCGAGTAGCTCGGCGTGTAAACGATGCTGCTCAGCCCGTCTCCGAACATAGCTGGACGTCTGGAAATCGTCCGTCGCACGATGCCCTACAACCTACATGCCGACTGTACACGCAGTCGACAGCCACAGCGACGAGTAAAGGTTCGGTTCGCAGGGCTCGGTTTCGCGTCGAGTGCATGACTCGGTGTTTTGCGAGCAATTCACAAACGTCGAGGGAAGCTAGCTCGGCTGCTATCCGAATGCATGTGGAAAACTCTGTATGGAAGAGTCGTGTGGTGTGCCGGGGTTTGCACAGCCTTCGGTCGGACAGGACCCGCGGCGGCCGTATGCAGGGTGGGTGAGGGTGGTGTCGATCGCGCCGCTTCTGCGCGTTGGCGTGTCCTTAGCGTACCCATCCCTGTAGGCCCAGCCAGAGTTGCGTCATAGGATGAGGTATGAAAGGAAACTGAATCCGCGTGCTCTCCTCAGCCCAAGCCGTGCAAACCATCGCTCAGCAGTCTGCAATCTACTACCATACACACCGAGACTGCCAACCCCAATCATCCGAGCGTAGCCGACGCAAATACAGCAGCGTTCGACAGTCTTTGCACCGACTGCTGCCCTAGATCACCTCATCAAGTCGTCTTTCTAATCGGCGAAGACTACCCGAGCCATCGGCCGGTAGCCCACTAGTATAAAGCATCTTGCCACCCGCGCTGGCCCCTTACTTTTCCCTCCGACCATTATGTTAGCGCTACCCACACAACGTCACCACCCTTCAACCATACCGTCACCACCGTCTTCACATTCTACCCATCAACAGCTACCCCAGCAGTTCGCCGCACAACGTCTCTACGACCAGAAACTCCTCAACGACTATCTTGACTCTCAGCAATCTTACGGCACTTCGGCTGGCAGTGCACCCAACTCGTACATGACGAGCGCATACACCGATTTCGCGAACCCGGCCATCCGAATCCAGCAGTCAACACCAACGCCACAGCTTCCTCAGGGCTTTGCACAATCACCTATGCTCTCGACCAACAACACCAACACTGGACTCGAGTCCTGGAGCAGCTACGGTAATGTCCAAGGCCAGTCTCTCCAGACACCTTCGCAGAAACAGAACCGCGGCCACCAACGCGCCTCGTCTTCGTCTTCTGTAGGCTCAAGTGCCTCGCAGTACCAAGCCGTCGGACCTTCGGCAGCCTACCAGTACGTTGCTCGTCCTGAAATTTCGCCTTCGCACGAGACTGTGCTGGCTGACTCATTGAATGGTGCTGACATATTCCCAAGGTCGTTCCAGAACCATCTTCCTACACCTTCACAAACCCCTACCCAGGATTCGTTTATGAACGGCAACAACTTCAGCGGCAACTTTCCTCCAAACTCGGTCAACATGGATCACACCATGTCTGCACACATGTCGATGAAGCAAGCGCTCATGGACCAAAGTGATGACGTACCAGACTACGCGCACTCGACCGGGCAATCAGTCTCCAGTTACGGACGCGACTCTCCTGCTACGCCACACACAGCACAGGACGAGATGGACTTCAAGATGCCTGCGAATGGTGAGGACCTCCGCAGGATAGACTCGTGGCTCTTTAACCAGTTCTGTGCTTACGATGAATCAGATATGCGCCCTGTGCCCAAGTTCGAAAGGACATACACCGATATTGCTGCCGACACTGGCTTCTACGAGCCCAGCGCCTCCCAATCAGTGTCGCAATCGAAGCCGGCACAGTCGTCGATGCTCTCGCCATACCGCAGCAACGCTAACGAAAACGTACAGCGTGCGCTGCAGGCAGCACAGTACGCGCGATCACAGTCGCCAAGCAGCACCGCCTCAAGAAGTGACTCTCCCTTCCGCAAGAGCTCACCTTACCGTCAGCCTAGCCACACATTCAACTCGCCAATGAACACTGCTGCTGCGGCACGTGAGCAGAACCGCCAGGCTGACGCGGCTTACGCTATGAAGTCTCAGATGCAACCGAGCGATGACTCTGAGCCAAAGACCATCTCGCCCAAGGACGCCCTGCTGGATTTCCGGGAGTCGGACGAAGAGTCCAAAGTTCCCTTGTTCGCGGACAGTGGCGCTAGCGAGTACGACGGCCAATACAATGGTGGCGACCAATATAGGACTGCTACGCAATCCAGCTTCGACGCACCGTCATCATCACAGTCCTACAGTCGGGACAGCTGGGCAACACCACAGTTTTCACCCAATTTTTCCACTGCCACTGCTCCCTCGTTACAACAGTCGTCCAGCTTCAACTTCGCCACCCCGTCGATAGGGAACATGCACAGTCTGCCCATGAATGCACCATCTCAGTACCGACCAACATCCAACACCATGTCGTCGGCTGTCGACCAGACACCCGAGTTTCCTGCACACTTGACATCCATGGAGTCAAGTGCCAGCGAAGCTGAGCCACCCAACGGAAGCCAGAACAGCGTTCTGTCCGACCGCTACATGACAAAGCCAGCCTCTTCGACGGCCGATTCTGGTACCTACTCATGCACGTATCATGGCTGCTCTCAGCGTTTCGAGACTCCACAAAAGCTTCAGAAGCACAAGCGTGAGGGTCATCGAAGCGCCAATCTCAGCACGGCTATGACGTCGGCGGCTATTTTGGAGCGTAACTCGCAAGCGGGACCCCACAAGTGTGAGCGTATCAATCCCACGACCGGCAAGCCTTGCAACACTGTATTTTCACGTCCTTATGACCTCACACGTCACGAGGACACGATACACAATGCGCGCAAGCAAAAGGTCCGCTGCGCACTTTGTGTCGAGGAGAAGACTTTCTCGCGCAATGACGCATTGACACGCCACATGCGCGTGGTGCATCCTGAGGTCGACTTTCCCGGAAAGCACCGCAGGCGTGGAGGTAACCACGACTGAGCATAGCCTAATGCGCACGGTTGACCGATTCCCGCGGAGGCCGTGCCCCCTGCATCTCTGTTGCGCACATTCCAGAACAGCCGCGACTGTTCTATGGCGTGCAGCTGACCACCTCACGGATGAAATGCGACGCACGAAGATTCTTCCTTGCTGATCTGGACTTGGACAGCCAGGGCGCTTTCCTAGTCTTAGACACAGTCAAGAGTGGTGCTTATTCCCGCGTCTCTCAGATCTGCGCTCACGCGCGCCTGGTTACGTTGCATTCAGTTGTCGCTGGTCGGAACTGAATCAATCGGCGTTTCGGACTCTTTCCTTTCGATTGTACAGTATTCCTCTTTGATCTTCCAGTACATTCTTGCGGACATGACTTTTCAGCGACCAACAAGCGGGCGCATGCGACGATGATTATGAAAGAGACGGCTTCTGTACGTGCAACAACAAAAAAAGCGATGATTTCCATAGACGGCATCGCTGGCTTTAGTGAGCTTTGGTTACGCCTGGGATTAGATTTCATTATTCTCGATATACCTGACTCCGCTTGGAGCATCATTAATGCTGTACAACACTTTTCCGCTCCACAAACAGTCGGAGCCAATTTTTCATCTCTGCATCGTACTCGGCAACGTCATGACACCAAGTCAAGGGATAATACAAGCGGGTGTACTATATCCATTGTAGCTAGCAATGATACCCCAAAGTAACATCAGTGTTGAATAATGCTCTACTCGTACAGCAAGCGTCTAATGAGTGCAATTTTCTTCTTTGTCACTAACTTGATGTGTATGTTTAGCTGCCACCTACTCCATGCACGTTCTACACACCAACGGCACCGCCGGTCTGAACTAGAATGCCTCACTCGACCACCTACTGCAAGTATCCCAAGTCTCCTTGCACTGCAGCATGAACCATTCAAGCTAACACTACTCCAAGTCTTACACTCCAGATTCAGCCTTTTGCACCTCGATGGAACATCATCGGCTACGGATACCTCAAGTAAAAAGGACATGCAGCTGCACGGGCACAACTAGTTTCCACATCTGTCAGCACTCTATTTCCAACTGCCAACCCTCCACCAGCGCATCCGATTTACCGCGAGCAGGACGCACAACGCGGGCTGAACTGCGCATAAGGGGGGGGAGGGCGCCGCGAGATCTGGGCCCACTGCCACGCTAGCGGGGTGCAGTAATACACACAACACAGCCTCTCTTTTTCCATGCATGCATCTCCACGCATTCCCTATCAGATGAAAAGAAGAAGAAGAAGAAGAAGAAGAAGAAAAGTTTGTGTTCTAGAAGTCTTGGTTTTGTCTACAATGTGCACAAAGATGGTGGGTTTCAAAGCAGAAGCAAAAGATCTAACCGGACCGAGGCTCGGGGGTAGAGATGGATGCATCCATGATTCCATGGTTGCGTGACTGTCCGCCGGTGAAAATGTGGACATGGCGAGTATCACAATGCTATCATGGATATGCCAACCATTTACCGGAAACTCCAGTACCGGATCCGAAATTGACAGCCTGCGTCTTGGCACACATGGTTTGCATAATGGGGCGTGGTCTCTCCTCGGTACACGTCCATCGAGCTGGAGTGTGACACAATGCATGGCTCCACCGAAAACTGTTGGACCTGGCGTGCACGAACGAGAGGTGCGTTGCAGGACCCTGTCTTGTTGCTGCCCTGTCGGAAACGAGATCGATGTGGGGACAAACGTTAGGTGGACTTTAGCACAATGGGGAACCGCCGCCGATGCGGCTGGAATGCATGGCGTCATGTAAGGCTGAGAAGAGCGCTGGGGATCGCGCTGTGCATTTTGTCGATAGCAACGATGTGGTTGTCGTTTATTTATTTTTATTTTACGTGAACGACATTAGAAGTTGCAATAGAGTTTCGTCGGTATATCTTCCAAACTCAAGTTCGCATCATCGTCGACTTTCCAAGTTTGACGCATGAAGCTGTTGACGTCGTTTTCGAATATAGAGTTTGCTGGGAATCCGGCTCAGTCCCCAAGGTTTTAGCCGACGTCGGTTGCGGGAAAACTTGACAGGAACAGTTTCATGCAACCTGCTGCTGGCCTCGCGACGTCTGCCACGAAGAAAAAATTAAACATACCCGCCCAATGATATCTACAGGGTTGAACTCTTCTTACGCTCGAAGATCGTCGCAAATTCCAGCCGGATACCCATTCCCAGATCCGCGCGAGTGACGACCGTTATCCACAATTGAGATTGCATATCCATCCGAACTTCCGCGGCGCAAGTCTTTCTTGGCTACATTTGTCGTTGCGAATGCAAGCATGAGGTTCCACTAATGTGAAGAAATAGTGAAGTCACTAGAAGGGAGTTGTCGCGTTAGGGTCTGTTGATCATGATGTGTTGCTCGTTTGTGGTTGAGAAGTGATTGGCTCAAGCGGTGTGCGTGTGAGTGCTCGCTCCGCGGGAAGAGTTATATCACGTGCGTCCGGTGTGATTGCAGAATTTCCGAGGGCCTGAGACGGATGGTCATCGACCGCGATAGTGAGTCTTTGGGCTGTGGCTGGTGTGCACGACGTCTTATGGCACGTGAGTCGTTCGTGCAGACGGGAAGATCAGGGCTTTGGAAATCAAACATGTCACTCTCTGTAACAGAACCGTACCATGTAGCCACTTGTCTAATGTTGTCGTCGAGGAGGTCTTGAGCATCTTTGGTGTCACGCTGCCATGTTACTTAATAATCTTTATACTCGTACATCGCATCTCATAGCGCTCTGCCATAACTACATTTCATTAACAGTGGACATTAGCTAAAAACTTATCATGAACCATGCCCTAGTGCTATTAGGAATGCTGGATGTAGAAGAGGGCACCTGAATCCTTTATAATACCACGAACATGATGTTCTAAACATGAATATGAATGAACTAATCATCGTGCCTGCTACATAAGTTTTATCAGACTTCCGCCTACTGAAACTTGCACTGTTGGAAGCAATACCCACGTGATAGAAATATCTAGTTACAGCTTTCACGACAACACTACAGTCATGTTCATGTCTTTGACTTGGTGGCTATTGACAGCCCATTGCCACGGTCGACAAATAAGTCCTTAGTAAACTAGCACTGCTGAATATCTGTAACCAAGATAAGACAACTTCGTGACGCGGATTTTTGACGTGCATTTTCTGAATACGAGGAAACATATCGGACCACTGCACTCCATAAAGCTGCTTACAGGAAGAGTGTGTACTGAAAGAACAGATGTATCTGGTACGTCAGTTGTCTAACGGTATCGACTTGTGATATCTTCAGTCGCCGATAAAGGCTTGATAGCCGCCAAACCGCAAGGAACCAAACGTTGCCAAAGGAGAAGCCACTTCCGAGGAGTATCACAAAGGCACTACGCGAGAGGTTTCTTTCTAACTGCTATGGAAAAGTAAAGTACCACGCAATGAAGTGTGGGCAAATAAAGGTAAGTGATATAAGCGCAGAAACCGCCCACTCGAATAAGATCACTCTCCCAGGGTTTATGCGCGACGTGTTCTTGAGTCGTGTAATCGGCAAATTTTTGCAATCAGTATCAAGTTGGAGCAATTGCTTGGGGCCTCACATGATAGGATCGAGAATCTAACAAGTATTTGGAGGTGGATTGGCAAAGTCGAGCGAAGTAAATTTAAAAGGTTGCTTGGCTGTATCGTCTCCTAATGCTAGTACAGCCCTCAATTGAAGCGAGCCTTTGAGATGTAGAGCTAGGATTGTGCGCAGCACGATAGCGACGACGTCAAGCTTGAGCATAGATGCGTTTGAACGTTGAACAGCGCGACCGATGCATTGTAGGGCAAACCATAGTATCTGTATGGATGCAAAGATACAAACGAAACCGTTTGCTATGTTTCTGTCTGGAATGGTGTCTCGGCGGATGTTGGCGATCTCGACGAAGCCGTGCTCCCCAAGGTAGTGAACCTGGTGGGCGTTGACAGGAAACGGTGGGTAGTACAGAAGATCAAGTATGAAGCCACCCATATCTGCGAAAAAGGCGTGTGTCATGGACTGATCGCGATATCCGAGTTCACGAAATTCAGACACCGAGTGTCGCGTGGGGGAGATATTGAACCTGTGCGAACGATGCAAGAATATCTGGAAAGAAGATAGTAAAGGCAGCCCGTGATAGCTCTGTTGATAGATAAAACCAGAAGTCGTGCTTGCCGGATACCTTCAGAAATAAAACAGACCAACTGCACAAAAACATATTCGCAATGCAGCCCCGGACGATATAGATTGTACCGCGTTCATTTGGCGAAGCAACAGCAACCCAGCCGTGGTTCAGTGTTGAGTTCAGTGTTGAGTCCATACGTACGATCGTCGTGTGTACAAATGACCAACTCAGAGTAGACTAGAAGACACAAGTGTGCGTCTGGTGAGCCCTTCCATGGTACCCCCATAGTTATCAACCTCAGGCTAGGTACAATAGACAGTGTTCTCATCAACAGCAGTTGACCTGCAGTGGCTGCTTACTGTCTGACAAACCAATTAAACTGCAAGATTCTTGCCCCCATCAGCGTTCAGATGAGGCTAAATGAACTAATCAGAGCCTAGGGTTGATAGCGACTAGACAATGACCAAGTTGTTCAGTTGATTTGATTTCTGCAAGAGCAGGGCCAGCGTCGATATTCAGCTAGTTCTGCCGACACATAGTCTGCTCAAATCAAGGGCTGGTTCGGCGATGCTGATTGAGTCTGATGTTGATTTTTGATAGGAATAGGCTATAGACAGTACTCATGTTGGCTAGTGGTAAAGTGCCAGGGTTGAATCAGATTGCCGGTATGGTCATCTCCTATCCCTAAGGGTGCGGGTATTGAATCCAATGTTGGTACTGATAAATATGTCGGTCTTGCATAGCTGTCAACGTGGTACTCTGCAAATACAATGTTGGTATGATAAATTGCCGGTATTGGTCCATATACACCACCACATCTGATAATCTTAATACGACTGATGCATTCCTACTTCCTGTTAGTATCGACGGATACGCTTCTACAGCGCTCCCTTTCCGCAAATACTTGGACTGAGCATGCAAGAGAATCAAGGAAACAGGTAGGCAGCAAAAGCGCACACCTCCTCAACACATGCTTTGTTTGATGCCATGCTTCATTCAAAATCACAAGCGCTAACCCCACCAACCCGTTATTCCAACGCCCTACCCTACAATACAAATGCAAGAGCGTTTCACCGAACCAGGTAAAGTATGCCTTTTCTTCCCAATCTCTCCTCATGTCTCTATGCGCGCCGGAAATGAAACATGTCGGTCGCATCGACAACTCTAGGTAAGCTTCTGCTTGATGAAGAAAGCTCGCAAGTGCGATAGTTGCCAGACGCAAGTAACACCAAGGATAACAAGTTGAATAAGTGTCCAGCGAACGACGCGGGAGTTGGTGTGTTCGGACTGGTCGCGGAATTCGGCCTCGCGCTCCTGCAGAAGGTGTTAGCCAGCGTTGTCGCATTCCTCCAGCGATCTTTAAGCGTCAAACTCACTCTTTGGAAGACTTGTTCCCTACGGACGTCCTGCAACCTCGAGTTCAGGTCCTTGACCTTCTGCACCAGCGTCTCGACCTTGTCCTTGTCCGTGCTCTCGATCCTGCTCGTTTCGCCAATCGCCATATCCAGTGTAAACTTGACTGTGCCGTGTACACCTGAACTCAGCCAGCCGCCACCGTTGCTTGGTACGTTCTGGGGTGTCACGCAGATCCTATGTTGACCGCTGTCGGCAGCGCTGAAGGTGAAACGACCCTCGGATGCACCTCGTTGGGCAACGATACGGTGGTTGTTGTCGAATGTCTCTTCCACGGTAACGAAGACGCCGACGTCAGACTTGGTCTGGTAGGATTTGGTTGCGTCGTCCCATGCTTCAGCGTGGTAGTGGCCTGATGTTGTTAGTCGTGCTTCTTCCGCTGGCTCCATGACGTTTCTAGGCCAAGAGACTCATGTAAGAGGGTATCTCTTACCAACAACCAGTGTGTCCTTGGGCAATTCCTCGTAGAAGCACTTCTGGACCGCACCGTCCATGAAGAAGTGCAGCGCTTGAGACGGGACCGCTAGCGCAGCGGCGAGGAGTAATGTTGGTTTCCACATATCTGCGATTCTGGTGCCCCGCAGAGGACTGGTTGTAGCGCGGAGTGAAGTGTTGGGTGAGCTGGTCACTTGGGAATCTTGAAGCTCGAATGCTCGAGATCGCGAAACTCCAGCTGTACGTTCCGAAAGCGGTTAGACCTCCGACACGTGCGCCGCTCCCTTCTTTGGCGTGTTGGTACCACACATCAACTGTACTCGTACATATGTGTACCTACTATCCTCCAGCTTGAAGATTAATGCTAATCGCCGGGGAGTGTCCTTTGATAGGAAAAGACTGGTTTTCAATGTTCAAGTTAGAAATGCTAGAGGCTGTTACAATTCGCGGATTCTCAATAACACGTCTACAGTATTACCAGCATAACGCGAAAAGGATATAGTGTTCTACTGTATACTGCTGACTAGATGTGTAGTTACTTGTTACTCCTTCTCTCCTCTCCCCTGGTCGAGTCAGCGGCAATCATACAGGTATCCCGCTCGTTCAAGACACCTCCGAGGCCAACCCCGCAACTACAACAAATAACCTAGGTAAAACAGATCATCTGCCTATTCTTAACTACATCAACAATCTCAATCCCCTAGACTCTACAAAACATTCTGTCTGTCGTATTTGGTTATTCCACCAAATATATCCCACCTCCATCTCCATATAAGCACTCAAGTCCTCCACCACCACCACCACCATGGCTCTCTTCTCGCCCTCAATATCCGCTCTCCACACCCTAAAATCAACATCAAAAACCATTCTCATAACAGGGGGATCATCGGGCATTGGTCTCGCAACAGCAACTCTCCTCTCCTCCCTAAACCCCTCCCACAACCTCGTCATCCTCGACCTGCAACCCTTGCCCCAGTCCTTCGCCCATCCCTCATCGAACCTACTATTCCACAAGTGTAACATCACATCCTGGACCTCTCAACGCGCCGGCTTCGAAGCAGCATACGCCCGCTTCGGCCGAACAGATTGCGTCTTCGTCAACGCCGGCATCGCCGAACAAGGCGACCAATTCTTCGACGACACGCTAGACAGTGATGGAAAACTCGCTGAGCCAAATCGGAAAACCCTGACTCTGGATATGGATGCCGCAGCCGATACAACAAAACTCGCCATATACTACCTACGAAAGAATGGAAAGGAAGGTGGTTCGATAGTGCTAACAGCTAGTCTGGCAGGCTATCTGGCTTCAGCAGGCGCGCCTCTGTATTCGGCTGCTAAACACGGTGTTGTGGGCTTGATGCGGGCGTTGAAGCAAGAGTGTGCGAAACTAGATATTAGTATGTCTGTTGTTGCGCCTGCGATAACGGTTACGCCTATTTTGACGGCGAATAACGGCGTTCTGGCCATGCAGCCTGATGTATATGCGAGAGAGATGGCCAAGGCGGGTGTGCCCATTAACAGACCGGAAGCTGTTGCTTTGGCCGTGTGTTGGTTGTTGAATGAGGGGGTCAAGGCGAATGGTGCGGGTATATTTGTTCAAGCAGATCGATTTGCGGATTTGGAAAAAGGTTTGGCGAAAAGCAGGGAGGCGTGGATGGGCAAGGAAATGTTGGATCTGTTTCGTGGGGGAAGAAACGCACCGCTATTTGCGAGGTTGGAGCAGGAGGGAGAGGCAAAGGCGAAGATGTGAGACATGAGTAGTGGATGAGGTAGGAAGATGTTGTACATTCGTGCGTATATGACGGATACTGCATCGTCAATAGCAATGCCAATGTCGATAGATATCCAGTCCCATATCATATCCCAACGTTTTCCCTTTCTTGCCATCCAACGCCATCGCTATGCTAGCAAAAGAACAGAACAAAATCAGACTTCCAGTCAGGCGCTCACTTCCTCGCCCTTTTACTGCTGACCTCGCTGCCCTGAGAAAACACACTGGCACTTCTCTTGTGTCCCTGCCCCGATGCACCTTGACTAGTTGCTCTTGACTGCTGTTTACTATCATCCTCTCCCTCTGCATCCACGTCTCCATCATCCTCTTCCCCGTTGAATCCATCCTCATCTTCCTCGCCTTCAGCATCGTCATCGGGATTATCACCGTCATTGTCATCTTCGTGATCATTCCTGTTTGCTTCGGCGTCGTCTCCATAGTTTTTGTTGACATCGTCCTCGTCTTCGTCTTCGTCATTCTCCCCATCGGCATCCACCTCTCCGCCCGGCGTTTGTTGCGAGTCTGGGACTTCGTGTTTCGTTTGGCCTTCGCCTTTTCCTCCTTCGCCGCCTTCATCTCTTCGAGCTTTCATAGCAAGCAGAACTTTGCATTCTCCCTCCTCTTTCTCGCGGACCTTGCGTACGTCGAGTAATTTGCTGACTTTTGTAACGAGATTCTCAAACACCTCACCAACCTTGCTCGTTGGTATGCTGACAACATCACTGACACCCAATGCCGCGAGCATTTGGCCAATCTTTTGGGTCTGAACGTTGCTCTTCGCTTGTCGCATTTTGAGCAACTTGTCGGAGCCAAACGTAACACCCGAAGTAAGTCTGTCATGTGTTGATACGTTGAAGCGGTATTCTTGATGTGGAGAAAGGTGCTTGACAGGCGTCTGGGCGGTAGGTTGTTGGTTTTGTGCCATGCTTTGCCGTCGATTCGCTGCTGACAGCTGTTGCTGTGCCGAGCCGGGGGTATGTACCATGTCGTTCGCGGAGAGACTGAGGCGACCAGGTCCTGTTCCACCGCCTGATGCGCGTTTCTTACTGCGATCCTGCTGGAACAGCTGTTGGAAGAGAGCCTGGAGGGCTTGTGACGATGTAAAGGCTTGCAGTCCCGCAGAGACTGCCTGGTTTTGCGGTGGTGCGTCCAGTCGTGCCCGCAGTTCTTCGCGCTCAGCATCGAGTCGGTTGGCGGCCATGTTGATGCGCTGAAGCTCCGTGAGTAAGAACTCCTCCTCTTTGACTTCGTCCATTGTGCGATTGATGAGTGCCGTGGCCAACATTTTTCGATTTCGTTCCATGACCGGGTCGAACTTTGTGAGCATCTCGTACAGACTGTACTGGTCGGCGTCCATTGAAACTTCTGGTATGCGTTGCTTCATGAGCTTGGCGGAGATATCGTAGAAGCGTGCTTTGAGATCCTCCAGTGATCGCGTCTTGGACGGCGCAAACGGCATCGTGGCTAGCGCTTGGTCCTCGCCGTTTGCAGTTTCCGGTGGGTGTGGTTGCGTTGGCTTATAGTCGTAGCGATCCCATATTACCGGCCAACGGTACGAGTAGTCTCTTACTACTTCGAAGAGGTAGTCTGTCTCCTCGCGACTCCAGTCGTCACTCCGTAGGTACCGGTCGTATTCCTCGTCTGTGAAGCTGGGCATGTCTACTTTGATGTCGTATTTGGCGTAGTCGGCGCACGTTTCGAGGTAGTCGTCGGCGGTGTCGCTAGCCTGCATGGTTGCGTTGCCGGCTTCTTGTACGGGTGGTGCAGTCGTGGGCTTGCGCCGCCAATGCTTCAAGACGAGGCCATCGTTGCGCGCTGGATTGGTGAAGGGCTGTTGTATCCTAAGGACGCGAATTAGCAAATCTTCCCCAGGTCCCTCACCCTTTACATACCATCTCTTGGCCGACCCTGTGCTCTGTCTCTTCGCCCGGTACGCCTTCTTCTCCTCATAGACGGCGACAGGCGGCGGCCGTTCGCCATACAGCGCAGCAACCTCGCGCGCAACGCCCTCTGGTCGAATGAGAGTCAGTCTCGACCTTTTGACGATTTCCCAAGGAAAGACGTAAGGACTGCCAAACGTACGTATCTTCCTGCTCCCTCCTGCAGGCTTTGACCGCTTCTGTGTCAGCGCCGCCACTGCTGCTGGACCTACTGCCTTTGGCGCATCACCGCCGGCAGCAGGCAGCCCGAGCATATCGCGCACATCGCGTCCCGACGCCATCGCAACTTTCGCAAGGCGCCGCTGATCGATGAGCCGGTAGTAGGAGAGGGTGCGGGTGATGGATTCGCAGGCCTCGGGCTGAGTGGACGAGCTTAATTTCGTTGTTGGGAAGTCGCGTTGGACCCTGCGCAGGTACCTCACGTGTGGGAATATTGCTATGTCGGAGAAAGAAGGAAAAAATCAAAAAATCAAAATGGGCAGATGCAGTTATGCAAACGAGTGCGCAAAGTGCTTCGAAGAGATTCAAGAGTAACCAAGCTACAAGTCAAGTTCTTGCGCTATAGGTACGCACAGCTATGGAGTCATGGATTGCCGCTGTTACGGCACCTTCCAATCGCATGCGCAAAGAGGCCATAGCTCCTGCCTGGAGATGATCACTTGATCTCCTTGACGGCTCAATCGCAGCTGCCAACCAAGGACATGCAGACATGATGCGCACTATGGCAAACGTCACTGAGGTACAAAAATGAAATTTCGGTGTAGTGAGTGCGTCTATTCGCCCAACTACTCTACCTGGACTGAAGCGAGGCCCGTCTGTCGCCCTGTACACGCGATACAGTAGGCCTCGGCCGCGCCTTCAGAAGAGACTCCTTTACATGCTATATTTTCCTCGTGCCAAAATGAATAATGAAAATGAGATGCCACAAAGTGCGAGCCTCCCCAAGCACACCGCAACGCCGCAAGCGCCCAATGAAAAGCACTCCCACATGTACTGCCAGTTCATGTAGTTTCGCAACAACGCGGGAGCGCAGAGATGAAGGGAAGGGTGATGATGTGATGTTTTTTTTCGGCGCTGATGAGGAATCCAGGCTGGTGTGGGAGGCGGTTCGGTCGATCGGTCGTCGTAACTATTACCGTGGAAGGAGATTTTCGATCCCGTCTATCAATCATTACAAGATACCTATACAGGAAGAAAACGTGACCGAGGGAATACTATCGCCCAAAGAACGGACTCCGTGATGCAACGCAAAGGGAAGAAAACCAAGCTCGAGGACCACCATTACTACTTGCTGGCGCCGCAGCACAGCACATTGGCCAGTTTTTGCATGAAGCTGGGCTTTTCGGCAGACTGTTGCCTCGGTTGCTGCGGGTTCGGAATGCTGGCCGGAGCCGCGCGGTTGTTCTGCGCCAGGTTGGGCTGGCTGTGTTGAAACTGAGCCTGCGTCGAGGCGCCCTCGGGGGGTGCCAGCTCGCCCATGCTCTTCCGCTTCACCTGCGAATCACGGTTCATGTTTTCCCGTGGGCTTCGTCCGGGCTGGGCGCGGGTCGCTCCGGGCTTCGGCAGAGGCTCGTTGAGACGGTGGTGGTCAATAGGCAAGTGTGTCTTTTGTTGCCTGTGCTGCTGGCCTTGCATGTTCACCGCCATGGACGAGTTGGGGTTGGGATTGGAGTGGTGCATCGCCTGCGCAGCTGATGGGTGCGACTTGAGCACCTCCCAGCCCTTGCCGTTGTTCAGCTTCATCCAGTCGTACTCGCCGTCCTCGACCTCTCCCGTGCTCTTGAGAGCTTGCGTGAAGAGCTCCCGCAGGTAGTCGTAGTCGGGCGTGTCCTCGAAGCCGAGGTTACGGACGTAGCTGAGGTACTTGTTGAATTCCTCTGTGCATTGTTAGCATGGGCAAAGAACAGCGGAGGCGCGTAATGTACCAGGGAAGCCATCGCACAGATCCTTGATGGGGGTTGTCTGCTTCTTCTCGCCAATCTTTTCGTATTTCTGCTTGTTGGTGGCAGCCTTGAGACCTTGCCATGGCAGACCGCCTCGCAGGAAGTACATGAAGACGTGGCCGAGAGCCTCAAGATCGTCGCGACGGGACTGCTCGCGCCCGAGATGGGTGTTGATGCTCATGTAACGAGCGGTACCAGAGAGCGATTTGCGTTCCCTGTACGGGATGTGCTGCTTCGTCTTGGGGTCACGGTACTGCTTCGCCATACCGAAGTCGACGACGTGGATGACATTGGCGCTCTTGGAGCCGGGGCGACCAATGAGGAAATTGTCGGGCTTGATGTCGCGGTAGATGAGGTTCTTCTCGTGGATAGTCTGAACCCGTGACAGCTACATGCAGTGTAAGTAGGCGACGGTGCTGGCGGTGCTGACGGGACATACCATCTGCTTGGCTACCATGACAACAGTCTTGATGGAGAACTTCCTGTTGCAGTGGTCGAACAGGTCTTCCAAGCTGGGACCGAGAAGGTCGATGACCAGGATGTTGTGGAGGCCTTCCTGGCCGAAATAATAGACATTAGGGATCCCGGCTGCATAAGGTCAGTGACGATGTTTATTGCATGTGCAAACATGTATGTATATACGTTGGTGTTGACAAGGGTTCAACAAAACAAGCGGTAAAGGGGGAAGGAAGTCGGCACTCACGGCAGCCCACCAGGATCTTGTACGTGCGGTACTCGTCGCGCAGTTGAGGAGCGTCGCTCTTGCGCGGCTCAAACTTGATGGCGACCTGCTGTTGGTTGAGCAGGTTGGTGCCCTCGAAGATGACGCCGAAGCTGCCCTCGCCGATCTTCTTGCCGACGCGGTAGTGCACGCCGACGACGTTGGAACTCGTACTGCCGCTTGCCATTGTGTCGAATGCGTCCTGGCTGACGGTGGTGTGAAGAGAGGGTGGTGGTAGACGGGTGGTGGTAGACGGAGTAGTGGTGGTAGGGAGGGTGCGTGGCTTGGTGGTTGTGACAGCAGCGAGACAGGGCCGCAGCCGTACTCCGGTGACGAGGCTTTGGGCGAGGGGGGGGAGAGGAGGCTATGCAACCGGCGAAGAACGCGACTTGGCGTTCCTGCAATGGGCAGGTCGAAGTCGAGGCGGAAGCGACTTGTGCTGCAACGAAGCAGCTGCGAGGGGACGGAGAGGTCAGAGGAAGGGACGTATAGTGAGGAAAGAGCGACCGACTCTCGACGCGGAAAAGACGTGGAGAAGGGGAAGGAGCGACTGAGCATGGGGCGTGCACTAGCAACCTATCAACCGACTCTTCGCTAGACTGCTAGTAGCACCCAATTCACTGTCAGCACGGGACTGCAACGACTGAGCTATTTACACCCGCCTGCATAGAGTCCGACAAGTGCACGCTGGCCGTCGTCGTGGACGGCAGTCCCAATGCAGCCGTTCCAGCTGACTATTCATTCATCCTCCCCCCCTCCCCCCTCTCCCTTCGCGGCGCAGGCGTCGTCCTTTCCCCACTGAGCTGTCACTTGTGTTGTACCTGCAGCACAGTCCAGTCCACACCGAAACTAGCCCATCCTCCGAGCAAAAGCAGCCCTGGCGCCCTCGGAAATTCGACACCTGCTTTCCCAGCCAACAAACGCGTGTGCGCGAAGGGGAAGCCTGCTCAGCGGCGCAATCGCAATGGCAATCGAGCGACGGCAAGTCTCTACCTGTCGTCATCGCCATCGCATCGTGCATCGACGGCGGAATCAACACACGTGACGATGTGTGCTGTATCACTCCGGATTAGGATGCCTTTGCGTGTCGTGTGTCCTGTCTAGCCTCACCGCTGCTGTGCCTCATGCTGTTGATGCATGCCGCCTACGTCAATTCGGTGGCTTCGCTCGCCTCACGGCATGGCCAACGGTTTCGGTGCGACAAGGAAGAAGCAACGCAAGCGGCAAGCGCAAGCCTCTTGACGTGTGTAATATCTACACCTTTGTCCTACCTCTCGTCTCAACTCGCAGCACCACTTTTTCCACAACCCGGGTCCCAAGCCCTCCAACGGCTGTTACCGAGTCAGTCAGTCATTGGTGCGCGTCCACATGCGCGCCCTCTCGCTCGCGCCACACTCGGTTCCCTGACACGGCTGGATATCCACCGCGCAAATGAACGCTTGTCGTCGCTTGACTCCACAGAACACAGTCGAGACCCTTGCCGATATGCGGTTATGCATGATACTATCCATGTCTCTCCCTTACCGGGTTCATGCATTACTCAAGTAGTGACTTTTTGTACATTTGGTGCCAACTCTATCATGCTGCTCTAGTCATGCACTGACATGGTCAAGACATGTGACGCCTGTCGTCGGGAAACCTTGAAACCACCCATCGCTACAAATACACTTGATAACAAAGAAGAAGAAAAAAAAGAAGAAAAAAAAACCGCTGTCCGCGTCTGCAGAGTACAGGTTTGAAAACGCCGTGCCCAATGCTTGATGCGCGCCTGTCCTGGTTGCCCTGAATGCACTGCGCCCGATAAACCCCCGAATACGACCACGACTTCTCTCACGAATCCTGCATCACCACATCTTGCTCCTGTTGTGCACTCTCGTCATCACCATCAAACGTCTCAGAGCCAGCAGCTTCCTGGTCTGCTTCGTCTTCCGCCTCGTCCTCCGCGATGCGAGGGGCTACAGGCACACCCTGGGGAGTGGGCTTGCCCTGCTGTGCCAGCTCGCGTGCGTACATCGTCTTGCCCGCTGTCCAAGCTGCCTTGAACCAATCCGTGAGCCTGTTCTTGTTGACCTGCTCACGAAGGATGTCGTCGTCCAGGAGGTTGTCCTTGATGATCGGATTGCGCAGATCCTCGGCAGCAAAGCGAACGCACAGCTCTCCATGTGTTCCTCCAGCGCCTAGAAGGTCCCGCAGGTTCTTCGGCCACAGGGTCCTGACAAAAGGGTTGTCGACTGCAATATGTTAGTGATTGACCATCATCTCAAAGCCAAGTCTCAACCTACTGCACATGCCGCTCAAGGTTCGAAATGTCCAAGCCATGGTTGTACCTTGTAATACATCGTTAATCTTAGCATCCGTGACCTCTTTGGTGTTGTTGATTACAGCCCAGTTATCTTTGATGCACAGTCGCTTCCAGAAAAGCTTGAGCAAGCCATCACGAGTCGTCCGGTGGATGTGGTTCCAGTTGACAAGCAGAACCCTAAAGGCGTAAATGAACTCATCGTTGGCCAGCAAAGTAATACCTTCCTCGCCGTCATCTGCATTCATGAGAGTGAGTATGTCAATCATGAGCGCGGGGTCGATGACCTTGTGGTGGACCAGGTTCTCAAAGCCTTCTTTGAGGATTGCCTGGTGAGCTGGTCGATCCTTCAGACGGCCCTGTCCGAATTCAGCCATGAGGAGTTCGACCGCAGAGTCCTCATCCAAGGCCCCGGTGATGATGGGTAGTAGTCGTTCATAGACCTCTTCTTGGATCTTTGAGTACTCCAGTTGTTGATCGATGCTCTGGTACATGGCCTCGCGCATCTTTAGTGCCTTGGGCTTCTCCCTGCGCGCATCAATCACCGGTTGGTCGTCGCCGTGCTTCGCCTCCTTCTTGCAAAGCAAAGCGAGCTTGGCCATGGAGAGTTCAACACGCTGACACCAGGCATTAGTCTCTTGCTTCGAGCCTGCCTCAAAGAGGAGTTCAGCAGCTGCCTCATAATCCTTCTCACCACAAACTTCATTGATCCATCCGAGCCGGGCACGCGATGGCTCAGCTCGCAGGAACTTGGTGAGTGCCGGCTGGTTGAGATACTCCTTCATGAAGAGTTGTCCTGCTTGATTCTCGTTGATGTACTTTGAGTAGAACGCTCCAGCCCATTCGTCACCGTAGACCTCAAAGTAGCGTGCAATGCGCTCTTTTATCCGGTTCAGCTTGACTGTGCTTTCGGCCTGCTCCATCTTGCTGCGAGTGTTGGCCTTCTCTGTCTCGAGCCAGTTTGACTCTTCCCAGATCAGGTTGACGAGTGTGGACATGTCGCGGTACTGCTCGGCCAGCTCCATTCCTTCGGTAGGGAGTCCAATCTCCATCAAACCCATGATGTGGGATGGTCGAACATTGTTGTTCCATTCGTCTTTGAGACTGCGTCCCATGGCGCGTGTCTTCTCATCGCTCTGCGCAAGAGCCCACTGGAACCGTTCAATGTGAGTCTGGCATCCTAGCTTCACCAAACGCGGGTTGTCTTTGCCAATCTTCTGCGCCAAGAGTTCCTGGTAGCCTTCCTCGTAGTTGTCCACCGCAAGGTTGCGGCCAACGTCGATGAGGCTACGGATCGAGCTCACGATGTTGTGAGAGGAGGTCCAGAATTGGGGCAGCATATCGTAGCCATATGCCGACTTGAGAATGCCGTCGTCAAGGCAATCGGGGTCGAGGCCATATACTTCCACGTTTGCTTGTCGGAACTCAAACGCTGTTTCCAGAGCGACAAGCATGACATCAGTGCCCTCACTGAGCCTCTGCATTATGGATGGTGTTTGCTTGAGTCCCTCCTTCATGTAGAAGGTCCGCAGGTAGAACCAGCCCCAGGGTATTAGTGTGTGGAGACTGTCGACGTCCTTGACGAAGAACTGTCGAATAGTGTCATTCTCGCCGAGCTCGGAGTCGATGGCGGTCTTGTACCGTTCATTGAGGGCCCTGACGATATCGCCCATCAAAATCTTTTCCGGGTAGGCATCCGGATGAGCCTGTTGGTCCTGCAGCTTGTCTTGGTACCAGAGCCACAGCTTGTGCGAAGCCGCGAGCTTCTCCGCATGCCACAACAGCCGCCACCTTGTCTGGAAGTCCACGGGAGGATATTCGGTCTGTAGTTGAGAGATGAGGGTCCGGAGGGCGAACGAACGTTGCTGGAATTGCTCATCCAAGTTAGAAACGCCCTTCTCCAAGTAGTCGTACGAGGAGCTCAAGACGTTGGTACTGATGATAAGAGCAGCTTCGGCAGTCTCCTCCTCAGCGAAGGAGAAGCGTGACTTTACGGAGAAATCTATGATGTTTGCGGGTATCGTGCTAAAAAATGTGGTTTGCTCGAGTTTGCTGCGTGCGGTAACCTTTACGCGCTCCCTGTCCTGATCGTCCGTCGTAGGCGGCAATGCGCTGATCTGTAAAAGGCCGAACTGCTGGACGAAGATGAGCGCAGTAGATTTCCTGTCTTTTCGTAACGAGGTCTCGAGGGCGTTGCCTGCAAGGGTCACTTCTGGGCGGAAGTATACGGTGTCCTGGAAGGGCAGACTAGAACGTCCTGAGTCTGCAAGCAGCTGTGCTTCGGGACTCGCCTCTGGCTGAGCGAGAGATGCGACAAACACCGCTCCTGGGAACTGGACGTATGCTGTGTGTCCGGGCTGTGGCAGGAGAAGCGTTCCGGTAGGCTCCTTTGGTAGCTGATTCTGGTGAAAGTTACGGACCGGTATCGCCCTGCTGATCGTGCCGGCAGTCCTGGCCAGATCCACCTCGAGGAGGAAGTAGTCCAACGAATCCCGGCCAGACAATGCCACCAGAACCAAAAGATTCACAGCATGCTGGCCCTGTTGCTGTTCCATAATGGCGAAATCCAGCACTTGTACGTCCTGCTGATTTCGTACTTCTGGGATAGTGTCTGTTTGAACGGCCGAAAGGATCGCATCGTGTACGTCTACGTCTCGTTGGTGGTTGTTTTGTCCTGACCAGCTCAAGTCCCAGGTTTGGAAGAGGCCGTTTCGCGTCGCCGAAATGACCTCCATGTGGCCCTTGGACTGCGATGTCCGGGCCTTGACTGAGGCGATGGTCTTCCGAATTGAGCCCCCGAGAAGGCCTTTGAAGCTGAAGAAGCTGCCTCCCGAGCCATTCGGTGCGCTCAAGACGGTTGTCGCAACGCTTGGTCTGCCCTGGGAATCGCGTAGGGTCAGCTGGGCGAGTCTACCACTGCTGAAGACCAAGACGTAGCCCGCGTGCTCAACATCGACCAGACCGGTTATGGTTTCTCCAGAGTACAACTTCACGAACCCCTCCACTCCCTGCTGGCGTTGGGGGTAAAGGCTTCGAGTGTCCGCGCTGTCCATGTTGTCCCAGAAGCTGATCTTGCCTGTCGAAGGCGCGAGCGCAACGATACCGTAGTCATTGGTGGGACCATTGCGAACGATGGCACCGAGCGGTAGAGGTTCACCTGGTCTCAGGCCGAAGTTGAGGCTTAGAGAGACGACCTTTGTGGGGCCGTTCGGGGCGCTGTAGTCCCAGACAAGGGCGCGATCTGGGGTCAGGGCAAGCGCGAGGCCGGCGGACGGGAGGGCGGTTGCATATATCGGAGCTAGTGATGTCTGTTAGCAAGCGCACACTGAGCTGGGCGACGTTGGTGCGTACTCGATGGGCGGAGGAGCGCTGATGGAAACCCAGGCAGTTTCTTGACACTGTAGTTGGCGTTCTTCGTCTGCAGCCTTGGGTTAGTAGCCGTCACCTTATATAGATGCATATCTACTCACCAGGTATGTGCCTGTATCCTCCTTGGGCGCGCGCTTCGGCGCTGTCTTCTTCTCACGAACTGGGAGGATGCCGTCCACAAGGACAACTGAGTTGTCAAGACTCTGCACCGCATGGTTTCGGTTAACATGAGCATCGGCCGGGTCCTTGAACGTTTCGTTGTTGAGTTTACTACGCTTGCGGCTTCGCTGTTGGTGCTGGGATCCGTCCGAGTCGCGCTGGCGGCGCCGAGAGCTGCCGCGGGCACTCGCGATATTTTCTAGAGAGAACATGATGCGCGAGGTGGCAGCGGGTGGTTAGAAACGCGAAAGAGCGCGCTGGTGATGGCGTTGGCTCTTCGCTGAGTTGCTGGCGATTGACAACTAAGAGTGTTTTGGAAGCTTTGACAAAGGATCGCGCTACCGTAGTAGCGCGCATATTCCCCAGGTACCTGGCTCGCAGTGCTTGGAGATGACTTATAAAACACGAGCTTCACGTATATTTCAAAACGGGGGACAGATGAACGCCTCACATGTTTGTCTGCGCAGAATTCTAGCTATATCTTTTAAGATGTGAAACAAGTAAATGCCTGATGGAATGTCATGCATGGGAGGCTCATTGTAGCAAAGCTCACCATGAAAGTATTCGCTAGGGCCTCACATGTAGCATGCGAACAGTTGTGAGATGAGTAGTCCGTACGCTCGCAAATCTTGGTGTGACTCTCTTCCACTGCCCTGTTTTCTTGCCCTCAGCTTCTTGTGGCGTTGGTACTTGACGTCAGTAGACTCCCCAGCGTTATAGTCCATACGGTTTCTCTCGCCATTGCTAGCCGACGTTGCCTTGTCATTGTCGACAGTTTTTCCCTCGTTGGCGCCAGCAGGCTCCCAACAGTCTGTGTTGAACGGAGCACACTCGTCTTCATCCACACTTGTCTCCATGTCGTCGTTGTCGATGCGCTGGTCGCTGGGCAATTCGGCACTGTCGTCTGGGTTGGCTTCGGTGTCCTTGTCATTAGCCGCTTCAACACCGTTGTCTTCCTCGGAAGCTCCCTCCGTGTCTTGTAAAGTTAGTTGGGAAAGAACTTGCTCAGGTAGGTGTTACAGGTCAACGGGTGCATCTCATGTGAGGAAGGCATTCTCAAGCACGACTATCTTCGCAAGTTTTGGTGCATGGGCAGGGACATGAGTGACCCTCGCGAAGCTGCATGCCAGGGTATGGTGGATGACGAAGGAGCCGGATAGGACATTTGCCGCGATCGTATGTAATGGGAGATAAGGAGACGTGGCACGATCTACAACAAGACTCACTACCATGTACATGATAGTCCATCGGGTGTCTACTTGTGGCATGTTTAAAGATTTACCTAGAATTCTCCATAGACTATAAATGTCCTCCGTCAATTTGCACGTCTGATTTCTCATTGATAATGACGCCACCGTTATCGGCTTCCAACCATGAGTGTTCTCCGAACATCAATGGCCGTACTAGAGAACGTAAAACACCTTCCAAGGAAACATGGTACATGTGCGAGCATATCAGTCTGAAAGGACGACGATATCTGCTCTGTCAAATTGTTCGAGGCAGGCGATGACTTCCCACAAGCCGACTAGCCAGTCAACTTGCAGCCATGCCACTATTTGTAGGCTCCGCACTTAGCCTTTACATCTTCTTATCGTGTTCCTCCTCAGCAATGCTGTTCTCCGTCGAAGTGGTACTCTGCTTCTCGAGCTCTTCGCCAAGAGGACCGTGAATCTCTTCTTCGAAGACAGGCTCGGTCTCAATGGTTTCGAACTTGGTCTTGAAGTCCTTCATATTGTGGGTGGAGGAGTTGCTTCGACGACGGGCGTAGGCCATGTTGGGCCTGATATCTTCGACCTCATCACCAGCGGCGCCCCTGGAAAGATGCTGTCAGCCACTGACTCTGCGACATGGAAGTATCTTGGTAGGTAGAGTTGGGTGTTCCGCGAGATGCAACCCTCTTGCTAGGGATCGAAAGGAAGCAAGTTGATTGTACTTACCAATTGCCCTTGCCGCTACCACCCTTCTTCGTCTTGGTCGGGTCGGTGTCAGCATGGCCGGACTTGCCAAAGAACTTGGGAAGTCTCGTTTCACGTTCGGCAGTACCATCAGCAATGCCGGCGTGGTCGCGGTCAGTGAATTTGTGGGAGCGAGTCACTTCAGAAGTCAGCATGACGTACAGACATGTTGGGGTTGTCTCATGGCCTCCTGCTGTCTTATGGTGATGAGCCATTGAGGTGGTTTTAGAGCTCCCAGACTCAATGCAACGAAGGCAGGTGAGTGAGGAGACGAGATGGAAGGCAGTACTTACTGTTTGATGTCTGTACTTGATGGATTGGCTGTAGGTTGGTTGTGATGTTGGTGTTGATGGAAGAGAGTCAACGTGAGCTGAAGTAGTTAGGAGCGGCGGGCTACTGCGACTGTAAGAAGCTCAAGCGGGTCAGTACATGGTCTCGTGATGGAAGCTTTGACCCGATGGCGTCTTCTTGCGTGAAGCAACGCGGCCAGAATGCGTACCTGGCGGATCTGTTGACAAGAGGCAGCAAGATGTTAGCGAAGACGATGTTAGCAGGGACGATGGTTGCTGATGTGTTTGTGAAAGGCAGGCGCAATGCCTCTTACTCGACTTGATCAAAGGCGGGGAAGCTCCTGGCTTTATATCGCAACCAAGATGGGGCCCTGTCAAGATGCGCCTCTAGAAGATTCGCCCTCAGCTGCCCCAGCTCCGACTACTGCAATTGTGCTCATAGCTTCTACCCATATAGAGTAACTTGACACTTCTTGCTATCAGTCGGATCTTCGGTTCCTGAGCTATGTAGGGGAGGAGCGGGGGGAAGGGTACGTCACCGGTACCTGGGTCGCCGCCGGTCCGTGTCGCGTGGGCTACAATCCATTCCGACATAGCACTCACTACAGCCATGCACAAACTTCTGGCGCAGCCAATTCCCGGATGCTCGCGCTGTTGATGAGAGGCCTGCACCCGACTGCGTCTCGTACATGCTCCCCATGGCTCCATGGCTCCATGGCTTCACGGCAACAGTGGTTACCCCAGATTCTACATGTAGGCCCCTCGCACGCTAATGCGCCCTGGACCCACCCATACAGATGCCGCCGTTCCGCTTGGCTCGGGGTCACGTGTTCCGGTCAGCCCGCAATCAGCCCTTGGTCGTATGACCAATCGCCGCGGATTTCTCCCTGATTGCATCAGCAGCGCTTTCTCCGCCGCCGAGGCCGCAGTCCGTCTTCAGAAAAGTTTCCCGGACGCGCTTTTCGATAACCACACTCCTTTGCTCTCGCAAGCATCCTCACTTTTCTCTCCTAGAGTCTATCCCTCCATACTCCGGTTTGGCAACACCTACTTACCCCTCCATCAACTCACAACGCCACGATACCCCACCATGGCCCCGCGATGCCTTCTGGTCGGCACGCCGTCCATTGCGGCGCACCCCGAGCGACTCGACCAAGTCTACGAGATTCACCATCGCAATTCGACCGACCTGCAGATGCTTGACCGTATCGCCGCCGGCTTGGTCCATCTTCCCGCCTCCACATACGATGTTGTTCTCGTCCTCGCCGACGCCGACGGTACCACGCGCGAAAGCCACAAACTACTGACACGCGATGTCATGCACAAGGTGGTCGGCGCATTGAAGGTCGGAGGAGTGCTCAAGAGTCAGGCCGGCCCACTCCAAGGCGCAGACAAGGCAGAGGCTATCCTGGCAGGGCTCATAGAGACGGCGGACGGCATGACCAAGCCCGAGCCAGAGGAGCCTGTGTCAATACCGCTGAAGTTCGGCAACAAGGCAAATGGCGTGCAGGGAACAAACGGCACAAAAGGCGCAAATCATATAGTCAACCCAGACGGCTCGGTCCCGCTCAACCTCAACCGCAAGCGCAGCCAGCCTCAGGCCGAACCTGTCAAGCCCGTAGGCGTGGGCTTCGTCGACTTTAGTGACGATCTCGACGATCTAATAATCACAGGCGAAGACGATGACCTAGTCGACGAGGACGACCTCATCACAGAAGCAGATCTGGCACGTCCAGTCATTCAACGTGGGCCACACCTTCCTTGCTACCTCGTGTCCCTTCTACTAACATGTTCCAGCACTCGAATGCCAGCCCAAACCAGGTAAGCGACGACGCGCCTGCAAAGACTGCACATGTGGCATGAAAGAGAAGCTCGAAGCCGAGGACGCCGCCAAACGCTCTTCCGCCGATAAGGCGCTCAACTCGCTGAAGTTGGACGCCGACGATCTTGCCGAAGTGGACTTCACAGTACAAGGAAAGGTTGGCAGCTGTGGAAACTGCGCACTGGGCGATGCTTTCAGATGTGACGGATGCCCGTATATTGGTCTGCCGGCGTTCAAGCCCGGTGAGGAGGTACGGTTGCTCAACAACGATATTCAGTTGTAAGAACTTGGGAAAGGAAGTGACATGACATGAATTCGGCGTACGGAGTAGGCGGACGATAATCTGGGATAGACAACGGTGCTACATAGTCTTGTCTGGAGTTCTGGACGACAGAATAACGAATTGGATGAATGCGTCTTGCTGTCATGTTTGTTGAGAAGACGTCATCCTCTTTACTCTGTTCCATTCAGTACCTATCTCCACTACCAAAACCAAGTCAGAGACTGTCTCTTCCTACGAATACTTTGACACCACTCAATTTCTTCTTCTTCTTCTTCTTCTTCTTCTTCTCTGCTCATAGCGTCGTCTTCATTCTACACTTCACAACACTCGGCAACCCGCCTTCACTGCCTCACTCTCTCTTTCCCGTGCCCATGGGAAGGGAAGCTAGCAGATACCGTACCTGGGATAGAGAGCGTTGTGAGGTCGAACTACCACGTTCCTTCGAGAGGACGGTTCCAAACTGTGTTCCAGCGAAATTATACTCCGATGGTAACGTTTTGCGTACCAATATAGTCGTATTTGGTAATGGTCAGGACGAGTTGTTCTCCAGTCCTTGACTGAATGGTCTTAGTCTCGACCCCAATAAGTGGGGTATTGGACAGCAGTGGTCTTCGTTCCAAGGAATAGGTACTCGACTTTCAGACTTCCAGAGATATATTCAGTCTCCAAGAGACAGTTCAAGCTTCAAAGCCGTTCGTCCAGGGCCATAGTAATCGGGACGACATTCTGCTTTCTGGAAGCCACAAGACGCGTACAATGCTCTGGCCGGTTCCCGATTCTCGTCCACCCATAGGATGATTGTGCTGCAGCCTCCTCTCTGCATTTGATGACGAAGACATTGGATCAGAGCCTTGCCGAGACCTCTTCCTCTTTCTTGCTCGATGACACAAAGTTTATGCAGCCACGCTAATCGCTTCATCCTTTGGTAGACGAGATATGCAATCAGTGTTTCGGTGTCATCCTTCCTGAAAACCAACAGTAATCCGGTGTTCTTTTTCCTGAGTTCCACGTCGTAGTTGAAGTGCTCGATTGCTGGGAAGACTTTTCTTTCCAGTTTGGCTACTTTGTCTGCGATGGCTGGGCGAGACTTTGGTGGGTAGGATGAGTATTCCCTGACCATAAAGCCGGGTGGGGTTTGCGCTGGTGAGTGTGCATCAGTCATGGTGTCGTGGGTTCTAGTACTCCAGCTGAGATACGAAGGTGGGCCGTGTCAGCGCTACACTGGTTGTACGAGTGCGCCCGACCAGTTTGTATCGAATTTCAGTACTCGCAAAAGCGATAGGGTCTTCATCAACCGCCGCTGACAGACGACGCAGAAGGCTAGGGTGTATCTCAAGGTTAGATCTTGCAGTGGGGGCCCACGTGCTAGCGCGACTGAAGATGTTCACCTCCACGTGCACCGACGCGTCTCGCTGCTGCAACACAGAATACACACTTTCACGAGTTCTCCACTTTCTCGGTTGGCCAGACATCTGGACCAACATGAACTGCTTCTTGGCAAGGCCGCTGCAACAATCGTACGGGCGGTGAAAAGTCCAAATCGAAATTCTCGACTCTTCTATCCCCTCGTCTTGAACGTTGCACCTCACAACTCGAGTCATGGCCGGCAACAGGAAACGGCCGTACTCGAATCTGGACTTTACACTGAGGAAGGTGTTCAAGAAAGCAAGTTTCCGGTATGTCGCCGCCCAGTTCAATACTGATTGCCCATCTGAACACCATCTAGACCGTTGCAACGTGAGGTCGTCACGGCTACATTAGAGGGCGAAGATGTCTTCCTCCAGGCAGCGACCTCTTTCGGAAAGAGTTTGTGCTATCAGCTGCCTGCAGTAGTTGACTTTGGCAGTACGTTTGAAGAGGGTGCGAAACCTCATCGTCGCTAATCTTGCTAGTTACTATTGTGGTATCTCCACTACTAGCACTGATGGCATGTCCCTTCACTGTCTCATAGCTAGAATGACTCTGACTAGCTGCCAGAACAATCAAGTCGCCTCTATGCGCAACGCCAACATCCGTGTTGAGACAATCAACAGCACCACGCCACCCGCCGACAAAAAGAGGATCATATCCGACCTACAATGTGGCCATCCCATGACCCGCCTACTCTACGTAACACCCGAGTTCTGTCAAGGCGACAACTTCCGCAAGATACTACGAGTCATCCACTCTCAAGGAGAACTGGCTCGTATCGCTGTCGACGAAGCTCATTGCGTTAGTGAATGGGGACATGACTTCCGCCCTTCATTCCAGCAATTGTCATTCTTCAAGACCGAATTTCCCGATGTACCCATCATATGTTTGACAGCGACGGCAACAGCCCGTGTTAGAGACGATATCATCACTACGCTCGCCTTGGACCCGAAGAAGCTGAAAATGTTCCGCATGAGCACCAGCAGACCAAACCTCCACTACGAAGTCCGCTTCAAATCTGACGAACAGGACCACTATGACGACTTCATCAAAATGCTCAAATCGATCCATACACGCCGTGCCGAGAACGCTGAGCGCGCCTCTCAACTAGCATCACAGAACCAGCGTTCAGACAACGTACCGGGCATCATCTACACCTTGTTCCGCAAAGACTGCGAGTCCCTCGCCACACGACTCCGCTCAGATGGCATAGGCGCAAAACCCTACCACGCCGGTCTCTCCGTCTCAGAACGTGCAGACGCGCTATCCGGTTGGGTAGCCAACAAAGCCGGCTACGACGTCGTCGTCGCCACAACAGCATTCGGCATGGGCATCGACAAGGAAAACGTGCGCTTCGTAGTTCACTGGCAGATCCCCAAGTCGTTTGAAGGTTTCTACCAAGAAGCCGGTCGCGCAGGCCGGGACGGCAAGGCATCAATCTGCATATTGTACTACGGCCGCGAAGATCGTGATCGTGCTGCGCATTCGCTGTCGAGGGATATTTCGAGGCAACCTAAACAAGGGGTGAGACTGCAGGCCCAGCAGCAGCAAATAAGGCATCGCGCGAAGAGCCTACAGGCGTTGGTCAGTTACTGTGAAGCGACGGATAAGTGTCGACATAGGCTTATCGCTGAGTACTTTGTGGATGATGAGACGCCCGAGTGTGACTTTGCGTGTGATTGGTGTAAGGATGCAGAGGCGCTGGTGAGGAGGAAAGAGGGAGGGCTGGCAAGTGAGGAGTGGTGTAGTACGCAGAGGGAGGCGGGGAGATATGACATTGACGAGTATTATTGAGGTGTTGCTGTTCTAAACAAGTGAGGAGTTTGGTGTACGGACGAACATTAGTAGTAGTAGACGTTCAAATACATCAACAAATCTGCGTGCGTTTTATATATCTCATATGGTTCATTCGTCGTCACTTCATTTATGGTCTGTCTTCCAATCGCCGACACATACATCAACGCCACTCCATGCATCCTCTTCTGGGGTAGTGACCACCGATACCTCGACGCCACTCCATGAACTCTCATAATCATCATCGTCTGATACCACAACAGTCACCGTAATCTATCCGATGATCAAAGCTGCGCTAGGGACCATACCCGCTTCTTTAAGGGTCATGCCAAAGTCACTGCGGTCGTACGTCTTCTTGGGGAAGTTGGTTGTGAATGTTGAGATACTGGTGCCGTCCTGCTCCAGCGCATGTGCTACCTCGAAGAGTGTGGTCTCGACAGGGAACGTCTTCATGACCCTTCCACCAGGTGTCTGCAGGGCTAACCGTGTCTCGGTGTATGCGCTCGCAGGCTTGCTCGTAGTGGGACCGGAGGACGTGGCGAGAGGAGCTTGTACAGGAGCAGGAGGAGGGGCCTGACCGGCGCGCTTCGCCTTCTCAATCTCCGCTTTGCGCTTTCGCTCCTGCTTGTCTGCTTCGAGCTTGGCCAAGACGCGTTTCCTCGCATCCTCGTCTGCCTTCTTCTCTGCGCGCTTAGCAGCGGCTTCCTTTAAGCGCTCTTTCTTCTGCAACTCTTCTCTAATGTCCTGAGATTCCTTTGTAGCCTTCATGCGAATCTGCTCGTTCTTCTTGTGGTCCTCTTTGTCCTGCTCTGATTGCATTGCGCGCTTGGCGGCTAGCTTCTCGCGCAGCTCCTGTAGTCGCTGCGCCTTCTGTTCTTCTGTGAGGGGGGCAATCTCCTCGGTCGACTCGGAGAACTGCTCGTGGCCGGTCTTCTCGCCGTGGAACTGGGCTTGGTTTACGGAACGGAACTTCTTGCCACACTCATCGCAGACGAGAGACTTGGCCTCCTCGCCAGGCTTCAGCGCAGGAGGCTCTTCTTCGGCGTTGGCGGTGGCGGTGGCTTGTTCTTGCTTGATGTCGTCGATGGACTTGTCCTGGTTGGTCTCGAGCCAGTCGATAGCAGGTTGGAGGCCGCCCGTGGCCTTGACAGCGAGCTCTGCGCGTTCGCGGGGGAAGCCCATGTCAATGAGGGCATCTAGATCTGAGGGGGCCATCTTGAATGTGGTGAAGGGTGAGGGTCGGGGCTGCGAGAAGTTTCAGTTTATTTGGTGAAAGAGTGGTGTGCGTTCGGTTGGCGAATGTTGTAGTTGAGTAGCAAATTAACGTGAGATGTGTCTGTAGTGGAGTAGGCTCCCGCTTTATATATGGAATGTGGATGTAAAGGCGTCGGTAGCGGTGGAACCTTGGAGAAGGTGAACCGTAGATCAGACGCGCCTACCTAGTCCCTGGAATTCCACTCTAGTGAGTGAAGTTTGATGTTAGTTGTCTCTTTCGCTAGAGATTGTGTCTGGAAGATGAGTGATGCTTGTGGCCTGGTACTGTCTGCGTACGTGGACACTAGAGGCACGTCGGGAATCCAGAATCAAGAGGCGTCGCGGGACGTCATAGCTACTTGTCCTCACCATCCACCCTTCCTCCCTACCATCCGCAACCACCCAAATCCACCTCTGTTTCGATCTTCACCGTTTGCGCACTCTGCCGCCAGGATTTTAGCTTCTAGATTCTTTACACGCGCCCGACCCCCCTTTCCCAGGCTCCCGAGGTTGATTGCGACTCTACCCCGTACGGCGGACCTGATTACCAACCTTGGAAGACACACTCACCACCGCATACCTACAACTCACGCGCGCCCGCCATGTCCGTCGAGCTCGACCCCGTAGAGCTTGGTTTCAAGCGTAAGCGTCGTTTATAGTATTGGGGTCCTGAGGATACTAACCTGGCCAGGACCCTTCCAGCACGAGGTGTCGCAGACCCTCCGCCTAAAGAACCCGCACTCTGACCCGATTGCTTTCAAGGTAGGCAGGCTTCTTTATAAAACTTTGTACTGGTTGATTGGATTTGGACGCGTAGCTAACACATTGAAGGTGAAAACAACGGCTCCCAAGCAGTACGACACCCGCGATACCTCTTCCCACAACAATTAGTAACGGGTGCTTTAGATACTGTGTGAGACCGAACAGCGGACGCATCGAGCCTGGCAAAGATGTTGAAGTTCAGAGTATGCATGCCCTCGGTGCGCGCATTCCTTGCAAGCCTGCAGCAAACTAACGCATGCGCCCAGTTCTCCTCCAAGCCATGAAGGAAGACCCGCCGCCAGATGCGAAGTGCCGCGACAAGTTTCTCGTGCAATCTGTGCTCGTGACTGCCGATAAGGAATTCACCAATGTTGGATCTCTGGTATGTCCTGCAATAACCGCAAAGGCTCAGTGGGTGCTAACAGTTACGTGCAGTGGTCGCACATCGAGCAAACTGCCAAGTCCTCCATTCAAGAGAAGAAGATCAGAGTTCTCTTCCTCGCTCCCGACGACGCCTCCTCGAACGCAACCCCCGCGAGAACCAATGGTGTCAGCCGAGATTCGATGCTCTCGTCTCCATCACCCGAGGCCGTGACTCCCCAACGTGCAGTGTCAGACGCTTCGGGACCCGTCTCCGTTCCCCAGGACCGCCCAGCAGACAGCAAGAACTTGGGAGAGATCAGGAACGAGACATACAACCCCGCAACGGGCGGCAACATGCAGTCGAGCTTCAGCTCTGCCACTGGAACTGTCTCTAACGCTTTGCCATCCCAGAGCCAGGTGGAGGCCCAGCTTGCTGAAGCCAAGGCGCAAATCGCGCGATTGACGCAGCAAGTTAGCGAGGCGACTGGCCTCCGCCAGCGAAAGACAGGATCCGCTCAAGATTCCAAGCAAGAAACATCGGTCTCCCTAAGCACACAGCAAGCCCCCGCGGGTGGGGTGTCTGTTCAGATCACAGCCCTTCTGTGTCTCATCAGCTTCCTGATTGCTTATTTCCTCTTCTGAGCGCCTTGTCGCAATACCTTGTACAAGATGGCAAGAGCAGCACCGTGCGCCATTAGCGACTTCGGATCTACAGTGCGAGGAGACGGTGGGGAGTCGGATAGCATCCTTCAACACGCGAAGACGAAGAAATAGGGTGGTAGTATGGCGCTGGACGAAAGGTTGGGAAACTGCATTTCTTTGTCGTGTGGGTATTTCTTGCTTGGACACAGGTCTGTCGTTGGTTACGCATACGGAGTAGCAGCTGCTCGGGAGGCATTAGCACATTGGTGTGGACGCACCCATGTATCAACGGCTACATAATTCGGAGCTGCAAAGTCTTGAGATTGTTTAAACACAGATAATGTCTACGTATAGTTTACCTTTGCACTTTTACCGTGTGGCGTGGGAACTGTCTGGCTACAGCTATGTTCGCACGTACACTGGCCACTAGGAAGACGCGAATCCTCCATGGCAGTTGTGGGGTTGCGTTTTGAGCATGCGCAAAACGAGTGCGAGCAAACGTGTGGAGTCACGGAGTGCCCACGGTTCCCAACGTCATATCCCTACAAGTACAAAGATAGTGGATACTGCCAATGCCGCCGTCACAACGCGCTCGGGGTTGGCAGTGGAAAGGTGGGGCCCTGCTGGCCTGCGGCGACTTCGGACGGGCGATATGACTCTATAACAATTTCCAGCCACGATAAAGGCTGTCCTTCACCTCCCCTCTTCGCTCTGACATTGCCTTCTCTCCCCTTTCAATCTACTTTAGCAGTAAAAATGTGTGGTATCTTCGCCTGCCATAGGTATGCTACACCTGTTGCGCGCCCGCAATTGCCCCTCCAGACGTTGGATTGTCTCAATACCAAATGTTTGCGACTATGTTGATACATGACTGATTTGCCCACAGGCACCCTGATGTGCAAAAGTTCAAGCCGACTGCCCTAAAAATGGGCAAGGCGTAAGTCTACCTCCCATAAACCGTGAGAGTTCTCAATTGGCTAACTGCGCGCAGTGTCCGGTGTGTAATCTCCTCAAACCCTCCAGTCCGCCAATTCACCACGAGGACTCCCATGCTGACTAATTGATGAGCCACCGAGGTCCAGATTGGTGTAAGTATACTCTACAATTCTTTGTGCGCCGAAGCACACAATGACTGACACTGTATAGCTGGTAACTGGGTTGCGAACGATACCAGTGAGTGACTGCAAGAGCCTCAAGGCATATGCAGTGCTAAAGACAGACAGTCCTGGTCCACGAGCGCTTGAGCATTGTCGGCGTCGGTAAGAGGTCACACGATAAATACTACTTTTAGTGGAAGCTTACGTTGGTTAGAATCTGGCGCTCAGCCGCTCGTCAACGAGGAGGGAACCGTCTCTCTGGCCGTCAACGGCGAAATATATAACCACCGAATCCTCCGCAAGTCTCTCAAGAACCCGTACAAATTTCAGACACACTCAGATTGCGAGGTCGTCATTCCTCTGGTAAGATTGGGCACAAGTCTCACGGTGAACGGGGGCTGATGGGCAGTAGTATCTTGAACATGACATCGATGCTCCTCGTAAGCTCGACGGCATGTTCTCATGGGTCCTTCACGACAAGGTTCAAGATCGTGTCATAGCGGCACGCGACCCGATTGGTGTTACTACCTTCTACATGGGCCGATCGAGCACTACACCAGGCGCGGTATTCTTCGCTTCTGAGCTGAAGTGCTTACATCCCGTCTGCGACAACATCATCTCTTTCCCCCCCGGTCACGTCTACGACTCAAAGACGGATTCGCTCACCCGCTACTACGATCCCAAGTGGCTTGTCGAGCCCGAAAACATTCCCACAAACCCCGTAGATTACAAGGAGCTGAGGCACTCGTTGGAGCGATCAGTGCGGAAACGCATGATGGCGGAAGTTCCCTTTGGTGTGCTTCTCTCTGGTGGTCTTGATTCAAGTTTGGTGGCTTCGATCGCGCAACGGGAAACTCTGCGGTTGAACGAGGCGACAAGGAAGAAGGCTGCTGCATCTACTGGTAATGCCAGCGAGCAACAGAACCAACTCGTTGGTATTGATGACTCCAACGAGCTTCAGACAGATCTCCTTCTGGGACAACTCAACTCATTTTCTATCGGGCTGCCCAACGCGCCCGATGCTATCGCTGCGCAGGAAGTGGCCAACTTCCTCGGAACGAAGCACCACACCTTCACATTCACCATCGAAGACGGTCTCAACGCACTTACAGATGTCATCTTCCACCTCGAGACCTTTGACGTAACGACCATCCGTGCCTCAACACCCATGTTCCTGTTGAGCAGAAAGATCAAGGCCATGGGAGTCAAGATGGTGCTTTCAGGAGAAGGAAGTGACGAGATCTTTGGTGGATACCTCTACTTCCACAACGCGCCTGACAAGGCTGCTTTCCACCAGGAATGCATTCGCCGCGTCAAGAACCTCCACCTCGCAGACTGCCTTCGCGCCAACAAGTCAACATCAGCGTGGGGTGTCGAGGCGCGTGTCCCCTTCCTGGACAAGGACTTCCTCAACACATCTATGAACATTGATCCTCAGGAAAAGCTCATCGACCGGGAAGCCGGCCGTATTGAGAAGTACATTCTGCGCAAAGCCTTCGACACCACCGACGAGCCAGAGACGCAGCCCTACCTTCCCGAGAAGATCCTCTGGAGACAAAAGGAGCAGTTCTCTGATGGCGTGGGGTACGGATGGATTGACGCGCTCAAGGACAACGCTGAACTACACGTCACGGATGAGATGATGAAGAACCCGAAGAAGGAGTGGGGTAACGACATCCCGGATACCAAAGAGGCATACTGGTACAGGTGCATGTTTGACGAGCACTTCCCCAGCTACTGCGCCGATACTGTTATGCGATGGACACCTACCTGGAGCGATCAGACAGATCCTTCTGGACGGTAAGGTTCCCTCTCCGAGATCTGACTAGATATGAAACTAATTCGTCACAGTGCTATCGGTGTTCACGAGCAAAAGTACGCCCATGCCAAATAGAGACTTGTTTCGGCATTACGGAAACGGGGCTTACATGGTAGAAGCTATGGATCTCATTTCATGTCTCTTCTGGCGCTTATAGACTGCTTGAGGGTGAGATATACCCAGTGGGGAGTCTGTCAAGGGTTCTCTGTCTTCAGCACACCAATGTATCATTCCGCATGAACTTTACAATGCACAATACAGTGACGACGAGCTATTGTATGTGACTCGTCTTTGACATTGACATACACTATCTAGCTTCATGATACAACATTACCTCGCCAATGGCGCCCAAACACACACATGTCTTTCTTGGACTGGGTATCAAAGACCAATGATACAAGTACGTAGAGACACAAACTTTTTTTTGGTAGATCACACCGGCATCCAGCGGTAGATACACAAACGCCAGATGTAAAGACACAAGGGACCCGCTATAAACACAACTGAGCGCATCACGCCTCAAGGGCAAAAGATGCCTCACCGTTGCCGAAAACGCGGAACTGGATGAAGATTGTTACGTCCTCAACCATTGTGCCGAGGGAGCCGATGAGCCAGGGGAGGTTGGTGAGTATGTATGCCTTTTCCTGCGAGTGGAAGATGATCTATAAAACGTTGGTTACCAAGATTCTCTGACATGAGTAGAAGGGGTGACTTACACCCGCGCCGTACGTAGCATTACCCAGCAAACTCAACATGAAGAAGAGCAGCGACAAGCCTTCGCAAGACCTCTCCCTTTGGTTCTTGATGATCTGGGGAATGCGCGCCCCGAGATAAGCCACCGCGCTCGCGTATCCCAAGATCATGGCGCCGACCGGGTTGTCCGAGGTCTCCTCAGTATTGTGCTGGGGTTGTGCAGCCCAAACACCAGTCTTCCACGCAATGGCCCATCCCGCTGCACCAATGACACAGACGCCCACGATGCTCAACGCGTTCCTCACCCACTCACTCGCACCATCGCCGACATCGGGAATCGTAGGGAGAGAGCTCGCGCGACGCCTGCGGCTCGCAGCGGAATCGCGCCTGTGACTGCCGGGCAAGCCAATGTTGCTGCTATCGCGACGACCAAGCAAAGGAGCCTCGACGCTATCGGTGGACCGCGTGGACGCTTTGCGGTCCCCGCGCTTCGAATTCTTCATGTTGTAGTATACGCATTGCGAGATGAGGACGAGGTCTGCGAAGCAAAAGTAGATTGCGAGTGCGATGACGGTGGGGACGAGACCGGCCCAGAGAGCGCCTGCGAGGTTCGTTATGTCGCCAATGAACCAGACGGTGAGGAAGGCGAGGGAGATGCCATCTGCCGAGCCGGATTTGTAGTTTTCGATTAGCTGGGGGACCTATGACGGTGGTTAGATTAGGATACGGCGATGTATAGTGTCGCGTGCTGGAAGCCCCAGTTGCGCATCTATGAATAGCACAGGGCGGTATCAGAGACGCATGGTAGCTTGACGTCGTGCTTGACTGCGAAAAGCTCCGTCGCGTGCGGGAAATGAAGACAACGAGACTGTATCCATCGTTACTACTCACCAGAAGGAAGATCCATGAAGCTAACGAGATTGAGCCAAAGACGCCCGAGAGGGCCTCGTGAGTAGTCAGCGGCAGACTGTGGTGAGACATGACTGCAGCGAGCATGGTGCGTGAGGGTATTTGCGCACACAGCGCGTCGTGCGACGTATACAAGTAGACGTAATAATAGATAGTTTTGTTGCGTTACAAGGGCGTGCAAGAAATGGTGCAGCAGGGCTTGACGATATGACGCAGGTCCAGTCGAGCCGAGGTAAGCTTATCAGGCGAGTGGATAACGCAACGCAATGCGAAGGTCGAGAAGATTGTTGACGAATGGAATTTTGCGGATTTGCAAGGCACCACGCGACAAGGGCCAAAGGCGTGCAAAGGGTCAAAAAGCAGCTGTGTGGACGGGTAGTGGGTGTATAGTACGGACATGTATGCTACGGGCAAATTGCCTGGCGTTTCTGTTGAGGATGCACATTTTTTCTTTCGGGAATTCCTCGACTGCCTAGACTTTTGGGATGCGCACTGCCCATGGTTTGTTTTAGGGCCCGAAGCGCACACGCAAGGCTGGTTCTAAGCAATGCTGGTGGTACTCGGACAGTTGACATGTGTACAGGACGCGGCTGGTTTGCACTGTAGTCTGGTGAATCCCCATGGGAGCTTGGCATAACACGCATCAAACAGGGAGCCTACAGACACGCGACCACACTGCCAAAGACACGTACATGGTCAACATGGTTGATTATGCAGAAATCTTGGCAGAGGAAATGACTCGATGTGTCGCTGGCCGTTTGCGAGGGTCCGTCTGTCAAAGCTCCAGACCCCTTGTGGGCGGCTGAGTTGCACTGCAGGGCTCTGCAGAGCTAAAATTGGCTGGAAACGTGACCACCATCACCCGCCGATCCACTTTCTCCTCGTCACCTCAGCAAGCACATCCACCGGCTTCCGGTTCCACACTCGCTCACTCTTCTCTTGTCACTTGCCATTCCTGCCCTCGTTTTCTTCGTTTGATATATACGTATATACACACACACACACATCGCCACAATAGCCGACGCGCCTCCCACTCGTATCCCCCTTAATACAACTAATCGCCTGTTCGCGAAACGCGCGTCCGCTCCAGAGTAGAAAACCCGTTGCCGCCCTCTGCCCGTTTCCATCGACAAGCCACCAAACATGTTGCCCAAGGCCTGGCTGTCGGTTTTTGTCCTCACCGTCGCATCGTCGGCCTTTACTCTCGAGGATCTTCACATGGACGGCATCAACCAGTACCTTCACCAGGGCAAGAGGCAAGACGCCGAAGGCACCGGCGCCTCGTCAGCATCCGCCGCCCCTGCTACATCATCAGCTGCACCACCAGCTTCGTCCGCCCCCGCCCCTCCTCCTCCTGCCTCATCGTCCGCTGCGCCGCCTCCACCATCCTCGGCCACTCCCCAACCAGACCCTGCCACCACCGACAACCCAGCCCCGTCGGACGATCCCACATCCAACGCTCCTGCGCCCTCGACCCCCGCAGCGACACCAACTACCGATGGCGGCAACAACAATAGCAACAACGACAACACGCAAACGACTGCACAAGGCACGAGTGCCGCCGGTGGCAGCGGCGGTGGCGGCAGCGCTGCTAACTCAGCAACCCCCACCCAAGAGGCCAGCTCTTCGGCAAGAACAACAGCCATCGTCAGGACTACACCCCTCGTTTCAACGTCGCTTTCAGAGTACACCATGACTGTCACCTCAACCCTCGATAACGGTCAAGTGACCACCGCGACCTCGACGGGCACTAGCACTTCTCTCGCCACCACCGGTCAAGCCGTCGTCACAGACCCACCTACCGCACAAGCCGGCGATAGCGACAACGGCGGCGGCATCAGTGACTCCAACAAGAAGGTTATTGGAGGTGTTGTTGGTGGCATAGGTGGAGCCCTTCTCCTCGGTGGCATCGCTCTCGTTTTCTGGCGCATGAAGAAGCGCCAAGCGCGCGTCCACGAAGACGACGACGACCTCATGGCTGGTACTGGCGCGGCCCTCGGCGACAAGTCTCATAATGGCACTGGTTCATCGCCTTTTCAGTCGAACCTCGAGCAATACCACAACCCTGGAGGACGCCCCAATGCGGCTGCCAACTTCTAGGCGAAGCGCAGCCCGCAAAAAGTACATAGGCCTGTTGCGAGGGTCCGTTACGATACCAACGATTATCTGTGGATTTGTCGGAGCTGGAAGCGAGCTCGAGAGAGTGGCGAGCGGAGCAAGATGGAGCTTGTATATATGGTGCAAACACGGCTAAAAGAGTTGGTCTTGATGGTGGAGCTTTTGTTATTGGATATGGTTTGCGCGAGTATGATGCATTGCAGACGCTGATTCGCGATGCAGATTAGTGTATACCGTCGCATCGTGGTCAGTCTGTCACAAGACTGCACACGTGTAAATTAGACGTATACCATCAGTTTAGGAAGAGGCTCCCCACCACTTTCGTCCGCTCATTCCACCGTCCTGTCAGTGTCGTCGCACTTGCTTCGTGCACTTGTTTACCCTGTTGTAATCGAGCGTGGCATATCTTTCTTGCCTTTGTTTGTTATTCTAGCATAGTCATACCCCCCCCCAATAGCGAATCCGATCAGATTGTCAAAATCATTTATCCATTACATCATTACCTTCATGCACTCCTTTATCCTCATACAGGGTGTTGTTCTTCCCTTGGAATGTTTACGTGTGTGCATGTCATGCTTGTCCAGGGGTCTGGTCATGGTCGTGTTTCAGCACCGTCGCAGCAACCACCACGCTGCTTCCCAAACAAGCTTTGTGACCGCTGGGCCCCAAACTCGTTTGGCAGGAGAAATGCATGTTCGGCGCTTCGGAAATGGAGGGGTTTGGCGTTACTTAGGTGCGGTCGGCCCCGTGGAGTGTTTTGAGGCTGGAATTTTGGTCTTTTGCTCTCGGTTTCTTTGTGCGCACAGTGCGATACTTACACTCGTTTGGTTGCGATTAGTTCTTTGTATATACAGGCAGTGCCGATATACTCTAATAGGATACTTGACGGTTTGGGTACTCGAGGAGAATTTACACACGCGACATTATTCACGTACCGGCACGTTCTTTCACGCACTACGGACGATTCACACTGGCCATCTTCTCTACCGACAAGACTCACGCACGACACTTTTTCAACACCGACGCTGATTCACGCTCAGCAAATCATCCTCGACAACACGTCCTAACAGGAACCAATCAATCCACAGTCATGTTCCTCCCCACAGCTCTCCTTGCTCTAATCCACCTGGCGCTCCCCGCCCTTTCCCACGCCTCCCCACAACCAGCCCTAGTCTCTTCAGACTGGGAAATGTCTTTAGTACCTCGTCACCAGCTCTTCCTACGCCAACTCTCCAATTTGCAGACTTTTGACGGCAATCTCGGTGGGACGCGTGCATCTGCGATAACGAATTCTGGAGACAAAGAACGCCCGTTCCAGGTCGATGGGGATACTTTTACCAGTTTCGATACTGCGGGGCAGAGGAGTTGCGATAACCAATTTCAAGGGTGTAGTGACACTGCGAACAAGAAAGGAGGAGGAGGAGGAGGTGGTGGTGGCGGTGGCGGTGACAGGAGGAAGAAGGGAGATAAGAGACAGAATGGTGGGGGTCTGAGTGTAAACGATTGTGATGAGCAGAAGAGTGAGTCATACCTTTTCTTCTACAGCTGGATCATTGGAGCAGTAAGAGTCAAGAGTAGCATGGATGGCTAACAGTCTTGATAGATAAGTGCATTGATGCACAAAAGAATACGCAAGTCAAAGACTTCAATAGTGCGGTTGCCAGTACGAACATCGGGCCTGACCCGGATTTCCCGGATTTTGATCTCATTTGCGAAGGGTAGCCGAGGGGAAGAAGTATGGGTTACTTTGGTGTGTAGATGAATAGGGTTTGGTGCTGGCTTTTGGGGAGGATGGAGGTTTTACGCTGCATCAAGAGCAAGCGGGTAAGGAATACAATAACAAGTTATCAACCAAAGACCAATGTGATTTCTTCCCTTGACACGAAGACCTGTATTTGAACTCGGAGATGGTGATATCAGGAACCGCATCACGTGGGAACACTCCACGCTAAGTCAAGACGTGTTTACCTCGACTTTTCCGCACCTCTTCACGCACGAGCTTTTTCCGTCAACACCTCTTCTCGCAACAGAGCTCAGAGCTTAACACGATGATTATGGCCCATTGAGTTGTCGTTGCTCATCTTGCATGATTCTGTCAACGCGTCGCGGTTCACGATGCCTCGCACGCTATCCACCGTCTCCAATCGCGCTAAGTCGATAAAATACCTTCCCGACGGCCGTTTGACTTGCTAGGCTACTGGAGAATCAAGGGAAAAAGTTGTCAGCGCCAATGACACTCAAATCTCGCGCTGTAACAGCGAAAGCGCTGCAAACACTACTTGTACACATCGGCGCACGATCATCGGGAACAAAAGCGGTACTCCGGGAGCGGTTTCAACGCGATATCAAAACACCTCGTCTCCCCCAGAGCCATTCGACATGGAAAACATCAGAATCTGAAAACAGGAAACTTCGCATCATGAGCATTGATATGGGAATTAAGAACCTGGCATTCTGCGAGACAGAGATTTCTCATCCATTGGAGGGTAGCCTAGATGCGAAAATGAAGATTTTGAGATGGGAGAAGATCAATCTTACTGAAGCCACACACGATGGCAGTCCCGAACCGCCAGAGGTCACGACTACAGAGCAGGGCACGGCAAGTGCTGACGAACAATTAGATCCATACTCTGCGGATGCTTTGTCCAAGGTAGCGTATGGATTAGTTAAGAACACGGTCCTATCAGGGTCCCCAGACATCATCTTGATCGAAAAGCAGAGGTGGCGATCTGGCGGTGGCAGCGCGGTGCAACAATGGACTCTCCGGGTGAACACCTTGGAAGGCATGCTGTGGGCGGTGCTGCAAACCATCTATGCAGAACGGCTGAGCAAGGGAGTTGAGGCATTGAATACAGAGAAGCTTTACGAGGTCTTCAGTGCAGATCCGAAACGCGTGGGACAATACTGGCTTGCACAAGCAGCTGGACGCCTTGCGGAAGTGGACAAGAAGGCCGATGATGAATCAACAGACGACCCAGAAGCGGAAAGCAAAGGGAAAGAAGACGAGTCGGTCACCAAAAAGAAGCCCAGTCGTAGCAAAGCAGAGAAGCAAGCCAAAATCGCTCTCCTCCGCTCATGGCTCACTTCCACACCCGCTTCCACGGCATCCGCAACACGCGATACGATACCAAGTATAACGTTCAGTATCGCGCCAGGCGCCGAAGCTACCCGTCAAGCGCTGTGCGGGCTATCGAACTCAAAGAAACACAAGAAAAGCAAAGGAGCCATGGCAGACACACTCCCTACAACAGGCCAACTCAAGAAGCTGGACGACATCACGGACTGTTTCTTACAGGCTGCTGCGTGGGTTAGCTGGGAGTCAAATCGCCTGCAGCTTCAGGAAGTGTGGAGGCGGAAGAAGGGCAGCAATGGAACAGTGTCTGAATTGACGGATGAGATCTTGCTAGAGATGGTCCACAACCTTGAGGCGCCTTGAAACGAGCCGCTGGATCCTGGTTTTTATTTTTATTTTATTTTTTTCATCGTGTGTTCATGCAAACTAGACAAGAGACATGAGCGTGTAGATTATGCGCGCGAGCGAAGCTGATGGTTTACCGACCACAAGGACATGCCGCATCTGGATACTGAAAAAAACACTCACAAGAGATTAGTCTAGATGCTTTCTGTGAAGCCCGTATAACCCCACCGTTATCCCGACTCTGGGCAGCGCTAGGGCAGACTTGGTTGTGCTCAACTTCACGACACAATGGATCGTGTTGCTTCGGTGCGACGTGCCAGATTTGAAGCAAAGGCAACCAGGTCTGCACACCCCACTTCGCGCATGTGACGTGGCAGCCTTCACATGGAAACTCCATCCAGTCATGCAATGTCGACGTCTCTTGGCTTGTAGCGTCTTCAATATTTATTACACATGGTATATATAACACCCATCTCAGATTTTCTGCCAGAAGTCTCTATTTCCGCTTGACGGTCTCGGTGGCGCAATGGTAGCGCGTTGGACTTCTACTAACTGTATCCATGGTTAATCCAAAGGCTGCGGGTTCGAGCCCCGCCCGAGATGCTTTTTGCTCCGTCGTGCGTCATGCGACCGGTGTACAGTTGTGTTGGCTGAATGCGTCCTGTGTGCAGAGCGATGGTGAGTTTTGCCAGACGAGATTTTTTGCTTGGTGGGGGCAGAGGTGGAGGAACATCGAAGCCACGCCAGATACATCCATCATTCTTCATACCAGTCCTCATTGTGAAAAATTGATTTGAGTGGGAATAGAGGTCGTTGCTAGAATTTGCTAATGCGCCGTGACACCGATAGCGCCATTTACACGCTCACTTTTGTGTATCCAAACTTATCGCACCGAACTCAATCAGTCAGCTCCGCACTACGAGTGACCTCCTCCTTCATCTCCCTACCCTTCCTTGCCAGGAGATTGAGCGCACTACCAGCAAGCACAAAACCACATTGATCTTGCGACAGAGTGTGCTTGGTCTTGACAACCTTCTTGCTGCCATCCTTCTTCGTAAGGACGAGCTCAACCTCGCCCTGGCCACCGCTCTTCAGCACGTCGAGCAGTCCCGTTGTGGCGACCTGATCGCATGCTTCAAACGCATCGTAGTCGGCTTCATTGGCGAAAGTCAGAGGGACGATACCCTGCTTCTTGAGGTTGGTCTCGTGGATGCGAGCGAAAGATTTGGCGAGAATGATGCGGCCACCGAGGTATCGTGGTTGCAGGGCAGCGTGCTCACGTGCGGAACCTTCACCGTAGTTGTGCTCTGCTACGACGAGCCATTCAATGCCCTGGTCGCGCCACCTCTTTGCCAATTCCGGGATACCTGATGTCTTGCCATCGAAATCGTAAGCGACGTTGACTTCATCGGTCTGCGCGTTGACAGCGCCAATAAGTGTGTTTTCCGAGATGTTGGGCAAATGGCCCTTGTACTTGAGCCATGGGCCAGCAGCCGAGATGGTGTCTGTTGTGCATTGCCCCTTGACCTTGTAGAGTACTCGCAGGCCTGTGAAGTCGGAATCAGGGAATGCCGGGAATGGGTCGAGGAGCGCTAGGCGGCTAGAAGTGGGCTCGACAATAACCTCCACGCTGGGGTCTGGGACACCCGGTGTGGGCATAAAGTCAGGGTTACCGTCTGCAAAGCCGGCGGAGGGGAGATCAGAGCCCTTTGGTGGCGCAAACTTGAAAGGCTTGCCATCTGGTGTCGGTATGGAATCAGTCATAGGGTTGAAGGTCGTGGAGCCAGAGTAGGACATGGCGGTGATGAGTTCAGGAGAAGCGAGGAAGTTCATCGTGGCTCGGTTGCCGTCGTTGCGACCGGGGAAATTGCGGTTGTATGAGGTCAGAATAGCGTTGGATTCGCCCTTCTTTACGTCGTCGGTACGTTTCCATTGTCCAATGCAAGGACGTTGGGCTTGTCAGTACTAGAAGTCCATCGAGGTATGCTGGAAAACTCACCCGCAGGCGTTTGCCAGAACAGTGCCTCCAGCTTCAGTGAATGTTTGAAGGGTTTCATCCCGTTCCAACGTTGCTCGAATCTGCTCACTGCCTGGTGTGATGAAGAAGTCTGCTTTGGGCTTAAGACCAGCTGCCAATGCTTGCTTCACAATCTCTTCTGATCGGGTCATGTCCTGGTAAGAGCTGTTTGTACAGCTACCAATGAGACCTGCACCAAAGGTTCGTGGCCATCCCTTCTCCTCGACTACTGACTTGAACTTGGAAAGAGGAGTTGATAGATCAGGGGTGAATGGTCCGTTGATATGCGGTTCAAGTTCTGAGAGGTTGATCTCAATGACCTTATCGTAAGCTGCCCCCGCGTCGGGACGAAGTAAATTCTGCTGCATTGGTGAATTGGCAATCTTTTGAGCGGCTTCAGCGATCGGTCCTCGGTGTGTGGCTTGAAGGTAGGGGATGTGTGCAGGAGAGAAGGGGAAGAGCGAGGTAGTTGCGCCGACTTCAGCACCCATGTTGCTATAATGTGTCAGCACTTGGCCATGCGTCTTGGGTTCATATGGGAGTCTTGCCAGATAGTCGCCATACCAGTGCAGCTCAAAGACTGCACACCAGGTCCGAAGTACTCGATGATGAAACCAGTACCACCCTGCGCATATGTTAGCCCAAAGTACCCTGCGATACTCGAATTCACGTACCCGGACAGTCAATTCGCCAGCCAGTTTCAGAATCACGTCCTTTGGCGAGGCCCATCCACTGAGTTCCCCAGTAAGCCTAACACCCAGGATCTTGGGTGCCTTGAGCTCCCAGGGCGCATCTACGAGAGCGTCTACCGCATCAGCGCCTCCAACACCGATTGTGATTGATCCCAGACCACCAGCATTTGGGGAGTGGCTGTCTGTGCCCAGGATCATCAAGCCTGGAGCACTGTAGTTCTCCAGAACAGACTGATGGATAATACCAGCACCCGGTGGCCAGAACTCAATTCCGTATTTCTTTGCTGCCGACTCGAGGAAGTCGAAGATCTCGCTGTTGCCCGCGATGGAATTGGGAAGGTCTGTGTCAGCACCTTTTTCTCCGACAATAAGATGATCGCAGTGTATACTAGCAGGCACCGCCGTACTTGGCAAACCACAGCTCATGAACTGCAGTAAAGCCATCTGCGCACTAGCATCCTGCATAGCAACGCGATCCGGCTTCAATTTCAAGTTCGCCCGACCTCTGATATCACTTCCACCACTTGTGTTGTTCATAAGCGACTCCTCTGGGCTCTCAAGATGCGAGTAGAGAATCTTCTCGGCCAAAGTCAATTGTCGTGAAGACCCTAGTACGCGTCGTACTTCTTCGAGACGGGATAGCAGTTTGGCATAGGGCGGGGTGCGGGAGGCGAGGTCGACATTGCGGGCGGTAGGTGGATCGTGGCTGGTGGCTAGACATCTTTGAGTTTGTAGGGATGATTGGCGCAGCGAGGAAAGTAGATGAGGCTGTAGAGCTCTGTTAGCGTTCTGTGCCACTTGTCCGCCCAGTAAAGAGATGTGATGGCGATGACTACACAAGTCGCATAAGATTCGAAGGTAACTTGGAATGTCAATTGCATATCAGAATACTCACCCTGCAGTTGGCTGCTTGGCCAGCACGAAGTATTTGCGACCGCATCCTGCAGGTTGTCTGTGGCGTCGACGCGGTGCGGTGCGAGAAAGTCAGAGGCGCAACGTTCAAAATATCAAAATGTCCCGAGCGACTATTCCGAGCGACTTCGCTCCGCGGCATACCAAGACTAGGGTCAACGCACGCGAGTCGGTGCTGGCGTGGAGAATGCCTGCTACTTTACTCCAATCACAGCACACGTCAAAGTCATCACCAAAGAACTTGATCTAAGATATGATACGCTCAGAGACTGAACCATTTCAAAACAGTATACTAAAGCAATGGAACTGGTATCCTAACTACGGTGCTAACTCCAGATTGACAGACTACTACCATGCCCACGACGGTGCTCCGTACGTGTGACTAAACAGAGACGAAGCTAAACGCGCCGAAGCCATTTGGGAACTCTTGCAAGCAAAATCCACCACACTGTGAGTCAACATGCGAGGGCAAATCAAACTAGGTTCGATCAATCAAGTCAAGTTGAAAGGTTGTCGTAAGCGCGAGATCATAGTGGTTGCTCCACACTTACAAGCCGGGGGGTGGGGGAACCGCTCCGTAGTTGGAGGGCGACGCAGCTGGTGGAGGCGGCGGTGGAGGGGCGCCATAGCCGGAAGCAGGTTCTGAAGGTGGTGGCGGAGGTGGTGCAGCCGCGCCAGCACCGGGAGCAGGAGACTGTGGCTGTCCATAACCAGTCTGAGCACCAGTCTGAGCGTAGTACGCAGCGTACTGCTGTTGCTGAAGTGCAAGATACGCCGCATACCCACCGTACGCAGCATAAGGATCAGACTCTGGGTTTTGCTGGTAGTAGACAATCCATGCTTGTGCGGCATTCGCATCAAAGGCTTGTTGGTTGGCATCAGCGGTTGGCGTAGCAGCAGCAGGGGACATGATAGTTTCCTGTGCACCGTAGCCGCTGTGGCCGCCCTGACCACCATGACCGCCGTAGCCACCACCACTACCTCCTCCTCCTCCACCGTATCCGTAACTTTGGCTGCGATCACGATCACCGCGGTCACCACGGTCGCCGTATCCTGGTCGTCCACCACCATAGCCATCTCGGTCGCCGTAGCGGTTCGGCGGCGGGCGCTCCTTGTAAGCATGGTAATCCGATTTTACCTTCTCGAGGAGCTCTTCGCAAAGCTGCTTGGCTTGGGCTACACCCTCAGGGCGGGGTCCACTATACTCCGTCAGTAGCAGGAACAAGAAGGATAGTAGGAGTATACGAACGCGATGTGTAGGTACATAGGCTCGTCACTCTCCTGTCCGCTGTTTGGCTCCATGAAACCAGAACCGCGACCTTTGATTTGAACCTTGCAGCTTGTCTCCTGTTGGATGAACTTGACGTTATCGCCGCCGCGACCGACAACCTGTGCGCGCAAGTTAAAGCCGCTAATAGGCTCAAGACCTACAGAGATCTTCTCCTCGGGCCACTTGCGCTGGAAACAGTTAACAACATGTCTGCTGAAACAAAGAGGGTATCGTACTCGACCGAACTCGTCGCGCTCGAAGTTCTCAGGCTCCCTACGGCGGAAGCGACGTTCGTCTACCAGGTTAGGAAGGTCTTCCTTCATCATCTCCTCGATCATTTCTACAGCCTTGTCCAGGCCTTCCTTGGAGGTGCTAGTAATACGGAGGTACAGCGGCGGGTTCTGTTGCAAGATTAGCCTAGCCGACAAGACTCGGATATGCCACTTACAGTAGCAGTTGCCATGTTCTTGTCAGGGTAGTATTCTCCTCGAGTAGTGACATCTTGCATGTATAAGCAGGTATTCTAAAGGGTTAATGACAGTAATCGGGGTATGCGTACCGGCGCCAGTCTCGTCTTTGATCTAGATGGCACATGGAGGTTAGCATTTGGTAAATGGGTGGGGTGCTAGAAGATCAAGTAAGCTCTGACTCTCATGGAGAGATGCGCAAACAGGGACCAACTTCAGCCCCACAACACAGTCACGCGAGGTGTAGCGCTGCAGAGCATGAAGAAGGCATGATCCTAAACGATCAGTGGACAGCAAAAACAGTTATTTACCCTCTTTTGTGTAGCTCCTTTGGTCAGTGTATAGCGATTGCGGAGATCGTTGATCTCAATGTCTTTGATGTAGTCACCATCCTGCTGGTACGTCTCGTTGTTTATGGCGGCGGCCGAGTTGGAGGCAGGCGACTTGGCGACTGGAGGAGTAGCGGCCTGGAGCTTGTTAGTGATGGCCGCAGATAGATACGTGTGGTGAACTTGCAGAGCGAATCGGTGGCACATCGACATGCTGGATGCCCTTCTTCGCCTGAATCTGCGCGTTGATCCTCGCAGCCGCCGCCGCCGCCCTCGCAGCAGCGTCTTGTTTGAAGGTGGATGACGCCGGGCTGTCTGTGCCTTCACGGCCGACTGGGCTACGTGCGCGATGCGACTCGGATTCCCTTCGCGACGGCGACCTAGAGCGACGATCTGTGTCGAAGCGCGAGCGTGCAGGGCGTTCCGTATCGTCGCTATCGAAGCGCGATCGGGGACGGCGTTCTTCAGACATGTGGCGGTTACTCGTAGCGATAGTTCAAGCCTGTGTTGCGGTTGAGGCTCCAAGTGGTTGTTGGTGTTGGAGAGCAATCTCAGGCTTTGGCAGAAGCGACTCGCTTGTTAGCGTGCCGCGGCTGAACCTACCTGTGCTTGCCTGTTCGCGGCTACTCCGACAATCGGCCGGGGATTCTATTTCACTTTCTGGGGCTGCCACCTTGAACTTGGACATTCACACCAAGTAGTCATTAGTCGCCTTTACCATCACCACTCGTTCGCCATGGCTTCTCGGCGGGCAATGCTGCCTCTGCGCAGCTTGCTCAACAGGCAATGCGCCGGCTCCCTCCGCCAGCCACAAAGAGCATCCAGCTCCTCGTCCACACAGGCTCTGGCTTACAAGGCCCTTCACCGTCGCATCGCACCTCTTCCCACCGAAGATCGCCCTCCTGCTTGGTCGGCACCGGCGGCCGTCAGCAACATCCTCTACGAAACTCCGCTCCCATCCCAGGCCCCACCCAAGAGCCACATCCTCAACTGTTTGGTACAAAATGAGCCTGGTGTGCTCTCCCGTGTCTCCGGTATCTTGGCTGCCCGTGGCTTCAACATCGACAGTTTGGTTGTCTGCAACACCGAGGTGGACGATCTCTCCCGAATGACAATTGTGCTGCAAGGACAGGATGGTGTCGTGGAGCAAGCCCGCCGCCAGCTCGAGGACTTGGTCCCTGTCTGGGCCGTGCTTGACTATACCCAGTCGCCCCTCGTTCAGCGCGAACTTCTCCTAGCCAAGGTCTCTATTCTCGGCCCAGAATACTTCGAAGAGCTGCTTGCGCATCACCGAGAGATGGCCCAGGCGCCTGAGATGGAGGAGACATATGAACCGGACATGACAGAGGAGGAGCGCAACGCAATGGCACAGGAGGCTGCTCGTGAGTCTTTGAGAAAAGATTATCACCCGACAAACTTGCCCGTTAGTCAGGCACTCCGACACAAGCACGAGCATTTGCGCGCCATTACCTTCATGACTCATCAGTTCGGTGGAAAGGTGCTCGACATTAGCACAAACAACTGCATAGTAGAGGTTTCGGCAAAGCCCACCAGGATTGATTCTTTCATGAAGCTGATTGCTCCTTTCGGAATCTTGGAGTCTGCAAGGACTGGTAAGCATCGTCGCATGTCCCAGTATAGCCAGTTTGCTAATCAAGTACAGGACTCATGGCCCTACCACGTTCCCCGCTCCATAACAGTGCCGAGGTCGAAGAGATGGAGGCGCAGGACGTTGTCGACAACAGCCTTCTCCCTCCAGGTTAAACATGTTGAAGCATACGAGTTATCAAGTCTGCTCGGTGTCAACATATGCTGGCGTTTAATCTACGTGTATAGTATGGCGTTCAAAGGAAGGCGAAACATGGCTCATTCGCTTGAGACCAATCACAATTCTCTTTGATGCAGCTTGAGACGTGCTATGAGCCATGTATACACACGTGCACGAATTTCTCCCCACTCCTATCCCACAACAAGCCTAGTCACTGTGCGTGTGGTTACGGTATATTGCGGCATTTGGCAAATACCGAGGCGCGAGCCGATGAGCTTCATCGGAGGGAACAATCGTTGGGATGAGGCTAGTGAGGTCCATTTCATACCAAAGCATACATCGCCCAGCCGGGTCATGCTTGCGTAATTTTCGGACTGACGCATTTGTACATTAGACCGACCCCATCAACCACTACAGTACTACCAAAGGTACATGCACCTCCATCTGCATCACCACCGGAAGTCTTGTTCAATAATCTGCATTTCGATTCTACGATTCAGTCATTGTTACTGGCGTCGAAACCATGTCGCAAATTCCTGTTCCCGCTGGTGTACAAGAAGACTCGTTAGAGCACACGATCGAAATTCTCGCCAAGCAATTTAACCAGGATGCATTCCAACGCTATATTCTTCTGGACGAACTGCAGGGGTCGGGCAAGACAGATATAGGTGAAGAATTGAACAAGGAGGTTTTTGGGTTTCTAGTGCCTGATTTGCTGAAGGGTGGAGCGAGGATGATGACGATTCCTGGAAGTGGCGTGGCTAGTGTTTGGTACGTATATCACGACGTTTGAAGGTTCCCTTCCTAGGAGACTAAACCCTTGACGTTTTTTCTCATCTCGCATCTAGACTTACTGATGATGGTTTAGGCGACTAGAAGAAGTTACAGAAACATATGCGCCAGAACCGCACAACCCACCTGCTATGACCGAACTAGCCTCTCTCGCCCACCAGGCAAGGAAGCGCGCTCTACCACCTCAAGCAACTCATATGCTGCATCTAGTCCTGGTGGCAAATGATCGCAGTCATCCTTCTGCTACAAAGCCAGCCAAAGTGGGCGACCTCATCCGTCCGGTACTTGACATGGCAAAAGAAAAAGGCTGGCCTGTGGTTTTAGAATCTACGTCAACGAGAAGTAGGGATATTTATGCGCATTTGGGATTTGAGGTGTTGGAGGAAATTACTATAGGGAGGGGGAAGGTTGATGCAGAGGGGAGGGGCAAGGATGGTGGCGAGGGAACTGTGCAGTGGGTTATGATGAAGTGTTGATGGGTGGGCGTGTGTACGTGAAACCTTCCTCAGCGTATGCTGCATTGATATTACACGCTTACTACGTTCCGCTTGGAGATTGATCAGGTGGTTACGGAGATGCTATTGCATCAGGGGTCTTGCTCAGTGCAAGGAGCCATTGGGATTGTATCGAAGTAGAAGCTGCTATACCAGCATTAGTGATATACTTGTGTGACGGGGCAGTCATCTCTCTACTCACACAACCAGCACCAACCGTAAAGCGATTGATAAGTCCTTCATGCGAAGCAAGCAAGCGAAGCGCCTGCCCCACAAACCTCAATCTTGAGTCGAAATCAGAGAGCCTCTTAACTTACAACCGGCAGTACGCATATCAGCTTGCCACAATTACTCGGACTTGCATGCTACTTTCAGGCATCGAAAACCACACCGACCACCCACGTGGGCAACGCACGCGTCGCGAGTGGAAGGAAGCTCAACGGTTGTTCCAAACATCTGGGCCTGGACTGTGTCATAAGATCGTTCTAGTGATCCTTCAAATGCAGTACCCTTGTTCATTGTAGCGGGACCGATATAGGCAGGTGAGCACACGATCTCCCACGATGCCACCATGCAGGGCTTTTGCATCAGAGGAAACGCGCAGGCGTGCATGCAAACATTGAGACAAGCAACGCCAATGTGGCTCCCAAGTGCCGTAACTCGTGGAACCCGGCTACGAATATCGATCCTTTAATGGAGCAAGAGAGCTTGTCGGAGGTATCCGATATGAATGGGTACATCGTACATTGTACATGCGTACAATTGGACATGTAACAAGGAGATGGATGTAATCCAGATCGATTCCGCGGACAAGTGATTTGATAACGTATAATTAGTGAGAAAATATTGGCGGCTACCTTCATCCTACGTCCCCGTATTCCATCATGTTTGACTCACTGGCCTCCGTCGTTTAGAAAGTCCAGAGTCGTGTGGCTCCACGGAGCCGCTCAATTTGAACAGCGCTACCGCGGCTCCACAGGCTTGCGGGCCATGGACTATGGGCTGTGGGCATGATGAAAGGTCCACTTCACCAATGGGTCAAAGTCCCTGCGACGGGTGGCCGGCGGCCGCAGGAGCTACGGTGTAGAGACATCGTATCTCTTGCTGCTGTTCTTCAGCTATGAAGTCAGGGTTGGGGGGCCACGATGTTGCTGGACCGATAAAATAGGGGTGGGCAATACATGATGCAAAACATTTCTTTCTCTGAATCCTGTGGCAGTATTGATATATGATTTATACCATAACCTTGTCTTCGGGTGGCACGTTGTTCCCACTACCCGCCCCGCGCAAGTGGAGATGTTGTATCAATGCAAGCTTTTCTCCAGATGCCTTTCTCCGCCAATCGGTAAATACCAGTGACATCTAACATCCCTCCTCCTGGCAACCCTTCCTGCTGTTTGAGGATCGAGACTGACTGCAGCTGGAAGCCACACTTGAGGCTTCGCTTCGATATACGGAGCGCTGTTACGATCGCGCCAGGACTGCCGATCGCCGCCCTGGACTCCAGATCACGGTGCTTCTCCGCCACACTGCGAACATTCTTTGGCCAATGTCGGGTCGTTGTCTACCGTACGAGAAATTCACAGGCTCCCTGCTATGGAGATATGAGACGATGAGCGTGTCTGGCTACAGCCGTGCCCAGGTAGTCGATCATACTCGCTCTAGGCCTCCAAGGAAAAATTGTTAGGATACCGACCGAGGTCCAGTGCTTTCAGGGAGCATCTAGCTTCCTCTTCGTCATACGATAGCCGGTGTTTGAATGTTTAGTGGAGATTCATGGCGGATATGGGTTGTGGATAACGGTAACGATGATCCCTGCGCACGAACCTCCGGAATAGGATGACGCCGATGCAGGTTCCTTGGTAGCGTGGATCGCAGCTATGTTCTCTGCCATCGAAACTCACAATCAGGCACGAGTACTTACCTGGGTATTTCCTTCCACCAGCGCCATGTCGCTCGGCCTCTTTCTCTTTACTTTTTTGCATTACTCTTGTACCTAAGTTCCTGTATATCCCGGCTAGTGGCGCATCAGGAGCCCAAAATCTTGGCACAACTACGGCGTTATTATTACCTGGGTATCTTGGTCCAATTGAGAGCAACGGTAAGCAGTCCGTCTGGCACAATGGCTCGGTCATTCAACGGTTTAACGGCTGTTTGCACTGTGCGAACGTGCCGTTGAGCGCTCATATATTGCACGAACTAAGCCACTATGCACCCTAGGTCCTTATCTGACAGTGAACAGACCCACCCAGTCGCTTCCAAGGTTCCCGTGACGCAACACAACAAAGCCCACTGCCTCTTCCACCGCTCAGCTTGTTGGCATGAAGTACGGCGACACTCTGAGACAGAGGTCCATACCAGAATGGGGCCATTGTGAGTACTACGGCCACACCCTACGACGCGACACGGAGAGCTCTCCACTAACAGATTTACGCCCACAGATAACATCGATTACGATTACCTTAAAGACCTCATAAAGCACCAGACGACGCCCGGCACGAACAAGGCCGTATCAATTCCCGGTCAGGGCGAAAGCACTGAGCGCGCATTCGGAGACACCTTCCTCAATGTCTTATCGCAACAACATGATCGCATCAACCTCTTTGTTAGGAGCAAGAGCGGCGAGATCGAGCGAAGACTGGAACATATCAGCAAGTCCTTAGACCAGCTGCGCGTAAGACGCGATCCGACGAGCGGGCGTCTTCCTGCGCGGATTGTGGAGAGATATGCGAAGATCGACGCAGATGTCGCGAGGTACGCGGGTAGCATCGGAACACGCGACGGAAGAACTCCCGCTAACACAGCTGCAGGACCGGAGAGGAGATCAGATCGCTTTCCCGATTCCAAGTGACCCAGCGAACAGGCTTTATCAAGATACTCAAGAAATATAAGCGCTGGACAAAGGACAGGGAGCTCAGTCATGTCTTTAAACAGGATATTAGCGGTCGGCCGGATAGTTTGTTCCAGCTCGATCTGGGCTATCTCTTGGATCAATACATCGATGTGCTCGACGCACTCCGCTCCGCTTTTGATGCGGATGGTACCTCTACGTCCAATGCTGAGAACGCCAATGGCCAATCGTCAGCTGCTCGCATATCTAGAATCCTTGAGAAGGGCGACGGCCTGGACTTTGACTTGGCGCTGAACACGGTACCTTTAGGGTCCAAGGGCAACAAAGCGACATATTGGATACATCCAGACCATATTGTTGAGGCACAGGTCCTGCTACTTCAACATATGCGTCTGTACATCAGTAATGCAAGGCGGAAGGGATCTGTTAGGGGAACGCCTAACCGTCGCCAATCCTTCACAACAAATCTTGACCCGTACTTCGGTAACGAGGATACGACTGGGCTTGTTGTCTTGGACCATGCAGAAGCTTTCGCATTCAAGCAAAACGCAAGTACAATCGGGGCGACAGAAGAATCGCAGGGAAGTATCAGCATGAAGGCAGCTGGCCAAGTGCGGTGTTGCGCCACTGGTGAAGCGGCGGTCGTTGTATGCACAGAGGCAGATTCACAAGGACAGTCACCGGTCGCTGTCAAGACAGCAAAGATAGACCGTAACCGCTTGCAAGGCTTCCTGGATACATCAATCAACGAGGACGGCATGAAGCATCTTGGGCGCTCTGATGGATCAACCAAAGACGATGCATCGGCAGTTCGGCAGTGGTTTGCTGAGCATCAGTCTACGAAGCCGATCGCCGGTGCGGTTTCTAAACGCACTCGATTTACAGGACTGCACAACAACTCAACAGGAGGTATATGGGCGACGCTAGACAAAGACGTTTGCCTAAAAGATTCATTGTACAAAGATCTTGCAGACGATGACTGGATTTCGGCTGCTCGAGCAGAATCAGCGAAGTTCCCGCATGCTATCCTAGAGATCAGGCGTGAAGGCAACCAAGCGATGGCACTTATCCAGACGCTTGATCGGAGCCATTTGGTACGTCAACCTCCAAACTCACGCAGTATCAATGCGCTAATAGTCGCAGGTTGAACGTGTCCGAGGCTTCTCATTAGAAGCACATGCTGTGTGGACTTGCTGCAAGCCCAGTGCCATGTCCGCTCCTCTCTGGATCTCTCTTCTCGAAAAAGACATCCGAAAACTGCCAGAACCAGTGAAGAAGCGGAGCCGTAGAGAACGAGACAGCATGATTGGCTCGCAAGTGCAACTATCGCCTCCAGCAACTTCAACATCTAATGCCTCGTATGATGGTCAATCTAGCCCGCTTGCCTCTCGTTACGAGGAGTCTTCTGCAACATCAGTACATGAGTTTGTTGACCCACCGCCACTCCAAGCCTTCAGGAAGAAAAGCCGGAAACCCTTTTCCGATTATCCTCCACTGATGAATTGCGATGAACCAGAGCCAGAGGTGCAGCAGAGGTATTGGAATGAATATGATCATCCGGAAGATGAAGAGACTGGATATTACATCTATGTCGATCCTGATGCACCTATCAAATATCCCGGCCAGGATTTTGTCGCAGCGTTGGCGAAGAAGACAAAGAAGCTCTTCGGAATGAATGACAAAGCTGACCAGGCATCGCTTTCCACCGCCGAGGACTCAGATGATGATGTTGATACGGTCGACTCATCTCCCATAATACACGCCGCAAATTATGGAACAATAGACTCCCGCGGCCAGTCCGCAAGTCAAAACGGCTACTTTAGCACACTCTTTCGCTCCCTCCGCGATCCCCAGCATGACGCTGACATGCTTCATGAGCGTCGCGCACTGCTTGGCCAGGTAGAGACTCATCAACACAAGATCGAAATGACAAAACTGCGTTTCTACTCTACTGCAGTGGGCGCGGCTGTTGTCATAGACCTCATCTTGGGTCTCATGACAATGACAAGCCGAAAGAAAGAACGAGGCGTTGTTGATGCTACTGTCTTGCTAGGTACCATTTGTACACTAATGCTTTGCATCGTCGCGGTCGTTAGCATGCAGACGCGCCAGGATCGTCTGGGCTTAGTTCACCAAGGAGCCGTTCTGAGTATCTCTGGTGCGATCGTGGCGTTGGATATTTTGTTGCTCTTGTGGGTGTTGCGGATATGAAGGAGGGAGGGTGGGGGTTTTTTTTGCATGCGTGTTGTTGCATTTGGGTAGCTTGGAGTCCAGGTCTTAGTGATAAGGGCGGTCCATATATACCGTAATGCTACTGGCGACGAAGTCTACATGACTACGTTGATCTTCACTGTATTGTATACGAAGTCAAAACATAACCTGAACTTGTGTAATGTCCTCGGGCAAACTTTGTGTCAGCAAAAAACCTCGAGAATGTCTCCAGGTTAGATCCTAGTGTTTTTTTGAAAACGAGCTTCTTCACAACGCCCAACCTCGTTAGTCCATGAGGAGTTGTACATTGAAGGAAAAGGAAAGATGAACATCTAGTAGACCGTTATGCACATGAAACCGGTTCTTCTCAGTTACACCTTGCAGCAAAACACTCCCTGAGGATCTCCACTATGCTATACATACAGCATGCGGACAACCCTGAGATTGACGTATATAAGTTGAGTGTTAGACTCGACTCAAAAAGAACGGGCTTTCTTTGTATGCTAGTGCATCTCGCTGTGACCCGCCTTTGCTTTCCTATTTCCTTGACCTCTTCGCCATCTGGATTCCAGGATGCTGCAAGAGCTGGAGTGCGACGTCTGATTTGCTTTTTGTCATTCGCGGCGGCAATGTCAGAACAGAGCTTCCTCATGAGCTGGTCCTTTTCTTTCACGTACTGAGCATCGTTCCCGGAGCTCTTCTGCACTTTAGCAGGCTAGTCATCAGTTGATTGTCACCCTCTATCACTAGCAGTTGCTAGTAGGCTCCAAGCCGTTTGAGCCAAACGGAGCATCGTCATCTGGAACAGGCTCCTCCCCGTCGGGGTTAGAACAGAGCACTCCCTTCCTCACTCACTATCATTTCTATTCGGGCGTTGTCACCACTGTCAGCACACATGTTCGACATAATCTTAAACTGAATCAGTAGAGTGGAAATATACACTTATAATAATTCAAATAGCCAAGTAGAAGATGGGAGCCAGCTTGGTGTCATTTAACTAAATATGGATCAGCAAGTAGAACCGAAATTTGATGTAGACTTCATCATCTTTGCCAAATCTTCAAAGGTGCCATGCACTCAGGAGATTGTTCTCGTACACTTGAGCTGCGGAGCTCAGGGCAGGTGGATCCATAGAATACTTGTACCAGGTGTGCTTGCGAGCCCGCCGCGTGGGGCATATTTCAACGATCTGCGAGCTTGACAGACCTATAGCACTGCGCGCGGATTGTTGTGACCAGTTTTTGCGGTGCTTTTGTATGGTGTTTATCGCGCTTGTGATTGACCGCGTTGATGCAAGTGAATTGGGGATTGGCAGAGCACGTGAGCAGATTGTTCTGGTGAGCTCGCTTAGTTACCAATCAAACAGTCGTCTCCGAAACAGCCGCCGGTCCAACTCCTGAGTAACGCGCGAGATGAATCGTCGAACTACTATCTCCGAGGCCAGAAAAGGCAACACATGGGGCTCTCTCTAACGCAATCCTGGGCCGCAACAAGCAAACACGCCTTGGGCATGAGTACACGAATCTTCTACATATCTCTGTCACTCTCGAGTAGGCATGTCTCAGCCTCTCCTTTGGCCACTACTACCATGGTTCACAAATATTCCCCAGATGGTCAGGCGATCTAAATAACGTCGGACATCATACTCGGACGACCATACCAATCTCAGATCTAAACCTCACTTTATCAATTTTTTAGAGGCACGCTTCTCCTGTCAATTGTACAACATGTCACGCCAGCTTTTCAGGAAACCAGACTTTCTCTAGGAAATCTTTTCACACCAGTCTCAAGTTGGACCTAGTGAAATCGTTCGAGTAACATGAGAATGCCGAAAGTGTAGGGGGGGTCATGTCTTCACAAACCTACGAGATGCTGCAAACGCACTGTGTAGGTCGCACCGATACATTCAGGGCACTAGCATAACCCACAACGGGCTTTACTATGGATGTGCTGTCGAGTATGGAAAGGGATAAGGCGTCCGGGAGAAGATCATCGCCGCGAGGTGCAACAAGAATCAATGCCATCGAAGCATATCAAGCTTGTCCCCACATGGCATGAGATCATCATGAGGCTCTGCTGGCCCACTCTTCCCGTGGGGGTAACGCATCCGGTTAGGTACCCCACCTAAATGGCAATGGAGTGGGCAGAGAAGAGCCGCCATGTCGACGCTGAGGTCGTGTCTTTGGGGGTGTAGACATGCGCGGCCGTAAAGGTAAGCTATCAGCCCACGTGCAAGTCTTTGAAGATGTATAGGCACCACCGCGCTGCTTCATTTCGGCGTGTTGGGCGGCAGAGACGTGGAATCGGGCTGGTTTGTCCCGTGCCGAAACCCCGGTCAACGCCAAACGCTCGAACAGCACTTGGCTCGGCGAACCCACCACGCTTTCGTCATCTGTCTGATGGGCTTCAGACTTTTCTCGACATCTGTCCTGAACCTACGGAATAATTCAAGAGCACTATGCTCGCTGCACAATCGTAAGTCGTTTTCGAGGTGAGCAACATCGCAGGCGCATTCTCCACCTTCTACCTCCGGCCCACGGCCGCGCCTCTAACAAACTCGTAGGCTCGAACCTCAGCAGATCTTTGTAGCACATTCTCGACACCTTTGTACATAATACGAACACCGCCTGGAGTGCTTGTACCGCAAGAGAGTTATACCCATTCATAAAGCACCATGGCTGCTCGACGAGGAAGCCGTTTCATCAAGCCGCTGCTTTATACAGCTGGTGCTGGAGCAGTTGGTACCGCCGCCCTCTACGTTACCCTACGACCTCGCGATATTCCTGGCTCTGAAGCTGCCGCTGTTCCACCACCCACATATGGCGAGGGAGGTGTCTTCCGACCACCACAGTTCCCCTCTGCCAAGAGCCGCGAAGAACAGATTGCACAATTGAAGCGCAGCGCCGGTGTCGTGTCGCAAGTTGCAGAGAAGGCAAAGAAGTGGCTGGGTGGCAGCTCTACACCAACTCCAGTTGAAAAGGCTCAAGAAGAGCCATATGACTTGTTGGTCATTGGTGGTGGCGCAACCGGCGCCGGCATTGCGCTCGACGCTGTTACAAGAGGCCTCAAGGTTGCGCTCGTCGAGCGCGACGACTTCAGCAGTGGTACGAGCAGTAAGAGCACAAAACTGGTACACGGCGGTGTACGATACCTAGAAAAGGCTGTGTGGAACCTGGACTACAACCAGTGAGTTGCTCGGAAATGGTATCCCTGAAATATCTGACTTGAAGTTTAGATACGCCCTTGTCGTTGAGGCTCTTCGCGAGCGTCGTTACTTCTTGGACACTGCTCCTCACCTGTCGCAATGGCTCCCGATCATGATTCCTATTCAGAAGTGGTGGCAAGCGCCCTACTTCTGGGCTGGTACCAAGTTCTACGATTTCCTTGCCGGTTCAGAGAACATTGAGAGCTCCTACTACATGACGAAGAGCAAGGCTTTGGATGCATTCCCCATGTTGAAGAAGGACGGCCTTGTTGGAGCTCTGGTCTACTACGGTAAGCTTAGCAGTAACCTGTGAGCAGCAGCAACTGACTTCATCAGATGGTGCACACAACGACTCGCGCATGAACGTTTCGCTCGCCATGACTGCTGCGCTATACGGCGCAACTGTCGTCAACCATCTTGAGGTCACCAGCCTTGAGAAGGACGCCAACGGTCGTCTGTGTGGAGCAAAGGTCAAGGACTGTATCGCTGAGAGCGATGGCAAGAAGGCCGAAGAGTTCTCTATCAAGGCCAAGGGTATCATCAACGCTACCGGTCCCTTTACCGACTCCATTCGCAAGATGGACGACCAAGAGGTGTCCGAAATCGTCGCCCCTAGCTCCGGTGTTCACGTCATTCTCCCTGGTTACTATAGTCCTGCGAACATGGGTCTCATTGACCCGAACACTTCAGACGGCCGTGTGATCTTCTTCCTGCCATGGCAGGGCAACACCATCGCCGGTACAACAGACACGGCTTGTGATATCAAGAGGGACCCTGTTGCTGGTGAAGAGGAGATTGACTGGATTCTCAAGGAGGTCAAGCGCTACCTGCAGCCCGAGATCAATGTTCGCCGTGGCGATGTGCTCGCTGCTTGGTCTGGTATCCGTCCCCTTGTCCGTGACCCCAACGCGAGCGCGACCGAGGGTCTTGTCCGCAACCACCTGGTCACCACTTCTCCTTCTGGTCTGATGACTTGCTCAGGTGGCAAGTGGACTACCTACCGCCAGATGGCCGAAGAGACTGTTGACGAGGCTATCAAGGAGTACGGCCTGAAGACGCAACCGCTCATGAACCCCACTCTCGTTAGCGGAACTGAGGTCAAGGACGAAGCTCCTCTCGACGGCACCTGCCAGACCCATCGTGTCCGACTTGTCGGTGCACATGGCTTCTCCAAGACCCTCTTCATCAATCTCATCCAGCACTACGGCATCGAGACCGACGTAGCCAAATACCTTTGCCAGGCGTATGGTGACCGTGCATGGACCGTCGCAGCTCTTGCATCGCCCACTGAGCAGCGCTTCCCTGTCCGCGGCATCAAGATGGCTGAGCTCTACCCATACATTGACGGCGAGGTCCGCTACTGCGTCCGCCACGAGTACGCTCAGACTGCCACCGACGTAATCGCGCGCCGCATGCGTCTCGCCTTCCTGAACGCCCAGGCTGCCCTCGAAGCTCTTCCCAAAGTCATTGACATCATGGCCGAGGAGCTAAAGTGGGACAACAAGCGTAAGGAGGTTGAGTGGAAGAACTCTGTCACATACCTCGGCTCCATGGGCCTGCCCAAGAACAAGCTCTCGCTCACCCGCAAGGATGTAGAGAGCGGTCATGTGGGCAAGTACACGGATGAGGACTACCACCTCTATGCTCGTCACGGTATGTCAAACTCTGATGAGGAAGCTTGTGCAAACCTCTTTGCATTTGGGATTAGGCTAAATGAATTGTTTGCAGATAAACCCGATGAGCTGCTTCAGTCGGACAGCAAGTTCCCGAGCGGTCACAACTCCGTCGTTGGCCGTGAATCGAAGGTCAACAAATAAGCGTGTAAGCACGGACCTACAACCATAATGTAACTGGAGGACCTGTCGCATCCTTCTCATACACACCACTCGCATAGTGTACCATCCTAATCGGTGCGCGGCGTATTCAAGTCGGCTCGACTTGCATCATGTTGGCGCTCGATACCATCCGCACGACTGGCGTTCTTTCCTCCATCGCGATCTGTATATAATCGTCTACAATTAGCGTCACCTGAAAGAATCGAGTAAACTCAGTTCTGCTCTCAACATGCTACGTTCATGTCGACACATGCGTCTTTCTGCCGAGGCATGCCATTCTCACTGCTCGCTAGTTTCTTCGGTCTCCACACGTATCCACATTTCCGCCACCTCAACTGTAACTTTTGTCCGATAGCGATGCCGATGCTTCATCTTTTTTTTTCAGACTATTGGTATCATTCAAGGATCTTGATAGTTTATCTCAAAGGTCTGCCATCAACCACAACTGCGATATCAACTCTTCTTCAGTAGTATAGTGGTCAGTATTTCCGCTTGTCATTCAAGTCCTCAGGACTGTCTAACAATCCGCGGGAGACCGGAGTTCAATTCTCCGCTGGAGAGTACTACTATCGCCCTTCTTTTTTGTCCTGGTTTTGGTTTTCCATCGGGCTAGAAAGATCCACCTCCGACAAGGCCATGTTTCCTCATGTTCTTTTTTTTTTTGCGTTCCAATATTGAAACACCATACATAGTACGGCATCAGGTTTGCTCGTAAAAGCCTCATGACACGTGGCTGACAAGCCTATAACGCGATCGCTTGGTCTTTTTGTCAATGGTGGTGGAGAGGATGAGATGACATGTGGCAACGTTGCTCAGGTCCCACTCCTCAATCTTTGAGACCGGTTAGTCGCCAATCGTCTGAACCTGTTCATGTACACCTTTACCATCTCGGATCGGACGTGTGGGACAAATGTCAAAGGCGTGTGGTTACGAAGGGGCGATTACAGCAGTCCTTGTTCTGTCCTACCTAGTTGGGTATAAGGGCGTTAGGGTGACTTCTAAGATCACATTCCATACTAGATTTCTCTCCATGCTCCCATGGAGGACATGTGGCCAATATCGCCTGTGGTATCAAAGGTATGCAAGTCTAACATCGGTTTGGGAGATGATCGACTACTAACCACCTAGCTCTTGGTTCTTTTCCTTCGTTGATTTCGTCTGATGTTTCTGGCGTGTATCACTCGATCAAGGGCTTCCACCCCTTCTGGACTCTCGAATATGACATCATCTCCTTGGGTGCTTTTCTAAATGATTTCAGTACGACTGTGAGTTCGGTATGCACTCTACTGGTGCGGGGGAAGTGCTGAAGCCTGCACATTGAGATCCCGCGTTTTCCGTCATGGCCCACGGTTTCCCATGGATACCCCAACAGAGCCAGGATGTTCTCTACTCATCCGCTGCACGGCTGCTGTGCATGGCTTGTCAATCTCTGGACCGCTCGAGATACCTCAAATCGTCAAGTGGACCGATTATGACGATGAACTTGCATGCCGGACAAGTATGATGCTGCATCCAGCAAGGCCTTATCGAATTCAAGGCTGGAGCAGTTGGAGTGCCACACCACAACTCTGCAGCCCATACTATGCTCGCCTATCGTCTCAAGCCAGATTTTGATGGTGTCAACCCATGCAGCTGTCCAGCATAACCTGATCACCTCTCCGTTCAATTTTCTGCAGCGTAGGGGTAAATCTCACGAGAAATCAGGAATTGCCTCGGCAGGCTTGAAGTCCTAGAGACAGCCACTAGTCAAGACTGAGGGAATGAACTAGATCGCGATGAAAGTTCGCCGGTCTGTTCAAAAAACTTGGTGTTCTTTTATCTCCGGGACGAAGTTGACATGGTTGCTCCATACCGGATGTAAGGCTGTGCGTTGAGGGGTCTCGCTGTTTGAGAATCTTAGTGCAACGGAGCAGGAGTCCCAACTAAGGGGTCTACTGGCGTCGTTCTCCGTGCCATTCAATTCTACCAGGTATCTGGCTGCTTGACCACTATTCAATCATCATACCATACGGCTTTCCGGCGATGTCTTTTACGCCTGCCGGCAAAGTCCACACACCCGCACACACAGGGGTAGATGCTGAGCCAGCGCAGCTCCTACTCTGCCAACACCAACCAGTTCCCACGCCAATTACGTCTTTACAACTTCAACATTGACCTGCAGATCTTACAAAGTAGAGGCTGCCTCGGTATTTTGTCAATTGTGGTAGTCGTTGTCGATCGTTTCCTATGGGCGCATGCAACATGACCATAGTAGATCGGAAATAAGGTCTTCACCATTGGACACCTGTTTTCCCCGCAAACCACCACTCTGGGTCATTGGGGCATAATTGGCTCTTTTCAGGAAATGATCGCCATACCCAACTACATCGGGCAAGAGGCGTGAACTAGCCGATGTGGGGTGTGAACCTTCTGTCCAGGCGCGATGCCACTTTCATCTGGAAAGCTGCCTAATGGTCTGCATCAATATTCTCGTGCTGGTTGTCAATTTCGTTTCGGACCTGGCTCCTAGGTACCTTGCATTGACTAGACTTGGGTAACACTGTCGCTAATCGACTCTGGGGCATGTTGATCATCAACTACACATTGTGCAATCAGGGGGGCAGGAAATGTCTCAGCCAATCGAGAGAGGCGAATATCGAAGACTTGTCGACAGCGATGTTGATTTTGACGGCGCAAGGAACTTGCCTCGGTCCCGCTTTATATCTGTATATCGAGAAACAAGAAGTTGGACATAGGAGAACATGGCAAAAGTCTATAAGTAGGAGACGCAGCCGACCGAAAAAGAGATCATGCTCTCAAGCCATATTGAGTAGAACACCTCACTTGACTTCAGGGTTACTTTTTCATCATGCATGCCCTTTCTCTTGTCCTTCTTCAAGCCTCGGCTGCTGTCGCCTACCCCTGGGTCTCTGGCCAGCCGGGTGTCAACTCTGGGCTCTTCAGAGAGGCACGCGCCGTAGAGAAACGCCAGGCCAACTGTCCTTTCAATCCTGTCCACAAGGGTGCTGCTCCATACACTGCCCCTTATCTCTACAGCGGAGCCAAGAACGGTGTTCCTGGTAGCCAAAAGGGTGGTATCAAAGTTCCAGCAGACGGCGATACAGCTCACGCCTACACTCCTCCTGGGTCCAATGATATTCGTGGGCCGTGCCCGGGCTTGAACGCTGCAGCTAACGTAAGTCTCCAATATAGTACTGCATGTGGTACTGTCGCTGACCAAAAATAGCACAATTTCCTTTCCCATGACGGTATTACCAACTTCCAGGAGTTGGTCGATGCTCAGCAGAATGTGTACAACGTAGGCTACGATCTTGCCGTTACTCTTGCCGTCCTCGGTATTCAGGCTGGTGGCGACGTGATCTCCGGTCGTCTGAGTATTGGATGTGATGCTACGTCTCGCACTGCAACGCTTCCTCTTCTGGGCAAACAACCCGGTCTCAATGGCCACAACAAGTTTGAGGCTGATTCGTCGCTTACACGCAACGACTTTTTCACCGCCAACGGAGACAACTACAGCTTCAATGGCACATTGTTCGCGCAGATGAAGGCAGTCGCTGACAAGGTTTCTGGTGGAAACTTTGATCGCAATGCTCTTGCCGCATACCGCAGCCAGCGGTACGATGACTCCGTTCAAGAGGTATGCAATCTCGTCATGCAGCTACTATGGTTTTCTCTGTACTCATTGCTAATCTTTTCAGAACGCCTCCTTCTTCTTCGGTCCCCTATCACTACTGCTTTATGGTGCCGCATCCTTCCTTTACGAGCTGTTCCCGAGCTACGGTGACAAAGGTGTTCCGGATCTTGCCACAATGAAGGCAAGTCTCCGCCATAGCAAGTCACATGAGAGATGAACTAATCGAACAAAATAGAGCTTCTTTGGAGCTGTCGAAGATTCGTCTGCACCCGGTGGTTGGCGTCACGTACCCGAGCGCATTCCCGAGAATTGGTTTTCGCGCGTCGAGCCCTACAACAACCCTGACGTTACCAACGAGATCGTGGCCTTGTACATCAAATACCCCAAGGCAAGCGACTTCATGAAATGTATGTGGAACACACACTGACTTCGCACTCAGCTATTCGGAGGTAACGTGGGCAAGAACAACTTTGATGCCTTGTCTACACCGTTCGATATCATTGTCGATGGCAAGCTACCCAGCGATGTTACAGCAGCGCAGGCGACCTGCTTGCTCTACCAGCTGGGCGTCATGGCAGTACCAAGCACTCTGAGCACTGTCACCGACATTACTGATGCGGTGCTGGACTTTGGCGTTGGAAAACTCAACCCGGTATTCCAGAATGCCGGGTGTCCCTTGATGGTCAGCTAAACCCGAATCACGATCTGAAGTCGAGAACGGTAGTGGCGGTCACAGCGCAGGCCGAGTCGTAATGGAGAAATAGTTCATCGCGTCATGAGCTTGAGGTTCGCTTTCGTAAATTAAACAACGACAAGTTTGAACTTTTACGTACAACAAGTAGTGTGATCCATTACAGTCTATGAAATCTCCCTACCACAGTTCCTCCGGGTGTGACATGAGCAATGTATCGTCGGTTTATATTCATCCATAGATTTAGCGGGTCACCGTAGAAAAGTTCTTTCCAATGAGTAGTTCTGGTGTTAGTTCGGGAGGCACAAGCGGTCAATGGGCGCTTGGATCAACGACCTTTATGTCATGCAATGACGAGAACTAACCCGCAACCTCGGTGCCGAACCCTCACATCTCCATGACATGACTCTTGTCGCGGAGACGTTGTGGCAGTTGACTAGAGTCCAATAATCTCCTTGCACGAACTACACGTGAAACATATACTGACTTGGTAAACCTACTTTTCGTGATCTTGAGGGCCGAAACCAGACACTTGATGGCTTCATGGCGGAGTTGGGCTCGTCTATAGACACGGTGATCGTAACACAGGAAGAAGATGGTCCGGATGACGACCTGAACGACGATGTCGAAGATGCTGTGGCAAACCACATGGATCATGTCGAAGACAGTAGCCTTGGTCGACTACGCAGATATTACCAAAGATCGTGCTATGGAAAACTCGCCGCATGCCCGGCTGGGTACGGAAAAGGACACGCAAACTCCAGGACATGTCCTAGTGACCAGGAGGTACGCAATTTCATGCTGTCCAACCTTTTGTCCCGGTATCTCTGGTAGATGTCATATTATAGCTCCAAGTATTCACTGAGCACAAGCTCAAGGATACTTCGTTGAACGTCGATACAGGGCGTGTGAGTATCATGGGTGTACAAGATTGCCGTCGGTAGCCAGGACTGGATTCGCCCGTCGTCTGGTCCTCGAATTGTAAGTCAAGGTACCATACCACTACACCCCAGCCCCGGGAAACTGTACTGGCTGCAAAAATAGGGTGATCTAACGCCCCCTCCCCCACTTCTCTTAATATTGGTATATATAGGCTGGGCAAGGTTTCCCAAGCGTCTTGAGGCGAGAATCACGCACAGTGGATGCAGAATTACCATTACATATGGCCCTGCAGATCTGAGAGGATCGTGATACATACAGCGTGGTCGGACGCGGAAACAAATCGGTTCTTAGGGACGCATAGACTTGTTTGCGCGCCTTTGCTTACTGTGGGAACATATACGCAGGCCACGGCTTTCCGACCTAGTTTACCAATTGTAGCAGCGAGGAGGGCATCTGGAAGGGGTGGTGAAGAGAGGGAGGTGTACGAGGTGACATTTCATGGCGAGTATCTGGGAACTAATGTATAGCGAAAACAAGTAAGACATTACGCAACCAAACACGAAGATCGAGATCGAGTCTTTCTACACATAGCCGTAAGTGGGCTATGGAACTCGGGCTTCGGAAAAAAAGTAATCCTGTAGAACATGGAAGCAGTGACGAGAGTCGTTGCAAAGAATACTTACGCGTTCCTGGTCCATCAGTCACCATTCGTAACGCGATCTAGGTTACGACTTTGTACGCATTGTGTCCGTTCCATGTGTTCAGACCAGTTTTCAGTTGATAGTGCTGACTCGGATGCATGTCTGTGAATCGAGGCATTTCCCCATGCCTTACTGCTGGTGACTAACCGCATCTGATTTTAGCGTAGACAGCCGGTATACAGTATGTAAAGCATCCACCTTAAAAGTCTAATGTGGTAGACATGTAAAGCAGATCGAGATGCTATGCATACAAGCATTGTAGATCACCTGCTGAAAGTACTAATTACATAGTGATCGGCCGAAGCAACGTTGTGATCAGCTACCGGGAATTTCACCTTGCACACTGGTGTGCTTGCTAGGCACGTTGCTGACAAGGAATTTGTTGCTGGCGTTGAACGATGACGACGTCTTGCAGATTGGACGGCAAAAGCATCTCGACACATTCTAGCGTACCACAAGTCAATGGTGACATTGGATACGCATGGACGTTCAGCACATGAGCCTTTTCCTAGACTTCCGGATGACAGATGCGGACAGAAACCTGCTGCTACGTAGGAGTGAAGGATTTTGCGTCTAGAAGGATGCGGCAAACATCGGTCCTCAGCGATGTAACATGTTTGGTAGGCTTCCCCAAGCCAAACCTGATGAACCGTGGGAGCCAAAAAAGCAGCGCATCTGGGTTACCGTAGCGCCAACTCCTGTTCTGCGGCTTCCTCCGACAAACTGGAAACTGTTCCCAAGCAATGGCTCCAAAAGAAAGTCGACGAAATGCGGTTTCTTGAGCTGTGTGCGAGAAGTGACGAAAGGCCTTGTGTGTGAGGACGCGCGGTCGGACACGACGGGTGAGTGTCAAGATTGCTTGATGAGCATGCTGCCGAGAAGCGAATGATGAATGAAAACTCTTTTGCAGGCCAAGAGCAAGACTCGAACATTCACCTCAACACATGTGATAGGCCCCGATGCAATGGCGCTGTAATGGCTGTGGAGATGGATAGGTATCGCAATCGATAAGTGGATAAGGTAGGGCGCAAATTCTCGCACATGGCTGCCGCGCGGAACCGGTGCCGCCCAGTAGGACAACGCCGAAGTTGCAGCGGGCCCACAATTCATTTCCAGCGCATGCTGACGGCACCTGAATGCCATCATCACAAAGCCCAGAAGCTGTGGAGTTTGCGGCGTGCAGGAAAAGCGAGCGAACGACAGCTCTCGTTGAGGCGGTCCGGCTGAACAGTCGTGGGAGTGCGTGTCACATTGACGCTGTAACGGCTCCTCAACCGGTCCCACGTTGCGAATCGGCGAAGAGCAGGTTGGAGCTGGCGCTGGCAGGCAGTGGAGCGCACACAGCCAATCGTGAGAATAGAGAAGCAAAGTCTGAATAACTAGAGCGTGTCTACATAGCCATGCGCTGTGAGTGGGCATGAGCCATTCTGTTGTGGACTATTTGCTGGCAGTCTAGCGGGACATGGCGCGACTCCTTGCGAAACACGTGTGCTGGATCGCTCAAGACAGTCCAACCAGGGCGGTTGGTGCCTCATATGCGGTGATGACATGTGCCCGAGCGAGGCGCAGACACGCTGTGCCTGGGATGTTTCGTTTACCGGCTTCAGCTCCAGCCAACATGCCCCTGGCGGAAGAGGGCGCGAAGAGCTCCGCGATGCAGTGATCGTCAGGCACAGTGTTGTGATTGGCTGCACGTGTTCCTTGGCCATGCCACTTGCGGAAGCATGAAACCCGTCAGCTCTGCAGCCGGTGCGATAATTCCAACTCGGCCATACTGGGCTGGAAACGAGCGTATTGTCAATGTATGGAAAAAGAACAGACTCGATATATGTAGGAGTGCCCTTTGCAGGGGCATGAACACCGGGAAAAGAAAGCCTGAAGCTCGTCCTGGTGGAGATGAGCGCCGACAATTTCCATCGAGCGACGTCCATGGACGAATGAGTGCGGCGGCGGCGCGGTGGCGGCGCGGCGACTCAGACATGTCGGCGCTGTTGTTGAGGGCGCCATGGCACGCCATTCCACCACCAGCCGGCCCGGAGTGGCAGGCTCCATAATGACGGAAACAGCCTAGATGGATGGGCGTCGTGGTGAGCGGAGGATGCGATGCACAAGCGATAGCACGTTGCCAGGGGCCCCGTTCTAGCGTCGTTCCTAGCGCAAAAGCCATGTGAGCCCACTGCGCCCACCTTGCTTTCACTCACTAACCCACACCATCACCCACACTCTTTCTATATTTCAAGCCGCGCCCTCCTCCTGCAACACTCATTCTGCAGGCTCGAGGTCTTCTTGTTCATTCATTCTTTCACTCCCTCCAGACATCTTTGTCTACAACTGTCATTCCTGACACCAACCATTGTCAACGCGACAACTCACAACTCACTTACCACTCCTTTGAACTGCTAGTCGGTTCTCCCATTTCCTGCAAGCCTCAAACCAACCTAGCCCCGCTCATTCAGCTATCCAACAACACCAACCGCCAAAATGAAGACATCCGCTGTCCTCGCTTCCATCCTTTTCGGCTCCTACGCCGTTGCCGCGCCCGTCGACAGGCGCGCCCTCGTCTACAAGACCGAGGTCGTCACTGAGACCGTGGTTGTCTACACCACCGTCTGGGATGATGAGCCCGTTGCCCAGGCTACTACCAGTGCTGGCGAGTTCTACGAGAAGCCCAGCAAGCCATCCACCACCAGCACTGCCGTAGTGGCACCCACTTCTTCCGTTGTGGCCTCTCCCTCAGCTGCCCCTTCAAAGGCTGCCCCTACCTCCTCCCAGGCTGCCCCAGCCTACACCCCCGTCGTTTCCCAGGAGCCCTCAAGTGTCTACACTCCTGTGGAAACCCCTACTTCAGTCTACACTCCCGTGGAAACCCCTACTTCCGTCTACACTCCCATCCCCACTACTCCTGCTCCTGCCCCAGAGAGTTCGTACGTAGCGCCGGCTCCTGAGCCCGAGCCTACCACTACCGCAGTCACTTCTGTCGCACCTGAGCCCGTGTACTCTCAGGCTCCTGCCCCTGCTCCCTCAACCGCTGCGTCTAACTACCCTACTACCGGTGGCACATCTCCTGGCGTGTCCTTCAACGATGTAGAGATCACCATCTACGACAACACTGGTGCCGCGGGCGCTTGCGGTGAATCTCTTACTGATGACATGAACGTCGTCGCCATCAGCCAGGGCGCTTGGGACGCGATGGGCGGAACCAAGCACGACTACATGACTGGCGCGTCCACCAACCCGTGGTGCGGAAAGAGCATTGAGATCGAGTTCCAAGGCAAGACTGCCAACGCTAAGATCATGGATCTCTGCCCTGGCTGTGTACACCCTTACGACATTGATCTTTCCCACGCTGTCTGGAAGGACCTTGGTCTGACCGAGATCACCCGCTACAATGGTGTCAACTGGAAGATCGTCTAAGCGTCTACTCCAGCCATACCATGATCCATATACCCAAGATTCTGATATCTCGCTAGCGCAGGCAGGGTCAGCGCTTTGCACGACTATGTTACGACTCGGTTTTTTTTATCGCATCAGGCAGGAACCGGTGACGGGAGTATACGGAAGGAAACCCGTCTAGCTGCGGTTCTTGTTCAGCTTTACTCTTCTAGATTACGCTCTTTTATCTTGTCGCAACGCAGATCCCATGCTGTATTTGGGGATGTTTGGCGTAGGAGAGGGCTCATTCTCACTTTTCTTGTCACTCGTTGATTTATAGCTGGCTTGTCCAGCTTTTCTTTCGCTTCGTTGTATAAGACTTTAGGGCTGGTGTATGGGACAACATCATAGATACCTATGCAAATTGGATACTGGAGGCCCCTAGCTACCAAAACAAATACATGACACATGGAGCAATCTCAGAATCGCTCTTCAATCTGAATACCTTGTGTGAACTGTTATGAATATTGTGTCGTTACTTTGTGCAGGCCTTCATTCAAAAGCACCGCATGTCACGTTGTCACTAAAGAATCTAATACGAGGCCTTCCCTACCGATACGAGCTGAGCTGTTAAGGAACGCACAAGCACTCGACTCATGCTGCCGTGGCAATGCGGCTGCGCCTCATGTGTACAGCCACCGTGCGTACTTTTTTTCAAAAATGAATGCGCCGAAGTCTCCGAAAATACTACCTTACGCCTCGGCGCATGCTGCCATCATCCCTTTACCATATCTCCTGAACAAGGAACTCAGCCACGGCTCTAGATACAGTCCTCACATATCACGCGACAGAACAAAGGGTTTCACGTTTGACCGCGGAAACTTTGCCGTAACTTACACACAAATAAACAAAGAACTGCCCGACGTCGAAACGAAGCTTGCGGCTCGCTTCCACATGAACTAAGTTGTGATGTGCGAGGTGTTTGTCCCTTGGTAATTTCGTAAAAGGGCCAGGGAAGGGTCTAGCACGGGGTGGCCGTGTTGTCGCATGGTCCACGCATTGGCTGTTTCATTCCCGAAGACTAAAATTTTATCCTATGGCCTGGAATTTGTGAACGTTGTGCAGTCTGCCAACTCCAAGCACTGGATCTCGTGCGTTGAAGAGTCATGAAATGTCGTACAGGAAACTGGAGATGCCGATCATATAGAGATTCATGTTCGAGATGAACATCAATGCGACTTCCTCTTTTGGATGTCCAGTAAGAATGACATCATCGTGACCATGAACCAACAGTAAGGAAAAGAGAAGAAAAGAGCTTGTGGTGAGCAGATGATGAGAGAATATCACATTACAATTCTCTTGAAAGCCGAGCCTACTACCTAGGTACCACAGCAATTTATCTAAAATGGCGAACCGACTCTCCCATTCCCTCGAAGAGATTGAGTCTCACACTCCCGCGATTAGGGCGCAGGGTACCGAGAACGACGTTGCTTCCAAGAACGGCGAGCAAATTGAAGAGGGTGATCACGTATACACGAGGATAAGGGGTGGGAGGCACGAGGGAGATGTAAGCGCTCATTGACCCAATTTCACGACTTCGATGCTGGACAACGATTCACAAGTAAAGGTCAACAAGATCGTAACCGACCAAGAAGAAGCCGACGCAGAAGGCGTAAAGCATCCGCCAAAGGTACGCTTTTGTGGTTCGCGGAAAGGGGAGCAGGAATGATGAGATGCTGACTTGGTTGACTAGGTGCTGTTTACGGATCAGAAGGGGAAAGACGTAGCGCATAACCCAGGTACAATTGATATCACGCATAAAGCCTGATGAGATTCTTCTATCTTCAGAGTCGGACAAGGTCAGCAGGAAGCATGGGGCAGAAGATCCATGTCCCTAGAATATCCTTTATTGTAACAAACGTTCGGAAAGGACAGCAAAGCCAACTGAATTCAATAATACATTGTGATACCCATGCTGCAAATCGATTTTTTCAGCTTAATATCTGTTTAGCAGCATCTACCAGTGTCCCCTCCCCCATGCCTATCTGCACAATGTTTACCCGCCCACCCAAACTTAATTTTCCCTCAACAGGCGCATCTTTTAACCGCCGGAGGACACTGCGTTCCACAGCTTATGCACTTACCTACCAGAACAGGTATTTTTGCTGATACAGCCGGCTGTAAGTTTTGCCAGCACTCATCCGGTGGTCAAAAGAAAGCTTTGACATTGGATCGCGGGGAGGAAACGTGCCTTGTGTCACGTATCTCACGAGTCGCGCACGTGCCAGTACAGGAGGGGAAAACACGTGGAAGGCGTGTGTTGGCGAGCCGAGGCAAGAAGTGGGATGATGGACTGCTCCGAAGAGTCTCCGAAGGGCTCCGGGTTAGCCGCGAGCAAAAGAAACAACATGATTGATGAATTTTGTATCGCGTGGGGTCACTAGAGTACTGTATACGGTGTAGGTAAGCTGTGGGCGACGTCTTGATGGGGTGTTGGTGGCAATTGGCTAAAGCTGGAAAACAAGCAAAATTGGAAGCATGCGATGCGAAGTTTTAAGCATTGGGGCTGGAGCTGGAGCTGGAGCTGAAGAGTGTGTGAATGTTGTCAGTGCTTATTGAACTTGTCTCGAATTATAAATGGGGTGGTCCATATCACCGTACAGTGGTTCTCATATAGTCTCAGCCAAAGGGCAGCCTTCCAAATCCTCATCTCATGCCGAGTATCGATCTTAATGGGTATAGAATGAAAGTAACGTCAGGGCTTGTCGCTTCATCGCTTCTCTGGTAAAAACCTCGTGCCCAAACATCATAAAAGCAAACCGTGGCAGTCCTTGTCGTGTGCGCCTTCAGGCGCGTGTGTGCAAACCTGTACAGGAGCTCATCCGGCACGTCCGGGCTTCATCTTATCATCGCGTCATCGAGCCTTGTTGATTTAAGCGAATGCGCTGGCACCACCAGACTCGAGCAGTTCCATCTCAGCCTGTGTCCATGAAAGGTTTTGGAAGCGTGCGGGTAGCTCAGAACGGTCGAAGTACAAGCCCTTGCCTGGCTCGATGGGGCCGAGATCCTTGCCAGACGCGCCGCCAATGTGACCGCCAACAAAGGCGCTGGGAATGTGGTTGAGCGGGCCATGCTGCTGTGCCTTTTGTCGGTAGGACTTGAAAGATGAGGGGAGCTCGCTCATGGGAGAGGCAGGGTGGACGTGCGGGGTGTGGTCGACCTCTGAAACGCCATGTTAGATATGGAACCGAGCGTGATTCGATGGTAGAACGTACTCTGAGGAGTGCTGCGCTTGCCCAGGAAGCGGATCATGGGTTGGCGATGGGCGAGGGCCCTTGTTGCGTTCATTGTGTGCTGAGGTGATGCGGGGGATGCAGGTGGTGTGAAGTGCAGTTGGCGTTGAATGACCGAAAAAGCTTGCACGAGAGTATTCAGTTGATGGCTTTGTGACAGAGGAGTGAAGAACGCAATGGATGGATATCAGGTGGGCAAGCTGTTGAGGAATTGGTGCGTGGTACGTTGGCAGAGGGGAGCCGGAAGTGACCATGGAGATGAATCTTATTTCTGGCGGCAGCAAGGCATTCGCCGAGGCCCTCAGTGCTTGCAAACTAATCCATCCATCCCACCCGCACGCCAACGGCCTCTGGCCACGCTCGAACGATTGTCAGTCCAAGTCATGCGCGGCCTGTAATCTCTAAGCCCTTTCAAGCAAGCCGGGCAGTTCGGCGCCGTGGTTGTGGACCTTGGACGCAACACTTGGAGTCGTTCTTTCACTGTTCAGGCCATAGCTTCCCCTCGCGCAATCCAGGCGGCTGTCTTGTCTGCTCCCGCGCCAATTAGAGGCGCTGCACACGCCGCCCGCCTTATCAAACCCCACGAGCTTCTCCGCACCCTGACCAGCGGATATTGCATATTGATATTCGTTCCCCCCCTCCCGACCGCCGTGCGGACGTGCGGACCCGACTTTGCTCACCATGCACGAGTTGAGCCTCTACGGCCAGGTCACTTTTGCGCGCTATGAGCAGGTGCTGAACATTCTAGCCGGGGTTGCTGCCATGCAACCCCAACGTGTTTTCGAGCGCAACATTGTTTACAAGCCTACGCGCGAGCCCGAGGAGCCGGGCTCGAATCTTGGCCGTCGCGGCGGCACACAGACGGTCGCGCAGAAGCAGGCCAAACAAGCTGCTCCTGTTGTGCTCTACCATACCCGGCTGGTCCAGAAGCTGTCTGAAGACGACTTTGCAGCTGAAGACGGCCTGCCGGAAGAGAGCGGAACGGCTTTGTCTGCTGATGTAGAAGACGGAGAAGAGCCAGCATGGTCGTTTGTCTTCCGAGACGTCCCAGACACTGGTGACAGAGGTGTCTCCATCCGCTTCACCAGCACCACTGACTTGCTGTCTGGCGATCCGCATGCATTCATGATTGCCTCGGGGCTCAATCAGTGAGACCATCTCCCCATACTCGCCTCCACTTCTAACAAGAGTGCAGGTTCGTGACCGAGTTCTACGTCGAAGGTTACCGTTTCGTGCACGGCAACGTCGTTGTATTCCTCCACCGCATCCTCCACGAGCCCGGCATTCGCAATGTCCAAAAGGCCCCCAAGCGCGCGCTACCGACATGGAAAGGGCTGAAGCTTCTTGATTCAAGTGGTGTTTACACACTCCAGGCTACCGTCCGGATCGAAGACTTCAACAATGCAGCTGTGCTAGAGGCAGGGGTGAACGAGCTGAAGAGATTCCAGGCGCAAATGAGGGGTTGTGTGAACTTGGCTTTGCCAGATCGACTTGCACTAGACCCTCGCGTCAAGTACAAAGCCCCAACAGCCCCTGCCACACAAACACGACCTAGATGAAGTATGCTCTCGTACTGACAGAGGGCAGCGGAAAACGGGGGAAGGGAGGGGGGGAAGTTTCCGGGTAGGAGTCGCCATACCAAAGGCCAAGGGCTGTAGAGGCCAAGCGTCAGGTTCGGCTCTCTGGGAGTATCAGCAAAGATTCATCACATCGATATGCCATGTTGGTGGAGATGTGGCAGTATCAGAACAATTCTGCGCATTGGATCAGCATGCTGAGTGAACTTGGTCTTCTGCCATGCATCTGGTTCCAGATGAGTGCGATTTGTACATGTGTATCATCTGGGTCCATGCTGCAGTTTTACCTCCAACATAGATTTTAACAGTAGACCATGATATTTAGGACATCAAAAAAGTTTACGTGGGTGAAATGTCTGTTACCAATATGCGTCCTTGATGCTCCCGTGAAAGTAAAGCCGAGTTTAGGCACGTGCTCGCGCGAGTTCGCGTTCCGCGCCACGAGGGAAAGCGCAAGCGAGCAACCTCGGAAACGTTGCTTTGTCAACAGAGATCAACTCCCCAGGTTGCAACATGTCTAGTCGACCCGGTCTGAGCAAGCGACCAAGCTCCAATAACAAAGACGTGTCGCCACCTCCATCGAAGCGGCGGCAACAGTCGACTACAACGAGTCCGTTAGCCATGGCAATGTGTGGGAATCTTCGCTGACCCGAACCAGGCAAAGCAGTCGCCAGTTTCTTCACACCAACCTCGGAAAAAAAGCCAGAAAAAATGGTATGGCGGATAGTCAAAGACAGCCTGTTAGTCGGACGCTTCAACGTAGCAGCACAGTCAGCTACACAGGGCAAGCGCAGAATAGCAGCCTTTGACTTCGACTCAACGTTGATCACAACTGCATCGGGAAAGACGTTCAGTCGTGATGCAAGCGACTGGAAGTGGTGGGACAATAGCGTTCCAGGACGGTTGAAAGAGTTACATGCAGACGGCTTCCTTGTCGCTATCATCAGCAATCAAGGCGGCATCAGTCTGAAACCTGACCCCAAGACCATAAAGTCTGATCAGAAGCGACTAGCCGACTTCAAGACCAAGGTAGCAGCAGTCTTCAACCAGCTCGACGTTCCAATATCGATATATGCTGCGACGAGTCGCGACCAGTACAGGAAGCCTAGGACCGGGATGTGGAACGAACTGCTAGAGGACTACGATCTTGAGGACGCAGAATCTATCGATCTAGAGAATTCGGTATTCGTTGGGGATGCGGGCGGTCGCGAGGGAGTGGCTGGCGGCGTAAAAGACCACTCTTGTGTCGATAGGTTGGTGAAGATCCCGAATCATGCATTGGCGGCTAAGAATAACCAAGTCAATGTAGAGACTTTGCAGCTAATGTTGGTATACCGTTCCATACGCCAGAAGAATTCTTCCGCCATGAGGACCCACGACCTTTCGTTAGGGCTTTCGAACCAGCCGCCTATGTGGGAGAGCGGGCTGAAGGCTCAACATCTGCATGTAAGTCTGATTATCCAACCTATGATACGTTCCACGCTTCACATATATGCTAAGTTTGGTTGCAGCAAGCACTTTTACACAACCGGTAACCCCCGAGATCGTCATGTTCTGCGGCAGCCCTGGCTCAGGCAAATCATCGTTCTATTGGAAACATCTGCAGCCACTCGGTTACGGTCGCGTTAACCAAGACATTTTGAAGACTGTGAGTTGCTGACTGAATCACCTCTCCACACGTGTTGTGCGACCATCCTATACTCGGAGTAACACTTTGAAACAGCGCGAGAAGTGTGTAAAGGCTGCTACTGCACTCATCAAAGAGGGCTCGAGCGTAGTCATCGGTAGGTTCATGGTGATCTGGGGCCCCAATACATTCCGCATACTTGGCTAACCTGGTGAGACAATACCAATGCCGATCCAGAAACACGGGCCGTATGGGCTACATTGGCGCAGATGTTGAAGGTTTCCATTCGATGCGTACTCTTCACTGCCACGCCAAAGCTGTGCGAGCACAATGATACGTTCCGCGCATTGAATATTGGTCCATCGGTAAGTTGGCCCGCTAAGCCTCGTCGCGTGCGTAGGTGCTGGAAGATGCACTTTGCTCATCACTTCAAACGTACTGCTACGCTGCCCAATGTGAAGATTGGTTGGGCGAGAGATTCAAGATGCTCGAAATCTCATTACCACACGGAGAAACTCGCATGCTAACATCCGATCTCCACCAAAAGACGAACCCCGAATCTCGTACTATCCTGCCGCACGTTGCGTTCAGTGGCTTCGCCTCGAGATATCGCGAGCCTAAGCTTTCGGAAGGCTTTGCAGAAATTATCAAGGCCGATTTTCAGGTGCGTGTAATCCAAGACACTCGACGCGGGGTGGGCTGCAGAAATGTAATATGGACTAACCGAAGCATGCATCATGTAGTTTGAGGGCCCCGAGGAGCAGAGACAGCTGTGGAGCAAATACTGGATCTGATCCGAAGTCGGATATGCGGAAGCAAAGCAAAAGCGAAGAACGTGTGGACTGGACTTGGAGCGTTGACCGTTATGACGCCTTGAATACATGTCTGGGAGCGTTGCTGTATGGACAGAAAGTCCGAAATGATATGATTGGGCGGGAAGATAATGCTACTGAGGGGCCGTTCCCCGAGCGAAGGTTCGCAGCTCTAGCCTACGCCTTCCTTCTCTTCCACGCCGTTGCGCACATGGTTCCCGAACTAGGCGAAATACGGCAGTTCACGCACACAGGATTTTGTTTTACGGCTTACTTTTCTTCCCTCGTACTGTAGGAAAACCATGATGTTATGTGAAGATCGCTGCAATGATACTCCGTACTTCCGACACAAAGGAAAACCGCGCAACAGCATTGACACGACCAATTATTACATCATAGATACCACCACGTCGTGTGCCGATGCGTTTGATGCATCCGGCTAAGCTGATCCCCGTAGATGGAATGGACTTGCACCTCCGTTGCTCCCCCGTGTCTGATGCCCAAGTCGCGGCATACGGCGGTCGGTGGAGTGCCACGTTAGTCTAGGAAATCATCCGGTGAAATTGAGAGATCAGCAACACCAGACCGGTCTCGACCGAGTCCCACAACAGGCCGTCGAGATGATTGCGTGCTCCTTTGCAAAGCAGTTGAATCTGGAGATTTTTTTTATTAGAGTCCATCAAGGACAGCGGGATGCGCGCGTGTACTGCGAACGGAGCTGCCACGTGATCATCATCAAACACACACGCAAAAACTTCCAGGTACGAGAATTGCTTGTTTGGCGTGCAGCCAGCTTTACGACTGAACAGGCTGTTCTTCATGCACGTTGAGCGTTGCCGGTCGGTGTGGATGAGTGGGCTGGCAACGGTATTCTCCCGCTTCTGCATGTCCGTGCCGTCTCGTCGTCTGGCCAAAGAGAGAGAGACGGGCGAACAAGGCGGGGCGCGTGCCGACTTCAGACCGGGACGCATTGCTCTTTCGCCCTGTCGTCATGCTGCCAGGTCCCGGCAGCCTGGAACGGCAAGGTCTTGCTCCGATTTTTCTTCTGCTGGGCTCGATCGCATGAGGCACAGCACGGCCATCGAACCACGCATGCCTCTTCCACCCTGCTCTGCTAGCAGCGTGAGTCGTGAGGTAGACACGGACAGAGACGCTGGATACTACAAGAACAGATACGGGCGGACGTTCAGCTAGACAATGCGCTGGCGGTGTGAGGCTTGCTCGGCGTGCGAACAGGGAGTTAGCCCAGCGACAACAGGGCGCCGGGGAGAAGGAAAACAAGGTAGTGCGCCAGGGGCTTGAACGCGAATCAGCAACGGCTCAACCGTCTAGCGCTTCCAGCAGGTTCCCCGATATGTCTGTAAGTTCGCTGGCTTGCTGGCTATTTTTTTATTTTTATTTTTTGGCTGGGTTGAAAGGTTGTCCCAACCTCGTCTGGGAAAGTTCCGGCACCTTGTCAGGTACCGCCCACACAAAGTCATGTTGTCGCGCCGTGTTTCGTCTCAGCGCGATGAGATCGACCGCTTGGCTCGTCAATGAGGCATGATGTTTGAAATACAAACCCAACGGATCAGTGCGTGTTTTGAACATGGTGAGGCTTTGGCGTTTGTTTGTTTGTTTTCACGGCTACCTTTCACAGCCCCCTTGACCCATCCGAACGATTCAGAATGGGCCAATCGGTGCATAGGGGTGACACGGGACAGAGGCGGGAGAAACGACATGGACTTGAGGAGAATATGCCTGTCCATGTCACTGCTGCGAGACGGCAAAGAGCCAGAAGGACGGCGCAAGATAGACGAGTCTGTCAAGTGGCAGTCACGGTTGCGCGCACAGTAGTTGAGTGGTGGACAGCGGATGACAAGCACAGCGGTAGTAGTAGTACAACACGTTGCAATACAGATGAGGCACCGTTCAAGACCTCGACTCGGCCATGGCTCCAGGTTGGTGAGGACCATGTCATTCATTCAGCGCCTGTTTTCCTGCATGCTTTGCCCAGAAGCTTTTCTCACGACGACAGAAAGTTTGGAGTGGGTGAGTGAGTGGGAACAGCCAGGGATGATTTGTTCCGCCTCCACCAACGACATATCGCATAATTAGGTTGGGCAGGTGAAAATTCGACGCCGAGGCAGGCCCCGTAATGCTGAGTAGGTTTGGAGCAAGCCACCTGCGGTGCCCAGGGCTGCAGCGACACGGACGCCGTGGTCTAAACGGCGGCTCAAGGGCCGGGGGACCTTGAAGCGACGGCGCCCTGGCGTGCGCTCTCTGCGCGGAGACTGCCCAGAGCTGTTGTGAGTGCCACGGCCTCTCGTCGACCGGGCTGTCTGAGTTGCGCGGAACGCAGTCGACCTGCCGGAGCCTCTATACCTAGTCAAGATAGTTGGCAAGTTTGGCTTGAAGCCGTGCGCCTGCCCACACACTGAAGTGGTCTACTATCCCACACCCGTCAACACCGCCCGTTTCTCTTGGACCTCCACGTCAGTCCTCTGCCACTCTCTCGCCATTCAAGTCGACGCCTTGTCGCTGCGCTGTCTCTCGCTTGCACTCGCAACACCTGATCCAGTCCGAGCAGCTCTCGCGCCTTGGTGATTTCCACCTATACCACCTCGGCAGCCCACCCACGCTCACGTGCCGTCCGCATTAGGTGCTGGCTTGCCCTGGAGACGCCTTTGCTGCAGCATAAACCCGCCGAATAGTACATACATACATACGTGGTCGGCTATCGTGGCATCCTCTCAAACACCGCCCGACCGCCTCGCCGTCCCAAAGCAGCGCGCTGTAACCCCGACGTGCTGGCTGCACTTGGGTATGTGATCCTGGTAACTCGCGCGCCATTCACGTCACACCCCGACCGCCAAAAGAACCAACAACTATGCACGACCTTAAACCCCTCCAGCTTCCCAAGCTTGTCGCAGCCCGCAAGTCTTCCAAAGGCTCACTCAACATGTACGACGATCCGACTTCATCGATTTATTCCAATGCCGACTCCGGTTTCTACTCGGCTTCGGAATGCTCGACACCGCCCACGCCAAGCCAATACGCGCGAGGTCACTTTCGCTTTCCCAGCTCCGCTTCATCCTTGTCGTCGAGCCCGTCCAACTACGAGCTCACTGAGCCTCCCAACAGCTCAGGAAAGCTACCCAAGCTTACTGAGGAGCCTCTTGAGCGCGAATACGACTACGGTAGCGAGAATCCGTACCGCTGCTCTTGTAAGCATACATGCGAATGCTGCTCCATCGTCTGCTTTGCTAATCCATTCCTAGGCGACGTCGGAAGCACCTATGGCCACGCACAAGACTGCAGGATATCTAGAGCCTACGAGCCTCAGGATGAATACTTCACCACTTGCGACTCGGGATTGCGACTTGCCAAGCGACGACGATCCTTGGAGGCATCTGCCCATAGCATCGCCGGCAAGCTTGAGAGGCGCTTTCCCTCATTTTCGCGCAAAGTACGTGACCGTAGCTCGACACTCAGCAGAGTCTCACGCAGCGCGACTCCCTCAAGGGTTCCTTCTACCCGATCCTCATCGCTCGCTGGCTCAATTCACCAAGTCTCGACCGTCGATCTCCCAGAGGATTACGCGCCACCCACCTCTACACCAGCTCTCACAAGCAGGGAACAATTGAGTGATGACGCGCCCACGCCAATGGCCATCGACGTCAACAAGGCCAATGTCATGGAAATCGATCCTGACGAGGTGGAACGGGAGCGCTATGCCACAACGCCACTATTACCGCCATTGCTTGTCAACTGTCGTAACAATGACCTACCGGCGTCGTCGCCTCTGCAGTCGCCAGCAGTTGCAGACGCGACACAATCCGTGGGCCCGACCCCAGCCGGCACCCCGCCAATGCGCACTTACCCTACACCTCCTCTGTCTTCGAAAACCTCCTTTGCGTCGGTCAGAGTATCAAATGCCGGGTACATGGTACCTTCATCCGACATTCCTCCTCTCATGCTTGCCAACCCACAGGATAAGTGGGCCATGGAGTTGGGCCATGCAAACTTCACCATCCTGCCGGAGCCCTACGTCCCTGAGGTCTGCACTGCGGCGTCCATTGAACAACACCTTGACGAATGGGCGCAAGCGCGGCGCAATTACGCAAAGCACCAAGTGCGAACCGCGGAACACTATGGAGTGACATCCAGGCACTATCTTCTTACCGAGCAAAAGTGGGCCGAAATCGACGCCCAATGGAAGAAGAACCATGATCTGGCCAAGTCACATGCGGCTGCCATCGGCCAGGAGCTCGCCCCGAGCTCACCCACCGAGCCAGGTCCCCTTAGCAAAATGCCAACGCTACATGACCCCAAGAGCGAAGGCAAATTCCCTAAGCTCGGCGACGAGGACATTGTCGGTCCCATGCAACAAGCGGTCGCATTACTACCGAAAACGCCTTCGCGCAAGCGTGCCTTTTTCAAATTCCTCAGCGACCTACGGTTCCCTGGGACCTTTCTCGGTCGCTCATCGAGCAGTGTCCGGGGTCACTAGACCCAATTCCTGCGATACCGGAGAACCCTTTTCTTTTCTACCCTGTCGATAATTGCGTGCGATTAATATTTCATATTCCCATCCTGCGCACAAAAAGCTTGTACCCTTACTTCTCCCCCTTTGCGCTTTTCGGGCTCAGGGGGCATGTTCTACGAAAGTGTACGACTGTATGACACAAGATCTCGGTCCTTCATTGGAGCCACGACCATACGACTCTCATCACAGAGTCACGAATTTCCTTTGTCGATACAACAATTATTAGAGAGGCTTTTCTTGTCTTGCGCAGTGCAGTTGTCTGTCTGTACTGCGCTCCTCTTCAATCGGATTACTGTTTGGTGTTTGGGCGGGTCAAAAAGTGATGCAGAGGTTCTGCACCTGGCGATAAAAGCGAGCATCATCTCATCATCACGACATGGTTCGCGCAGCGGTGGCTCTTCAGCCAAATCTCTTTACATTTCATTCTTTCCATGTGTACAAACCCATTCTTGGTTTCGGCGGCTAAACCTTTACTCGTCCTTGTCTGGGACTCGAGGGGGCAAGCGCAGTCGTGGGTCTTTGTTACCCTTTTAGTAGTAGTGTTAGTGGTAGTATTAGGAGGAAGAGGAGGAGGAGGAGGAGGAGGAACTAAGCTTCTTCGGATATGTTTCAGTATCGATACTATGTAATTGGTCTGTGGAGGTGTCACGGATGGGACTGGGGAGGCTAATGGTGTGTAGTACCACAAGCCTTAGTTTAGCATCGCCTCGAGAGAAGACATACAACAAGCGCTCAACGTTAGATGAAACATCTAGTCAAGCACATCATTCTCATCCAATCTTGACATTGCATTCCCTCTTCTCTTTCGTCGCTGTTGGGGTAGTTACTGTGCGCTTGCTGGCGGGAAGCAACCGGTAGCAAACAAACTTCAAACCCCGGCAAGCCATTACACCGCCAGCTCGGCACATGACAGCGCCCTTTTCTGCTGCAAAAGTCTCCGGCACACAGTGATGCACAGCCCCGTGCATTGCACATTCCTCCATCACGCCATTGTATCTGCCCAGACAGGCCTCCTTCACTCTACTCGCAACATTCCTTCCTCAATATCCTAGAGTGTCTCATCCTCCTCAACCCCACATATCGATAACAGAAGAACATGTAGAAGAACGCCATGTTTCGTACATCCTGGCGTGACAGATGACCCTTGAGGCCGTAATGGTGGGGATGGCTGGGTGGCTAGTTGGTCGTCTGTACGACGAATATACGGCGCAAGCAACGTAACGTGGGGCCATCTAACTTTTTGCTGCACCTATTCGTTTCTGGTTTCCAAACTAGATGGTGTCGTGTCACCACGGGAGCTTTTGCAAGCGAAGGTGGGCGGGACCGGTTGTACCACACACACACACACACACCTCCTGATGTAATGGTGGGGATCTTTGTTGGCTGTTTTTGGCTGGGGTTGTGCAGTGAGGGGAAGCGAGTTGTAACCTGTATTGGGGGAAGCGAAAGGTAGAATGGTGGGACAGTGGGATTGTGAAAGGTTACTGGCGAGTCAAAAGTGTCATCTGTCAACGCTAGAATGCGGCGTGTGGGATGTTGGAATACCATGGCATCTTGGATGTTGTGCATGTGCTTGGGTCTCTGAGTCTTCACATGCTAGGTTTTGCTTCATGGCTCAAACGTACCTCCTTCTCGTCTCCCCAGAATGTATCAGCTGCTGCATGGAGGTCATTTTGTTGCGAAAGACTTTCTCTACGGTTCTGGCAGTCATCGGGAAAGGCAAAACGCAGGTCTGATGACGAACAGTGATTGTTTACACGACACATTGCATATGCGGCGAAGATGAATCTCGGAAGATCGTGCATAAGAGAGGTAGGAGTGTATGTAGGTCATTCTATCTTGAGTGCAGGACGGCTGTCAGCCCAGCGACTGCGACTTGGCCTCCGCGGAAGGCGGTGATGTGGGTTGGTGTTTCGAGTTGACGACGCCATCTGTTAACTGACATCTTTCTTTCAAATTCTGGATCATCGTCGAGAAGAAATGTAGGCAACCCATTCTTCACCACGCCAACCTGACCATCTTGCGGAGTGAGTAGCGTGGTAACGCAAGGGCGTCACTACTGCAGTGAGAACAAGCTGCGGCTCGTGCCGCATTGCATCAACCCACGACACTCGTCACTGCAGTAGCCCTTCCTCCACAACATGCCTAGATACAACGGTCGTGTAAACGCCATTGATGTCGGTTCCGAGACCCCGGATTCAACAAAGTTGGGTCCTTTCCGCGGGCGTAGGCGAACAAGGGTAGATTCGCAATCGTTCTGGATCGATCCTTGAGCTTATCTCACGCTTCCCCGCTCGCCACTCAAAGCCCTGTCAAGTTGTGGGATATGTTATGCAACAGGGCTGAAACTTGTTGATTGCCTCGAGCGGGGTCGGGAGTAGCTGGGATGACGAATGTGTGCCTTGCTGGCGAGGCTTCTGCAGAGATGAGGTAGATGTGATTCAGCCTGAAGCTTGATCTGCTAGCACTCTCCTCAAAGAGCTGAAACCTAGCCGCTACATCTCCTGATTCTCTACCTCTAGTTTGAGCCTGCAGGCTTACGCAAGTTGTTCACGCAGGCCAGCATCCCGGTACTCGGAAAACAGCAAATCCACTACATCTTGATGCTTCCTCATCCCGTCCAGCGCGGTCCTTCCCATGGAGGCTTTGGCTCCAACGTCGAATCGCGTCTTATGCGTCAGCGACATTTCCCAAATGTCGACTGGGTCGTGCACGGCAGCGTAGTGTAAAGGCTGATTGCCATATATTGTGGCATGTCTAGGGTCCGCTTGCTCTTCCAGTAAGAATTCCACAGCCTCTTCCTGGTCCGCTCGACATGCCATGAGTAGAGCTGTTCTTCCAAGAATGTCCTGCTTGTCTGTTTGCTGTAAAAGATTACCATCCAAGTCGAATGGGTAGTCGATATCTTCATTCTCAATCCGGAAATCCATATAGAAGTGCAACCGGTCTCTTCCCAAATAATCATGGTATCCTTCGTGGTAGCCAGCATGGCGTACGGATACATCTACATGGTGATATACGCCGATATGCCTGCTATAAACAGCGGCTTCGGTGGAGTCGACCGATCTCCATATCATAAATGTTCGTTTCAGTACCTTAGGTGATAGTTTCGTACGTCTTGCTGGCGAATTCGTTTTCCTCTCCACATCATCACCAGCTGGTTGTGACTGCGCAGGGTAGCATATGGAGCATGTAAGTTCGGTCCCAATTCCAAACACGCATCGACTCATAGAAGCGCGAAGGAACCATCTGGGAAGGTTTTTTCATGCCCGGCCTATAGTAAGAAACTGCTCCGTACATTGACGAAGCACCGGATCGAGCTCCTGCTATAAGAGTTCCTACAGTCACGATACGAGGTGCGATGACAGAGAAGCACGAAAGGACCATTCTAGGACGCATGGAAAGGCCGAAGAGACGACGAACGGGACAGGCAATGCCGGTAAGGCTGAGAGTGGAGGATTCTGGCGTCGGTTGTCGACGATCTTCGATTGGCTTCTTTAGCTTCCGCCTCGAGGTCTTGGCGTCGGCTGGTCAGCATGCGTCGAGGCATCGCCATGTGCTCCCAGCCATCGATTATTACACCTTCTGCATGCAACAGATGCCATCGCGCGCACTTGCCCCACTACCACAACGACTGTGTATACATCGCGCACCGGTGCCCGCCATCGTCGGGCGTTGTTAGGGCATTACGGCTTATCAATCAAACCCAACCATTCAATACAAGTCGTCCGCTCCCCACGCACCTCTGCGCCTTTCGCTCCCGTGCACATCTCTGGCGCTTGGGCGAAGATAGTCGCTATTCCTATACTTCGTCTGCCTGTCGCTGGTTGCACTAAAAAGCATTGTCAAGACCGTGCCTTGTTTCACATCTCGCAAAACACGCTTCACGGCTGTTCCCCCCTCCCAACGGACCCGACACACTCGCGCGACTCCTGAGCTAGAGGGCGTCTTCGCATTCATACACCATGTCCCTCACCGACTCCGAGCTGGAGCTGGTCAGCTCGCAGCTGCAGCGCGAGAACGACGACATCCCCGAGGAGCCCGACATGATCCCCTCACCAGACGCCGACAACGGTCAGTCGTTCGCTCCACCACCACGGATCGCTGCCCGTTTCTATCGTCATACAAGCAACCGTCGCAAGTCTTCGGCTGCCTCGTCCCGCCGAAACTCGCTATCCTCGACACATTCGCATACGTCTAATCGGTCGTTTCGCAACAGCTGCCAGAGCCACCATATAGCCCAGCACCTTCGCCGTGCGTCTATACTGGAAGATCGCAAAGCCAGACTAGCAGACCGCGCCGCGCATGCTGAGCAGGTCAGACTACGTGCTGCCTTGGCCAAGGCTACCCCCCGTGGCTCGAACAGTGAAGAGAGGGCGTTGGCAGCACAACAGGCCCGCGAGAAGCATCTGGCACAAGTAGCTGCTTCCTGTGCTGAGGAAGTGAGGAGAGCCAAGAAGATTGCCGAAGACATGAAAGAGCGCAAGGCCGCCGAGGAACGACGATGCCGCACTGAAATGGAGGAGAAGCTAGCAGAGGCCGAGAAACGGAGACTGGAGTACAAGCGCAATCCCAGACGGCCACGCACCGCTAGTTCGCCTTCAGCCCGTGTCAAGATACGGACCGAGCGTCCAATCGTGTCCACGGAAGATGCTGCCAAGAGGATCCAGGCTGCCTGGAGAGGCAAAGTTAGGAGCAATATTGTCACGGAATGGCTGCAGCTCGGTCTGTCTATCGAGATGGTCCAAGGGACCAGTTTCGAAGTCATTACGTGCATGCTCGCAGACGAGAAGCTACTAAGGACGACCGATAGAATCATGACCCTGTTCGTGCTACTCCCAGACGCAGATCCAGCCTCCCGCAGCGCAGCCGTCAGAACCTTTCTCTCCGCATACCTCATCTTGGGGCACCCTACACATGTTTTCAGTCGAGACGGCGACCAGGAACACGATCTCATCACCAAGGCCAAAGACCTCGTCATTAGTTTCGAGTCTGCTTTGGCAAAACTGACGAAGCTCAACTCCTACACCCCCTCGCCCACGCGTACAGAAACCGTACTGCTTGCCCACGGCGCATTCGTTACCGCCTTCAATGACTGGAAAGCTCGCGACTCCTCCGCACTCATCGAAACAATGGTGGCTTCATTTGTCAGTCTCGACGAGATATGGCAAAGCGTCAAGGATGCGACCGTGGATGAGGTCGCGAATGAGTACAGAAACGGCATCAGGGACAACCAGGCGATTCTACTTAGTCGAATTAAGAAGTTGGCGGGGCCTGACAAGGCTCTTACTTTGATCAGAAAGGCCATACGCGAAAGCCGAAGGTCAAGACCAAAGAAGAGGCTCGCTGGAGACACTGTACGACCGCGTGTTGCAAGTGAGTCAACACCAGGATCCCCACTGTCAGCCGATAGTGCCGCCAAGCAGGCTGAGGCTGCTTCCGAGCTTGCAGCTTCTGGTCAACCTGGGCTCCAAGATTCTACTGCTCAAGACGGTCATCAGGCACAGTCGCTGTCAAAGGTCTTTACAGTCGTGCCCGATAATCGCATCCTAGTTCACGAGCTTTCTATCGACAAGGATTACCGCATCGATCCTTCACCGACGGCCGACCTGCGCGATGCCCTCAACCGCGAGCTCTGCGACGCGATGCGACGAGGGTTCGAAGAGGGCGATAGCACAAATTGGACCGCTGCCATGGCGGAGAACATAAGAGGGAAGCTGTTGCGGCTTCTCAAACCTGGCAATTCGATGCACACACTCATCTCTGAGACTTTAGACCCAGAGCATGTCGGCAGGCAGTGCAGCCAAGGTGTCTTCTCTTATGCCAAGTTCTTCGATTTCATTGCTAGCATTCTTCCGAAGCTTTGCGCACCCTTCCGAGACACGGAGGTTCAGTTGCTTGCTGAGGAGCTGCAGGAAGAGGGTGAACTTTCAAGCATGATCGAGAAGCTCTTCAAGATCCTGCATGTCATCGATCTTCTGTCATTAGACTACTCAAACTTCCTATTGATGAATGCCGCACCGACGCTCATTAAAGAGGCTGTTGGGTACGAGCAGCGCATGTTCACCCAAGACTTGGAAGAGAACAATCTTACTCTCGACCGCACACGTCGATGGTGGCGCAGCGCAGCAGTAAACATGCATACTGAAGCTGATCGCCGCGATCCTTGGAGTCAGGCCAGCCCCATCAACCGCCCTACAGCGCACAAGATTTACGCTCGCGGTCTCGTTGACCTCGCCATTGCTACGCCACCATTGCGAGACTCTGAATTGCCAGAGACGCTCGAACTGGATCGTGCGCGCATCTCTCGTATCCGCGAAGACGCACTTCGCATCACAACCATTGGCGGTATCTTGCTCACAGCAAAGAACCTGCTCAAGCGCGACGTCCGCGCGCAGTGGAAGTCTGAAGCGAACAAGATGTGGTTGGTGTTGAAGGAGAACGGATACATGTCCGATCCTTGCACCCCTTCAAAGATTTCTTCTCTCCTTGAGTCGTCTCGCAACATGCCACCATCAACACGCTCCCAGCTCTCCTCAACAATCACGCGTCTGCTTACGCAAGCTGAAGCTGGCAAGCTGTCCGACCCCGTGATGAAGGTCTTGTTCCAAAGACTCAAGACCCATATCTTCAATCGCGTAAGCGCCAGCAGTTCCGGGGAGCGTGTCAAGGCTGCTAGTACCGCCACTGAAGGGCTTGCCACTACTGGTTTGCCGGAGTTTGTGTCTCAGGTTGCGGATATCTGTGAGCAGCTAGGCAAGATTGGCGAAGTGGACCGTAAATGTCATAGCAAGTGGTATGAGGAGATTGCCGAAGAGATGGAGAGGCTAGGCCTTGAGGGAGGAGAAGAGCTGACGAGGAGTTTGAGTGCGGATAGCGAGGCTGTCGCCTCGACGAGCTCCGAGTCTTCCGTGTAAGATATGAGGGTAATGGCTGGGAATGCTGTATTGTGTGTACACGGGGACGATTACTGGCCTTGTCGTTTCCCTCTATTCTTCTTGGCTCGGACACGCAGCCTGTTCGTTTCTTGGTATTATTGTCATCCTGTCGTTTACTGCATGGCGCTGTGGTGTTTATTGTTTTGGGTCTGGGATAGGATTATGGGTCATGAGCATACACGAACAACTGTGGGTCCTTTGTTGTTCGAGTTACAAGGTCCTCTATTTCAGGCGTTCTGATTGCTCGAAATCAATATACATCACTTTTTCTACACTTCCATCACCTCTACCCGGCCGTCTACATACAAAGCACTAAATGATAATAGCGATTGAATGAGCTTATTGCTCCACCACATGGCCTTACACCGGCTGGTGGTACTTCCATCGTCCTTGTGGTGATCAAGTAGCCGGAGTGGACCCTTGGGTGTTTGGTGAAAGCCTAGGCCGTTGATGAAGACGCCAAGCGTAAGCCGCATCTGCTTCTCGCCGGACGGATATATAGAAACGCCTTCCAACGGTCTTATAGGTTCTCCTTTGACTGACCTGCCTCTAGTGGAGGCGGACCTGAAGCTCCCGGTGGACGACGGATGCCATAATTTGCTTTCCTCGCTTCATCGATTCGACCTTTTGAGAGGCTGATGCCAGGGACTATCCACTCTCCACAACTGCATTGCATCCCTTGCCAGGCATATTTGCCTACATTGGTGTGGCACTTTGGACACTCCAGACGGCCCTCCAACTTGCCTTGTTCGAGCTCGGGGCGCATCCAGGACAGGGCATCTAAGAAGTAGTGGGCACAGTTCTGTGATGAGGCTTTTTGAGCATCTGCGTTCCGGTCGCTGATAGCTGAAGCCGACCCATGCGATAGTAGATATTGTGACGTTGCTAATGCTCGTCTGAAACTTTGTAAGCGCCGAGCCAGACAGGCGGCAACAGGCTGTACGGTGACATCAATCATGTCTTGCACAACTCCACTTACCTGCATTTACGACATCTTAACTCGAAACCAGAAGTCTCGTCGGTGACATGTTCGTCTTCGAAGCGGATCTTGTCCGCCTCTGGAGCTTGGCCACACGCGCGGCTCAGCTCAATCTCCCGTTGGTAGACCCACCGCTGATAGGCCGGGGTCTCTTCGACATTCTCTGGTGTCTGCATCTGACCGTATAGCTCCAGTTGTGTCATGAAGCCCTCGTTTGGTTCGCAGATGGATCGCGCCTGCCGAACGTGCAACAATGCTTCCGACGGGCTGATGTTGTGTTCTTGCATCAAATAAGCGATGACGACAGTAGCTGATCGTGACTTGCCCATGGCACTAGAGAAGAGGTTGTGGTTGGCATAATTGATACGAGTGGCTGGGAGCAAATAGAGTGGCAACAGGGCGGTGTGTATCGGGAGAAGATTGCAGAAAACCAAAGGCAAGAAAAGATGGAAAAAAAATAACACGATGCAGGATGCGCGGAAAGCGAAACTAGGCTGCATGCATTGCACACCAGTGACGAAGCCTTGGGGCTGTTGTCTCTTGTGAAGATGGCAAAATTGCCAAGCAGGGCAGTCGTCGGCGGCGATCCAAAGTTGTTGGATATGCAAGGCTTCAGCTTGACCAGGATGTTGACTTACCAATGCACCAAGACTCCGCCACCTCCCCTAAGCCCCTCCTGTATGAAGCGGTTTGTGGCAGGGAAATGCTCCAATAGATTTTCGTCGTCGACATCGTCGACCTCGACAACCATGTGCTTGAAGGGGCCGAACAAGTCTTGCTCTAGTGGCGTGCGCAATACCGACAGGACGTGCGTAATATTGGCTTGCTGGAGGGCGTCGCGCCGTCGCAGTGTGAACATGCTGCGCAGGACTGGTTAGATAGTAGTCCGGTGATGCCAGACCCTGAGCCGTGGGGTAGATGCGAAACGATGGTCGACATTACGTACCCACCAATATACAGGTTCAGGTCTCCGGGTACTCTGTCGATGAGCGCCATGATAGGCGAAGTGAGGTCTCCGAGAACAACCGGAGGCCGGAGATGAGTGTACGGTGATCAACAATCCTAGAAGAGGCGTGCGTTGTTAAAGGCGAGGGAGCGAGAGAGAGAGAGAGAGAGAAAGAAAGAAAGAGAGAGACAGAAAGAGAGGAACTAATTTTGACCGAGAGTTTCTGATCGCGCGTGCCCGCCAAAATTGCGGACCATAAGTAAGTGCATCTGTCATCGAGTCTGTTATGTGCCGAAAAACTGCAGCACATTCGAGTAACCACCAAGTAGTCTATTCACCTCCAAAATCATTGTGTTGGTGTGTGAGTCTATCCCAAAGTTGCATTACGATGGCACGGCCAAGAATCACAAAGGGCACCATCAGCTTCAGAGGCATCGCCGAGCTAGTAGTTCATAGCCTTGTAGCTACGTACACTATATCCCTTGCTCGCCTGTGCTGCCCCGTAGTTCATGGTTCCTAGTGAGACCTTTTTGCAACGAGAACTGTCATCAAGAGTCATGTGTCGTAGCAGCAAGCGGTAACTTCCGTAAGACCGCGGAGCTACACACTGTGGATCAGGGACTGCATACCATTGACATGGGTGAGTCTATAGTTTGAATCGACGAATGCCAGTTCTACGAAGAGTTCCCGAGGTCGTCCGTTGCTACGCTCCCTCTCCCCCCTCCCCCCCTGAATGTCGAAGTTGCCTGAGCAGCCAATTCTCTAATCAGCGGTTAATGAGAGGCCATGTTTCGTCTCGTGTCAATGGTGTGGTGTTGCTTGCATGGTGAGACGAGCAATATTGCAGCCGTTACCGACGGCCAGAAATAGCGAATTGCTCGTACTATGCCCCGGTTGCTTGCAAGGCTATGGTGGCGCCTCGTCCCGCATCTCGGCGAAGCGCATCAATGCTCTAACAAACGCAGAACGGGTAGAGGCGCGGTAGTTGCAAATTTCCATGCATTCCATATCGCCGACGAGATTCAAGAAGTCGCTGACATCGCCCAAGACCTGCTGACGACAAGACTTGGGCCCACCGGCCGGTGAAATGCAACGTACCATGCATCTCAGTGTAGGCTCGGCCCCAATCCGATACCCCGGAGTAATACTCGTGTTGTCTGCGTGTTGCCGCTCGTGACAGCACGAGGTACCCTGGAATGCACCATGGAGACAGGCCGGGGCGGTGTTCTTGGTCTGTACGACGAGTGTAGGTGCCAAAAATACCATGGAGGGGAGCAGGGGAATGCGATGCGCCAGACCGCCAGGCCGTGTCGAACTGGCTACCCGGAGATGGTGCACTGTCTGCATAGAAGGCGCTTGTAAGGCTGCGAGGGGCTTACTTTGTTTGAACTCGTCAGCATGCCTGCGCACTGACTTCCGCTACCCGCAGTCGAGTCTAACCCACAGACAGTTGAATCTGGCGCTGTGCCGTCTGCACCTCTCTCTCCCCAGTGCCCATTGAGGAGAAGCGCAACGCTGCATGTTGGGCGATTTGGTCAGATTCCAGACATGCAAGCCTGCCTGCCAGCCTGCCTGCCAGCCATCTCACCGTTGCACCGGCCTGACGTCCTGGCAGATCGGCTCTACTTGCTTTGCGTAATAATCGACACACACACACACACACATACACACACACAGGCAGCTGGCCGGGCGGGCGCCAATTCTCGATGGATTACTCCTGGTCCGACCGAGCTCTATCCCCACGTCGCTGGGGGTCGTCTGCCGTCAGGAGCAATCTAGTACTGCGAGTGGACCTGCCAGCGCTAATGGCAAGCCCTATGCACGCGCGATGAGGGTCGGGGCGTGGACCTTGAAGCTTCTCGAAAGCCAGAGCCCTCCTCCGACCGACCAAGGGTTGCATGTACCCCCCTGCTGACGTCTCCACTGCGCTCCGTGCCAGGAGCAACCAGGCATAACCAATCACTGACATTCAAGCTCATCCAGCGTAGTGCTTTATGCTAACCGCACTCCCCGGTCGAGGGCGTTTCTTCTGCTCCGCCTGTTACTGTTGCTGCTGCTGTCGAGCGGTGCTTCTGTCCTGCAGATTCACTGCCTCTCCGCAACAACAACACTGACTGGACGCCGGCAAGGGACGCCTCCCTCTCCCTTTTACTCCACTCGCCTCCACGCCAAGAACCCTACCGCAGTCCCGCGCCCGTCTTGCTCGCTGCCGTGTAGCAGGAACAGGACTCTTGCGACCAGCCTGGCGACTCCAATCGTTGCGTTGCTCCCACCGCACTGGTCCTATGACGACTAGTCCAGGGCGAAAAGAAGCAATATCCTTTTTGTGGCGGTGCTGGCCAGAACCCTTCCGTTCAGCTCAAGGACCCTCTCTCTCTCTCGTAGGGCTGAACATTGAACAGCCGCAAGCGCTAGCGCCCCCGCATTCGCTCTTTGTAAGCCTCGCCGTCGAGAATCCATCCCAGCGACGCGCAAGTCCCACACGACCGCATAGGTATGTCGCATCTTGTTCGTACCGCAGCGGTTCGAGTCCAGCTACGTCGGCACCCCCTCACTCTGCCCTCCCCTGCCTCTTTCGGCCAGTCCGTGTAGTTTCGGGCTAACGATTCTACTACCTCTAGGTCCGTGCTTGCATACACTATCCAGTAGCCACACCATACACACTTCTTCTTGCTTGTCGCGCTCGCCACATTCGCGGTGCTCGCGTGCTGCGCGAGTACGCTTCAGCTGTACCCTAGTGGCGGGCTCTCGGCCACGTCGTCTTCCTCGCGAACCATGTCCTCCACACCGAGTATTCGCGTATATGATTCTCAGCGTGATTCTCATCACTACCAACTACCACACCACCGCCGACCGTCGATACCCACTCCGGCCGTCGCAATGGCCATACCGAGAGTATGTAAGCTCGTGTCCCAGTTGCTTGATAGAATGGAGAGGTCTGGAGCGATTTGTGGCTTGGTCACGCGAGAAAGAGCTCCTGGACGAATCGCAAAAGCCCTCCAGCCTCATCTAGCACAGAATACGCTATACAAATGGTTCACTGACTGTATCAAACTTTACAGGCACGCGAAGAGGCACCACCACCACCCTTACCTCCTCCACGGCATATCGACCTCAGAAGCGGACAGGACCCTGGTTGGCAATGGGGTAATACAAACAGCCCAGGGGATACCGGCTTTGGCGGAAATCGGCTCGCGACAGTTAGACCTGGCTCGAGCTTATATGGTGGAGCCACAGGCAGCTATCCGCGGGAGCCCTCGGTCGATAAGATTAGCCCTGCCCGCGAACCTTCCATTTCTCGATCCGTCGACGGTATGAGCGAACACAGCAACAACAGTGAGGATGACCGTAGTAGCAAAGCTCGGCCATCTCTCGGGAACCATAGGTACGCAACACTTGATCATATCTCCCCTCGTCTTACAGAGCGATTTGTGTTAGGGTTCTGCCAAGGTTTTGGCAGTGCCTGAGTGTCTTTTGGTCAAGGTGCAGTATCACTGCTTCACTGACAAAACCTGGTCGTTTGGAGGATTCCCACGCATGCCTATTGGTCCAGAACTTGTCCAAGGTTGCTTGCTTTCTTTGTGCATACAAATATGGCCTTGTCTCATATGCCTTTCAGTGACTGACAATGTACCGTAGACTTACGAGCGAGCGACAACTCGGGCACAAAGCCGTGCAAAACTCATCGCATGCCTACGATAAGCAACTACTCTCGAAGATCGGTGGCCCAAATACACCCACACGAACAACTGCGCCACCACTCTCCTCTACCAACACTCACGACCCCGCCGCCTCCGATACACACGCCCCCTCCCACAAGCTCAACGGCCAACTGAAACCATTGACTGTACCTACTATATCACCCAGTTACAACGGCTGGCGCAGTCCAGGTTTTGATTCAGCAGAATCACACAGGGCACGCTACGGTAGCATCTCTACTCCAGGTCCTTTGGACGAGACGTCTTCCCAGCATCGTGGTAGCTACGATCACAGCATATTTTCTGATCCCGAGTTTGGGGGTATGGAAGAGAATGGAATGCGCGATTTGAACATCAACGAACGTAGCCCTGCCGAGTCAGAAGACTATCAGTTAGGCCCCAAGGGCGGCCTAAAACGGCGGGCCTCATCGCCGCCCTCTGAAGCCGCGCGCGATGATCGTCCCATCCCGAGCGGCCATAATGATCTCTATCACCGCCGCTCTCAGCAAATGCTGGTCAACCGAAACTACACAGCTTCGCGTTTTCAGTCAAATCCAAACTCACTATCCTCCACCGGGTCCGCAAGTCAACGCAGTGGTTCGACCGGTTCTTCTTTTGGGTTTTCGACCGCTCCAAGCAGCATGACAAGTTATTGCGGAGACCAGCGCCTTTCACCCAGTGCGTTGTCGCCTCTGGGCGAAACTGAGTCAGGCCCTGTCTCTCCCTATGCAGCTAATAGGCCGTTGGACCCTAGCCCGCGCGGGTCGTTGTCACGACCTCCACATCAGCAAGGCTTTACGGAGTCCGAGCATCCACAGATACGAAAAATGTCTACGGAAAGCATGTTCCACTCGCGACAGAATTCAATCGCAAACCGCATACCAGGAGCTTACATTTGCGAATGCTGCCCCAAGAAACCTAAGAAATTCGACAGTGAGGATGAGTTGAGGTAAGTGCATGAATCCTCGCTTGCCCACCGCCATTTGGTCTGTCCACTCTTGAGCGACCACGCTGACCCTAGCAATAGAGCACACGAGCTGGAGAAGCAGTACATCTGCCAGTACTGTCCTAATCGCTTCAAGAATAAAAATGAAGCTGAGCGCCATCAAAACTCTCTTCATTTACGCCGACATTCTTGGTCCTGCGCCACACTTGCCGGTGTTCAGGCAGCTTTCCACCCCTCCCCTATTCGTCCAAACGTGGCAGACGTTTGCGGATATTGCGGTGAAGAATTTCCCAACCCTGCCGATTGGGAAGCGCGGTCTGAGCATCTGAATCATGTCCATAAGTTTGGTGAATGCAACCAAGCCAAAAAGTTCTTCCGCGCGGACCACTTCAGACAACACTTGAAGCATAGCCATGCCGGGACTAGCGGAAAATGGACCAACATGCTGGAAAACGCCTGCATGAGAGACGAACCACCCCCACCAGAGCGTGTTGGCTTGATGGGCTCTATTTCCGGCCCTTCAGGTCTCGCACCTAAGCCAGGTGTCATTAACGAAGCACACGACGAACCATGATTTCGAGTAACGCGGTATAATTGGCCTGAGGCCACCTACAGCGCTACCGGGTGTTGGAGATTTTTCTAAACCCGCAGCAGCGACCCTGTCTAATCCGAGCGGCTTCTACGCATCGAAACATACCCCTCAAGCGACAGAGTCCGGTTGGAGCCGGCACTAGCACTACCATTACATTATCACTTGTCCCATAGAGCGGCGTTCCTAGACATCGCCCCTTTCTAACGAAAAGTTTTAACGCCTGCAGACTGCTTTGCAATCTTCCCATTGCCCCCTTGGCGGCGAACCCTGGGCGTTTGGGCATAACGACACTGATGACGGCATTCGATTTCATATAGCTGGGATTTCTTTTTTCTTTTAACACGGCCCGGGAAACTTCTGGTGCCACTGAGCGGCAAATTTGTTGCATTTTAAGGATGTTTTGTCGTCCAGCGGGCGTTGATAGGACAGGGTGTCCAGAATCATTGTTTGAAGCGAAGACATCCATGTAGTTTTTCGACCTATTATACAGCATGTGTGTCATGCTAGTGCATTAAGAATATTTTACGAATATTTCGTTGATCTGAATCCTTCCCGGCGAGGCCGAGTGAGTGTAACACGAAATACCCAGTCTTGGCGAGCATAATCGTTACGTCTCGGCTTCTGATACCCGTCTGAGCCGCAAGCCATACAGCGATTCCAATTGTTTTGACATGAACGGTGATGCGAAAAGAGTTTTCTTGTTGCCGTACTGCCAGGGGCAAACATTGTTCAGCTGAGAGTTGGCGTTGAGCACTGAGCCTTGGCATACCACATACGAGCGCCACAACTATCAGCGAACGCTCGACGCCTCCTTTGCATCAGCATGTCCATCTGTCTTCAAAAGCAAGAATCTGCGCAACTCCCCGTCAGATAAATCATGGAAGATCGATACTTACAGATCGCTTGGTCACTCCGCTTCGAAGCACGCACCCATGAACTAGGGTACGGTGTGGGCAGAGGCATACGCGTACGCATACCGTCAGTAAACGGATTTTTGTATGGTTTTGTCATAGGAGATTATGTATGCCTATGAGGCCATAGCACTACATAGCCTGTGCACATGACACATGCAGAAAGCTGTACTTAACATTATGATCTGCTCACGCGCGTAGGTGTATCCATTGGAATCGTACGGAGCAGCACGAGAGGACAAACAATGGACATGTGTCTTAAATAATGATATTTCCTGACTTGTATGCGCGTGTAGAGCACTAGGATCTTTTCGACTACCCAGCATCTCCTCGCCCGATTATGCATGACCTTGTTATAGCCTTACCTAACTTACCCTGTCTGAAACTACAGTTTCACTAAGAACAGAGTGACTTTGAATTTTTAAGGGAATTCAATGCAATGGGGGAACTAGTTCCAACTAGTGAACTGCTGGTATGCAATGTATTTTGGCAACATAAACACACACACACACACACACACACACACACACACACAAGACAGCCTAATTAAAATAAATCTGAAGGAAACTATTAACAAGTCAACATGCATACTGAGTTACTATCGGCAATAGATCCAAACATGTGCCCTCGATTAGCGCTGACGCGTATTCCCAGAACTCGATGTAGCCCTATCCCACGTTTGTGTCAAGTTCTCCGACCGCACAATCTTTCGTTTCGGCGTGACACGCGATGGTATCTCCGATCTGACATGACAAGCAACATGAGAAATGCGGGGTAGGCTGATTCGAAAAAAAATTAAACTCATGTGGGTTTAGAGTGAGCAGTGAGCAGTGAGCGCTAAATGCGGATGTAATCACCAACTACTGTATGCTGGCATGCTTTTGATGACCAATGGTGCGTTGTGTTTTGGAGCGGAGTGTGATGGTTGCGATTATGGATGTGGTCCTGACTGGGGCTTCTTATGATGAAGAGGGAGGGGGACAGAAGGAGATTCGATCGAGAATTGAAGAGGTGATACTCAACGACGAGCATTCATATACATAATGAGGGGACAGTATAAGCTCGTTCACCTCGATGAGCGAGCGGATACCAACACTTTGAGATGAATCTTCAGAATTGCATCTCGTAACCTTGACCCAAAAGCTTTCCCTGTACGGAATCCCATCAGGTAATCTTGATCCGAGCTTGTGGAGTCGCTTTGGTAGTTGATGCGATTTTCTTATCACTGTCAGCTCCAAAATTGATGACTGCATCACCCTCGTCTGCAAGTCGCACTGGAAACACAAAGACACGGCACAAGCCGTCGTGAACGGTGTATGAAAGATTAGATCGACGCTTATCAGCAGGATCTATACCTCGCTTTTGGATGCACACATCGTTCCTCAGTACTAGGGTCGGTAAGATCTGCGAACGCATAGCATTTGACGTCCTTCGGTATAATCAATTAGAGATGACGGTAAATGGTTGTTGTGTCCAAAGGTACTGAGTTCTCGAAGTACTGCACTTACCGGTAGACAAGTGCTGACGCTGACATTGACCCGGTCGCAGAATCGGTCTCGCAAAAGCTTTTCCCTTGGACGCCTGAACTCAACAACAGTGGAGACCCGGTGATCCAGAGATGACATAGCTGCAGGATCGTAAAATTGCCCTATGGTAAGGCTAGAGGTGGGTAGGTGTCACAAGATACTTGTCGATCTTCCTCTGTACGCATTCAACTGACTATGCTTCAATTAGAAACTGCGCTATCATGAATACCTATGCGGGAACATGTAAGCGGTTACAGTGTACACGATATATCAAGTCAACCAGGTCATTCAGCGGAGATATGAAGTTGCTTGCATGCATGTGATGTGGCAAGGGACATTTTGTGTCGCTGAGTAGATGCGCGGGACAATGCTGACGCGCCCAGATCCGAAGCAAGGCTCACTGTTTAGTCGATCCTTCGAAATAAGGGTCGATGTGTTCTTCGCCTGATTACCCGTAAATGCTGACCATCAGCGTCACGAGGAGCAGGCTGGTCACAGGGTGAGTTTAGTGGCGGCCGCTAGACGGCCTATGCCGCTGTTTCAGCTCGAACCTGTAGGTAGTGCGGAGACGAGATATTAACTCGGTAATGAATTTGAGAAAACATTATAGAACTACATAGGCCAAGCGATGTAGTGAATGGCCTGTTTAGGAGTATCGAAGCTTGGCTGGAAGTGTCGGGTCCTGGAACATAACAGATGGCTGTAAGTCTCTGTAGAGAGCCTTTTCTCCAAACAACGTGCTACTGGTTATGTTACTGATTGCATACGCAACCAAGTCATCAGCCTGTTAAGATGCTTGGCGCAGCGGCCGTTGTTGGGCAGAGCATCTTTCCTTAGTACATTGCCGAGATAACTATCGATGCCACCGGCGCGGGTATGAAATGAGTAAGAAGATATAATGTTAGTGACAAATGGTATGAGCAGGTTAACGAAAGGGTGAAAAGGCAGGATGCGCCACGACGTGATGAGTATCGAGCTGTTTACCCATGACGATCCATTTCATATAAAGCGTCCACATCGTCACTAGGGGATATTGACTTCTGAGTCATCGATTGCGGCGCAGTGATATGTCCGCACTTGTTGCAGTGAGTCCCGGTTTCGGAAGTGGTCGAAGCTGTGAATAGTTTGTTGCTACACCAAGCTTGTGAGGCGCTACGGCTTGCTACATATGCTGTAAGTAACTCTGGTACAGGCCGACGTGGTCAGACAAGCGCCAGTTCTTGAGAACGCCTACGGTCGTGACGGATCAGGCGAGTAGTCCAACAAATGCCTCACCATCACGAACATACTCAATGTAACAGCCATATGACCTTATCTAGTCTTGAGGCTTTAGAGAATATTGGAGCCGAAATTGAACATATGGTCTTGCATGGGATAGAGCTGTATATCGGTACGAGAACTTCAACAGTAATATATAATCTCAAGCCATTCCCACAAGGATCCAACACAAGCAAGGTGTGGCTGACTGGATTTTGCGAGTAGACCTGCAGAATGTGGGTGCACTGGGCGAGAGTAGTGTCTATTGAGCGAGTAAAGGTATCCGAGCATGCCCGTTAGGCCATTAGCGAACTATGTCCTTTGTCAAAGGGTACGGAAGCGCCATGGGCTCAGTTCGATCGTAACTATAAACAGATGGCCATGCGTGGCACGTATGACATTGGGTAAGCGTGGGGTTTGAACCAGCCGCTAAAAGCTGACCGCGCTGCCTTCGAAGGATGTATGGTCGGTGGCCGTGAGCCCCGTCACCGTTCGGTTAAGTGATTCCCATCTGCTTTCGGGCGATGAACATATAGAAAGCTTCTGAAGTAACGGGAGCAATCATTGGTCCATGGCTACGACCATTGTCAATGTTGGGACATATGGTGGCCTAAGGGTTGCCGCTAGGCACGGATGGAAAGTTTGCAGGGTTGTTCAATCGTTCGCGATTTCGTTTGGCAATCTCGGTATTCCGCAGCTTGTCTAGACGCATTTGATAGAAGTTCCTGTACAGAGTCAGTACATCTGACTTGAGCACAGAGTCTGTAAGAGCGGCCCCACTTGTTGAGTTGGTATATGCGTGGACCCTGATCTGCCTGAGTTTGTTCCTTGGTCTTAGAGAGCTCTTTGATCTGCACTGGAAGTTAGTCCAGTGAGCAAGGTTGAAGTACATGTTACTTGCTTTGTCGTCTTTGGCTTTCTCATCCTGTTTGTCCTCCTCTGCTTCTTTACCTTTGGCCTCCTTCTCCTTGTCTTTACCTTTTCGCTTCTCACGCTTGAGCTTTTGCCTTTCCTCGTACTCTCTCTTTACAGCCTCGATCTCGCGATCCAGCTCTTCTTGCTTCTTCTGGTCTGCAACCCTCTTTGCTTCATCAGCTTCTGGTTGACAGAAACCTTTATCAGATAGATGCCCAGGACAAATGTAAAAGAAATCCTTTGGCGAGTTAGCATGGAGTAGTACAGCCTACCATTAGACCCCTTCGCACCTTGTTGTTAGGAGTAATAAGAACACTGGTGGATGGCTTGTAGCATATCCAACAGGCCTTTGCAGCGTTGTCTGCCACGCGACGAAGGTGCCACAGGTTCTCCATTGATGTATCGACTACTTTTACTGCTGCTTTATACGATGGCAAAGGAAGCGCATGGGTGCACGAAGGCGTCTAGGGTGACGCCGAATGCGGCCGGTTACTCTCGAGTGAAAAGCCTTGCCTTGTAGGTTCGCGTCCTATGTCAATATCACAAAATGAATAGATGAGACGAGTGCCTGAGGTAGTCCTGATCTGCAGTGATGACTGAGCGTGCAGAGAGCAGTGGTTGTGATAGAGAGTGGCTGTGCGAGAGATGCGAGCCTCGAAACTAAGCTTGAAACGGCTTAGTCATAGATGCTTGAGGTAGCAGCCATCAACCAGTGAAGATCGCATTCCATCTACCAGTCCCATCCATGTTAGCGAAACTCATGCAAGCTTTAAGACATCGTGCTTCAGTTTGTGCTGTCAATCGAATTTCTCCACCGCGTCCTTCAGGCCTGATCCAGTCTTTCCCAAGCAATTTTGCAAGTGCGTCATTACTCCAACTCTTCACTGACGCTCACCATGCTAACATCAATATCAGACAGTATCTCGCATACACAGAAATCTATCCCTAGAGCTGAAAGTATGACCACAGAAGCCTCGCAACTAAAGTACATCGATGTTGGTCCGCATCCCACGTTCCCGCCACATCATCCATCTAACCTACCCTAGATCGGTATCAACTTCACGGATCCGATATACCGCGGGGAATACCACGGTACTAAGCGTCACGAAGATGATTTTGAAGACGTCATTCAGCGAGCCGTTGATGCTGGGTGCAAGAAGTTCATGGTGACAGGTTCTGACCTCCAGGAGTCGAAACATGCTGTCGAAATAGCGAAAGCGCATACGGGGCTGTGCTATGCAACAATCGGTGTACATCCTTGCTCAGCAAAACAATTCGACACGCACCCCGGAGGCCCTTCTGAACTGCTCCTGGCCCTGAAAACTCTGGCGCTCGAAGCCAAGGAAGCAGGACATGCAGTAGCTTTTGGCGAGATTGGGCTTGACTATGACCGCCTTTTTCTGACACCAAAGGAGCCGCAGTTGAAGTACTTCGAGGCACAATTGGCGATTGCAATTGAGATCCAGCTACCGCTATTTCTGCACTCGCGAGCCGCAAGCGAAGACTTTGAGAAACTCTTGATTGCGAAACTGGATCAATTGCCAAAACGGGGTCTGGTTCACAGCTTCACTGGCACAGCAGAGGAGATGCAACGTCTCGTCGACTTGGGTTTTGATATCGGAGTCAATGGATGTAGCATGAAGAGTGAGTGCTCTCCCTGTTGGTGACAACAACTCTTTCCCCCCCCCACTAACCTTGTTCCTAGCCGACGAGAATATCGCAGTTGTCAAACAAATACCACTTGAGCACCTGCAGATCGAGACTGACGGCCCATGGTGCGAGATGCGACCCAGTCATGCATCAGCCAAGTATCTGCAAGACGCGCCTCCACTACCCAAGGCGGTCAAGAAGGAGAAGTTCGCCAAGGGTATGATGGTTAAAGGTCGAAACGAGCCGGCTACAATACCACATGTTGCACATGCGATTGCAAAGATCAAGGAGATCACCGTGGAGGAGGTCTGTGAGGCGTGAGTCAAGCACTTTTCTTCTCAACACAGGCGGGACGAAGAAGCTGACAGTTATCTAGTGCTTGGAGGAATTCGATCAAGATGTTTGGACTTGGCGAGACGGCGTAACACCATCACACCTTTAGCTTGGTATAGACTATGCATATAGAAGATCGATTTGTACAAGAGGAATCTACTTCCTCAAACTCGCAGATGAAACGACCATCAAAATAGACCACACAAACCCAACCACTCTACTTCCTGTACCACATCCTGGTGATCTTGGTATGCCTCATCTTCTTCTGCAGCTGGAAGATTCCGTACATGAGCGCCTCGGCAGTAGGCGGGCATCCAGGGACATAGATGTCTACTGGTACGATCCTGTCGCATCCTCTTGTGACCGAGTAGCTGTAGTGGTAGTATCCTCCTCCGTTTGCGCAGCTGCCCATGGAAATAACCCATCGTGGGTCAGGCATCTGGTCGTAGACCTGTCGCAGCGCTGGCGCCATCTTGTTTGTGAGGGTTCCGGCTACGATCATGACGTCGGACTGTCGAGGCGAGGCACGGAAAATGATACCGAGACGATCCTGGTCGTACCGTGGTGTGGACAAGTGCATCATCTCGACGGCGCAGCACGCGAGACCGAAGGTCATAGGCCAGAGAGAGCTCTGACGGGCCCAGTTGGCTACTTGATCAAGTGTTGTCCTATTGCCGCACGTTAGCTTGTGCCCTTGTAACCATTCTTCCAGCCGCCTTCACTTCATTTCCAAGATCCAAAGGTATCACGTACAATGCGTATTGCATAGCACCCTTCTTTCCCTCCTGACTCGGCAATGGCACCTCTACTCGCGCGGACTTCATCGGTGGTGGCGTTCCCGGGTTGCCGGGGATAGTCGCGGGCGTCTTCATGGTCGTAGCCCTGTCCGAGGAGCTTGAGGAGAGGAAAGCTGCGTTGCCGGCGCGGAAGGGCATGAGTGCCGTCGCGGGTTTGGCTGCCCATATTGTCAGTTCCGGAAGACTGCGAGCTTTCGGTGTGGCGGGGACAAACCTCGCAGAGCCATTGAGGCCGCAGACCTTGTTGTCGAAAACATGATTGCGACGACCGGAAAGGAAGGGCGTGGGTGAAGGAGTGGAGAGGCAAGATGTGGGGTGGCGGTCGAGGAGTCGCGAAGTTCATCGATGAGGTAGGTGCAGCAAAATGCTTGGCGGAAATCGATTAGTCGTCGATTTTGGTGCCATCTGATAGGCTAAGCGGCGATCGCGCCTCCATCCATCACCCTTTCGGTCTACGTCGGCCAGGCTACTCCGCATACACATCCAGATCCACCACATCTATCCATACCCGTGATATCGTGTACAACATGTCAGGCCGGGTAAGGAGTGCACGCATCGGGTATCTTGAGTATGTGCTGATGACTGTCCTCAGGTCCCGTCTATCGCCTGCATAGGCGTAATTGGCAAGCACGTTAGTACACCTGGTGTACGCCTTCAACCTAGATAGCGTTGACGATTGTTATAGAACAACCCGCTACACATATCGCTCTTCCCGGCTGAGGAGAGGGCACCACTAGAGTTCCAGTTTCTTCTTTCCTCATGTCTGGACATCTTCGAAGCTCGCTTGCCACACAAGACAGCAGATCAGGACTTTGGACTTCTTCAAGCCGTCGACGAGAGGTTAGCAATGTATGGCTGGCTTACCAACACTGGAGTCAAGTTCGTCATTGTTGTCGACATGGAAGGAAGGCCAGCCACAGCGCTAGATAGCAAGACTGCGACTGCTGTTGGGCTACGAGATGCGGATATGAAACCTGTAAGATCAAGGCTCTGTATCATGACAATCTCTAACACCTATTGTTAGGCTTTCAGGGCGTTGCAGACAGCTTACATCAAGCTGTTGAGGAATCCGTAAGACGATCCAGGACGATGTGCAAATAAGACGCATACTAACTTGTGGTGCTATTGTGCAGGTTCTATGATCCAGATGAGCACTCTCCAGTCACAGCAAATGCCGAGCACAGGATCGGCTCGACCCAGATCACAAGTCGCAAGTTCATTCAAGAGGTCAAAAAGATAGCCGATGCATGGTCTCCCGGCGTTACCAGCATTTGATTGAACTTTACTCCAAGCGCGATACCATGTTGCATCTGGCCGGCGTTCATAGCAACCATTCGGATAGTAATTCTGTTTCTCAACTTCTCCTCGTTCGATGGCGCGTACCATGTTCAATATTCGGTACTTCCCAAAAGCGCTAGCGCCGATTGCAGTCTAGTCGAAAGTCAGGGCAGATCACCTCGGCCATGTCTACTTCAAACATCATGCCACACAGACTTCTGTTCTTCCAACCAATGACTACCAATGCCTTCCACCGGTGTTACAATCACCAATCCTTTGGTGCTCTATCGCAGTCTTATTGCTACACAGAAGATCCGACCTGATCCCGCTCAGCATCGTCTCGGTATGACGTCTACCATTTAGACGACACTAGCGCCGAGTATGTACTAACATTGAATGCAGCATTACATTTACAGAAGCTCTACGACAGGCTGATCGACTATGAACCGACTGTAGAATACTCCAAGAGACTTCAACAACTTACACGAGCTGTTGATGCGGGCCAAGATGCACCATCATCATCATCATCGCCGACGGACTTACATGTCAACCGCTTCGGTAGAAGGGGCGTTTGGACGTCTTTACTCGCGCAAAAAAACCAAAGAGACTCTAAAGCATTGACGCGCGTCTTGACTAGCCACGATGAGGCCATGCAACTGCAAAGCCCCAAAGGTCTCATGCTTCACGGCGAAGTCGGTACAGGAAAGTCTATGCTTATCCATCTCTTCCAAGATTGTTTGCCAAACCGCAAGAAGCGGCGATGGCATTTCAATACCTTCATGCTCGATATCATTTCACGTTTAGAGCAACTGCGCATGTCGAGATCGCTGGCAGCAGGACCCGGAGCCGCTCGCGATGAGTATTCCCTACTTCTTGTAGCACGTGACCTCATCGAAAAGTCTCCCATCCTCTTCTTAGACGAGTTTCAACTACCAGATCGTGCTACTAGCAAGATTCTGTCTAATCTCATGACCTCTTTCTTTCAGTTGGGTGGCGTGCTCATAGCAACCAGTAACCGCATGCCAGAAGAGCTAGCCAAAGCCGCGGGTATGGAGTTTTCACGTCCTGTGAATCGTCTTAGTCGCTTGGGATGGAGTATGAGCAAGAGTTCGTATACCAGAAGGGATGATGGGGCCGGACAGATGGGAGAGTTTGCGGCGTTCTTGGAGGTGCTTAGGGCGAGGTGCGAGGTTTGGGAGATGGAAGGAAAGATGGATTATCGAAAGATGGAGAGGGAAGAAGAGGCAGGCAGAAAAGATAGTGTGCAGATGCCAGCATCCGACGCCCTCACCAACGCTACTACAACCGCAACAGTCGGAGCGACGGATACTGCAGATCCGTCTACGGCACCACAAGATGCAGCACCGGAAGCCACAGGGACATCGTCGTACCTTCCAAGGAACTACCTGATCCAGCCAGCAACAACAGACACGATGATAGAATTTGGCAAGTCCTTCAACTCCCTCGTCGAGCGCGCTACCAACCGTGAATACCCCATCCCCTGGGAGCCCGCTACCCTCACCGTCTACAACCGGCCCCTCGAAATCCCCGCTCAGTACAACGGTATAGCATTCTTCACTTTTGGCGAACTTTGCGGCGCAGTTCTAGGTCCAGCAGACTACATCACCCTAGCATCTACATACCACACGTTCATCGTCACCGACGTACCTATCATGGGTCTACTGATGAAGAGCGAAGCAAGACGGTTCATCACTTTACTCGACGCCATGTATGAAGCAAGGTGCAGATTGATGATCACCGCAGCCGCAGGTCCCGATGGAATTTTCTTCCCCTCCCGACCGTCGATGGCGGGACCAGGTCAAGAGACGCTAGACAACGACGCCGTGTATCCAGAAACATATTCGGAAATCTACCAGGATCTCCACTCGCCTTTCAGACCAAACATCTCGTCTTACTCCAGGGATAGCCTATCCGAAGACGCGCTAGAAGACGATCCTCCGAACCGGTCCCGACGCGCTGGGACCTCTTTCACAGATGAGCGGAAACTTGACCCTGGATCTCCTGACTTTGCTAATATAGGTGGATTGACAGGTGAAGACGAGAAGTTTGCTGTGAAGAGGGCGGAAAGTCGGATTTGGGAAATGTGTTCGGGGCGGTGGTGGGATCGCTTTTCTGCTGCGGCTGAAGAAGCGACGCCATGGTGGCGACCGCTTCCTCTTGAGTCGAGACATTGGGAGAAGGTTTCTGCTACTTTGCAGGCTCGGCCTTCATCAGCGCCGCCGCCACCGGAGTCGCTTCCGCCTAATACGAAGATTTTGTCGAAAGACGAACTCGAAAAGGACCGCCAGAGGGAAGCGGAGGACATGTTCAAGCATGGTGCAAGCCCCTTCCGCACGCATCCTGATGCGCCGCCAAAATTTAGTTGGACACATGCGTGGGGTATGATGACTTGGGGCAAGAAGGCGGGCGCTTGGGGAAAGGGTGTGGAAGGGTTGAAGGAGAGAAAGGAGAAAGAAGAAGGTGGTGACGACCGAAAGGATGGTAGAAATGAGAAGAAACGAGAGTGAGATGTACAACGCGTTGCATGGCTGATCCGATTGCTTGGCATAGATTCATCTTAGATATCAAGATCAATCCCCTCTTATTCGAACCAGGGATCTAGTCACTGGATGTTTCCTTTGTTCACGACGAATGCTTCCAGCGCGGAGATGGCAGCCCATAACCTGTTCTCCGCCTCCTTGAACACGACACTCCTCGGGCCGTAGAAGACCTCGTCGGCAACCTCCTCGGGATGCCTGGGCAAGCAATGCATGAAGCTCCAGTTGTCCTTGGCACCGCCACGTTTGGCCAGCTCAGAGGTAATCTGGAAACCCGAGAAGGCTTTGAGGCGTTTCGCAGTCTCCTCTTCCTGGCCCATGGACACCCAAGTATCTGTCACGAGGATGTCGGCGTTCTTGATGGCTTCTTCGGGTGTGTTGGTTTCGAAGAGTTTGCCTGGGTGGGGAGAAGTTTGCGCGGCATGGGAGATGACTTGGCGCATTGCCTCGGGAATCTCGTAGCCAGCGGGCGTTGCGACGGCTATGTCTATGCCTAGTTTTGTTGCGCCAATGGCGAGGTCGAAGAGGACGTTGTTCGCATCTCCTATCCACGCAATCTTCAGACCCTCCAGGCCGAGAGAGGTGGAGGATGTGGAAGGGTATATTTCGGCCATAGTGAGCAGGTCGGCGATGATCTGGAGGGGGTGGTAGAGGTCAGATAGGGCGTTGATGACGGGGACGCTCGAGTGCTTCGCCAGGTCGGCGACGTCGGAGTGAGGACCTACGCGCGCAACAATTGCGGCGGTCATGCTGGAGAGGACAAGCGAAGTGTCATAGAGAGATTCGTTGACCTGGAATCGTCCTGTCAGCGGACATTGTGGGTGCAAGCAGGCTTGGCCCATACACCCAGTTGTATATCGTCCTTGCCCAGGAACATTGGAGAGCCTCCGAAGGCGGCAATGGCGCCTTCGGTCGACACCCTCGTGCGCGTACTCCGCTTGCTGAAGGTCATTGCGACGGTCTTGCCAGCCAGTGCCCCGCGCATCGAGTGCGGCACCTCTCCGGTCTGCTTGATGGCAATCTTGTGTTGGTGTGCATTCTGAACGAGGGTAGTGAGCTCGGCCGGCGCGAGATCTGCTATAGAGAGGAGATGCCGGGGCGCGAATGGCGATGTCGGAGGTGTTGCTGGTGAAGTAGAGTAGCATCGGCGCAAGCCTCGTAGAGCCGCGGGCGAGGGACAGGGGCGGAGAGCGGGCATCTTACTTCAGCCACGTGTCTGAAGCTGGGCGGAGTGAATTGGAAGTCTTGTAGAGGCACAAACACAGTGAATCGAGTCGCCGGCCCGGTCGTGACTCGAGCGAATTATTATTACTGTCAAACAGCACTAGAGACGTGACGCATGTGGGTGGAGAATGCTGGGGTCGGGGCTAGCGGGCGCGGCAGGCACGGGCACACAGTCGCTCCAGGCCTCTTATCCGGCGCCCAGCGAGTGGCTGAGTTCATGACGAGATCGTCAACGTCAACCACCATCGACCAGCTCCTAGTCCTTCTTTCCTTTCACCTCGACCTGCACCAACCCGCTGCATGTCATGTCCGTCGCCTGGACCCCCCTACGCCTGAAGATGGAGGAGGACGAAGCGAACCACGTCCACGTCGACCATGCTGAGCAGCAGTGGGGCTTCAGCGCCAACTACACCCGCACGTCTAGTTCGCGACCGGCCTCGCACAAGTCCACCCGCTCGTCGCGCTCAGCCCGTTCCCAGCAATCCAGCCGCACCACGGAGCAGACGCCGCTGCTGTCGCAACAAGACCGAGATGACCACGAAGAACGGGATCAAGAGGAGAGCACGCCCGCGACACGTTCGTTGCTCCGATCGTTGAGCGGCGGCTCAGATAAGAGCGGCAGTGGCAAAGTCCCGCTGTGGAGGAAGCGATGGCCGAGCATACTGGCTCTCATTCTGCTATTTCTGCTTGTCGTCTTCATCATGATTGGCTTCCTTGCTAAGGAAAGCATCGAGGAATATTCTATGCAGGCGGCTGACTTCCAGCCTACCAAGCTCTCCATGGACGGATTGACGGACCACGGCGCCAAGGTGCACATAGAAGGAGACTTTACAATGAATGCGAGCAAAGTGACGAAGCAGAGCGTGCGCGACCTCGGGCGCTTCGGCACGTGGATTGCAAAGGAGGCTGAGACTGGGCCCTTCGATGCCAATGTCTACCTGCCCGAGTACGGCAACGTCTTGATTGGCACTGCCAAGATACCTGGAGTGAAAGTGGGCATCAGGAATGGGCACACCACGCATGTGTCGTTTGTTGCGACTGTACAACCCGGCTCCCCCGATGGTCTTCGCAGTGTCGCCAACGACTGGATCGATGGCCGACTAGGGCAGATACGGCTCAAGGCCAAGGCTGAAGTCCCTCTGAAGTCTGGCTTGATCAACATTGGCAAGCAGCTCGTCGAGCAGTCCATGGTCTTGCAGGGAGGCGACATTCCAACCCTTCCTCACTACAACATCACAAAACTCAACCTCGGTGAGGCTAAGCATGGGCACAAGGGACTCGGTGCCGACGCCTCCATCGTCGTGCAGAACGACTTTCCTGTCCAGATCACACTACCTCCAGTGGCTGTCGATGTTGGCATCGAGGGCTGCTCAGCGTCCGACAAGCACATCATGGTTGGAACTGCTCAAACTGGCCAACTTCAGATCAAGCCAAACTCAGACGTCGAGGTCGATGTCACTGGCAATGTCGACAAGCTCTCAGATCCATTGACTCAAGTCTGCCCCAACTCGGCCAAGTCTCCGCTTGACGCCTTCTTGGGCGACTACATGAAGGGCCAAGACGCGACCATCTACATCAACTGCTGCAAGTTCCCCGACCCAGCTACACCCGACTGGGCTCGTGAGCTGCTGAAGGACATTACCATCCCAGTTCCTTTCGCCGGAAAGTCCATGGGAAACATGATCAAGAACTTTTCACTAGCCAACATGCACTTCAGTCTCCCAAACCCATTTGCTGAACCTGGCACACCTGAAGCTCGTCCCAAGATCTCTGGCATCGTCAACGTCGACATTGGACTGCCGCACGAGATGAACTTTCCCGTCCATGTCACCCAAGTCAAAGCTGATGCTGACATCTACTACCACAAGAAGAAGCTTGGAAGGATGAACCTGGAAAAGTGGCAAAAAGCAAACTCCACCCGTGTTGAAGGCCATGGCTCAGAAGGGCCATCTCTCCTCGTTCAATCCGTCATCAAGAATGCACCCATCGAGATCCTCGACGACAATCTCTTTAGTGATGTCGTCCAAGCTCTGTTTTTCGGCGACAGATCGGTTTTGATGGACCTCAAGGCCGCAGTCAGCATAAGCGTAGATACGCCCATGGGCAAACTCGCAGTGCGAGGAATTCCGGCGCAAGGTGTTGTACCAGTCAAACGTTCGTAACCAGTTCGTGATCCAAGTTTGGCTGCATCCCATGCACTTGGCTAACTTTTGGCGTCCAGCAATTGGTCACGGAAAAGATACTCAACCCGGCCATGGTAAAGACGAGGCGAGTAAGATCAATGTGCAGGTTGGCAACTTGTCCATCACCGACACTTCACCTACTTCTCTTACAATCACGGCCCTGGTCAACTTTACGAATCCTTCGAAATACTCCGCAACGGTCCCTTACTTCAACATTAACATTCTGGCCAACGGCTCCCATATCGGTAGCGCAACAGTCAAAGATATGGAGGTTTCTCCTGGTAACAACACAAACAAACTTGCATCCGTTCTTTGGGATCCTTATACCTTTGGTGGTGAAACGGGAAAGAAGATTGGTGCAGAACTACTCTCCCAGTACATCTCCGGTATGCTGATAGCAAAGGCCATCACTCGTGCAAGCAAACTAACGCAATCAACAGGTTACAACACCACTCTAACTGTCCAAGCTCATGAAAATTCTGTCCCATCGGTCCCCTACATTGGTCGCCTCCTCTCGCAATTCCCAATCGAACGCCCTATGCCGCACATGTCAACCCCTAAGAAGCCATGTGAGGGCGATGACTGCGATCCCGAAGACGATGGCAGATCCCATTTCATCCGCGGCACCACCATGCATCTTATCACTAGTACAGCCGTCTTCACTCTTGCATCGCCATTCCGTGCTACGACAATGTACATAACAAGCATGGACGCGACAGCCTATTACGAAGGTCATACAGCCGGCAAGATTGTCTATGACCTTCCTTTCGCTGTGCCTCCGGGCCTCTCCGAATCTCCGCGCCTACCTGTCGACTGGTCGTTAGGTAGCCTTGGATACGAGGCCATCAAGAGGGCACTTGGTGGACAACTGAAGCTTAGCGCTTTCGCGTATGTGGGCGTCCGCATTGGAGAATGGCGAGAGAACATATGGTTCCAAGGCGGCAAAATCGGAGCAAGTGTCCGTCTTTGAGGCATTGGAACGGTTTGGGTATAGATGTGCTAGCGTGCTGCGGGGGTGGCATTCGTGTGTATACTTGGATAGGTTGAACAGGATGGGTAAACAGTACACGCCTGGTAGCGTTTGTGCACATCTGTGGGGCAAGGGCGGCGTTAAGGATCTTGAGATTGCTACCATCCTACTTTTTGACGTACCCATATGACACACATTTCTCCTTTGTCGGGAATCGTATTCTGATTGCCAGAATTTTCCCGCTTCACAAGCGAAATCTTCGCATTGGCTTGGGTGAGGACCAGTTGGTTCTTCGATCTAATGCAGTAGCCGCACTGTCCAGTCACAAGCGGATGCCCCCATGACGCCCTTCATACGTCCTTGTTACCAGGAATTTCGCAATGTTTCGTGGTTCCGAGTAGCAGCATGTCACAATGTCACCCTAGCGTAGGAACGACAACCAGCATCTCGCTCTGCGGCTCCAATCTCTTTGAACCAGGTAAGCCAGGGCAGACTGGCCAGTCATGGCTTTCGAAGGGCATGTGATAAGGGGCACATTCAGCTAGACTGTACTTTACCGTCTCGAAATGCGCTAACGCAAATGGTACCACATGGGACAGGGGCCAAGGGTCTACCTACCGGCTTGCACTTGGTCGCTGCAACGACGAGCTGAGGTTGCAAACGCCCAAGAAGTCGTTTGTGTGATGACTGAGCCGACAAGTGAAGGGAGTCGTGCAAAACAGGAGCGGTTGCTGATGTACCTGTACTCATTCTCAGGTCTCGAATTCAACGCGTTTCGAGATGAGCTGATCTGTTCACCGTAGGGCTCGAGCTTGAGTGATCGAGATTGCCATGTGCATTTCGTCGCAATCGTAACTTGTCGATTCGATCGCCGATGGTTCTCGAACCCAATTGCCCCATGTTGTACCATGCTGCAAATCAGCCATGTGGACAGTTGGGTAGCCGGAAGATGCCGAACCGCTCGTCGCCAAGATGCATGTCCGTAGTAGGCGAAGTGGAAGCTGCTGGAACGGCGAGACAGTCGGCTCGCTGGCCGTGGCCGGCTGTGATTGGCCCAGGGAATACTTGCCCGGTACTAAGATTTCCCTCTCCGCGCGCGCGTGTCCAACTTCGGCGTGCATCTGCGTCGACGTCACGGCACTCTGCAACATGGGGACGACAGCTTCGTCTCACACCGTCGGAAGGCGGGCTTCGTGTAGTACTGCTACTGCAATGAATCCACCTTTGCTGACCGGTACCCCTGGCGCAGATGGTATGGTTGTGCTGGGCGCTGCAACATTACAAGAGATCTGGCCATTCAGGTGGCGGATATCACAGTTGCAAGAGAGGCCATGAGAGAGTCTTGTCGCATGGTCTTGGTTGCGGCTGAAGTTTGGGTGTGATACAGGTTGTTGCTTCTCCGCCATATTCGCTGCCCGCCCGGTGCTCCGAAGCTTCTAGGCGCAGCACAACCAAGCTTACGGCATTGTCTGGGAGCTCGCAAAAGCCGGTGTTTTGTCTGCTGATCGTTCGATGTTCTGCTTTCACCCGATCACTGGCTGGCATCACTAGCTAGGATACCAAGGCAGGGCTGGAGGACAGGGGGGCCAGAGAAACGAATAGTCCTTCGAGATATGCCTTCCATATGACATCGCTCAAAATCGGGTGACTAGTAATAAACTTCCTAGGCAGCTCCACGGCAGCAAAGCACCAAGATGGACTTCTCTAACCTGCCTGCCTTGCCCATGGCTGCAACCAACCCAATGTACTCTCCCAGTAGCGATGCTTTTCCATCGCCGGACGAGATCGACGCATACCTCACCGAGTCATATCCCGCACTCTCCGACTATGGTTTCAATAGCTATGACACCAAGGACAACAGCTCATGCTTCGACCGGTCCATCACACCAGGGGACTCATTTCTCAATTGGAGCGCCCCAGTGCACAATAGCTACATCGACGCACCACCACTCGTCAGCGCGACCAGCACGGCGTCCAACCCCCCTCTGAACGCGTGGTCAAATTATAACCCCTCTCCTCTGAGCTGTCCCGCCGACTTCCAGCATGCCTATACAGCACCCGACTTCCCAGGCGGCTTTGCCTCAAATCCCTCTCCCTTGCCAACCCCCCCTAGCCACGGCAGCCCAACATCCCCCTCACCAATCGCAACGCACCAGCCCTCCCCCAAAGACACCAGCTTCAAACCGCCTCCCCCACGCAAGCGAGGTCGTCCCCGTCTGCATCGCCCCGCCTCAGAACCCTCTTCTACCACCGCCACTGCCAACAAACTCGCTCGAACGCAATGCATGCCCCACACTGAAGTCGAGCGCAAGTACCGCGAGAAGCTCAACGCGGAGCTGGAGCGGTTACGGAGGGCGGTGCCCATGTTACCGCAATGCGATAACCCAGATGTAGGCGCGGTGAAACCTAGCAAGAGTATGGTACTTGCAGTTGCTATCGACTATATCAAAGAATTGGAGAGACAGCGGGATGCGGCCGTTGAAGAGGTGGAGAGACTGGGAGGTAAAATGAGGTTTGGAAAGACACCAGTCAGGAAAAGGGAGGATAGTGGTGTTTGAGCGGCGGCGGTGGGTGCCCATGGGGCCATAGCGAGGGCGAGGTGGCGGTCAAAAGTTGGGGTTTGAGTTCGACTTCTTTCTGGAAACTGATCTGCGAGTGCAGGTCTGGAACCTACACTCACTATTGTGGGGATACATCTATCTTTGAGTCTACGATACCTTTTGGGGAGCAGAGAGAGAGAGCGAGAGAGAGAGAGAGAGAGAGAGAGGGCTGCAGGGCATGTCTGGCTACAGGCTACATGCTGTTCACGATCTTGAGCCCATAAAGCGGACCTAGAGCTGCCATGCAATATGCGGATACAAGATTAGATACCCCGAGTAATGTCTTGTCAGGTGGGAGGCGGCTCTGTAGCGATGGAGTTGCCGGTAAAGGCAGACACATTGTGTTTGTCAGTCTTCTTCCATTTCAAACGGTAGTCCTCTGGTGTTTCGAGTAGAACACACAAGGCAAGGACTCTAAGCAACAATTTCACAGTTACCTGCTGTATTTATTTGCTTCTTCCCATAGCTCATGCTCGGCTAGGTAATAGCAATACTTGGCACAAGGCATGTTATATCTTCCAAGTTGTATCCCATTGCCCAAACTTACTGCATCGTGTCTGGTAACCCGGTACGCCATGAAACAGTCTCAGGACCACAAGCTTCATCGCGTGCCACGGCTCATTTTCGCACCTTGCTATTGATTGCTGAAGTCATTCGCAGTATACTCGACCTACCTCATAATTCCCCAACATATCCTTGTTTCTACATCAATACGCTACACCTACGCCTGGACTTATAGTAGGTCAAACCCAAAAGAAATTTCTTCCACACGAGTGGCTGATGTTTCTAGCACGGACCAAGGATCTGGCTGATAGGAAAGACTGTAGCAAGGGGTCAGTAACAAGCAGTTAATAGTCAAGGGCTCGAGGTATGTAGGCGACGTTGATACGTGCACCCAGAGCGCTCCTGCTACTTCGTTCAGTCTTGCCCGCACAAGCTTTCCAACTACGCCTGCCAATCCGTAACCAATTTCCCAAAGACATCCATCCTGACATGCATCACACAACCACGCATATCCGACATACAAAGTCAATGCACCAACGCGCAACACAGACAGCTCATCCTAGCTCGTTACAGCACAGCCATGTGGACGGAAGCATAGTACATTGCAGCGATAGTTTTTGTTGAGGCAGAAATACAAGGTCATCAAATAAGCATCACTCTGCGATAGATGAGTTGCTGCTGGGGCTAGCGAGATGTGGCTGTGTGCACAGATCACTGTTTGTTTTGTGCGAATGGGTGGATAAAGCAGCGAGCAAATTCTAGGCACATGTCAAGAACCAGCAACGTTGAGGTAGGATCATGGAAAGTGGAGTGAGTATGTAAAGAGATTGTGGGGGGGAAATATACTATTGATGGGGCAATCTGGTTGGGTTGGGTTTGGTATGAGATCCACACACGCGTTCGTTCGCCCCTCCCTCTCTTTCATTAGCGTACGTCACACGCAAACCACGCATCGTGGGAGTTTGCTCGGCACTCACACCATTCTCACACGACTCATCATAGCTCAATGGCGCTTGAGATTTCCGAGCGAGATGAGGCGGGGAATCTAGTGTTGGAGTACGTTGCTGAGGCGCAGGGGAGGAGGGTTGATGTAATTGTATGTCGCATGCACATTCATTCACCTATCAGGCTTGGGTTGCGATCGAAAACTCGATTTCTGCTACCTGAACTGGGGACCTTGATCAAAGTCACGGTTAAACATATGCAAGTGAAACCAACGTATAACCTTGCTAACACAACACCCACCTCGTTCTAGTATCCCAAACAAGCGAAGAGTTATGCGCAACGCCTTTTTGATATTTTCTTGCCAGCGGGGTATCCGCAGAGTGTAACGGAGGATTATATCCATTACCAGATCTATGTAAGTTTAACTGTATTGTTTCCTATTTTCGACGACCGATCAAACCGTTGGATAATGGACAAGAAACTGATAAGATGATGCGGCACAGGACTCGCTCCAGGCGTTCTCATCTTCGATTGCGGGAATGCTGGCGTCGAGAGCTGTGTTGGAAGGTATGTTTTCATACACATCATCATGTATCCTCCATGTCTTTTCCTTTTCAGTCATTGTGCGTGGTCAACAAGGCTACATGTTGAACCCAAGAGACGGAAAGCATGCATCGCAAGCGCCAGACATGGCGGTACCCCATCGCCATTATACGGCAACGCAGAAAGAAAAAGAACAGACACACATTTTCGCGCCCATCTAACACCTACACCCAGGCGTCGGCGTAGGAGACTCAACTGCCTCCCCCACCTCCGCACTCCTCCTCTCCGTGCTCCAAGAGTCAACCGGCCGCATCGCCACGATCCTCTTCGCACACCGTCTCGGCACAGCCCTCGAGCCAGAATGCAAAATGTTCCGCCTAGCCGCCGACGTCTTCAACGATACGGCCATGGTGCTCGATTGCTTGTCGCCTGCCTTCCCCAAGCCCATCCGCGTGGCTGTGCTGAGCTTTTCGAGTTGCCTAAGGGCGTTATGTGGGGTTTGTGCGGGCAGTGCAAAGGCGAGTTTGAGTGCGCATTTTGCGAGAAAGGGAAATCTGGGGGAGGTCAATGCTGTGAGTTGGCCATATTTTTCTTCTCTTTAATTTCTTTCTTCATCTATACCCCAGAAGATAAGGAGCAGAGACTTGTGTTGAACGACGTTATCTGCCGTGGGGGGCAAGGATGAACATCTGTGCTAACTCATTTTTTTTCAGAAAGACTCAAGTCAAGAGACTGTCATCTCTTTACTTGGCATGCTCGTAAGTATCTTCAAATGTCTCCACCACTGGCGGAGTGACTGACAGACCTTCCAGGCAGGCAGCCTTGTGGTATCGCACATAACCTCACCTTTTGCGACATGGAGCACACTCGTCTTTCTTCTTGCTATACACCTAGCCACCAACTATGCCGCGGTAAAAGCAGTCAGCATGAACTCGCTCAACAGGCAACGAGCCAACATTCTCTTTAGTAACATGCTTCAACACGGTGTCGTCCTAAGTCCGAACGAGGTTTCCAAACGCGAAAGGATCTTCCACAAAGGTGACGTATTGCGCTGGGCCGACGACGAGTGGCTCGGACATTGCAAGATTGGCGTATCTCTCCAGGAAATGCTAGGCCGGCTTGGCGAAGAAAACACACAGACTGGCTCCGTCGCGCTTCGCGCTATACAAATCTCCGAACTGCTAACCGTCTTCACCAGCGAGGCATACATGACATCTCCCGCCACATGCGCTGCCGACATGTCCATCGTACTCAAAGCAGGGTGTGGACCGAATGATCAGCTCAAAGCATGGGCGCACGCACTGTTGCTTGCGAAGAGAGCCCGAGATGGCAAAGGATACTCGGGTAACAAGCCCAATACAGAACCAGCTCCGCCCAAAGATCGCCTGGTTGCTGAGCTGAGGCAGACGTTGGAGGACGTCCGGGCTATGTTTGACAAGTATGGGGACGAGATGAGGGGGAAGGGATGGGATCTAGATGTTGCGGCGATGGAGACAAGGGCTGGGACACGGTTGCAGATTGACGTCCAACAAGTCGGGTGACGGAGTATTTTGGACATGAACTGCCTTGCACAAGAGCCGTGAAACGAACGATGTGAAGAAGACCAAGGGAGCACCCAGAAGACCATCTTGTTGGGAAGACAGGCTGTCTTGGGATCCAGGTCAAACAGTGCTCGCTAACGATGCCAGCAGGTTGACTCATCCACAGCCGCATAGGATCGGCACTAGCATGTAGGCTGGCCCTGTGTCTGAAGCAGTTTGATGATTACCAGCATGTCTTTTACCATTTTCCTTTTTTTCTTCTTTCTCTCTCGCTTCCTCTCTCTCCCTCTCTCTCTCTCTCACACACACACACACACTTTGCCAGCGCAGAAACGTCAGTGCATCGCTCAAACAGTGGTTAGCATCCACTTCGGGCCGGTTTCATGTATGCCTGGCATCTCTTCGGCGGCCGGTGACCGGATCCGAAGCAATCAATGCTGGCGTCCAAGCTCAACACCACAATGGGGAGTGTGGGCAGGCAATGCTGTGCGAAGAATGGGAACCCCATGAATCTCATGACAGCTAGAGACCCTGCTACAGTGCTAGCATCAGCTTCGTATGTGCAGATTTGTTCAGACGCAACGTAAGGAAGCTGGACCCGAGAGCGTGGTCGTTGGGGCTCTAACAAGCAAAAATCCGCACGTTACAGACGCCACTATGCAAGGAGAAGGCATGTCGTTCCGACATAGCTGAGGCTCGAACAGCAGAGACTCGGCCAAGTTAGCATGTGGTTTCATCGGTCGCGCTTCTCCGACAGACGTGGGATGCGGCTAAAAAAAAACGAAACCCCACGAAGCGGTGAGGCGGGTGAATCAATCGAATACGCGAGCAAAGGTGGCCCACTGGCTGCGTCATATTATGTTCCTGAAGCCCGAGCTTTTTTTTTCTTCTCTTTCGTTGGCGGCTCAGAATTTTCGGTGCGAATTGTTTCTAGTTGACCGTCGGCGCGTGCTGAGTCGTTAACCGGCTACTGACGGTGTTGCAACGACAGAGCAGTCCTTCTAGAAGCGCCACAAAGGCAGCCTTGCGAAGCACAACAGGGTCGGCGCTTGGAGAAAGGCCGAGGATGAAGCCCAAAAAGCATGTCACGCTACGTTGAATGGGTGAGCGATGTCCGAGCAGGTAAAGGCTGAACGGTGGAGTGTTACAAGCGTTACGCCGGCCATGCAGGAGGTTGATGGAGCGATGCTGGATCGACGACGGACAAGGCCATTGTGGCTGCACTAGAGAGCTTCAGGCAGGATTCTAGAAGAGTGAAAATCGTTCTGGAAGATTTGTTAGGTCGCACGGGTGGTGAAATCACGAAGGAGCAGGGATGGAGGAGGGTGGCCTGATGATGTGGTAGGGTAGCGCTGGTGGAACGTCAGCGTTTCAAGCTTGGCGACCACGACGAGCGCGGTCTGCACAGGCGCGTAGGGCAACGTTGGTGAGTGCGCAGATGCGATGTGAAGCACAAAAGAAAGATGGTATTCACTATGTAGACGGGTGTGCGCCAGGCAGGTACAACGTAAGCGACCTCGGACCGTCTGCTGCCACTGGGCGTTTGGTAGAGAGGCGGCGGCGCATCCCAGGTGGATCGTGGTTGGCTGAGGGCGGGTGTGCGTCGGTTGAGGCAGAGGTTTGGGGGAGAGCATCTGGCGGACGAGTTTGAGCCCAGGCGTAGGGCCAGGGCCAAAGCGTGTGGCCGTGCGGGCTCGCCTGGTGGAGGAGAGTGCAGGCGTGATTGGCGAGGGAGACACGATCAAGTACCGTTGGGGCGCGCACATGACGCGGCAGAAGGTGACATGGCCGACATGTTGATGCAGAGGGCAGCGCATGGCATTGCGACAAAGCAAGCAAAAGCAGAGAGACCGGGGGACCAACGCCATCGATGGACCTTTCTTTGTTGTGCAGGCAGAGTCATAGAATAGGCTGGATTAGTGGCACAAGTCGGGCTGAGGCCGTTGTTTGCAGCGTGCTGAGGGCCTCGCCTGTGTGCGTATTCCACGTCCTTGTCCAGAGTCGCAGCACCACAGCCCGTTCTCTCTCCAACCCGAAACTGGAGAAGAAGGGTGGGCTCTTCTTTATCAGAGCAAAAGGGCCGAGCAGGCAGTGTGTGCGGTAGAGAGCGACGCATCAGGCTGGGAGGTGGGGGGGAGTGGCCAAGGCAATCTATGCACGCAGACTAGTGCCGGGCGTGGGAACCAGATGGGAATGGCTCGAGTGGATGGGTGAGATAGGCCGTGGGTGGACAAGCAGCCGTGCAGTCTTGTCTGCGATGCTACCTACCACACCCTCGGAAAGCGACGCGTCGTTGGCCCATAATCGCTCATGTCGCAGTTTGTCACGGCGGCCAGTGAGGCTTCTGCAGCAGCGCTGGGCATGTCTAGGCTAGGGGGGGAGGGGAGGGGGCGGTTTCGGCCAGGATGATGATGATGATGATGATGATGATGATGATGGCAATGATGGTACGAGCGTGCGTCTTTCCAGAAGACATGGTGGGCCAGTAAGGGCAAGGTAGCGTGTGGCCGCTTTTACGGGTGGTGGTGCCTTCAACCATGGGCCCTCGATCCTCCCTGATGGCCAAACCGCTGGTGGGACGTGGCGTGTGCGTCCTGGCTGAGCTTTCCGCCCAAGCATTGACCCAAGAACTCCCTGACTCTCGACTGCCGCTTGCTCAAAACCACGCCGAGCCGCAGCTGTCCATATACCCACGTCCCGACGCACATCGCCCTGTCTGTCTCACCACGCACTCGTCACAGCCCACCGCCGTCTCTATATACTCCCTCCCCCGTGCAACCGCCCTCGCCGTCCTTCCCACCTAGTGCCGCCTCGTACCCTCGATGCTACCCTCGGATCGGCGAGCCTCACCCACGACGACGACTTGAAGCCACTGGGTTCGCCGGAGCCGAGTGCCGCCAACGCCAAGCTGGCGCAACAACTCCACCTCTGTTCCTGTGAAGGCTTGGACGAGCAGAGCAGGAAAAACGCCCGCCGTGTCTACAAGCACTTCTGGAAGAGCGTCATGGTCACACGGAAGCCCGGTAGCCAAGCCCTGTCCATCCGAACCGACTCGACTGCCTCGTCGTCGCCCACGTCGTCGCTGGCCGACTTTGATGCCCACGACGTCACCATGGCCATGAACGACTGCACACCCGCGCCCCTGACCGTCTCCATACCCAAGAGCATCGCGAGCCCCCAATGCCGGAAACCCAACCTGCACGAGATACTCAGCAACACCGCCCCGCCGCCATACACCCTCACCTCCTTCATGGCCTTCCTGTCACAGAACCACTGCCTGGAGAACCTCGAATTCACCATGGACGCCTCGCGCTACCGCAAGCACTACTCAAAGATGGTCAACCGCCATCCGGGCAGCCCCATCTCGCCATTGTCAGACGAGTGTGGCTATGTCCTCATGCTCTGGCGTCGGCTGATCGACGCCTACATCCGCGAATCCGGTCCACGAGAAGTGAGTGCATCTGCTGCCCCTCCATAACCCTCCCAGTCCGCTAACAGCCCTCCTCAGGTCAACCTCCCAGCTGAAGTCCGCGACCAACTCCTCAGCCTCTCCGACTCCTACGTCCCACCCCATCCATCCTCCTTGGACAGTGCCGTGGCCAAGATCAACGAGCTCATGGAAGAGAGCGTATTGGTCTCGTTTCTCAACTCAGTCAGCCCACAGAGCGCTCACCCCGCCAGCCACGACAGCTACGCAGGCAGTAACATTTCTCGTTCGTCCACCCGCAGCTACGAGGACCGAAGTCTCCTTTCCCGCTCATCACAGCCCCCCATGCCTGCTAAACAACGCGCATCGGCACCATCATCCCTCACCTCGGGCTTCATGGCTTCTCGCCCCTTCTCTCACTCACGCTTCCACTCCCAGCCCACGTCTTCGGCTCAAGCACCCACCCGCGTCACCTCGGGCTACACTAGCGGCAGCGATGCACTGACCGACGACTCTGGCAGCGCCAGTAGTCCGTCCGGAATGAGCGACCCACTGACCCCTCCTGGCACCCCGCCCATGAGCGATTACCCCATGGCCGACTTCCAGCATGCCTACTACGACACAGGCTCAAACAGTGGCACACCCAGTCCTCGCAACAGCCGAGGCGAGCACAACGGCCTTGCCAACGCTACCAGGGATAGCTGGAAGCGAGTAAGCAGCAAGCTATGGCCCAAGAAGAAGAGCGGCAGCCAGCTCCGAGACGACGAAACAGGTGTTGTGGAGGGCGGTCTCTTCTAAGCCGTCCACTCAACCCATTATCCTCTACACTCATACCGACATTCCGACTTTCAAAAAGCTGACACGATTATGAAGACGCAATCAGAGCGATTTGCGTCACCTTGACCTTGCATATTGGGCTGCATCACCACCGGCGTAACTGAATTTCCAACACCCGAATCCACGGGCATGCAAAGGCGCAACTGGCTCATACGACCCGGCGAGGTTGTTTTCGGCTTCTTTCTACTCCTTCCCAACTTCAAACTACTAGACATTTTGCGAAACGGCGTTGCAAAACTTCCTGGCCACCCTTTCTATATCCACGTGTGGTGGCTAGGCTCAGGCGTTACTTTGACGTTGCTTTACCATCAAGAGCGTATCACGAATGACTTCACTGGGTGGACGGTTTTGATTTTCTTCTCTGTATCATTACGGTTACTTTCTCACTTTCACCCCACAGTGGGAGGGCTTTTTTCTGTTCATAGGCATGGGTGGGGGGGGGGGTTGGATTGGATTGGAGTAGATACCAAAGCGTATGAAGCGCTCAAAATCACGATTGTTACCATGTTGGCTGCCAACACACAAATCTGGTTCCCCTTCTGTTTGATGTGATATTTGGGTTTCTACATTGAGCGATGACAAATTGACAATGTTACATTGGGCATACCCATTGAACGTCAAGCTCCATCGTCGCACTCGACGGTTGCACTCCGACTCACTCCTTTCCTACCAGCAATTTGGAACTCGAAGCGCCTCCAACCCGAGGCCTTGCATAGGAGCTTTCTTGTCCGTCTAGAACTCCATGTAGATCCTCGCGTAACCTACGCGAAAGCGAACAAGAGGAAGGGATATCCTCAATCAACCCTGTCCTCCGTATTACCGGGACTGCTATCGGTGATCATACAGGACCAGAAAACTCCTTCATTTCTCATTTCCACTCGAATACACACAGTTCCCGCGGCATCTCCTCGAGTCCTTGCCCGCTCCTACCTCTACCCGTTGGGCTGGAGACGGTGTCCGAGATGCCGGGGCGAATTAGCTACTGGATGAGGAAAGCCCTTTGCTGTGTCCTTGTTCCCCCAGCTACGCCATTGATGTGCTTCCCGTGGCCACAGGTTGGGTAAGGGATGCGGGTGGTCCCCGAGCGAGGTGCCCGGCGCGAGGGGAGCTGGGGCGAAGCAGGATGCGTAATGTAAGAGGGAGCAACCGGTGTGTTGGGTTGTGAGAGTTGGTGTTGGGGTGGAAGGAGGAGAGCGGACATGTTCTTGCGAGGCTGTTGGGACGGATTCCGCCGACGATGATGTCCTTGTTCTGTTCCATTTGCTTTACATTCCATGCTCATCATCAACCCCATGGAATCCAAAATCTATTCACTACATCACATACATGGCACACCGATCAGCCTCGCATCCAGCTCACCAGCACCAACGGCTCGTAACCGAGCCGTCCCAGCACCCCCAAAACACAGCCTAACACTCCCCATGCCAATCCTTTTCCCATATCCCATGGCCGCGGAATCACCCCCTTCCCAGAATACAGCGCCCAAGTGTCATTGCTTGCCAAGAGAACCCGCCTTTCTCGTGTTAATTGCCAGCAACTGTGCCGCAAAGGAAGAGAAGGCGAGTAATGTTGGTGGTGGCGTGGGCAGGATTGCAAGCTATGCACAGTTCCTTCGCTGTGTACGAGATTCGACGTATCTTGTTCCTTCTTTCTGACATACCCTTGGAGAAGTTTGCATGGGGAGTTACTTTGCATTGCATTGCGTTTCCGCCCCCGTGGGTTTGGGGAACACCGTTGCGGCGTTGGTGAAGACGAGGTAATGAGGCGTGGAGAGTTACATTGGTACATGTACACGATATACGGTATACGGTATACGATATACGATAAGCCTCCGAGATGTCTCTATATACCTCCCTGTGACACGTCTGGAATACTGCATTGGCGAGCTTTGTAATGTGCTATACAGTGGCTGGCCGGACAATGTGTAGCCCAGCGCTTACAGCGGTTGCAGGCCAGGGTTCTCCATGCGGGTAAACTCTGCTTGTTTCAGAGATGGGACGTTGAGGCCATGTTCAGGCGTGACAAGTTTCACTTGGGCTCTGATGAAGAGAATGACTCGATGCTCACTGGCGTTCCATGTCTGATTAGCATGTTGTTCGGACAAGGTATTTGTGTTTTTGTGTCATGGCGCCCACACGAACTGAATAGACAAGGGGCTGCATGCATCTGCCTGTGCACACCAAGTCTCCATGTCTCTCGATATGTTGGTCCACGATGCGTCAATCCCTCCATGCCCGTAACTGTATTGCTTTATTTCCGCGTTGTATGGTGAGTAACACCGACCTCCTTCCCCATGCACTCAAGCCTCTCGGCACTTGTACCCAGCGCACAGCCTCCTGCACTGCACGACCATGGCATTGCAGACGGACTTGCCAGCAGCACGCCGTCCAAACCTACCAGTAACCACCACGTTCCAAGCCTGACTATGAGATACCAAGAGGAGCCGACTAACCACTCGACGGCAACACCCGTTTGCCGATGCTTGATCGACGCCCGCCGAGGTCGAAGAGATTGCAAGGCTGTGTGATACGTCAGTGTGCAGGTACCATTGCTATCGACGGACCTGAGCACCGCGAACACTCTCCACTTGGCCCGGCAGAAGCTAACTGCTAACACGCAACCAGTCTCGCACTTGCATAGCTATTACCATCGAGGTTTAAGAAGAAGAAAGGAAAAAAAGTTGCGCAGGTGCGATGACGAAGCTTGCGCAACGTAACCACGTCCCTGGCCAGGTTTGCGCAGCTTACCCCTCATCTCTCCTCATCATTGTGCACCTGCATGGGAACACACGCAACCTGGACACCAAGGAGAAGGGGTTCCACTGAAAACTAAATACCACAGTGGCAAAGCTTCTCGAAGCCTTCTAGAAAACTGTCGTGTTTCGTTGGAGATGAGCCACACGATTCGCAAGTGACGTTGGTATCGTAATCGTCAACCTAGCGTCGACGATCATTTGGGAACACAACAGCAGCGTCGTCGAGTATCAAAATGCTGCTGATCTCCGCTCGGTTGGTGGTGCGAAGCTACAGACATGCGCAGGTGCTGTTCACGTAAGATGCAACCAAAAGGTGCTCTCGCAAATAGGAACATGTCGAGTTGGCAGATGCACCAAATTTGTCTTAGCATTCCCAACCCCGCACGACGTTGGCGGGCGCAGCTGGACCACAAGCCACGCCATCTTACGTCGAAAACACCGATTCGCAAGTTTCAATGGTCAAATATGCCAACGGCCAATGGATGTAGAATACGCCTAGTCATGCAAGTCCTTCGTCCACTCGTCTACAGCGAGTTAGCATCGCTTTCCCGCCAACTCCCCTTTCCCGTTAGTGTCGTCTGCTGGAGCAAAAGCAGCGCACACTGATCGTCGCCTTCCTGTTGAGGTAAAGATGGACAAGCTGTGTCAGCGGACCAGGAACTAGTGAGCGGACCCAGCAGAGCCAAAAGCAGCACGCCGCCGATCGCACGCGCCATAAGACACGATCGTGTGTTACGAGACGTGCCAAGGGGCAACTGCCGTTGGTAGTGGCTCTTGTAATGGCCGTAGTTTGCTGATCTTGGTAAGAGTGTGTGGTGGTTTATCGGAGGACATGTCGGAGTTGAAAGGTTTGTGATTGTGATGGCGATATGCATAGACTAAGAAGAGGTAGCCGAATAAGCGATACACCTATAGTTGGTCCCTCGACAGGGTAAGGATGTCGGTTGTAGCACTTGGGTTATACCTCGAATGCCTACTGTCTTTTGCTGACAACTCCCGACTCCACTAAAACCTACGATCGGTAGGAACCTCAGTGTTTGCACTAAACCTCACAGGTCGAAGAAAAGGACATGGTGTAAGCTCCAAGTCCCAACCCAGCTACTGCACACACACACGACTTGTTAGTGCATTTATCATGTACTGTGTATATACCCTGTACAGGGCTAGACACGGCGGCACAACACACCGCATCTGCCTCCGCCCAATGCCACCGCATCACAATCACCATTGCGATCGCCATCGCGATACATGTGGATACCAGCACAGGCACAGTGAAGGAGTAATGAGACCCCTCCCTTGCCTCACGACAGTCTAAACCTTCCAAAGCGAGCAATCGATTCAATCCAATTCCGCCGCACAGTTTACCATCGGGCCTGCTCTCACATCTACAGTAGCAAGGTTCCCGTTCACATTGGAGCGTCGGCCAGCACTGCGATCCATGATGGCTTACGGAAATCAGCACCATGGGCCATCGGTCCTACATGAACTCACGATGCCACACACTTTCTCTTTTTTTTCTTCTTCTTTTTTTTTTCGGACCACGTGCAAGCACGCGATATGACTCGCCTCCATCTCCGCACTGCAGCAAGTACGAAACCCCCTCACTGACCGATCCGGCCCGTTCACTGCCATGGCGCCGGAGGGAGGGGGGGGCGCATATCTCATCTTTCCAATATAGACGGCTGTTTGATCTATCCTGCTTACTCGTGTTACCTGGTAGACACGCAACGTGCTCGCTCTACATGCCTCGCGCAATCCAATCCTAGGACTCTGCAGACCCGGTGAATCAGTTGTATGGATGTTCAAAGATTGATGCAACATGATTTGGGTATTGCTGAACCACAATGTCGGTTGTTCAAGACATTGTGTTTGACAGGATGCTGGAAAGGGAAGGTAGAGGTTGGATATGCGTTGGTGTGATCGGGATGGTGTATGTTGAGATTGCTATTTCCACTTGAGCAAGTCATGATGCAGCAATAGGTTGCAAATCAATTGCATATACGATGGAAATCACGTTTGAGAACACAACGTCGAACAAGTCCAGCGTCTGGTATCATCCTCTGTCATCTAGTCCAGAATATGTCATTCCTATTTGCTCTTCTGTGGGGACATTTGTTCAACCACATATGCAGTGCTGATGGTACCCCAGATATTTTGTAGCTAAGAGGTTCTATATAGCACAGAGCTTCAATATCGAAAGCGGGCGTGTGACAAAAAAGGTTCCGTAGTTGGTTCTCTTGCAATAGTATGGCTGTGGAAGGATGATAGTTTGGAGGTGAGCTTCTTGGATAGGTCTTGGTACACCTGAATGTTTGATATGTCTCCAGAGACTGATCAGCGTAGGCTGTCAAGATCATTGTTCGACTCATTTCTTCTTCTTACTCGATCGCGCTTTCGTTGCCGCTCTCGTTGTCAGGCTAAGGTTTAGTTGTATGCTAGCGCGGTGGAGATGGTGTATGTCAAGATCGAGACATCTATTCGAGTGAATACGAGTCGCTGAACCATAAGTGTATTGCTTGTTGGCATCTGTTTCCATGTGTGCAAGAGTCCACAAGCTGATCAGCTACATGATCTACGATGCTGCTTTGTTTCGTTGACAAGCTGAATAGGGAAGAGAACCGAGACTCCATCGCTTTGATACCATTGCCAGTTCCCGTTACGCGCCCTTTGGAGATACAAAAGAAACATCAATTACATTACAGTGCCCAGCTCCATGTTTCGACAACATAGGAAAGGAATACAGAAGATGCGCCCAGAAATGAAGCGGCGATGTAGGGAGCCCAACGACACGTGAAAAAGCTCGCATGGCACCGGTAAGCGAACATGCTTAATTCCCAGACTAATTCGAGACGGGTCACCTCCGACCACAGTAGAATTTGGTGTGATCTACCGAGCGTGGGCATGGGAGGTGGGGTGTAAGGACGAACGTGACATGCGCAACTGGACTTGTCGAGATTTGGCATGATGAGAAGGTTTCCAGCCACGGCAGGATTATGCTCGCTGCCATGTTGAAGCCACGCGCCAGTACAATGGAATTTGCAAAAGCAGCAAGTGCGTTACGGTCGGACTTGTCAGTTACCGACAAGGGCGGATCCTACAGGGACCCTACCCAGGCTGTCGGACACAACGGCGGAGGGATATAGAGAGTCCGGACCATGAATGCTACAGAAAGGTATTACCAGCTATGGGGCTAGTCCATTTGCCTTTCTTAGCTGCCCGCATCTCAGCGTACAGTGCTGGATTGATGCCTTTTTTTCGACACTTGCTGAGTTCAGCTTCGGTCAAGGTGCTTGTGTCAAAGTCGCTCGCACTCCATTTACTGCTTCCGCTTGACTTTGATCCAGATCGGCTTCGCTCGACGCTGTCAAGTAGAGACTGAAGGGAACGTTCCTCTGGCATAGATCGTTGTTCCTCCGATAGGGACGTTGTTGATCTTGAAAAGTTGGATATGTGGGCGGAGGTACGGTCGACCGAGGTCGACTTTGCTATGACCAGGCGGGTAGGGCTTGGAGGACGATCTTGCGACTTATCCGTCAACCTTCGAGGCATCATCTTTCGAAATAGCGACTGCGGTGTATGGTGATCCAGGCTCCCGTACTCCAGTGGTGTTTCTACGGGCGTAGATGTTCGTCTCGAGCTTCCACTCGATGAGTGCACCGACGAAGGCTTGGACATGATACTGGGCGGAGGGTTGGTAGGCGGATCATGTTCCAGGGTAAACCAATCTGGCGAAGGAGCGCCAACTTCAGGCGGATCGTGGCCATAGATGCTCTGGTCATCAGATGCTGTTGTCGTCACGGAGTGGATGGTTTCCAATGAGGTCTGTCGTCGCAGATGTGGAGGAAAGCGCCTGATATTACTGATTTCCCTCTTGTTGTTTCGATACGATATGAGACCGCGTGGGTGTCGCCGTGAAGAGGGCGGCTCAAGTGGGGGATCCGGATCCGGTGACGGTACATGTTGGACCTCCTGATATCGAAACGGACGAGAGAACCGACGAGCAGGATTCTTTGGCGGAGGCGCATCGACTGGATGCGACCGGAGTGGGTTAATGGCTGACGAGGAGGTAGGGCGAGAAGTCGAGTGACTATCAATTGAAGCAGACCGACTGCGCGCTATTGGGGGTGGGGCAGCTTCATCTAGATCTTGGTCGGACTCGTCAAAAACACAAGTTCGGTGGTCCCTGTAATGCTTCTGTGCTTCCAGGGCGGCCCTAGGCGAACGGCGGATGGCAGGCGGAAGGGCGTCGTCAACGTCCATGGCAGCTTGTGTGAGGTTGTATCATGACATGTGGAAAAAGGAAAATAGGACGTGAAAATACCCCGATACCCAGCTTGCACGTCGGGCCCGCCCAACGACCCAATGCACATCAATCATGACGCAGAACAGGCTGCCAGAATGCTGTGGCGTGGGCTGGCGTGGGTTAGCGTGGGCCGGAGAATGCCTGTACCTTGCATGGCGCTCACGATGAGATCCGCCAACATGTCCGATGAGATCTGGTGTTGAGCTTTAGCGCAGGTGCGAAAGACGCGATGCTGAGGGTGAGTCGCTGATGGCAGTGACGTAGGTCCTAGCGATGGGCAAACGGGCATCTCTGGGGTCCATAGAGGGCGAGTGAGAGGCGGAGACGGACAGACAGACGGCTGGGTTCCTGTCGATTGCACCGGGTGGCTAAGGGTTTCGGCCGTTTTGGCCGTTGGAGACTGGCCAGCCGGGCCAAGGGCCGGGCCCGTCACGTGCCCCAGCCGACTTGTCTCTTTGACGGGGAATGGCCTTCGGCGGCACTCGAAGCAGACGGGAAGGCAAAACGCGTTTCAAGCGCGCAAGACGTGTCAGCAGCTAGGGCGGATGTTTCGACCTGAGGCGGGACCTGACAGGCGTGGAGCGCTGGCGCCAGGAATGGACTAGTCGAATCACCAAGCAACCGCAGGGCCACGGCTGCTCCTGACTTACTTGATTGACCTTCACCGTCGCTGTCCACACGAACAGCATGTATGCCACAACCACGGCCATAATCCAATCGCCGCGCACACCACGTGCCCGCTCATCATGAGCAACGACGCGCCCACGCCCATCTCGGACGAGGAGGTGGTGGCCCTCACCAAGGCCGCCTTCGAGCACTCCCGCCAGGACATCAGCCACCGCGCTGCCGCCGAGACGCCTCGCGAGCTGCAGCAACAGCAGCAGCAGCAGCCCGGCATCACCATTGACCTGGGCCACAAGAACATCGCCCGCCTGCCCGACGAGGTCATTGATGTCATCCGGGCCGAGATTGAAAGGTACATGCACCGGCCGCCCGCGCTTGCCTTGGCTGTATCCGACTGCACCAGAGAGAGAGAGAGAGAGAGAGAGAAACATTGCTGACCCGCTAGACTTGCGCTTTCCCACAACCTCCTCTCGACCCTCCCGTCCCGCCTCATCGAATGCAGGCGTCTCCGCTACCTCAACGTGCGCTACAATGCCATGCGCGAGATCCCCAATGCCGTACGTTGGCCCGCTGCAACTTCCTGTATGCGATGCAACCACTGACACCGCCCCCTCCCAGATCCTCGACATGACTTCGCTGGAAATCCTCGACGTGAGCCGGAACAAGATCAGGTCTATACCGCCCAGGATTTCAAACTTGACGTCTTTGAAGGTGCTGGCAATCGCAAAGAACAAGATTGAGCAATTGCCCGTCTGTCTGGGCGACATCAACAGCCTGCAGGTCCTGAAGCTAGATGGCAACCCGCTGGTCTTCCCCCCGCCCGACGTGTGCACCATCAAGGACAATGCCCCCTCACCCGCAAACGAAAATGAGCGAGATGCTGTCATCGCCACCCAGGTCAAACGCTTCATGCGACAACACGTCTCCAAGGAGCGCCAGCGGAGCGAATTGGAAAGGCTGCGTGTCGAGTCTTCTGGTGACGAGAGCTGGACCGAAAGCAACCCGGAGACTCCCCGCCCGTCGAAGCGAGCCAACGGGGGACGGTTCCCTGTGAGACCCAGCGTAGGCAACATCGATGGCTTCTCCGACGCCAAGGCCGACTCTCCTGGTCTACCCATCCCTCCCATCCCCGTTCGTTCGCACTACCGTGTCGGTTCCACCACGAGCAATGGCAACGGCAACGGCAGCGGCAATGGCAATGGCGCGGGTATCGTCGTTTCCAAGAGGCCTCCAGTGTCTCCGCTGGTCCTGACAAACGGAAGCAATGAGCGTAATCGAAGCCAGAGTGAAGGCTCAGGACCTTCGTCGCACCGCCAGAAGCGAATGGGCATATACACCAACAAAACATCTGAGCTGGGCTCTGTCGACGAACTTCGGCGGACAAGTCACTTCCGTGGCTTCAGTCAGGGTATTGTTGTTCCTGCTCATTCCGCTGCCAATGGGCTGTCAGGCCCAGCAACCGCTGGTGCTTATGGAGATACTGGTACCGTCCGATCTCTTGCGAACCGCCCACTATCCGATGTGCGCGAACACAGGCGGAACTCGCGTGCGCCCGACATTGTCGTCGAAGCTGCAAAGAACTTCCTCTATGCCATATCCCAGCTTCATGATTGCGTCTCACACATGGTACGCTCAATCAAGTTGACAGCCAAGACAAAGGAAAGTTTGCGTCGCAAGGAAGACTTCTATCGCCGGTATTCGACCACCTACCTCAACATTCGAGCGCTGAACGAGGTCTTGCACAAGTTTGACAGACTGGTCGAGGAAGACGAAGAAGACGCACAGAAGCTGTCTAGAAGCGTATACATGTATGCACTGAGATGTCTCGAATCTTTCATGTCCATCAGTCTCTCAATCGCCGAGAATCGCGTCGAGATCACCCAGAATGCGAATCTACACATCATGCGCACTTTCCTGTTCCTCCAGCAGGCAAGTTTGATCGAGATGAGGAACGCCTGTTCTATCCTGGGTGCGCAGTTCAAGGACACTTCGCTAGCCTCGCGCAGGCCTAGCAATGTCGACCCAGTGGCTACAGTACGCGCACGCCCGTCGAGGGTGAATCGTCGCTTCCAGGCATCGCCGCCACAGCGAAACGGCGGCTATCATCACATGCCACCACCAGTCATCCTGCACAGCAACGACAACAGTCGGTCCAACACCTTGACAAGCATTAGTGCTGCAACGCCACGCTCTGGGGAGTCATTCTCAACACTTGCTCCGTCCATGACACGATCAAACACACTGACCAGCAGTTTTGACGAAGCAGACGAAGATGCTCAATTTGACCGAATCTACACAAAACTCAGGAATGCATCTGACAGCTGTAGAAACTCTATGCCGCAGATTACGCGTATGATGCGAGAGCAGTTTGACAGTCTACGACGCGATCTTGACACTGAGGATCCCCGGATCAAGGCGCTCGCGAATCTCATTGATAAGAGCAATGATGTCCAACAAATGACGAATCCCCTTGCTGGTCGCCTATCACAGATGCAGCTCAAAGACAGCTACACCAGGAACCAACCCGAGTTCTGGCAGCAATGCATGGGTTTCATCAAGGTACGTGCATGCATGTTTGTTTCGAGTCGAAGTTTGGTGAACAGTGCGTTGACTCAAATTTGTTTCAGGCTTGGCAAGAACTTGCCGCAGCGTATACCCAGCAGGGTAGAGAACACAAGCTGCTCTCTGGCGAGATCAAACAGCTTATGCGGCCACTGCACAAGATGGTCAAGGAAGCCAGTCTGGCTATCAATGACAGCCCATGGTCGCATCTCACCAGCAACAATCCCGGCTTGATGGGTCCGCCGAGCTTATCGTCCATCACTTCACGCACCCAACCACCTAGATTTATGAAACAGCCCATCGGAACCATGTCTTCGAGTGGCGGACCTTCGTTCCCGGGCCCAATCAATACGTCTATACCTACGATGGCTTCGGTCTTTTCTGCGCAGCCGTACTCTACGGCGAGCTTTGGGTCGCAAGGCTCAGGCGGGTATGGCACTCCAGTTCCGGCGACACCACTCAGCGCCGCTCTTGGAGCCGCAGCTCAAGCAACTATCCCAAACACACCTCGCGTTTCTCAAGGCTCCAACACGCTCAACGTCTTTGAGCGAGCTGATCGCCTGCTCAGTCAGACAAGTCGCCGCGTTTGATATATACGCTGTATGTATCGGCTTCCATCACGCGTGTGCGTCGAAACGCGCTTGACAACGGATTGCCACATACATTTGCCTACGCCTGCATTAGTCATGTCGACGCACAGTGGCGTACATACACCATTTTTTGTTTTCTTTCATGCTTGTACTTGCCAGAGAATGTTTTTGTGTGCATATTATTAGCGACGGCGTTTGCCCGGATTTCACTCTTTTCATATCATGGATGGCATATCGGGTTGCATATCGGACATGGTGTTTGAAATCGTTCAAAAGGTTCACCACTGCATATCGGGCGTTTCTTGTCTTTGGTCTTACAGGATGGGATGGGTGGGGTGGGTGGATGAATGAAGGTATAGATGATGAGTTGACCTCTGGTAGGATCGGGATGGTGCGGTGCACATATGACACGTTTTAATGTCTACAATGATGCTTGGCGGGACGCAGGAGATAAGTTCCGTATTGCCCGCATCAATCGTTACGAAATACATGGAGCAAGCGACCATGATGCTAGAAATGACAAGCATATGTTGATGCAGATGACGTGCCAGGCGTGCAAGCTTGATTGATATGATATCACAAGCTCCAACAATGACGAAAGTAGAACCGAAGCAAGATGTTGTAGTTCGCAGCGTCCTGCCTAGTACATTACACGACGTTGATAACATGTGGAAGGCTACAATACTGCACCACTTGCAACAATATTCAAGACCGGAGAACAAGGTCAGCAAGAAGAGAGGGATATAGTACCACCATCGCCATCATCAAAACCAGCAGAAACCTCAGAAAAGGAAGACACTGCATCATCTCCAGTCGTCCTAACAGATTTCAACACAAAAATTGACCAATTTTACCCGACAGCCTTTGTGATCTGTGTCACAAACTCCCCAACCAGCACACTGCCATTCACTCCTCGCAGCTTGTTCCACATGGACGGGTTGATACCGTATTCGTTGTGTCCTTTGATGCCTTCATCCACAAAGTGTCTGAGCAGCTTGGTTTCTATGTCAAGGGGAGGATTCAGGCTCTTATGTATGTGCGCAGGTGTTTTTTTTTTTTTTTTTTTTGTGTTCATAGACCGGTCATTTTCGTTTTATTCCGTGTCCCTAGGTTCGATTGGTGTAGTACGGGTTGTGTCATGGAAAAATGTTGTGTTTCTTTCCATCTCATGCCTGTCTCGTCGTGTTGTTCTTCCGAACTCTCTCGCAAACAACGAGCTGAGTGCCCATGGCCGGGAACTACAAGACTTTTGGCTCATGCAGAAAACGCTGCAAACATCAGTGGCAAAGAGACATATTTCTGGTCGCGATGACGAAGTAATTACAGCGTCCAAGACGGCCGAAAAGATGCGACGCAACAGGGCGCGTATGGCTTCCTTGCAAGTCACCGGTTCAGACGCCTCTTGAGTGGTCTGTCCCTCGATACAAAGGTCTCATCAGATTTCACTTGGAGGAATGGTGTGTTTCGGTGGCAGCTTGAAAACTTTCCGTCCTTGTGCCACAGGCGATGGTGGCATGAGAAGCGGCCTCTTACATGCTGCGTAGCCTCGCGGCGCAGGGTATTTGCGGTTCAGCCAGACATTCCATAGCATGACTGAAGCTGTACTTGATGACCAGTACAGCATCAGTGCCGCAGGCAGCTCTTGACATAAAGGGCCAATCAGGAGAGAAATGCAAAGCAAAGCCCTCCGAATCACACCGGGCCATGTGCGAGATGCATCGCCCTCGACGGTGTTTTTTGTAGTGTAGATGTTTGCGAACATGATGCCTGATGCGATGAAGGGGAGAACCCCCGTGGGGTCCGGAGCAAGTAGGTCCTGAAACCAGAGCATGCCTTCTGTTGCCAGCGAAGGCTCGAACCATGAAGTGGGCGTGACGTGTCTCACAATTGTACCGGCATCGTTCGTCATGGTTGTACGTTGGCCATTTATGGCTGCAGCCGCCATGCCTATCAGACCGTCATGAGCGCCAGACTTTTGGCGTATGACCTCAGCCATAGCGATGAATATGGGAAATTGCAACAATGTCCAGCTGATTTGGCCGCGTAAACTAAGATTCCACCTCTTGTCTAATGCCGATATGGTATCGTTGACTTCCTTCTTCACTGTCAAGGTGGCGTGCTTAATCGTTCGGAAGTTGCCACGCTTTAATATCTCGTCACGTTTCTGGAAAGCAAGCGCTTGCCGGAGCGGATGGAGACCAATGTATCGTGCCGTTAGGGCGCGCGAGTAGGCTCCGGCTGTAGTGACCAGAAGACCGCGAACGAGAAAGGCGGTGAGCGGTATGGCCGCATACCATGGCACGGCAGTGTGAACGAGCGACATCAGCTCGTGGGGAAGGTAGAGGATGGCATCGGTGAGAGGATCTTGTCGCGGGGTCGAAGCATGGAAGGCGCGTGCCCATGGGCGGCATCTCGAGGATCGGGGCGTGACAGCGGTCCGCGAGAGCAATTGACATGCTGGCTGCCGCAAGAGGCGCGACGACAGCATCTCGTAATAGATCTGGCGAAGCTGCAAACATGTAAATCAAATGCCCGACTCCCGAGACAAAGAGGCTCGCTCCCACTAGCGCATGCCAGGGTCCCATGCTGTCGGGCCGGCCGCCAGGAACCGATGTCATCCCACCTGAACAGCTGTCGCCTTGCCCAAACATTTGCCCATGGCTTGAGTTTACGCTGTCTGCCTCTCGCGCTGTGTCTCCGCTGTGCCCTCGTTCGACCTCGCTTCGAGATGGGACTTTTACCCATCCTCCTCTCGCTACTGGTCCCCGCACTCCTGGCTTCCCTCTTTCTCCCCAAGACCCTGCGCTTCGCTGCGGAACTAGTGGGACAACACCTCCGTCGATCTTCCCGTACACGACGAGAATTGTTACTCGCCAGGGTAGCAAGCGAAACCAAGGCATTCGAGGCGCAGCAGGAGAAGAAGAAGAAGAACAACAACAACAGCAACAGCAGCAACAAGAAAGAGGATGAAGACTGGGAACAAGTTGGAAACACACGTTCTAGTAGTGCAGTGAAAGATGGGCAGGCTGACAGTGAATGGGATGGCATCATGGGATTCTTCCACCCCTTCTGGTATGGGTGGCTTGCTCTGCGGTATTGGTATAGGGTCGCTGACAGGCTGTTCTTACAGCAACGCAGGAGGCGGCGGCGAACGAGTCCTCTGGGCTGCAATCCGAGCAACCCAAAAGCGTTGGCCAAAAGCTACCTGCATAGTCTACACCGGCGACCACGATGTCGACAAAGCCGCCATACTCAAACGCGTCAAAGATCGATTCAATATCCAGCTGCATCCACCGACCGTCCACTTCCTCTACCTCACAACCCGCGACTGGGTACTCGCAAGCACATGGCCGCGCTTTACACTACTGGGCCAATCTCTCGGCTCTCTCATTCTCGCCTACGATGCATTCAGCCTCCTCGTACCAGACGTCTTCGTAGATACTATGGGCTACGCCTTCGCTCTCGGCCTGTCGTCCTTCCTCTCCCCCACCGTACCAACCGGCGCATACGTACACTACCCGACCATCTCCACCGACATGCTCGATTCGCTACAAGTGGGAGGTCAAGGTATCAATGCAGGAACAGGCGCAGGATATCGAGGCATGGCCAAGAAGAAGTACTGGCAACTTTTTGCAAAACTGTACAGCAAACTCGGCAGCACCATTGATGTGGTCATGACCAACTCCACATGGACGCAAAGCCACATCAAAACTCTTTGGGAACCATACCGCGTCAAAAGGACCAAGGCAATCGACATCGATGTCGTCTTTCCACCCGTAGCTGTCGAGGAAGTCATAGAGGCCGTCCCGGTCTCCGAGTCTAGCGAGAAGGACCGCGGCCCCTACCTCCTCTACATCGCGCAATTCCGACCGGAAAAGAACCACCGACTCATCCTCGAAGCCTTTGCTTCGTTCCTGCATTCTAAGCCTGAACTTCCAGCGTACCCCAACGATACCCCAAAACTCGTCCTCATAGGTTCAGTACGAAACTCGCACGATGATGCGAAGCGCGTCTACGAACTGAGGCTGCTAGCGCACGAGCTGCATATTAAGGATAACGTAGAGTTCATATGCGATGCGCCGTGGCCGCAGATGCTCGAGTGGATGCGCAAGGCCAGTGTGGGTGTGAATGCAATGTGGAACGAGCATTTCGGCATTGGTGTGGTGGAATACCAGGCCGCCGGCATGATCTCAGTAGTCAACGACTCTGGAGGTCCCAAGCTGGATATCGTGATTGAGATTGATGGGAAACCTACAGGTAATTCTCAACAATATGCATTTACAACGTCTAGAAGCTTACTGACATACAATCAAGGTTTTCATGCCACAACCGTAGAGCAATACGCCGACGGCTTCCGGAAAGCCCTCACTCTTTCACCCCAAGATACACTGGATATGCGACAGCGGGCTCGGAGGTCGGCCGAGCGCTTTACTGATGAAGTATTCGCGGATAAGTGGCTGAGCAATGCTGAGAAGCTTGTTGCTCTGCGAATCGAGCGTACATCAAAGTAAGTGGGAACCCACAAACTGGGAGCAGCAAGGCGTTATACTAGATAGCATGGGATTTCTTGATACCACATATGAGCATTGGGCGGTTGCATCCTAGGAGTCAAGCATCCGATATATATTCAACTTCACGCACCTGCATCCCAAGACCGTGTTATGATGCATGTGACCATTACTGAACTCACGAGTGCAATCAACAAGGAACGCATGAGCATGTAGAAAGTGTTTTGTCTTGTCCTTGTTCCTTCTTCTGGAAGTCCAAGGTACGTAAAGATATATAAACGGCTATCCATAGAGGGGATCTGATCCTCCTGAAATCTGCTCCAAGTCATCCATAGATGTCTTTATACTGTCCAACAGGGCTTTTCGTAACATGAGCATTAAGCGGCCAAATGCCAATCGGTAGATACCCAAAAAAGAAAAAAAAAGAATACAATGCAAACAGCATGCTAGCAGCAGAAGTAAAATATCAAAGTGGCGGGTAGGACCAGCCAAGCCAACCGAAGCAATGGGGATACCAAGTCAGATCATAATCGTTCAAGCCCCTGGAAGCGCTCTACAGGGTCAGCAAAAGACCGCGTCAAGCCGACCGAAGCCCAAAAGTCATCACTGACGTCTTCCCTCCGCGCAAGACGCTCTAGCAACGACCGCGCGTCACGGAGCTCCTGATCTAGTGATGGAGGCGGCGGCGAGTCTGCGCGCACAAGCGGAGGGACACTCTCGTCATCACTGGCACTCGCGGCTTCCTCGGCAGGTCCATCGAGCTGCGGTATTCGCGGCCTCTGTGCCGCTTCTGTCTCAGTGTCCCGCCAAATGCTAGAGTGGTAGAAGTTGCGAACGACTTCGCTGGCGTCACGGGATCGGTCGATAACGCGGAGGGAGTAACGCTCTGTATCTCGCGCAGGAGGCTCGTTGGAGAAATACGATGGACGCATTCTTCGGCGGGGTTCGGTCGAGTGTGAGATGCCCAAGCGGTTCCCAAAGGCCTCTGTGCCTGTACGACGACGTATACTGCCACGTACGTCCATCTCTTCTTCTTCGGTATCTGAGGCTGTGTCATCCTCCGAGGTATCGCATGCCCGCATAAATTGTTCGTTTGGCGGAGGTGAGTGACGTCGTGACGGCACGGTAAGATGAGTGTGGGAGGATGCTGCGGAATTGGCACTCCCGGCTCGCGAGCTGGGATGCGAATTGGTGAATGAGGCTGACGCTGCGGCTGATGCGAATGATGACCCCGCAGTTGGTGCAACGGGGTCGTCCACGACGGTGGTAAGAAAACTGTCCCATTGCAACTGATCGTCAAAGGGACTGACACTGCGATTCCGGTCGCCCAGGCCATCCAGTGTAGCAACAGGGCTCCAGGACTCGCGCAAAGAGCTGGCGGGTAGCGGGCCATCGGCGATAGTACGGCGACCCATTCTACGCAGCGGAGGAAAAGCTACGGCATTGTTCTCGCCTGTGTCATGGCTTTCTTCAGGCGCGTTCGCGGCATCGCCTCGTGTCGCAAATCGGTCAGCACGGGGGCTCTGAGAACGCGTTCGCGTTGACCGTCCAGCAGCGCGACGGTGCAAAGTGTATTCTCGCAGGCGTGGAAAAGGATCTTGCGCATCGCGTTGTGCTTCTGATTCAGACGTCCGCGAAGCTGCCGCCGGCGCGAATCCTGGTGTGAAGGCTGCCAAGGGGCGCCCATGGTCGGGAGGGGCGCGCGTCTCATGGGCGCGCATGTAGCCATCAAGGCGACTACGCGATGGGCGCACGCTGCTCTCGTCGCGTTGGAGGGTAGGTGCATGTCTCGAAGCCTCGTTGCTGCCGTATTCGGTTCTCGCAACTTCGGGGACAGGCGGCGGTGCCAGACGCGCTTGATGTGACGAGCGAGGTATCCACTCAATGTGCGGAGCGGAGACGAGGAAATCTGTGTCGAGTGTGCGGTGCGGGCGCGGTGATCTGTTGGGCCTGACGCGGCGCCGGATGGGTGAGCGTGAGCCGGTGATGTCGGCCCTCAGTACGTCCTTGTCCTTTGCTTCCTCGCGCTTTATATTCCATCCAATGGGGATGCCCATTGCGCCGAATGTGTGGATTTGCAGGGTTCAAGAAAGACGGGTGAGGTTGCGGTGGTGATGGTGGTGATGGTGGTGACGCGCCCGGGCGATGCTAATGGGGAGGGATGGGTCGGAGAAGGGAACTAGGGCGACAGAGCGGCAGAGCGGCGCACGTCGCAACCGCCTAGAGCAGAACAGTAAGGCTGAAGCGTCTGGGGAGGGCGCCAATGAGCCGACTCTGTCTGCAGCCACCTCATTCCAAAACATCGCGCGTCTGCCCAGTCGTCGGGATCCATAGTTGCCTATGTTACGGTAGACTGCTCCTCTCGTGGTCATGATCCAGCCCGGTTTGGAACGGATCAGTCAGCTCGTGAAGAATATCCACTTCCCATGGAAGTCGATACATGTCGCTGGCACCAACGGCAAAGGCTCCATCTGCCACTTCGCATCGACGCTGCTTTCCACAAGACTCAAGTGTGGTAAATTCACGTCTCCACATCTTGTAGACAGGTAGGCACACTGTCACGTGAGCTGGTCGCTGTCTAACTTTTGCAGATGGGACTGCATATCCATCAACAACAGGCCTGTAGGGGAGGCGCTCTTTCGCAAGATTGAGAAGCACTACATTGACCTGAGCATAAGAGAAGGCATCGGCGCTTCGAATTTTGAAATCTTGGCCGCCACTGCCTTCCACATCTTCAATGAAGAGCAAGTCCAGCTTGGTGTGGTTGAAGTTGGCATGGGCGGCAGGCTCGACGCTACCAACATACTGAACAACCAAGCAATTTCAGTCATCTCAAAGATAGCGCGAGATCACGAGAATTTCTTGGGTAGTACTCTGGAAGAGATCGCACGCCACAAGGCTGGTATCCTCAGGCCTGACGTACCCTACCTCGTCAATCCTAAAAATGAGATCAACATAAAACATGTCATCGATACGTGCGCAGGCGAAATTGCTGCAGGACCTCGTCTTGAGTACGACCCTCTTGGCTTTTCCAAGATACTGTTCAAGAACAAGGACTGGTTGCCAGCACAGCCAGTCCAACACGAAAACATGGTTATAGCTGCAATGGCCACACAAACCGCAATGGAGAGCATTGGTAGAAAGTACGAAACCCGCAACATGGCGTCCATTCTGCGCAACTCCAAAGCCGTGAATCCGGGACGACTGGAATCAGTTCGAGTACCGCCTATCTTTGGTGGACGAGACACGATGTCGTCAAGAGCATTTAAAGGAGAATACATCCTGGTAGATGGAGCCCACAATCCTGATGCTGCTAGACTGTTGAGTGAGCATGTCCGAAAGATGGAGAGGAAAAAGAAGATTCCTGGTGAGGGTCCTGCCCCACGCAACGGATGGCCTGTTACGTGGGTACTTGCCATGACCGAAGGGAAAGATGCACATGAATACCTAAGGGAGATACTACAACCCGGAGACAATGTCGTTACTACGGCGTTTGGTCCGGTGGATGGTATGCCTTGGGTGAAACCTCTGGATCCCAGTCGACTCCTCGGCATGGCGAAATCTGTGGAGCCTGGCATCACAGGACTGGTTGCGTCAGAATATGGCCCATTCCGGGCGCTATGTACAGCTAAATACCTTAGAGATCCTAAACGGCCCATTGTTCTGACAGGCAGCTTATACCTTGTGGGCGACCTCCACCGCGAGCTGCGGCTGAGACCGAGCAAAGTGTACTGGGAAGATCCACAGTTTGAGGACGACAGAAACAAGTTCGCAGCGATGCTAGAAGAGGAAAAGCACAGAGTCAACCGGCTGCTTAGCGTTACCGATGTCTTCGCTCGAACCCTTGATCCTTTCGGTAAAAGGAATGAGAAGAGCGATGAATGGGAAAAGCAGCAGGCAGACCGGGAGAAGCGGAGAGCCATACAGGAAGAGCTTGCGGCTCTTGATCGAGAAATAGACCTTCTTACAGAAGAAGAAAAGCTTCTTGCGCTAGTACAATCATCGGCTACAGCAGAGACCACGAGCTCGTCGTCCCCAGAGGAGAAGTCTGATTCACACTCTCAGCAAACGTACCTAGGAAATGGTGCGAAGTTGAACTATCACAAAACCTGGTAAGTCAGTCAAGTGGACAGCGGCAAACGGCGTACAAGAGATTGATGGATATGCAGGGCCGACAGACTTCCGGGAGAAAGGTTTATACCTGGACAACCAACACGAAGATTCGAACGAGGGCCTCCGCCTCGAAGGAAGTAGAAGACAGTTTCTGCTACACGTTGGGGGTTGAAAATGGCTAGGGTTAGCAAAGCCTTGTATTTGGAATACATGTGTGTGTGTGTGTGTGTTAATGTTATATTATTCTGTCAGTCCCTGATAGGAATGAGTATCGTGTCTTCTTCTTCTTCTTCTTCTTCTTCTTCTTCTTCTTCTTCTTCTTCTTCTTCTTCTTCTTCTTCTTCTTCTTCTACACGCGGCTTCTTCAATTTGATTCATGAGCAACACGGAATTCTGTTGCCGGATTCCCGCTTGGCCAGTATCTGCCCTATTTGTATATACTATGGACGATTCGGTCTGTAAACCGGATGCATCTGTAGGGCGACTCGAAAGATACAAAGGGATTCGGTCAGATTGTAGCTTTGATACTAACTCTCCCATTGTTGAAGGGCTTTACAGGAAACTGCACTGGCAATACCCCTGTCGCGGACTTGCACATGTACTAATGGAGGCAGACTATCCGAAGGATATTGCTATATGGCTCAAGGAAAACTCCAAAGACCAACACACTCGGACGGTAGCGATGAATACAGATCCTTGATGTAGGACAACTCATACGACGGACCAGTCGCAACTGAGAGAGCTCGGCTTGGAAGCAAAGAAAGTATCGCGCCGGATCGAGGTAGACGTCGATTGTCTCTAGTATGGAAGGGGTTGTGCTAAGAAACCACTATCATGTATCCAACGGAAATGGTGCCGAGGCGAATACAAAGAAGAGATTAAGGGGCGAAGGTAAACTTTGATAGCGTACATCTAGTCTTGATGGCTGACCGTGGAATCGTTGCTGTCTTCCACACTTTACACTAATTTGCCTTTCCTGGCAGAGCTGTCAATAGCAATGTGGAGATTTGATGCTCTAAAGGAGTCATAGCTGTTGGTACCGTCTCTGGTAGTCATCCAAGAAATCATGACAGCAATCAACACTTTTCAGCATTTTGCCAGACTGGGGAAGTGATCCATGGGTAACGGGCGGGAACAAGGCGCCTCGGTGCAATCTCAGCCCTGGGTCGCATACTGCCTTGGATAGAATTTGTAAAACTACCTGTTGTGGGTATACCAGGGGCTGGCACGCCGATCCAGGGTATTGTTGCGGGAGCTTGGCTGGTGTGGGTGCCTAGCGTCGACAACAAGACATGGCAATATCTCACACCGTCTACTTGTCCACCCATGACATGGCTGCAGCATCCGATAGATTTTGTCAAATCTACCCCATGTAGTAGTATCATGGAAGATGTTCCATGGGAGACAGGTCGGCGACATGACAGCGATATGCGTCATGCCGCTGTCGTACCGTGGAAGTATTGAAGTCGAGGCTGCAATGGCTTGTCTTCATACCGGGGTTTTTCTGCAGGAATCAACGTCTTGTTCAGTAACTTACTCTTTACGGCGTGTTGACATGCACGCGATTGGGAAACTACTTGGAGTCGAGTCAGCTGTACTGTAGGGAACCGGTGTTCTTGTATCGTGGTTGTGTGGGTTACAGAGAACGATGGATGGTATCGGTCCTTTTTGCGACCGCGAAAAGTCCGCCGCAATCCACAGTTTTTCTTTCAAACTACCTTGACAGGAAGTCGCCACGACAAAAGGTGTGTAGTCTAGGGACGGTACAGGAGTGCGTGGAGATGCTCAGGTGTTGAAGAAAGCGGATCGCCACTGTGGCGGTCGGCATCCGTGGCTCAGAAGGCACCGGAACGCCAAACCGTTTTCCGTAAATTCCATGGATTTCTGCCGCGATCAACGATTGATTTCAGAACTTTCTTAATCGGGAGAACATGTACTGGACTTGTGATGATACGCTGTAGCTTTGGTGACTTGGTGGCCTGAAGAGACGCCGACGCTTGCAGAGTCCAACGCAAGGAGCCTAGAAGAGACCAGTACCCGGCATCGGGGACGGCGAAGGCAGACGGTGTGGGTCTGCCGATGCGACGTTTCTACATTGCGATGCGCACTGATTGTGAAAGCGATTGAGTTCCTTGTGTGTCGTGTGCCTATTCCGGGAAGGCTTGCGGGTGCGGGCTTGCTTGTCTTGAGGTTCGCAAGACAACACGAAAGCGACAAAGAGCGTATTCGGACCGGCACGAGAGCCTCCCGAGAAAGGAGATGCAGCAGGTGTTCCAAGGCTCTTCTTCCGCGGCAACTGTGGCGTTTCGAGAGCATGTGAGCAAACCGAGCCACAGAAACGTGGTCAAGAAGAGCACAGTGCGAGCTGCGCCTGAGGGCGTCTAGGCGACGTGCAACGAAGCATCTCCGCTCCCACTCGCTCCTAGATTGTGCACAATGACCCGATGAGTCTCTTCTCCTCCTTTATTATTGATCCCGTTGTGCGCCATGCCCGGCGGCTCTCAGGTGTTGGCGAAGCGAACCATGACGAGGCTCGGTCTCTGACATGTGATAGTCACGACTCTGCATCTGCATCTGTCCCACGGCCGGCTCACGAAACGGAGGCGGACTCGGTGAGCGCACATGATAGAAACATTTCCGACGCAGCTGGGGCCCGGCCCACTGCCCTGATGGACCGATTCCGACGTTACTCGTCCTTCTCCCAGCGGCCTCGCAGCGCTGTTGTCGACGAAGAGGAAAGCCATGACGATGTGCCAATAGACACCCCAGTCGAAATGTCGGCGAATCCATCCCGCACGCTCGCACATCAGTTCCGTCAGCTCGAGGTAGACTCGTCACGCTCGACTGCGCCGTCGCCCACCTTGCTCCAACGCCCTGCCAGCACTCCTAGCCAGAATGCGAGCGCCATGTCAGAGTCGCTCCCCGCAGACGATGGCATGGCCCATCTCCGCGTGCGCATCCACGAGATCAGGGCCCTGAGCATATCGGACCAGGAGCGGGCCCGCATGATACACAGCCTGATGACGGAGAAGTACAACCACATGCGACCAACCTCGCCAGCGAGCTTCGTATCACACGACCGCCCCTTTACCCCTACCTCTGGCCAGTCTCTCTTCTCCGATGTTCATGCATCCTCGCCCTACGCCTCCTCGTCCACAACGGACATGACTCCCGAGACCTCGTACAATCTTCGACCAGGCGACGCAAACCCGACGTATCGACCACAGCACGACTACACCGGGGCAGACCATGGCGAAGATGAAGAAGAGGACAGTGCCGAAGGAGAGGTCGTTCTTGGTTGTCAGCACTATAAGCGCAATGTCAAAGTCCAATGCTTTGAATGCCGCCGCTGGTACACGTGCCGGCACTGTCACGATGCCGTCGAAGACCACAACCTGAACAGGAAGATGACACAGAACATGCTGTGCATGGCATGCGGCACGCCCCAGCCAGCAGCCGAAGTCTGCAAGAACTGTGACATCGAAGCTGCATGCTACTATTGTGATATTTGCAAGCTCTGGGACAACAACAGCAAGAAGAAGATCTACCACTGCCCAGACTGCGGTATCTGTCGACGAGGAGAAGGTCTGGGCAAAGACTTCTACCACTGCAAGGTATGCACATGCTTTCAAGACGATTTAGACAAGACTAACCATGTGTAGAGCTGCAACGTTTGTATATCCATCTCTCACGCGACCTCGCACAAGTGTCTCCCCCGTGCCACAGAGGGCGACTGTCCCATTTGTGGCGATCATCTCTTCACCTCGTCTACCGCTGTAGTCTCGATGCCTTGCGGACACTACCTGCACAAGGGATGCTATAATCTCTACATGCAGACCGCATACAAATGCCCAATTTGCAAGAAGAGTGCTGTGTGTATGGATCTGCAGTGGCAGAAGTTGACTCAAGCAATCGAAGGTCAGCCTATGCCAGAACAATTTGCAAACACCCGCGCAGTGGTTCAGTGCAACGACTGTTCAGCCAAATCTTCAGTCAAATACCACTGGCTGGGAAACCAATGCGGTACCTGCGATTCTTACAACACGAATGAACTTCGCATCTTAAATGGGCCAGAGAGTGAAGAAGCTGCCAACGCCATACTGGATGCCGACCTAGACTCAGGCTCGAGATCACCTGCAAGCGTTAGTTCGCCCTCGTCCCAAGCACCACTTCGTTCGCCTCGATACTATTTCCAGCCAGATGAGCCAGAAGAGACATGGCTACCAGGTCAGCTGCCCTCTTTCCCTTTCCAGATGCCACAGTTTCCAGGCAGACCGCGCATGCCGCAAATGCCTCAGATGCCACAGTTCCCATCGCTACCGCAGTTTCCACCGCTGCCAAACTTCCCACAGATACCTCAGTTTCCACAAATGCCTCAGATGCCTCAAATGCCTGATGCTGCACAGCAAATGCTTGAACGCGTGCGTCGATCGTTCGATGCCTATCTCAATCCAACAGGAGACGTTCGAGCAGAAGACGTACCATTCATCGATCTCGGCAGTGACGACCGTACTGAGCGTCCGGCTACAGATGGCACGACGGTTAAGGAACCCTCACTTCCGCAGTACGTCTTGGAACGCTTCACGCAGTCCCTCGTGCGCTTCAGGAACGATCTGAACCCGGCTTTGTTCGAAGAAATCCCGACATTGGATCTCTCAGAGGATTGTGATCCCGAAGGATTGCAGTTCTGGGGCGAAGACGGTGGGCGGCTGAATCGCTTCGTTGCGGGCAACGAAGAAGACGAAGAAGAAGACGAAGAAGAAGAAGAAGACAGTAGCAGTGATGAAAGCGAACATCATGACGACGATGATTACGAAGAGGAAGATGTTGAAGTAAATGTTAAAAAGCGCGGCAAGGAGTTTGATCTGCCAGGCCACGTGTAAAGCGTTATTGAGGCGTTCAGGGAGGGCAAAGGATTTGTTGCGAATACCGCTTTGATGTTGTTTTGAGTAGCGACCTAAAAAAAAACCTTACGAAAAGTCCATGTAGAAAAGTACAGATATCCAAATAGAAAGGTATCATCATTAAGTCAATGTTCATCATGTTGTCGTTCGCACAAGCACCAAACGCACCCTCACGTGTGGCACTGGCCCGTGCTCAAGGCGCTAAGTAAGCGGCCACACGAGGCCCATTGATTTTCGACTACCGCGGTTTTTCGAACTCCAAGCCTTCAAACTCGCATCCTCATCGTCGACTAACCCCCGCAGCGAGAACTTCCGTCAGTATGTATTGTGATTCCAGTCTTGCTGTCAATACAGCTGCTTTGCGCAACTGCCGCAGTTTGCTCTTTGAGCTGCTACGAGCTGTAATAGGCATTTGCTAACATCTCTTCTCTTCAGAAATGGCCCCAACCACCAAATCCGCCGGCAAGAAGTCTGCCGGAAAGACTGGCCGCAGCGCCATCGCCGATGTCGTCGCCCGCGAATACACCATCCACCTACACAAGCGCGTATGTTGATTCGGTTTTGTGAAGCCCACAGATGGTCTCGCGGACCCTTGAGTGGATGCTCGACCAGGCCGATCACACTGGCTTGAGCATTTACTCTTGGCGACGCAGGCATCGGGCGGAAGACTGAAGAGAACATAAGGCTAATACATCGGGTATAGGTTCACGGTGTCAGCTTCAAGAAGAGGGCCCCCAGGGCTGTCAAGGAGATCCGCGCTTTCGCTAAGCAGGCTATGGTATGTAGCGTCCCAGACTCAATCGCCCTTGGAAAGGGCGCTATATGCGAGCACTGCCATGGCGTCGTCAATTGTTTGGATCCAGGGCTAACTCTCTCGTTATAGGGCACTAACGATGTCCGCCTAGACCCCCAGCTTAACAAGAAGGTCTGGGAGTCCGGTATTAAGGGCGTGCCTTTCCGTCTCCGTGTCCGCATCTCGCGCAAGCGTAACGACGAGGAGGGCGCCAAGGAGAAGCTCTACTCGTACGTCCAGGCCGTCAACGTCAAGGACCCCAAGGGTCTGCACACCCAGGTCGTCGAGGATGCTTAGAGGACTTTCGGAGATGAGAGGAAAGGATGATGTGCATATCAAAAGCATGGCGTTCCGGCGGGTTGTGCTGAGTAGCTACTATGGTTATCTAGAGCGAAAGGCTGGTGAAATGATACCTCAATGACAGATCATGCCCCGCCACGTTTGATGGACGTGAACACTTTGAACCGCTCTTTTCCGTTGCTAAATTCAAATTCAGTGATATACTCAACACGCATTGGTCGCGGTGAACGGCGATCCTAAGGTCTCACCAGAACTAACAACACCTGGTGGGAATCGTTGATTGTGGTAACCATTGTAGAGCATATCAGTTCAGCTGAACGATTTCATAGTCAACTAGCAGATGATGTTCGGCTCTTCACGCTTTTCTCGAGAGTACCTTGCATACGCGGCTCTTCATAGCTCGGCCCTTGGGGGGGAGCCGAACATCGTTGCTTACCAAGTCCTTGGATTCTGTTCGGCACGACAGTTGCTCCACTACATGCATGATACAAGACAGCAGAAACTATATAGATCGATCTCCAGCATTCAAGACACATATCTTTCATCTTTATTAAACCATCTCGTGAAGCGATACTGACGTCAGGCACTCATCTTACCCCACGCCTGCAGTACAACAGCCACCGACTTCCACATCCCATCCTTTACTACTTCAACTACCTTACCACACAAACAACGCCCTTCCCGAAGCAAAACCGCAAACATGGTGAACTTCAACATCGCGTACACTTCCCGCATCAATCCCGCCGGCGCGACACCGGTGCTCAACGAAGCACAGGTCTGGGCTGGTCTGCAGCGCAAGATACGTTTTGCACAAGAATTTGTTCCTGTTATTGAGAGCTGTGAGGTACTTGAAGAGAAAGATGGAGTGGTGACTAGGGACGTCAGATTCAAGAAGGGAATGGGCCCCAAGGATCAGGCCAAGGAAGTCGTTAGAAGCTACTGGCCGAGTTGGGTAAGGGACATCGACTACGCGTTTTTTTCAGCACGATTTAGAATTGGGGTTGACGATTTACAAAGGTTGATTTCGAGCAAGAAGACGGAAGTCATATCCGTAACATCATCTCTGATGGACCATCTGGTGAGATCGAGGACTTGAACATGACTTATGCTTTTGAGTGGAATGTGCCGAATGTGCAGGAGGGAAGCCCGGAAGCGGAGAAGGAGATGCAGAAACTCAAGGGTGTAAGTACTTTCGCAAGCGAGAGATGGTGCTTCTTAGTCCGATACTAACGAGATGACAGATGGCGAAGAGAGCAGTTGAAAGCAGCATCGATGCGATTCGGGAGATGGTCAGGGATGGCAGGATCAAGGAATAGAATGTGTTACGATGCACATGTTCTCTGCCAATACCAATCTGCGGCTGAAGCTCTTGAGGAAACGCAATTTCTGCTGCATCGTGCCTTTTCCGTATGACTGATGCAATACAGAACCTCTGAGTCCAAGCCTTCTGCTGAAGAGCATGTCCTAAGATTTCTGTACTTTCTCTGTTTCAAAAGCGCGCATCATATGCTAAATAACTGGCAACATGCACTCTTCCAAGAACATGTCTGACAGCTCCTCCTGCTCCGATAGTACCATAAGTAGCAGATTGTAGATGAGTCGAGAAGACAGCGGAATATTGAATATTTCCGCATCTCTTCTCAAGCTAGTACCGCTGATGATTGAGGAAGCCTTGGAACCGTGAACCTGTTCGTCTATATCCCGGCCTGTTGTGGAGCAGCTAAGCCCTCTCGTAAAGATGCGTTGCATATCGCAGATGACATGGAGGACAACACAACCGTCAGATTGAACCTGATCAGGGACCTTGGCGTTTGTAAGGCAGGAGTGGTTGGAACAGGAATGCAGTAGGAAGAATCCATGAACCCTGCCAGTCTGTGCAGATACCTGTATCATTGTCTCGCACACAGAGGAATTGAGCTTTGTCATTCTTCGACAGTGCATGGAAGGCGGCAAGTACATCTCGTTCCTCGATCATCCAATGTGGCTTCCAGATGACGAATAGAGGCTTTTCTCAGAGTATTACATCTCCTTTGGGAATATTTCAGGTGGAAAAGGCTCCCCAACCTCGTCCGGGGGAGATGCCGAGCCTGAAAGGTGCATCGTGGGGTATGTGTATGCTGTGGTAGGCTAATGGTGGGGTTAGGTCATGCTCAGCGATGCGTTCGTCGAATTGACTTTCGGTGTGTTTTGACCATGAGATGCTGATATCCCTTAGCTCTATTGCGCAGAGACTTGTAGGTTCAGATAGCACACAGTCCGCCGCATCGAAGCTCATCAGTGCCATGCATGTTATTGTCGGCGCGGAGCGTGACTGGCCCCTGACTGCAGATGACTGGTTGACCAAGCCTTTGCGGCACAGTCGCACTACAGTATCAGCCACTGGCTGTGGCTTTGTGACAAGGAAAATTGACGAGGAAGAGATCATGCAAGGAGAGCCCCTAAAGAATGACGGAACTAACTATGGCTACTTGTCGATGTTTGCAGGACTATCTTCGCGTCAACCTAAGGTATCAGCTTAGAAATGAGAAGTAAGAAGATGTGGTATCCGTGTCACGTTTAGATCTCGTTAGGTCGCTACACGCTATGGCAGGTTGAACGAGCGCTTTTCGCAGATGATGCATTTTGGTATCTGAAAGGGGTAGTTATTGGTTGTAATACTTGCGATGGCATCAACACCTGACCGCGAAACGCGGTCATCAAAGAAAAGATGATAAATCGAGGCGTGAAGAACACTTCTTGTATATTTGCCAACGACGCAAGATCGTATCATGCATCGTAAATGTAGCAAAGCAGATGTCTGTTGATGGTATGAAGGAAGATGCAGGGTATCAGTCGATCGAAGGTGGAGCACTTAGCGCTAGTGCTTGTCTCTCGGCACGGGTAGTTCCAGTTGACAAACGCGACTTCACCGCGAAACCCGTGCCTCTTCTGCGACGTCAGCGCCTAAAACATCCACTACTGCGAGCAGCTAGAAAGACAGCCTCGATTAAGAGCTAGCAATTCCCGACTACAAACCACCTCGGCAGCAGTTCGACGAGCGTGCCCGCACAAACTCCTCACCACCGTAGTGCCCCACCTTGGCCTGTACACAACTTCTGCAAGGCAACGGACCTTTGCGCGCTCGCCCACGCCCACGCCCAACGCGCCACCACGCAGACTGCTTAAGAAGCTGAGCCGACGCTTGAGCTTCTTGGGGATATAGAATATACTTCGAGGCTGATTGGGAGCCTTTCCCGCCGCGCTGCAGCCCGCCATGTCTCTGTCAATCGAAGAGCTCGACGCCACAGTGCGCGCCTTCTATGAGGGTCGCGGCGACACTGTATGTCTCTATTATGCGAAGCCTGAGTAAGGGATTTGATGAGGACATGGCTAACACTTCATCTTCTGCAGCAAAAGCAAGCTCAGGCTACGCTGAACCAGGTGGGCTTCTTCGCTCGCAATGCTTACACCATATCCAGCTGACATGTGCATAGTTCAAAGAGAATCCGGACGCATGGCTTCTGGTCGACAAGATTTTATCCGATGCGCAATACCCGCAGACCAAGTGTGAGTTTAGCGGCGTGGTATAGTGCTGGTGGTCATCTTCGTGCTAATTATCGGCAGATCTCGGACTACAGGTTCTCGACAATGTTATCATGACTAGGTGGAAGGTACTGCCTCGCGACCAGTGTCAAGGTATGCACCATCGCAATTGTGATCAGAGTGCTGCTGACCGAGTCAGGCATCCGAAACTTCATTGTGAACTTCATCATCCAGCTGTCCAACAATGACGATAGCCGCCGCACCGAGCGTACCCTCCTAAACAAGCTCAACCTCGTCCTCGTCTCCGTCCTGAAGCAGGAGTGGCCCCACAACTGGCCGACTTTCATCAACGAAATTATATCATCGTGCCATAGCAGTCTGGGGATATGCGAGAACAACATGGTCATCCTGCGACTCCTGTCCGAGGAAGTCTTTGACTACTCCGAGGAGCAGATGACTTCGGCCAAGCGAAAGGAACTCAAGCAGAGCATGTGCGACGAGTTCACAGCCATCTACCAGCTCTGCTCAGAGGTTCTGCGGACGGCCACCGAGGCTGCGCTCATCAAGGCGACTCTGGAAACCTTGCTGCGCTTCCTGAACTGGATTCCACTAGGCTACATCTTCGAGACACCACCGAGTGGCCAGAGCCTTATTGAAACTCTGCGAAGTCGATTCCTCGAAGTCCCCGATTTCCGCAACATCACCCTCAAGTGCTTGACTGAGATCGCCGGCCTGCACACTGAACCCGCATACGACGATAAGCTCGTCCAAATGTTCACCGAGACACTGACGGCCATCTCCAAAATCATTCCCCTCTCACTGGACCTGAAGAGCACATACTCTTCTAGCAATGGCCGGGACCAGGAGTTCGTCCTGAACCTTGCGCTCTTCCTGACAAACTTCTTCACCATGCACTTGAATGTCATCGAGAACCTTATGAACAGGGACTTCCTCACGCATGGTCACTTCTACCTTATCCGCATTAGCCAGATCGACGATCGTGAGGTCTTCAAGATCTGCCTGGAATACTGGACCAAGCTTGTCTCAGAGCTGTACGATGAGATGCAGGCGCTTCCAATAACCGACATGAACCCTCTCTTGAACATGGGTATTCCGGGCAACGGTGCTCGCGAGCTGGCCAACTACCCTCTGCGAAAGAACAAGTACACCGAGATTCTTTCCAACCTCCGAACAGTCATGATTGAGAAGATGGTCAGGCCCGAGGAAGTCCTCATTGTCGAGAACGATGAAGGCGAGATTGTCCGTGAATTCGTAAAGGAGAGCGACACGATTCAGCTGTACAAGTCTACTCGAGAATGTCTCGTCTTCCTTACCCACTTGGACGTCAACGACACGGAGCAAATCATGTCGGAGAAGTTGGCTCGTCAGGTCGACGGTTCAGAGTGGTCATGGGCCAACTGCAATACCCTCTGCTGGGCTATAGGTTCCATCTCCGGTGCCATGAACGAGGAGACAGAAAAGCGCTTCTTAGTCACGGTGATCAAGGACTTGCTTGGACTGACCGAGATGAAGCGAGGAAAGGACAACAAGGCTGTCGTGGCCAGTAACATCATGTACATTGTTGGTCAATACCCGCGATTCCTCAAGGCCCACTGGAAGTTCCTCAAGACTGTTGTCAACAAGTTATTCGAGTTCATGCACGAGACCCACGAGGGTGTGCAGGACATGGCTTGCGACACGTTCATCAAGATCGCCAACAAGTGCAGACGACACTTTGTTGCTCTTCAGCCTGGAGAGACCGAGCCATTCATTGACGAGATCGTTCGTAACCTGAGGAAGATCACCGCCGATCTCTCACCCCAGCAAGTCCACACTTTCTACGAAGCCTGCGGTTACATGATCAGCGCACAGGGACAGAAGAGCATGCAGGAGCGCTTGATCGCCGACCTGATGGCTTTGCCCAACTCTGCATGGGACAATATTATCGCCCAAGCTAACCAAAACCCCGCATGCCTCCAGGACTCAGAAGTAATCAAGATCGTTGGCAATATCATGAAGACTAACGTCGCAGCGTGTGGTTCGATTGGATCCTACTTCTACCCACAGATCGGCAGGATATACTTTGACATGTTGACAATGTACCGCGCGAGCTCGCAACTCATCGACGAAGCCGTCCAACGAGAAGGTAACATTGCCACCAAGATGCCCAAAGTTCGCGGCCTCCGCACGATCAAGAAGGAGATTTTGAAACTCATCAACACCTACGTGGAGAAGGCGGACGACCTGGAGATGATCCACAACAACATTGTGCCGAAGCTGCTAGAAGCTGTTTTGATCGACTATAAGAACAACGTTCCCGACGCTCGTGAGGCAGAGGTGTTGAATGTCATGACGACGATCATCAACAAGCTACATGTACGTTGGAGACCCAATCTGAGCAAGCACATGGTTGGACTCGCTCGGGCACTGCTAAAGTTTATGCTAATCTTTATATAGAGCATGATGGAGGATCAGATCATCAACATCATGGACAGCGTGTTCGAATGCACGTTGGACATGATCAACAAGGACTTCTCGGAATATCCAGAACACCGTGTCGAGTTTTTCAAGCTTCTGCGCACCATCAACCTTCGCTGCTTTCCTGCTCTGCTACGACTTGATGCACGATCATTCAAGTTCGTCATTGATTCATGCATGTGGGCAAGCAAGCACGATAACCGTGAGGTTGAGAGCGCCGGTCTTTCCATGTGCTTCGAGCTGGTTTCCAACATGGCCGAAACAGACCAGCAAACTTGCAACACCTTCTTCCAGACGTTCTTCACAACCATCCTCCAGGACGTCTTCTTTGTGGTTACTGACAGTGACCACAAAGCCGGTTTCAAGTCGCAATCGATGCTGCTGGCCAAGATGTTCTGGCTTGTCGACTCCGATAAGCTGCAGGGTCCCATTTACACGTCACCAGATATGGCACCGGCAGGCACACCAAACCGGGAGTTCCTGCGGAACTTTGTTGGCAACCTGTTGGCGACCGCTTTCCCTAACTTACAGACGTAAGCCATTCCTCTCCGCTTGTATGATGTCTGCTAATTAGTCTCAGTGCCCAAATTGCATCGTTCATTGACGGACTATTCGCGACCAACTCCGATCTCAACCGCTTCAAGGTCATTTTGCGCGACTTCCTGATTTCCTTGAAGGAGTTCTCTGGTGACAACGCTGAGTTGTTCCTCGAGGAGCGTGAGCAGGCCGCAAAGACGGCGAAGGAGCAAGAGCGTGAGCGAGCCATGAAGATTGGTGGTCTACTGAAGCCTTCGGAGATGGATGACGATGAGTTGTGACTTGACGTTGAGTTGGATGCAAATGTGGCTACGCGCACGCCCTACGATAGCGAACGCGCTCCCCACGAGTCTGCAGATAGTAAGCGCTCCGACGAGGGCCTCGATGGATGGGACATGTATGGCTTGTGAGTGTCGAGGGCTGTGGTGACTGAAGAAACGGCCGCGACGCTGGGTTGGATGGGGAGCATAGAGCTAGTTGTATCGGCAAAGTTTCGAGGGCAGGAAAATGGTTTCGTTCTGGTCTAATACCCTGTAGACCTTTCACTTCTCCCTTTGACGCATGGATATATAGCTGGCATGGACGTAGCCTGGCTTGGCTTACAGACTAAAACTGATAGGAGCGTTGTAGGCATCAAGGCAACCTCGTGACGAGGGCAGAGAATACATCTCATGCACGCGATTGCCTGCTACTCCCATTGCCTTGAATGCTACCCTGCGGCTATTGCGCATGTGTGTTGTGACACCCTCGCGCTCTCTCGGGCCGTCCCACTTTGCACCTTGGATGTTGGTCGAGTCGGATGAAGTCAGTAACCTCATGCAGCATGACGAGGCCTGCCGGAATGCATGAACTTGCATGGGAGAGTCATGTCTTCCCGTATATGTAGACCCACATGCCGCTGAGCCTCGACGAGGGCTGTAGCAGTGCGCGCGAACATGATGGACGGCGTGTGCATCGGCTGTCGCGATCAGGTGTCGCGGAGATGCATTTGGGTGCGGTTGAACTGCCTGACTGAGCTAGCAGGAGCCACGCTTCGCCCTTACGTAACCCGGCGGCCCTGCCACCAACAACGTCCCAGGCGTCAATTGGGCGATTCCAGCCTTTCCAGCACCCTAGCACCTCCTACGGAACTAACATTCGGCAGAATAACCGCATGCGACACCTCGCCTGGCCCATGCCATCGACCTAACGATATCAGTGCGTGAGCAGTTACTGAACCTCGTGGCGGCTATACGCACGCTGATTCGCCCGCGCACTGCCAGTCGTCTGAACGACATGGGCTCTCTGCTCTTCTGCCAGCGTACGCACAAGCTCGTGGCCCTCCTACAATGAGTCGTCGGTGGCGCCCTTCAGCCTGGCCCCTCATTCGGCATCTTCCAAATACCTGCTAACACGCTGTCTGACCAGGTCCAAGCGAGTCTATGGATTGATCGGTCCAACTGCAGGGTACCGCCAGCTGCATCCTGAGTGACTTCACTTCTCGACTTCCCTACCAACCACGCACGGCCATTCTCTGGGCTGTCACCAGCAAGCTTCAGCACATCTTGTTCTTTTCTCTCGTCTCCACTACCGGATAGGCGGCGGCTGACGACCACACCTCTGTCATCGCGGGTCCTGCATGGTTGGATCTGCATCGCGACCCGAAACAGGATCCGTCGCTTGTGCATCGTATGCACATTACCGTTAGGGCTTCGAGAAACACACTCTTGAATTCCTTCTTACTGCTAGCATTATGTACGTCTCCCCCTCATATGGAGACCCTTCAGCCCCGCCCCTTGGTCGTTTTGAAAAAGACAGCCTCGTCGACAAGTCTTGCTTCCAAAGAAGACACTACTGACTCGGCACGCTTCTCCAGGAAGTTCGGGAAGCACATTCAAAAAAGGCAACTGGAAATTCCAGAATATGCCGCCAGCTTTGTCGACTACAAAGCGCTCAAGAAGGTCCATATGCCTTCCATATCGTAGGGGCTTCACTAATCGTACCATCTGTAGCTTATCAAGAAACTCAGCGCTACTCCAGTAATACCACCACTGAGTGAGGGCCTTCACCATGAATCCCTGGATCCGCAGTCATCTCTACAAGCCAACAAGGCCACCTTTTTCTTCCGAGTGGTAGGTCTTTATGCTTGCGACAAGTACATAGATTCTTACTTGATACACAGGAACGTGAGCTCGAAAAGGTCAACACGTTCTACTTGCAGAAGGAGGCAGAGGTATGTCCGAGTCGTTGTGCATCGGAGGATGAGTGCTCACCATGGTCGTAGTTGCGTCTGCGCTTGACCACACTTCTCGACAAAAAGAGAGTCATGCAACAACACCCGCAATCTGTCTCCAAGACATCTTCACGATATGTTGCCCTCGAAGAGGGACTAAAGCAGTTTAGCATGGATCTCAACAAACTTGAGGTGATTGGTCCGTATGCACTTGGGCGCTTCCAACACTAACCTGACTCAGCAATTTGTAGAAGTGAACGAAACAGCCTTCTCAAAGATCCTCAAGAAGGTTTGGTGCACCCTCCCTCTACCGCCGTCGACCTGCTAACGTTACCTAGTGGGATAAAACATCCAAAGTCCGTCGCCGTTACCTGTGTATCTATCGACATTGGCTGACTTGTGCCAGTCAAGGGAAAAGCAACTATACCTTTCGCGCGCCGTCGAGGTCCAACCATGCTTCAACCGAGAAGTCATCAGCACACTGTCCGACCAAGCAACCCAAGCAATCCTCGATTTTTCGGGATGGGCTGAAGGCGAAGGGGTACAGGCACCCCATCCTGCAGCCGAACCGCGCGTCTTCGAACCTGCATTCGAAGCAAAGCTCGAGCTCGACAACCAATTTGTGCAAGCTATCAACACCGCAAACCAAGGAAAGATTGAGGAATGTCTTGCCCGCCTATCGACCCTCCCTGACGCACGCGACCACGTCTCTAGGGCCTTTCTCAGCACCGTTGCAGAAGCTCCAGAATCTGCACTGAGGATACTACTCGATTCGAATCTCGTAAATCTTGAGCAAGAGGATGAAATCAATGAGCGAAATTGCCTTCACAAGTCGGCTATCAGTGGGAGGATCGAAGTGCTCAAGCTTGGTCTATCTAGCAATGTGGATTTGCATGCCACCGACGTCTACGGTAGAATACCACTGCATTACGCCTGCATGCATGGGCATGTGGAGCTGGTACAGGAACTCATCAACGCTGCCCCGGAAACCGTGAACTTCCGCGACCAGGACAGCTTTACGCCCTTGATACACGCCATTGTGCATTCGAAGCTCGCCTGTGTGGAGATACTCCTTTCAAGAGGCGCCGATCTTACGCGTTTGGGACCTGGAGAGCATGTACCGCTCAATCTTGCATGTCAGTATGCATCGTTGGAGATCTTGGAGCTTCTCCTACAAAGATCGGCAGAGATGCTTTCCGATGCGGAAGGACTGTTTCCACAACATCTGGTGGCACGATCGGGCAAGACACCCGAAGCACTACTGATTCTGCAAAAATATGGCGCGGACCTCGACCAGCCAGACAAGCTCTATCAGTGGACGCCGCTGTTCCACGCTGCTAGCGAGGGTCACGTGGAGTGTCTCAAGACGCTGCTTCAATGCCAGGTCGACGTAGACGTCGTGGATGAGAAAGGTCTCTCGGCCATGTACTACGCGACATGGGAGGGGCATCTGGAGTGCATGAAACTCCTTGCTTCTGTTGGACGCGGAGTCGGACTGATGACACAGAAACAGGTATCCCCTCAAATATCGTCTCAGCTGTCTAGCTCGATGCCTACAGCCATGGACATCGAAGGCGATCCCGATGGCATACCCGAGTTCATCCTACCACCACCAATTATACCGTTCCGAAGATATGGACACAACTTCCTCGACACAAAGACATTCGTAGTCATTAGCTTCGAGAAGGTGGGCAAAGAGGCGATTCGCTTCTACGACGAATCGAAATACCCCGCTGCACGGCTTACAATCTCTTCAAAAAGCTCCGATCTCATACCACGCAACATTCTGCTCCCCATACAGGACGAGTTCAAGGTTATCTCTTTCCAGATTGAGAATCTCGACACTTTCTCCATCGACTTCGACGTATACCCGACAATAGGATCCAAGGTTATTGCTCGCAGTGTAGCCTCTTCAAAGGTGTTTACAGAGCGCTCGAAGAGCACTGGGCGATGGCATCTCGAGTTGTTTGACCCAAGACTGCGAGCGATTGGCAGAGTTACTTTCGACTTCCAAGTAGTGAAGCCTTTCCACGGCATTCCGCTCGAGATCACCCACTTTGCGACCTACTGGAAAGCTACTAGTCAGCTTGATTCACAGCCTCACACGCTCATCACCGGCTCGAGCCTATCTGGTGAATACGTGCGCCTATTCGTCCAACTGACTGCAGATGGTATTCCGGTGCTGCACCCAAGATGGAAGGTCAACCATCACGGACTAGAAGTGCCAGTCAACATACTTATGTATGCGCAATTCGCAGCGATTGGTGTTCAGGAAACAACTGCAGCCGCCAACCAGCTTGCTGCGGAATTAAGCAACACTAGTTCGGTAAAAATACCGAACATCTACCAGATTATGGCTTCCTCGTTCATTACTCTGAAGGATGCCTTGTCAGCACTGCCGGCTCATATCCATATTGAGCTGCATGTTCTCTTCCCGTCTCGACTTGAAGAGGAACGCCTCAAGCTTGGTCCTACACACGACATGAACACTTTCGCGGATAAGATTCTCTCGGTAGTCTTCGAGCATGCACGTCAACTGAGGGAACAAGGTTCGGGCGAGATAGACGGTACTCTGAGGAGTGTGCTGTTCAGCTCTTTCAACCAGGACATATGCACGGTCATCAATTGGAAACAGCCAAACTGTAAGCATCTACGCTTCCAAGGGAAGCGCAACAGATACTAATGTTGAGATAGACCCAGTCCTCCTCTGTAACGAGCTCGGCGCGGACAGTCCTCAGTCGCCTTCTGGAAATACACACATCATCCAAAGCAGCGGTCGTACGACGACGTCTGTCAAGGAAGCTGTACAGATTGCTAGGGATAACAACTTCATGGGCCTGATATGCAGCTCGCGATTGCTGGTAGGTGGCTTGCAGATGTCGAGACGATCCGTTTCTAACAATTACCAGTCACTCGCTCCTGCCCTCATCGAGTCGATCAAGACGGCCGGCCTTGTTCTCGTCACGGACATCACCGACTCCCCAGCCGCTGATGCTGCCCAACCCGCAAATCTTCACGTTGCGAATCCCCGCCGACAGAACACACCAGACGGAGTCGATGGATACCTGAAGGGCAATGGCGTGCTTTGTTTCAACGAGACTGTCGACATGTAGAATACCCGATATGCATAGATGGGCAACAAGGCAGTAGTAATACGGTTCTGGCGTTACGCAATAGACCGAACATCCTGCGGAGGAACGATGATACCACTGGAAGAGAGGCAGACATGGTGCGTTTGGTTGCAGACTGAAAGCTGCTAGACGGGGTCCCTTGTCACGTGCAGCCCTTCCTGGCCTTGAATGCTCTCTTCGTTTTATACGCACATGACATGTTCTTCATATTCAATAAATGAGCAAAAACATTTTGGCCCACAAACATGGTCTCTGGGTAACGTGCATGAGCATGTGGCTGCCAATTCGGCAGTGTCGCTGGTCGCCGCAAACCGACAGGGGTGTGGCGTCCGGGATCTGATTCGATTCGCGCTGCGCCTTCATCGAAAAATGTCGAACAACGACATTTGTGGCTAGAAGCGGTTTGTTGCCGCTTGTCGTTCGCTTTCGCTTCTCTCTCTGTCTGAGGGCCCATACACCTTGCAGTGCTTGGAATCTGCCGACCATGGTATAAACATAATGTCGACCCTGAGCGCCCTTTGTTCGCCGCTCCTCCAAAGGACGTGGATCTGCCGAGCTTGTATACGATCGCAACGACAGACGATACCGCAACGATATGGCTTGTGGCAACCACGAAACACCTCGGCGGGGCAGAACACGTTTGCAGACAGAATAGGATCGCAGAGGCCATTTGCAAGCCAAGCAAATGAGGCCGTCAATGCCACGGCCAAAGCTGCGGGGGGGAGCTCTAAGAGCAGCAAGAGGAGGAGGGGACTGCTGATAACCGGAGGCGGAATAGCAATTGGTGCAGCAGTCGTCGCAGTCAATGACGACGCGAAACATGCCTACGTGGCAGCGCAGCGAAGCTACAGAGTGGTTGCGACGCTGGTGCTCAACATCAGAGAGTATGTGCATAGTACAGCGCAATCAAACAATGCATAGCTAATCTACAGTGTCGTGCAGCTACCGCGACGTACTCAAACGCGATGGAGAAACAGACTACAACGAGCAACTCAAAGCCTGCCACCTACGATGCGCCAAACGGACCCTCCGCACGCTCGAGAAGAACGGGTCCATCTTCATAAAGCTGGGGCAACATCTGAGCAGCATGAACTACCTCCTGCCGAACGAATGGTGCGATACCTTTATACCACTGCAAGACAAGTGTCCCGTATCTTCTTTCGAGTCCATACAAGACATGTGCCGACGAGACACGGGCCTTGAGCTCTCCGACTTCTTCTCGGAGTTCGAGGAACAGCCCATCGGCGCAGCCTCCCTCGCCCAGGTACACCGCGCAACCATCCGTGAGACGGGTCAGAAAGTCGCCGTCAAAGTGCAACACCCAGCCTTGGACGAATGGGCCAAACTGGACCTGGCTTTGACAAGCTTCTCGTTTACGACGCTCAAGCGCTGGTTTCCCGAATACGATCTGACCTGGCTGTCGGATGAGATGCAGCTATCCCTCCCGCAAGAACTCGATTTCGCGCTCGAAGGCAAGAATGCTATGCGTGCGCGAGAATACTTCTCCCACGTTCGCAATGTGCCCGTCGTCATTCCCAAAGTCCTCTGGGCGAAGCGCCGATTACTAGTCATGGAGTACGTATCAGGGTTCCGAACAGACGACCTCCAGAGTCTGGATGAGCATGGCATTGACAGAGATGAAGTGTCGGCAGCACTGGCTAGGATATTCAACGAGATGATCTTTGGCAGAGATGCGCCACTTCACTGTGATCCCCATGGTGGCAACATTGCTATACGGCCCAACCCCGCTCGTTCAGGCAAGGCCAACTTTGACGTGGTACTGTACGACCACGGCCTCTATCGTGATATCCCGTTGGCCTTGCGACGCAACTACGCCAAACTCTGGCTCGCCGTCTTGGACGCCGACGAAGCGGGTATGCGCAAATACGCCTACCAAGTGGCAGGAATCAAGGAAGAACACTTTCCTCTCTTTGCGTCAGCGATTACAGGCAGAGATTACACGGTATTGGCGAAGAAGGAGAGTGGCACTGGTGGTGTGATGACGAGCAGGACGAGCGAAGAAAAGAAAGTCATTGGAGACGCGTTGGGAGAGGGGCTGTTGGAGAGCTTGATTGAACTGCTTGGACAGGTTCCGAGAGTGATTTTGTTGATTCTGAAGACTAATGACTTGAGTAAGTCTACCTTGCCCTTGTCGACCAGGCATCTGTATTGACCTTTCTTCCAGCGCGCTCCCTAGACGAAGGTCTGCATACGCGCCAGGGTCCGATGCGTACGTTTCTTATCCTCGCGCGGTATGCCAGCCGCACGGTGTACGAAGAGAGCTTGGACAACCTCAACGGCAGTGTACTTTGGCCGAGCAACTTCCTTGGCTGGCTGGGTGCGTGGACCAGACACATGCGAGTCGAGATGCAACTGAGTGGATACGAGACCTATCTCAAATTAAGAGCGCTGTTGGGTATGAGGAAGATGGAGATTGGGGATAGTTTTAGGGAGTAGGGTGTGATGAGCGTGGAGTTTGGCGACCATCAAAATTAGACTTGAGCATGGTTTTGTATTAGAGGCAGGTTTACGCTGCAAAGTTCACCGGCACAGGGAGAGATTTTATACAAGAAAGTTGATAGTCCGTGGGAGGTGCACACGCGTATATGTGGCGGTGCGGGATTACAGTGAATTGACGGCTCTTCCGGAGAAGGGAAGGGAAGCGAAACCCACTCTGCCCGGGCACAAGGACGGCAAGGCGGAACAGGCGGGAACGTGGTTTGGGCCTGGATGGCACATGAAGCGATGCCGTTTACCCAAGAATGTGTGGCCTGGCGTGTGGCTCGTGTCCAAGACTGCCATTCGTCTCTTGGGTGTTTGACTGGGGGTTTACAGTGCGTTTGAGGCGTCATGGTCTGGTGTGGTGCAGCTTCTGGGCGCTCTCTGGGGCCCAGAAGGTTGAAACACGGACTGAGGGGTAGCAGCAAAGTGTACGGTAGAGGGTATCAGAGAAGGTTCAAGCAGCATAGGAGACAGTAGTAATGTGGTCGAGACTTGAGGGATATGTTGTTATCGCGGGCCATGGATATGCTAGTGGGCGGTGGGTGACAGGGAGGCATCAGTAGGAGGGGGGTTTTGACATCATCGATGGCATGCGTCTCGAGGGGCAAAGGCAATCTTTGACAGAGACGCAGACACGATCCTGAGTCGGACTGCACCAGGGGAGTCTTGGTGCTACTCTTCAGAGCCTTGGCCTCGGCGGAGCACATATATCGAGACGTTGGGTAGGCGCCAGTTACCAGCAGTTCGCATCGCCCGACCACAACCTGCGGGGCAAGCGCCAAGGCAGCAGAAGACATCCTCGCGGCATCGCATCGTCGACGCCGCAGCGCTCAACGCCCTAGCCGCCGGGGCTGCATGTCGAACGACATTGTAGACGAAAGCCGTTCCAGCGATTACACAGCACCGTATAAGCGATTACCTTTGTAGGCCGGAAGCTCTTCGGCCAGCGCCGTGAACGCCCGTCGCATTTGCCTTTGACTGCGCACGGTCGCCTTCCGCACAGCCTCCTCGTCCTCCTCCAGTACCTGTACTGTACCCTCGTCGCTCCGCCGCCGCAGCCAACCCAGAGACGCCATACATCACCACCACCACCACTACCACCACCTCGACCCAACACACCAGAGAAGAGGCCACCCTCCGCTGTCTCCAGCCTATCGCCCCTGCGTCTATCGGCCACCCGCCTGTTTGCGCTGCATCAACGCGCATCATGGACGGCGCTGGGCAGCCCAACCTGCGCATCACCAGTATGTCTCACTCCCGGCCACCAGGTCCCGCCGCCTTGTGGACAAGACTAACACCGCGCAGTCATCGCCGCTGATGGGCTCTACAAGCGCGATGTGTTCCGTACGTATGCCCCCAACAACATCGACGTCGTCATGTCGCTCATGCATGTGCTGCAGGATTTCCGGACCCCTTCGCCGTAGCCACGATCAACGGCGAGCAGACGCGCACCACGAGCGTCATCAAGAAGACGTTGAACCCCTATTGGAACGAGAGCTTCGACATGTACGCTGCCCTGGGCCCTTGGCCTCGGATGCCCTTCACATCATGCCGCTAACACACGACGCAGGAGGGTGAACGAAGAGAGCGTGCTGGCGGTTCAGATCTTTGACCAGAAGAAGTTCAAGAAGAAGGACCAGGGCTTCTTGGGCGTCATCAATGTCCGCATCGGCTCGGTAATAGACCTTGACGCGGGCGGCGATGGTACGTCTGACCCATGCCAGGCCTGTATCATGTGCTAACAGGCCCCCCTCAGAGATGCTCACGCGCGATCTCAAAAAGTCAAACGACAACATGGTCGTCCACGGCAAGCTTATTCTCAACCTCTCCACTAACCTCACTGCGCCCATCAGCCAGGGCGCTCAGAACGCCACCCGGCCGACCGCATCCCCACACCCGTCCGTAAACGGCAGTATTCCTGGCGCCGTGTCAACCCCACAACAGTCGACGACGAACCTCCACCCTCCTGATGCCTACCCCGGTCAGCGACGACCCTCCGTCGCCGGCCAACCCGCTGCTCAGCGTCTCAGTCAAGCGCCTCCAGCAGGCCCGCCAACCGGCCCGCCCGCTGGTCCAGGTCCTGCACCGAATGGAGGAAACCCAGCTCGCAACAGTGGCGGTGCATACAGTGCTTTCGAGGACGCCCAAGGCAGATTGCCAAATGGCTGGGAGCGTCGTGAGGATCATCTGGGGCGAACCTACTACGTCGACCACAATACCAGGCAAACCACCTGGATCAGGCCGGGCGCAGGATTCAACGAGGCTGACCAGCGCCGAGATGTAGCTGCGCAGACCCAGCAGGAGCGCATGCGACATCAGAACCGTATGTTGCCTGAAGACAGGACCGGAGCGAACTCGCCCACCCTCACCGACCGTCAGCCCTCACCGCCTGCCGGCTCGGCTAATGCTGCAAGCATGATGGCAACAGGAGCGACTACTGCTGGAACAGGAGAGCTCCCATCCGGTTGGGAACAGCGGCATACACCCGAAGGCCGACCCTACTTTGTTGATCACAACACGCGAACGACGACATGGGTAGATCCTCGCCGACAGCAATACATCCGCATGTATGGTGGCCAGGCCGCCAACGGCAGCACCATCCAGCAACAGCCCGTCTCTCAACTTGGCCCATTGCCATCAGGATGGGAAATGCGCCTCACCAACACGGCCAGAGTATACTTTGTTGACCACAACACCAAGACGACCACTTGGGACGACCCAAGATTGCCATCTTCGTTGGACCAGAACGTACCTCAGTACAAGCGCGACTTCCGTCGCAAGCTAATCTACTTTAGATCGCAACCTGCACTGCGCATTGTTAGTGGCCAATGCCACGTCAAGGTGCGGCGAACGCACATCTTTGAAGATTCATACCACGAGATTATGCGCCAAAGCGCTGCTGATCTCAAGAAGCGACTAATGATCAAGTTTGACGGCGAAGACGGTCTGGATTACGGAGGTCTTTCTCGAGAATTCTTCTTCCTGCTTTCCCACGAGATGTTTAACCCCTTCTATTGCTTGTTCGAATACTCTGCGCACGACAACTACACACTTCAGATCAACCCTCATTCCGGCATTAATCCCGAACATTTGAACTACTTCAAATTCATTGGGCGTGTTGTCGGTCTGGCCATTTTCCATCGCCGTTTCTTGGATGCCTTCTTTATCGGAGCCTTCTACAAGATGATCCTGAGGAAGAAGGTTGCTCTCCAAGACATGGAGGGCGTAGATGCTGATTTTCATCGTAACTTGGAATGGATGCTGTAAGCTCGAAATCTGTTTTTGTTCAAATGGACGGAAATTAACAGACGCAGGAACAACGATATCACGGACGCTCTTGAGCTGACCTTTGCAACTGATGACGAGCGCTTTGGTGAAACGGTTAGCATCGAGTTGAAGCCAGGAGGTGACAACATCGAGGTTACCAATGAAAACAAGCACGAATACGTTGAGTATGTAAAACCAGCCTCGGTCTATCCCACGATTATGCTAACTGAGTAGACTCATCACCGAATGGCGTATTCAGAAGCGTGTCGAAGAGCAATTCCAGGCTTTCATCACCGGTTTCCACGAACTAATTCCTGCGGATCTTGTAAACGTGTTCGACGAACGCGAGCTCGAGCTACTCATCGGTGGTATCGCAGATATCGATGTCGACGACTGGAAGAAGCACACCGATTACCGTGGCTACACGGAGAACGATGAGGTCATCCAAAATTTCTGGAAATGCATTCGCAGCTGGGACGCCGAGCAAAAGTCGCGTCTACTCCAATTCGCTACCGGAACATCGCGTATCCCTGTCAACGGGTTCAAGGATCTGCAGGGTAGTGATGGACCAAGAAGATTTACAATTGAGAAGGCTGGTGAGCCTAACCAATTGCCGAAATCACATACATGGTATGAGACCCAAACATGTAAACACGTGCATCAGCTGCTAACAAGATGTGCAGTTTCAACCGCCTCGATCTGCCACCATACAAGACGTTCGAGGCACTCAACCAGAAACTTACCATTGCTGTCGAAGAGACTGTCGGCTTCGGACAAGAATAAGCCCCTCCCCATCCGGAAGAAACCTTGCGCATGGACCGCAGTGGCGGTCGAGGAGGTGTGGAAGACTACTACTACTACATGGCGTTGATGTCACTGTACAAAATCTGCAAAGGAATTGGTGGAACATTAGCATATGACGAGAACACGCTCCCCGGGATTGTATGTGATACTTGGCTTTCCAGACTCGTGTCTAATCTGGCTTGCCTTGAGTGTATTGTGCGGGGATATATTGCATTGCTTGCACCTGTGCATGTACTCAGCGGCGTTCTTGGGGTTGAGAGGTATGGAAGTAGGATAGCGCATTTCTTATATGAGCGCTGTATCAATAAAGGATGATGAGATATGAACCGAGTTTACGTGATATCATGACATGATCAATGTGTCGGCTCTTGTTCTTGAGCAACATGGCGACCAGTTGTTGTTGTCGTAGAAACTGCGACGTTCAAAACGAGGCATCCACAATACATAAAACCAATTGCAAGCAGGCAGACATGTCATCAATCAGCCCTTGAAAGACGTTGTATCCCCGATTAAATATTATCCTATTCATCCGACTACCTACAGCCACCACCAACACATTCTCCAACCCATCTACAACAGTCCAGCGAATATGGCCACAAAAGCAGCACCAGCGGGTACACCAAGGTTGCTACCCGCACCAGCGAGGGTGCTGGGAGTTGAACTAGCCTCGGACTCGGCGCCGGTGCCAGTGGCACTGGTCATGGCGCTCGTAGCACTAGCAACGTCACGAGACTGTGTAGCGGCAACAGAGGCAACGGAAGCCATGGACGAGGAAGCAGCAGCGCGGAGGGGCTCGGCGGCACCACAGTAGGAGGATACCGTGTTCTCAACGGGAGGCTTGTCAAGGGAGTCTGGTGGTGATTTTGTTAGTATCTGGCATGTTTCATTGCTGTTGTCCTTGTGTGGGAGGGGGGGGGTTGCTTTACCAGGGCAGTTGTTGTAGCAGACGAGAACATCTCTGTAGACATCACAGAGGCAGATGAAGTCGTTGGGGTTCTCGTTGCAGGTATCGATGCGGGATTGGTAGCCTTCGACACAGGTGTCTACAATGTTCTGGGCATCGCACTTGTCCTGGGCAGCAACGAAGCTGGCCGAGGCCGAGATGGCGACGGCAACGGCGGTGATGAAACGCATCTTGATATTGGACGCTTGGGGGGTTGGACGCGTGAAAGGGATAGTTTTACGATGTTAAATTACAAGGTATTAAGATATAGAAGAGAGAGAGAGAGAGAAAAACGGTGCCCAAAGCGAATGATGGCTACTGGTATTCGTAGAGCGACCGAGAACAGGTAGGATAGATGACGGGAGATACGAGGAACGCAGAAGAGCAGAGAAGAGAAAGACACGACAGGGAGCCTAGTGTAGATTTAAACTTCGCAGCTGGCTTCGGGAAGCCCATCCCTAATCCCATCTTGTCAAACACAAAACTAAAACCAATAACCTTAAGCCTCCTTTCCCCGGAAGACTGCAGAGTCAAGAAGAAGCAATGTCAGTGCTTCCTTGCGTGCATCCGTCTCGTGAGCGGAACTAACCTCCATCTCGCTTAGCGCACGTCAGCATCGGAAGATAATCGCGGACGAGAGCTGCTCTAGCGTGTCTTTTCCTAAAATTAGTGATTTCAATGCTCCAAGAGCCATTATTTTTGCCTCCTGCTCCTTCTCCTATCCACCATGATTTGTTTGCCACTGGGTGGGTGGGGTTCAGCTGAGCTGGCAACGATGCTTGCAACCTGCTGTGGCTGATGGTTTGGTGGTGCAGGAGTGAGGGGAGAGGGGGGTGAGCAAGGTTGAAGATCACGGCTCACACAATGGCAAGGCCTCGCCGAGAAGCCACCACCACCACGGCTTGCAGTGTGCATTTCGCTTGTAGGAACAACCCGAGTCAGAGTGACAATTGGTGGGAGTGCATGATGAAGGCCAGGGTAATGGTCACTTCGCGAAGCACTTGAGACGCGCCGGGGATCACGCGCCGTTGCAAAGGGGAAAGACGCCAAGGAAGGCTATAATACGGCGGCACTGCGCCCCCTTCGTCTTTCTGCCGCCATGCCACACCTCGGAACTTTGCGAGATCTTAACAGGGCAACGTATATGTCGTATCCCCACATCTCCTCACCCTGCCAGCCACATGTGTTGTGATTCTAGCTCGGCTTCTGCCGACATGTTCGAGGTTGTCGTTGCATCTCGTTGACGACAGGCATCGATGAAGCAGTACCCGATAAACAAGATGCGCCTCTTCTGTTCTTCATCAAAGGGATCGATCGACGAGCACGGGCATTCGCTCCCCAAATCTCGCTATCGAAGGGGTTGAGGTCCGTGGTTGGCACATGTAGATGAGGTTGGAAATTACGTGAACACGTGGGCCCGTTGTGGTCATGTGTGTACCCTCCTGTACTATAGGTGGTATTAGGACGCGAAATGGAACGATGGCAAGTTTCTTGTGTGTAATGGATATGAATTTCTGGGATTGCTAGGCAAAGCAAACAATGTACATGCACAAACGGCCAGCAGCTATGCTCCTCGCTTTTACTCGGTACCCAAAACAGAAAGACGAACCACGCCAGAAAACCAAACGCCATGCCCAATGCATATGCATGCGACTCCACCACCTCTTCTACCAATACACACCCCTACTCCTCATCGATAACGCGACCCCACTCGTGTCCCTCCATGCCATCACTGCCCCACATGATGCCCTTGAGAGAGTTTTTGAAGAAGCTTGCGTAGGCGCCAGAATCACCCTTGGCCATGGGCACCTCAATGTCCTTGCTACGGAAGTGAATCTGGCTGATGGGAGCGACGAACCACGCTGTACCAGCCGCGAAAGCCTCAACAAGACGTCCCTCGTTGGCCGCTTCTTCAATCTCAAAGACACTGAACTTGCGCTCAACAACCTCTAGAGTCTCGAGATCGGACGAAGGAGAAGATGAAGTGAGTCTTGAACGGGCGAGTTCGAGAATAGACCTCCTCGTTACACCATCGAGGACAATGCGTTCGTTAAGGTCGGCGGTAACAAGTTGCAGCTTTCCCTCCTTGGTCTTCCACACAACGAAGAAGTTGCTGGCTCCCGCCTCGGTGATTGTGCAGTCTTCACCAAACAGCCAGAGAATCTGGTGGTATCCCCTCTTCCTCGCCTCACCCTGGGCCACCAGGGAAGGACCGTAGTTGGCACCAACTTTGGCGTATCCGAAACCTCCAGGCCATGCACGGCACATGTCATCCTGGGAAGCAAGCAATTTGATGCCACCACTCATGTCTCCCATTGGTGCGAAGCAACATAGAATGACGAAAAGAAGGGCTTCTTTTGGTCGCTCGACGCCAAGGGCGGGGTCGGAAGCAATCATAGTAGGACGGATGTAGAGGAACTGTCCCGGACGGTCCTTTGGAAGCCACTTGGCACCATCTGTTGCACAAAGCTTGACGATGAGCTTGAGGAGTTCTTCAGGATCGAATGCGGGGAGGGCGATACGGTTCGTGGACATGAGCATGCGGCGGCAGTTTAGGTCTGGGCGGAAGAGACGTAGTTTACCGTCGTATCCTCGGTACAGCTTCATGCCTTCGAAACATTCGGTCGCGTAGTGCAGGCATGAGGCTGTGGGCGCAAGAGACAACGGGCCGTAGGGCTTCAGCTCTGGTGCTGCCCAGCCAGACTCGACATTCCATTGAGCTTGCACCATGTGGTCGGTGCAGACCTTCTGGCTGGCCATCTCTGCGGAACCTACAGCGGGAACAGAGCGCGGGGTATTGGTGTATGTGCAAGTGACCTTGGAAGCATCAAGTTCAGCGAGAGGCGCGTCGACAACATCTTGAGCTTTGCTTGCGGGTTCGCTTGGTGGTGTGGCGGTAATGGAATTTGTGAGAGAAGCAGAGTCGATCTGTTCTGGTGCGTTTCTGAGAAGCGCGGATTTGATGCCAGCTTGTGTGAGATCGGTGACCGTCTCGTTGTGGTTCGGGGGGGTGACAGCGCTGGGTGCCATTGTTGCTGCTGTGGGGATGAACGATGGTCAAGCTATGAATTGAGGGAGTAGTGGGTGAAGATAGAAGGTGTGGCTGCTTAGATGTGGTAAGAAAAGTAAATAGTCTAATGTGCACGGAAAAGACACGTACCCTGACGCGCTCTTATACCATGGGTTCTGGGGAAAAATTCGATCAAGAGTCACGCCTTCCTATCACACGGGCGGGAGCAGACGAGCAAACCCACTTACCCTAACGATCCATCGATGTAATGTCTGCCCAACCACCTGCGGACTACGGCGGAAGTCTAGTGTCATTCCTTACAGAATGCAAAGATAAAGGGTTCCACTCGCGGCCAGTTTGGACCCTCCGAGTACCCATCTTGAACATAGCTTGCTCACAATTGCCCTTTCTCCACGCAACCAAACAGTCTCTTTCTTTGCTTGACATCACACAAACAAGTCGCCATCGTCAAGACCATGACGCAAGACGCGTCTTCCAGAAGGCGTCGAAGCCAGGGTTGTGTCTACTAGCGTACCTGAGGACTAAGGATGTGCAAGCGGGCGTAGGGCGTGTGTGCCGAGCCTGCGGTATCCTCGTACCTACCGCTAGTATCCGCGACCAGTTCGCGCTTCCGATCTCCGGATAGAGAGATGGGCAAAACGTGTGACATGGCAATATGTTATCGGAGCTGGTACCATATTGGAATGGTACAGGTAGTGATGCGCAGTCTGCGATGCCGGAGACGTACATGCAGACAGCGAAGTTGGAGTCCTTGTGGGACATGGCAAAGTATCTCGGTAATCAGCGGTATAAGCAATGGAGAACTTCACCGCAGGGGAAAAAAAATGCTCAAGTGACCTTCTCAAAACAACAGGGTATCATATTCTGAAACGGCCAGGCCGGTTGCAGTCTCTTAAGGGGCGCTCTGCGCCGAGGCTCCATCGCGGTGCATGCACGTATCTCTCTGTATGGACTTCCGTACATAGCCCCCCCACCCATCTCTATCCGTCGCCGAGTGAACTCTATGATGCCGGGGACGACGACGACGTTTCGCTGATATGACTCGCCGCCAGCATTTGACTTGCCCTCAAGCTATCGATGCCCTTCAGAATTCCATCTGCAACCTCGCCAACCCGTCCTTCAAGCGTGCTAAAGTCCATTCTACTAATAGCAGCATTGATTTGTTCCATGACATGTTCGTCCTGCACCACCTCCGCTGTAACCTGGCCCTCCGTCCTCCAGTATTCTTCACGCACGCCCCGTAAGGCTGGATCGCGGTTTACAGAGTTTGTGAGCAAAGCAAGCGCGCGCATCTTGTTGAATGTATCTTCGGCTGTTCGTGTAGTTGTTTCGATGCGCTCGGCGATGGAAACAGGCTTCGCGAGCCAGCGGTTCGTGCTTGTAGCCCAGAGGACAAACGCAAAACCCATGTCTACCATGGCGAAGGCGACATAGCGTAGGAATCGGACACGCCAGTGTGCCGAATCGATGTCCTGAACGTACTTTGCTCGTTTGTTGAGCGTGATGTCGTAGGTGGCCATGTACCACACTTCCACCACCATCAAGAGTAATCCCGCAATTGTTGCATGTGTGCGAAAGCGCGAGCCTTCGCTTCCTACGAGCGATGATGTCGCAAGACCAAGAATACCGAGGTGGAAGATATGAGGCGTGACCATCTTCGGAAGCGAATACAAGAAGTAGTTTTGCTGGTCGTTTGCATCGGATGTGATGCACCACACACAATTCAACAGCGTGTCCGGACCATATGTCAGGTATAGCAGTTTGTTGCGCATACCCCAGTTGAACTTTGTCCGTAACGCATCGTCCTCATCTGTAAGCGGTCGAAGGTGCCGTAGACGCGCAAACAAGACACTGGTCTCGGTTCGTATATGACTCTGTGTCTTGAGGAATATGTTGTCAGGCGCGAACCAAGAGAAGGAAAGGCCGAGGCACACGACAGCGCTCAAGAAGAGCAAGTGCAGCGCGTACTGAACTCTTGGAGGTGTCGGCCGTACTGGTACGCTTCGTCCAGTTGCGCGCGCGAGATTGATCCAATCGAGGACGCGGGGTATAAGGAAGGGCCCGAAGATTATGAGGATTGAGTGGACATTCTGCGGGAGAAATGTCAGGCGCGGGATTACGACGTAGGATATTACGAGTAGGACGATCGAGCGCAGATTGAACATTTTGGGTGTCGAGTTATCATGAGGAAGTTGACAAAAGCTTTGGTGGCGCTGAGAACATGTGTCCTCGCATTTGGCCAAAGTTGAGGGTGACGTGTGAACGTCGGCGGCACTGAAGCGCGATCACACGTGAGCCCGCGCTAGCTCCTACGTTACCTCATCTCCGTCTACTTTCGCCTACCAGGTTCAGTACTCACCTAGATTCCATTGTTTTGCCTCCATGCCGCGCTCGATCTTTTCAACCTCGCACAGTGTGACAAACCAATCAAGGAGACATTATGTGCCGAACTTGTGGTAGACTGCACAATCGACGATATTGCTGCAGTCGAGGAACGATACCCAAGCAGAACCTGGCCCCAAGCAGTGCCTTATCTCAATCTAGTGGTGTATGCACGATATTTCAAATGGATACGAGAACTCTCCATGGAAGAGTAAACCCGATTTTCATTTACTTCAAGTGTGGCATACTAAAAGCGAAGTGCGTCGAATTCATCAAAACACATCAGATTATACACTGTCGAGAGCCATCATAGCTGTTCACCGGGAATCCACCGAGGTTCTAGTGCTACATCTTCATAGACACCCAGACACCGTATTATCTCACATGTGTCCTTCTTCCACGAATCTTCCCTGTATGGGTCGCCTGTTGTCTCTCCCCGGCGAGTCATGCGGTGATGGCTGTGCATAGAAATGTGCAGGCGTATTCGTAGTGCTGATATTCTCGAGATGACCATCACCGTTGTATTGTATCGCTGCTGGGCTTGCTCTATTATCAGAGAGTGAGGGTGGTGACTGTCGTGAACGCGTCGATGGGTCACTCGGTCGTTGGTAGTATATTGGAACTTGTTGAATGGTATCATTGGGAGACTGTCGTGGCGAACTTGGTGTAGGATACGAGTATTGGCTGTCTTGACCTTGCGCAGACTGTGGGTAGTTCGCTTGAGTACTCCAAGCAGCTGGCGGCGAGTTACGAGCAACATTGCCTTCGATGGAGAATTGCTCGCCATGTGGTGAGCGACTCGAGTGTCCACCTTCAACAGGAGATGGGTATGGAGGAGCGTGACCGTATGACGGAGGGCCCTGAGCTGAGTAGGGTGAGTTGTACTCGTGGCTAGCAGAGTGTGAGTGTTGTTGGACATGTCCGGGATATCGAGCAAGGGCGATAGAATCTGCCTGGTCATGCACGGAAACGTACTTGCTAGCATCTGTGGCGGCCATCTCCTGAGGGACGGTAGTGTCAAGCTCAGCAGGTGGAAGATTGAGTGGGGCTTCACCCTCCTCCTCCTTCTTCTTCTTTAACGTTTTCTTTCGCCGGTGTAAACAGAATAATATGAGACACAGTATGCCAATGATTACTAAAAGTCCTCCGACTGTGCCGCCAGCGATAGCCCCTACGTTTGTCTTCTTTGAGCTTCTAGAGGATGGAGATTCTGTTGCCGAGAGTAGAGCACGAGTAGCTGATCTTGCCGGAAAAGTAGGTTTAAGTGTATAGTAGGTAGCAAGGTCCGAGTGGCCCCATGTCTAAATAAGCGTGTACAAAGTCAATATATGTCTCACATACAGTTTTTACAGTGATACTTACGGCTGGTGAAGTCTTTGTAGCACCCCCGGTTGGCCTATTTTGGTTAGCTGTGACGGGTTCTATTCACAGACGAGAAAGACCTACCCTCCCCCAATCACGGAGATGATAGGCGAAGGAACAACGTAATCATCCAGCCGAGGATTGAACTTGTCCCAGAGTTTCGCGTCGCCTCCGTTGTATCCGAGGACCATATTATGTTGCCCTTGACCTTCCGGTGCATCGCACTTGTCGTAGATGGGAAACCAGCCACCTATGACCAACATCTGAGCGCGGTTGACAACATTTGCGCTACAACCGCCGTGACCGACTTCAGATGGACTCTCACTACTGAAGACCTTGATCCAAGTAAATGATGGAAGAGAGAGAATATAAGCGTCGTCGAAAGCTAGCGCTTCACCGAAGCCGTATCCACCATATAGATAACTGCCCCAAGTTAGCACATACCGTCCATAACAGCGCGCTATATATGGGAAGCTTGCAGTTTATGCTGTAGTTTCGACTTACATATTGAAAGATGACTCGTCATCGGGCCAAGTGACATCAGCACAGAACTGTCTGCGGGTGTCAGGTATATCGCCGGATGCGGTCTGTGTGTACCATTTCGATGAAGCTATGTCGTAGATGTGGATGGTCTATGTGATTTTAGCTATACAGAACTTGACCACCTTCCTGCTGACATACACTCATGCTTGCCTGATACGCCACATTAGTATTTTGACTCATCAACGGTTTGGTCTGAACATACCGCATCAAAGCTACCATTACGATACGGGTCTTCAATACCACCGAAATAGATGAGCATACCGCTGTCCGAAACGGGTAGGAACAAAAGTTGTCCTTCGGCTCTCCCAACATCATCTGGTCCGGTTATGTTCTGTAGGTCCCCTATAGACATGTCGAATCGAATCAGCCCGTTGGTAGCCATCGGAGGCCCCTTCCAACCGGGCGCCGTTCTGTTGCTGAGCCAACCGCCAAAGTAGAATCCTAATCCACGGCTTTCGACTTGCGTTCCAGCGCCAAAGGACACTCGTTGCAGATTCTTGTCGCCAGTCGTCTCGGTATCATTCCATTGGTTGAGCAGAACATCGTAGGTCCAAATACCGAAGTCCATGGGGCTAGCACCCGCGGCATATTCTCCGCCAAACTGATAGAAGCATTTGTTCGTATTATCCGCCCACGTATAGCCGCCAGAGAGGCTGGGTATATGTCCAGGCTTCGAGTATGCCTTTTGCTCTGGCATTCCGGCACCGACGGTTGATGAGTTCAAGTCACTGGACAAAAGCCATGTATCTATAGAACAGTCGTTAGATTACGGAAATAGACATGGAGGATGCTTTCTCAGGCTCTTGCCATACTTGAGTGGTTAGACGTGAAAGGGACGTCTCCTGTCATGCCACCGTCAATGTATAGCATCGAGTCAACCCGTGCCGTTGTATGACCCCATCGTCGACAGAACCTTTTGACGGGATCATCCTGCTGTGCTAAAGACTGAGTGACAAGGCTAAGCAGAACAAGCGCGTCTCGTAGAATATAGGTCATAATGTGCTTTCATGACGTTTCTGAACATGCACACGTGAGATACGGGAAATACGCGAAAGCTGTTCAAGGCAAGGACGATCGTAGGAAGGAGGGGCGGGCCGCAGACGTTGGAGTGGATATGTACAGGGCTGAGGATGGTCTTCACAGGAAGGACCGGATTGTGGGCGGAGGGTCTGAGGGTCGTCGTTCGTGGCGCACCTCATTGAGGTGATGCACTCCGGTTTGCCGATCTGACTGCATCGTAATATTGCTAGGCGACCGTCTTCTCAGCCATGTCGTGAGTTGTGGGACGCCTATCACCAATGAGATCACAGCACATGGAATACAAGAGATCTACACGCCCGACAGAGGCGTTTGACCAAGCAGAATATAGGTCTAGTTTGGAGTCTGCGAGAACACGGCGCCGACCTGCCTAGGGAGGCCTGCTGCGACGAATATTGTGTATGGTTTGAGACAAATCAAATCAGATGGACAGGTGAAGGGAATACTATTACTGCGACCAATAACATGGCGTGGTAGTCAGGCTGAATCGGAAGCTGCTGCTCAGCCGCTTTCGTGTCCTTCGATCCAGAGCTGCGTTTCTTGCTTCATGTGGAGTGACACAGTGGGAGATGTGGGGAGGAAGTCTTTCAGCTGGGCGCTCAACGTTATTCGTGGCCATTGACCCCAACAGTCTAGATCCGCACGACGACAGGCGTCAGGAGCATGCCAATCACCATGAGTGCTGGATTCCTTTTTCGCATCATGTTGCATTATGCAGAGTGCGAGTGTCGGTATTTGGGGGCCAACTTGAATACCGGCGACGACTCAACGCACATGGCAACCAACGCCACGCGTAACAGCTATTAGGGCATCATCTTGGTGGCAAAGTACACATCTTTTCTTCGCGACGACATTGACAGCCAAATCACAAGGCCCCTTAGTTCAAGCGGGTGCCGAAGTATGTTGGCCTAAAGCGAACCCGCAGCTCCAATACCGACCGAAGTCGACGTGGACGAGCTGCAGGATTAGAACGGCTGTGCTTTTCTTCTGGGTCTGCTCTGGAAAAGGCGAATCCACTTCGTAAAGGAAGGACCTTAGGGTTATTGGAGACCGTTGACAATATGTGAAGAAAAGAAGAGCAGAAGCTTCGCGGAGAAAATTGAATGACACGGCTGGCTTTCTTGGCGCGCTAATTGGCTAGCTCATTGCTCCCGCTGGCCCTCACGTCATGAGGTTTGTGCAATATCATGATAATTATCATGATATGTACCATGAGGCATATCTCACATTATATTCGGGACTGGATCGCGGCTCAAGATGTCGCAGTTTCTTCTCTCAGTGTTGCATGTCCTGGCTATGTCAAGCAAGTCTCGTCCGAAATTCAGGGAAACCCATTGGTCAACCACAGTATGAGCTATGAAAATGCAGGTAGAAATTTTGATAGCATTCATTAAAATGACTATATTTTCCAGCCCATGCAAGCTTCGCTTGTATCGAACAATGATTCCAGATGCCTCTCCTCGTCAGTTCCCAGCCCGCCCAGAACGCAGCGACCCAACAGCAATCCAATTCTCTCGCTCAGGCGAACCAGAGAGAAGCAAGAAACAACACAATGGAGTTTAAATTCTCGACTCGACCAGCTCAGAGCGGTTCGAGGAATGATACGAGGCAGCATCTAGATAGAGACCCCGGTTTGCCCTTTGTCAACGTCTCCAGGCCTCGTTCCAAACCCTACCCTACACCATGATGCTCATCTACACAAACTTCATGGGCAATGAGTTTGATCGGCCTGTGCAGGTTCTATATAGCCGATGCAACTCTCATGGCTTTGATCGTAGACTGCGCTATGAGGCTATACGTCATTGCCGTCATCAGCTTGCCCAGTCTAGAATTCACAACGGATTCCACGAGGTCAACCTTGCAACAGTTGAACAGGCTTTTGAGTGGGTACATGGACAGTCGCCGTCCACGGTTATGGATGAAATAGACATGGATGAAATAGACATGGATGAAATGGACATGGGTTTCAAGGAGAACTTGCTACGCGATCCAATCTAGACAAGAGAATGGATCTTTGAATTCAGCTGAGGACATCTGAGGTTGATGATATGATGGAGAGAAAGAGGTGTCATACCACAAGCAAAACTACGATAAAAGAGCGTGGACTTGAGAAATGATATGATTATGAGAGAGCTAGTGACCTATTATCTCAGCTTGAAACAACCATCTGAACTCGTCGCAAACGCCTTCCCAATATGCTTGTAGTTGGCACAGTCCTATATCTGGAGTCCCAGTAAGCCACCAGAGCGCCTTCAACCTTGGTCACCGATTGTGATGTTGACCCCCAATAAGAATCTACAGGTGTCACTGCAGCGTTCTCCCTTTCCCAGGTCTGTCTACTATCCTGTCTACCCTGATTGCATAGCTTTCGTCAAGGCCAAACGCTTACTGTACGGACTCAAGCTACGTTCTCTCTGAATGGGTGGCGGTGCTTGCACTGGCGGCGGCGCAGCTCTGCCATTTGACACAGATGGTTGGTCGTCGAAGCGGGTTCTTGTCGGTCGATGAGGACTATCACGGACTCGACCTCCATTCCTCGCTTTGTGTGGGCTGCGCGAGCGGCGTGCGGGTTTGCGCTTAGAGTACGGATTCGGGGTGCGATCGCGACTGCTGTGGTATGGTGAGAGTGGCCTCGAGGAACCACGATTTCCTGAATATGAGACGCCTACTTTGTCTCCTGATGCTCCATTCGGTGGGTAACGTTCATCTGACGTGTCCATGGGATCCGCGCTTCTCGACCGTGATCTTGAGACGGAGTACCGACGAGCTGGTCGCCTCCTCTCTCTTGTTGCGCTCCTGCTCCGTGAACCGAAACTGCCACTCATGCTTGGCGTCACTCTTCCTCTAGCATTCTCGTGTGATGTCTGCATGCGCGCTGGCCTTGACCTCGACTTTGACCTGGTTCTTCGACGGCCTCGCTCGCCAGGGCTGAAGGAGCTCATGCGCCGCCTCGTGTTTCTGTCTGCTACGTCCGATGCGCGGGAAGAGTGCGAGTCCATAGATACGGATCGCCTGCCACGCTTACGCAGCAGCCCCTTGGTGTCTTCCCCTTGGTGTCTTGGTCCATCGTGCTTTGGCCGTGGCGGAGATGGGGAGCGGGAGCGGGAGCGGTTCGTTGAAATGGTAGAGACAGAGTCGGCAGATGATGTAGAGAGTGAACGCGCGCGCTTGCGATCCTCTTCCTTCTTTCTTAAGATTTCATCTGCGACGCCCTTGTTGCGCAGCAGATCTTCGGGTACTTCGGTGGTAAGCTTGGGCTTCAGCTTGGGGTTAAGTAGTTGTTGTGTCCTGGAAGGTCGAGATTTGTATGGGCGTTCTTGGGCGGATGCTTTGCACTCGTAGCTGTAATGCCCTCTCTTTAAGCACTTCTGACAGAGGGTGTCTGCTGAAGCCTTGGAGCGCCCAGCACCCGGACGGCGGAACATGGCGCGCTGTAATTGCAATAAAGCTTCGAATCCAATGGCTTCCTTTGTTGGGCCAGAGTGCTGTGGTCGAAGCAGACAAGGAGACTCAACACGACACTTGCGTCAGAGGAGCAGCAGGCAGAGATGTGATCAAGCCTCGCCAAGTTCAGTCTTCTTCTGTCACCTTCGGCGAGGAAACGCGACCAGCCTTGGTCGCATGCAGTCAAGCGCAGAGGCAGCTTGGCCGGAGAATTGGGCGGAGCGGCATGACTAAGCCCGCCCACTGGCCGCTTCCATCATCGCTTCTCTATCCTTCACACGCCTCGCGCTGCACCCCGCATAACAGCCTGGTCCCCGCTCTATACCCAAGTTGACGAGCCAATTCACCAGTCGTCCTTTGTCTTGCGCCCTATATCCGGGTGCTTGGCAGCTTCTTACACGCTCGACGCCCAAATCCACGGACCGCAGGCCTGTCGTCAAGGCTACTTCACCTTGGCTTCCAAACAAACCCACACCTCTATACCCTTTTCCCACGAATGTCGGCACACCAACATGTCCAGCTTTCTGGCTCCGATTATCGCGACTTTCCTTGAGCACCCTATTTCCTGAAAAAAATTATTTACGTCCATCACTTCGGTTAACACCACCTTCATTTCGGTCTACGACGACCCACGTACGGCGTTGAGCTTGGTGATTCTTTCGGCTACAAATAACAGGCGTCTGTCAGTTCATTGAACGGCCCCGCTACTACAAAACTGCCCGGATATCCATTTCGCCTTACCCGCGTTTGAACAATCACTGCGCACTGCGCATAGGCCATCTGCAGCGCACCCTACCGCCCATACAGCCTTCAGTACCAAACACCGTCTCATAACCACCATGGCATCCGCGACACCAGCTTCAACAGAACAGGTGTCCCCGAGACCTCTGTCATTTGCCAAGGTACGAATCTAAGAAGCAATTTCCATGGGCGGTGTGCTAACAGCGCTAGGTTGCGGCTTCCGCCATAAAACCCCAGATGTCGAAAGATTCTGTTCCCAAAACGAGACCGCCTGTTGCGACGCCCAGAATACCTGCGATTGCCCAGAAGGCGCGCTCTATCCCCATGAATGGCGAGGTAGCACCAGGAATACTCGCGGAAATGCGAGAAGATAACGATGCGAGCAAAAGCGCTGAAAATGCCATCTCGCAGCCGGTGCAGCAGACAAGTGCCGCCGAGCTATCGGAGACATCACCTACCGATCCCAAAGGGGAAGCTGTCGCTAGGCCCCAGTCTGCTGCTGTGGTCAAGGTGTCTGTTACCGAGGACAGTAGTACTCAGCTATCTTCATCAGATGGATCCGGGAAACCTCCCAGTATTGATGGAAAAAGCGTTGCTTCTACAACAACGTTTGCACTGGACGAGAAGGAGTCTTTGCGCCCAGATGACAGTGCTAGCCTCAGGGCAGTCGAGGAAGAGGACGTTACATCCCCGCCAGACTCGGTCATTGCAGACTCTCGACAGGGATCAGATCATGGCGCTGCGCGTGCCTTCCGGGATCAGCTACATGAAATAGCGGTGATGAACCCTCAACCTCATCGAGGAGTTCCCCCGGGTCGATTTCCGACGCTGCCTAATGGTCCTCAAACCTTGTACGACCCTAACCAGTCGCTGAACGGCGCAGGGCCCATGTCGCAGCCTCTGGTCAACGGTATGTCCTCAATCAATGGCGCTCCCAACATGCCCGCCATTCCAGACGAGAAGCTGCTCGAGGCACTGCGGTCTCCGCGTGATCGTTTGTTCGTAGTCAAGATCGAACAAGACTTCATTGATTTCATCAAAGATTCTCGGTACGTCACGGGCGACTACTTCACTACTCCTCATTGCTAACGGGATACAGCGAAAACGAATTATGCCTGCCCAACTGTAATACTTTCTATAGGATGCTTGCTCACCGTCTTGCGGATTACTACTTGCTCGGCCACGTGGTCGACACCACTATGACTGGTGTAAAGATTACGCGCACACCTTACTGCCGAATGTAAGTGCCCAGGGAGCTTCGGGATGTTTTGTTGCTGACGATTCGCAGTCCGCCCCCCGTGTCACAGATGGTTGATCCTGCCAAGGGCACCAACACACCTCCCGTAGAGCTTCCTGCTCGTAAGATCATGCGTCGTGACGATGGTAAAGCAGGTACAAACACTGGAGCTAACTCGCAGAATGCCTCAAAGACGACTTCTGAAATGGGTGGTAGTGAGGGCAGCAACGATGGTGAAAACAACAAAGATAAGGCCGCTCTATCTAGAGAAGAGCGCGAGGCACGATACCGCGAGGCTCGTCAGCGCATATTTGGAAGTGCAGAGAGCGAAGAGCCTGATGTGGCTGAAAGCAACGGATTCGGAGAAGACAAAAATAAAGGAAAGGATATCTCACGATCAAGTTCGGCTGCTGGAAAGAAGAAGCCTAAGAAGCAGCGCAACTACGACGACGATGACTTCCAAGCTCGGTCCCGCTTCAACGTGTACTATCCGCAACAGTACCCTGCGGCTACATACACTGGAGATAATGCGGTCTACTACAATGGTTACCCAGCACCTGCGCAGAATGCGCCATATGCGACTATGCACCCCGGCGCTTCTCCTCCAGCTACGTTCAGCAACCCGTATCCAGGTATGATGGCCCCGGAGGCGCAGTCGCAGTACGGTTGGGCTGGTCAGCAGTTTCAGGCCTCTAACGGCTCGATGATGGCGTACCCCGGTTATGGACAAGTACCGAATGGTTACGACTTGTCAGCAGATTTCCAGCGGGCTATGTCATCGTTCCAGAGCGCTGGCATACCTTCTCAAGTCACCCCAAAGATGGCCAACCCGCAAATGGCGTCTTACCAAGATACCTACCAGCAACCACAACATATGCCCATGAACTCTGCATGGCCCCAGGCAAACCAACAACCCTCGTTTCACACGGCTCAGGGTGCATACAATGCTCAAAACGGACCTGGCAACCGCTCCATGTCCGCACCTCACCAAGCACCCATGCCAGGCTATCCATACGGACAGTTCGTCTCAAATGCTTACAATGGGAAGTCAAATCGCAACCAGCACCCTCTTCCAGGAAGCTACAACCGTGGACAATTCAACCCGCAAACCCAAGCCTTTGTTCCCAGTGGACGTAACATGCCATTCGGAATGCAGCAAAACATGATGCAGGGACAGCCTCAGATGAATGGTTTTGGCGGATACCAAATGCCGGCTCAGACTTCCATGCCTGCTCAGATGCCTAGACCCAACCCTTCTTCTACCTCCACACCGTCGTTCGGGTCACCCCAAAGTATACAGGGCAACAACTCAGCCACATCTATGAACCGAGTCGCCTCCCAGTCTGGTGAGCCGGGATCATCTCAAAGCAGCATCGCAAAGTATGGCACACCTTCACACCTACCTCCAAAGCCTCCAGCTCCTGCACCGGCACCACCATTTGCTCTACTCTCTATGACACGAGTACCATCATCCGGGCTTGCTAACAACGCTCCTACAATGTCCACTCGAGGCGGGTCGGGCAACTTCAACAACAACACGAGCCCTAACTAACGCTTTACGAAATGACCTTTAGCATTGCGACGGTGCCTCCATTGTACTTATTTGCATCTTTATCTGGCTGGGTATGGGGTAGGTTCGAAAGGGGAATGGGGCGTTCGAATAATACGTGATTTCTATGCTCTCTGCCTGTATGCTGAGGATCGTCGGCGTCTTGATCGTGACCTTTCTATTTCTCAGCTTCTTGTTGGGTCATTAGGTAAAAGCACTCTTTTTCTCAGTTTGGCGGAACGGGCAGTATCCATGTAGCTATAGTAAAATTGCAATATTGTTTCTATACCACGGAGGGGGATGGGTATTTTTTTCACTCACGAACACAAGGCTTGAAAGCTTCTAGGCGTCGTTGTCCAGTTCTCCATCCTCATCATTTTGAGCTATTGTAATGAAACCTTGCCGCAATAGAAACGCCGAAAGGTTTACTGGCACCCTACACGAAGCGTATCTCGCCGACGAATGCAACCGTGTGAGACGCCTAGTTTCTACGCTTTGTCCTCCAAAGCCACAAAATTGCCTATTGCGGTACGCACTCAAGACCTGCACGACAAAGACTAACACGTGCCAATACGGATGCGTGGGAGGGTGTCATGCACATCTTTGATCGGCATGGGTAATCAGGAAGCGCGTATGATATACCTAGGTCTTGTATCCGTGAGGTTAAGTTTTGTTTTGGATGAAGATATTCAGATACGGGATCACAACAGTTTGCGGGTATATTCTCTGCCGCCACATACACCTGTAGCGGTTGAGATGAGATGTCATGCGGCACGATAACCCGACAACTGAAGAAGCAACCATGTCTCGGGTACAATACCCAGGCGAGTCCCCTTTTTTCTGTCGGTGGCAGATATTCGAGTGGCCGGAAGCTGTACCCGTGTTTCTCATCTGCAACCTACACTTGTTGAACACAATTTCCTTGTTGGGACAGTTTTTGTAAATTGTGTGGGTGGCTCGAGCCACGTCAGACACAGAGACGGCCCGGATGACGTACCCGCTACGAACGGTTTATCGGTCAGATGAAATCTTAGTGTAATTAAGAGAGAAGTAGTTGAAGTTTCCAAGATATATGCGTGTGTGAGAGACAAAGATTCGCTGCAGTGTCACAGTCTTACTTACGGTTCAGTTAACGTATCCGATGTGTAGCCTGAAATGCCAAGTACGTGCAATTTGCAATGATTGGTAATAGGACCTAGTCCTGTAATCATTATGCTTATGCGATATGGGCGCATTTTCGCGTGGAATTCTGCAACTAGTAATTCTCGAGAAAGTGGTATCATCCATACAACGCATGCCTCGAACTGAGTCGTAAACATCTAGATTTGGTAGTTGAACCGCCGAAGAACTCCAGCTCTGGACTCATGCATGACAAGTGACAAAGTGGTATGACGTTACCGGTACTTGGGTACTTCGAAATTTTCAAATCCGAAGACTCGTCACGGCAGTGGGAGCCCCATGGTGTGGCGATCGGGACCCACATGCATATGCATCGAAGGCCCGTAGAGGATAAAACAATGGGAACCACGACCGAGAAGCTCCGTTCCGTGAACGTTCGTCCGATACGCATTCTGCTGTTCCTACTCCTGTCATGTTTGTTGTGACAGTCAAGGTACGTTGGGGTGATAATTTGAAACAGCCGTCTTACCTTTGGACGATCGTCGCGATGCATGCCAAGCCAGATCTTGCGATACACATCGTGTCCGACGCGGCGATAGCCAACGACACCCAACTGACACACAACGGCTCTTGCGCTACCCCACATATCGAAGTGAAGATGACGTCCGCAGCCTTGACGCGTCGATGGAAAATCACTGGCCCAAGCTTTGGAGGCTCAAAGATTGGGTCCGGAGTGTTCCCGCAGCCAATGGGAACCCAGCGCTTCTAGATAGCTTAACTTTATCAAGCATTTGGCTGTCCACGCTTGTCGATGGCGATGTGGCTAGTGGCCGTTAGTTGAGGTTCTGAACCATGCAAAACATGACGTCGGCCACTGCGTCTCGCACGAAGACGAGATGGCTTCAAAATTTACCAAACTGCGCGGTACCATGGGGAATACAGTAACGACCCACGGTTAAGCGTGCCGTTATGACGACATTGGGGTCTCCAGCTGTCCAAAAGCAGAGCTAATATGGGTGCTTTTTAAGGACTCGGAGACCCCACAACCCCAAATTCTGCTGTTACTTTCTCCCACGCTTGATCGGCTCATCTCTTCTGTCTCTTATCAGCCATGGTGATACTCGATCGAATCCGTGGGCATTCACATGCCTCGCCTGCTTCGTCCACGATGATAGATCAGGACCCCGAGAAGAAGCCGCAGATGTTGAAGGGTGGCGTGAAGGAAATCTTCCGCATGCGCATTATTGCCATGGCAGTCATCGTGTCGATGGGTGGTGTATGTACCATACGAAAACTTACAAGAATATTTCATTGACGACAAATAGTTCATTTTCGGATACGACACTGGTCAGATTTCTGGATTCTTGGAAATGCCCGATTTCTTGAACAGATTTGCGGATCAGACGGACCCTCAAACAGGCAGGCCTGCTTTCAGCAACTGGAAGTCTGGATTGATTGTCGCGCTGCTTTCGATTGGTACCCTGATGGGTGCCCTGATCGCTGCTCCCATCGCCGACAAATTCGGTCGCAAATACTCCATCGTCTTCTGGAACATCATCTTCTGCGTCGGAGTCATTGTCCAAATTACCACAACAAACATATGGTACCAGATCTCTCTAGGTCGTTGGGTCGCTGGTCTCGGTGTAGGAGCACTTTCGGTCCTTACACCAATGTACCAGTCCGAAACAGCGCCACGCTACGTACGAGGTGCGCTCGTATCGTGTTACCAGCTCTTCATCACTCTTGGAATCTTCACTGCCTACTGTAAGCAATTCCCTTTACGAACTGTTTGTGAGACTTGTGCTGACTTTGTACTTTAGGTATTAATTTCGGAACCGAAAGTGATGGCAGCTCGGCTTCATGGAAGATACCAATGGGCGTTGGTTTCATCTGGTCAGCACTCATGATGGTTGGAATCTTCTTTATGCAGGAATCTCCGCGATGGGAATACCGCCAGGGGAAGGTTGACGAAGCGACACATACCATTGCCCTTACGTATGGTGTTTCTCAGGACCACCCAGAGGTACAGCGCGAGGTCCAGGAGATCCAGAAGAAGTTGGAGGCGGAGCAAGCGGGAGGTGGCCACCACCCTTGGTATGAGATCTTTACAGGGCCACGCATGTTGTATCGTGTGTTACTTGGTATTAGTCTGCAAGCCCTCCAGCAGCTCACAGGTGCCAACTAGTAAGTCGATTCCAAGCAGTGCAGACGCATTTCGTACTGACTTTCCCGTAGCTACTTCTACTATGGAACCACAATCTTCCGGTCTGTCGGTATCTCAAATTCGTTCGTCACCTCCATGATCCTGGGAGGAGTCAACTTTGGCATGACCTTCCCTGGCCTCTACATTGTGGAGAGGTTTGGACGGAGACCTGCCTTGATCACGGGTGCCTTGTGGATGTTCATGTGTTTCCTGGTCTTTGCTTCACTGGGTCACTTCGCTCTGGAAAATGATGACGGCACATCAAACCAGGGTGTCGGATATGCGATGATCACCTTTGCGTGTCTCTTCATCGCAGGCTATGCCATGACATGGGGACCAATTGTCTGGGCTGTGGTCGGAGAAATCTACCCCAGCCGATACCGTGCCAAGGCAATGGCCCTAGCAACAGCTAGTAACTGGACCTGGAACTTCCTCATCTCCTTCTGTAAGTTTCCACCGCTTCAGTTTTGTCGATAGACAACTGTACTAACGCAGATTCTCAGTCACACCCTATATCACGGCTGCCATCGATTACCAATATGGATACGTCTTCGCCGCCTGCTGTTTCCTCGGTGCTGTAGTAGTCTACTTCTTCGTCTGCGAATCTCACGGCCGCACCCTCGAAGAGATCGATACCATGTACATCCTCCACGTCACACCATGGAAGAGCAAGCACTGGACTCCCACTCCTGGTGAGGAGCTGCCTAACTTGGACAACACGTACTTGACGCCTGGAGGAAGGGGCATCAAGAAGGGCAACGAAGCAAGAGCACCGGAACAGTTACGACGAGAGAGCGTGCCCGTCACTGATGCGGACATGCAGGCCAGTGGCGCGAGGCAAGATGAGTAGGCGTCTGACGCCCGAGATTCGGCACATGGCCACTTGTTTTCTTTTTCATTCGTCTATTGGCAGGCATCATAGCATAGCATAAGTCCTCTACAGCAATATTTCATTTTGCATCCAAACTAGGCATTCCTGTCCCTAGACAACGTGAACGTGAGTCATTGTACAGGTTCCAAGACAGCGGTACTTGTGGAAAGAGAGCAAGGCATCAGGTGAAGGGTAAAAAAGATAATCAATCGCACGACATGCCCTACACGAGCTCAGAATTACGCAAGCGCAAAAAGATTGTTCGAATATTCCTGGCCGAAACCAAGCACGTTGTCCCCTTCGTGGATCGAACACGATACCTCCAGATTTAGTGACTGAGACTTCAGTCTGGCGCTCTCCCAATTGAGCTAAGGAGACAGATGTTTTGATGAAAGATATTTGGTTCATATCAATTGTATACCTGCTAGATAGAGCTTTTCAATGACCTGATTGCCGCGCCGCACCACATCTCGTGCATTGAGCAGATCTTTGGCTGCTTGAGCAAAGAGAAAAATGAATCCGAGTGGGTCAACTGATCCGGCCCGAAGCGTGATGGAAAGATCTCGGGGCGGAGAATACGACGACACGCTTCGGCTTGGCACGGGTGCAACACTGTCATGGTGACATCATTGTTTGCAATTTGATTTGCACCCAAAGGAAGCAACATCCCATTAGCAACACCTTGTACGCGTCCTCACGATCCCATTCCGTGCACGATCCCCTTTTGAATACAAGCATGGCGATTGTGGAGAACTGGCTTCCGCCGTCGCGTGAGAACTGGGAGCTGATATGCTACATCTGGCAGTTCTTTCCCATTGTAAGCATAGACCTGACATGCGCGGCGCTGTGTGGCAACCCCGCATCATTTGTTCTAGCGATTTCTGACATTCATAAAGATCACTGCGGCTCAATGGGTGCTGGACTGGTACCCACAGGGCAAGACGTCGACCGAGTCGCGTTTCAACATTAATGGCAAGATAGGATGGGCAACGATGGAGTCGGCGGGCTTCATAACCCTCCTGTACATCATGTACTCGCTTCCGACAGAACTGGGTCTTGGAGAGCTACCTTGGGGTAACTGGACCATGGCTGGCTGCTTTGTGAGTATAGGTCGAGGTTTGGCGAGAAGTGTGCTCATCAGACCCAAGGTGTTCCACTACCTCTACCGCGCCGTTCTATCTCCCCTCTTGCTCAATCCCAGCATGTCGCCAATGCACCCTTTTGTTTGGATCATGGCGTTTGGGTTCCAAATGTTCAATGCAATCTCCATTGGCGGGTACCTCGCAGGCTACGGACCGACATCACAATACGAATGGGCAGCGCGATCCGAGTACATGTTTCTTGGGCTCGTGATCTGGTGCTGGGGACTTTTGGCGAACATGTTCCACGACGATGACCTGCGCGAGATCAGGAGAGCGGCAGATCGCAAACAGCGCAAGGCAGCCGCCGAGCAGGGCAAGCCTGTGGAGGGGGTGGACAAGATGTACATGATACCGAAGAACGGACTGTTCAAATACTCGCTGCATGCGCACTACCTGTGTGAATGGATTGAGTGGGCGGGCTGGTGGATGATTGGGGGTTGGCAGTGTGTGCCTGCACGCACGTTTCTGGTCAACGAGATTTCTACCATGCTTCCGCGTGCGTTGCAGGGCAAGAGGTGGTATGAGAAGAAGTTTGGCAAGGATAAGCTGCAAGGGCGCAAGGCCATAATCCCGGGCGTACTTTAGGGAGACTAGATGATATATCGGTACGCTAGTGATCAAGCTTCTCGCGCTGCGTGGTCGAGCGACATGTTGTGGCTTTTGTAGCCTAGCGAACAGTGAAGTTGTGCAGTGTTAGCGGCAAGGCAAGGCAAGGGGAAGTCGCTGGCAGTGGTAGATTAAGCATGACAGTGTGGAGGAGTGGTAAAGAGGGTGGAGGCGACTACACAGCAGCGCGTGCCGAACAAGACGATGAACCGCGACAGGGTAGCCATGTCCAAGCACTTCAGGGTTGTGTTGTTTTGCACGAGAGAGTTGGGTGAGTATTTGTTGGTCACTAGCGAATGCGAAGGTGGAGAGAGGAACCCTGCACGTGGCAGCGGCAAAAGCATGGGACGAGAGATACGAACAAGGCTGCTGAAAAAGCGCGCATCTAGTGGTAGAGTTTCCGGCCTCTTGCCTCGTAAGACCGCCGTAGCTGCTGCAGTCGCGAAGCCACAGTGCGCTGTTCACGCAGTAGAGCAGACGGCAGGCAACGTGCCGAAGATACGCTGACCATCTATATTAAGAGTGGCACGCCACGACGGAGCCAATCACAGGCGCACGGGCTGGAAAGAACAGGACGCTTGCCAGTGAACACGAGCGAATGATGGATGCTATTGGTACTGGCGTGTGGGAGATTTCGCGCACAAGGCCCGTTTGGATGACGGCATGCGACGGCGGCGGCGGCAGCAGCAGCAGCAGCAGCAACGACGAGCGCGTCCCTGCAGAGTTGTGCCACGACGGACGTGAATCCTCCATCTAGCAGTATGAGGAGGGCACGTGAGGGTTCTAGGTTCAAAGGGGCCTCTTCTCCAGGGCTCTTGGGCAGAGTTCAGACGCGTGCAGCCACGGACATGCCGCATTAGTCGCTCTTCCGCTTTGGGAGGCTGATGCTAGTCCGCCTGGGTGCGCTCGACACCCGCTTTTCCGTCTGAAGCTCCAAGCCCGTCGCTGCTGGATGCAACACCAGAGCCTGCATCAGGCCTTGGCACGGCTCTGCTGAAAAGTCGCCCGGCCCATGGCCTTTAGATTCGCGTGCGAGCTGCGACGGTATTGTTTCAGAAAAGCGTGACGGTGATCGCAATTCGGCACAAATCTCTGACCACCATCGACTCCCCTCCCCCCCCCAATTGGCACCGGCGCCAGGGTAGAAGAGCGCGCTTGTTGTTGTTGGGCGTTTTCGATTCGGCAGCTTAATCAACAGGTGCATGCTGGGATCGCCCGTTCTTTGGCGTACGTCTCCACCATCTCTCCTGCACAACCTCGCCCGTCGCCCACTCGCAACCAAGAGCCTCCGCCGATATCTCATCACTGCGGACCCACGCGCGGAGCACTCAAGCGATCGCCGCCCACTCCTACGAGCCCACCAGCGGTACTACGGCACTCTAACTACTTCATCTTGGGAATCTTGTCCCTTTGCCTTGCCCTGACTCTCTCCCGGCGGCACCTGTTCTCCGTCCTCGCGTCGTCGTCGTCGCTAAAGCCGCTCTTTTCACCCGCCGCACCCATAGCTTCTGGCTGCCATTGTCGTCAACATGTCGAGCAACAATGTGACTGCGAGTACGTTGTCTCCTTCTATTATTTCCCAGACTCCCGAAGCCGCTCCTTCCTCTGCATCTGCTCCCGCTCCTGCTGCATCGTCTGCTCCTCCAGCCCCTGCCCCATCTTCAGATCCGCCCTCGTCAGATCCTCCTTCGCCGTCTGTAACACCATCCGCAGCACCTGCGCCCACTGATGCTTCTTCTGCTCCCGCGCCGTCTTCCAACCCGCCCGAAAACACTCCTTCAAGTCCTCCACCGGCTTCTAACACGCCTTCAGCGGCCGCGCCCTCGTCAGACCCTCCTCCACCCGCCTCGAGTGCTGCCCCGTCAAGCGCCGCTCCTGCTCCCTCGAGTGAGGCGGCAGCTCCCTCGAGCCAGCCGCCGCCGCCGCCGCCTACATCTTCAGCACCTCCTCCAGCCCCGTCAACCTCACAAGCTCCTCCTCCTCCCGCGCAATCGAGCGCACCACCACCAGCACAATCGTCAGAAGCCCCTCCTGCAGCGACCACCAGCAATGCGCCACCCGTCGCTACCAGCGTCATCACTGCATCGTCGGCGCCTCCATCGACCCAAGTCTTTACCTCGGTCACCGTGGTAACCTCTACCCCGACAGGAGAAGGCCAGACACCGCAAATTGTCACGGTAACTGCTACTTTTTCCCGGACTGACGCTGGCGCTGCACCGACCAATGCTGCATCTCCCACTGGTACAGGTGCCGCTGACCCTTCCAATACCGACTCGACCCAGCTGCAGAATGCGCAAAAGGAGAACTCTGGCGGCATCAGCACTGGTGGCAAGACCGCCATTGCTGTCGTCATCCCCGTTGTTGTTGTCGCTCTGCTAGTACTGGCCGGCATCTTCTTCTGGCGCAAGCGTAAGCAACGCAAGAGCGCCGAGGACGAACGTCGGAAAGAGGTCGAGGAGTATGGTTTCAACCCCAACCACGACCCTACGCTACCCGCTGTCGGCGGATTGCAAATGGCTGAGGACGACAGCGGTTACCGAGGCTGGGGCAACACCGCCACCAGCTCCAACCGCAAGATGTCGACCACCCTCACCTCTGGCATGACCTACTCCGACAGCAACAGCAACCCTGGTGGCTACACGAGCCCACACTCTCCCACACACGGTGCCTACTCCGACGCTCACTCCAACGACCCGCTCGTAGACGGTCGTCGCCAGACCATGGACTCGGACGGCATCGGCGCGCTCGGTGTTGTCAATGGTGCTGCAGCATCCAACTCTGCCAACAACCAGGCTGGTGTACACCGTGGGCCTTCCAATGCCTCGTCGTCTTACTCGGCAGCCAACCACTCCGACAATTCTGGCGACTACTCGGGTATGGCCAACGGCCACCCACAGGAGTACTACCAGAACCAAGAGTACTACCAAAATGGCCCATATGCAGCCAACGACCCATATGCCGCCAACCAACAGCCGATAATAAGAGACGTGTCAGCCCGACGCAACACGAGGATAGAAAACCCAAGCGTCTTTCCCCAACAAGGGAACTCTGGCATCGCGCAAAACTTCTAGTCTTGCGCTGATGGCTGTCGTGTTTCATCATCTATCGCTACTTGTATATTGCGACCCTATCGTTACCCATCTCCTTCAACTCTTAGCCGACATATATCCAAACAGAGGCGTTCATCGGGTGGTCATCAATCCATATCTGCATCGTATCTTGATCTTGGCTTTTGCTAGTTGTACTGGTGCTGTATGCACATGCGAGCGCACCTGAATGCATGTCAGCATACACCTCTCTACGCTCCACTCCACGCGATGGTGGAGGGTGGGGTGTTTTTCTTCCTCGGAAGATGAGGAAGCAGACATGCTGATGTAAGCAGGTGGTACGACATTAAAAGATTCTGCAAACCAAGGCCGCAGTGTTACAGCCTACGTCTGCCAAGTACACATTGTACATTGAGCACAATACACAAAAGCATAAGCGACTTTGAGCTAGGACTAGCGCAGCATTTATATCTTACTGCAAGTTGATCTTTTAACAAAGACTTAAGAGACGACAGCTTTCTTGTTCGCTTAGATCGAGTAAGATGATGTATGCTGGCAGCTTTTTTTCTCTTCACCGTCTTCTATTACTTTGATGCTGGGATCTTTAAGGATTGGACGCTTTCTTACGTGAACAGTATACCACTCTTGTAATTATCCATCGCCTTTTCTACATTACCATCTTTTTGTATCTATTCTACAACCCGTACGCCAACTTCTTCGGCAAACCCTTTTCCTTTACTTGTTTGGGCCTACCAATTATGGTGGGAGTTGTAGGCAGAAGAGAGAAACGGACTGAAATCAAACTTTACATAAACATTACTATGCTCTGACTCTTTTGGTAGTGTTTCTTGTATCATCTTCCGATTTAGTCCAGATGGAGCCAAGACGTCCATCAGTTCCCGGCATGCTTATAAGTCTCCAGGAACTGCATTCGGTGGTACTCGATCTGATTGCATTGGATTACGATCGACCTGTTCTCCGCTGTTACTCAGCCCGCTCACATGTCTTGGGTATACGCGTCCACACGGCGGTCTGTTTTGATCTAGATCTCTCTGCGGGGAGCGGGTCGGCGATAGTGTTGAGAGAGCCTGGTTTGCTCCAATGGGTCGTTAGTATACAGTAGTAGTAGTAGTAGTAGTAGTAGTAGTAGTAGTAGTAGGCAGATAGGTAGCCTGCATGCGAATGCAATGTAGATCTTACCGACTCCACGGTGGGCATCCTTCCGAACCGTACCAAGGAAAACGGAGAAGAATATTGATTGTTTCTCAGGTAGCTGGGCGGGTAGGGCCGCTTCTTCCTCCTCCTCCTCCTCCTCTTCTTCAAAGTCATCATATTCAGCTACACTTTCTTTTCTTTTCTTTTCTTTTTCGGTCTAGACGAGTCAACACAGGACCGGGTGCGATGAACTCGGGGCTTGGCATCTACGACTTATCGCTGAGCGAGTTTTGAGTTCTTTTCGTGTCATTGTGGGGTTCAATGATGGAGTTTGGTTGGCCAGCGGCTTGACTGTTTCGCTACCCGTCCAGTCTGGACTCTTTCACTGGTTCCGCGTCATGATGTGTGGTAATAGAAGGCTGCTAGACTACTTGGCGCGCGCAACAATAGCAGCATGACGGTGAACTAGGATCATTTGGTGCGAATACGAGAATGGGTATTGGCTAGTTCTTCGAGAACGTTGGAAATGGAATAGAATATGACTAGGTGCGAGAAGGGAGATTAGGACAACACAAGGTACAGATGTGATGTGTTGAGATAAAAGGTGATGCGTAATAGGCTGTGATGCGACTACTTCAAGGTCGTAGTGCAGTGGGAGTAGGAGTCGATCTTTCGAATTGCGTGAATGATAATGTGGAGGTAAATTTAGGATCGAAGGTGAAGAGCTACCAGATGGAAGATCTCTAACCTCATCATACGCACTTGTGTTGCATTGACAGTAGGCTTATGAACGGTACGCACCCAGTTAATCTTGTATACACTATAACCCCTCCAAAGTCTCATCACTTCAAATCACCTCCCGCCTTCTGGGTTTTGCGAGATTGAACTTGGCCCTCTTCCGCATAGTAGCGGGCTTGCCAGAACCTATAGCTTTAACATTATCCTTGGTAATCATACTCTTAAAGGCGAGGCCTGCGCTAGATGGCTCGATCGATTCCGGTTCGACGTGATCATTGACGGCGGATCCGGTAGGCTCGACGAGGCCTAGCTGCTCTTGAAGCTTTCTGTATTGAACTTCAGGGTCCTGCATATTGACGTGCGGTAATATCGACTGGCTTCTGCGCATTCGAGGTGGCTCCGTTGGTTGCTCGGGTACCGAAGTAGGGTTTGGAAAAACAACCGATGAGCTAGGTTGAGTGGCAGATAGCTCTTCGTTCTGTGCGACTACAGTCGGGTCATGTTGAATTGGAGACACGTCGCTTGTCGTTGTTGTTGTTGTTGTTGCTGCTGCTTCGCCATCCGTGAGTTCATCCCACCACCTGAATCGCTCTTCTTCAGCCTCTCGAGCTGCTTTCTCTAGCGCACTCGCCTCTTTGTGGAACCTGTTCTCCTCCAATACGCCCATCAGCCTCCTCCGATCAACTACCTTCGCAAGATGCCTCAGCAAATCAGGGTCTAATTCCTCTTCAGCCTTAAGATGCGCTATAGTATCGCCGATTCGATCAACATGTTGTGCTTTTGCATAACCCCGCAGCAAAACTCCCCATGTGAAGTGGTCAGGATCAACACCCCTGTTTCGCATGAGCTCGAAGACACGCTCTGCCGCTTGCACTTGACCCGTTTTGAAGAAAGCCTGCATGAAGATATTCCAGCTGTAAACGTTGGGCTTTGCTGGACCGTTGGTCATATCTTGAATGAGCTGAGATGCGTTTGCAAATTGCTGTTTTTCACAAAAAGCGAAGAGAAAAGCGTTCCAGATCGTTGGGGTTTGAACCAACGCATCGAATTCTGGATCTCCTCCTTCTTCTACAACCGACTTAAACTTGAGGTACAGGTTGTAGACTCGCGTGTTGCTAATCGCTAACGCTGATCGAATCTCTGTCTGCAGCATGATGTACAATGCCATTGGTGGAGGAGCAAGATACATAGAGTCGAGCGCAGACGAGTTTTGTGAGATGCTGACGTTCCTGAGGTCTGGAGTCCCGTAGCCAATGAAGGACTGCAGCGGCGCTACTGAGAAATATTCGGCGTAGGACTGCCATAGCAAGGTTGAGGTACGTTCAACGTCCTCGTCACCTTGACGGCGTGCATAAAGATAGTAGAGATAGTCCGTTGCTAGCCAGGGGTCCCGGGTATCTTTTGCTACATCGGCGCAATGTTGTGCGAAAGTTTGGAAGAATGCCGGGTTGTCTTGCATGGTACATCCGTGAAGCATTATCGAGAAGGTGTGTTTGTCTGGCCGTATTTGGTTATCTCCCAAGGAGTTGTATACCTTGAAGGCCGTGGTATGATCTCCGGCTTCCATAGCGTTATGCATGACGACATTGTAAAGAAGTATGTCCATCTTGATGCCCAAGCGTACAATAGCAGCGACGACAACCGGGGTCTGATGAAAGCCTTGGCTTGCACTCATACTCTTTCGTAGTATGACAGCGCACGTCCATCGAAGTCTTTTGCGCTCGACCATAACCTCCCAGGCTGCAGCCGTATGTCTGGCTATGAGCAAGTCAAGACATTTCAATGCATACTGCACTTCGCCAGCTTGCCCAAACGCGGTTGCATAGTGCAGCACAGTGTCGAATCCTATCCGCGCCCGATGTTGCACGAGGCAATCAAACACCTTCTTCAGGTCCTCCGTTGTGGCTAGCTCGACCAAATTGTACAATAAATTCTGCGAACAGACTCCGATCTGACCAGCTAATGACTTTTTGAAGATGTGCACGAATGCCGGGACAAATAGGCGCTTGTGTGCCTCCGGGTCAGCACCCCAACTCTTGTTATCGTGCAATCCTTGTCTATGGAGTTGAGCGAGATGATCGAGAGCATCGGCGATAGTTTCGGTCTTTCGGCTCCGCAAGAGTGGATCGTTGGCCAAAACTTGGGTGAAGCGTAAAGCCCGGCCAGGCTGACGATCGAGGAGATAAATGAGCAACCGATGGGCGTATGCTTTGCGTATCGAGACATCGAGTGCTACCCAGCTCTGCCATACTTGGTGGGGACTTGAGGGAATTCCAGGAGTCCTAGCCGCAAAGAGTTTCCAACTCAACCGCACACATCGAGGATCATGTTTTATAGTGACTCTGCGTGTGTGCCGTCGCAAAGATGGATAGAGCGGTCGATCCAGTGCTGCAAATGCGTAATGAAGCCCAGCTTCTTTGGTTGAACCTTCAGCTGCCCTCGTCAGGTCTAGATGCGTCAAATGCCAGTGACGGAGGTTCGTCACGCGGCGCCAAAGGGACCTGTATTGGCCTTGAGTCATGTTCGAGAACGAGGACCCCTTAATCCAGGGAGGTAGCCTGGACATGTAGTTGTTAAGGCGCGCTGATTCTATTGAGAGGGCCTTCGCCCGTGCTACGGCTCGTGCAGGCCCGTTTTGAACAAGAGCCGATGGGGTGGGAGTGCGAGTAGGTTGTACCCGACGAGCTCGGCGTCGCGAGGACTTGTCCCCCTCCGCTACGCCTTGATTGTTGGATGCGGTCGTTGCGTATGATCGGGCATATTGGCGAGTGAAACTCGATATCTCAGCATATAGACGATTGACAGAAGTGTGGCGGTCTATTCCTTTCCTCCAACAGCCAGACGTCTGTAGAAGCTCCGTAGCAGATGCGTCTTGTATTCGTTGCTTGCGACATGGTGTTCCAATCACCTGTTGGACCTCTGGTATGCCGCCTCCACACTTCACCCCTGTGCCTTGCTCTACCTGTTTTGCTGTCTTCTTCTCTTTCTCCTGTATTGCATCGCTCCCTCCATGCTGTCGCCTGCTCCCTCTCGGTAAAGATGACGCTGCGAAGACCCTCGGCGCGAGGAACGGAAGGATGGGGAGGTCCACGCTGGCGATGAGGCTAGCATTGGGGACGCGGAACCGGGGCATGAGAAGATGAAGGTGGTTTGGTCTTCATTGAGCCATGACGTGTCTGGCTCCGATGAAGCTGGCGGCGATGGCAACACGAAAACTCGAGAAAGTGCGTGTTTGGTAGGAAACGCTAACCGGGGGAAGATCTTGGACTCCCGAGCTGTTCTCCGCAAAACTCATGACGACCACCACAACTTGGACCAGCACCCATTATACCCTTTGTTTCCTGCGCGCAATCACAGAAGGGTTCTTACGCACAAAACCACATCATAGCGAAGCTTCTGGCAACTCCCGACTCTTCACGTAACCATACTCTGACTCGGCGCAACCGCAAAGCTCTCACCATGTCTTCACACGAAAAGCTATCGGCAGCCGCCAACGACCGCAAGTCACGCCTCGCACAACTGAAGTCGCTCAAACGGAAACAAGAGCAAATATCAGATGCGCCAGAAACTGCCGACTCGCCTTCCACCCAGCTTCAAACCGAGACATCGCAAGCTCTTACACGCGCAGAGGAAGAGGAACCTTCAGTAGCAGCGACCTATCTCTCCGGCCGAAACTACGATGCGACGACGCGGAACGTCAAGCTGGGCTTCGATAACCTACCCATCGCTGACCCCACGAATACCTTGGAATACAAGGCCGAGCAGTTGGCGCTGGAAACAAAGGCGCAACAAGACGCAGAGACGGCAGAAGACAAGGGACTGGACCTTTTCAAGTTACAGCCCAAAAAGCCAAATTGGGACCTGAAGAGGGATTTGGAGCTGAAGATGAGGGGACTGAATGTGCAGACAGACAACGCCATCGCGAAGTTGGTCCGAGAAAGAGTGGAAGCGCAAAAAGCTATAAGAGAGAGACAACCGACGGACGGGAGTAATGGGGAAGAGGTGGGTATGGAGGGCAGTGAGTTGGTCGAGGCGATGCATCTGAAGGAGCAAGAAGACGAGCGCGAAAGGAAAAGGGACGAGGAGGACGAGGATGTGAGCTAAGAGGGCATGGACGATACTGTATGGATTTCGGAACAAGAGGCAGGAATCTATGTCTCAGCACATGCGCTCCCAAGTGCTGCATCTGCTTCTGGGACGCAGGCACGGAAGCGTCAACATGTTCGCCAGTCAAGGAAGACAGGAGCATAGCATGATACGCAAATCGAACCATGGGAGAGCAGAAACGGATTGCTCTGTGCAATCCATCGAGGGGTACCTAGGACCTAATGTCACGATGAAGCCATAATTGTTGCCTACTCTCTGCTGCGCCTCTCAACATCAATGCAGCTCAACCAAGCGAACAGCATCTGCTAGAAGCGACAAAAACATATCACAAGTACACACCTACGTTCGACCCAATGGTTGATTTTCACAGGACTAACAAAAAAAACCAAAAAACATACAACAGCGGGGATTCGCCAGTGGTCACCCACCTGACTACTAATCCGCCGGTATCTTGCTTAACTAGGGCTGAGCGGACGGGAAGCCGTGCTCTCAAGATCCTATGGTCGTATGTGCTTATTTGGGCGAATTATGATATTTATATCGACTAGAACAATCTGGCATTTCTCCACAGTAACTCGCTTATGTATTGGCTGCTGCGTATTTTGTATTCGCATACCACTCTTCTCGATACACCTCTACCCGTCCCATGCAACCCTACAGCCTGGAGACTAGCCCCTGCGATAGCCCTCGGTTCTCGACTCGCACGTCTCTTCCTTCCCGTTAAAGACGTTTCACACTGGTGGTACTCGTGAGGACTCATTTACAACAGCGAACCCTCTTCGGCGTTGAAGACATGCGTGTTCTATATCATGAATTCCACCAAAAACTCTTTGGGGGACGTTGAGAAAGATTTCTTGTTCTCACCTCGCTCGTTGAACCGGGTGCCGCAGACGCCGTCAACGAGGATGCGATGAAGGATGTAATCTGGCTCGATATGTTCTTACATGTACTCCGCTGCTTCGTAGAAGTTGGGCTCGAAATCTTCATCTTCACATATCTCCACGGAGTGACTTTTGGAGCTGAGGGATGTGGTACTTTGCTGCTAAGGCGTAGATCTTGCAAGTCATCGAGGTCATGTGTGGAGAATTTTTGTACAGTGGGCCGTATCTCTCTTGTTCATCATCAAACAAGAAACAGTAATCGATGTTCATCTCTCCTGTAGTCAGTTTCTTGTCCCAGAAAGGTCGATGGATGATTCACCTGATGGAGTGCTCAATAGCCTCGTCGTTGATGTCATTCATCTGGTATTTAGAGTGTCCTTGTCTATCTTTCGAGAAGGTCGAGAATGTTTTCGGCACATCGCACGATTAGCGATCTGCAGACCAAGTACGTTTTTGAGGTGCAGCTAGAGACGACGCAGATTGGAAGATCGTTCTGGTAAAGCCAACTCATTGGGATCTTTCCCTATATTTTATGCGTGCCACCGACTGCCATCGCGAAAAGTCTAAGCTGCTGATTGTGCTAATATATATATATATATATATATCGCATAAGGCTCCGACCATCGGTCTGTTCAGCAAGTGCCTGACTAGATCATAGAGTGTCAGTGTCGCATGTCTTGGACAATTCTGCTTGCTGCGCCACACGCTCGAGTAAGCCGGATCATAGCGATTCGCAATCTACAAAACATTTCACATCCTACCGTATACATACCGAGGATATTACTGAGGCTACATGATAGCTATTTCCTGTCAGATGCGTATTGTTGCAGGCTTCCCCACGCAGCGGGTCGGCTATCCTCTCCCGCCTTGCCGTTCACGAGTCGACCTCGGCATCTCCACGCGCCAAACATGCTCGCGGATGCGGGGACAATTGTCGCGCTACATACATTATCATGTAGCGCGTCTCTCTATTGTCCAGCATACTCATTAGCCAAGGCACCCATAGTTCAAACGTGCCGCTCTTTCTTTACACTACATTCGGTCTGCTTCACTGCTAGAGCTCCCACACACCTTTCCCATCCTACCTTGCAACCGCCGTCATGGTCGGCAAGAAGCAGCCCGTCTACGTCCTCGGCGTGGGCATGACCAAGTTCATCAAGCCTCGTGGCAAGGTGGACTACCCAGAGCTCGGGTTTGAAGCAGGCGTCAAAGCCATGCTCGACGCGCACATCAACTACGACGACGTCGACCAAGGTGTCGCATGCTACTGCTACGGCGACTCAACTTGTGGTCAGCGCGTCTTCTACCAGTTCGGCATGACTGGCATCCCAGTATACAATGTCAACAACAACTGCTCGACAGGTTCTACAGGCTTGTACATGGGACGAAACATGATTGCGCACGGAGCGGCCGATTGCGTCTTGGTCGTTGGTTTCGAGAAGATGTTCCCAGGAAGTCTGCAAAGCTTCTTCCAAGATCGCGCAAACCCGACAGGCACGACAAGCTTAATGATGAAGGAGACGAGAGGCATTACCAAGGCACCTGGTGCTGCGCAAATGTTCGGAAACGCTGGACGGGAGCACATGGAGAAGTGAGTCCAGACATGTCCTGCTTGAACAAGGCACACATCAATCATGCTAACCACCCCAATAGATACGGCTCCGAACTCAAAGACTTCGCAGAAATTGGTCGCATCAACCACGCCCACTCCAAGAACAACCCCTACTCGCAATTCCAAGACGAATACACCCTCGACCAGGTAATGAATGCGCCCATGATACACGAACCCCTCACAAAACTCCAATGCTGCCCAACCTCCGATGGAGCTGCTGCCACAGTCCTCATTTCGCAGGAATTCCTGGACAAGCGTCCCGAGCTCAAAGACCAGGCCATCCTGATTGCGGGACAAAGACTAGCAACCGATACACCGTCACTGTTCAACCGTAGCGCAATTGAATTAGTAGGGTACAGCATGAGTGAACTAGCTGCTCGCGAAGCACTTGAGGAGGCCAACGTATCACCGGACGATGTCAAGGTGTGCGAACTCCATGATTGCTTCTCTGCAAACGAGATGGTTACCATTGAAGCCCTGGGCCTGGCTCCCAAGGGCAAAGCCCATGAACTGATCCGCAAGGGCGGCATAACCTACGGCGGAAAGGTCGTCATCAACCCTTCAGGTGGTCTGATCTCCAAGGGCCACCCTCTCGGCGCCACAGGTCTTGCTCAATGCGCCGAGCTCGTCTGGCACATGCGCGGCTGGGCGAATAACCGCTCAGTCAAGGACACCAAAGTGGCTTTACAACACAACCTGGGTCTAGGAGGCGCGGTAGTCTGCACAGTTTACAAGAGGCACGATGGAAGCGCTGCGACGGATAAGTCAGATGAGCAGATTGGCAAGGTCACGGGACTGGGATATAATCCAGCCACCGTCGCGAAGGGATTCACAAAAGAGCAGGTTGATGCTGTGAGGAGTAAGAAAGCGAGAAGCCAATGGGCATTGCAAGATACAGAGCAAAAGGTTGAGGCCAGGTTTTAGATGTGCGTTTGACTGTAACAGCAATGACCATTGTATGTAGAATCCTTAATCACTCTCCTTGCACCCACTATGACTTATGATCTCGTGTCTCTTTCCTGACACCCTTTACCGTGTTTTTCCAATAAGTTAGCGTGCAATCTGAAGAGGGGAGTACTTACCTTATTCCATTCAATCAAATGTCCCTCTGCACCATTAGTCCACCACCCACCAAGAAAACGACAATGGAATCAATCAACTTACTTGCCAGCAGATCTTCTAAATCCAATCTCGCAGCAAACGCCGTAAGCAAATCGATCTAGCGATCTAGAACCTTATGAAAGAAACCTCCGAGTGCCGCTCGACTCTTCCCAAGCAACTGATGAAAGAATCAAATTGAGGCCGACGCACACAGCAGTGATAAGCATTGTTTGGGACGGTATGCTGCTCTACCCACTTGGAAAGGTAGGAAGAAGAAAAGGAGTGGGTGGCGAAATAGAGATGTGCGTCGGTAAAGGGGGCGGATGGCTCGAGGTGAAGTGTGGTTTGGTATCGATGTTGTCGTTATTTGATGATGATGATGATGATGTTGGACATGCGAGACCGTCGACTCGACTGTGATCTTGAAATGTTTTCTGTATGCTTTGAGAAGGAAAAGGAAGCAGATGGCTATACTAAGATCGATTCAGAACTCAGAATGAAACCTATGAAGCGGTTAGCAAGGACGGCCAGACTATCATACAGGAGTGTGGTTATGGTGGTGGTGGTGGTTGCGTGGAGTAAGCATGAAGAGTGCGAGATGGGGATGGGGAATGCAAGCTATATATCAGCTACATATGTTTGTTGAAAGCATGGAATAGTAGTTCCACGTAGATATAGTCAGTGATTGCTTCTCAATGGACGCGTGATGAGAAACAAGAAAAGGATAACAGAGAATTGGCTTGCTATGACGTGGAGGTAGTCGCAGCGATTAGGGACGGCACCCTAGATTCTGACCCTCCGTGATGAGTCGTATGAGATTCATAAGCCTTGTTGCAGCCCCATGCTAGACTGACATGCGAACATGTGTATACTTATTTGTGAAGTCATAAAGATATCTCTCTCTCACAAGTCACGAAGCGGAAGAAACGGCAACATGTGTCTAAAGTGATTATCATAGTTTGGTATATCGATTAATCTTGGAACCTTCAGCTGGCCTTATGCAAAAAAAGGCTCATAGTTTTGGTGACGCTTTAGAGTGGATGCCACTCCGCCGTAGTATGCAAGACAACCCAAGGATAATTATACAGTAGAGTAGAGTAGTAAGCAACTTCATTCAGACCTGCTTCAATAGTCACCCACAGGGTGCCATGTCCATTGTGTCCAATTTCTGCTCAAAACTCAGGATCTTCCATGATGATCCCAAAGCTACGATGGCGACGGGTCATAACGATGTCGAAATCGTCGACAATTTTGGGAGACCGGTGACTTCTCCTTGTTTTGCGTCCATCTCGCTCAGCAAGGGAAGCATTCTAAGCACCACTCGCCACACCACGTATGTTGATACCGCCTCCTCCGCTTCGCTCAGCGGATCCGCGGATGTTGATTCCTTCTTGGCTTCGGTTTCGTCCCTGACCGCGGATGTTGATGTCGCCGTCGCGTGTGATGCGATCTGCTAGACCGCGACGAGACGGTGCTGGTTCAGAGAAGTCGGTGACGTAAGGATCACGGTCGTCACCCTTTAGACGGCCAAACAATTCTTTGGGGTCATCATCATCACGTGTGATCCTATCAGCTAATGATCGCTTCTGCTGCGGCAGCACAGGCTGTCCGTTCTTGGTCATGCGCGAAAGTAGCGAGTCCCCTCCCCGTATTTTGGATACGTCTATGGCATTTGACCGATGGTGATTGCCCATTGGCGAAGTGTCAACGAAGAAAGCGTCCTTCTGCCAACGTCCGCCACCCGTAGGGCCACCCTGACGATCATAGTTGGCACGATCGTGTGTCCAACGATCCATACTGGGTTCACGGCGACGTCGGTTGTTGCGGCTGTGGCTTCGGCTGCGGTATCGACGGCGACCTGCGTGCGTTTCGTTCTCTGCGAATCCGAATCGACCGTCGCCTTCTTCGTCAGAGGCAGGGGAGGCGCTACGTCCTCGTAGACGGCCGAAGCGTGGTTCTTTCGGACTGGGACTGTTAGCTTGCTGATGAACAAACGGAGAAGCTGCACTGGCGTACCTTCTTGAGCCTGGTCGGTAAGAGTCAACGTCTTGGCCTGGAGCATCGTTCCCGAGTCTACCAGAAGCTGGCTGACGGCCTGCTCTGCCGCGACCCCGATTGTCTCGTCCATCGCGGTCGTCTCGAAAGTCTCGTCCGTTCCGGCGTGGGCCTCTTTGGTCAACACCTGAATCGCCCATGGACTCGTCCCCACTGTTTCTTCGCCTTAGCCGCTCCCGGGACCCCATATCCTCGTCGCCATAATCCAGATACTCTTTCTTTGGGTGTGGCTTCCGTCGCGGCTCCCTCTGGCGGTTGCCAGCCACATCTGGATTGCGCTGGTAATAGTTGCTCCTCGTGGCCGCGCCCCTCGGCTTCTGATCTCCAGCATTGGATTGCCTGACCATGAGGACACTATCTGGCTTCTTGGAGTATGGCTTCGCCTTCCGGGGCTCTTGCATGGAGACATTGCTGAAGTCGCCATTGTCGGGGTGTGTGAGGATACTCAGGGCAAGCGTCGCGTCTTCCCTGCTGTAGAACTCCAGGTTGACCGAGTTGTCGTTCACCCAGCGCAGTTGCTTGACACGCGGGTCTGACTGACAATGCTCCATAGCCCAGTACAGCGGATCGTTGGGGTCGAAGTCGCTCACGCCCTGGAGATTGAGGGACTCTGGCCATGGCTCGTGTACGATGATGTCCTCGGTGTAAGCTGCGGGTACGCTTCGCTCTGCTTCTGTCGCATTGTTCTATCGTGCGCATGTCAGCCAATTTCCCTCTTTGCTGGGCAGCCTTGCGCAATGCTCACTTGGGCAACCTGCTGTGGTTGCGACGGTTGTGTTGCTGGTGCAATGTCTTCGCCTACATCAATATCAATATCGTAAGCGACATCAGTCATATCAGTGTCGTCCATGGTGGCGAGGTTCGGCAGAGAGGTTTCGGCAACTGGGCGAAGTTGTTGGTCGAAGTTCGAGAGCCCGAGGAGCAGCGCGCGGTAAGCTCCAAAGCGCGGGTGGGCACTAACGTGATCACGTGCAGGTCGCCCGACAATACCGTTGTTCGGGAGTGTGATTCACCACTAACAATACTTTATATATCAAAGGTGTGGTGAAGATGAAGGTGAAACGAAGTCGAAGTCTGGATCAGGGACGTGTTTCCACAGCTACAACAAGCCAATCAAGCTTGCAGTCATTGCAAGTGACACTCGACGACAGCCAGGGTCACGTCGCAGGTGGAAGTCAGTGCATGTGTTCGAGACGTACATCATCCTTCAAAACCAGCTAACAACTCATGGGTCCTCCTCTAATGTGAAAGTACCAGTTTTCGTAATCAGATACTCATTCACAGCGACATCCTTTCCAGACTCCTTGCCATAGCCAGATTGCTTGATGCCACCAAATGGCGACTCCGCAGCAGAAGAGTTGCCCTGCAATATGTTAGTGCAGCTTTTCTAGCATGCTAGTTGCTGACATACCGTGTTCAGCCCGATCATGCCAGCCTCCAAGTTCTCAAACAGTCTCCAGGTACGATCAACATTCTTTGTGAAGCAGTAGGAAGCAAGGCCCATGCTGGTATCGTTGGCCTCCTTCACCGCTTCGTCTTCAGTGTCAAACTTGATGAATGTACTGATCGGGGCGAAAGCCTCTTCATGGGTAATGTCCATGTCTGACGTAATGCCAGTAATGACAGTAGGTTCGAAGAAGTAGCCGCCGTCTCTGTCCATCTTGTTGCCACCGGTGTGGATTTTCGCGCCTTTTTTCTTTGCATCTTCAACGAGGGCAAGTGCTTTTTTGACCCCTCTTGGGGTGGTCACCGGTCCCATTGTAGTCTTCTCATCTGAACCGTGGCCGACAACGATTTTTTGCGTCTCTGCATTCCAGCGTTCCAAGAACTCGTCAAAGATGCCAGATTGCACGTATATCCGGTTTGCAGTGATACACGCTTGGCCCGCGTGTCGATATTTCAATGCGAAGATCTGCGTCATAGCCTGTTCAATATTTGCATCGTCAAAGATCAAAACAGGGCAGTTGCCTCCCAGCTCCAGTGTGACTTTCTTCAAGTTGTCGGCACACATCTTAGCAACCAGCTTGCCAACGCGCGTAGAACCTGTAAAGGTGACCTTGCTTACAAGTGGATGCCGACAGAGTGCTTCACTGAGTTCTGGTGTCTTGTCGAGATCTGTGGTCAGGACATTCAAAGCGCCTTTGGGAAATCCAGCTTGTTGCGCTAGGTACGCCAGTGTGAGTATAGTGATTGGTGTCTCTGGGCTGGGCTTCACAATCATTGTACAACCCGCAGCCAATGCGGCACCAGCTTTGCGAAGGACCATTGCAATGGGAAAGTTCCATGGTACCAAAGCGGCAGCGACACCGAGCGGTTGCTTGATTGTAAAGATGCGTCTGTTTGGTAGCGCAGGAGTGAAGACACTGCCCTGGATGCGTTCGGCTTCCCCAGCGAACCACCATGTGAAGCCTGTTGAGTAGTCAATCTCTCCATACGCCTCAGATATAGGTTTTCCGGTCTCATAAACAAGAATAGTTGCGATATCATCCCGGTTATCCTTGATCAGAGCGCCCCATCGGTAGAGCATTTGCGCCCGTTGTCGGGGGCTAATTTTCTTGTAGTTCTGAAAACATTCGTGTGAGCTCTTCACAGCATTGTCTACATCGGACGCATCGTTTGTGGGACATTCGATCCACGGCTTTCCAGTTCCAGGGTCTGTTCACATGTCAGATTACAGTCTCCAGGTGTGCTTCAGTGACAGACCAACTACTTCGAATGTCTTTCCTGATTTTGATCGTACCCAGTTGCCATTCACAAAAGATAGATTGTGGAGCAAATCCGGATTTTTGAGCTTGTATATATCAGTACGAGATGAATACACACACTATCGAGTCAGTCGGTACACACCTTAAATGGCAGCTGATGTTTGCTGCCTGAGGCCATCTTGCTATTGATTCGAACCTTTTCCTCGTATATTGGTGGCCTGAGAACTAGTTGAACGGAAAGCTACCTATCGACAGCCGAAGTTGATGAGCGCAAAGTAAAATGGTCTGGAGAAAACAACTTGCGAATGTTCGACGGGAAGGTGTGTCGATCCCGTAATCACTAACACAGGCATCTGCAGACACCTGGGCTTCCCCACTTTTCACCATATAGCCTACATGACCGATGCATTTACCATCAACTATTTTCGGCTATCCCAGGAAAGGTATCGGCACAGATGACCTCTAATTGGTCCAGACCTCGAGTGGGCCTCCAACACGACGTCAACTTCAAGCGGGGCATTACGCTTACCCCTCACTGCTGTGCTGGAGACCCCGAAGAACAACTAGCTGATAGACGATGATTGGAGACGCAATACCGATCGCAGACAGCAGGATCTGTGAAGCGATGGGCAAGACGGAGTTGTCCTTGTAGTCATAACATCGACATCGCTGCTGCCCGTACAGCATTCGGTATCGACGCTGATAGTTCAAGATCACATTCGAGTGACCAGATCCATCCAGCCACCTGCACACATCGTGAATCACAGCCACCAAAAGCATAATCATGGGCAGGCTAGACGGCAAAGTCGCCCTCGTAACCGGTATATCACATCCTTGTCTTTCCTCTCGTATCACACTAACGACCTCAACAGGTGGCGGCTCAGGCTTCGGCGCCGGCATCTCAAAAGGCATGGCCTCTGAAGGCGCCAAAGTCCTCGTCTGCGACATCAATCAATCCGGTGGCGAAGCTACCGCAGCAACAAACCCCTCATCCCTTGTGTTCCACAAAATGGATGTGACCAAAACCTCAGACTGGAAAGCCACTGTCTCAGCCTGCATCGAAAAGTTTGGCCGCTGTGACATTCTCGTGAACAACGCAGGGTGGAGCTATACTAACAAGCCTACCTCGACTGTCACCGAGGATGAATTCGACAAGGTTTTCGATGTCAATGTCAAGGGTGTGTATTTGGGCTGCAACGCCTGGATCGATCAAGCCATCGAGCGTAAAGAAGGAGGCGTAATTATCAACATTGCCAGTGTTGGGGCCACGCGTCCAAGACCAGGGCTGGTATGGTATAATGCCAGTAAAGGCGCGATATGGAATGTAAGTCGTGTCTTCTTATACTGTCTCGATCCCGTGTCAGGCGTCCGTTGACTCATATGTCATTCAGGCGACAAAAGGACTTGCAGCAGAGTATGGTCCATATCAAATCCGCGTCGTCTCCATCTGCCCTCTCGTTACCGGCACGGGTCTCTTCTCTGCCTTTACTGGAATGGAAGATACGCCGGAGAATAGGACAAAGTTTACGTCGAATGTACCCATGGGCAGGATTGGAGAAGTAGACGATGTGGTGAATGCGTGTATCTTCATGGCAAGCAAGGAAGCAGGCTTCATCACTGGAGTCAATCTCGAGGTGGATGGTGGGCGATGTATTTAGTCTAGGCTAGCTATAAGAGCAGAGTTAGAGAAGTCAGCATTCAGAATCCTCTCTCCAAAATACAGCTCATAAGCACCGCAGCATCCCATCAACCTGAGCCTAGCCTTGCATATGCACATCCTCATCGTCGTCATAATCCCATGCCTCATCCGTTTCAAGTAACTCATCAATCTCCTTCCTCCTCCTCACCTCTTCGCTATCCACATCAATCCCATCGATCAACGGATCCTGCACAAACGCACCTGTCCTCTCCTCCTTACTCATCGCAATCTCCCTATCAATGTCTACAGCCCACCCTTCCCAGACCGCACCCCTCTCGATCTCCTTCATCCTTCCCCTACTAGCCCTCCATCTCTTTGTCAACTCTCGCTCTCTCGCTGCCGGCGACCCGGTCTTCATTATTCCATGGAATTGCTTCACCTTCTCGTAAGCAGCACGATGTGGGATTGAAATGCCCGTGGTCGGCGCTATGTAGCTTTCCAAAACCTTATACTTGCCCTTTCGCACCATATCCTGAGCATTGGTCCACACACCCAAGGGTAAGAAGACGGCGCGACTAAGGGCAATCTTTCCACTTAGGGGGTGTGTATATCCGAGGAGAAAGACGTCGGTTTCGACACAACCATTATTGCCCAACTTCATTCCGTCAGGGCCGATGGTGTTGGAGGGGACAAGGATCCTGGGCAGATAGATTTGGACAGGAATGCCGTGGTGAGAGGCGGTAAAGGGCGAAGTGGCTAGCAGACTTGGTGCTAAGGATGATAGTGGAGAGGCTGGCGGTCGAAGCGTGAGTGGGGATGAAGCGGTGCGCTGTATACCAGCGCGGGGGTGTGCCGTGAAAGGGGTCAGAGAGGAGGGCATATGAAGGCCTTGTTGACGCTCCTGGGTTGATATAGTCTGATCAGATGGTCTGTTGAGGTTTGGCTGATATGGTGCCCGTAGTAATGGGGGTCTAGCATTCTCAAGCCCTTGATAAAATCTAGCAGCATGCCCCTGGGATAGAAGGCGCTGCGCAAAATCTGGTGGTGGTGCAGGGCTAGAAAATCCAGGTCCAACCGGATAGGACGGCGGCGCCTGAGCTTGTTGGGACAGATTCGATCGGTAAATAGTAGATTGAAACTGGGCAGAGAGGTGCGCCGGCGGGGCCGGGCGCCCTAGATGAGGAGGCATGTTTGCAGATAAAAAAGGACCATCGTGTTCAAATCCGGGTGGTAGTGGTGGCGGCGGCGGCGGCGGCGTTCGAGCTCTGTAGGTGACGAAGCCTCCACCAAAAGCTATAGGCGGCGGGTGTTGAGCTGAAAATTGCGGGGGGGACAGAGTTATGTTTGGAGATCGAGGTGCTATCAGAACAGGTGGTCGAGAATATAACGCCAACCCGGTACTCGTAGGTGGATTCAATGCTCTTGGTATCATATTTGAAGCATTGAATCCAGTGTTACCGACAAACTGAGGACTTTGCACACTTGCCTGTCCACTCTGGACAGCTTGTTGGGCTCTGATCCGGTTCGCCGCCAGACTTGCCTGCTGGTCGAGCGTAGATGTTAGTTGGCGTGCCTGGTTTGGAGTAGCATTTTGCATGATGTCCGCCACATGTGGTGGTACCAATGCCCTGGAAGGGGCAGCTCCCGAAGCAGACAGACCGTCGCGACCGGATTGAAATTGTTGCTGTGAGGGCTGCGAGATGTTGGGAATGAATGGGCCTCGAGGTTGAGTGGACGTCATTGCTGGAGGTGGACGTGGTGGCGGTGGTAGACTTGGACGTGGAAGTGTTGCTGGCAGCGGCAGTGACGGTCCAGGAAGTATACGCATTCCGCCTCTAGGATTACTGGTGTCGTCGTCCAGGTCCTCATCGGTGCTTCCATCGCCGTCATCGTCGGTACTCGGCCGAACACCATCAGCATTGGTAGGAGAACGTGATTTTGGTAGCTCACCGCAGCGCCTAAACATCTCTAATAGGGTCATTCTATCTCTTGCGCCCTCGAAAAGTTTGCTTCTCATCTTACCCACAAGCGGCGTAGGGACGATATTGATCATCTGCTCTCCCCCATCTCTGGTCTGCTGAATCTTACGCAATATCTGGCCAGCCATATCCGGACGGTGGGTGTTTGAGAATGTTACGGGGATGAGAGGCACACCAAATGAACCTGCGGGCACAGTACTGCGACCAGCAAGCTGGGCCTCGCCCGCCAATTTGTTGCTAATGGAAATTTCCATCTGCTTCGTTCTGCGTTTCTCTTTGGTCAAACGAATCATCTGTGCTAGTTTCGCGTCCCTCTCGTAGTTCTCAAGGCCGTTTGCTCCCTCAAGCGGTGGCGTATCTCTCAGACTCATTGTCTGACACCTGTTGTAATCTTTCAGCTGCTGTGGAGTGACACCTGCTTCCATGAGCAGGTAGAGGGCACGCTGGCGTGACTTGAAGCAAGCAACGTGGTACTTCGCCCGCTTGACTCCGTCTCGGGGGATGTTGATCAGAGGCGGCAGAGGCTCATTGAGCTTCGGTGGCTGTATACCGAAGTGTACTTCGCGGTACTGTAGACGCTCGCTCTCATCTACCTTGCGCTCTAATACTGCCAGATCGGGCTTTTGGCGCATCGTCTTAGTGGGCGAGTTCTGGGTGAGCTCTTCTGCGTTGGCGTGTTGTGGCGTCTCGTTCCTTGCCCTATCATTCTTACCGTCTCTGGTGATACCATTTGCCTCGTCCAGCTTCTTTTTGACCTCGTCGGGAACAAGAATCGGATGATATTCAAAGTCCCATAAGCTCGGGATCTCTCCATACAGGGCCGTGTTCAGAGCCTTGCCGTCTCCCTCGTAAAAGTCGATCCACCTATATAGAAACTCAATGAAATTTGGTACCACAGTGCTGTTGACCTGCACGATGTCGACCAGTATGCGCAGCATGTCCTCCTGATGCATCAACTCGGGATCTAATTTACGAACTTGGGCGGTTATCGGAGGCACGCCACGCCTTGAGGGCGGCTGCGTAGTGGGCGTGCTCGGCTGGCTTGAGTCGAGACGAGGTTTCTTCGGTGAGTGCGGTGCCGCGACTGGTTGGCGAGCGGCTGTTCCATCAACCTCGCACTGTACACACCACGTCCACAGCTCTTTACCCGTCTCTAGTGACTTGCGCTCCGTGAAGTCCTGGAGAAGCGCCATGAAGATGTCGTGGTTTGTATCCATGCGGTAGGTGATGGCGTGTTGCTTGTACTGCTCATAGGGCACGAGTGTGGGTAGCGGTTCGACATTGCCGACAACGTCTTGTAGTTCCAGATAGCGGTCGTCGAACAGGTCCAGGACCTTGCCATAGGACGCCATGGCTGCGCAAGGATGTGTGGTGTTGTTAGAGACGAGATTTAACTGACTTGATATCTTAGGTGAGAGGAGGAGGGAGGGGGCTAGGCAGACGCGTGGTGTTGCCATGTAGACGCAAACAATAAAAACAGATATTGCGGGGACATGAATAGAGAATCAAAACGTGAAACCACAAGATTGCCGCAATGAACATTGGAAAGGAATTTTGCAGAGTCAGCCTACCATGGTAGTCAAGAAACGTTTGTTGGTTGGCCCTACTGCAATCACCAAATAATTGTACAGTCGCAAGAGGGGTATCGTCGCAGTCGTGCTATGCCGCCCCCTTCACATACTCTTACTTTACACGCGCGACTAAACGCTCACTTGCTGCTTTCCCTGATCTTCTGCATTATGGCGCTGGCCCTGTCCTCTGCCTCTTCCCGTACTCTCCTCCAATCTGTTGTGTACACCTTCTTCACGCCCTCCTCGAGGCTCCTGTTCCACCTGTCCTTGGCCATTTCTGCGAGACCAACCGGTGCTTCCCGACTTGTAGGCTCCGGCTCTGGCTTCTTGGGTTCGTAAAATTCGGTGAGGACTTGGCGTTGCTGTCTTAGGAGCGCAGCCTGTGTAATGCGGTTTTGTGTATGTAGCGAGATAGTGAGGTAGAGAACGCCAGTGGTAAGGGTGACGCCTCCGAGCTGCGATGGTTAGCTGGCATCACTACAGGGGACTGGCAGCACCTACGAAGCCGGTGATGAAGCCCATGGCGAAACTGGACGAAGGTCGCGATGTGCGCGAGATTGAGGTGCTTTTGCTGGATGTGTCGATGGCCAATGGCTTGGCAGACTGGTGTACTTGTTCCTCTCGCTATCTCTACGGTATTGCGGCGAGGTCGTGAGCGTGAGGTCAGCGCCGGAATCGCGCGTTGCCCTGCCAGGGATTCTTTCGTCTCAAAGCGGCAACATCCCCCACATCCGTTGAACGCAGCTAGCGCCGGCACGCCCGACTCCACCACGCCTGCACGCGCTACTATACCTAAGCTTCTAAGACAACCTGCCGATGTGCAGCGAGTATGAGCGGCTTTTGATTGCAGCACGGTTGCTTCTGCACGGCTCTTTACCCTACCATCGGCGCCAGTGGGTTCGCGACTCTTCCTGTTGTCACATCGCGTACATGCAGCTCGGCGCATGGAGCGCAAGACTATGCACTTGTGTGTCCATGGCCAGCAGCACTGCACTATCCAGATTCATGCTCAAATATCATTCGCGAGTTTCTTGGTGGCTATCAGGTGTCACACATATGGCTGCAACGAGGCTGCGTTCACCTTGGCGAACCTACTCAAACTCGTCCAAGTGCTCACAGTAGGCCAATTCTGGCGAATCATCAGGATCTTGACTCCAATCATTGGGGAACCCATATCCCACAATTATACCGAGTGAACCTGTGCAACTACCCTCTCTAAACGGTCTTCTCCTCCTCGCTGTGTGTTAGGTAGGATGCATCATCCACTGCCGTACGCTCGCTCCAGTGATCTGGATGCAGTATCACGCATCCACACTACACAGAATCCGTTAAACAAAACAGATTCGGCACTTTGGCTCGAATCCTAGGCTCGTCATGTTATTGGACATATTCTCTTCGGCCGCCCCTTCGGTTGCTTAGAGGGGTGGTACAGACGTGGATTCCCTCATTGGATCAGTAAACCATACTGTCCCGTTCTTACATACTGGCTAGAATGACTTTTCCAGATTGTCTTGGCTGAGGTTCATGAACCCGTCCCAGAACTCCTCTGTTGTGGTTAAGCTTAACGCACACTAACGACGAGGCATGACACAGGACGCGGTATATGTAGTCCGGAGAGTTTTAGTTAAATCGTACATTTGGATGTCTTCTTCTACATTATTAGAATCATTCCCTTGTTCTTATTAGACATGATGCTTTATGACCCGCCAATGATATCTGCCGTCCTAGTCGGCTTTCCGTCACCTCCATCTTCGCTTGCACCTGTTCCACCACCTCGGTACTGTTCAAGTGACGGTGTATCAGCATAACATGTCTTCATAAAGCTCTCAGGGTAACGTCCCCCACCAATCTCCACCTCCTCACATGCCTTGCGAATCTTTTGTTCCTCCTCTTTGCTCACGTTGACTTTCAGACTTCCTACATTCTCCTCCAAGCGCTCAGGCTTAGTCGTGCCTGGGATAGGGAAGATATCCTCACCCTGCGCCATCAACCACGCTAAAGTCAACTGGCTGGGAGTGACGCCCTTGGCCTTTGCAACTTCGGTGATCTGTTCCACGAGCTTGAGGTTCTTGGGGAAGTTTTCAGCGCTGAAGCGAGGCGCAAATCGGCGGAAATCGCCTTCACCAAAGTCCTCTGGGCCCTTGAGGGCCCCACCCAGCATGCCGCGGTTTAGAGGCGAGTAAGCGACCACAGCCACACCCAACTCACGGCATGTCTTTAGTAGATCAACCTGCTTGCTCTCAATCTCTAGGGCAAACGGAGAGTATTCGACCTGTACGGCAGATATGGGATGGACCTTGTGCGCTCTTCGTAAGGTTTCAGAGCTGACTTCTGAAAGACCGAGGTACTTGACTTTGTTGAGGTTGACAAGGTCAGCCATGGCTTGAACGGTGAGTTCAATGGGTGTCTTCTGGTCAACCCGGTGGCAGTAGTAGAGGTCGATCTGTTCAACCCCAAGACGTCGCAAAGACTTCTCAACGGCCTCCTTGGTGTATTCTGGAGAAGAGTCGATCTCGGCGCCCATATTCTTGACTGCGAATTTGGTCGCGAGGAAGATGTCCTCACGTTTGTCGGGGTTGGCCTTGAACCACTTTCCGATCAAGTCTTCGTTGTCGCCGTACCTAAAACACTTGTTAGCTAATGCTTGGTTTGCAATTGCAATGATCGTACAGGTCGGAAGAGTCCCAGAAGCGTTCGCCTAGCTCATAAGCTCGATCAAGCAGCGCTAGACGCTCAGGGTCGGGCTTAGGCTGGCCATAGAAGGCGGACAAGCCCATGAGGCCGAAACCCAGGCGGGTGACTTGGGGGCCATCGCGGCCGAGAGGTGCGGTGGGTAGAGACATTGTGGAATTTGTGGTGCTTGTGTTCTTGTGGGTGCTGGGTAGTATTGATATTCTCTGGATAGTGATCGTGGTATCAATTTGCAAGCAGAGTCGTCACTATTTGTATTCCTGGTATGCGGCCTGCTGGGTATGGACGCGTAGTGTTTCTTGGGTATAAGACAAACTACTGTACTCGTTCGACTGAGATAGACATGGTTGCGAGAGAATGAAGCACTGGCACGGACCGCATCGGATAAGCTTTGACTATCGAACACCTGGTGTGTATCCAGCATCGCAATGACGCTGGCACGGCCTACGTAATGGCGGATAACCTGCCGCTAACTCCTTAACTCCGCTATCGATGAGATCATACCCATCGCTTAACATAGTTACCACCTAGCACTGCACAGGAAGTTCGACGTATGACACTTCAGCAGCTATCAAGCTCTCTACGGGCAAAGGATTCGGACGATTAGTGTGATTCCATGGCATGCTGGAAATTGTATAGTTCTCCAAAGTGGACGGAGTGATACGGAGATAAGGGACCAGCACTCCGTTCAAGTGGTGATCCACCGTGGCTGGACGAGGGCAGGGTCAACCGAATAATCCGAAGTAAAGCCTCAGGCCTCCAGAACGTGTTGCATGTTGGGTATCATGTAGCTTAGTGTTGAGGCCCCAGAGACGCCAACTCAAGCGTCGCTGACTGCGCAGGTGCCTGCCTTCTTGCGGGCTACCTATCCGATACCGCCTGTGCGCGCCACTCGAGCCAGTTCACCACTCGAGCCACCCAGAACATCACAACAATCTGATCATCCCAACTTCAACGCGTCATAACCCCACCACCATGGCTCCAATTCTAGAAGCGATTGAATGTATCAAATCCCTCGAAGAAGGCGCATCTTTTAGCTATCGCGAAGTTGCAAAAAAGTTCAATGTTGACCGAACAACGTTGTCGCGCCACCACAAAGGAAAACAGCGTTCCAGTGCAGCCTTCTATGTTAATTAACAACTACTTCTCCCACAACAGGAGGAAGAACTCCTACTATACATAGAAAGATGCGTAAGGCGAGGCTTGCCACCTACTCGCGAGATGGTACAAAATTTCGCTTCTACTATCACGAAGTGGGAGGTTTCCTAAAGCTGGATTACTCGGTTTCTGCAACGCCACAAGGATGACCTCACTATTAAATAGAGCACCAGAATCAATCGCAACCGCTTTAAAGCTGATTCCCTATACAAATATAGGTTGTATTTTGATATGTTGCACTCGAAGATGTAGTAGTACGGCGTTAAGGCTCGCAATATCTACAATATAGATAAGAAGGGCTTCTTCGTTAGTGTCGCAAAACTATTAAAACGGATATTCACAAAGGCTTCTCTAGCTTCAAAACATGCAAAAGCCTCTATATAAGATAGAAACCGTAAATGGATAACGCTTCTAGCGTGCGTATGTGCTTCTAGAGAGGTGTTACCGCCAGCTCTGGTGTACTAGGGCGTATCCAGAATCCAATTATCCTGGGTTGACGCTGTAGAGGCCGAGAAACATAAGATTTTCTTCTTAAACTTACCTACTAGATAGAGCAATAATGATATAGGTTTAGCATAGCTTAAACAGGTGTTTAAGTGCTTCACGAAGCAGAAAGCGAGGCGCGATTACCAACTTCTGATCCTTAACGGCTATGGAAGCCACCTTACCACCAACTTTATCGATTTCTGCGACGGCAATCGCATCCTCTTATCCGTCTTCCCACCTTATGCAACCTACAGCCTACAGCCTCTTAATGTGGTGTTGTTCGGACCGCTCGCGCAGTACTACACCAAGGAACTCGATCACCACCTTCATCGATTACAAGGGCTTACAAGAGTTACAAAACGCGACTTCTTCGAGGTCTTTATGCCCACATGGGACGCTACAATGACGTTAGACAACATAAGGAAGAGTTTTTAAGCTACAGGCGTGTGGCCAATAGACGCGGACGCTGTACTAAAACGGTTCCCAACGACTACTTCTGAACTAGATAGAGCTTCATAACTTAGGCAGCACGGTGATGGTAATAGCTAGAGAGAACTGCGAAAAAATCTAGAGGTTGCGGTGCTAGATAGATCTACTATTAAAGCCCGGCGGCTTAAGGCTTTATTGCACTCTCTACAGGTGCAAAATAAGCTTCTCTACTACGAGAATTAAGGCCTAACACAAGCGCTAACAGCGAGAAAGAAGCGCACGAAGAAGAGCGAAACTCTAGCTACTCAGGATCGCGATTACAAACATAGTGGCGCGATTTTCCTGTCACCAAAGAAGATCCGCGAGCGTCGCGATCGCGAAACCAAGAAACGCAACGAAACAGAGGCGCAACAACTCTAGAAAACTCACGATAGAGAGCTTAAAGCTGCGGCAACGTTATATAAAAAGAAACAACAGGAAGCTGCAAAGGTAGCCCGACAACATGCTAAAGAGGAGCGTGATCGCGAGCGCAAAAAACGGGCTGAGGAGCTAGCTGCTAGCTGGGCAGTCAAAAAGCAACAACGTAAAGCTGCAACCTCACAAAAATCTTATGATACAGGCAGAAACGCTAAGCGAAAAGCCTCACACAGAGCTGATTAAAATCTAACAAAGCGTCGTCGTGTTGTGGGTGCAGGAACTCGTGTTGAGGCTGGTCCGCCGCCAGCGTCTCCGCCGCCCAAAACCAGCGCGCGCGGGCGCCAAATCAAGACACCAGCAAAATTTAAGTAGACAGAAGGCTTCGTATATATCTATAGATCGATACACTAAGAAATCTCGCGATAACAGCTTTCGTGTGGTGTTCTAGAGCTTCATTTCTGATATCGTGATATTTTGTTGGGGTGGCTCGAGTGGTGAACTGGCTCGAGTGGCGCGCACAGACGGTAAGCGAGTTAGCGTCCGTCAAACCTCACTACATCACATCTCTTCCCCACCATGGCATACCGCGTGTGTAATGCAGCCGCCACACTCAAAGACTGCCGACGCCCAGATGTCAGATAACTTGCTCAGACACTAACATCTACTGACGACCTGGCAATACCTAGGTAGCACAGTATGACCGCCAAAGTACGAGACCTAAAGCCGCTCAACATTAGACCCGTCCAGCACCAAGTCCACGACCCGCCTAAGGCAGACCCCTTCGCCTTTGATCACCATGACGATAAGATCCACGTCCTTCTCTGCGCTTCAGGATCTGTTGCGACCATCAAAATACCCAATATGATCAATGCGCTTGCGAAGCACGCGAACGTACGGATACGACTCATATTTACGGCTGCGGCAACCAACTTCTTGGAAGGACAGAGCGATGAACAGCCCTCGATGGACGATATAGAAGCTCTGCCGAGTGTAGACGGGATATACTTTGATGAGGACGAGTGGAGGGAACCATGGGTACGGGGCAACGAGATCCTTCACATCGAGCTACGGCGATGGGCAGATATCATGGTCATTGCACCTTTAAGTGCTAACGAGCTCGCTAAGATAACGCAAGGCTTGTCGGAAAATCTTCTGCTATCCGTTGTACGCGCATGGGATACCACGGGTCTGATCGATCCGATGAGGAGCATACCAGGCGTGCAATGGCCGCAAGAGGAGGGCGGCATACCAAAAAAGAGGATACTAGCCGCGCCAAGCATGAATACTGCCATGTGGTTCCAGCCTATCACGAAGAAGCAGGTGCAGGTGCTGGAGGAAGAATGGGGCGTGAAGAATGGAGGGTGGTTTGAGGTGTTGCAACCTATGGAGAAAGAGCTGGCGTGTGGAGATATTGGAGGCGGCGCAATGAAAGACTGGAGGGAGATTGTGGAGGTGATTGAGCAGCGCTTGGGCCTGACGCCTTGATGGCACCCAAAGTCTGCCATTGTAAGACCGGAGCCCTCTACGGTCCTAAGAACGCCAACATTGATGCTATCTGCCCTAGAATTCTCGTGCTATACACTACTAGTCTTAGTGTGTGCAGGCGACAAAAAGACAGAGTAGTAAGAGAGGGGAAGATTTACTACACATCGTCTGAGCAATACAAGCTCAGCGCTGTCGCTACATATTTAAGCGCCCCCACAAATGCAAATGTACAGCAATTAGCAAAAAAAGAACTTACCGAGACAGAACTGTGATGAACGCCCCTCGTACACGACCCGTGATGATGGATTCCTTACTCTCTTTCGCCAGACGATGGTTGTGCGACCCAGCAGATCTGGGCGTCTGCTCAGTCTCTCTTCTGTCTTGACCGGCGACCTTGATCTGATGGAGCTGGGTAAGTTCGGGCGCGTGTACATCGCTCGGTACTCACGACAAATTATATCTGCCCTCTCAAAATGATCTCAAAAACCCAAGCAACGACACCGGAAGATGAAAAGCTGATACGCCGCGAGCTAGAGATCCACCAAAACCTTGCGCATAAGAATATCGTAAAGCTAATATCCTGGTTCCACGACGATGAATCAATATAGTTGGTGCTTGAATTCGTTCCCTGTAGCAGCCTGTACTCGAGGATGAAGAAACAAACAAAAACCAGGTTCGTCGAACAGTAAACCGTCGTCTACATCGCTCAACTCAACCCCGCACTACGTTACATGCATGGCAAGAATATCATGCACCGCGACCTCAAGCTCGAAAATATTCTCCTCGCTTTCCACGGCGAGATCAAAGTTGCCGACTTCGGATACTCTGTACACTCAGAGTCGGGCTTTCGATCACTGTGTGCGGCGCACTGGATTACCTGAGTCCCGAGGTTGCGGTCATGATGCTGAAGCCAGGCATGAACGGAGGGTGGTATACCAAAGCAATCAATCAGTTCAGTCTAAATGTTTCGATGTACGAGTTGCTTGTGGGTAAGCCGCCATTCGAAACGAAAGATGTAAAGAGTACACAGGAGCGGATTGTGAACTTCAAGGGTAAGAGGATCAAATTTCCGGGGCAATACATTCGGTTTATCTAGATAAGACTCAAAGTTGCTATGGAGAACATCTGCGCCCTTGCTACGTGAGTGTGCCTTTCCTCACAAGGCGGACTGCATTGAGATGTTTTTTTTTTCGCCCCGCAGTAAATCAAGGTGTCGTTTGAAGTACGTGCAAGACGTAGGATGCACCTGTCACGTGGGAAAGGCTTGGCATGGTCTCAGGGGCATGATCCTCCTTACAGAACAACAATCTCTATCCGCCACTCACAACATCTGAACACAGCACATTTCCACAAACTCTGACTATCCTCGTCGTTTGCCATAGTTCTCCGAAAACAGTAATCAGTCCTAGTCCTTACTTGTGAGCAAAATGACCTCTCGTCGCTCGCCTAGCCATGGAGGCGCCATCCTCCATCGGAAACTCCTCCGCGCCTCACATTGGATACTGCATGTCACTGTGCCACACTTGGCGCGCTAACTGCTGTACAGTCGCTAGTAGCAAAAAGACACAAAAACACGAGGAAAAAGCTCATGCACATAATGTTTGGCGGTCTAATTGGCGGTCAGACGTGCCTCGGTTCTTGCGCAATTCTAGTCCACCTTCCTCAGTAAACGCCTTGATGCGAATGTGCGTTTGAGCCAAGACGTAAGTGACGCGCAAACATGCGCGTTGTGATAGCTTGTGCTGTTCGGCGGTACATGAGATGGGCTTTGAACGTCGAATGGGTGGTGCGTCGATTGCGGCGAAGTAGGGTCTGTTGGTAGGTTGTAGATTTTCAGCCCCAAAAGATTGGCTAACTCAAAGACGAGTGCCATCTGCGGAGATCCTGGCGCCAATCCCTATCCGTGTTATTGCGGCTCAGGCCTTCCGGAAGCCTAGACTGAGGAGGGTAAAGCAACTCTCGTCCATGCTCATATATGAGGTAGGCGACATCCTGCTGCCTTCCGATAAGACATCCCAAGCTCTTGGGGTTCCCAAACTCTCGACCGTCACTGCTTTTCTTAACCCTAGCCCTAGCCATCTCAGCCTTGTGCTGCTTTGTTGAGCTTTGTATTTTGTTTTGCTTGTTGCTCGAGCGGCGTCCAACAACCCTATCCTATTCTTCAGACAAGATCGCCCTCAGGGCCCCCCACATATCATCATGCTGAAGAGCACCCTGCTCTTGGCTTCAATAGCCCTCGTCACAGCACAATCTTCGTCCTCTCAGCCCTGCGCAGCTGCTGCCGCAGATCTAAGACAATCCAGTACCATCCAAGCACAGGTCGCGTTCGATTGTCTTGACTCCGTCCCTGTTGACGTCCAGGGAAACACTCAGCTTATCAATGAGTTAAAGCATATATGGCAGTTCCAATCCGAGCTCGTGTGGTTGAAGAAACCAGGCGATGATTGGGAATTTGGGCCTCTGGACATTGAAGCGGAACTAGATAACGTGAAGAACAACCTCAACTCCTTCTCTAGCGAATATGCAGTTCAACTTGCTATTCAGAACATTACCATTCGCACTGGAAATTTCCACTTCAACTACCGGCCGGATATACTCACAGTTTTCGACTTCTTCAGACAAATCAATGTCGCTTCCATCTCCGAGGACGGCAAGGCGCTTCCAAAGCTCTATGTCTCTGATGATGTTGCAAGTGTAGCTGAGGGCATCTCCGATGTCTCCGAGATTACCGATATCAATGGTCAGAAACCATACGACTTCCTTAAGTCTACTTCGTGGTCGCAATACATCGACTCCGACGGTCTCATTAACAACATGCTGGCCAAAGGAGACACCGATAACCTTGGTAGCTTTATGAACCAAAGGAAATACGACGGACCCAGCACTGATATCACATGGGCGAACGGTTCTACAGTTTCCATCCCTAACGGCGCATCTTCAGACTATGCGTCTAGATTCGCTGGTATCACCGATGGACAGTCGTTCTTCAACACCTTCTGCACCGGCCGCTCCTCGCCTCTCTCTGCCCACGCAAAGGCTGACTCGGACTCATCTGACGTTACTCTTCCACAGCCAAAGACGCCTGCTGGCATTAGCCATATCATCGCGCCTAGCGCTCCTGGTCCGATTCCCCGTATCCCCACCGGCGTCTACCACCGTCGTAACAAGCGTCAGACAATGACACCTTCTTCTGGTGCTTATGCAGAGAATGTCGTCGAGCAAGATTCAAGTGGAACAGTGGCTGGGTACTTCCTCAATGGTGATGGTTATGATGATGTGGCAGTTCTCAAGATAATCTCTTTCAGCAACCCTGGTGAAGAGCTGACTGAAACCGAGTTCTGCAACGAGTTTCAGGTAAGCTCTCAACGCACCAAATTTATGCAAGACATACACTGATTTCATACTCTTTATCCTGCAGGTCACAATCGCATCGTTCCTCAGCAAATGCATGAGTCAGAACAAGCAAAAACTCATCATCGATCTGCGTGAAAACGGTGGCGGTAGCACTAACTTGCTTCTCGATGCTTTCATGCAGCTTTTCCCGGAGATGCAACCCTTCTCCGGACAGCGTTACAGGGCAACCGACGCTTTTGTGAAGATTGGCGATGCTATCAACGAGATCAGAAGTGATCCTGTCAAGGCTAGAGCGTTTGCCCAGTTCACCGAAGAGAGTATCGAGGAGAGCTATAGGTATAGGTATTGGTCTTGGTGGCACTTCCGCAATGCCGACGGGGCGGATTTCAGTGGATGGGACGACTTCAACGGCCCAGTTGAGTCGAATGATGACTCTTACACGAAGACAATGCGTTACAATGTAAGTCTGGAAACACATCCTAGCTTAACCAGACTCGAGGCTGATAACACGCAAGTACACCGATGAATTGTCTATCCTCCCTGAAGGTTGGCGTTTCGTAAACGGCACACGTCCCACCCCATTCAATGCATCCAACATCGTCATGTATACTGACGCCCTTTGCGGCTCATCCTGCGCCTCATTCCACGAAGAGCTCAAGAATATTGCCGGGATTAGAGCCGTTACCGTTGGCGGCCGCCCAGAAAACAGGCCTATCCAAACTGTGACCGGATCTAAAGGTGGTGAAGTGACACCATTGTTTTACTGGCAAAGCTTTGCCGAGGTCGCGTTAAATATAAGTTCCATACTCTCCTTGTCATCCTACTCCGCCAACGACGATACCCTTTCAGCCGTCGCCAATGTTCCGCAGATAATCACACGCGCCGGAGATAGAGCATCACGCCTCCAATCTCAAGATCAGGTACGAAAAGGCGATGCTTCCGGTACGCCTCTGCAGTACATATACGAAGCTAGTGACTGCAAGATTTTCTACACTGCGACAACCTACGCCGATCCAGATGCTGCATGGAAACAGGCCTGGGATGCTTTCCAAGATGATAGCAAGTGCGTGGAAGGGTCTACAGGGCATGCGAGTTCCATCTCGGGCGGCTTCAAGGCATATGGTGCGGGTGAGCTGAAGGCGGAGGATCAGCCCACTGGAGGTGCCAATGGAGGTGGAAACGAGGATGACGCAAATGTTGCGAGTACTGCAGGAGTCAGCGGCTTGGTAGCCGTATTTGCTGCTATTGTCTTCAGCGCTATGGCACTATAGATACTCTGGGATGGTATGGCGTTCGTGGACAAACGATTCTATTGATTATTATCTCTACTTAATACCGATCTATTATATACCCTGGTGAAGGTTCTGAATTGTACTAAAAGACAGACTGCGAGTACTTTCTAGGTATAGTCCAGGTATGTTGGAGAGCAACAATGCGATAGCGCGAAACTTGGAGGTGCCATCGGCCCATAACGCCACGTTCTTTTTCCTTTTTACTGTCCATCTGATATAAGCCCAGAGCGTGCTTTTCTGTCGGGAGAGTGACAGTTTTGTGCACAATCGTTTCTGTCGACTAGTGATTTGTGGTGTATCTACCAATCGAGACGTGGTTCATGCATCCATAAAGCTGTCGTTGATTCATCTTCCGCACACTACAACACCGATTACCAATTATTCTATGTACATATTCATACCGGCCAAAGGTGATCTCACAGATGGTCTTCCTATACGCCTATTTCCATCCCACCATTATACAACCCAGGGTATATCAACACATCATGTCCTTCTTTAATCTGTCTCCGTTCTCATTGAACTGGGCCGCAACACCACATCGCCGACACAAAGCACCATGTTTTTAAAAAATCTCCTCCACTCCAACGGATCTCCACTCGCCTTGACAAATCTCACCTCCCAGTAGGTACTCCCTTCATAAATTGCTTGCTCAATAACAATATGGCCATTCAAGCCTTGGCGCCGCCCATCCGTCATCTTTACGCGTATGCTCGCGATCCCCGCTTTCTCAGCTTCCTCGATCTGTGCTTCACTGAAGGACGGTGCAGGGACACCCAACCGGTGCAAAGCGGTAAGGAGCAGTGGCACAAGGAGGCCGAGGGTATGGGGAGAAATGAAACGTGCCAGGGAGTATGAGGGAAGGATATCGGCGAATTTCCGAGCTGCTTGAGTGAAGGTTAGAGGGACACCGGGAGTGGAGCTGAATTGTGTCATAGAGGGGTCCTGAGAGAGTATATCTTGTGTTGAAGAAGGAAGTTGGGACAAGTAACGTGTCGAGGTCATGTTGATAGGACGGTTGTCGGGTACTGAAACAGGCTGCGATGCGGATATTCCATCATAAGAGGCGATACGCGGGGGTCGCTCCCAGTCAAAAGGTGTTTCTGCAGATGGAGTTTCCGGTTGCGTGGAGGAAAGGAAATGTACGGCGCTTGAGCGACGAGGATCTGAATCGGTGTCGACGTCCATTGCATCACCATACTCGTTTCCATCTTGCGAGCATCCGCGTTGGGATTGTGTTGGCGGTCTTGAGAAATCAATGCGTAATTGTGATAACATCTGTGTGGCCAGTCCTACTGGATTTGCATTGCGTCCGCTTGCTGTCAGGTATGGGTTCTTGCGTGTATACCACGGGTGTGTGCGTACTTCATCGAGGCTAAAGCGCTGCTTAGGATCGACTTTTAGCATACCGCGTAGCAGGCTAGTGAGTTCTGGGGGGATTTTGCTCCAAAGTTCATCAGTAGTGTGCCCTCCGGTTTCGACATATTCCTTAAACTCAGCCGAACGCTTGGTCGGCTCGTCCCAAGGTGTGTTGCCGACAAGAAGGACGAAGAGGACAATGCCGCAACTCCAGATGTCGCAAATATTCGCTGCATAGCCACTGTCTAGCATATCAGCTCTCTTGCTTCGCCTTCCTGATACAATCTCCGGGGCAATATAAGGCGGCGAGCCACAGACGGTGTTGCATAGTCGTAATTGCCCGTCCTTCTTAAACAGTGCTGCCAATCCGAAGTCGGACAGTTTGAGGTCTCCCTCGGCGCTCAACAGCACATTCTCAGGCTTGATGTCGCGATGCGCAACACCTTTGCTGTGCATGTATGTCACGGCATTGACCAGTTGGGTAAAGTAAAAATGCGCAATATCCTCGCCCACACCCTCGTCGGCCTCGATCTTGTCGAACAAGTCCCCGCCCTCAGCCAACTCCATGGCAATCCATGTCCACAACGCATCTTCCCCGGAACCTAGGCAGTGTATAATGTTATGATGCTTCCCCAGATGCGTGTGCAATACGACTTCCATTTTTATTTGCTTCGGGGTGAGCCGGCCGGTTCGTAAGGCATGTTCTTTGTTGATGAACTTGATGGCGATGACGGGCTTGGGCGAGTTGTGCGGGACGGCTTTGCGAATGCTGTAGATTCTACCATTAGCGAATATCTCTTACAGCCATGGGGAATATGTGGTAACGCACGAGGCGTATGCGCCCTGTCCAATGGTCTTGCTGACGAGTCGGAAAGGTAGATCCGTAGGCAGAGGAGCCATCTGGCTGTTGGGCGGCGCTGGGCCCATGATGTCGAGTGTCCAAGGTAGGCGGGGAAGATGAAGACGAGAGTGCTAACGGAGGTTTTGTGATGCGCAAGTCGAATCTGACTGTATCTCGTGATGTTGACTCTTTCTTGTTGCCTGATGACTGTTATCGCGGCAGTCTCCACGATCGCGTCAGACCCCAAAACACAACGCACGGACTGGCCCCCACGCGTAACGCGCGCACGCCAGCTCACGTGGTCAAGTCGTCTTGTCTCGTGTCAAGCAGATCTGTGTCGGCTCAACACGCCCCGTTCCGAAACCTTCTTTCGCACACTCGTGAGCCCTTTGCACTACCACCTAGCCTTTCAACCGGGATTGGCCCTTGACCCAGATGTAACATCAAGTCCCGCGAGGCACAGGCATCCTTCGCCACAAGCCACAAGTACCTCGGCTTGCTTTGGCTTGCTCAAAGAAGAAAGAGTACCTGTTGGTCACACACACATATACGTCATCCTTCACTATCGTGAGTCGATCCGGAGCGTGTGGGTTCGGGTGTTTGACCCTACAAGCGATGGAGGGACATCCATGGCGTCAATGACGGAGCGCGCGAAGATCCAGCCCTTTAAATTTGCCGGCATGTTATTCGGACCATGGTACGTGTTCGTGTATAGCGGACGTGCAGATCTCGTACTCCTCCTACACATCCTACACCTGGACCCCTACACCATCCTCATATCCTCTGGTCCACCGGAGAAACTTCTTATCCACCTTCTCCCACTGCAACATCTCATCAGGAATCCACGAAGCAAGGCCAGCCCGGCTGGTCAGTCGAGTCTGCTTTTGCAACCAGTGCAGCAACGCTGTGAAAACTTACCACAGTCTCGGATATCAGTGCACGTTTTCTGCCACCCAGCATCTCCATGTGCCATCGCAAACTCTAAATTACACGATGCAGGGTCCCCCCCTTTTCTATTCTCGACGAAAAAGGTTGATCGATGACAGATCAATATAGTTATACGAACGGGACGCTGACACATCTGCCATATACATACACATGTGAGACGCACCTACGGCCGTTAGTAGTGCGCCCTTTCCTCCGCGATCAAGGAGATCCCCTCAACTCCCATGAATACCACCGAAGAAGCTGCGCGAGCGCAGTGCACCAAACTACATGAGAACTGCGCCGTTTGGTCTAAGAAAACCCTATCTGGCAAAACTAGTCTTTACTCCGGTGACAAGCTACCACGCGGCTATTTACGGTCGGAGATGCACGACAGACGATGGTCACCGGGCCGAGAGGGTTATTCCGAAGTTGAGTAGTCAGCGTTGACTACGCAATGAAAGCTGCGAGTGGTTGAGGTGCCGATCAAGTACCGGCTTAAATATAAAAGTGATTACGAGGAAAGGAATACATATGGCATGCTGATCAGAGCTCGGCATGGTAGTAACAACATCTTCAATCCATGTTGCTACAATCAAAGAGAATATGAAGTAAGGCTTACTGTCGTACCACAATGCTTACATTGCCTTTGCAACCCGAGAATTTCCTTGTTGGTATGACAGTTCTCAACCTTCAAACTCTATCAACGCATGAACACCGAATCGTCCGTGTACTTTTCGATCTTTCGAGCGCTCTCCGGGGCTTTATCGAGATTGAATATCGACAACGATTCTCGGTAACCATCTCCGAGCCGCAGCCTCTTTCTCCACCAGACAAATGTCCCCCGCTCTCCTCCGCACCAACCACAACCTGCGGAGCATAACGCCTGCACTACCTCTCTGGTCATCACCACCGATGCGACCAATCTATGAGTTAAAACCTGCACAAGTAGCTTTCGGAGTTAACTGCATGGACCCGCAATCTTCCTTGAACAAACATGATTCGCGCAATCCGGTGAAGGGTCTTGTTTTGGCTTGCTTGACAGGTGAAGAAGGCAGGGCACGTTCGGTCGTGCTTCTGCGGACGTAGCATGCGGACGTAGCAAAAATGTTGGATTAAAGGGGGCAGGGCTAAAGATTCCAAGAGGCCTGGGGCCCACACCTGCGAAGGGTTGTGGAGGGTTTCAGAAGAGGTGTGTGTAGATGCTTGTGTAATGCGCATACTCTGGGCAGAGGTCAACGTGTGGTTGTGTATCTTGAAGCATGTGTCGTGTCGTGGTCAGCCGCTGTCAAGGTAGTTAACAGATTCCATGTCATTCCCAGCAAGAAGCGGAGAAATGTAGGATCGTTGAGTTCTTCAATAGTATGAGGTTATCATCGGAAACCTCCTATTAGAGTACAGTAGTGCTTTGTTCGCGTTCCATTGTCCGTCCAATGCCCATCAAGTGCCTTCGGCTGGTCGTGTCGGTTGCTCCCCCACATCCAGCATTGTGTTCAACTTCCGTTAACCCAAATTGAAAAAAAAGTCTCGCTAAAGATACTGTCGCGGTGCCCATCTATACCGTCCAATCGTCCTCATTTCGACGCTTGCTCGTCGCAAAGTGCAGTGGGCAGCGTAGAAAAGCCGGGATGCAGCCGTGTATAATTGCCCAAAAATAGTAATCTGAGCAACGTTGGATAGTCTTCGTTCCCGAGTTTTTGTCTCTGTCAAGAAAGAAAAAAACAACACCTGCGAACTTCGGTTGTTGGCAACCATCCAGTGACGTACACTTGCAGATCAGAATTCCGCTATGACCACCAAAAAGAGAAAAAAAAAAAGACAAGAAAGACGAACAAAAGGTGAAGCAGGTCGAAGGAGAAAAAGAAGTAATTCCACGAACGACCACCCGATGCTAAAGTTTTTTTTGGCCGGGAACCCATAAAACGCCGCAGTCTATGACTCGATGCAATGGAGTAGGAGAACAGGTTGAGGAGCCAAGAAGAAAGGGTGTCGGGAGAGTGATGCTAGCTATCCAAGAAAGGCGGACACGCCTGAGATGGTTCGGGGCTCGCATATCGTCGTTGTGTCATTGTGCGAAAAGGATCAATATCAGTCGTGAGAGTGGCGAGGTATTCATTCTATGATCGTGTGGCAGTAGGTGAGGCGACGTAGGCAGAGGCAGCGGCGGCATCCAGACCGCGGAGTTGAGGGCCGTACTTGGCGTGCTTTACGAACTTGGGTACAGAGTCCTAATGTGAGGTGAGCAGAATGTTAAGGCAATGGATACGGGGGGGAATAACATACACTTGACATGAGCTTGAAGATAGATTGCTGTGCCTTCTCGAAGAGGGAGGCGACTTCGTTTAGGCTTTGCAACATTGCTGCGTCGTCGCCGACGGCACGGGTCATGCGAGTGGCTAGTTGTGTACGAAGACCATGGTCAATGTTGAGCTCGTTGGGTGAGCCCGGAGCCAGGAAAGCGTTGTACAAACCTAGACTGGTTTAGATGATGTTTGCTAATTGAGAGTGAAGTCTTACCATAAGCTGCAGCAAGAGTCTCCCGGATCGTCTCGACCTTGTTGTCACCCTTGTCGTTGATAGCATCACGATACTGCTTGTTGAACTGCTGAACTTCAAGGTAGAAGGAGAGGTTCTCCTCACACATGGTTTCCTTGAGGAATTCGCGGTACAGAAGGCGCCATGAAGGGTTGCGAATGATGACGTTGGTGCGGTTGCTGTTGGAATCGCGGGCAACCCCATCTCTTGACTTCAGGGCGATATCTCCACCTGATGGGACTTCATCCTGGAGCCAGCCAGCAACGCGCTCACCGTGGTTGGTGATGTAGTAGTGCACCTGCTTGGAAGGCTGGAACTGATGTTCCGAGTTGCGAGGATCAACTGGGGCGACGAGCTTGAGTTGCAAGAACAATGAGCCCACCTCGATAGATTCGCGGGGGTCAACCATAGTTGTGCAGTCCATGAGCCACTGTGCGGCGTTGCGCCCGTTGAAGGTATACTCATACTGGCGTTGCGAAGTAGGTCGATGCTTGACAAGCTTAACTCCAACATCACACTTTGAGAACTCGTGTATTGAGTCGGAATCCGACTGAGTCTCATTTGCAGTGGTACCAATGAAGCGGCGGAAGAGGATCTCAACAGTCTGTTCGTCATGATGAAGCTTGTCAGTTTCAGTGTTACGCTCCAGAACGACCAGTTGTCGAGGATTTCTGTTGGACTCGATAACTGCCTTGACGTGAGCCGAAGCGATACCGTTGCGTGTGCAAAACCGCTCCAGGATATGAATGCCCTTGGGCGTAAGTTGCCAGACCGAGCTCTTGTTCATAAAGTCTGTCTTGCCTTCTACCGACTCGACAAACTTGGCCTCGAGGAACTTTTGGCAGACGGAGCGAGCCATTTCCTTGGCCATTGAAAATGTTGTGGTAGTGGTGGTAGTGACGACACGAGATGAATCTTTGGGATCTGGCATGCGGTTTGACTGAGAGAATTTGAGGGAACCAAGGTTGGTGATGGCTTCATCTGATGTGAAGGTGTAGTCGATCATCCTGAAGCGAACGCGATGTGCAGTAAGGGGAAGGGAGACCATGAGTGTTGAGAAGAGATCCTTGAAATCCTGGTTGGTGTGTTAGCTTGGGTTCTTCTCATGCTCAAAGTTTGACATTGCAGTAACAGTAGATGCGAAAGATCCAGAGGCGCAAAAAAAAATACAGCAGATATGAGGCCGCGGGTGCATTCGCCGGGTCTAGCATTCCTGCCGAGGCTCCAAGTTCAGTCTGGCAAAGAGCGCTGTAAATCCAGTAGTATAACAAAGCTTGGCGGTCCCATGTTGAAGGTGGCCGAGAAGCGCTCGTCAATCTCGTGTCCACTCTTCACTGCCGTCAAACAGGCGTGATATCTACCCAGAAATCCGGCCAGAAGATTGCTGAACGATTGTACTCACCCTGGTGTAGGGCCGCTCATCGTCGGTCATGCGGAGTAAGCGCGAACTTGTTTGATGCATCTTGTCGGGCTTGCCTGCTCTCGGCCTCTCTGACAGATGTTGTGTGCTTTCCGCCTCTTCGGCTATGACGTCGCCGTCGTCGTGGGGGCTGGGGGCGGATTCGCGTGCGGGACAAAGATCTGGGCCACGGGCAAGCGACTGGGAGGAGCGTGGTGCGCCTGTAGCGTAAAAGGGCGATTCGGCGGGGCTGTTTGCGGTCGAGGGCGTCCTGCTCAGTTCGCGGCTGCCTTTGCGGAGTAGAGGGAAGCGGGAGAGCGTGTAGCGTCTCGCGTGGTTGATGGCACCCCGGGAGGAAGGCGGGGGCGGGTTGCTCTTGTTCGCTGAAGATGTCGAGGCAGGTGTGTCCGAGTGCGCGGAGGCAGGTGCACTGGGTAGGCGGTCTCTGCTGTCGTCGTTGTGCTGGGCGGCGGGTTGGGGGCGGAGGGGGCGGAGGGGCTCGCGGGTGGGAGGGCTCGGGCTGCCAGGCACAGAGGAGACAGACACAGTCAAGGGGAGAAGAGACGTCGTCTGGGAGGGCATGCCGAGCAGAAGATGGTCGCGGAGAATCAAGTCGCGGACCTCGCTGAAGGGCAGTGTGTGGGTACCCTAGCTGGGATTGGCCTCTACAGTCTGGGGGTCCGTGACCACTGAGTCTTCTGCCGCTTGAACAGTCCTCACACCGCCCTCCCAAGACAGCCAACATGGCCTAGCATGGCGCCGACTTAGCCCTGCAGCTGGGCCATGACAAAGGCACTAACCGCCGCGGCCTCGTAGTCGCATACGAGACACATGGCGGCATGCACGGCCACCAGCCCATGGGAATAAGTCACTTGGCCATGGGCTTCCACGAGGCATCCCTGCCCTCTGCCGCCCCTTGTCGACGGTGAGACGCTGCCGATGGCCACGCCGCTGCACGCCGACAAAGGGGACCGGCCGCTGCCATGGGTCCGCTGGAAGAGGCTCGCTGCGACAGGTTCGCCAGGTTCGACAGGTTCGACAGACATGTCCAGCCCAGCACACGGCGAGCAGCTCCACGCAGTCCTTGACAGAAGGGCCATGCCCCCCCCCATCTCCCACCGCACCATGTCTCAATCTGCCACCACGCGAGACAAGGCAGCCCAACGAGGACGACATGGCTGCCTATCTGCAACTGCACCCAAGACCAGTACAGCCAGTGATACGCGCATGTCGTGCTTGCCTCTGTGCTCTGTTGAGAAGGGGGCTTCTGCCACACCATGGCCTGACGCAGACAGCTGTCCAGTCCATTCCGCAAACCTGTCCCAGAGCATCGGCATGTCTCACGCCAGCCGCTGAAGGCAGCAAAGCGTCGTTGCGCAAACACCGCAGCACCGCAGCTTCTTGCACACCACCAACTCCCGCGTCTCGCGTCTGCACCGCCGTTTGTCCAACTTCGGGCAGGACCCGTTTTCGCGTAACGTTTCGGTGGCGACCGATTCGACCACAGTTGGCCCACGACGAACTGGTCGTACTGTGCCACGGTGAGCTGCCGCCTACCAATCGCAACACTCCCACCCTCCTTTTGTGTGGGACACGTCGCCATAATGGAGAGGCCCGGAAGTTTGCTGCTGAGGCCGCCAAAACGTGGAATGCACGTTGCACCCTGGCCTAGGGCCATGTCCGCTGTGGTGAGACGTACTAAACCCGCTGACAGCATCATTGTCACATCTTACGACTCTGCATTGCAGCAACCGTGTCCACGCGTCATCATGGGTAAAGAAACTCGGCAGATCTGCATCTCGTCTACAGTCGATCGATGCCTGACTGTCACGTCTGCTCATGCCTGTGGAGATTGTCGTGACTCCCAGCCTGGAGAATGGTAGAGGTGCCGCACTTTCCACGTGTGCGACCCCACCCCGACGACGGCGAATCGTTGGTCTTGCATGCGAGACATCGCTCTCCTTGGCTGTGGCCCGCACTGCTGCCAGTTCCGCTATGCTGGATCCTTCAAGCCTCCAGCCTCCAGCCTCCAGCGTGCCCAATCCGCCCATCGTTATCACTTTCGGCATCATTCAGACTTAGCTCTCATGAGCCGTGGCGTCTTTGCGGATGAGCAGCTGCAGATCTCTCTACGTTGATTGCATGATGAGCAGAGTATAGCCGATATTTCCTAGCCAAGCAGTGATCCGCTCAGCATACGGTCCGCCACAATATCCTCTCCGGAATAGCCCCGCCTTTCGACATGCCCACCTGCCAGGCGTGACGCAGCACGTGCAGCAGACAAAGGGCAAAAGAAAAAAAAGAAAAGCATCCACCCGTGCGTTTCAGAGTGGCGGTGGGCTCGGAACTAATTCTGAGCCATGCCATGCCATGCCATGATAACACAGGGACGAGAATGCATCCATCGCGCGCTCGCATCGTTGCATCTCCCCGAGGCTCTTAGGTGGCGCCCGGGGGTCCCTTCCCGCTCAACCACACTTTGTGGCGAGAGCAGACGCGGCTAGTGGACGAACATATCTTCGTTCTCGCCAAGCTCAGCGAAAACGACGATGATGCAGGTGGCATTGAACAGCTCCCGGAGGCTCCGAGTGGTCATGTTCGCCCATCGTCCCTTCAGCCTCCCAGAACTTGTGTGATTTCGAAGCGATGCCGGTGCAGCATCCTCCGCTGCCAAAGATTACTAGCTGCCGCATGCAAATGCCGTTATCCTTGCAAACATTAGTCCATGCTGCTGATCTGGGGTCATGTTTTTTTTTCTCTAAAGGGTTTCGAATTTTCCAAGCTTGCCCGCCCTAGCCGCGAGAGAAATATCTTTAGGTTATCTTCGCAGGAATCCCATAATTGCCCTACGAGGCTAAGATCTTCAGCGCTTACGGTAGCCTCAGAGCACCACGACTCATGCAGACTTTCGTCCAGATAATGCCGTGGTGCCAGGGGTATCAACACGTGGCAACCGATTCCTTTTGCCTAGCGGCCGCTGGCGTGAACGATGCAGCATTGTGTAACACCGAGGCATTTTGCCCATCTTTTTACCGCTTATGGAAGCCTAGACGTCAACAACGCTGCGACGACCCGCTAAACTTGGCCTCTCAGCGTTACTGGGGTCTCGCATGGTTGACAGTGCAGCAGTCAAACATTATCCGAGCATTATTCAGATCTTATAGAGGACTGTCAGTGTGGCTTTCGAGACGCACTCGCTGACACGCATCTCATTTGCAGCCTGTTTGAACAGGGGCTGCACACTGCCATGTGCCACGCCGATATTGAGCGCGTTCCCCTCGCTCTTTGATGTCCGTATACCCTATCTCCACTCATATTGCCTCTGGTTATTAGACTTGATATTTTTCTCGACGCGCATGGGGCTGGCAGCGCATTTTTCCCGGTGTAGAAATGTCGGTGAGACGGCGAGCGTCGGTGGATGATAAGATGGAAGAGGGTCGCGGATGGAACCTTCCATTGTGACAGGTCACGAGCTGCTCTGGATCTTCAGTAGTTTGTGGAGACGGAACTAGACTTCGGGCCCATTGACGAGGCGGGAACCGGAGGCTTGATGGTGCGAGCTAGTGTGTCTGCGAGAGGCAGTTATCGTCAGCTACAGTAGGATGAGGCTCCGCGGCAAGAGACGGGAGAGGATCTCGACCCTGGTGGCTTGTAATATCGGAAAAAATTCACATCAAGGTTTGCAGTCATGCAGAGGGTGGCGTTCCTCAACGACAGCGACTGTCAAGCACAGAACTGCAAAGAGCGAGATTGTTTGCTCCTGACTAGAGTCAGCGACTTTGCGTGGAGAGGTCGGATGTCTGGCGCCGAAGGCCCCACGACGCCCTTGGCCTTGAATCTCCACGATGCTGTCTTCGGTAGCCTTCGTCTCAAGGAAGGTTGTGCGTAATAAGAGAAGGGTCTTGCGAAGTAATGTTTGATGCTGTTTCCGCATTTCGGGTGATGCGCGCGGCGATCCAGGTCCAGTTGCACGTTCCAGGTTGAGCTCCAAGGCTTCGGGTCACAATGCGCTTGCTATCGCGAAATGCGTAAAGAAGATTAGTGGACTCTTACTTTTTGCTCAACTAAATCTCCTCTCTTGGTGTATAAGCAATAGGTGACACGCCAGAGGGAGCTTCTGCGGCGGCTCCTGTCACCCGATGTTCAACCGGTACGACACAGCCCTTGCGATTATCACACAGGAGACAACGGTTGCGACGAAGCAAAGAGAAAATATGTCTAGCCACCATATGGTGTGGTCTGGTGACAAGGTGGTTGAGTGCGTCATGTGGGGTTATAGGTCAGGAGCGAAGGAACTCGAGCATTGTATCGAGACCTTGACGACAGCCGTTAGCGCCGCAACACCACATCTGCGAGTGAGGTAGAATGTAACCGGTACGCACTGCCTTCTCAAGGTGAGCAAATTGTGAGTCGAGCACAGTGAGTCCTCTCATCGGTCTCCGCATAGCCCTAGAGCTCCTAGCATTCAATCCAGGCTATGGAGATGAACTCACACATCTCCGCTGTTGTCTCTCTTCTCGCTACAGTTTAGACAGACGAGAGCGGTTCGTCGCGATGGCTCAAGATCTCGACAGCTTCCTGTAGTGTCACCCTCCCTCTTACATGTCACTCACGCCCCGTACAGACTGCTGTACGGGCAGTACGTAAAGCATCAACATAGTTTCCCAATTCGTTGCGCCGCAGCTCGAGCAATCAAACATCTCCGAACTTCTACATCAGCCCGGTACCCATACGCCGCCATCCTTACATGAGATTAAATTCTCCACCAAAGCGTCCACGGGCGAAGGAAGAGCTGCACAGTAAAGCAAGACAAGACATATTGGCGACATCTCTGGAAATCGAGCCGGACCAGTACGGGCGCAATGAGACCAAGCATATGGAGGTTTTTTATGATGAACACGGAGAGGACAATGTGGTAAGCTAGAAGCCTGCGGTACTCAGTGTGTTGCGAAGACACAAGTAATCGAGCCAACGATTTGCACGCGGTTCAAGATGCAAGAGGCATTCTGTAAATTACACCCAGGCAACTTATGGGAGGCTATCAACCGTTTCTGTTGCGAATGGAGGTAATCGAAGTATTGGTGGGCATAGCACGCATTGATGTAGGTGGGAAAAGTAACAGGTTCATTGGAATGGTACTTGTACCATTGAGATTTAACACTTGCCTTCACCCATCTGACATTATACATCACTTACAACTTTGATGAGTAATAGATGTGGAGCTTGAACAAGGGATGTTATTGAGTAGGTGGGAGTTTTTACCATGCGGATAGCCACCGAAGGAAGGTGTTGGTGGGACTAGGTTCTAACCGGAGGGAGTCCATACAGGCCCTCCAGAAGACGACAACGGGTTAGTGCAATATTCTATAAATGTAGTCATGCCAGAGGCAAAGTGCGTACCCGGGTAGCGCCTAAGCATAGTCATCGCCAGTAAGCTAGAGGATAATAAAAGGCCGACACTAGGTCTTGCATACATTGAACATGCCTATCCTGATAAACAATTATATCTCAACATATGAGGGCTCACGCATTTCAGGAGCGTCAACCTCCACTAACAGAGTTGGCGTGCCATCATGGCTCATATTAGCGTGTTTGCAGGTCACCAAACACATGCGTCGAGGCGTTCCAGTGGCGCGCTTCACCGCTGGGTTGAAGTGAGGATTCTCACCAAGGGCTTTGATGCGCAGGAATCGGAGGCATGGATACTGGTTCTCCATAATCAGGACAGGTGCACCTTGAGTCGATAATTGAGGGTCGTTACACAGCATCACTGCTGTCTCGGGTTGTAGTCGGCTCATGTCTCACGGAAGCGGTTTGTATAGATGCCGGGTTTGGCCCGCTTCCAACTCTGGTATACGCTTCCATACATTCCATGGATCATCTTCATCGACACTGACATCGACTACACGGTCTTTTATAACCTTATACTCGATGCAGAAACCCTATCTAACACTTCTTCATGTCTCGCTTCGCATGCAAGATGAGCCGGTTGCCAGTCTTAACACATCGTTGCCTTCATCTACTGTAGTTGAGCCCATGCGAAGACCTGTGTTCATATCTCCAATGGCTACTGATGAAGGCTTGGTAAGGGGGGAGAAAGTACACGAAGTGCTGCTCTACACCAAGAACAAGTACTGGGTGTTTGGAAAGGCCCACTTTTTGTTTCTGCAAGTAAATTACTGGCGTAGGAAAGTCCCTACTGCTAGGCATGTAATACACCTTACTGACTATAGGTTTGTTGAGAACGTGATTGCAAATATATCAAGAGTATAGATTCTTGTCTATAATGAAGACGCACGAAACAATGGGAACGTATACAGCTCGCTCGTGAAGGCTGTGGATGTGTTTGTGTGCTTGCTTATCCGTTGCATCCAAGTTGTTGTCGCGTCCTGTGCGACTCTGCACTCTTCCCCATTTGTTGTAGCGATGCGATTTGATTAGGAGTATTTGGTGGCCGCAATGGCAGTGGTTGGCACATGGTTGCTGCGAATTCTACAGTATTCTTGACTAATACATTTGAACTTGGGTGCGTAATGTCCGTGGCGGGTGACTATTCCGTCGTCGAACCTGGTAGTGAGGGATTATTGGCGCTGTGTCGCAACTTTGACGAGCGCTCCTTACGTTCGTCGGCGATCATGTTCGTTTCTTGCTCGTTCAGATTCTTGTGACTGAGCTGCTTCGACTTGGCTCCGGATTCGGCTTTTCCACTTTACATGGTATGGCTTCGTAATCGAGCCCTTGTATGCCAGTAGACGTAATATTGGAAGGTTGCGCGATATCTTCGTACACAAGTGTTGGAGTATATATCTCGATTGCTTGGGGAATAAGAAATTAGTCTTTTGCTCCTACCACCAAACTTCCGGTTGAACCCTCAATCACGTTAGAAGATTTCTCGACTGAGCTTTCAATCATATCATGGTCGCGGTTAGCTTTCACCTCACTCCGAATTCCTCGCTCCTGGCCTCCGATCGTAGTTTGTACTTCTGTGTGAGGATCAATACTGTTAGATAGGTATTCGCTGAGAGGAGGGCGTGCAATCCAGTCGTAAGGGATTTGAGGATGTTCAGGGGTCGATCGAGAATCAGATAGTTCGTATAATCACTCTTGCAGTTGGACGACTGGGTGCATAGATCGAGGGTTCAAAGGTATGAAGTCAGTCTCTCTACCCGTTATGTCTTCCTAATGTCGAACTGAATAGAATTCGAGAACAGCTTATATAAACTGATGGTGGCTGGTGAGCGTGGGGTGAGAATACGATGGAGCTGCCGCGAGGGAAACTGCGAAGAAGCTCTACTAGGCCAGGAGTAAAAATAGACTAAAAACTAGGTGCGAGCGAAGCAGTGCGCACAAAACTTGTTGCTATGAGATCATAGTACAGGTGGTTTCCCAATATGCACGAACGATTAGCTCGCCAGTGTACAAACACAAAGGGGAGACACGATCGGCCAAGGCGCACAAGTGAACGCTGTAATACTACCAGCCTGTGCTATTTCTGCCGCGTCTAATATCATCTTAACACCATATGTTAACTCGCTAGTTATTGCATTCACCCCTGCGATACTCCTCGTATGATAAAGCTATGCGTAAAGCTTGATACAACGGCTCCGCGGCCAGCGGTACGGCCACCGACATGTTATTGACGTGGTAATCGCGGATGAGAAGGACTTAAGAGAGACTAAAACTATAAGAGTTTTCTGTCATCGACTGTATCAAAGCCACATACGGTCGTAGTTGATGCGCTGAGCGTCCGATGTGGTTGAGACACCCCACTTCATGAAATGGCAAAGAATGCGAAAGCAAGGTTGCTTGGCCTTACGAAGAGAGAAGAACTAGAATACAAGCCCAAGACAGGGGTAAATGCAGATTCGAAATATACATTATGAAAACATTGGAAGCCACCTCATTTCGTACTGCTCATAAGCGTTACGCAAGAGCCCATAGTATATAGCCAAGCCCGGAAGGGGAAAAAGCCGTAGGTATGTTTCGTGTTATGCTATAACGACTAGGGCAAAAGAGATGCTGTGATGCGCTGTTTGCCAGAGGCTCTTTGTCCGATCAACAGACAAGACGCAAGTCAACGTTGATGTACACGCAAACGGTCGCTCGAAGCGTAACGCAACCGTGGTTGGTGCGGGATGACGTAGTTATGTCCGCTTCAATCATCTCGCGTGCGATATCACTTTCTCCATGACGCGGATTTAAGAAGACATTCCCAACACCCACATTTACGAAAGACTATACATGGAAGTTATGGGTAGACTGTTGACTTCTGAAGCATTACAAATATACAGGCAGGCATTATGAGCACCAACAACTCGACGGCTTCCGCACTATCGTGAACGTTCGGTGCATCATATCTACTCAACATTTGAAACACTAAACTGCAGCGAACGCGCCTCCTCGATCCGAACGTTGGCATATACCGCGGTACTACGTTTATCAGTCTGCCTATCCATAGTCTAGGCTGGATATTCTCGCTGCTTCCTCCAGCTCTGTGCGACTTCTACGAGCGCATCGTGAAGAGGACAACCCCTCCTTAATCTAAGAGCCATCCTCAAGGCAGTGCGTATAGCCCTGCGCTCAATGAGAGCCCACACTCTACCCTTTCGGGATTCGGACCTAGACGGGCTAGGGTGGGTGCCGGGGACCTTCAGGCATGAGCCATCGGTGGCGTTCGGCATTGTCGAGAAGAGGAATTCAGGTGGAGGATGGCGCGCTCTTGATGAATGCGACTGTTTCAGCATCAAGCCTGCGCAGTCCACTGTCGTGAAAAGAGTCAAGATATTTGTACTCTATTTCAAACAAAGAGTTGTGCGAGAGGTTGATATAGCTCCGCCTCTTTAGTGGCTGACCCAAGGCCATCCTGGCTATTGGGTTGGTCAACTTCGTTTCCATGTTTTTCCTGTTCTCACACAGCATGAAGAAACCCTGCTGGTGCTCAGGTTTCTTCTCCTCGACTGATAAGCCCCCAAACGTGGTGAATTGCCGGAATTTGACGATCTCTTCGCCGGCCTCTCTTCGCGTTCCAAGAACAACGAGGGGATGATCTTCGAATCTGCTCTGGTTTGGGTGCTGCCTGATGATGGAAGAGGATGGGATCGACGTGGATGGTAGGTAGAGGATATCTCCATCCTCCAGCCTATTGAAGGATGGTAGGCCTGTCTGACCGATGGGTCTAGGTGGTGACCCGCCGCGCCAGTCTGACGAAAAGGAAGAGGAAGAGGAAGAGGTCTTTGACGAAGAGGAGGATAGTCTTCGCCAAGCCAGTGGTGGTGATGTCGGCGTGGTGGGTCGAGTAGTGGGAGGAGAAGGAGAAGTGTCAGGAGAGACCTTGGGCAGCTGCCTCCAATCGGCTGTCACCCTTGAAGAGTAGATCATGATGGTGGTGATATGGATAGTGTTGATGAGTTGTGAGGAGAGGTACTACAGCTGTGAAGCGATGGTAAAATGATGGATCGTCGACAGCAAAGATTAAAAGGCTTTCGGTCTGGTGATGGTATCCTGGAGGAATAGAAGGATGAGAGCCCAGCCTTTTAAGGCAAGAGTCTTCTTCTACCGGATAACAACAAGGCATGTCGGAACGAATAGCATGTGTTCCAATTGGGAATGAGGATGTGGTAGCTGCTACCAACATTATAATTCCCTCAAACCATATATTGGCCTGGAAAATCCTGTCAGGTCGCGGGACCGTTGGATATCACACGGTATGGTGGGAAAATCTGCTAGTCGACCGTGTCAACAGACACCGTTGATGGTAGGTAGAAGAGGTCGATTATCTCAGAACAGCGCCATTGGAAGGATCGGTACCGGTACATCGTCAGTTGACGCGGTATTTGGTTTGGAGCCGTATAAAGTCGCACTGCAACGAGTATGGTCGTCGGAAATTTCTTAGACTAGTACTGCAATCGCTGAGCAGACTATGGAACGAAGGTGGCATTGTGAAGCATAGAAGATAAGATAATCATGATGTCGGGGTGGGATTCCAAATGGTGCAGCCAGCATCGAAGCATTCAGGCCAGTGTTTGTGTTGCTAACAACAGGCAACAGGGCTTTACAGAAGCTGAGACCTGATCAATTTTGTCCACCAGTTCCTGCCACCAGTAGTGAATCATCACTTCCCGGAGAACGTGGGCAAGGGAGGAGCCATACAGAATGAGGAAGAAGGCATATGGTCAGGGACTATGGAGAGGCAGAAACGATGGGTACCAAGAGAAGGAGAACCCGCAAGACCTAGAATTGATAGCGAGCAAGTTTGAAATACGCTACGATACGGCTGGTAGGCTAAAGATCAAACCTAAGAGTCCAACTAGGATTATTTTGTGTGTTGCTGATAGGTCTAAGGCAACTGCCAATTATAACCATCGCATAATAGGAGCACGGCACCTAGTCCCGAGAGGCCTCCCTTTGTATTGCCCCACATATTGGTCTAATAAATACCTCCATGGTAATCTTCCCTATGACCCTTATGTATCACTCTGTTTCACTATAAGCAATAAACTAAATAGTAATCTTTAGGATTACTACAGTAATACTAAAAACAAAAGCCCCTTCTACCCTCCCGCACAGAATATTATTGAAATGCAAAAAAAGGGAGTATAGTGACAAGAGTGGGATCTACTGTTGATTAGCAGTTGTCACAACCCAATACTATGTGGTAGAACGTACTCGAACCCACGCAGATTTCTCTACTAGCACCTGAAGCTAGCGCCTTAGACCGCTGGAATCAGAATTAGTACACATGCTGCAAGCCAGTTGGAATGATTGGGATTACGAACCTCGGCCATCTTGCCTGGATGTATTGTATGACTAAGCTGCAAAAATTCGAAATTATAATGACAGGGTAATAGAACGTTCTGTATTAGGTTGGACAGGTGGAATGGATGCACCATTTTTCTCAATAATGCGGTACCCTGATTTGAAGTCTGACTCCACGAAAGGTGGGGGTGGAGGGGTAAGCGGTACGGTCGAGCAAACTCGTTCGCGGTGCGCGAATATCCAGTCCAACTATGGATGATTGCAGGGTACACTTGTCCGCTCAAAAATGGGTGCAAAACCTAATAAAGCTGCGTTCTAAACTCTATACTATCGCCTGCGACCTAACATATGCAGTGGAATTAGCTAACGTCTATTGCTCGGGAAAGTTGAGGAAATTGTCCCATGGCTGAACGACCGACGCTTGTACATGGGTGGCGCTTCAAGACATCTATCGCGTGATTGTTCATTATGGTCTAGAGCCGCTACTGAGTTTGACACTCTCGGGGGAGCTTGTAAGGGGAACTGCTCATGTACAGCATTGATGTTGCATTCCGGGCTAGGTTTGCAGAAGCGTGAATATGAGCTCAGCCCTTCGTGTTAGTGTACTGGCCAGGTCGGAGACAGTACAGTTTTCTGATGTGTTTAGCGTTGAGAGCAAAGCATAAGAGAACCGACTTTGAACTGAATGAGATGTATAATGTTGTTCCAGTGCAAGCAATTACGCCTCTAAATACCCAATGCAATCTATTCAACATCTCTCCCTTGTTGATCGACCATCTTTTCGTATGTTCGACTATGCCTCTCCAATTTACAAAGCAGCGACCATCAGTCCGGCAACAACAGCGGCAAGACCAAACTCGACCTTACCAGCAGCACCAGTGGCTTCAGGAAAACCAGCGGAGCCAGTCACACTGCCAGTGGGGGGCTTAGGCACGCCAGTGGCAGCAGGAACAGTGCCATTGCTGTTTCCGTGTCCGCTCGAGCCGGTAGGGTAGAGGGCGACGAGGGTAGAGCCCGAGGTGCCGGTGGGCTTGTGAGAGGAACCAGTGGTGGTCTTTGAGCCAGAGGCAGAGGAGATAGCGGTTACTATTACACGTTTTGTCAGCATACATTTATCCGACGAGTCGTGTTTATCGTTTCGAATTGTTACGGCTCATGTTTACCGCAACGGATTCGGCTGCGACAGGGCACACTTACAAACATCAACATCCTCGTCGTTGCAGATGTCCGCGATCGCGGCCATAGCATCCTTGGCATCGTCACCGCAGATTTCCGCCACCTTCTCGCTCAGGTCCTCGGCCTTGCAGACAGCCTTGATATCAGACGGGTCTTCGTATTGGTTGACAGCGCCGAGGAGGCAGCCAGGGGGGCTGGCCATGGCGAACTGAGCAAGCGCGAAGAAAGTCGTGGCGAAAACGGTACGTCCGAGCATATTAGCGATTGAAGTAGAAGTATTGGCGAGTTGGAAAGGTGTATTGGATTTGAGTCGTGGTAGAGACCGTGGGTTTGTATTAACAATAGTGTAGTCTAAAGAGTGACTATAAGAGATCAATTCTAAGAGAATGAATGTACAACGAAGACGGTTGATGAAGAGAGAAGAGAGTGCTTGAGTCTCGACCTGATCCTCAAGGGGCTCGGCGGACACGGACGCTTGCCAAGCTAGTGTAACGCTTGCCCTAGTGGGGTTACGCTGAGGTGCTAGCAAGGAACAACAAGTTTAGAAACACGTGCATGATTGGACGGGTTCCTGCAGTTTGTGTTGGTGCTAGAAACGTGATACGCGTTGATTGAGGTCGTGTGGGTGGTAAGGGACCCGACTCTTCAAGGGGTGGCCTCAGATCAACACTTGCACAATGCTATCAGAGCAAATGATCAGAGTTTGATTCATACGTTGATTTGGCTCTTCCCACTATTCATCTGATGCTTAACGCAATGATATACAAAAGAAGCTCACCGCTGCCTAGCCTGTGCTACGAGAAGATGCCAACCTGGGGCGAGCGAGTGCAGAAAATGCATTACAAAGTATATTCGCATAAAGACCAAATGTTTCTTTTGCATCACCCAGCATACAGCCGATAAGCAATTTGCACTGGAGTCGGAATCCAAGTCGATGCGCGCAAAAGCATTTCCAAATCACCCCTTGTAATGCAATATGGTTTTGGAGATGACGTTTTATCCTTCCATCAGATATCCAATCTGAGTAGCAAGCACCGGCCAGCGGACTATCAAGGCCCACTCGCAATGCCATGATGCGCCGAAAACTCCGTCGCTAGGTATGATACATGCGGTACAGTAATGACACAGAAAGATGAGGGTGCGTGACGAGAGAGAGAGAGAGGCATGGAGGTCGGGTTCATCGTTATAGAGAGCGTAAAGTTTTGGTGTAGAGATCATGAGGTATGGATTTGCGGCGGGCTATTGCCGTTAGGTCCAAGCATGGACGGGATGGGCTTGCGGCGGGCTTTTCCATGTGGAACGCGTGGTACACCCTGAATGACACGAGGCTCTTTCATGAGCGTAGGGTCGAGCTTTGCAGGGACTGTGATCGTGTTAGCATTAGCAGGCTGAAGGAATGTGTGCAACGTACTTCGACTAATTATAGAACGATAATCGCCCGGAAAGCGGGAATTCGGCGGGGTTGCGGACGCGGTGCGCCAGAGATGGTCCGTTGTGTCGGATAAGAAGTCCACCTTCGATTTGTAGAAGAATGATGACTTTCCGCGGTTCCGCTTCGCCAAGATGACTTCGTCGAAAAGTTTGATCGTGGGATCGTCTGCAGACTTGCTCTCGCGCTCATGGATGAATTCGTTGAAGGCTATTGCAGGTTAGCATATCCTCGAGAAAGTTTGGAGTGACAACACGAACCTTGTGTCTGCTGCAGCGTTGTAATATACTGCACATTCTCAGCTGGCAAGCTTTTCACAAACTCATCCATCTTGAACTGGTATGTCATACCAGACTTCTTGCGTTCGCCAGTAGCCGGTACAAGATAGCGCCGGTAAGTGTAGAACAAGCTAGCAAAGCACCTTACAAATGACGCACGCACTTGGTCGGGTCGGAAAGCCGTCGGGCAGACGATGCAGATCATATCGACGCATCTGCCATGCGCGTATGTGCTACAACCTACACCATGTCAGAAAAAGTAAATCGCACTAGGCGAACCCAAAACTCACCAGTACAACGATAGAGACCATCATCGGACTTCTCTTCGCATATTGAGCAAAGAGCTTTATCCTCGTGCGGTCTCCACTGCAAGCAATGACCTTCTTGCCATTGCGTTGTTGCAGTGTTGCGTACTTGTTGCATGGCCATGCCGGGCATGATGGTCGATGCGGCCAAGGTTGACTGAGCATACACTGATGGTGCATAGGAAGACCCCGCTTTGTACTCATGGCTCAAAGACGACGTAGATGCGCTTGGCGCATGGCCAAGGAACGGTTGAGAGGGGCGCCGGATTTGGGGTACACGTTCGAAACCAAACTAGCTACATTAGTCGATGAACCACTAATGCGAAGGGGGTGAAGCCAAACTTACCGACGAACTTCGCCGACTTGAAGTCTCGAAATGGGCGGATCGCTTCTCGCGAAGGTTAGCTTGGAGAGCATAGCCAGAATCGCTGCGCGAGATAGGGGTGCTGGGCATAGGTGGGAAGACCGTCGATACTGGGGAGACCTTGGGCGAAGGCGGAGATTGGTATGTCTTTATGGTTGTTGCTGTGGATGGTCGGTCATTGCCGCGGCTCGAAGCACTTGACTGCAGGAAAGCGTTGTAAATCAGAGGTCGGGAGCTAGGCGGTCCAACGACAGTTCCAAAAGACGTGGAGTTTAGGCCGACGTAATTCTGAACTGTCGAAGGGTGTGCTCTGTATGAGAAAACACCGGGGTTCTCAGAGGCGAACGTGTCGTACGGAAAGGCTTCTACGGCATAAGCTGGTGGCCCAGTAGGCACACCGTATCGCAAATGATGCGGCGCGGATTGTTGAAGCAAAGACATGAGCTTGCGTCGCTGTTGGCGTGGCAGTGATGGTGGTGGTGGGCCGTTGGAAACAATTGAATCAGCGTCCAGGTCGACGAGAACATAGTCGTCGTCGGGATAATCAGCGGGCTCATACCGACGCTCGATTCCTACGATGTATGGGCATGGCGCCTCTATCGTCTGTACCAGACGAGCAGGCAGAATGGGAATGAAGACACCAGCCCATTGGAAGGGATACAGTAGGTTGGTTATCGCCATACTGGCCAGGTGTAGCATGGCCGTGTGGGAAGACAGGAGAATGATCCTGGCTTCCGAGAGAACATACTCAAACAAGGTAATAATGTTCGGTATAGACATGCATCGGAAGAGAGCGTATATGTCGATGTTTCGGGAGCCGGGGAGCTCGTTGACCGCCTCCTTTCGGGCGTACATGCGAAGTTCACGAACTGCCAGCTCAACCTGGGTAATGGAGGTAATCGGACTAAGAGCCTCTGCACACAGGTTGACGACGTATCGCTCAAGCGGCTGCCACATGCCTACCCGGGGTGAGCTGGCAGGGACTCGGAGAATGGCACCAGTAGTCATTGGGACAACGACGGCCTTTAGCCACTCCTTCCAGAACGGCGTCAGACTCGCGTCTCGACCCATGACACCGTAGGCACGGGGTATCCAGAGGCCAGTCTCTCCATCGGTAAGACCCTCAATTTTGGAAGCTGCACCGTGCCTCACAGGCCGAAGTAGGTCGGTCATCAACTGGATCTTTTCCTCTACAGCGCCAATCTGGTCGTCCAGGTCGTCACGCTCCTCCGAGTCAGGGGCCACGGAAGGAAGCTTAGTTAGGAGTTGCGATAGTTTTGCGCGCTCCAATGCCAGACGCTCGCCCAAGCTGCTAGCTAGTTCTCGCTCTTCTGGGTTCATGTGCAAGCTTCGCCATTCCTCGCATTGGCGCTCGAGGCCCTCTGCAGCCGTGGCGTTCAGTGGTAGCCAGACGATGATGCAGATGCCATAGAGTTTGGAGCCGTCTCCGTTAGTCATGGCAAATCCATGCCATTGGCTCTTTGGCCGCTCGTCAGATGAGACGACACTAACATCATTGGGAAATGCAAACATGGGTACGTAGTCAGGAAATGGATTCCGCCTCTTGAGTTCCTCGACCATATTCCGGGGCGGGTAACGATCTAGCAGGACGGGCTCGTAACGACGCAGAAGAGGATGCATGTCTGGGTCGGGTTGAAAGGGCTGCGGTGCTGGTATGACAGAGTTGTACCCAGACATGCGCTTCGACGTTCGAATGGAGGCTGTGTGCATGTCAGTAAAAGCCGATCAAAAAAAAAAAGTGAACAACCCATGTTAGGTCCCAGGCCGAGCCCTGCAAAGATCCTGGTCGGGAGTAATTATCAAAGGCCACTTACATTGTCTTGCTGTTGACGACTGCCGCTTCAAACTGCTCTGCATGGTAGAGATGCGCCGACGAATGCTTCCCACGCCAGACCTGAGATTGCCGACGCCGTCGTCATTGTTGGCTTGTGACACGCGCTGTGGTCGGGGGCGCGGCCTCGTAGGGGTGGAGCGGGCCTGTTGCGCAACACCAGCAGTAAACTGTATTTCCTCTAGAAAGGTATCGCGTTCAGAGGCGAACTTTCGCAGTGCAACGTCGAATTCCTGGTCGCTGAGGCCGGAGCCGCCAAGCTGGACGCCCTTGATGGTAGCGCTGCTCCGATTGCTCGCAGTCTGCTTGGCATCTGGGCCAATGCCAATGATTGTGCCATTGGACTGGCGGTTCTCGCTGAATCGGTTCGCAGAGCTCCGTCGGGTGGTGTCGCCGTTGGATAGGCCATCCTGTGAAGTCGGGCGGATCGAGTCTGTCTCGAGGGCGCGGTCCTCCTCGATCGTCTCGTCGACCGGGGGTTGTGCGAGCGGGGAGGTTACTATGCCGTTGTTGTGGGTGCGCTCGTCGTAAACCTGCGAGGACTCGATTCCGGATATGAAGAAATAGTCGGCGAGCGGGGTCGACGACTGTTCGGCCGTGGACGACGAGGGAGCAGGCGCCATGTTAGATGGGGGGCATAGGATATCCAAAAAAGATGGGCGAGTAAAGAGCGTCGTGGGATGCGCGGTCACGGCGTGTGGGACGTCGAGTCGCCTTGTGTCTCTAGGTCATTGGGGATTGGACGCCAGCTCCAACGGTTGTTTGTGATGGGGGCAGCGCAGGGCTTATGCACGGCAAAGGCAGAGCGTGTGCGACGGTGACGGAGAAAGCGGTTGCACGGACGGCGACCTGGCAGCGAAGCGAGTGGGGAGCTTGGCCGGGAAGCTGCGACTGGGCAGAGTGGTCGCGAACTGGTGTCGCGGTGGGTGTAGTGTAGCTGACAGTTGCTTGTTTGCGGGCGAAAAGAGTGAATGGGGAGAGGGTTGGCGGAGAAGAGTTCAGTGCACCCTGCGCTCGGTCACAAGCCATTCAAAAGGACAGGCAGGCTCCGGCCTGTTCGAGCAACTAACCCACATGCACCCTCGTCGCAGGGCTCACACCCGCTTGCGCTCTTATCGCTCGCAGAAGACGGTCTAGCGCTTGACCGCTCCCGCGTCGAATGCCCCTCGGCCTGGACTAGACTGCTGCACCTCGCAACAAGCCCAACTCGCCAGAAGTTGCCGGCGGAGACGCGAGGCTGTCATGGCCAGACATGCGCGCGCATCAACGCGTACCTGGGCCCAGCGTTTGGCCTGCTCCTCGCCTTCCATGCTCCCTCTCACGCTGGACACAGTAAGCACAGGCATATCCGGCACGCCCCCCGTCGCGCTGCTAGACCCTGTCCTCGGAAAGCACGACCAGGGGCAGGAACATGGATTGGGAAGGCACGGCCTGGGGCCTATCCGCTTTGGGACGGCGCGGGATTGGCAGAAGGCTGAAGTGGGACTGGCGGCGGGCCAAGGATTGGCTGTCGGCATGGCAGCATTGCGCCGTCAGGGGTCGTCGAATGGCTGCCCGCGACCAACACGGCTGTTGTTAGGCCACAACACTGATGGTGTGCGTCCAATTTGCTTGTGTTTCAGACTCGGCGTACAGCACGCATGCACGCCATCGCAGTCAGGGCAGGAATAGGGGCATACATGTCGTGTACCGTACACGATCCCATACTATGCACATGTCCAACCTCTGCAACACACAATCCAATGCCCACCAACCCCCTCCCAACAGCCCAACAGCCCAACATCTCTCTAAACGCCTACGCCATCATATGCTGTCGCTGTCAGGTGTCAGGTCTCAAGTGTCAAATGTCAAGCGAAACCTACAGCAGACTGTACTCCTCACTGTGAGCACAACATCTCGCCATGCATGTGCATAGCTACGCTACGCTCCAGCCAGCCCGCTATCGTATGCTCTGACCATCATCTAAACCGTTACCGTTTCAGCTCTACTTGCCGAACTGTACACACCGGTGCATGTCTGCCTACGGCATAAGCTGCCGTGTCCGTCTTGACCTCGGTGTTGGACCCGGGCATACGCCCCCACAGCCAGAGACGTATGTAGGATATGGACATGTCGATCCCGCTGTGGGCAGCCGATTCCGATGCAAAGTCCTCAACCGTCACTGCTTGTGCAAGCGCGGTTAATCTGACAGCTGCAGCCATCTCGAACCAGTCAGTCAGTGCTGCTCAACATACACCAACACCAATGTCCCGTCCCTCCGAGCCTCTGTCTCTGGCAATTGCGTGCATACTTGGTGGCGTGATGATCAAACACATCAAGAGCCCACATTTGACCAACATGAAATGACATCTCTGCGATCGCCCGACCCTCGAGCAGTTCGTGAGACTGTCGTGTCAAGTTCCCGTGTCTGTCAACTTTTCGTGCCAGGATCAGTGACAGCGTCTGGGGTACCCTGTGCTCTCTCTGCCGTGCTTCACCAAATTCTCAGTTTGATTCTCATCGACCTCTTCGGACTTTGTCAGGGATGAGCGTACCGTCGTTCAATCCACTTTTCACGCTACTGGTCGATGCCGCGAGAGCCCAGTTGCTTTTTGAGGAGAACTGTTTCCGTGGTTCAAATTGCATTTGAATGGCTTGATCATCGACGCCGACCTTGCTTCCTGGTTCGCTTCGCCTGTCGATCATCCAGGAGATCCTCCTCCGCATTCCGGCTGTCTAATTCCAAGTACCCATGTGCTGTGTAACAAATCGTTCTGGAATAGGTGGACCGGTATTACAGATTACCAACGAATCCCCCGCAAATCCCGGCGAATCCCCACGCACCTGCGACGGACATGTATGGAGCCGGTGGCAGACATACACTCCGTGGCACGCGTATAAACAAAGTCTGAAATTTGCTTTTCACTGTTCGGCGATGAAGGTTGGACCACTCGATTCATGTTGACACGACGCACGGAGCAGGTTCCGGATGGCTTCAGTCAGCGCAGGGCTAAATCGATACTGCCAGGCCAAGCGCTTGGAACTGCAGGTACGGGCGCCAGGACCTTGGGTCGGAGATATACAATCCCTGATAGCGTTGGGGTACGCCATGCAAACTCTATTGAAGAGGACACGCTCAGCGTCGAGCCGTGAGCCATCCTGTACTGAGAGAGCCCCTGTCGCCCAATGCGCTTCGCCATTGTATAGCAAGCTGGCCTAGTACTCTCTTGTTGTCTTCTGTGATAGAACCTGCCATGTCTTCGTCGTCATCGCTAGGTTGGAGATCGAGAAGAAACGCCACCTGCACCACATCCCGTGGACTCAGTATCGGCGCATGGAGACTTGGGGGTTGCATATCCCAATTAAGCGATGTCGATCTGAGAGGTGGTTTGGGGTTTACGCTGACTGACTGTTCGGAGTCAGTGGTGGTTTGATGCCTACTAGGGCCATGGCTGTTGCGGTACGCTATCTGAAACAGCGAAATAGCGCCAGATCTACACCACTGCCGGATCCGACTCTGCGATCGAGCTAGTGATGAAGCCGAAATCTTCAAGCCGAAGCCACGCGGCCTTACTCATTGTTTGGAGTAAATGAATGGTACAAACACACGAATCCAAATACTTTGAAAGCGCTGACGTACCTCTAAACACACTGCAGCTTCTCCCATGTTCTCCAATTGTGCCTCCAGCAGGTATCGCGAAGACCCGTCTTTTGGGCCCATCTCTCCAGCCTTTGTGCGCACACTCAGCAATTGTTGCGCCACGAACTGATATAGTTTGCGGAAAGTTCGAACTCTTCCGGATGCTGCCTTCCCTTCTCCTAGTGCGGTCTCCGTATACGTGACCGTGACGGCCAAGACATGGTTGCCCTCTTCCTTGAGTTCGAATCTTAAGATGCGTTGTAACGATTCGGCTGGTCCTGGAGAAGCCTTCTCTGCCTCTTCCTGCAAGCCAGACAGATCCAAGTGTGAGCCTGTCGGGTTCGAGGGTGTTTGCATGTCGCCCTGTATTCGCACACCACTGATCGCTTTTGTGTTGTCGGCTGGATCGAGCTCGTTGTTCGCGCACAGTGTACAGGAAAACGTCTCACCAACGTAGGCGCTCCCAAACGCTTCGGGAAGGTTCAATACAGGACTGAGGACAAACTGGTCCTTTGTGTCATTCGACGTAGGATAGGCAAGCGAGGCTTTGGGCGATATGCCTAGATCTTTGGAATTCGGGAGAGGGTGCTGCACCGCAAGGGATGGGCGAGACAGCCTATGTACATCATCAGTATGCTAGCTATGTAGTTGAATGGCAGTTGTAGTATACGATGCGGCAGGCGAGCCGCGTGCAACGTCCTCGTGAGATGATGCGAAGATCAGCTTCGTCATGGGCCGCTGTGCTCGAGCAGTGCTGGGAAATCGACAACATACCGCAGAACCTTCAGGCTGACAGAGTGCGCCGTCTTGAGAGAGTCTCCCATCGCCTGCCCTCGCTGCTGAGCCATATCGACGGCCGTTCTGTTGCAAGGACCTGTGACGAAAGCGGCCAGCGTGAGCGGAAGCTGGAGTGGGGCGTAAACCTCAGGGTCCAAGCCTTCGGCTTGCGGACTTTAGCGCGGGGATAAAATTTTGTGGCTGGGTTACCAAAAGTGATGTCGTGGGAATTGAACTCAGTGACCTCTTGAGCTGTGACTTTTGTACAATTGTACTTGTTGTTGTCGCTTTCGGACGTGTCGAAACTTTTGCTAATTATCATGGGTGTCAAACCACCATCAGACGATATTCCACTTCAGCGATGTCCGGATATGGTCATCAAGGTTGATACACCAAAAGGTACTTTCTCTCTCCTAGACATACCAGTGGTTCTGAATAACTGACATAGTATGCAGGGCGTGGCGTATTCGCTACGAAGGATATACCAGCGCGAACGATCATAGACATATGCCCAGTCTTAATCTTGGGAACAGAAGAAAACAAGAAGCACGTAGAGAACACCTCACTTTACCATTATACCTAGTACGTAACCTCCTATCTGGGTGCTGTGTTATCGCATACCCACGTACTCAACTCTAAACAGCCTTTGTGTTCCTAGTACTTGAATAGTGGCATTGGCGACGTGTTGACAACATCGTTATGTTCTAACAAGGCATCAACGAAACTTGGCAGTGGAAATATCGCAAGTCTCTTGAACCTAACTTATCCCAGCAACTGGCCAATCGTAGACACCGATGGCAACAGCAAAGTTGCACAAGCCGTCATATTTGGATTAGGAAGCATGTTCAATCACTCGACCCAAGAACAAAATGTGGGATGGATGCGAGATACTCAGCGCCAAATCATTACATATCGGGCACTGAGAGATATACCCGCAGGAGAAGAGCTTTGTAAGTGAAAGGACGAACATTGATCGTAGAAGACGCTGATGAATGCAGGCATATCGTACGGAAGTCATCTAACCTTCAAAGACGCCGATGTTGCACCTCCAACGCCACCAGAAGACGAAATTGAACAGCTTCGAATGATTGAGCCTTATTAAGTAGTCGTTAAAGGTACAGGAAGTACAGTAGTCGGAACACTCGTTTACCGCAGCGCAAAACGCCTACCAGAATAAGACAGAAACTCGGAGGAGATGCAGGTGGCCAGTGTGGGATCGTATTACACCAAGATGTGCAGCGCCGATAAAGGTACGAGGATAGATCAAGTGCTTAGAGGCTCAGGCTTTTCAGTTGATGGTGTGACGTCAGCCGAACTGTTGTCTTCAGCGTCGTTCCTCAGGTCGTATGCGAGCTCGAAACATTCCTCCAAAAGTTGCGTTACGCGACCCTGGCCATCAGGTATCTCATCACCCACCATAAACTTGCCGTCTACCCGCATGTTGTCAATCGAATTCAACTATACCTGAGTCAGTAGACGTAACAATGTACCGACGACGTGGTGCACGGACCTTCATGCTGTACGGGTACAGCTCCCTTGGTGAAGACACACCTCCCAACTTCTTAACTTCAAGCAAGCATTTTCGGAGTGTAGTCAGTTGGTTGTAAATCGGCAGTAAAGCCTCGGATACAGGCTCTGAAGTTAAGAGCAGTTGGTAGATGAGAGCGTAGCTCTTCCGGAGAAGGTATAGCAACGTCTGGAACATGTTAGTGTGTTTTCACACCCAGATGCATGAGAACATACTCTCTGCTCGTAAATCTCAGAGGGCCGTCCAAGCGCGTCGACAAAGTTACCATCAACTCGGGCTTCGTCGATACGGTCAAGCTGTCGCTGGAAGTCCCAGAGATCCGTCTCACGAAGAGACCATGCCTGAGTTAGGGTGAGCTTTTCGAGCTTGTTCCGGATCGAGAGAAGTTTGTCGTAGGTGTCCTTGAAAGCGGGCGCTATGCGCCCTTGCCTGGTCGTATGTTAGTCAAAATTGCAGAGGTAATGAATGGTACCAACTTTTGCTTTATTAACGTGACCCATAGCAGATTGCGCCGTAGAAGGGTGCCGATGAGTGTTTTGGCGTCTGGCGCCGCCTCAGGATGTTCGGTAGCGAGCTGCATCTTGTCGACCATTTCGGCCAGCTTCTCCTCTGTAGTTCCCTCTGTCTCGTACGCACGAATTCCGTACTCCTTCAATTCTTCGTCAAGCTTGTTGAGCTCCTCTGAGTACTCCTCGACCTCGTCATGTGGGAACTAGACCCTTAGTCAGCATGCATTAACGAATTTTTGTAACTTTGCTGACCTTGGATCTTGCGTTACAGCCGCAAAGCGATCTCAGTATTGAGACCAGCTTCTCCCATTTCGGTGTCAGCTCGGGTGTGAGCTCGGACAGGTTGAGCTTTAATTCTGCAAGCGTCTCTTCGCAAACTTTGATACGGGCGTCGAGGAGAGTGAGTAGGTGAGGGCTGTACTCTTCCCGGCCTCTCTCGACATAGCGTCGGCAATCTTGCAGGTTCTTATCGAGTGCTTCCAGGTCCTTTTGCGAGTAGAAGGTGGCTTCTTTGAGATGATCTAGTAAGCGCTGTGTGATGTCAGAAATTAACGTGCTAAGCTCCGACATGTATAAATACCTTGATTGTCGATATGTAAGAGTATCTTGACGATAGTGTCAGTCGAGTCATACCCAATACAGAACATGGTTGAGCACTAACACTGCTGGTGGTTCGTGATTCTTTCCGACCGTCAGATACGCAAGTGAGATGAGTTGAAAGCAGTCATCAAGCATGTAATCAACTATACGACCATATCAGTAGCAACATCCTACATCGGGCAGGTGGCAACGTGACATACCTTTGTTCTGCTCCAAACGTTTGGTTTCTCGTATCTCGTTGAGCATCATGACCTGCTCGATGACCTGGTCGTACAATTTCAAGACATCCTGGCTCTTGACATAAGTTGACCGATCACGCTTCAGTAGTTCAAGCTCCGTCCGTATGGACTGCAGCTTGTCAAGGATGGGCTGCTCTTTCGGATCCAGCGGAATCCGGGGGAGTGGGGAGTCGGTCATTGTATGCTGCAGACGCGGATCGGCGACGGATACAGAGATCTTTTGGCGGGGTTGAGGCTAATCCGAACAGTGGTGAAAGCTGCAACTCTGCGATATGCGAACTTGGAAGTAGCCGGTTAGGAAGCCAAGATGCAACTTGACAGCGGGGAAAGTGCTCGGACGTCACCGAGGGGCAACCTCAGCAACGCGCTAGCTCCTAAACCAGCTAGACGTTGTTAAGCGAAAGCCACGATTAGCGCCGTCCACACCATCAATTCACCAGCGCCGAAACTCCCAACATCTCGACTCACGACAATATCACGATCACAACCGCCGCAATGTCTACCTCCGAGCTCGCCACCTCTTACGCCGCTCTCATCCTCGCTGATGACGGTGTCGACATCACTGTACGACTGCCGAGAAGCGATTCGCAATCGCGGACACAATGGCTAATTTGAACAGGCCGACAAGCTCCAGTCTCTCATCAAGGCCGCAAAGATCGAGGAGGTCGAGCCCATCTGGACGACCCTGTTCGCCAAGGTGCGCATACACGAACACGCTGGAAGTCCGAACACGAAATTGATATGTGAATAGGCTCTTGAGGGCAAGGATGTCAAGGACCTGCTACTGAACGTCGGCTCAGGCGGCGGCGCTGCCCCTGCTGCCGGAGGCGCTGCCCCTGCTGCTGGCGGTGCTGCTGAGGCCGCACCAGCTGCCGAGGAGAAGAAGGAGGAGGGTACGTTTACTACACACCTTTCGCCCGGCAAGCAATGGACACTAACACACAACAGAGAAGGAGGAGTCAGACGAGGACATGGGCTTCGGTCTCTTCGACTAAGCGTCTCGTTTCCCTTCCTTTCTTCGACATTTGCCTTTCTCGGGGTTGCAAAACGGATTCATCAGCGGGCATATTCCCATTGCTGGGGTGGGACAGTCACGACTATTCGGTGACACGACTTGCATACGGGCCCTCCCGGAAGAACAAAGACGGCGTCATGAGATATGTTAGGTCGGCAGGTCAATGAATACTTCGAAAAGTGCAAAGACTGGGTACATGATGTGATGTCGCAGAGCAGGATTACTCTGGCTGCGATTACACGAGATTGTTGAATGATTGGTGCATGGCCTTCGATCAGAAACACGGTGCATATGATGCATTGACATGACTATGCCTTTCAACCCATGTACTAACGCCCCTTGATCGTACAATGTAAGCCTAAAATTGCCCTTTGTATTGTCGCTTACGTTTCACCATTTACTATGGCCCAAGACTTGGCGTCGCACCAATATCTATACATCGCCAGCCTTTTAATCTCTTTACTACAATCAATCTCTACCATGACTCTCCCTTTTAGTTAGCTGTAGTCATTGTTACATTCCTTTGAAACTCGAAGGTTGCAACCATGTTCCTCTACCTCATTCGCATGTTCATGATACCCACAGCCTTCGATATTGTCATATCCAGTAACATTATCCTTGTCTACTCATCCACCGAGAAGTCTCTAGCCAACCTGTCTAGCAGCGTTCGATCCTGGAGCTTCTCTTTATCCTCGAACTCGCACCACTCATCGACAAGTACTTTTCGCAACTTCCTTCAGTGTGCTCGCACGCCCTCTTGGTGGTGGATACGGGTAAAAAGGTTTCGATGGGATAATCTTGTACACTTTGTCGTGATACCAGAGCAGCCGATGGATAGTGTCTTGACGAAGGCGGAGAATGTCGAAGTCCTGCGCGAAGATGCACATGTCGACTGCGGCTTCGGCATATTCTCAGACGCCCTCATTGTATTTGACTCAGTACAGAGTAGATTCAAAACTTCAGCGCATGGGTTTGTATATGCTCGATCAGTACTTCATTGAGGATGACCACCTGGAAGGTCGTCCCAGGGATAGGTGAATGTCTCCGAGTGTCGGAAGAACTCCATATGTAGCCCAACCCACGAAGACCTCCATGTCATCAATAGATACGTCATTGGATTGAACGCCATGGATACTCTTATTCTGAAAGACCCGAGCGAAGCCAGAGCCATGGATTTTGAGCGGGAGACGGAGAAAAATGAAAGTTATGGTTTCGTTCTTGTTTGTCAGACTTCCATCTCGACGGTCGCTTGCCTGGGCTGAGACTTAGCAGAATGGCATTGAGATGTTGAACTTGACTGGCAACTTACAATTATGTTTCAGTGTACGTCTTGGAATCTCCTTGGTTGGCCATGTTGTCTCGATCGATAAAGAGGCCAGGTAGTGGTGTCGTCGAAGAAGGTGGTAGGGAGCGGAAGAAGTGTGTTGCTCTTGCGTTATTCAGGCTTGACGCTCACTCGCTCTCAAATCAGAGGTGAGGGATGAGGGATGGGATGTGAGACTAGGCTGATCATAAGAGAAGTTTATCATCATCTTTGACATATTGCGAGGAAAGCAAGAGCACATGTTGACGCGACATGCAGAACAACATATGGATCGATCTTCAGGAAATGAACTTTCATGAGGAATTTTTTAACAATGGATTGCTTCAATGAACCAGAGACTGATGTCAAGAGAAGGCGCAAAATATGCGTGTCATGTTCAGCGCTATGCTCATTGTGGCATAGTCGGACCCAGGATCATTTACATATCCACTCCATGCAAGCAAAATATGCGCCTACTCCATGCCCCTATGCAGATAAAGAGAAATCTCAAATGTGTGACAGCCGACTCGGTCACAAGTCGTTCGCACGAAGCAGCTCCTCATCGTAAGACATGCCGTTGATGCGCTTCTTGGTGAATTCGAACGCAGTAAAGAAAATGGCGTTTACTATGCAGGAGCGAGACACGGAAACACCGAGGCCTGAGTCAAGTTAGTACCTGAGCCTTGCGAATTTGGACAGGTACGCCTACCTCGATACATCCGACGACTAAAGAAATGGATCTTCGGGCGCGTGGCTTTATCCTCGCCCCCAACGAGACAGTTGCGTTGGTAGATACTCTTCGCCGTGTCGATTGGGAATATCTATCATTCTTGTTAGTGTATGGACAAAGACCTTTTGAAACCCGAAAACGTACGCATGCCCAGCTGACCAGACCACAGAGTCCGCCAGCTACGACTACAGCCAGTGGATGTGTAGGGGAGGTGCCGCGCGCGTTCGCCAAAACCTGCTTCACACTCTCGTATGTTACAAAGTAGATACCGGTGCCAATAGAATCTCGAACTACGTTGCTGTCAGCACATGTACATTTTCTCTCCGTTTTGTGGCTCACTCACGTAGATGCAAATGGAAGCCAGAGTATAGTCCAGTCCAACCCCGATGTTTGACCAGGTTTTGCGCCGTCTTCCAGGTCCCCAAGTTCTGGTAGCTCTTGCGGACCGCTTCATTCTTTCCGCCGCCGTCATTACGCTCCGCCATCAACACGGAGATTTGGGCACTCAATTTCGTCAATTCGAAGGGACCTGGAGATGGTTAGTCAGCTACACATGTGCATAGCCATGAGTGTCTCCTACATGCGATTACTGTGATGGCGGCGCCGGCATTGACACCTGCCAGCCCAAAGCATGCAATCGTCGAGAAGGTAGGCCACGCATCCCGGGTGTTCGCGATAACAAGCGGCGAGCTTCCGGTAGCCTGGTAAATCCAATCATCGAGCGCGTACTTGGATCGTTGATATATGGAGAAGGACACGGTGCGGACGAGGGTTATGCTTGCGAGAGGAGACCAGACACCTATGACGCGTACATTAGCATGTGGTTGGATGCGCAATTGTGAGCGACGAAGCATACCGCGGTAGAAGCCATGGAAGCCCTCGGTCTTGTAGGTGTGGCGAACGCAGTCGGCGAAGGAATTGAACTTGTAGCTATGTGGTGTTAGCCGTGGTCTGCGCGACGCTGGAGTTTGGCGTACGCTTGTAGTCGGGTCTTGACTGAGTCCAGAGGATACTGGAAGCTATTAGCAATGCCGGCATGAATGCAGTGATTTCCTGTCTCGGTCGACGTACTGCGGAAAATGTAGACAGCAGACTGCTGGAGCTTGCAGCGACCTCGGTGCGGTACTTCTTGGTCCATCGCTTTGCCTGCTCACTGCGCAGGACGGTTCTTGAGACCTCGGTCAGATCTCTGGGTCTGTTTGGAATGTCCTGTTGTATGTTTGGTCTCCCATCTTCCTGCTTAGGCATACTGGCTATCGCTAGCTGTGGAAGACGCTGTGGTCCTCCTACGGCAATCGCGATCGGGCCAGCAGCCGGGCAAGCTCCATGAAGACCGCGGCAATGTCAAGCTCGATGGATGGAACGTGTGTGCGCGATGAATATCGGGTGCTGGGATTTGTGGTGGAAAGGAAGGGCCGGCCGACAATAGCTGATGTTGGCGAGAGTGTACGGATGCGGAGCGTGGTGTGGAATGGATGGTGGGGTTAAGCTCACGCTTGATGCAACTTACAGGCCCGAAACAGTCTAACGGCCACGGAAGGATGAAGCCATTGGCTGCAGGGGGAACCGTCGACGCGACGAGCTGCACTTGAACATGTCTTTACATGCCCCAATGTCCCTCACCCAGCACACAGCAATCGACCAGCGTCTTCACATCAACGCATGATTTTGCTGCCGGAATCGCGCATGCCATCACTCAACCACAGCGCGTAGCATGGCGTACGTTGGGAAGCTACCACAGCCAACTGCGGGGTTTGCTCGCTTACATGTGAAGCTCAACACCATCCACGTCTATAGCTCCGGCAAATCACAGTCCATCTCCATGGCAGCTACGGTACTTGACCAGACGCATTTGCTATTGCTATACCTTAGCCTTCACTGTCCGAGGTCAAACAGACTATAGCAGTATAGTAGCGTTGAATCTGGCACCGGGTGCGTGTGACAAAAGGCTACCGGCCGCGGACCGTGGTACGTGGGCAGGGTCAAGTTCTCCTGTCCACCACTAGCTTAGCTGTTACACGTGCTCGTGTGCAGCATCATCATGGGCAGTAAGATGCTTTTCTAGCTTCACTACTACAGCAACAAATACAGCAGCAATTGCCCTAGTGGCAACATTCGTCACTTACGCCGATACACGGGGTACAGCCCAAGAAAATCCGAGCTTCTTCGTACATTTGTAGTCCTAGTCCCACGTGATAGAATCACGTCCTGCCCACAACTTCCGTATCTGCGTTCCTACAAACAAGTCTGTATGGTGTTGCTTCTACAAAGAGATTTACCAGTCTTTCGGGCATTAGTCTTTCTTTCCAATAATCTTCCTCAATTCAGTGTCGTTTTCCGACCTTTCTACCGGCGCCTTCTGGCTCCCGTCGATCTTCTGCTGTTTCTTCTTGCGCATGTCTCCCATAAGCGCTTCGCTAAACGTCCCTCTATCATCGTCTAGCCTCTCCATCTGACCGTGCCGTCTCATGCTCTCCTTGTGCCAGCTGATCTGTCCACCGTCTGCTTCTCGGTGTCTTTGGGCGTTCAGTTTCGCTGCGCGTATCGAGGTTCGGGCGTATATGAAGAGAAGGCCAGCCATGGTGAGGGCGGCTAGAGGTGCCATGACGGTCTGGGAAGCATTAGCTGGTTCCAAGAGTCACGACTCCAGGAATGTGCTTCGTACGCGGCCATTGATAATGCCTCGACCCCGCGTGAGGCGCGCTGCGGCATTGGCCGAAGTTGGCTTGGAGGTTTCGCTCACGCCATCGGCGCCCTTGGGCATGGAAAGTCTGCCACCCATGATTAAAGCAGCTGGGTATGTGGCATCAACGTGAAAATGTTCGACGGCGGGCACAATGGTTTACAACGTCTTCCGGCCCGTGGGTGGTGGGGATGGTGTAATAATTTCGGTGATTGCCGAGTCTGCTTCAGGATTCAAGATCCAGGGAAGTTTGAGCTGCTACCATGTGCTGGCATGTTTCCCTACCAGCATATGTCGAGACTCGATTCACTTGACCGATGTACAGCTACTTCGGTAGTAGAGTTGTGTGTCGCAGGTGGTGGGCGAGGTGTAGAAGTCATTAGGTAATCGTCCAAGTAGCCGCTAGCGCGAAAGCACCTCCGAAGTCGCGTCATTGCCGGCTGCTTCCATAATCACAAAATCTTGATCGCATCATTACCAAGCGGCATACATCGGCCACCCAGAAGGCATCGCGTGGACATTGTATGCACGTACTTGGCCTTGTATTGCTCCTATTTTGGAACATCTGGTCTGTGCAGCAAGCTGCGTTACTGCGTTTTGCACGGTTGGATTGCCAAGGTCCTCCAATCGAGTCGGCCTACAGTAGTAGATTTGAAATCTCGGTGTTCTAGGATATTCTATAAGTATCTGCTGTTGTTCTGCTGTGCCTTTAATGCAAAGAACAGCTGCCTTTAGACTGCGAGCTCTATCGACGAGTCTTCGTACCATTACCCCTCCATCGGCAGGACAAACCTCTCTCCTCCGATCGCACTTCTGCCCTCCACAAACCGCAGTGGCATCCGCACGCTTGTCAAACATCTCGTCTCATTTCTCCACATCAGGCCCCAGGATGTCATCGCAGACCAAGGAATGCGATTACCTAGTAATCGGAATTGGTAGTGGAGGTATTGCCTCGGCCCGACGAGCTGCCAAACACGGCGCAAAAGTCATCGCCATCGAATCATCACGATACGGCGGTACCTGCGTAAATGTCGGCTGTGTGCCGAAGAAGGTTACCTGGAACGCGGCTGCAATTGCCGAGACCTTCAGAGATGCAAAGGCATATGGCTTCAAGGTTGGCGGGGTACCGGAGTTTGACTGGCCGTACTTCAAGAAGAAGCGAGATGACTATGTCAAGCGACTGAACGGCATCTACGAAAACAACCTGAACAAGGATGAGATTGAGCATATCCAAGGGCGGGCCAAGTTCGTCGCGACGGACGAGGTTGAAGTTGCGCTCCATAACGGAGGCTCTCAGCGCATCAAGGCAAAGCACATCCTCATCGCGACCGGTGGACGACCAAAACTACCCGATATCCCTGGAAAAGAACTCTGCATTAGCAGTGACGGATTCTTCGACCTCGAGAAGCAGCCCAAGAGCATCGCGACAAGCGGCGCAGGATACATCGGTGTCGAGATGACCGGCATGCTTCATGCACTCGGCTCGAAAACACACTTCTTCATTCGCGGCGACAAGCTCCTCCGAACCTTCGACCCCATGATTCAAGACACCGTAACCCAGGAGTACGAGCGTCAAGGCATCAATCTATACAAGGGTACACAGATTACCAAGGTCGAGGACATCGGCAACGGCATGAAGCGTGTGACCTACCAGAACAACGAGACAAAGAACGAGTCAACTGTCGAAGTTGAGGAGGTGCTTTTCGCGACTGGCCGCGACCCCGAAATTGAAGACCTCAAGATCAAGGACTTTGGCATCAAGCTTAACGACAAGAACCACATTGTGACCGACGAGTACCAGAACACCTCCATTCCAAACATCTACGCTATCGGTGACGTCTGTGACCGCGGTTTCGAACTTACCCCGGTTGCCATCGCCGCTGGAAGACGCCTCTCAGAGCGCTTATTCAACAACCAGCCCAAGGCTCACCTTAAATATGAAAACATTCCCTCCGTTGTCTTCGCCCACCCAGAAATCGGATCTATCGGTTTGACCGAGCCTGATGCCCGCGAGAAGTACGGCGACAAGGTCAAGATCTACAAATCCGAGTTCAAAGCCATGTACTTTGCTATGATGGATCCCGAAGAGAAGCAGCCCTCAGCATACAAGATTGTTTGCGCGGGTGAGAACGAGAAGGTCGTTGGTCTGCACATCCTAGGCCAGGGAAGCAGTGAGATCCTGCAAGGGTTCGGTGTGGCGATCAAGATGGGTGCCACCAAGAAGGACTTTGACAACTGTGTGGTAAGTACTCCCCCAAGCTTCCTATCCCGTTGTGTCGTGCGTCCGTGGATGCCTATGTGGCAGTGCTTCGATTATCGACTGCAGCAGCTGCCACGTTTGTGGGGCAAAGGAACGACCGTTTGCATTAGGCGTTTGATGACACGAATGCTAACATGTGCTTCTTTCGCAGGCCATCCACCCTGTATCGGCTGAAGAACTCGTCACCATGACTTAGACTGGTGGGCGTCATGCATACTCGCCCGATTCGTGACGCTGTATAGACGAAAAAGAATAGACTATACTGGCAAAGAATGTGAGAAATGGCAGTAATCATTGTCGCTTATGACTATGCATGTTCATGCTCATACATAGGCTTTCACATATCTTCTTCACATATGCCCCAACATTGTGCCATACAACTACAGTTCAAAACATACGGCCAAACGGTGCCATACATGCAGTCACATTTCACATCTACCTCTAGGAGGACAGTAACCCCTCTGATACGACCCCTGCAGATCCAAGGTCTTGGGTTAGAGCTTGTTCCCCCGCCACTCCGAACAAGACCCATCTTCGAGGCACAAAATACCGATACGTACCCGCTCTACTAGCATACCATGTAGTAGGGATTCTACGGTCATACCAAGTTAATGCACATGTAACACCAAGCCTACATTTGCCTTGGCCCGGGGGGTTTAGCGAGAAAGAAAAAAAACAGAGCAAATGGGCTCTTGATTACCGTAGCCGGTGGCTTTGCAACGGCCTATTTGACCGAAGCATATTGCACTGTACATGCAGGGCATCATCGGGTGAGATTTAGTTTGGCTTAGTGCTTGTCCCTCCCGAGGTCGCTCTCGGTATTCGATGTACATGGTATATGTAAGATTCTGATTCATATAGTATGGATGTTTGTTACGTATATCGATGTGTGATGCGTTCAGCAGAGTAGTGTGTGTGTGCTGGATATGTCGGAACGAGCTGAAATGAGCAAAAAGTAATGGACTGACTGCGACTACATTTTGTCGCGTGGCTGATCGGAGGATGCACGGAAGGGGTGATCATAGTCGATCTTAATATCGATTGTATTGTGCCTCGTGGTGCGGGATAGGCATGATAGCAACGTGGGATATAGGTCGGGTTCTCGCTTTCTAGATGTCTTCTAGTGGGCGGCGTTCCTGGGGTCCGAGTGTTGAATATGTGGCCATGTGTTTCAACATCACCACTTCAAACACAGTGGTACACTTGGTAGAAATGACGATGAGGAGGACAAGGTAAAGTAGTAAAGTAATTGGTTGACCCACTGATTGATTGGCCATCTTCCATCATGCAAGTTTGCCAATTCTCATCACAAGCTCATTTCCCATCTCATTTGCCGCCCACGCCACCCTGGCTGCCCTGCATTGACAAGAAAGAACCAACGGCTTGTCCACGCGTTCGCTTGGAGCATTTCGCGGGGTGGTTGCCAGTCCATCATCTAACATACTATGCAGTCTTCAATGCATTACCACCGGCACCAGCTGGACCCACAGTGGTAACCTATTGCAACCTCGGCTACTACATAGCCCTGCACACCCTCCAAACACAAAATCAATGCCGTCTTGTGACAGACAATAAGATTTACTGACATTCCAATATCATCATTATTCTTGTTCGTTGATAGACCCTGCAGTAGACGTCCATGTTTTACGAAATGGAGAATTCCCGTTCCACCACTTAGAGTTCTGCCGGAAACCTGGTCACTGGCTGTTCACTGTTGTGGCGCGAACGCCCATGCGGCAGGCGTTTTCTGGCACCCAGAAGATCGCTGACAGTGACGACGGTGAACCACACCTAAACGTTGGTTTCTTTTTTAGCACACGATTTAGGCAACGGAGGCGCGTTCTCCGCGTTAATGTCACAAAGGATTCAATGCTCCCCGGATTCGCTCTCTGTCTCTCTCCCTCTCCACACATGCGCACACGCCGTTGCAAGCCACGGTGTGGAGACTTTGTCTTTGCTGTGCTGTACAGTAGTGCGGCGGAGGGGGCGCCAAAACAGCGATGACCCGCATAGCAATGACACCTCGTGCCTGCGTCGAGTGTCCAGAATCATGCTACGGACAGACCGCTCCGTGTTGATCAATGTTCCAGACAATTAAAAAGGAGGTGCGTTTGAATCGCATTTATTCTATTCACGCCCATCTCACCCAAGCAAGGCAGGTCCCTGATGTACCGATGTCTCGATATCCCGGGGTCTCCCCCCATGATACCACCGAACCCCGGGTTATTCACACGCGAGATATGCCGCTAATGCACATCGATTCGGGGTAGATTTAGCGCCGACGCGAACACCAAGCCGTCGCTATGCACGTTGACTGGAAGTGGTGTGCTTCCGCACCCTAGCGGCTGAGCTTCTGATAAAGGCACCGAGGCCGCTCCCCGCCGTGACGCAAAGCACACTCAATACGGGCCTCCACACATCGGAGCCGACCCTAGGCTCTGATGTGGGGCGTCTAAGCAACGCAGCGGTACCTGGTCTGTTAGAGCTGTGGAATTTGTTTGACGATTGTCTAACTAATGTGGAGCTGGCGGCAACTTCTACGGCCGGCTGGTTTCTTGAGAGCGCTGGTTCATTTGCTGTCAATAGTATTATACAAGTTTATATATAGCGGCCGTGACATTCGTTCACCATAGATCCGAGGCTGTGAAGCTAGCCTTTCTGTGCTGCAAGTTCCCCAGTTTTACGCCGCGCTGGTTTTAGTTAAGAGACCCCAGGACCGGACTTGACCAGGCCGGTCGATGATGGTCCATGACTGATAGCTTTCAAAGCTATTACAAAATGTACAGTGAAATGAAGACAAGACCAAATTTAAATCCATGTGGTGATCGTGGCATGATCGTTCCGGTATTCCGTCGAGATATTGCGCAAGTGCCTACCCAGGCGCCTTGATCTCGGTGAAAAAGGCGAGCAATTTCAAGTATTCTGTCCACTCAAGAAGAAGTCTAGCTCGCTCGGACCACCCCTACTGACTTCGTTTTCGGCGAGTTGTTCGAGCAGGCTGAGGAAAGGGTCCTTGCTGTCAGGGTCTGTATGCACCGACGCACCTGATGTGCTTCCAGCACCAGGGGTCGGCTGCTGTTCGTACGGCGTCGGCATGCTCATCATGGGGTCGAAGTGGATCGGGTGGTTGTTATCCTGGTTTTGGTTGAGATTCGCTGTCCGCGGAACTGGTGATGGCGCCAAACTCGCAAACTGCGGCAGTGGTGAGAACGTAAAGTTCGGGGAGAAAGGAAGAGCAAGTCCACCACCGTTGGCGCTCGGTGGATTCAGGGGGTTGCTCGGTAACGGTGGAGTATAGGGCGCTCTAGTATCACCGGGGCTTGGGTTTGATTCCGAGGTACCGGCATCGGAAGGTCTGTGAGTATGTACAGTAGGCGGATGAGTGGCCGATATAGGTGTTGGCGGAATGGCGTGAGAATGGGCTGGTGCTTTGGAAGATGACGTTGTGGCTCTTCTTCTCTTGTTTGAGTGACCGTTAGAGTATTGCGGTTGCTGTGACGGTGCGGAATGCTTTTGGTATCCTTGAGCGTTTCCAATGACTCCGCTAGTCATATACATATTATTACGTTGTTCAATGTTGAAGGTTGCAAGGCTTTCAAATTGTTAGCGCAATGAACAAGCACAAGGACCCAACGGCTTACCCTTCTTGAATGGACTCGACCGCTATATCCAAAAATGTGATGTGCGCTCCATCAAATATCTGGCCTGGATACCTGTCGAAGAAGTCTTCAAGTTGGAAGACTGGCGCATAGCGCATGGGATTGCTCGCCAATGATTGGACTAGTTCGGTGTGACACCCGTAGATGGTTTGCAGTGTGTCTCGCTGATGCTGAGCCCCAGCCCAGATGAAGCGAAGCTCGGACAGCTGCTGCATCTCACGAGACAGAAACTCTGCACTGACTGAGAAGACTTCTCCTTCTCTTCCTGGGTAATGTGCTCCATGTACATGAATGGTACCGGCTGTGCATATACAATAACCGACAAAGGCCGGCCAATCTATAATGGAAGAAGCCCTTCCTATCTCAACAAGTTCGGCGATGGCGTTTGCATGAAGAAAGCATAAGTTAGTTGCTTCAATTTGCCAGGGTTGGTGCTGCGACGTCCCAGAAAGCTCAGCCAAGTCCACAGGAAGAAAGGGCCGATAGATGAGGCAATGTATGAGGTGGTAAATCAACTTGCTGAGAACAAGTATCGTACTGTCGGGCTGACCAAAGAGAGCTTCGATGGACGTAAAGGTGTCCTGCGTCTCTGAGGCCCATATGTCGAGTTCTTGGCGAATTTTGGATAGGTTGGATAATGAGTGCCAGGGAAAGTGTGAATCTCCCTTGACACCACCGGCCGCAAGGTAACGATTTGTGATACCCAGAATGCGTGCTATGCCGATCAGCATGCCCATGCTTCCTTGTCCACCCTTTCCAGTGCCGCCCATAAACTGCAGATTGCATCCGTTTGGAAAGTAGTCGCCGTCTATTAGCATTGCGCCGGGGTGCAGCTGCCAGCTCGGTAATCGTAGCACAATCGATTCATCCGCAATCAGCGAGGGTCGCTTGGAGCCGGTTGCAGCGAAACGGTCCATGAGGTAACATGACCAAAAGAGTCGACGTCGTCCTTCGCGCTCAGCGGATGTGACCTTCATGCCGGTCGGTAGTTCGCGATGTAGATCGAGCGCAAACGCCATGCTAATGGCGGAATCTTGAGAACAAAGTCAGTCTTGTACAAGTTTGCGATAGTGACGATTCCGTACTCAGCAACATGAAGGTCTTCTTGCCCTTGCCTAACTGGAAGCTTGCTTGAGAAAGTAGCATGAGTGTCTGCAAGGTTTCGATAGAGGGCTCATCTATCTCAAGCTCAAGCCGAGCACGACGGGCATACTCTTGTCCGATGCGCACTGCAGAGCTGTATCCTCCGAAGTGGGGTGCATATCTGGAGTACATGAATTAGTCGTGTTCAGGGATGCTCAGGGATAGGCGAATCGTACCTGGCACTCACGGCGTAAATAGCATAGGCTAAGTGACTGGGAAGTTGATTGGCCTGTAATCGCTGTCTCGTGGTCGACTCGTCCAGGATGTAATAGGGTTTGCCATGGATCCTGGCGAAATACGTGTCTAGAAGTAGGTCGAGAGCTAGGGTCGGTGATGGTATGCTAGAGAGTGTTAGCAATGCGGCGGTCCGAGATGGTATGTGGTTAGTAGCTACCTTGGCTCAACGGGAGACATCAACTGATTCGCATGGCTCGTGGCACTCGAGCGACGGGGCGAGGGTTCGTGTGGGGACTGTGACGATGCGAGGTCTTTTGGTTTGGTGTCGACGGCGGTGGTGGTGGTGGCGGTGGTGCTGTTGCTGTTGCTGTTGCTGTTGCTGTTGCTGTTGCTGTTGCTGTTGCTGTTGCTGTTGCTGTTGCTGTTGCTGTTGTTGTCCTGGGAGGCGGGGTCGGTCTCGTTTGGGTCATCGCTCTTTCCCTCGGAAACAAGGCGCTTTTCCAGGCCGTCAACACGCTTCAGGAGGGCTTCGAGGACGTCTGTCTTTGGCCCTCGTTTCTTGGGGACGGCATCTGTGGCGGCGCCGTCAGCTCATGTTTGCAAGCGTCTCGACGTGTTTGAGAGTGGAGTGTACCGTATATACACGGGCAATTGAACACCTGACAGGCTTCACAGGTCGGTCGTGTGCGATTGCACTTGATCTTGAATCTTGATTAGCACACGGAGTGGAAGCAGGATGGATACAAACGGCTACCTTTCGCTTTCGGCAACTCTTGCAGTTCATGGCTTCTCGGGGCTCATTGGAAACGCGGCGGGCGGGAAGTCGGTCGATACCGATCTGAGGTCTGGCCATTGCGGCGGCCAGTGACTGCGACACTTCGGTAGACATAGCGACGCTATAGGGCGATGGACCAGAAGCATTCTCTGGCTCAGAGTGTACAAGTTGATGGCGAACAGGACGTTGGGAAGAAGAAAGCACGCCTACAATACAGCGTAGGATGTAAGTTCAAATTAAGGCCTATGGCAGTGGAGACAAGCAGGGGGGGGGAGGGTGCGCGGACGAGGCTTGATGGAGCGGGAGTGCGCGCACACTCGGATGCGACTCGGTGGGTGCAGTCGGCTAGGAATTTGCAGCTATGGAACCGCTGGGGATGAAGGAAGGGGACGCGTGACGACGATCTCGGGCTATCTAGCCTTGCGTGGTAGGACAGCCCACGAGCGAGCCTTGGAACCGTTGGGCCGAGTCGAGTAGACGGTATCGAATACGCAGCTCTCGCGGCCCTTGCTAGGACAAAAACATGACAATCATGAGGCCACTGGGGTGGGAGGCTAGCTGCACGTCAAGGAATCGTCCATCTCATGCCGTCCCAGCCAGCGCACCGTGCCTCGGTTCTCTGCCATGCAGCTACTGGCAATTTGGCACTTAAATTGCGCCCGTCTCACGCAGCCATCTCGTCTCGGTGTAGCTGCGCCTGTAGCGCCGGACTGCATCGAATATGTTCTAGAAAATCCGGGGTATCGCCCGCAGGCCAATCAGTCGAGACCGCCGTCTCCCTAGCTGCAGCCCCCGTCCCCGGTTACAGCTCCCACGAGGGCCCCTGTCATCAAGAGCCACCTGTCTTCTCTGGTACTCGCTCCTGTCACGCTGCATGTGCGCTACATGTGAGGAGCAGGGTTGTCGCGTGTGACTGGGTGGACATGAAAGCGGTCATCAGGTGTGTACATTGCTAATTGCTAAATCTAAAAATGCCCCCTTCCGGCTGCCAAACGCACAAAGTCATAACACACGTTTTGGCCGACGAGCTTCCGTATCGTTTCGACCGTCGTCCATGCAGAGACGTCAGCGATGCCATATGCTGTCCATCCGGCCGATGTAGCTATCGCCAACGGGTCGGCCTTGCGGGGCCCACTGGCCAAGTCGACGAACACCTTGCCTGCAGCCTTCGTTCCTGTCGCCCCATGTCCGTTGGTGCTTCCATTCCTCCCGGCAACCCTGTAGTGCTTCAGCAGGGGCACCACCAAGAGCGATTTCTCAGCAGGCAGAGCCGAGATGATAACGAATGGCTGCTGCAGCCGCTTCACATCGTCTACCGATCGTACCGGTGACACGTCAGTGGACAGTGGTCCGTGGGACCTGAACCCTATGGTATATATAGGCCCAATACCCAGGTTCTTCAGTGCGAAAATTGAGGCTGATGCATCGGCCTCGTTGCTTGCAAGCAACAGTGCTGCCTGTCCACTGTATGCCGATGGTACAAAGTCGCGAGTCAGTGTTGCCCGGATACCCTTCCATCTGGTGTTGTCTCCTATGAAGGAGGCGCTGCTGGTCCCAGGACGCACTAGCACGGTATCGACTTGCCCAATGGCCCGCGCAGCATTCGACAAGGAAGGCAGATAAGGTGCCGAAGCCGCCAACGGTGGGTTGATGTATGCACCACCAAAGTTGTTGCGTCGAAGAATGTGCTCGATCGAAGCCTTGGGCGCTCTCTCTGCAAAACCGAACGAATGCGGCAGGCTAAGCTCGTTGAAGCACTTCTCGAAGAACATGGCTTGCGATGTCGATCGAAAACTTCCGATGCCGTAGATGTCTTGTTTGGGCATCTGACCCATAGTGTGGAGTGCTGCGTTGATTTCCGCTGCGCTTAGTTGGCCTGGCGCTGCAATCATCGGTAGCAATGGATGTGTAATTGGGGTGAATATCTTGTTCAGGGTCCTTGATAGCTGGCCCATGGGACCCATGTTGAGGCCTGAGAAGGGAGGGTGGGGATACTTGGCTTGGATGGTCGACCGGAAGTATTCCAGCTCGTAGTTCTCCTGCATTGAGTTGACCAGTGCGTACATCTTCACAATATCTCCATACACGGCGCCCAGTTCGAACAGGCGCTGTGTTTCAGGTGAGGTCCACTTGAAGTTGCCCGAGAAGTCGTGGAACGCCGAGATTATCTTGGTGCACGCCTTGTTCTCAGCCAGCCTCCTCCTAATCTCCTCTGGCAGCCATAATTCCACATCGATGTATTCGCAACCCCATTGTATCGCGCGCGCAAGGTATCGGTAGAAGAGGGAGGGGTCGTCCATTGGGAACCGGCCATTCTCTTTGGTGCATCTGGTGGTGAAGATGATGGGCAACTCTGTGCGTTGGCGCAGTACCATGACCTGTTCGCCAACATACTTCAAGCTCGGTATCTTGCTGACCGTCCCATTTGGCAGAGGCTCCTCCAGCAAGTCGACTCGGATCTCGATCGCATCTGCGCCTACCGACAGGATGTCGAGGTTAGGAAGCGCAGCGTGCACATCGGGGAATGTGGTCGATATCAGTGTCGTGCGCGCCTTCTTGGTGAGATCGCGATGGGGCCCAATTTGACCCAGAATAAAGCCGAGGTATCGCGACACGTCTCGACGAAAAAAAGGCGATCGCGTGTAAAGGTATTCGTAGTCACATCGGTCGGTTATACTCTCGTCCAGTTCGTAACCGCCGTCCACTCGATGTGTGTTGATCAACAGCCTGGAGCGATCCCAGGCGTCCAATTGCGGTTTGGCCAGTCTGTTGCTTAGGCCGTAGACCGTCTCTCGTGGCGCTGCCAGCGCGTCGTCCACCGACGTCGCCGACTCCCATTTCTGGCCCAGGACATCCGCGAAGATGCCCACAATGTCCTCTTCGCCCTCATTGTGCAGGATCAGCAGCGCCGGTCGGGCGCCATTCGGAATCTCCTGCACATCTATGACGGCGCGTTCCTTGAGGTGGGAGGTGGTGGTCACGCTCCCGGTTTGCACCATGGTAGCCATGGGTGAGTAAAGTTGTGCGCTATTCTACCTGACACTGTTAACCGTAGGTGTTGAAGCCGTTGATGCGATGTTGGATCTCGGCGAGGATGCGACGAGCGGTATACGACTGGCGAACTCCGACAACCGTCGCTACCATTTCTCAAACGTCGACAAGTATGAGGTGGTGGGGCTGTGTGTGGAGAGATACAGGCGTCTCAGAGTGAGCGCCGTATATTCATCCGTGGGGTGGTGGAATGCAGAACCAGGCCTTGATTTAATCGTGATGCGTGTGAAGTTTGGAGATAGTGAGATAGCACCATGTCAAGAGCAGGTGGAAGCACCAAGCTTCCGTAAAACCCGCGCGTCTGTTGGGTCTAAAGCCGTCCTATGGCTGGACGGTGAATATGCCGTTAGCAAGGGCACTAGGCGTTGCTTGCTCGGGGCAGTGAGAAGGTGAACGGACCAGAGCGAGCACCGTGGTACGCTGGAGCTCGAATTTATCCGTTGGCTTGCCATACCGTCGCTAGACCCGTCAATTTCGCACCAATCACTTGATTTGCCATCAGTCAAGGTATTCATGTGCCAAGTATATCACCTCCATCGCCTTAGTCTATTGCTGACGCGAATGTATGGGGATTGGTGGAGAATGGGGGGTAGCGTGTGTCGTAGTGGCATCCTGGGCCTGAGGCGACAAACAAATGCCATATGTATGCCTCGACGCTGGAAGTGCCCAGCAACAACACCACGGATGCAAGCTTGGTATTCGGATAGGCGTATATGGATACACCCTATAGGCGCACCGCTTGCGCGAGGCTGGCTCTAGAACCCCACGAAACCGCACCCGCAATGTGGTTGAGGCGTCGCATCGCTTTCCTCAGCCCTATCGGCTTTACCACAAGCGGCATGCCGCGCTGAGGAGTAGTCAAGTTATGAGCCACCGGCGTCTCCCGCTTCAGTTACGCCTCCCACCTTCTTTTTCTTTTTGAAAGAGCAGGAAAAATGCACAAATGGCGTATTGCCTAGGTACCTAGGAGAAATCTCAGCATCCAGTACAGCCATCGACAACCTCCATGGACAGTCTCGACAGGATGATTCCTACATGCAGCTCAACACTTCACCCCGAGGGAGGCAACGCAATGTCTCCTGATTGACCAACATTAGGCTCGGCAGCAGTTGAGGCTCCGTTTCATCATTAGTACTTTAGCCGTTAACCTGGAGGAGGCGTAGGTGCCGCAGGTCCAACGAGACCTCGATCGCCTCATTAATGTCGGTTTTAGATTTTCCGACACCAACTGCAGTGTAACCTAGGTCCACTTGCGGAAGCGTTATCATCGTCGATATCTGAAGGCTAGCTTATCAGACTACTACTTTCTCGTGATCGAGGCATCGCTACGAGCGGGAATACGACTAGGCCAGCGTGACGACTACGAGAGGTGACATTGCTTCCCAGTCTTTGTAGTGAAGTGTAGGAGATTGCTTGACTTAATGATAAACCTTATTCACCTTCAGCCGTGGGGCTTGCGCCAAGTATCAGAACGGATAAATATGACCAAGTCCAAAACACAATCGGGAGACTTGAGATTGTTCAGCCCTGCTGCAAATTTCCAGCCTAGCGAAAGTACCTGCTCGTAGCCATCAAGGACTTCGGACTCTCTTCTATCGTCTCACACAACCTACCCCAACTTTACAGCTTTACCACTCTCTCCAGCAACTAGCCGCTCAGCTATCATAGCCTGTCACGATCTCTTGACTGCATTTTGGGCACTCCGCAAACCAACCAGCCTGTCAAACACGACTCGATGGTCAGTCTGTCACATCATGTTTCTGGGAACAGCCAGTGCCGCCACGAGCCGAACGAAATCTGTCCAAGACATCGCATCCCTCTGCCACCCAGATGAGCAGTTCCAGAAAGACGCAACCCGTAGACAATATATTCTGTGGTCGTGAAGTGAGTTCCATGTCGTTTGCCGGGGTATACAGACCACATCGCCCACATCGCACTGCGTGTACTGGTCGTATTGATTCGACTCTGACACAACCTCAGCCTGTAAAGCCTGGGATCGGACTAGTAAGTCTGGCATAGAAGTCTTCAACCATCGGCGGCTTCACATCGTGCAAGTAAATCATCTGTATTTCAGGCCCGAGCTGATAGAGCGCTCTCTCTCCATGCCGGCATATCCAATCATGTGTCGCACAATCCGGTTTCCAGAAGCTGAGGATGACACTGCAGACTCAGTGTGTCATTTGAAGAGGTCTAAGTCTGTGAACACTATCACGGATCAGCCACCGGTCTCTTATTCAAAACCATCATATTTCTCGCGTTATGTTTGTGCTGCTACACACTAACTTTCGTGGCTGTCGAAGGAGCTCAACCTGGCGCTGATCATCAAGACGTTTATGGAAATTGCTCTTACACTCAGTGATGACGTTCCAACGGCGTTGTTGCAGCGATAAAAAAAACATGGCGCATCATTTCTTGACAAAGCTGGTTGTCTGCACAGTTTTTGAGAATCGATGTTCTACAAGGTAAGGAAATTCTGCCAAATGCGCCTGCTTGCAAAGCCCTTACGCACCAGAAAGAAGCAGACACGAGTCACACGGAGCCAGTGGAGAATGTAGTGGTATGTTTATGCGACGTAACGTCACGTTCGGCCAGACTCTCAAGAGTCGACCATGGCATGTGTTCGGCGACACTGTAATGAGGAGAGAAGAGGGACGAACGGGAGGTTGGTGAATCAGCGGCCTTGGCGTTCTGACCTCATCCAAAACTTCGGGTGCGGCGAACAGCGGAGGTGATGGCATCACCAGACTTTCTTGTCAACACCACCCCAACCACCCACAATGTTTGCAAGACGCGCGATTCCTTCGGTAAGTCTCTAAAATATGTGTTTGCCTGTTTGCCTCCATCTAACAGTTGCCAGGCCTTCCGCGCCGCAACCCGCGCCAGCACAGCTCGCCCCATGCCCTCGGCACGATTCCTCACACCGTTGCAAGCACGACTCCTCTCCGACCAAGTCCGTTCTGCGATCGACAAGGCCGTCGCATCGTCGCCTGTTGTTTTGTTTATGAAGGGTACACCAGAGACACCACAATGCGGTTTCTCGAGAGCTAGCATACAGATCTTGGGCATGCAGGGTGTAGATCCAGAAAAGTTTACTGCCTTCAACGTGTTGGAGGACCAGGATCTCAGGCAAGGTACGCTGCCACGATCACACGCCCTGAATTAACATTGGGACCATGGGACTCGAGCTCATGGGGCATTTTGGATTGCTGCAGGACGACGTACAAGACAACGCATGCTGACAGATGTAAAAACAGGCATCAAAGAATACTCCGAGTGGCCGACCATACCACAACTATACGTTGACAAGGAGTTCGTCGGTGGCTGCGATATCCTCATGTCCATGCACCAGGACGGATCGCTTGCGAAGATGCTGGAAGAGAAGGGCGTAGTTGTCCCTGCCGAGGGACAGGCACCATAAGCAACACATGACGCAATAACAAAGCATGAAAGGTGCGTAGAGATTGTGTCATGTAATACCACATTGGCTGCATATGCTTGGCAACTGCCTTTGTAACAACAATAATGTACACGTTTATGACGAACGAGATATGCGGTGACTTGCATTGCGGGAGCGTGCGAGACAATCCAATAGCCTGAGTGTCACTATCTCAAAAAGCCGATGTCCTGCGCTCTGTTTTGTTCTGCCTAAGTGCGTGCTCTTTCCCATCAATGCCAGCGCGACTTCCTCCCGAGAACTGGAATGCACCACGAACCTTTGCTGACTTTAGATCCTTGTCCACTCTCAGCTTCACACCTCTCGAGACTTGGGACACATCGCCTGCACCTAATCGAGGCTACATAGGATGGAATTCCAGCGCACTAAACCTGCCCTGCGAGCGCACGGCAACATGGGCCCGCCAGCGAAGAAGATATCTCGTGCAAGAGTGAACAAGACAGTCTCGGCTGCTGCCGTCTTCCAGAAGCAAAACAAGGGAATTAACCAAGGAGATAGCATACCTCAGGCAAACCTCAGCAACTTGAAGTTTACTGGAGAGGACGCCGATGGCACGACATTACTGGGCGCCAAGTCGCACTCTAGCTCACGGAGCGCAGAGAAAAAGAGGGCGAAGAAGACGTCTTCGGACATGCATTCGCTTGGTGTGGCCTTTAGGGGTATAATACAACTGTTCTACGGTCGACGCATGGGTAGCTAATACCATTCCACACAGATGCCAGCAACGAGTACCGCCAGCATCTTTACAATACTGCCTCCCTCAAAATCAACAAAACTCTCGAATCACTCCTACACAAACTCTACGAGAGTACCCTACAGACTATCACTTCGAACAGTAGTCAGCAAGACCTCCATGATTCACCTCTAAAGCTTTCCGCCCCAGCAAAGTATGAACGCCTAGCCACTCAGCTGTATCAACCCATCTCCCAGTTCACGCTATCACTGTGGCGTACTGATAGTGAGGGAAAGAGTGTGCGCTTTGTGCAGACACTCGAGACTCGCATGCTACACTATGACGACCTCATTGCCAAAGAGACGGCGAAGCTGGGTAAGTTGCAGAAAGAGTGGGAAGCCGTTGTGGGTGAAATCTGGAAGGTGGGAGCTACATGTCTTGGCGACGAAGCTATGGAAGAGATGCTGTTCACCAAGCAGCGATTGGATGAGCCGGCCTTGCCACTTTCCTCCTCGCCATCCAAGGCCACAGACGTCGAATCTACCCTCTTCGTTCCCGAGCACGGCAACTCTTCACCATGCGACAGATCTCGTGTCAGCAAGAAGCGTGTCACCTTCCTCGAAGAAGTATCTGAGGTCCGTGACCGATATAACGCTACGCCAACAACACAATATCCAAACTTCGTACACCAACCTTCGAGGTATCGCAAGGAAACGCTACCTCTTGCACCAAGTTTACCAGAGGAGGAGACCAAGGAACTAGAGAGTATGGTGAAGGAGTTGGGCAAGCAGGAGATTGCCGAGTTCCGCAAGGTTGAAAAGGATCATCAGGCGTATTGGAAGAAGAAGACGGCACAGCTTGTGAGTGCGCTGAAGAGTGATTGAGTGGGTGGATTGATGCGCCGTCGAACAAGAACATACTCATGCCATTCCAAAGGCTGGAGCGAAGATGCGACCACGACATGTTGGAAGATATAGAATACCTTCTTCTACACAAAAGACACTACGAAGGTGCACCTAGCAGTAAGACGGCACAGCGCAAAACACGCTGCTCGCTGTCACATGGATGTTCAAGCCATCATCTCACTTTCTAGTTCGGTACTCACTAGATATGGATGACAATTCCAAAGTTTTATTCCTGTGCTGTATGCTCGGAACATACAATGCAAACAATCAAACAAACAAACGAACAAACAAACAAACAACGTGCACAAACAATCTAGCTTATGCTGCCTTGAACACCAGGTAATAGTCTAATAGTCTAGATGGATATCTCTGGTTCACAGTAAACCCTCACTGCCCTTCCTCCGCAACACTAACATAAACTTAGTCGAAAGAGCTCTTGAAGACGTAGCGCTGGTCTTCAGGTTGCTGGAACGGTACGCCGAGCTCAAACAGAGTCATGACGCTCTCGGAGAAGTCCTTGAAGAAAGCGTCGTTGTCCTTTGCGTATAGGTCAGTGTACTTCCTGAAGCTCTTGTCCTTGACAAGCTCCATGTCAGTCGGCAGCATCATCAAGCTCTTGGTCTTGACGTCCTCGAACTGCTTGGGGCCGTTCCACTTCTTCCATGCCCACTTCTCCTCGACAAGGAGCTTGTAGTAGTCGTTGGTCAGGGTGGTGGGAGAGAAGGTCCAAGGACCGTCGAAGCCAGAACGGTCGGTGTGGCAGCGACCCAGGGCGTGGGCACCGGATAGGGCGACCATGGCGCGATCGTCGAAGCCCATACGGCCGAAGATGGCGCGGATGTGGCTAGCGTCCTTGCTCGCGTCGGGCAGACGACCGTCGGGTGTGCAGTAGGAGACGTCACGGTCGCTGCGGCCAGCTCGGTATGGGATCTTGGGACCCTGCATCTCTTGGATGGCACAGACACCAGCGAGAATCCACAGGTCCGAGTATGTGATCCATGGGAAAGCCTGCTTGACGGGCTCGAGGAAGTCGCGGGCGGCCTTGAGACCAGCGTTGGCGCCATGGTCACCTTCGGGGGCGAAGCGCATGGTAGCACCGTTGGAGCCACCAGTTCCGGTCAGCTTGTCGTAGCTGGTACTCATTAGCATCCTTGTTTGACGGAGAAGGCTTCAGGGTACTCACGTTCCCGAGGCGTGCCATGCCAGACGCAGGAGTACAGGTCCGTAGCTGCCATCGTCGTAGTCGTCGTGCTCCTCAAGCCTCTTTGCGATGTGGTCGTAGACCTTTTGGTAATCTTCGAATCTTGGGGTGAAGATTTTCTTGCTGCTGGTCTGACCGAACAACTCGGGCTTGTATGTGTACAGGCTGTATACACCAGCACCGACAAGGAGAGCACCAGCTCCCCAAGCTAGGCCAGTTGGGTTGCCCTCATGCTTGTCTGGACCTTCCTGGGAAGCGTATCCACGTCGCTGGTTGCGCAACGCGCTTTGTGTGGGTGCGACGAAGCGGGCAGACGAGCGCGTCGAGGTAGTGCGCAACAAGGGCGTGGCGGTGGACAGGGCGCGAGAGAAGCTTCGTGAGGCAGACGCCATTGTGCCGACAATATGTTGGATGTTTGAGCGGGCCGACGGAAACAATATGTGCTCCGGGTGCAAGTCTGTTGATAAGCTCGGGTTGCCTCTGGAAAGGTCAATTGGCAGGTTGCACAAGGGCAGTAAGATCAAGGCGAGTAAAGACACACAGAGGTGACTAGGTCGTAGGCGGGGGAAAGCTTTTAAAGATGATGGCTTCGAGGCCTCGGGCACCCGACAGCGACAATCTTTCTTTCTGGAAACAACGGCAGAGACCCACTTTGATAGCCTGTGCACCAATCAAATACATGGCAGAGCATAATCGTCTGGACCCTTGGGATTACGATATCTGATGCCGCCGCGACACCTGTCCAATGGCGAGGCCATTTTCGGCCGATGGGAAGATTTTGTCTCAGCTGGTGTGGTAGACGAGAGACTCGAGGTGATTAGGCAGGGAAAAGCGTAGTGTGGTAGCTTCACAGGGCTGGGCGCTGCTCTCGTGCATCAACCGACTTCCAGACGCTGTGATTCGCTGCGGCGACGTGGATCGACGCAGACCGGCCAGCCAAACGAGGGGTAGCAGATGAGGCTCTGCGGTATCTTCATCTGGTGTCTTGAGCAGCGGATATCGCCACGTTCTACTAGCGTTGCGACAGAGTTGACTGCCTTCACTCCTCGTCCCTACCACGGTGATACTTGCCATCCTAGGTACAGACGCTGCTGGCCAACCAGAGCTTTTGTGTACTAAGCCGCCGCGACTGACTCACGCCACACACCCACATGCCGTTCCTCTCCGATGAGCGGCGTGAACGGCAAAAGTGGGCCCATCGCTCAAAGGGGTAGTTTTCTCGATACACTAGTGATACCTCACCGTCCCCAGCACACGTAACTTGTCAAGCAAAACGTGAAATCAATTACTGCGTATATCCAAGGGCATACGTATTGCTAAGGGAAGGGAAGCCAATACAGTCAACGCCTCTTGTCCGCTGTCCTTCGATGCATTCCCGAGTCTTGATGAACGCCTTGCAAGCAAATGCTCACCCAGTTGGTGTGCGTGAAGAAAACAGAACGAACTTGCAACTCCAGTGCCATGACATGAATGCAATCATTACCCCCAAAACATTAGCCTTCTCGTTGTATTACGCATCCCGACGTCAAGTGCACAAACAAAAATGATCAATACAGATGACCGTTGTGCGGAGGCATACCCATGATCATACCGAGATAGGGATGCGTGTGTGGGTATCCGTCCAGGCTGCTAGTAGGCGTCGAGGTGCCAGAGTTCGATGCTGTTGGCGGCCGCGAATCTTCCATGTGCCTCTTGGCTGCGTTTTCGGCTGCTTCCTTGATGATCTTGGGCTTGAGGAGATCCCAGGATGTGCTGTTGGGATCTTTGGGAATGGTGATGGCACGCTTGTAGGCTGGGCAGCCTTCTAGCTCTTTGCCGCTGATGGGCGGAGTCAACTGCGACGCCTTCTCTTTGAAGAAGTTTTTGCGCCGCGACTTCTTTGCGTTGTAGTCAGAGGTCCTGGCCGTTCGCTGCATCTCCTCCCATTGCTCCATCTTCTTTGCAAACATCTGGCGCTCCTCTACCTGCTTAGCCTTTGCAGCCAGCCATTCAGCCCACCATGTGGCCGTCTCTTCTGTATTAGGGGCCCTCACTCGTGACTCCCCATGGAACTCGGCAACGAGCTTCTGTACGTCTGACCGCAAGTAAATGGTCTTCAAAGCATGCGTACTCGCAGGACCCACGCCGACAAAGTTGCCCCAAGAATCGAAGATGCCACTGGGCAGAGCAGCGCGGATGTAGGAAACGTCTTCGCCGTTCAGGCCCCTCAGCTGGGCAATTGCATCGTATTCCTTGACGACTTGATTGTTGAGACAGTCTTTGCACATGCGACGCAGAAAGGCCCAGAATGTCTTGCGAGTGTTTGGCGCACCGCAGTCCATACACCCATGCCCATGGCGCAGGTGGGCGAACTGGAACTCGGTGAGACCTGGAGGTGGGTCCGGCATGTCGTTTCCGTAGTAGTAATCCCTGCTATGCTTCCAGAGCATGGGGTTATCCCGCAAAAACCGATAGCATGAGGCAATCTTGCTACGCATTTCCAGGAGCTGCGCAGGGTCCGAATAGGACAGTATTATGAACCAGCAGTCCAAGTCGACGCCTTTGGACAAGATCTTGCCCCTGCGTAACCTCGTCGGCTTGCGCTGCTGCCACTGTTGATTTAGCAGTTGGCGGGCCGGTGCCGCAGTGAGTGGAGTCGTCGCATCGTGCCCGGAGTACACGGCAGGGTTTGCCGCCTGCTCAGAGTCCTTTCTGCCCTCGTCGCCCCGCTTGCGCTTCAGACTGCCTTCAACCATTGCCAAGGGCACGTTGTGAGAGCGCACCTCTTGCGCCAGCCCCGCACGCTTCCCGCCGGGTCGCCGACAGTTGATTACGGTTGCATAGGCCTGGTCCGGTGTCTGCAGGAATGGAGTCTGCTTGTTGACTGTAAAGGCGACATATTTGGCATTCACCATCTCGGGTCGGCAGGCCAGCCGCTCTGGGTATCGTAAAGGGTCGCTCGCAGTCACACTTGCACGTATGGGATCGGGCTTTGCATAAGGTGCGGGCAAGACGGCGAGATTCGAGTGTGGACGGTCGAGAGGCTGAAGGAAAGAAAGGAAAGGAGTGTGGACGGCGCTGAGACTTTCGCGCGCCCAGGCTTGAGTTGAGGTCGGCTGCCGAACCAAACTTGCCCGACTACAAGGTTGGCCCTTCGGATATAAAGCCTGGCCCTTACTCAGCGCGACCGCCCATGGCCATCACATCTACAGCATCCAGTTGACATCAGCCTAGACATGTACCTGGTAAAAACTACGTCTGCATGTGGAGAGTACGGATCCAGAAACTCTTCAGGACACTGACATGCGGAATGATGCGCGCTCGCTATGCCGCAATCAATCTGTTCCGCTGCATCTTTTTTCCCATTAGGCCCGACGCCACATCGCTGATCACATGGTTACATCACACGCGAGGCGCACGCTTACGGTCCTTTTTTCCTCCTTGCACGGCTTTGAGCCGGCGAATGTCGCCTGTCCAGCTTGCTTGTTGCCAGAGCCGAGCAGTCGATGGTTGGTAGCATACCGTCTGCGCCATCTCCTTGTGTACCCGTGACTTTGCGCTGGGGAGCGACAGCGCAGCTTCCTAATGAGGGATTCCATCGCTTACGCATGCAAAGGGCAAAGTCAAAGATGCGGGGTTAGCGAGCATGGAGGATGCGAGAGTGGTCAGATCTCGTGCTAGGGTGCCAGCGACCTCGGCCCTCGCAATGACTCTGTTGCGCTGTCCGCTTTGTTGCATATATTTACTTCACCCTCGCCTGTTTCATGTGCGGTGCAAGCGCGAACCTGGCATCGGATCTACCCCGGCACACTAGTTGGCCAGCCAGGCCGATAGAATCAAGTCAGCCCTCATCATGTTCGGAAGGAAAGACAGTAAGTTGCATCTCATCATCACACTGCCAAGTTGTCTCGGATCACTTCCGCGGAAAGCTTGACGCATCTTGACAGCTGCAAGCTCATCGTCGGATTTACATCTTGTAGTTCTCCAATGTATCCCTTCATACCATGCGACATATACACACATGTAATCAACTATGCTGATGACCTGCAAAAGATACACCGTCTCCGGACTTCGAAAAGACGAACCCAGACCCTCGTTACAACGACAACAACAACAATAACACCTACGATGACGATCCAGCCCTCGTCCCGTGTCCACCAAACACCACCGAGTCGAAACTCGTGGCCAAGATTGACCTTCATGTCATTCCTTTCCTCTGCATCATGTACCTCCTCGCCTTCCTGGATCGTGTCAACATCGCAAATGCAAACGTCTTTGGACTCAGCATAGAACTTGACCTAGCTCGAGATAACCGCTACAACAATGCCCTGGTCATCTTCTTTGTTCCTTATATCTTGTTCGAGATTCCGTCCAATGTGCTACTCAAGAAGATGAAGCCTCGAGTCTGGCTTAGCATCTGCATGTTTGGCTTCGGAATCGTCACTATGCTGCAAGGCTTTGTGCAAAACTATGCGGGTATACTAGCGACTCGGTTCTTCCTTGGCGTATTCGAGACCGGCATGTTTCCCGGTGCCTTCTATTTGATTGGTATGTGGTACCGGAGACACGAGGCGCAGAAGCGATACTCGTTCTTCTTCAGCTCAACGACTTTGGCCGGAGCTTTTGGCGGACTACTAGCCTCCGCAATTGGCAAAATGGACGGAATGCGAGGATACCGTGGCTGGAGGTAAGTTTTGAATGTACGGCTACGTGCGAGACATACACTGACTTGGACAGATGGATCTTCATCCTCGAAGGACTGTTGACCGTTCTGGTTTCCTTCGCATTCTTTTTCTTGCTGCCAAACTTTCCAGAGGAAGTCAAATGGCTCTCGGAACCGGAACGCGCCTTTGTCAAGGCCAGGCTCCAGATTGACCAAGGCCGCTCGGCACGCGAACGACCTATCAAAACCAAGGACGTCGTAAATGTGTTCAAAGACCCCAAGATACTTATTGGCGGACTCATGTACTTTGGTCTCGTCGTACCCGCCTATGGATACGCTTACTTCTCTCCTACCATCATCCAGGACTACGGCTACTCTCCTATCCAAACACAACTGTACAGTGTTCCTCCGTGGGCCGCCGCTTTTGGTTTCTCCATGCTTGTCGCGTGGTTTTCGGACAGGCTCAAGCATCGATTCATGTTCGCCATCTTTCCAATCGCTGTCTGCATCACTGGATTCGCTATTCTCATTTCTATACATGACAACCGCGATCTGCAGTACGCAGCGCTATTCCTGGTGGCCATGGGGGCATACACCGCTATGCCGGTTATTGTATGCTGGTTCAATATGAACTTGGGGGGTCATCACCGTCGAGCTGTGGGAAGCGCATGGCAAGTCGGTTTTGGCAACATTGGCGGTATCATCGCCGTCTACTCTTTCCTGAAGACAGACGCACCGAAGTATACGCGCGGTTACTCAATCGCTATTGGCTTTGTGTGCCTTAGTGCATTGAGCTGCTGCGCATACTTTGTCATGTGTAGCTGGACAAACCAGAGGAGGAATAAGAGCGTCAGAGATGTTGGGTTGACGGAGTACGAGAAGACTGAAATGGGCGACTTGAATCCAGAATATCGCTACCTTTTGTAGGTTGGGAAATTAGAGGAAGTGGGTAAAGAGGGAGCTAACAGAGGTGGATGAACGAACGTTGAGTTCCAACCAAGTAGATTATGCGAAAGAAGACGAGCAATATTGATTCTACAGGGATTGACTGTCGTGACGCTGATTCCATTATGCCACTTCTTCATCACACGACATAGCAGCCCTGGTATGCCACACCCATTGCACGTAGAATACGTTAAGCTCTACGTTGGCACGCTCCCGGCTTTGTTGGCCTTCTATCACATAGCCCTATTCATATATCCCTACTAAGTCTAGAACTCATCAATTGGAGCATGTCTGACTTCAATCAGAGTTCTTTGCAAGAGGCACGAGTCTTCTTGATATGATGAAGGGATGCGTATTTGAGTGCTTCTGAGTCTGAAGATTACAGCCTCAGCAGCTATCTCAGCTTTGCACTGACCCGTGCACGATTGGGTGGTTCTGGGCAGATTTTGCATGTGATTGCTCGCCATCTCAGGTAACGCTTGGTGCTGTCGTGACACTCGCGATGTCCACACTGTCTTCACTCCCCTGTCCCCAAATCTCTTTACTCTCCCTCTCAACCCCTCTCATTGCCTTTGCAACTTCTTCCAGTCTTACAACCACTTCCTGTACACCCTTGTTTACCTTCTCAAAATACCGATCATTCTCCTCCCTTCTCTTTCTACTTAGCTCAATATCCTTCTCCGTCTCTTCTTCCAGCTTGATTCGATCGAACAACTTCTCACCCTTTCCAGAGCCCGCCCTGTCACGGGGATGTGCAAGACTATGAGGTTGTAAATCATCCGCCTTGCTGTCCTGCGACTTCTTCTGTTGTTCGGGTGTCTGTTCGTCCTCTTCCGAGCGTGCCCACGCTTTCGCAAGCTCTATCTGCGCTTTTCGTAGCTCATCTAGTGCCCGGGAATGTTCAGATCCGAAGACTGTCATGCCTGGGCCCTTGATAGCGCTCAGCTCCACCTCCTCCAGTGTGTTCTGCATCTCCGCCCATATTGCTTCAGCGCGTGACGATGCTTCGGCGTCCGCAGCTTGGCTATGCTGTCTTTGTCGCCGTTGAAAGGGCGCGGAAGGGTTTGTAGAAGTAAGACTGAGATGGTCGCCATCATTGGTAGTTGTGGGCGGAAGAGGTCGTTGCGGATCTGGGGAAAGCAGAGAGCGTTGACGGATTAGAGGTATCTTTGTAGGTGACCTAATCTCGTGCAGCGAAGTATTAGAAGCATTGTGCGATGGTGGTCCGACAAAGAGCGCAGGGGCAGGTAGGCGATTAGTTTGCGTCTTGGTGACTTTCTTGTCGTCTTTGGAAGCCATGGCGAGATTGGACTTGTGACGTGAAGCCCTGGCTATGGTATGGATTGTGGCCACTGTACGAGCCTCGCAACAGACAATTGCACGATTTTCTACAGCTTCTAGAATTGCTGACAAGCTAAACCTGTAGCTTCTTTGGTATCGACAGTTGATGTTCCTGTCTCCCCAAGATGGAATGACGATGGCCCGATAAGATAAGATGGCTGGTGGTGCTAACTGCTTATAAGCTAGCTCCGCTAAACTGTGGGGCTTGGCTCCGGCGCACACTGTTTCCAGCCGCTCTCGAAAATACTTCGACGTCCGTGATACTAACCAACTCTCCCCAGCACACCCGCCGACAATACCGCAATCATGGGTAAAGGTACGCAACTATTCTCTCCAGCAGCCTTTGATGGACGAGAAATGCACGATTCTGCGCCTTCGACGTCCTGGACACGCTCGTACATTGTGTAGTTGCTCACAATATCATCAGGAAAGCCAAGAGGTCTCAACGCCGCCCGCAAGCTCCGCAATCATCGCCGCGAGGGACGATGGGCCGACCTGCACTACAAGAAGCGTCTTCTCGGAACTGCCTACAAGTCCTCTCCCTTCGGTGGATCTTCCCACGCCAAGGGCATAGTCCTCGAGAAGGTCGGTGTTGAGGCCAAGCAGCCCAACTCTGCTATCCGAAAGTGTGTCCGTGTACAATTGATCAAGAACGGAAAGAAGGTCACCGCTTTCGGTATGTCACAGTCCGGAGATTGAAGAGGGCTCCGAGATGAGTCTGTGGCAAGCATGAGAGCATGGGCTAATGATTTGGCAGTCCCCAATGACGGTTGCTTGAACTTCGTCGATGAGAACGACGAGGTCCTCCTCGCTGGTTTCGGTCGTAAGGGCAAGGCCAAGGGTGATATTCCCGGTGTGCGTTTCAAGGTCGTCAAGGTTTCCGGTGTCGGTCTCTCCGCACTGTGGAAGGAGAAGAAGGAGAAGCCCAGGTCATAGAGGACTCGTTTGCAAGGAGTCAAGGAAGGAAACGAACGTGGACCACAAGCCCGCCATGAACGAATGATGGAATCCGCGGATCACTATGGGAGGTTACCGGAGTCTTTACATTGGGGATATCTGTGCTTCTACTCGGCATATGAAAAGTCATGATATGCTGGAGAGTTAGATAGAGAATCTGACTCGTTCAAGCGCCCACTTCGTTTGCATATCTCCGTGGAGTGAAGTTGGGTACGTCGCCACGTTCTTCAATCTTGAAGTTGAATCATCATGTCTTGTACGGTGCATTTCCGGAAGCTATACATACTATTATATATCATTCGTTGAAAGAGGGATAGTATTCTACACTAAGCACTCCGTTCAAGGTTAACAAACTCCGACTGATGTAACATGGGAAAGAGGCGCCGCCGGGTATCTCAAACAAAACGCCAACCACCTATGCAATCCTAACGACTTTGACATAAAGTCAACCCTATTTCGTAAACATGGCATTAAACGTGTCCTCCAATCCCGTATCCTTCATAGTCCCGTAATAATCATACTTGAGCTTTGGGCTAGCGAAGAGCTCCGCATCCCTCCTTACGTTCTTTGGTACACCCAGGCCATCTAGACCCGATACTTCTCCCACACCCCCTTGCGCCTTCTGTTCCTTTTTGAAGAAACTGGGTGCGTTTTCTTTGAGAGGAGGCGTCCAGACACTTGGTTTCCAAGGGTTGGGTTTCTGGCTCGCGGAGAGGGAAGTTGCTGGTGGGGCAGGGACCCGGTGACGAAAGGGATTTGGATCTGGCTTGGAGAAGATGGAATGGGGTTCATTGAATCGAGGAGGAGCTGCGGGCGGTGGGGTTGTAGTCTTGGAAAACTGGTTGGATATAATCTCTGGAGCTTGGGAAGAGAAACGACCTCTGGGCTTAGTGGGCGTCCAGTCCATGTCGTCGGCACCAAAGAAGGTGGATCGCTGAGCGAAGGGTGTAGTGACGTCGGTAGCGTGTGTGGTGTAGGAGGCCTCTGAGATGGTTGGTGACGGAGGGAGAGGAGAAGACTCTCTAGCCTGTTCAAAGCCAGTTGTAAAAGCTTGCGCCATACTATCGAAGAGGTCTGCTTGAGGATGGGCCGGGTGGTAAGAACCTTTCTTGGCCTTCTTTGCGCTACTGGGTACATTGGGTACAGGTTTTCGAGTCGTCTTTGGAAGCGAGGGCGCGGCACCGTATACTATGCGGACTGCCTTCCATGTCATTAGGGACGAGAACGCCAGTATGCCGAGCATGCCCATATGAGTATACCGGAAGGAGTCGAGTATCTCGTTATTGATCTCAGTGCCTTGCCAATAATATAGGCTTATAAAGCGAAGGACAACTGCAGTTATGCGAATCACCCACAAGGACATAAGCCCACGCATCCGTCCTGTGAGGCTGTTCATCTTGACTTTCAATTTCGGGTTCCACCAGACTGTAAGAGCATCGGCAACAATCGCAAACTTCAACCACTTGAGCACGACAGGCGAAAGTACACAAACTTCGTCGATCCAGCAGTTGGACTTTGCCTGGGTCCAACAGGTATCCCAGCTGAATACTTGGTATGCCCGTATATCTTGGTCCGGGCCCATGATCAACCCAGCAGTATGCCAAACCACCCCTATTGCCGTGCTCAAGATGTGAGTCCACTTTGCCAGCGAAATTACCCTCAACGTCCACGCTTGTCGGTGGGTGGGTATTGTCGCGCGCTTCTGCTTGGCCGCTTCCATTATACGCGCCAGATTGTCTGCCCTAGCAACATGATTCGCATTTCGAATCTGATGTTGGACTCGGGGTAGACATTCGTTGCAGACTTGCGGGTATCGGGTCTCAAGCTCATCCTTGTAGTCATCATACGCGGCTAGGTGTTGGTTATATGTCGGGTCATGCTCTTCCGGAAGGTACTCGCCGAGAAGTTTGGCATAGAGCGTCTGGTTGCGTTGGCACGTGTCGCAGAAGATGTCGTCGCCAGCTGTGGACATGGCGGGTGTTGGAGAGCGTGAACGGAGATGCTGAAAGGAGGCTTGAGGCGCGGATGCAATTTCTTCAATGGGTGGATCGGTGATGTTTCCGCACTAGAGGCATATCAGTTGGAACGAGATGACAACTACATATATGACAGAGCATGTACCTGATCGAAATGATTCACTGCGTCGCATTGTGGACAGTGGAATGTCTTAGGTATTTGTAAGAAACTGTCGCGTGACTGATTGTTGCAGTAGTGACAGCGCAGCCTGCGCCTTAATAGCGCCATGGTGAAAGAGAAAGAGACACCTGGAATATGTGGTGATGGTAATGGTCAGTGTTGATGCACCATGTCATGAGCGACGTGGTTTGGGGCGGCATCTGGCAGAATGTCGAGGCAGCCACACCGCCCAAGCGTCGGCGCGGAAATTTGGCTCACCACATCGAATGCATTGTTCACCACTTTTGGAGCGACGACTGCCGACAACGCATCGCAGTGGGGAGAGAGAGAACCCGGCCTAGGCATTTTCGTCACCTTCTCTCAATCGAACTGCATCCCATTGCTATACCAATCACTACAAACCTTGTCGCCCGCCATTCGATGGCTCGGTAGTCCGCAAACCCTCGCACATCCGTCTCCATCGCCGCCGTCCCGCCCACCATGAGCCAGCTGGTCGTCAGGCCAGGGCGCAATGCCGCCCGACAGGCCAAAAAGCTCAAAGAGATCCGGAAAGTCAAAAACGCAATCCAATGGCACGAGCGGGAACGCAAGAAGCGACAGGAGCTCAAACAGGAACGATGGGAGTCCAAGCAAGCCGTCCTCCAGCGCATCATGTGGGAAAATGAGCACGTCAAGGGCGTCAGGAAACAGGCTCTGGCCAATGCGAAGCAAGACTGGAAGCTTGGTCCCTTGCGGCCAAATCGCGCCATCGGCCCTGGGGCGGAGAAATATGGTGCCATCAAGGCAGCCCAGATCCAGAAGCCCGAGATACCTGTCAAGACCCAAAAGAACCGGAATGCTATCAGAGAGAAGAAGGGCCTAGAGTTGGAGTACCCGCTAGTCGTCGACGACAAGAAGTACTTTCCGATTGTAAAGGACGATCGTGTCGTGATACTCAAGGGAAAAGATGCGGGTAAGATTGGTATTGTGCAAGAGCTTGTTCCGAGAACACACGATGTCGTCGTCAAAGACATGAACATGGTATTCTTCATTTTGTTGTACTGCAGCTGTGCATCGTTAACATTTCCCAGCAATATTTTGACACTGATGTGTTCAATGCCGCTGCCGAAGGTATGGGGCCGAAGGTAGAGAATGCGGTACCCATGCCTCTTGATCACGTACGCCTGGTAGTACCCGCCGAGATACAGCGAAGAGGCAAAAAGTGCTTCGAGGACGTTGTTGTCGAGAACATCTTTATGGAGCGACATACGACCGGCATCGACCCCTACACCGGCACCGACTACGGTGACAGCGAGATCCCGGAAGCACACCAATATGATCCCCGAACTGGTCTCCCCATATTCCACCGCTACATCGCAGGCACACGCCAACGACTTGAATGGCCATGGGAACGTGATGAAGAAATTCAACATGTCGGTATTACGAAAGAGCCAGAGACAGACAAGCAAACATGGTTCAGGAAGACCATGGCCAACATAAGCCAGCCGCTCACCAGCTTGAGTCGCTGGCGAAGCAAGAATAACAAGGACCGAGCTCAACAAGACACGTCAGAGGACCTGGCAACTGCTAACATTGAAGAGAAGTTCGCTGAAATTCAAAGGATGGAGCAAGAGAGATTCAAGACCGCGACCCCAAGAAGTATGGATCCTAATCATCCCGGAGCCTACGACTTTGATACAACGCGCAACATCGTTGAGGGATCAGAGTCCATGGCTTACACGCTCGTTGCACCACCTTTCCCCGACACACTTGGTGAAGAACTCCGCGGCGATATCCACGAATTCTCCATCAAATCCAGGAAGGACAAGGACCCTGATGCACCGCGCCCTATTAAAATTGCAAGACACTCTGAACGAGGTGTGCTTGCGCGGCAGATTGCAAAGCAACAACAGAGAGCTGCGGACGCAATGAAGACACCTATGCAACTGAGGTGGGAGCTCGAACACCAGAAGAAGGTGCAGAACCAGAAGGAGAAGCCACTCGTGGACCAGGAGAACTTGTTGGCGGCGTTAGGTCAGCACATGCAGAAGAGTGCTACGAAGCCGTATCTGGGCAAGAAGCAGATTCCCAGTCAAACCGCCGATCTCGACTAGAGACGTTAAATGATAACATGACACTGCATCGCACCCCGTGGCATGGGATTTGTAGCATACACTGTGTATATATAGCAAGGATCGAAGCCGGAACCTCGGTCAGGCTTTTCGTAGCCTGTGGGGTATCTTCGCTGTAACTGTACATCAAACGCCTGAAACATGCCTATCACGACTCCCATCACTTCTCCATGTGTTCGTGCTTGTACTCATACCAGAATACCCCAGTACTCTGCTCGACCACCTGCACCCTCCAACTCTTCCCATTGTACGAGGAAGCGATCCACAACCTTTAGCAGTAGTTTCCCGCTCAAACTCAATGTCTTGACCCGTGCGAAGCTTTCTACGTACACGGTCTTGCACTTCCCCCTGCTGTTCGCGCCTTTGATGTTGAAGAAGCGGAGTACAAGGCTCGCGAGAATCAAGATCACAGCCGTAGCGGGGCCGTTAGTGATGATGAGATCTGGAGGTTCGGCAGCTGCGGCTTCATATGGTGTTGTGGGAGCTTGGCCGGCTACAAGTGGTGGTACACGAAGGAGAGGCGTGAAGGACGCCAGGAGAGTACAAAGCGATGTTAAAGGCGTTGTGAGGAGCGGTTGGTGTATTTTGCGCGCGCGCGGGACGACAGCGATGTTATAGTGTTCTGGTCCGGTGCATGCTGGCCTCTCTCCCTTCTTCTTCGTCTCTCTCACCACATGCGTTGTGCCGCCTGCACCTGTAATCTCCATCACCGGTCTTCTTCCCGTGCCGTCCTGGCGAACCACCTCTTTATCCGTGTCTTGCTTTCGTAACCGTCCCTTTTCCTTCTCCTTGTCTTCAAGTCCTCGCTCAAATTCCGCGGCGCGTTGTGCCGAGAATGCATCTCCACTGCTGACTACGTACGTTCTATGCGTGTATTTACGTGTATCAAGATCTCGTAATAGATAGAGCATCTCGTGTGTATGTCCACCCGATCCTAGCACGATGAGGACGCGTGTTGCGAGTGGGCGTTTGCGCAGTGGCGTAGACCTGGAGCGCGAATTTGGAAGGATAGCGAGCAGACGTAGTGTTGCTGCGACGAACAGAGTCGCGAGAGTCGCGATTGCGAAGGACAACGTGTAGAGGGACGATGGCGGGGGCGCCATGGTGGGGTTGTTGGGACGTGTTGCGGTTGCGGCAGATTCACGGTGGGCAGTTGTCTCCTTGAAAAGACGAGCTGAGGAATGACGGGCGCTGTAACTCAGACTAAGCGCGAAAACATCGCTATAGTCGTCGTAAACTTCACCGGGTGAAGGTACGTGTCGCAGCAATTGACCGACCAATCGTTACGACCTCAGGGAGCACACGAAATCACATGCTTTGGACTTGGCGCGAGGGCAAGTCAACCAGATCCATCCGCGTCTCTTCTCTTACACGTCCTTCACGTAGAAGTCACTCATTCAAGATTATCATCCAATAAATGCATGACACCAAAGCCGTACCCACAATCATACTCGACTAGACTACGCCTTCAACAACTTCCTGGTATACCTGCATCAACCTGGCCATCTGATAAATACACCAGCGAGCGTCAGAGTGCATAATACATCTTGTTCGCAGCCATAACGCTGCGTTTTGGTTGTTTTTGTGAGCAATCGACTAACCGAAAGATATAAGAACAATTCAGGAAATTCTGGCAAAAAAAAAAAAAGAAAAGAAAAGAAAAACCGCAAGCTGCCGCTTGATTAATAGTACACATGGGAAATATATGCTGCGCAGAGTGCTGAACCCTTTGGTGTCGTTTCAAGCAGCGGACTCTTCTATGCATTCTTCATCTTTCGGTTTTGGACTATTAAGATTTACATATGTTCAAGAGGCTTCAGCAAAATCTTGACGTGAACAAGTCTGTCCAAGCTTTTTATAGACCTCTAAGATGATACAGCATTTTCATCTGCTAGTCATATACAGTGGCTGAGAAAGTTCTGAAGGAGCGAATATTTTCTTAGGTGTATTCGGAGGTCAAGAGAGCGGTATAGTACCCACGCTACGCACACTATATTTCTCATGGGGCATTCTGGGTTTGCTTTCTAGATCAGTGCTGCAACCGTGGATTGCAGGGGTGAGCACATGTAACAAGTTTTGGAGCTGGGGGCATTGAGTACACATCGACGGCGTGGTCTTGCAGCAAAATCACGTCATTGTACATGACGGGTTTTTTTTTTTTTTTTTTTTTTTTTTTGGAAGACCAGTCTTGTCAAACCATAGAACATGCGACAACATTACGATCGTTTTGGAAGATATAACAGGACCATCATGCTTCTTTAGGAAGTACATGCAGTAGGTGGAGAAAAGACAACAGAAGTGGACGGCAAGGACGGGATTATATACCCTCTAGCAGATGTTGAGATGACTGACAGTGACCACCGTACATGTACCCCTATTTATAAAGAGAGAAACAGAAGCCTATAACGTGGGGCAGTAGTAGCTTTGATATATCGATTTTTCTACTTCTCCCCAGGGAACGTTCATATCGACCACCTGCGCCGTTTTGCTGGAAAAACGGGCACGTCAAAGAGGACTAAGTTCGTGGAACGCAACAAAGTCCAGCAGACCCGTTCCATAGTGTTTACATCTGTGGTTGCATGTGTTCCACTGCAATGCGAGGAAGAGCAGTAAAGGAGCGTTGGTTTTTATAGAAGGAAGAACCCAGCGGTCCATTCGACTCATGAATAGCCCTTTTGGTTGTGGTATTACATGGTTCGTTCTTTGCGGTACTCCAGAACCCCTGTTGCCATCGCCAGGTCTTCTGGATATTTTGGAGATAAGAGTAAAGGTGCATAACCCGGCGTTCGTGTCTGAGACTTTCTTGTTGAAAGGCCTTTCTTTCTTTTGGGACTATAGAATAACTCGCTGGAGAACGAATACAACTCTCTAGCGCTTCTTTGGGAGCTCGGCAAGAGAGCAGTGACTTGAGCTCAAGAGCCATGTCGCGAACGCTTGTATTGAAACACCCCTCAGTACACATCCAGTAATATTGTGTTATCAGAAACGCACACCATGACTTGATATCAACTGGATTAGGGGGACGGAGCAAGTCGAACTAATGCATGAAGTAAGCACTTTACACCAGAAAGAAGAGTATGTATACCTCCTTAGTGATCCCAAGTTAGTTGAAATGTCGAAGTACACATGTCGAGAGCCAAACCTCTGTATGTCGTGTCCCCCTACGAGGCATAGAAATAGCATCATCCAGGAAGAAACCGTATGCCTATATACCAATCCCTACCGATATCATTCCGGAAAAGCAGACTCTTCTACACTCTCGCCCTCATCGCAAACTTCCACTCGCAACAATCTCCTTCCAAACTGGCCAATACGCATCCCCACACGGCCCATCCATCTGCCAGATCAAACTGGGATTCTGCCTTATAACGCCCTCATACTCTCTCTTCAACTCGACTAGTCTATCACTCAAGCCTCTAATCTCTTTCACCACCAATCTCAGTTCCTTGCCTTCCATAGTCGCTGGCGATATCTCGCCTTTCAAATCAGATAGTGGACCAACAAGTCGTGTGAGCGTAGGGGGCAGATCGTATCGCAAAGAAGCCTCGACCCATGCCGAGACCGCCAGACGAGAAGCTAGGAAGGCGCCAAGTGCAGGTAGGTAGGCGAGTGTGTCCACCAAAGAGGTCGTGGTGTATTGGGAAGATGGGGATAGAGCGCGGCTTAGGTGTATAGGCCAGCAGAGAGCTGCGTAGCGAAGAAAAGGGAGGTGAGTGTCGAAAGGTACGGTGCGGATGCTGTTCGCTCGGGAGCTGTTGTACTGGGTCGTTACTGCCCACATAGGGTGAGTATCAGTATCACCATCTGATGAAGACATGGACTTGTATCCGCTATCTCCGGATGCGCTTGTCCGTTGACTGGCGCCGCTACTGGTAGGTATGGCGGGTGGCATGGCTGGGCTCTGAGGCTGCAAGGCACTGAGAGGACGTTTCCGTATATCGTAAGCGAGGTAAGTCAAACAACGTGCAGCAAGGTGGGCATGCACACTACTCTCATCGCAAAGACTAAACTCCGAACCTTGAGACACTGGACTGTGGAGATAGTTTAGTATGGACATGTGGGCAAAAGCGACGTCATCATTGATAACGCGAAGAAGGCCACATGTGAGCTGTGGCAAGGCTTCTATGATGTTGGTCGTATGCGAACCCTTGGGTATGTTGGGGTTGTTTGTATTTAGAGCCGCGTGCAGTGCCCCCGGACACATGCGGTTGATTGGGAAAGACAGCCACCGGAAAGTGTCAGCAATGACGCGTTTCTCGGTCGGTGAATGGCGTGCTAATGCGTCAAGTATGATCCGGTATAGCGGTTCTAGATCCTGCAGTGAATGAATGCCTTCCAAGATAGCAAGCCGCTCTTCCGACGATAGCAGCGGCGATTGGAGGAATCTCAATACCATACCGGTCCATAGAAAGTCTCCATCTGCTGTCTTCGCAACTTTCGAGATGAGTCTTCGATCCATGGGAATGCCGAAAAAACCTTGGTCTGCTAGACGATTCATTTCTGGAACCACAAAACAATCGATAGCAACGAAATTGTGCTTGCTAGTCAGTGGAAGTATTTGGGGAGCATCCGAAGCCCAGTTTTGGTACTCGAGAGGTATCTTCAGGTCTGGCCTGCTGAATATGACGACCCTTGCGTCGGAACCGCGACAAAGTCTTGCCAAAGAAGCGAGGAGCATCCCAGCGTCACTACACTCATCAAAGCCATCAACCACAATGAAGGTGGGGTGCTGTCGGAGTAGAAGCAATAAAACGTCTAGCACCTCATCAGCGGTGGCATGTTCTCGAAACGAAGTCTTGCGCAATAAAAGACTGACAGCATCCAAGGTGGAGCGATCGTGTCGATGTGTCTGGAGCAGCTGACATGACATGGTCCGAAACGCGTCTTCTGGCCGATTATCCTCGGAAATGAGATTACTGAAATGGTAGTAGGCGGTCGCTGGGGGCTCATCGCATAGGTCAGGGTCTTCTGCCTCACCAGCCAGGTTGCTCACAACCGATTGTGAGATGACAGTCTTGCCGAAGCCGGTTTTTGCTAACCATCTGTCAGCTTTTCGGAGCTTTGATATTTGCACAAGCAGACTTACCTTGTACGAACAGCACCCGATGCTGCCAATTACCACCTATAGCATCCTGATTGTTTGCCATGCTTCGATCAAAGCGCTGGTCTCGCCATCTGGTATATGCTGGAGCATGTAAGAACCATGCACAGGAGTCCTGATAAGGTTGATCAAAGTCGTGGGCCCTCATGTAAACCGTGGTTGAAGGTGACAGCCAACCTTGCACCTTTTCAACTCTTCTCAGCTGCTTTGCAAGTCGCTGTCCCTCTTGCCGCACCTGACTGTTACAATTTACACCATTCTGTCGATGTAGGAAGTTGAGGTAACTTCTACGGTGCTGTGAGACATCCGCATAGCATTGGAATTGGTTCTCGGTCTCTTTCTCTAGCCATCTCCTGTGGTGTCCTATCCGGGTTTCAATGTAGGCAAAGCGGGAGTCGAGTGGTCGCCATAGTGCTGACCGTGTCTCGCCGAACGTTAGAGGCGGCAGTTCAGCGCCTGTGTATAGTCAGTTAAATCGGGTTCTAGATTTCGACTGTATGGAAGCGTCTGTCAATGTCGGTCATGAGCTCTGCGCAGAGCACAAAGGCTCTAGCGCATATAAAATCACATGATTTAGTGCTGTACAGATCTCAGAAGCCTTTTGCCGCCGGACAGTACGACAGTTTAAACGCCCTGTGCGGCTTTGAAGCAACGAACAGACGTACCTTGTGATCCCCGGCAAAAGATTTGATAGAGCTCCAAGAATAGCTGTACAAGATCCGCATACACGTAAGACAAAAGTATCGCCAAATGGTAATCTTCGGCCTGGCCATGGGCCTTGGAACCATTGCGTTTACAGATGTCGCAGATCTGTTGATAATGAGGTATGATCTGGGCAATAGCCTCAAACATGCTGGCAATCTTTTCTAGGAAAAGCACGCAGTCGCTGCTCATCTGCTTTCCGCGTGAGTTCAACGCATGCCTCGAGAGTATCTTTGGTCCATACCTTGAATACCATGTGAAAAGTTCCCCAGAAGTAACCCGCCCATGCAGGCTGTACTTCCACGCATGTGCTAAGAACATCGAAGTAGGGTGCAAAAGTTCGAATGAACAATGTGAACTTTCGGCTGCAAACAACTCCTCTCCGATCTGCCGAACCGTTGCCAGCGGAAACACGATGTAGCTCATCGAGCAAGAGCGATGCACTAACATCATGAAGGAAATGCTGACGATGTTCTCGCAGTATGGTGTTGTGTACTGCTTGTATTGCTTCATCAAAGAGTGGATGATTTAAGCTAAGTCACAGTTAGCTTTCTTCAGGCTGCCAGTGACAGACCAACCTGGAATCCATCATTGCTATGTCCATGTTTTGATCTGGTGTCGACATTTCTTAGACGCAATCAAAATCGAGCATAAGCTTCTTCTCTGTAGCGAATGCATTGGCACAAGATGTTGAGAATCTACTTTGAACAATTTCAGGGTGACAGTGACATAGTGAAGGCATGGACCCGACAGGGGCAGCGGTGTGTCAATGTAATAAGGATTCAAACGTGCTCGTTCTGATGGGACCTAAACGAGAGCAATTACTGCCCTGCATGGAGCCACGGGAGAAGCAACGGGCGTCGTGGGGCTGAAAGGCTGTGGCAGATAAGCAGGATGTGTAAGAGCATGGTCAGTGAGGACCTATAGCCACGAATGTCATGCCCCGGACACAAGGCAGCTCGCAGACGTGGGGGAGCAGGCTAGGAACGTGGGCGAGACGACAGGCCCATGCGACAGCTCCGCATGTGGCAGATCGGAGGTACATGCCGACCGGCGGGTAGTTCCTTGTTCGTAATGAGTAAAAGAAACTCAAAATACACGTTACTCAAGCGAGCCGTGAGACATGAACGAATAATATCTTGGGTATCTCCTCCTACGAGCTACATAGCCAACTGCTCGGCGCAACGGGTCTATAGTACAAAAGGTATTAGAATGCGAGGTACTAAAGCGAATGCCACTAAAATTGTGGCTACCTGATTACGCGGATGCAGGCATGCCGAGCCGAAGCGCAAGCAGCGCACGCACATCAGTGACATACTGCAAGCCTTCAAGCAGTGGGATAAGATGCAGCAGATCGTGGTCCGTTGGGTCGCTAATCCAGCCTTCAATGGGAATGGCATTGTCTGGTCACACAATCAGTACAGGGCGCGTTGGACGCATTGGGCAGGAGCTGATCTTACCTGGATGGAAAACGTAGCTCAAGGGGCTGTTGTCAAGAATCATGACCTTGCTGAGATCGGGCTCAACCTGAGCAAGATCCTTGATGTAAGCCCCGTTACGAACAGTGCAGTGCTGACGATAGTATCTGCCTGCAAAGTACTTGCGCTCCACCTCCAGCCAGTCGATGACGGGATCTGCGTACTCCTGTACCGACGCAGTGAATATAATCAGGTTGTACCATTTACTGACCTGTCGCTCCGTTAGTGTGACACGAGGCGCATGTAGCTGGCCAGCCTACCTTTTTCAAGAAATCGTCGCAATACGGCCGTTTGTGAACATAGTATAGAAGCGGCACTTGTGGGCCAATTACTTGTCCATCCGCGCCGACCGAAGCCTGAAGCTTCACTTCTACCATGTGGCCGGTCTGGAAGCGGCCACCATTGACTATGCTGTGAATCAGCGTCTCATCGAGATCTATGATCAGCGTCTTCTGATGTGGCCCAACCGCGGATGCACCTTTTGCGGAATACGACGGCTGGCGGCGTGGCACCAAGGGACGCGGGGGTTGGGGCGCTCGTGGGAACTTGGTCAATTGTTTCGAAGACGCGGTTGCCGGGCCAGTGGGAGACTTCAGGGAGGCAGCAGCGTCGGACGAGATGGAATTCCCTCTTGACGACTGAGCCTTCTTCTTGGCTGCCTTGCGCTGCCTCAAAGCGTCCTCATTGTGGTGTAGTGTGATGCGTATCGACCTCTTTGCAGGGGCGATTTCGTCCGCTCGTGCAGTTGCGCTCGATTTGGAGCGGGTATGGCGGGAGGGGCTGTCCATGTCATCGTCGCGTGTGGGAGATCGCTCGCTCTCGGAATCGGATGTCATGGCGGTCGAGGTAGATGCTATTGATAGTGACCGTTTTGTGGGTTGCTTCACGACGGGTTGCGCGACACTCGAACTGCGACTCTTGCGCATTCCCTTGTCACTACGGTCCGGGGCCGCCGGAGCTCGCGATGCATGCGCTGCAACTTTTTTCCGACGCCCACGAGTGAAAGTGCGCGAAATATTGTAGATGGGGGCGAGAAAGGAGAACTGGCCGTGTTCCTCGTAGTAGAAGGCAGCCACCAGACACTGCCCCGTATAAACAAAGGGGGTTGCCAGCACCGCTACAACAGCGACAATGCCGTCAGATATGCGCGACGGGTACAGCCATCTTCTTGGCCGCTGGGTGTCTTGATAAGGTCCTTTTGGGGATTGCTGGAGCAGTGGTGTCTTCTCGTCGTACCCGGATGCGATCGCTTCCGTGTTCGAGGAGCCGGAGCCGGAGCCGTCACTCCTGTCGGCACCCATCTTGCGCGTCTCACTCTGTGCAGCTATTGCACTCGCATCGTCAGCTGAAGATAATGTCGAGGGCCGAGGCTTCGAGAATGGCCAAGGACTGTGGGGTAGCGTGATTGCGAAGGAGCCGCTGATGCTTGGGTGGTGTTGGCCAACGGTAATAGATTCGTGATGATGATCTTGCAGCACTGACGAAACTAGTCACAAACCGAGGCGTGAGTTTGAAGGGAGGAGGATGGCTATGCAGCTATGCAGCTATGCAGCTAAGCAGAAGGTTGGGGGAGGGGGGATTGGATTGCCAATGACGAACCGCTGGAGAGAGACGAGAGACCGTGCCCAATCGGAACACGGAAAGCTCAATTTACTTACGACTCATACTTTGCCATGACCGACTCTTGAACAAGCAACTCCCCCCCACACTGCCCGGACAACGCGATACCGTGGCGTTGGTACTTTCAGTTGCTCAGGCAGTCCACTCATTGTTCAGAATATTTCCTCAGAGTTGACTCTACAGAGACCGAGAGAGACATCAAAGAACAACCCCACCACCCCGCATAACCTCGACATTACCGCTCGAAATCTCGCGGCTTTCCAGTGCGACTTGACAAGTATTTCCCGCGATGCAGGGCGCAACAATACAGGCGCCGGGGCTGTCCACCTATCTGAAGTCACTGAAGAGTACCCCTGTAGATGCCTCCGTCGAGCATTTCATCTCGTGAGATCTGACATTCCACGCAGCGGCGCAGCTACGACTAATATCTCCATGTCAGACTTCTCAAACGACGACAGATACGAAACTCGAGACCATGCGCGATTGCGACAACGGCCCTGCTTTTGCGCGTAGTAGGAGAGTTCAAGGGAAGGGATGCCGCGAAGCTCATTGAGCGCATAAAGCAGGTCGGCCGGCGGTTGACATCGGCGCAACCACGCGAGGTTGTAGTAGGGAACATTGTACGGCGCGTGCTAGGTCTGGTACGCGAGGTGGTCGACGAACATGCCGAAGGGCAAACACCCACCGGAAGCGAACCAGGTCATTCTACACCACAGGCGCACGCGCAGCACGACTCCCTCCACAGACCAGCCCTGAACTCGAGTATATCCACTTTCAGCCCTCTCAGACATGCCGTCGCCGAACCCATGCACGCGAGTGCATTCACTGACAACGCATCCGACGTGAGCGAACCCTCGAGGCGGCCCCCGCTGCTCACCTCGCACACTTCGTATGCGCCTACCTCCTCCACTCCTCTAGTACACTCCTTGTTCGGTCTCTTCTCCCAGCCAGCAGATAGTCCCTCGATGACAAGCACACCCACAGGGCAAGCATCGCCCAACGGCAAGAGCACCCTCACAGCACTCAACCTGGAGCGGCTCGAGGGCATCAACAGGAGCCAGAATCTTGACCTCAAGGGCGAGGTCATGGAGGGCATAAGAGAACTCCAGGACGAACTGGAAACATCAGACAAGCAGATTGCCGAAGTTGCTCTTGAGCACATTCACGCCAACGAGATTATCCTCACCCACACCGCCTCAACAACAGTCCAGAAGTTCCTCCTGTTCGCCGCACGGAAGCGCAAGTTTACCGTCGTACACGCCGAGACATATCCCCACGATCACACTGCCACGCATGGCATCCTCCTTACCGGTAAAAAGCGAGAGGCCAACCCAGATGACGAAGACGACGACGACAAGTGGAAGCCGCTCACCGACGCGGGCATCCAAGTCTACCTGATCCCAGACTCACACGTCTTCGCCATAATGTCTCGCGTCAACAAGGTTATTCTGGCGACGCATACGGTGCTGGCCAACGGCGGCCTGGTCGCAGCAGCCGGAGCACACATGATTGCAAAGGCTGCAAAGGAGCATCAGACGCCTGTTGTCGTGCTCAGTGGTGTATACAAGCTTAGTCCAGTCTATCCATTCGACATCGACGAGCTGATTGAGCATGGTGATGCTGGAAGTGTAGTGCCCTACGACGATGGTGAGTTCGTCGACAAGGTCGATGTTGAGAATCCTCTGTACGACTACGTTCCTGCAGACCTGGTGGATCTCTACATCACTAATCTGTAAGTCATGCCGTGAACCACTTAGTGCACCGAGTGAAACTGACTCTTGTAGTGGTGGACATGCACCTTCATACCTCTACCGCATTGTAGCGGACCACTACCGCTCCGAGGATATCACCTTGTAATTTAGCCACGAGTCACGGCGTTATGATACCAACCAAGTCTGGAAGGGAAAACAAAAGTATCGGCAGCAGACCATGTCACACCACCTAGAGGAAGTAGCAATACTCTGCGCTGCAGTCATGCAGCGCCCGAAACCAATCAACAACAGTACAAACTTCCCATCCATTCAACTTGAAGCACGTATGCGACCATCTTCACCATCACCGACTCGTGCCCTCACCCTCCGCCCGCCCCAACTAACCACATGCTACACACCCTTAACCCCGATTGACCGCCCTCTTGTGCCCCTTGTGCACGATACCCATATCCAGCAGATCATCACCCCCATAATTGGTCATGCAAATCTTAACAGTGTGCCCTTCGGCCATGGGGAATCGATGGTTTTTGTCAAAATTACCACGTTGGGTAGTTTGACGGTCCGTGAGGGTGGGCCGACGGGGTGGCAAGGGGCATGGTGGCGTTTTTTTTTTGGGGGGGGGGGGGGGGGGGGAAAATAGTCGTGATGTCCTCACTCGTTGCGCGCGCGGCCTTTTGCTTTTGTTGAGATTTGGCCGTAGGCACGACCAAAAATGACGCATGTAGCATTGTGGGACAAGGTCAGTTTGTAGAAGGCCTGTGGTTAATTCTTCGCATGTTCTAGCTCTGTTTTCCGAGAGCTAAGGCGCGCGGAGGGCCAGTATCACAGCCACTACTACTTCATGCTCGATAGCACATGCTTTGCCGTCTTCACTTGCAATAAAACATTATGTGTACACATTCATCTCGACTACGCGCTGGAAAACAACGATAAGCAACAAGTGCTAGCCGTCGCCCATCTTTGGAAACTACTCAATGTAATAACGTAGGGCTTATCATGGTCTCGGGTCGGCTGTTGTGACATTACGTATGCGGGAATGCGGGCGCACATCCCCCAACACTCACTGCTTACAAGGCGACATCAGTTCTGAAGCTTCCGTCCGAGACTCCTTCCCCCAAGCCATCAAACACTCCTCACAGCCCATAAGCATCCTCTGTGCCAACGCTGGCATTAAGGATGAATCCTCTGGCTACCCTATCTGGGACATGCCCGGCGATCTCTAGGACCATACTTATGCTGTGAACGCTCGGGGTACCTTTCTAACCATTAAGCACTTCTTCAAGTCTCTCGAGACGTCTCAGGTTGAGACTGGTAAGGATGTCAACAATGTTAATGTCGTTGTGACTGGGTCAGAGTGTGGGAGTTTCGGTCAGACAGGATATATAGAACATGCGGGTGGGAATTGTGAAGGCGGTAAGAATGACACTGTTAGGCCTAACAAGAGGGCGAGGATTAATGCTGTGGCACCCGGGTGGGTGGGTGGATACTAAACTGAGAGGAGATCGGACGACCCCCGAGAGACGTGGAGGGAAGCTGAGGCTCCGTGAGTTTGATTCTTTTACTGACTTTTCGAGGCTTTTGCGTTAACGATTACAGTGTTCCGCCTAGAAAGATTGCGCAGCGCACTGATATAGTGAGAGTAGTAGCCTTCCTGGCAAGCCGTCGTGCTGCGAGGCATATCTCAGGGCAGTATATCTCTGTTGATGGCAGTAGGGAGGGACGCATTGTGTGGTCCGAGGACGAAGCTTGCAATCACTACTCCAACCTAAGAACGCAAAGTCCTCTACGAACTTCGCGAGAGTACCGTAGAGCTACTAGAGGAATAGTCTTTATTCTACGCCTCTTGACTTTCCCACCACAACAGCAAACCATATTACCTCCCCAGTCTGCCACCTATAACACCACCAAAGTACACAGAGGAAGCTTCAGCAAAGGACTAGATGAAATATCTGCCTAAACCCAGTGTCCCGACGGCCAAAATACTCGTTGAAATTCCGACAAACTGATACACGGAGGATATGACGCTCCTCCAATATCTTCCCAATGTATCCAACTCGCACGGCTATGTTGATATGCGCGTTATGGAGAACATGGAGAGCATGTGGAAGGACAAATCCGAATGAATTAGGAGCGAGATGCATGAAATTGCTGGAGGGGAAGACGTGGTGGTTTTCCTATTGGTCTTGCAACCAGATACGAGTGGCATGGCGCATTTCATCGGCAGAAGTGGAAGAGGAAGAATGCTGTAGAATGATGTCGGACGCATATCATAAACCCCTACCCCGTGCTCTTCACGTTCAACATGAGAAGAGTAGGCTGGAAACTTGTCGTCAAGTGTCTGCTTGTCTACGATTGTTGCCGAATGATGCAGTCGAAGGTGGCACTGAGCATGTGAACCGTCCAGCGCCGGGCACGCTAATCAGTTCTCCCCCCACAAACGTCATCCGTTCCCCCGACCAACCCCAAACAATTAAACAACCGGTTACCTTGCCGCACGCGCGCAAAAAGCCACGGAAAGCCGCCTCTCAACAACCTCAGGCTCTATTAGCATATAACGCAGCCTCCTCTTCCTGCGCAACATCAAATTACTCTCCCAAAGTCCGTAGTCTCTTCAGTTCAACTTGCGCAAGAGACCGCGGAAGAGATGGAGAAAGTCAAGGAAGCAGAAGCAGCAGCAGCGCAGCGCTTGCGTAAAACGTTCAAATACCCATCTGAATCCGACGACGAAGACACTGTAGAAGCGGGTATGGATGAACAAGGTAACACTTGCCCCTCGCCATACTGCTCAATCGGTGCCCAGCTAACACGACCAAACAGATCGCGCAGCCCTCGTCCAAACCCTCAGCACACACGATGCATCCACAACGCATATGTACACGCTCTTCCTCCTCGCGCTACCCTTACTCCCCGCACTACTCTACAGCCCGGGCCTCTTCGCTCTCTCAACACTACCAACAAGTCTAGTCGCTGTCGCAAGCCTACTAGCCACGGCGTATACCCTATACTTTCTCCCATTACCACCTACACAAATGGAGCTCATAGATGGCGTAGACGTCACGCCCCCCACCCTCCAACAACCATCGAGAGGGAAAGGGAAGGGCAAGAAACCTATTGGTGGATACGGAATCTACAACAAGACGCCATCATGGGAACAGCCGACCGAGAAGAGTGTCAGGCGGCCTGTACCGTACATCTCGGAAGATTTGGCGGACAAGATAGGAGATTATGTTGTGCCTATCAATAGAGCTGTATGCGGACTGTTGGCGCTGTATGAGGTATGGTTGGCGAGAGATTGGAGTGAGGGCTTCATGGTGGGAGGCGGGTTCTTGCCGGGGGCTGTTTGTTTGGTGATACTGTGGGCGAGGACAGAGTTGAGGATTATTGACATGGATGCGTTGGGCAAGATGAATACGGGTACTGCACAGGGTAAGGCGAAATGACGCACATAGGAAGCCGAGGCCTTTGGAGGTTGACTATCTGATAGTCACAACTGAGATACCCGTAGCGAAATGATTATGCACTACAAGTCATCATCATGATGGGATAGCGATATCATTAGGTTATATGTGTTGTAAGTGCAAGGAACATGTCTGTGATCAATGTCATATCACGTCGATCGCACATGTCCCATGCTGCGCTGTACTATGCTGTGCTGTGCCAAAGATGCCAAACCAACGCCGCGCTTGCTCGAAAAACGGGATACAAATTTCTCTTTCCATGTACCCAGCGTCAGGTGGGACGTGGGCTATGCTCTCGAGACTTGCATGTCCAAGTCGATGTCTATACGTGTGAAACAAGGTCGATGAGGTTGGATGCCGATGGGAGAGGTTCCTAACCTGATCGCTTCCAAAACTGGTAGCCCTTCTTCTGGCGTTTCTCATTCGTCTCACCCGCAACCATGTGTGTATCTCTGATGCCGCCAGCCTCTGTACCAGCAGGATCCATGTGATACGCCTTCTCGTTTCCTCTCTTCTTGCCCTTCTTGACGTCCCTCCTGGACGCACAGCAGCAGCAGAGACCCATCTGTACGAGCCAAGCGAAAATGGCAAAAGCACTTGCTACCCACATGAAGGCGAACAAGGTGACTCCAATTTCCGCCTCAATGTTTAGCTCGGCCACGCCACCGATAGTGTTGCGGAAGATGATGAACATCACAGTTGCGATGACGGAGGCGACTGTTACGAAGAGCGCATTGAGGAAGGCGAGGATAGCAACGACGAGGGTGAGCCAGCGCGTGTAGATGGAAATGGGCATGACAAAGATGAGGACGAAGGACAAGACGGTTGCGGTGAGGAAGAGACCGAACATCCAGTTTGAGACGAGGTGAATTAGATCGAGGATATCGTTGATGTCAGCGGGAAGATTAACTGTAGACATGGTTGTTAGTTGCTTTACTTTCCGAGATACATCGTATCCAGGGACGGGATAGAATAGCAGAAAGCAACTTACTCGACGCTCCAGCAAGAAGCTCATTACGCAGTATCTCCACCGGGTTAAACCAATACAGCGTTTCTGGCTTACTGCAGTAAGTCACGCCCTGGCCCGCGTAACCCTCACAGAAGCCCCATAGCCCAACTTGGTAGAAATCGTGCAAACCCAGCGTTTGCGCAATGGTGTTGATGAGGGCGAAGTTTGGCACACTTGCGGGCACGATATGGCTCAAGTCGAGGCGGATAAAGTACCAATCCCTGATGACGGACTTGTTGCGCACACCAGCAATGTTGACTAGGACAAGGAAGACGAGGGTGATGAAGAGGAAGAAGGATGTTATCAGCGCCCATATCTTGCGTGTGCGGGTGGCGCGCTTGATCTGTTCTTTGCTGAGCTCAGGTACGACTGTCGGCGAGGTGTTTTGTGTGATGGCGGTATCATCCGACTTGCGTCGGCGCGAGAAGATGCCCATGGTAGGCGATTCAAGGGTTTTGCAGGCGTTCAAGGAGATGCAAGTGGACAAGCAGCGACGCGAGACGTGAGACAAAGGGCGAGCGAGGAATGTCCGGAACACTTCGTCGATGAATGCTTGGGCCAGGAATGCTTTGAATCCGGGGCAACGCAACCTCGTCCGCGCGTGGTGCAGCAGTCGTGTATTTTATGGAGCCTGGCCGAAGATCTCAAACTATGACGTACAGGGCCCCTAACAGCAAAACTAGACACCGCAAGAAGGCGCTGGCGACGCGGCGCATTCTCACCATGGGCACTAAGCCACGCGACTAAGACGTCCAGTAGCAAATCATCCGTCTAGGTCTTGGGCGTGGCTGAAGCACCGGCGTCGGCGCGCGTTTGGTACTCGCATGGTCTGGCCGGTACGCGTGTGCAAAGAGGCTGGTCATGACGTCGCCCTGGATGCTATTTTGCAAACGAGGCTTTGGGGTCGAGTACGCTATCTGTGGCGGTGTTTGGGCTACTTTGTGTGGTTAGACACAGGGAGAATGCATGTGTAAGATTTTCACGGGTATCATGGGAGCGGAGTTGATGATCTGCGTGGATGACTATGTCCATGATGCGAATTGGCGCTAGGCTTTGGATCTGCACGGCCGAGGTGCATGACAAAATCTACACTATTGCACAGCTGGACGTTGAGGCTCCTTACTAGACAAGCGCTCTTTCTGACACGGAAGATCATTCTCTTACATCTTGTGCAGACAGGCATAAACAGGCGCCGTCACATGTACTTGTAATAACGTTTCTTCTTTCCATTCCTCTATGTGCTCCCACTTGGATATTTCACAATCGCTCCAACACTCACGTTCTCCCACAAAGCCGCCATGGTCTCCAAACCTCCAAGCTGCTCTCTGCCCACTCCGACTTCACCATCTCGCAGCAACTCAAAAGAATAAAAAATTAGACATTGGTAAACGCCAGTCCATCGCTAAACCGCCCTAGAAAACGAGTAATCTGCCGGTCCATGGAATCGCGACCGCAATGGAGAAGAATAGGAAAGAGTACACGACAAGCTGCCTGTACAGGTTATTGCAGTGATGTGAAGATGGAGAGTAGCCAACGCGCGCTGTGTCTATGCCACGATGCCAAGGAAATCGTCAGGGCCGCTGAAAAAGCAGTGTACAGAGAAGTTGACATGATATGAGCTTTTGCTGTTCGGTCGAGTAGGAGAGTAAAGCTCTACCAGCGAGCCAATGTGTCCGTCGTCAAAGATATGTGCTGAGGAAGTTGCGACAAGTTTAGGCACCCGCTACCATGTTCATCCTGGGTCTTAATTGCACCATGAAGTCATCCTTGGTGCCCATGACGTCTCTTGGTATCCTGCTGACACGGTTGGCTCCGCTACGAACAGCAAATCTGCCGACCGCCGAGATACCAGAGTGGTTTGATCGGATAGATCCAGCGTCCGAGGCACCCGAGCCAGCAGGGTCGCGAATGCGGCCTGGTGGTGCAAAGTCAAGTGCAGTAAAGGTGCCAGACTTGCGCATCAAGTAAGGACTAGGCAGCGCGGGAAGTTCGTCGTAGGAACCGACGAGCGGCGTGTGGGGTCGCACGGCGGGGCTGTAGGGTCTAGGGGCACCCAGTGGACTGTCTGGCCGTACGCCGTTTTGCCTTTCACGGAACGAGACTGGTGGTGCAAAGTCGGCGGCGTCAAAGACCATGGAGTTCTCGGTAAGCTTAGCAGGTGTTGGAAGGGAAGACAAAGCAGATGGTGGGGGCAGTGGCTTCTTCATTGGCGCAGGTAGACGTCCGCTCATCGAAGACATGCCACGGGGCGGTGGGAGTTGCGAGGAAGCCATGGAGCTGTTGGACATGTGCGGGCCACGAGGACCGGTGGCAGTGTTGCTTCGGAAGCGAGGAGGAGCACGCGGGGGAGGAGTCATGGCTCGGCGAGTGATGGGCTCGGCGAAGGGAGCGTTAGGCTGCGCGACGACAAAGGCGCCAGTACGCGGGTCAAATACAGTGCCGTCTTGGTACTCTGAGCCGTAATCTTCAACATAGTCGATGTACTGATGACCGCCAGCGGGCTCGGGCTTGGAGTCGTCAAAGTACTCCTTGTAGAAAGACCGGATACGGTTGGCACGCTCCTCGGGGTTCTCCTGCGGGTCATCGGAGGGCATTGGGCGTAAGCTCATTGACAGACGGTTGGTGCTGTGACCAAAGTCATCTACGGCCAGACCAACGTTCTGCGGACCAGTTGAGTAGCGGGGCTTGGGTGCAATGATCTTGGGCTGTTCGCTTTCCTTGGGTGATGGTGGTGTGACTTGGAAACCGTCGCCATAACTCGAGGTGCTGATGATGCTGTGCGTGTTGGTGTTCTCGAGTACAACAGCCTGAGACTGGACACGTGGCAACGAGGGGATGTTGTTGGTAGTTTGCACAGGTGACTTGTTGACTTGCTTTTCCGTGACACCAGGCTCAGGGATGGAGATGGTGGGAACATTGGTGGGCTTGAAGGCGGCATACTGGGCCTTGGGTTCTCTGGAAGGCGATTCAACGAGCGGAGGCGACATGGGAGAAGGCTCCTTTTCAAACCGGGGGTTCAATGGGCTGAGAGGAATACCGGGCTCAGGGAACTTGCTGTCTGGCGACCGTGAGCCGTCAGGGGACAGAGATTCACCGCGAACGGGGTGGGACGTCGACATCCTTTGTGCATTTTGAAGCAGACCGGCCTGAAGGCCTTCCTTCCTTGTTCCAGCGCTTGAAGTTGTATACATGGATCCAGCATCGTTTCGGTAGGGGCCGCGGCTTGTGCTACGGATGCTCTGGTCATCCTTCAGATAAGCTACCGGGCCGTAGGGGTCGTGAGGGTCATGCTGCGAGCGCGATAACGAGTGGAACGACTCCCGGGAACCGTGCAGGCCAACGGGCAGTATGTACGGGCTTCCGGTCTCGATTGATAGACCTCGGTCGTGGCTTCCTGGGATTTCCTTCTCGGAGACGCTCATCTCAGGACCTCCTTTCTTGCCAGCTTTAGCGACACCCTCCATGCCCCAGTCGTGCGACATGTACTTGTCTTTTGAGTCTTCCTCGGCGAGCTTTCTCTTATTTCTGCGATGTAAAAAGAAGAGGACAATCGTAACGCCAACGACCGGTACACTAAGAACAATCAGCGCATTCACTACTAGGGATACGAACTACGTACATGACGGCAAGTGCTATGGCAATGGTGGGTACTTGGGTCGGCTTTGTGCAGCCAGGGTCACTGTCGTTGGTACATTTTGCGGTGGCGCGAGCCACGAGAACGCGGCTGGCCCTTTCGACCATGTGAACTGTTCGACTCGCGCTGCTGGGAGAGCCAACGTGGTTCTCGTTGCGCACGTGGTGGTGCATGTGATGCTGGTGTGAGTGTGCCATGGTTCTAGGACCGCTTCTTTTCGCATGCGAAGTCGTCCTAATCAATAGAGCTAGTAATGGATCCGGGGGAAGCTCGTGCTTGGTATTGTCAACGTGACGCTATACAGTGTACGGTTGCGGGCGAAGCTCCAAGATGGAAGTATTAGCAACGTAAGGTCGTAACTCAGTCGTGACTGTTTGTCGACAGAATAGTATATGCGAAACTCGTTCCGGGCTAGTCGGGGAGCGAGCGGACGGCGATAGCCAAGGGAGATAGCACCACAACGAAACAATCTTGGGCCCAAAGAAAAAAAAGAATGACTGGGGTAAGACACAATGGAGCTGCAAAGGTTGCTGGTTATGGATGCTAAAAGAGCGACAGGCCCACGAAGAGGTGAGTTGAAGGAAAGAAGACGGATGGGCGCGAAGGGTAGATGAGGCGCCGCACAGGAGCCTGATCTCCGCCTCTCACTGACAGGCCTTCTGATTGGGCAGATGTCTCAAGCCTTGCACGGGTCAAGCCTGTTACGCCGAGCAGAGAGTGAAGGGCCCACGTTTGTCGTTAGGCGCAGCCACATGTTTGACTCTGATCCGGGCCGTTGGCTGCACTCCATGCAGACCCTACCAGCCAGCTCCATCCCGACGTCTTGACTGCTATCGTGAGTGTCTTCACGCAATCGATAGAGCCATCTTCGTATCTTCCCAGCTGCACATCCACCCGTCGCGCTGCACCCGAAGCCCCCCCCTCCCCCCCCCTACTGACCTGCAGGTTCAGGAGGCAGCTAGGCCGCACAGTTGATTTTGGACCGCGCCCCATGCGGACGCACTAGCCCGATGAGGACTCGCTACTGCAGGAACCCTTTCGCGAACTTCCGTCATTCGTCAGTCCATGTCCCCCCAGCAGACCATCGACTAGGGCTCCTGCTGTGAGCTCCAGACCTCACGACAGCATCAGAAGCGCCCCAGCGCCCCTGAACCAGAGAGTTGTGAATGCCCGTCTCTCCACATTCACACATAGTGCTCTATTCCCGGAAGTACAACACCTCAGCTCTCTTTTTTCTTGCATAGCCACTCCCGTCCTCTGGTCGCCCACGACCCGCAGAAAAGTAATCCTCCCCTTTTCCCTCACAGTGGAGCTCAAACTGGTCCAGAACAAAACCGCTCCACGCTCTCTTCATTTCCCCATCCCGCTGTGGCCGAGCGTTGGTTGTGCACGACTGGCGCTGGCCTTGTGTTCTGAATGCGGCCTACCCCCCGAGCCCGCTTCCGCTTAATAACCGTCAATTATCGAGATTGTGCTACTCACCCGCTACCTTTGTTCTGCTCCCCTTTTAGCATGTGAAACCCTTCGTAGGCTTATGAAACTCATAAGCATCGACTGCGTAGCGTTCACTCACAGTCGTGCATGGATTTTTGCACGTTACTCAGCTGCCACGACTGTTGAGGCTGGTGCGAACACGCGAAGGAACTGTCAAATTTCACTCACCGCCACTGGGATCGCCCTGCAACATCCCTTCATCAGCAAGGAAATTACCTGTCTTCCACCATCCCAATTGGCTTCTGGTGTTTGATAAGCGCATGGCTACCGGCATAATGGCCTGGCCTTTATTATAGAATCATGTCTTCGACTCCGCTACAGGCACATGACTGTCTGCGATGTCATTGTCTACGTGAGCGTACATGATCCGATCCGGTCATGATTGGTGCTCCTCTTCTAGGGCGCCCTTGCGCCTTCGCACCATTCGAGACTCTTATCGCGCACATATATGGAGGATGGCTCCTTGGGAACCTTGTCCGTTCGTACTCCGCCTAGGCTGTAGTGTAGTCTATGACCTCACCTTGTTACAATGTACATTGTCCAATTAGGTAGACAGTAAGTACATTTGCTCATGGGTACCATAGCGTCGCTTGATGACCACGACCACTGTCACATCTCAGGTCTCGTACCGGACGGCCTTCATTTTTTCCATGTCCGATGGCCCTACTTGCATTTGTTGTAAAATACCTCATTCGTCCATGTGCACCCAATCTTGGTGGTAGCAGACTCGGGACCTACCAGTCTCCTCGCGCATCCTTCCACATGTTGATGTACTGAAAGATGCCTTGACCCCTCTTGATGCGGCTAATGCTAGTAGGTTAGTTTCTAGACATCTTAGAAACACTGCCGTATTTGAGTCTCCATCAACTGGGCTAGACGTAAACGCAAAATGTACCGAGCATATAGATCTGATGAACACAAGGTTGATATAGTGCTCAACATGCCCGTGTGTTTGCTTTGATAGGCCCGATCCAAACGACGTTATAATATGGAAAGTTTATTCGCATGCGAAGCGTTTGATCGCCTCGGTGAGCACACGTTTACTTGCAAACATCCAAGCTGGAAAGCTAAATAACCTACCTGACAGTGGAGGGTAAGTGGGACACCAGCCTGCAGCGGCATTGGGCTACCAGGAGGTATTTTTGCCACAAGTCATGAGAATGCTGTCCTGAAACTGAAGTAAGCTGATGCGTTTATTTACAAAGGCACAAGTGTATGTCTTGTCGCGGAATTCCTGCGGCAGAGAGAGGAAGGAGATTGATGATGTCGGTTCCCGGCGCTACGGAGAGGGTGTATCCGCTTCACATGGTGCTAGATGTTTCCCTTCTTGCCGGAAACTAGAGGGGTCCATGTCGTAAATATCTAATTCTGACCGGAGATATGTGGGAATTGACGTAGGATAAGCAGCTTCTGTCATAGAATATGTGAGAAGTCCAGAAGAGAATGAAGCGGTGATGGATACCGTAAGTCAATTTGAACGAAGGAGGGCAATCAACTAGATCACATCTTTCGGTTTTTCAGTGTGGCTTGACTGTACCATGGTAGCGATCCACTTACTTTCCCATGTATGGAGGAGCTCGATTTCGAAAGCCTATGGTCTCGTACGCGGAGGGGTAGCGAGGGACCGTCATGACGGAAAAGCAAATCGTGCACAGCGAGCCGTGCAGCCGTATATATGCAGCGTGACCTAGGTAACGATGCACGGCATCTGCTGGCATGCAATATAGCAAATAGGCGATGGAAGCCGACAGAAGCGATCGTGGGGTCGGAACGTGGCTGCCAGGTGCGGGTTGGACCGGGGAAGTACCGATTGACTATGACGCATTGGCCATTCTCCTCTCACGAGACAAATCATCGTCGAACAGCAAAGACGTACATGCACAGAACAATCACCTGCTAGCAACTCGCTGCTTATCCCTCACACCCACTCTTGCGACTGTCTCCAATACGACTATCAACACGCCGCCCAAGCTTGGACGTTGGACCCCGGTAAAGACGCATCCCTAGCCGTGGAATTCGTGAATCCTTTTGGTCCCTGCGCTGCGTAGCTACGCCCCACTGCCGCCCCAACCTCTTAAGGGTCGGCTCTCTCTAGCAGTCCTTGTCAAACAACATGTCGCACTTCAGCAATATGGCCGCCCCTCACCCAGTATCCCCAAGGACTACTACACCAAACTCCGGGAGTAGGACAATGGAGGTTCGTCCTCAGCCTGTCCTGCGTCTGTCAGCACCTTCGGGCGTGCTTCGTCTGCGAGCAGAGCCGTCAGAACGCCGACACATTCAATGGGCGGAAGACGTGGTTGACAATGAAGGCATGGGAAAGAAGTCATCCAAAGGTACAGAGTGCCAATTACATTGTTATACTATTACTACTAACCAACATGAAGTTTGCTGCATCTATCACAAGCCCCGCGCCGCCGACGAGTCTTCTGACAGCGACTCCTCAGACTCCTCCTCAGACTCCGATTCCGACTCTGAGCCCGACAACAGCACCGCAAGACCCGCTGCAAGGACTGGTGGTGCGCGCGGCAGACGGCCAAATCAGCACGCCCATGAGGATTGTGAGGACGTTCACGATCATGGTGAGGGCTCTAGTACCCCGCAAAAGCATAAGCGTCAACGGAGGAAACCAAGTCCGAATGCTTACGAGAAGATGCCGAAGCAGAAGAAGTGAACTTCAATTGCGCTTTAGCTGGCAGCCTCACCGTCTCCTACTGAGAGCTGGCTGGTACGACTTGGAAACGGTTTTCTTTGCTTGGAGTTACGGGTGTCTGTGAGACTCGTTATGATTATGATTTGGGTCCGCGTCATTGCATAGCGCTGGGAGCGGGACTTTGATGGTCCGCAAAACTTTGTCTTTCGCCGCTGGATGCCGGCGCATTGGAAGCTTTTACATTATCTTGTAGCATTAAAGTTGCACATGTGAAGTTGGGAACACACATCCCTCTTAACACTTATTCCCGTCCCCTTGCCTCTCATTGGTGCTGTCTTCACCGTTCTTCCATGCACACGCTATTCCGAAGCTGTAGGGTCAACTGCAGCTAACGTTGGGCTCGACTGCAGGTGTGCTGTGCGCACCTCAAGATACGCCCTTGCTGGCTAAAGTCGCAGACTGGATGGCGAGTGCATGTACATGCAGCCGATCATGCAATCAATCGTCCACCCTTCGTGTTCGCTCTGCCTCACGAAGGCTTTAGCAACCTGAAAAGCTCAATCCAATGCTAGGCACATGTCACACACGCGCTCAATCCTCCGCTGTGGCTGCATTGGCCTGCTCTATTACCGCAGGCGCATGCTGCGTGGGAATGCGAACAAGTGTCTGGGGCAATGGCGGTCCATCATCTGCCTTCTTTTCCGACTCTTCCTCTTCTTTCGGTTTTGGAAGTTTCGCTGTTGTAGTTTAGAACGTGGTTTTATTCTTTCAAAACGTGCACAACTTACTGGACGCCATGTTGATAGCCCTTAGCACATTGTGCCAGTTGGATAATACTGCCGCGACCGCTAATCAATCACCAACTTAGCATGATATTCCTACTACGCTCCTTCCTCGAGATTCCCTGTAAATGAAAGTTGACATACCCTCTGTTCCGTCTGATAAAGTCGACAGCTTGTCGGCGAGCATCTGCATCTGGTCTGCGAGTCCTCCACTCAGTGCTTGCAGGTCTTTCAAGTTTGCTAGTTCTGCTTTCTTCTCTGCAATGCGAGCCAGCAAGACGGGGGACTGTTGCTGAGAGCCGCCCATAGACTGGTTACGGAGATGAGTAGGGAGGGGACGTGTGAAGTTTGACATCCTTTCCGGTCGATGTACGTTCAGCTCTTCTTTCATCGAAAGCCCAAGTCGCATTCGCAAATGGTGGGCAGGTGTTTTTGCTTTGCGGGATATATTATTGGCAATGTCTCTATGAAATACCAGATGACAATAGAGGTGTCGGACTATTTACTTTTAGTCTTTCGTAGGCTACTCGGTCGCCAAACGTGATGCAACTGTGCTGCATTGATGCACGCGTTCATGCCCCTCGTGTCACGTGAAAACGCTCTTTGTGCTAGCCTATCTGGACTTAGCTTTGTTGCTATGTAAACATGCAATGACGAACACAGAAGGAACACCCATCAACGCCCTACAGTATCGACGCCGCCACGACCGCGCAATTGTCTGCGATATTATAATTAACTTCGACACACCTATCTGCGCATATGGCGCGTCTCAACGAGCCGCCGATTGCCCCCCAGCCCTCGGCGGATTCTATCGAAGCCCTCAAGCGACGCTTTTTGAGGCAAAATCGCGAACTCGCAAAGACGAACTCAATCCAATCCATACGCATACGAAGCCTCGAAACGGACTGTTCGCGATTACTTGCTGAAAACCTGGCATTGCGCGAGCAAGTGTTGAACCTCCATAACACTATTGAGTCGCGTCCGGCACTCGACCACATTGATGTTGTCAAAACACAGCTTGAGGCCAAGCTTTCAGAGCTAAGCAGCCTCGTAGCAGGCCTATCGCAAACAAAGGGTGGAAATGAGAAGGATAGAGGAAGACGAAAAAGCCACATGACAGCAAAGAGGAAAAGCGGAGAAGAGCGACAGTGGAGGAGTGGGTTGGGTCTTCAGGAGGTGGAGAACAGCATGTTGCCTACAATCACAGAAGACAAATGCTATCCTCGAAGGACAATGGGGTACGTCTATATCGCCATGCGAGCAGTAGCATGTGCAGACGCGTACGAGGCTAACTTGTCACAGTGCGGATGAGCTTCAGCAGGTGTTGGAAGACCCGGAAAGCCAATCGCCAGACATTGGCCCTCCACCAGTTGCGCGATTCGAAGACGAAGATCCCATTGGTTTCGATCCCAGCCCTGCAGCAGAGGAACAACGTGACGAAGCTGGAGATGACGGCGAGCCTGCGTTGTCGGTAAATCTTGAGACGCGTAAGAAGCGACGAGAGAGCGGGCCAAAGCTCAATATACGTCGTGTGTCCCTTTTCGAATCCCCGGAAGAAGCCGAAGAGTCGGCCGCGAAACCTCTGCGTACTGGAGCGAAGCGGAAGTTTAGTGTTCAAGAGGATGAGGACGTGAGTCAAGCCAAGGGTGATGCTTTCAGATTCAGTCGTCGAAATGCCCCAAGCGCTTCGGACATGGAAGCGTCTAATGACGAATCTAAGCCTTCATTGTTAGAGCGACCTCATGTCCTTTCAGCTAGTAAGTACACCCAAAGTAAGATCGGATCCATATCTAACTTGGTAGAACCTGTCAACACCGATCCAGTTTTGTCGCCAAAGAAACAGCGCTCTTCAAATCAAGAGAAACCAGAGAAACCAGAGAAGCCAGAGAAGCCCGCATGCAAAGCTCGTAGTCGCTCTCGACTAAACATCACGCGCAACACCACTCCGGACCTCCCACTGTTACCCATGCCCAAACCTGTACCCACTGCGGAGATCATACTCGATTCTCTACCTCCCAAGACACCTGCTGTAGAAGCGATCTTCTCTCCACTGTCTACCGAGCCGTCAACGCAACGACCAGATAACAAGGACACACCACCACCGGGAGATCTCAGTTCCGTAGATCAGACCGGTCAAGCAGGGCGACCTGGCAGACGAGCGCGTCCTCAAGTTAGTTACAAAGAGCCCAGTCTCAACGTAAAGATGCGACGCCCAGATGCTAAGCTAGTTGACGCGGTGGTTGATCGCAGAACAAGCGTGGAGACTCAACATGTGCCCTCAACTCTTGTCAAGCGCGACGCCGATGGCGAAATCTCCTGGAAGCCCGTGTCGGCAGTCTCTCAATCAAGAGGCGAGGAAGAGGCTGAAGCTGGAAGCCCGTTGAGACAGAAGCTCGACAGAAAGCAGGATTCCAAAACTTCACCAGCGTCCATCGAGCCTGAGGAGCGATCAACGACCTCGAAAGCCATATCCGCGCTCATAACCGAAACTGGTACTGCTAAGAGAAGAACATCTGCATCAATTGCAGGACCTGTCTCTGACCCTGTCGTTGCCAAGTCATTGGACCTTCCCCTCCTTAATAAGGATACCATAGCTGTTCAACAAGAATCAAAAGAGAAGGACAGTTTGGCCGTGTTCGACTTCACCGACTCTTCACCTGCTGATACGACGACCAACCCACGTACACGCGTCAATGAACTTGCCAAAGCAGCGCGAAGTGCACGGCGACACTCTGCTATGCCTGCCTCTTCCACGTCAACTTCGTCAGAGGAGCGCAGAGCCGAAAGGGAGCAGGCGGAAGGAGCGCTCCCTACGCTGCATAAGCGCACTGGAAGTGGAAACGTAAAAAGTAGTAGTACTACGAGCTTGACGAGAAGCACTAGTGCTAATGGTATCGCTAGGAGTACGTCAAGTGCCCGAATATCAAGCGTGAAGGAGAAGAAACCTACCAATACTGGAAGCTTGCCAGCCAGTGCTAGCACGAATGACTTCAGGGCGAAGCCTGATAGTACCGAAGACGTCAAAGTACGAGACAAAGAAAGAGAGCTGAGCACGTTGAGAGCTGAGCGCGCGGCTAGCCGTCGAAAAAGTATGATGCTTTAGGGATGCTTTAGGGATGGAGTTGGGGGTGGGGGTTTACCATGTAGATGATGGAAGCGTTCGAGTTTACTGGCGTTATGACTGGCACGACATGAGTTGTTTGTCCATAGCGGTGGCGTTGTTTACCAATGATACCTGATCTCGCGGGATCGTTTTTATCTGTTTCAGTGTAGTGGAATCGCTTCATGACTGTTATGAAATTTCATATATTGCTATCGTCAACCGCTCTTCGCCATTTTCTACACCACGCTCTTACCAGAAGGAGTTTTTTGCAGCTTCAGGGTATCGTGTCCTCACAACATCTTTTGAGAGTTTTCTGTTTCGATTGTGTGCGAGATGATGATGATGATGATGATCACGGATCAGGTTAGTGGATACATGGTTGCTGAGAAGCTGCTCAGTTAGCACGTCACAACATCTTGACAAGGTCATATGATGGTGGTGATGTGGTGTGATTGGTTATGCTGATGTAGAATATATATATATTTCCATTTAGCATGACGAAGCCTGTGTCCTTGTCTTTTGTTCCATGTGATCTTTACTTGAACGCCATCTCTAACGGTCCCTGTCTTCATACCAGTCCTTCCTGCTGTTGCTGTCCTTGCTAAAGACCCTCTTGAAGCCCTTGGACACAGCGTCAGTGACGCTGAAGTCATTGAACAGCCATTGGTTGCTGTGTCGACCATAGTACCTGAACTCCTTGGGCTCTTCACTCTTCGCACTTCCAACACTGCTTTGTGTACTTTGAGTGTCTCTGCGGCTGCGCTTGTGAAGACGTGGCTTGCTGAAATCGCCTGGCGCGACGCAAACACTTTCAGCATGTGTCTTGGAGGTGGGATCAGCGCGCATGACGCGGAGGCCAGAGTACTGAGAGTACTGGGAGTCAGTGGTGCCTGTTGTGGATACTGTTGCCGATTTGGCGAAACGGGGCATGACGCCGCTGTCGATGGAGGTGGATCGGGGACATCGGTGTGACAAAATTGAGTCGGAGGAGGTTTCTCCATTGTCTTTGGCGAAGTTGTCGTTGTCGTTGATACTGGATTGGTGTTCGAACGAGGCAAGCCTTGACGTCAAGTCTCGAACGTCGATGCGTTGGTTGTTGTAGTCAGTCATCGGCAGGATTGGTGGAGACTGAGTAGAGAAGGCGATGACGTCGGGGTCTTTGTTGATTGTGGAGGTTACTTGATAGTCTCTCGAATCGTGTTTGGCTCTGGTATTGAGGTTGTAGATCTGAAACTAATGCTCGTAGGCGATAGTAGCATTGAATGTGTCGGTACAAGCTAGGGCGATTAGGGAGATATATATATGCTTTCTCTCGTATCTTTGCCAAGACCAACACTCTCATTATGAGATGCAGTCAAGACTTATTCCCGTCTCCAAGCTTCTTGGGTGGGGTGGCCGGTTCGACATAAGGTTGCTCTTGACCCAACCGGGAGCCACATTAAACCCTACTAATCCACTTTATCCTGCAAGTGTTCACAGTTCTATTCGGTTGAACGCTATCGTACGGCCGATACGAGAACACATGACCTCCAATCCTTGATAGTGGATGTCAGCCTTACCCGGCTATCGGCACACGCAATCCTAGAGGGTAGTTGTAGACCGTGCACTAGCCACAGCAAGCCACACCCAATCCGCACTCCGCAACAACCTCAAAATGCAAGGGTGTCAATGCATACTACTGCAGTCATGACATCTTTATCGGGTTTCACGGCTAGGCGGGCACATCTCGTGACTCTGATCCTTCCGGCTAGCCATTAAGAACGCCGATCTGCCTTGGGCAGTCCACCCTCGAAGAGAAACCAAGGAGTATTAGGCAAACCTCGAGTAAAAAGGATAATTTGCCTCCTGCCAGGTCCAGGACGCGCGTAAACAATGTATGGAGAACGATGACGTACAGAAACCTGTAACCATAACCAAACTTGGAAGGACCCCGATGCGCCAAGGGACTTTTGAAATACTGGATTGGCAAGAGCGGGCGGTTGCAGCACACAAGCAGAGACACTGCTCAGTTTCTTAAAAAGCCAACAAATTTTTAGACCGCAATTCCCCCTTGTAGCAACACAGCATCTCGTACTGCTTAGCAAGAACGCCATACGCCGCATCATCGTAATGGGTATATCGATATCAAAAACACCTGTCAGCGCCGCGCATTGAAAATTCACATGCCCGCTAAACCCCAGGGACACCATCTTTACTCCGAATGCGTCCGTCTTTGACGGAGCCTATTGTGACACCTGCTTCGCCAGTCATCCAGCCCGGCATCTTCTCACCATCTACAATGCCTTCTTCAACCAAGTGCCTGATACCAGCGAATACATGCGTCCCTTGAAATGTGACACGCACATTTGGTACCCAGCCCTCTTCGTTTTGTATCTCCTCAAGATCTTCTGCGGTCCTATCGAGAAGGGATGGGCGACCGCGTCGTGTGCGATTGATAATTTGAGCATCAGGGTTCGGTGGATCGCCGCCTACTTGCGTTGGAGTACTGCCGTTGGGTGGAGATGGAGATGGAAATGGGTCATCGATACGAACTTCGAATCGTTCAAGACCTTGACCATCGTTGGGCTGTGCTGAAGTACCAAAGCGGCCAGCAGCTACCTCTTTCCTACGTTTGGCCTCTGAAGAGTCTTTGTCGTCTAGTAGTCGCTTAGGTCGACCTGGTCCAGCTTTGGTTCCGCCATTGGCATTGCTTCTTTCCCTTGTGTTCTTGTCTTGCCCTTCGCCCTTTTGTGTGGTGATGAAGTCTAGTGCATTCTGACTGAAACTATGATCCTGAAAGATGCTCCAACCACCTGCTGCAGCATTGCTCTTCCCGGGTCCGCGGTACGTCAGAAGTGCATCGAGGGATTTGGTGGTGAAGTTTGTGCTGGTCAATTGGTAACGCGCAGAGGGCCTTGAGAAGGCTTTCGGTATGGCTTGCTGCACGATATCCCTCAAATGTCTCCCATCATCTCCGACCACCTGGCCGGTGAGCGTTGCTAGCGACGAGTATACGAAAGGCGAACCGTTCGGCCACACAAAGAAGACAGCTTTTGCGCTATCCGTGCTGCCGGACTCAGCGGTCAGCGATGCTTCGTTGCTGTACGGCGAATCGTGAATGTAGACTCGTAGTATTGTCATGGGTGAAGTTTTTATCCGTGTAATCAGGTAGTGCGCCTTTACAAGCGGCGTCAGCTCCCTTGCGAGATTCGACATGAAGGTTTGCGCTTGAAATCGTGGGAGGTGATCTGAATCATTGGTGACTTCCATGTCCGCCACTGGTGATCGCACATTCGGTATCTTAGTAAGACGCTTCGCTGTCCACCGCAAGGCATTCGGGTGGTCGAGGAGATACTGTATCTCGGCCGTTGCCAGTTGGTACATGGATATGCCATGTCTCCAATCTCCCTCGAGTATGCGGTCAAGCACCTCCCTCCTGCCACCTTTGCGCGCGGCTAGCTGTTTGTATGTCTCTTGAAGCACTTCATAGCTTTGCGCCGGCTCGTATATCTCCTCTTCATCCTCCGCGATGCCGTCACCGAGCAGGTACGGCTTGCAAAAGTCGCGGTTTTTCTTGCTGAGCCATTGCAGCGCGAGCGATACGAGGGATTGGCGGGAGAGCTTCGTGAAGGTGCGCTGGACCTCGCGGTGGTTGATCGGCAACCGGTGAGAGTGCGGAATATTCTTGTAGTCGGGGGCGGTCGCCATCACGTCGGTGCGCTTTGCGTCTACATGGAGGGGGGTCGTTGAATGTTGTTGATTGGAAGCTGTTATCGATAGTGGGAGTCGCGACGCGTCGAGGAGGAACAGGGCCTGCCACGTGACGTATCCCACTCCATCATGCACAGGTGTCTAGGTGCCTAGGCTAGGTATCTACTTGGCGACAGACGTGTAAACCATGAATCGCTCCAAGGCACTTCAGATTCAACGCATGCGTTCTGGATAAGTTCCGTGCTTCCTTCCGAGCCTTCTTGAGCTAGGTATAGTTTGTTCCCTTCCGGTGCATAGCTACCTAGATGCACAGTAGTCTTGCTGAACTCCGTCATGGATGACCACCAGGTATTATTACCCATGTTCAGGCACTCGCAGCCATCTCATCCGAAGCACTCTGAGAACAATACACCACACTCTGTCCCGTTGAAAGCTGTAGATACCATCGTATACAGCGTCAGTATGGCTAAGAATTTCTCCGCATTCCTGTAACATGCAAAGTAGACAGCAATCTTTGGCTCTGGCCAAACATGGCACGTATATACCGCAGGGGAACTGCCGCTTCTTGGGTGTGCGATCCGCTTAGATCTCCGGTCCAGTCTCGGACAAACCAGCTCGAATATGATTTGTTGTCGGCAAGATGTACGTCCGGATTACAAACAACGAATGCTTGGGTGCCGTGAGAACAAGACGATGAGCTGACGGTGGGAAAACCTCGACTTGCCAGTCTGAAAGATACCGGCAGTTGTGCACAGCCCTCTCTCTATTTGAAGCCTTGACCTTGGAGCGCGAAAGCTGGAGCTGTCTGCGACTCCAACCACACGTGGGGTGAGGCTCGGCGTAAACGCGGCCTGGGGTTTGCGGTCGCTAATAGCTCTAGTCACCGACCGCGGGGCTTCCATTGATCCAGAACGCCTGCGCACTTGACGTTCATCCACGTCACGACACTCGCACACATTCCTCTTGCTTTTTGCACACTCATCAACGGCCTCTGCAACGGAACGTATACCCCAAACCAGAGAACTATTCGAAACGTCGAATCAGGCTCCAGCCGCGCAAAATCAGCTTCAGACACGCAAGCGCGATCGGATCGGGCCTGAGTGGAGAACTATCTCCCAATTCCCAACACCAAGATCTAGCGACTTTCCCACATCGTCGTCTGGATAGCAAACATACGCCCATGTCCGCCTACAGAGGCCAGCGAGGGCCCAACGTGTCCCAGTACATCGCGAACCTCAACCAGCTGTCGCCACAGCAGGATCTGCTCGCCGATCCAGCGCCCACAGAGGACTTCTCCGACTTCCTGAACGGAGAGTTCTTCGACGTGGACAACGTCCGCAACGCCAGCGTCGACTTCGCTTCTGCCAGTGACTTTGGCCTTGATTTCGATAGCGAGCAAACACAGCCGCTGAAGACCGACGGAGAGTTTCCGCGCAACCCGGGTACTAGCGCCGACGCGACCATGGACTTCAATCTGAATGGTAAGCACATTTCCATGTTTAAAACTGTCCTATTTTTTAGTCGATTTGGTTGTTGCCCATCGAGACTTGTCCGTTTCAATAGTCGCATGGTTCGTATTCCTCCGTCCAATAGCAGGCTGGCGAGGCGCATGCAACCCCCGCCATGTGTGTAGCATGCATCGTCACCCCACACCTTGTACAACAACCACTCACAAGGCGGCGTATACATTCAGCCATGCATCACTGCAAGCATGTAATTGCTTGTTTCGCTGAGCGAAGAACACCACACACTCGCATCGCGACCCGAGCATATGCTCATCTAGGATAGCCATGACTGACTTTGATCTGCTAGTAGGCGACTTCCCATTCACCGACTTCAACAACTTCGGGACAACACCAGCGTTCGACCCGTCCATGCCCCTGGTGCTCACCCAGCCTACCCACTATCCGCTCGCGCCCAGCTACGCCTCGCCTACCTCTTCATTATCACCGGTCGCACAAGGCTTAGACCAGTCCTCCAAGAAGCGCAAGCTCGACAATGTCGCTCCCGTCATTCCACAATCGCTCGACGAGAACGCCCGTGTAGCTGCAGAGGAGGACAAGCGCCGCCGTAACACAGCCGCAAGCGCCCGCTTCCGCATCAAGAAGAAGCAGCGTGAGCAAGCTCTCGAGCAGTCCCAGAAGGAGGCACAAGAGAAGGTTGCCAAGCTAGAGGCTACGATACAGCAACTGCAGACGGAGAACGCATGGCTAAAGGGACTCATCACCGAGAAGAACGGCGGCAAGAGCACCACAGACGAACTCAAGGCCCTCATCAGCAAGCGGGAGCAAGCCACGAGTGGACGGAGTAGCGGTACGCACACGGATGGCGTAGGCACCCGCGGTGAGAGCCAAAAGGCGGATGCCTAAAATACGTGCTTTGCTTCTCTTGTCTTTTCTTCTCTGTACCTTTGTTGCCCTCAATTAAGCTGGTCAAATCTTCACTTTCGCGTACTGAGCCTGTGTTTTGCTGCGCTGCTTCCACGGTTGGTCGGGTGGGGATGGGGGATATGCAATGTGACTCACAATAGTACGCGATCATGTTCCTGTAGACGAGCAGATGAGTAAATAGTCGATACCATTTTCAACACATGCGCAGAAGCTTGTTTTCTCTGCACTGCAGCTAACATACACCCTCTGGAGGCGTTCATTCGCGTTGTTTCACATTGTCATGCTCCTGAAAAACAAACGTGCTGTAGCCTTGAGGGTATATTAGAAGACGATGAGTGATGGAGTAGGTATCAATGTAGTAGGTATCAATTTCGCTATGTCGACGGGAAGAAGCGCAAGACTATGCGCACTGTGGTTTCAACGCCGTACCCATGAAGAGAAGAACAGAGATATCCAATCAAAAAACACACCCAGCTTTCTTCTCAGCCCTCATCCTCAGCAAGCCACTCACGTAGCTCTCATTTGCCCCCTCATTCGGCCCAACCTGCGTCCCGCTCACATTGTTCAATCGTCTGGATGGAAAATGGGATCGCTCACGGCTAGAACCATCAACGCCCTTGGCGCTATTATCCTTCTAGATAGCAATCCATGTGATGGTAATGACAATGTCCATGCCCTTCTTCTCGGCAGCCTCCCACTTGTAGCTGTATGTACCGTCCTTGTCGTTGTTCCAGAAGGCACCAACCGCGCTGTGCATGCCGCGACGGCCGTGCTTGTCGGGCTCTGCGGGAGAGCCAATGTGTTGGATGACGGTGCTGTTGGCGATGTACTTGTAGGCGGGTTGCGAGGGGGTTTCAGGGGTGGAGGATTCAGGTGAGGGTGTAGTCTTGCTGATGAGGGTCTTGAGGATGTATTGCTAGGGTGCATGTTTAGCAGAGGACGGAGGTGGGTTGACGTCGCCTGCATGGTTGCGCAAGCTAGTGTAATCAAAACTTACAATGATCTCGCTGTTCCAGTCTCCAACCTTTGTGTGGTCGTACGATTCAGCGGAGCCGATGGCTTGCTCGCAGGCCTGCGTGGGTTTGTCAGCTTATGCAGCCTCGTCCAGACGTGTGCAGGGCGGCGTGCCTGTTGGGCAATCTGCTCCAGCTCAGAGGTGGGAAGAGGTGACGGGGACTGTTTCTTTGTCAGTGTACAGTAAATTGTGCTCGTGGAGCAGGATGCTCACTGCCATGGTGCTGGCTGTGCTGTGTAGTGATGCCGGGGATTGTGGAGTTGGAAGGTTATCGATGTCCTAGACAGTAATGCAGAGTATGTGAGACGTGAATGTCGTGTTTACTCCCAAGGATCAATGTTTGGACAAGGTTAGCGTCGGTGGCCGGAGTTGGACAGACGTGGCAGGTGCAGGGTGCGCATTGCGCAGGTGGCACAAAGGGCTAGGCGGTGTGAGGGTTCAGCAGCCGGTCTTCTTTCGCGCGCGCATTCGGCGATGCAAAAGAATAAGTATCATCTCAACCCTTCGCTCTCACATATATTCCGAGAAGCGCCAATTGTTGCATTTGGTAGTTGGCTTTAGGCATGAGTTGAGTCTTCGAGTACTGTGCGCACTCTTCAATCTTGCAGACTGTGTCAACGGAAGTACGGATGCTAACTGGGGGATTTTTTGTAGAAAAAAAAATCGAACATAAGCCTACGCAAATCAATTGCTAAAATGATATAATTTAGCACTGCTTGTAGATAAAGAAAGGTCTTAATGTTTACAGGCTTTCTCCTCTAGTTTCTTCTCTCTCTTCTCTCGCTCATGTTTCCCTCTAGGAGCGATCTTCCTGGTGAGCTTGTACCCGTCTTCTAATGCAGATAATACTTCCATCCCGTCCACTATCAGTGGAAGCTGTCCTTGTGCTAGCATTTCAGTCAGGTTAATGAAAACGTTGTCATCTGAGACAAGTACGGCAGGATTGAGTGGGCCGAAGGCCTGTTTAGGGAAAGTAGGGATACTCATGGTAACGAGTAGGCAGCGGAGGTGAGTTGAGACGAATTGAACGAAAGTGATCGATTTTGTGAGGGTTTTTTCCTATCTATACATACTAAGGAAGCCACGGCTGGTGGGCGTGGCTTCCTCAGCTCAACTCTCACCATTTTGAACTCCAACACCAACACTCTACGAACCCCGCCCGCCTGGAAATTCTCGAGCACCGCCTTCGAACACTTTTGTTATGTCTTAAAGCTCCGGTCCATGCACAGCACGACTCAGACCGGATGTAGACGACAGTCTTGCCAGCTGGTATCCTGGAATACCACGGCTCTAGGGCATCTAGGTTCACACGGGTATAAACGGTGGTCTCACCGAGTCGCTCTTTTCACTTCGTTTCGCTTGCCAATCTGCATTTGCCCATCGATTTGGCCGAATGCTTTCCTCCATGACCCGCCAACAGAAGGACGACAGTAGGAGTGGTGGTGGTGGTGATCAACAGAAAGACACTGTCCAACACAAAAATGCCGAAGCGAGATCCAAATCGCCGCAGGAAGTTTTGTCGCAAGCCTAGCATGCAACCTCCCGTACCTCGAATGGAGTATCGGCATCTAGATCACATTCAAGCGGCTGACTCTTCCGGGATCCTCCTCCATCTCTTATCCTCATACGTCTTTGTCGACCAACACGAGAGGAAAGCAGGGCGAAGAAACGGAACAAGTGCGGTGGAATACACGAACAGTATGCTACAACCCTCGAGTGCGTTGCGTCCGAACAGTGGTGACGGTAGAAGAGAGGAGAAGTGCTTGACACGACGTTTGACAGATTGAAAGTCCGGGTCCGGCTCTCCTTCCAGTTCACGGCACGACGACTGCCTGCCGTAATAGCTCTACAAGTCGAAGCTTCTTTCGCACGCCCATAGAGACGTCTCGTTTCCGCAAAAAGCCCTGCTATCGCGCATGAAGCTATCGAGCGACGCGACTATCGGCTGTCAAGAGACGACCATAAACATCTTTGTCCTATCCACGCCCACCACGCACCACAGCAAAACCCGACATTGCACAATACATCAGCCCAGGCCAGAGTACACACGATTTATGCTCAGCTAGACATGTTCGAACAACCGCGACGTGCTGACAGATGCGCCCGCAGGCTACGGTTAACATAATCACCACAACTCACAACACCAGCCACCCGATAAGGTTGCCTGACATATGTTCAGGTGCATTCCGGGCAGCGACGTTGTTCGTGGAAACCCTCCAGCTAGGAAGGGATAGCACGCTATGCCTATGCCTCTTCGCGTTCCCCCGTTTGGCCGCACATGCTAACATCCACCCGCAGCTGCTTCACACACCATTCCTGCTAAAAGACACCTTCAATGGTACGCAACAGGGCTCGGCTCTCCAAACATACTCTCGGATGTCTCCTTAACAACTCTACTACACAATAACGCCAACGGTTTTCTACTGTTAGCAATGTCAGCCAAAACATTGGAAGACTCATCTCAACACTGGGCTATCCCACTTATTGGGCTACCTGAGCTGAACGACTGACGTGGGCAAAGCGTGCTCTTGAAGCAGAAGCATTTGAATTTCTTGAACTCAGCCAAGAGCGCTCTTGCATCCTCTTCGATCCGGAATTAAAGCCTGGAGCCATTGCCTGAGCATGGCATCGCTTACTCACCCGATTACGTCTCTCTGAAGGACTTAAAGCTGCGGTGTGATCTTGAACTGCCCACTGGAACGCTACTGCGCCCCAAGGAAGGAGGAAGAAAGTTGCCCCGATGTTATAGATTTTCCCCCCACGAGTTGGGGGTTGCCCACTTGGTCCACTTGTCGCATATAAATCATCTGTGCAGGTATACCAGGATGCGTTTGGACGCAATAACCGGCCTAACGGCTGGTGGCAGCCGATGGACAGTGCAGCATTGTATATGGAGCCCATCATGAGGGCACGAGACCATCCACCTTTCACCTACGTCGAATACTACAACGCCCAAGCTAATTTCCACGGGCGCACACAGGCAGACGTTAATGCTAGCTCTGCCATGTGTCTCTGGCACGTCAAGGACATAATCGACTGGGGCAAGACCAACCAAATGAATGATTAATACAACCTAGATCGAAATGCCCTCATATAAATGCAGCAGTGGTCAGGGTAGGATAGGAGGCGCAGGATTGATCCTAACTGGTATCTGCGATTTAGTAGGAATATGACGATGTAAGGGCACGATCATCAGGCTGGGCGGATGCACTTCCCTCCTCTTTTAACAATATGTGGCTAATGCTCAGCAATAGCGTAGAGCTGGTCGAATGGATATGTAAAGCAAAACGAGCGCCTCAGTCCGACATCCATGTCATTATGTAGTTTTACAATACTCTTAAGAAACATGACCATGATCACTCAAAAAGAAAAACGCCCTTTCTACGCCTTCAACGTAATGTTCCTCCCCGGTTTTCGCTGCACAGATTTTTTTTGACGGTCCATTCTTGTCTTCTTTCTGCATCCTTCGTCCTGGGACCTGGCCTGGCCTGACCTATACACACCCCTTCACTCTTCATAAAAAAGTGCTTTATTGGTACCGCCCGATGCACCCGCCGCTCATCCATCCATTGTATCATCTCCTCTAGTTCTTTCCGTGATGTTGTTCACTACCCATTGTCAACCTCAGCACGAAGTTGACAATGACGGCGGCGAACAGGGCGATTGTCAGGATGGTGGGACCCAGCCTGTCATCGAAGCCGCCCTGGCCCCTTAGTCTTATGCTCCTTGCGCGCCAGTGGAAGGTGAAGAGGGCGTAGATCATGGCCATCATGGCAACGAGGGTGAAGAGGCCGGCGGAGATCTTGCCAATCTTATCGCCGAAGTTGAGCAGGCCAATCGCGAGGCCGCCGAGGATGACGGTGAAGTTGAGCCATGAGAGGAAGGTGCGCTCGTTTGCGAAAAAGACTTTGGGCTCGACGCGCGTGGGAAGTGCGATGCGCTTGCCTGGGAGGGAGAATTAGTAAGCGGGTCGGGGTAGGAAGGAACGACGCGACGTACCTGGAGCGGTTTGGAGAAGCGGTTGGGTAGACATGACGATGGTGATAACTGTCCCACTGGAATTGCGACGCGAGGTTTCCGATGGTGTTCCTGACAAGGTAGAACGGGCAATTTACGGGTGCCGATGAATCCGAGGGTTGAGGCAGCTTCAGACGAAGAATCCGGTGGTAGAAATGGGTTGGAGAGAAGAAGTCTGCATAACAATGCCGTCAAAGCTCGATGTTGCGGGTCGCGATGGGAACCCATGCAAGCTTGGCCTATCATAACGCCCACGTGACAGCAGCTAATAAGCGCTGAGCTCTAATTAGCTAATCAGATTTCCCGCTTCTAAGGCCAGTTTCCATCTACAAGGCCCTGCTTCATAGGGCAATAAACGCTAAGGTCTGTAATGAAAGCTATATTCTTATACTTTTATTCTGAGTAAATGGAGTGTTATAGTAATGCTAAACAAGATAGATATAAATCTTCTAGAGTATTACCTGGAACCAAGTAACTGTAGGCAAATGAAGCGAAGGCATTATATAGATCTAACGGCCTTATCAGAGCAAGCCTGTGTAATTGATTTCGCAGAGCGTAGAAAACGGCGTTGCGTTTGATGCTAGTTGTATTTCGTTTTCAAAGAGCTGAGATTGCTACCATAGCTCAGTTGAGTATACCAGTACCAGCACTACATTCCAGTACGGGGGCCACTACTAGGGATACGCATACCGCAGCACAATATCAAGCGTGATCTTGAGTTTCAAGCCTCCAAGACCTCCTTTTAATTCTAATTCTAGCTCTACCAGATGAACCTCTGTAAGTTACCAGGCTCGCTAGACCACGTAAATGTGCGAAACAAGAACGTATGTGAGACTGCCAGGTTGATAGCGAGCAGCCAAATGGTCTCAATGACCATTCTTTTGTCGTATCGGCTTTTCGAAGTTGTCATCTGACCACACGGCACATGCAGCCGCCAGATGATCCATGGGATGATGAAATAACGGGGCTCTACTAGGGGAGCGGTGACCACTGACAGCGCGGTCGTAGCCAGCCAAATAATAACAAAGCTTATTTGACAGGGCGTGCGATCGGCAGTGTCTTTGGACAGCTCAGTTTTAGTCTTCTCTTCTGGTGCTCGCTCCTGCCTTGGCGATACAGTCTTAGATGACGAACCAAGCGCTTGAATCGTGAGCCATGCACAGGCGTAGTACACTGGAATTGCCAGGTATTTGAGCACTGGATATAGTCGAAGCACCTTGAAGACGTAGAAAACGTAATGTCGGTTGTCGGCCAAAGTGTACGGATGGATGATGGTATTGAAATGGACTGCAAGAAGGCCGCCGGCGATGCAAAGCCCAGTTGTTACAAGTGCCGGAAGTCCATAGTAAGAGGTGTTGAAATGTTCGTGGCACATTGTTTGAAGACCATTCGGTAAGAACGGGACAGCAGGTCTGAGCAAGGGTCCGATCAGTAGTGGTGCCGAGAAGAATGCAATATAAGGCCAGATGTAGAGCATCTGCGGAAGATGAATAGTGGCCGTATGGGCAGATTTGTCCCCTATCAACGTTAGCTCTTTCTCCATATGAAAATCTAAAACTATGCTTACCAAGGACAACACCGCCGTTCCAGACCACGAAACCAGCAAATAGAACTAGAAGAGCAATATAGGGTAAAGCAACCCTGGACACAACCAAAGGTTTCCGCAAGGCTGCAATAACCGCAGACAGCACGAACATGACAACGTCTGATAATCCGTTAATGTCGACTCTGATAGCTACACACGATCCGACATACCTTGGAGACCAGCGTCTTGGACATAACAGTCGTATATCGCGCCATCTTTCCAACTGGTCTGTACAGCTGACATGAGGTCTAACCCATGTGAGATGGTCGACGGCGCATCTTTCTTCAGCGCGTGGATGACTGCAAGCCCAGCGGGAAATACCGCCACCCAAAAGATGTTAGTTTGTCGAAACAGAAGTGCAAAGGCACCCAGTGCTACTGCACTAGTAAATCCCACGATACCTCGATTTGACATCGAACTCGTCAAGTACGCGCTATACGCGAATAATACCGCTAGGGTTGACATCACATCCGTGTAGTACAACGCCGAGAAGAAGAAGAGAGGAGGAAAGAGTGCGGTGTTGAGAGCGGAATGGACGTCAACCACAAACGTAGGGTCTCTCGCAGCAGGATCGCGTTCCGCAACGTCTTCGTTCTCGTGCAAGCTTTTGCCTGGATGACCACGTTTCCGAAGTAGACGCAGGATGCCATAGCTCATGATCATTATGACACAGAGAGCTCCGGTGTTCAGCATGCGCAGAGAGGATGTTTCACAGCCTAGCAAGGGCTTCGATAATTTGGAAACTAAGTATCTTTGATCCATCGTTAGTGATGTTAAACAAGCAAATGTTGGAGGCAATCGTACAGGCCAGGTGGGGTGGTGATCTTTGGATCCCATGAGTAGTCGCCTTTGCAGTATTTCCGAGCCTGAGGGATGTGAAAGTATTCATCCTAACATGAGCTTAGTATTAGAACATACGGATAACGTTGATACGTACCAGGTAGGGGTTTGGAACTTCACGTAACACTTCTCCATACCATGTGACGGTGATGTGTACAATGAATGCAACAGCGCTGGGCAGAGCCCATACCTCAAGTAATGGAGGCATCGGTCTTCTTTGGTCGATTGCCCAAGCAACTGCCTAGAAGAAGTGACGGTGTCGCACGTCAGTGGACAGTTTGAGGGATACGGGAGATCCTAACCAAGTTAGCTTGCCGCGGTCCGGGCGCGTCGTGCATCTCAAAACCTGGACAAACAACTCCAAGTCACGATACTACGCGTCGCAACATGGCATTACCTCTTCCACCAGGGCTGACGCCTCCTGAGATAGCATTCCTGTGCGAGATGGAGCCCGTTACTGTCATACCGCGACAGAGACTTGAGGGACTGGAGCTTCTTGGCGTATGTGTGCCCCTCCAACACCCCGCCATGATCACTCGTATACTCGCATCGTGTACAATTCAACTGTTCTGATGATTGCCAGGGGCCCATAAAACCACTCGTTCCTCCACACCGAACAGACATCCCTCTGTGGCTAGCCCTACTGCTCAAGCGCCAGCGCCGCGCCAACATACTACCACCGCCATGGCTGAACACACACTCCCTTAATGCCATCCTGGAACACGAAATCGAGTACGCAGAGACCTTTTCCCCACCACCTCGATTACCACTGCAGCCCTCGAATAATACACTTCCTACATCTCCACCGTTCCTCCCCAACTCGACAGCAGGAGGAGCACCAGACGCCTTGCCATATCACTGGCTTGAGCTGGGCGAAATGCTGCTTGAAACAGCATCGGACGACTTTGAAGAGCCAGACCATGTACGGAAACTGCTCAGAGGGTTGAGAGAAGTACGAATGGCTAAGCTCAGAAGCGGTGTAGATGTACTGGATGCGGGGGGTGGTTTCAAGATGAACGGTGTAGGAGGTATGGAGGTAGGGGAGGGGAGGACGTTCATTACTGGTGTCATTGACGGACTGAGGTGCGTATAACAGAAAGGGAATGGTCAATCAGTGCTAACAGCCAGCAGGAAAATCGCAGCTTCCCGAGAACAGCAACGCAAAGACCGAGACAGAGAGGAGGCAGAGAATGGTTACTCTGGTACAGCCGACTATGACGACGACGAGATGGACATGCAATGAACCCACGCCCTGTCATATAGCTGTTTCTCTGCACCACCTTTCGATCGGAATAACTGCTGCATCGAAGCAACTCCTAGGACACAGCCACGCGCTGTCAACGTAGACGCTCGTCGTAAACCTCGTCAACAGCTCCATCGACAACACAGCACCTCACTCTCACGATGTGCACCAACGGATGGTTCCCCCGTATGGGTTTCGCCGTATTACACCAACACTCATGATGCGTTGCTGACAACTCATTTTGGGTGTCGGCGGCATAACGGAAGGGATTTGGCACTTGCTAGGTACCTCGTTCGGGGTTTGGACTCAAAATCTCACTTTGCGGATATACATGCCGCAGTGCTAAGGATGGACCGCAAACCTCCGAGAGCAATGCTCGAAAGTGGCATTTCCAGGACGGATTTCCAACTAGGCGTCAGTATGAATGCTGTTTCGTTCATGGTGCTACTGTTTGGTATTGCGCTAGCTGGGGCACTATGGAACAAGGTGCTTCCAAGTTGTGACTGTCAGTCGCACTATGTATTCGCAACCCAACTCACATATTGCTCGGCAATATCTACTAATGCACTAAAGTCGAACATGTTCAGCACGATCAAGACGATCGTCTTTACCAAAATAGGTATTCCTTTGCATCCGAGGCATTACGAACCTAGCTACGACGCCGGTCTTTAAACGCGGTGAACATCGTCCCCATGACTGCTTTTAGCCCCCGTGCACCAGCAAAAAGTTCCGATGTATCTTTCCGGGGACCCTTCACAGCCAAGGCATCAGATGCCCTGATATGCAAGTCATGGAAACTCGATATCGCCGAGCCTGGAACCGGGAGCAGCCCTGAAGAAGGCCCGTCAAGGCCGTTCCTCGGCCCGCGAACAGCGTTGCGTGACAGCAACACAGGCAATATCCCAAGAGATATCCGGCAGCACACATGAACGCCTCGATACGAAGGGTCATGTCAGCATGCGCGTCATCATCGTCTGTGCGAGGCATCGTATCGTTGACCTGGCCGTTCTACGGCCTCGTCGGATAAGGGTGGTGATGAAATCCAGAGAGTGAGCGGAGCCGCACGTCGCCATCCAGGCCATCTAAATTGAGTCAAGGCTGCAGTACCAAGGTGTGCACGCTCGCTGAAAAAAAAAACAATTCAACTAGATTTGGGCGGCTGAGGGAATCACAGCAACAGGATCGTGTCGTGGACAGGCTATAGGGCAGCAATGCGCGTGACAGCGTCGATCACTGCCCGTAATGTGCAAACAACTGATTCGTGCAGTCCCGGTGGTAGGTACATCGGCAAACGATAGGGAGCGGTTTTCTTCACCGCACGATACACGGAGGCAAAAACACTGCTGTGTGCATGTGAGAAAGGTGGTCAAGGCATTGCCATGCCTGTGTTGCGTAACGCATCCTTGAGAGTTGCCAAATATGAAACGTTAGCTCAGCAGCAATTTAACCCCCTCAAATTACTGGACAAGTAGTCTCAGGCATCCTCTCCACTCTTCAGCCTTCCCGGATGCACCGACACGTGGTGAAGACATGGATAGACATGGATTGGCCTTTCTTCTCTCGCCTCGCTCTGCTTGCGCTCTCCACGCATCTACCCCGGCGGATCAACTCCACAACAACAAGCGGACAGTCTGTTGCAGTGAGGCTGACAACAAGCTGACGAGACTAATTACAGCCAAGCGCCTCATCCCATCTTACCGTATAGTAACAGCCCTCGTAACCCCGTATAAACTATACATCCTCCTAATATATTATACCCAAGAGGCAAGGAAACCGGCGTGATGAAGCATGTACATGCAAGACAGGCATCATGCATGCATGGAAAAAGACTTGTTGGCACGTGAATCGCGCTTCTTGTGCGCGAGGTAATGGACACGGGTACTGGGGTTGTGAGTCGTGAACAAGAAATAGAAAAAAACAACATGATGACGTGAGGAGAATGAATAGAGCGGTAGACTACCACACTGGTGCAGGAGAGCTGAAGAGGATGAGAGGGGGGAGGGGGGAAAGTAAATTAAAGTTTTTGTGTGTGCGATGGGGTGGATTTGGAGGAATGATGTAGCAAGACGAAAGGAGAATGGGAAAAGTATTGATGGTTTGGAACGGGTTGCATGTCGTGGTGGAAATGTGTGTATGTGTGGAGGGAGAGCCTAGAGGCATCCTACCATAAAGTGTAAGAGAGGACCAGACTAGCATGCTGTTTGTTGGCGTTGTCTTGGTGATTCACCCTGAGCTTTTTTTTCTCTCTCGAACTTCCAATGCGATGAACCCAATCTAGGTCGCAGCTTCGTAAATCCCAAGCTGGCCTTGTGGTGGCAATACCTAGGCGGTTGAGCTCCTTGGCCAGCGGAGTGAGGTATTCGTTATAGCGACGGTACTGGGATGTAGGCGACAAGTGACAACGCACATTGCATTGCATGGCCAGAAGCAACCCGATCCCGATTTCCAATGGATGAGTAAGTCTTGGTCGAGAACGTTGGGCTGGTTTACCGTTTCTTCCAAGATCCTGTGTTGTGTGTGTGTGAGAACACTTTCTTTTGCGTATCGGATTAGAAAACCACAATGCTTCTCGATCCAAAAGCAGAGGATTGCGCATAAGCCGAAGACCTGGAAGCAGTCTCTCCGCCGTTTTGATCGCAAAAGCAACCCAACACTGTTCATCTGTCGACACATGCTTTTCTTTTTCTCGCACCCGACACGTGCGCACGTTGCCTACCAATACTTCACTGCCAAGATCTCATGCCAGGCCTTTCCGAGGTCCTCTGCCGAACCCGACGCAGCTAGCAAACCTTCACGCCACCACTATCGCAAGACCTCCCATCCTAGTTCCACACTCTCATCTCCAACACTGCAATATCCTTTCGGGGCGCCGATAACAGCGTTCAACACCCCTCTTTCTCTCTCTCTCTCTCTCTCTCTCTCTCTCTCTCTCTCTCTTACTTCTTCCAGTAAGCAGTAAAGAACAACGAAGACGCGAGACAGGTCTCGTACGCCTCCAGTATGATCGGATGCCAGCTTTCTCTACGTACTTTATGTTGATACATGCGGGTACCTTGCGTGTCTTCACGACGAGGCGAGATTTGGAGCGGGTGTGGTTGATCAAGGCATGACAGGGATGTTGCAGCTTGTTCCGCAGATGAGGATGAGGCGGATGCACCGGATGCTGAATGGAGAATGGTGAGACGGGGCATCTGCTATGTGGGTTATGGCTGATGGAGGATTCGTGTCTGCGCGATAGTAATACAATGTCGGAGGATGAAGGTTGTGAGCTGATAGAGAGGAGCTAGAGTTGATGAGTATAGCAGGTTGTATGGTTGGTGTCCGTGCGATGCTACCAAGCTGCACATGTGTCGCAGCATCGAAGAAAACCATAGGCATGGGTGATTTGTTCCAGAGTGGGTTTGCTGTTCGATCCTGATGGACGGAACCTTGCAGGCGCATATACGAAGATGCAGGTACGGGCAGCCTCATCTCCATGACATGGAGCAGGCTCGCATGCTCTCATAACGCCTGTGTATTGTATCGCCGTGTGGGGTCGAGTCGCATGCTGCACTCCTGCGAGAGATGACCAAGAGTCTCAGTTTCCATGCCTCATTCCCCTTGTACGTAGACGTGGCGTAACAAAGACCACTCCAAGAGATGAAGCGCGCTCTCGGTGACCACGCGGCCGGCAGAATTTCATTGCGGCGGTTTTGCTCCTCTGGGTTATTGAAGAAGGACGCCATGTGGTTTCATGCCCTAGAATCGTAGAACTCCCTCACTTCCTCAAGGCACGCTTGCCTAATCTTCTTTTCGATGCTGAGTCCAATCCACAGACGACGTCCGCGCGCGTTCTCGGGTACAATGAACGCCAGCCACACAGTCCATCCTTGGACATCGACATGCTAATCAAGTAGAACGTAATCGTCTGGGTGCATAGTCAATCTCTAATTGCACCCCATAGCTGGAAATCGATACGCTGGTACGCCATCATTGCGACGGGGCGTGTACAAGCTATGCGCGCGGAAAGGGAAGGAGCAACGAGACTCATGGACAACTGCAAGGGATGTGCAAACTGGTTAGGTGCTGTGAGGCTGACGATTAGTACTCGCTCTGGCTTGGCCATCCTAGTTCAATCGGTTGCTCAGTTTCCCAGAACAATGGCGAGGCCTCTTCAAGTGGAGCTGTGTGCACCTGATAACTCTTTTGCGTGGTGAGCCGTAAGGCCTAGGCAGTACCACCGAACAACTCGGGATATTAACCAAAGTTTGTACAGACACAACAACGGTCGCATGGATCGCTAGTCTGATTGTGATTGTGATTGTGACTGTGATTGTAATTTGGAGCTATGCCGCATCGTGTCCGTTTATACCACGCCGCAGACGCGCATTCGTCTTCATTCACATGACTTCCGGCAGCCCTTTGGAAGGGTTATTGATGACCGAGCCTCGGTAATGGTGCATCGGAGTCATGTCCGTTCTGCGATAGATCCACCATGCTTACCGCGATGCTGAGTCGATGTTGACTTTCGCGTGTGGCTTGTGGCCCGGGCGTTGAAGCTGATGGGATGTTTGCGGCGTTATCTATAGAAAAGAGGCCGTCGGTTCGCATAGACCAGCGGCGACGCGATAAAAATCGCATGCACTGGTGTCCAATGCTGATAATGTTGTCGGCAACTGTACCATCACGTTTACCATGATGTCGTGCTAGAATAGCATTGTCGATGCTAGTCTCACAGCCTGCAGATTGCGCAGCAACGAAAAGCTGGCCGCCGGCAGCTAACGTACCCACGCGGTCGAGAAGTTGGTAACTTTGGTGGCCGAGCTACAGCTCCCTGCTCCCTGTGCGGGAGGTTGCCAGTTTGTGGTGGGATTTAGACCAAAAAAAAAAAAGAAAGGTCAGAGTTATTTGCTAAGTACCTCCAAGTGAGCGAACTACTGCAGAGGCGTCAAAACGATGAAACACTTGTATACGCCGTCTTGACGCTAACACCATCAATAGGATATCGACATTGTTTACACAACCAAAGCGTCTGTACCGTGATTCACTTGCGGTTGAAGATGAGGTAAGTGGCCTGCAACGTTGATCTGTTGACCTAGACTTCTCGTTGGGTCTCGTGCGACAATGGGAGGATTTCCAAAATGATGATCAACAACAACAACGCCCCTTGTCTTGACATGGCTCAGAAGCTAACCACGTTTGTGTGCTGAATGATGCAACTTGACTTGAGACTGTACAGACGGACATGATTGGCATCCGCTTTCACTGAACATCGCACAAACTCTGACAGGGTCTGCCGCAGACAGAAGTGTCGTCTACCAAAGGACAGCGTTCCTATTGTTAGCGCCAGTCTTGGGGACTTTTACTTCCTGAGTTGGCTGGCTAGAGGGAGTAGGCAGTGTGTTCACTTTGCCGAATTCGATAGTCGCTTGGCAGTTGCCAGGCCCCCACACTTAGTATTGTTGTGACAACAAGCTCTCAGAGGTCCTGCTCGCTCTTGCCCACTGGCCACTGCTCTGTAGCTGTCTTGGTAGTGAATGCGCATGTGACAGCATTACAGCACCAGATTGCAAAAGACCATGGTTGAAGGGACGATTGAGATCTCTATATTGGAAAAGCGAATCAATGCTCAGCCGTACCGCAGGAGGAGAGTTTACGGCCCGCGCGCAGCCTGTTTAGGAAAGCGAAAACGCAGATCAGAACCTCTTTCGGCATTGAAGTAGTGTGCGAGCCGGGTCTGAATGTGCTAATAAGGAATAGAAAGTTTGCATGCGGGTATTCACCAGGTGATCGACGTTGGGATTGAGCGCATCTCAACCGTGACGATGCGGAGACGCTCGATGAAAAACAGTCGCTCAACCGTGGTAAGTCTTGCTACGGTCAATATCGCAATGAGGGTTTAGTTCAAGTCTAGGACGCCTCGCCGTGGTCTTCGAGAACACACACCAGAGTCGTGAGGATTCCACCGAAGCCTCAAAGATATTATGCGTCAAGGTACTGTTCGAACACCACGAGGTCCAACGCCGCGGTTCAGAATGGTCGTGTATCTTTGACATGGGCCATGTGGCATCATCGGACCTCGAATGTAAACCGTGGAGAGGGTTGTTGGGCGTTGACATTATCCGACAGCAGGCTCTTTGCAAAGGGTAGTGCTGTTGGTCAAAAATCCCACTTGTGCTGATCGTTTTCCGGATGCGAGATTGGAACACGTGGTACATGTGGTGCTGGGGGGTTAAGGCGTTGATGAGAACACCAACAAGGATATGTCTTGCCAGTCGAACACGTTACAAAGCGGCATGTGATTCTTGGTAGAGACGTTGTTGTCGTCGTCGTCAGGTCGCCGTCCTCCACTGCAGGATGCTCAAAAGCGTCACAGGTGCAGATCTATTACTCTTAGCGGGGGGGCAAGGCGGGTTGTCGCCTCGATCCTAGGCCTGGCCGGGGCATGAGTGCCATGTCGAAAATGACGTTTGCGGCTGGCGGGCACTATTGCATGGCAATTCGGTTCTGGTGCGGTTGGACATGGGCAAACGGATACTAGACGGCGTAGGCCCGATTGCGGCTTCTTCAATTCCGAGTGTTCGGGGCTTTGCAAACGGAGGCTTGCAGTGGTGTAGCCACACACGAACAGCAATGTCTGGATATTCGTGCATACGGCCAATGGGAGAGCCGACTGGAGCCGGGGAAGATAAGCCGGCGGAAGTTGCCAAGCCAAGTTAGAGGCGGCGCAAGCAGAGGGTTGATCTTTGCCGCATCCAGACCTCGAGTCTGCGACCGGGGAGAAGGTTCGCAGTGCGTCGACAAGCCGGATGCTGCAGGTCCTGGCTCGCGTCCGCGCGTGTGCGTGTGCTCTGCGGGCCTTTGATGCAGGCAACGGCATGTTGTTATGCTTTGACTGCGGCAAGCATGGGGTGGGGTTGCAGCTTGCAGCTTGCAGCGTCGCGATGCAGTGGCATCGACGTGGACTTTGCGCCCGTCACTGCCGATGATGGATGGATGGATGGATGGTCTTGCCGTCGTCGAAAGCGGCTGGGTGAATGCAGTCGGTGTGTGCACGGTACCCTCAGCATGGACGACCGACCGGGCCAGGGAGATATGCCGGGGACAAGTGCTGGCTTCGCTCGCCAGCACGGTCTCGCCGTCGCGATTAAGGATGCTTGCAGGCTATAGTCGAGGTTGGGAGCAAGCCGCATCCCACACGCACCAACGCACCGTTAGCCCTGGCTCCACCACACGCCCCCCTCCCCCTCCCCCCCTGTCCTGTTCACACGAAGCTTTTCTCGAGTAGGCGGGCGGTAGGATCCTCCATCGGGATGTGATAATAACAGGACCACCAGTCCACTGTGGAGAACGGCCAGGCTGCGTCGTTCCATTGCTTCTCCGTCGCCATCCTCGAACCCTCTGCTGGCAGCGCCTCTGTTTTCTTTCTTGGTCGCTCCTTCCCTCGCTTGGGCCGCGACTACCTCACGAACCGTTGGAAGGAACCCCACGCTCCCCTGCAGAGGCAAGCACGACCCTTGCACGCCTCTGGGCCCATCCTGCTCTGCTATTGCCATTACAAGACAGCGGTCCTTCCCCAGCTGCAGCCCCTCGTTCAAGTTAGCTCCAGAGCTTTCACTCTCAAACACCTGCATACCTCCACGAGAGACAGACGGCGTCTGAGCTTCTGCCTTGCTACCGTCTCTGTGTACCGGAAACGGCGCTTGTCCCAGCTCTTCCCAGGCCCAGCGAATCCAGTCCTCCGTTTCACGACAAATACCGCGACGACAGGCCAATTCGCCGGCCTCAAGTCCCCATCGGGTAATTGCTCGCACTGCAGCATCCGTCACTTGCCTCACTATCTAGCATTCACCCTACAGTGCGCTAGTCCTGGTCACGTCGGGTACGTCAGGCTCCGTTTGTCGCACGCCTCTCTGTTAATATCCAAACAGTCCGAACAGAGCCCTCGACAGAAACGTCCAAGTATTGCATCACACATTCACCTTTGTCGTCTACGATTGGCCTCCCTATCTTGCCTTTCTGTCAACCTGCCGGAGCCACTGCCAGATGCTTGGGACGTGTGCTAGCTAGACGACTACCAGGAGAATTTCACTTCAACCTCTCATCCGTCTCACGTACTGCTGATGGATACCGACATGGCCTCATTCGTTCCCGAGCAAGAAGAGATGGACAAGCGATCGAGCGCACTAGTGGCGCCACTGAACATACAAAAGTCACCAACAAGGTCGCAGTCGCGTGTGGGCCGGGGTGTTTTCGGTCACAGCAGGCAGTCATCATCAAGAGGAACTCTATCAAGCCGGTCACAATTGCAGATATCGCCTCCTCTAACACCCAAGACCTCGAGCGAGGCCATGGCTCAACAGCAGCAGGAGCAGGAGCAGCAGGAGCAGGAGCAGCAGGAGCAGGAGCAGCAGGAGCAGGAGCAACAGCAGCATCCCCAACCCGTCTTCCACAACTACCTCCGCGCATTTTACCACTATAGCCCGAGCTCAACAGTATCTTCGTCGACCGACGAGTCGTCCATCACCGTCGCCATCAATCAAGGCGACGTCATCCTTGTCCACTCTGTTCACCCTAATGGTTGGGCTGATGGTACGCTCTTAGCTTCAGGGGCCCGCGGGTGGCTGCCCACCAACTACTGCGAACCTTACGACAACCCAATAATCCGGAATCTCTTGACTGCGTTGACATATCTCTGGGACTTGGTGCGCGACGGAGAGAATGGCGATCTCGGTGCATTCTCGAGACAAGACTACGTCAAGGGTATGATTGTTGGCGTGCGCCTGTTCCTTGTAAGTCGAGCTCGGTAATGGCGTAGAAAGAAGCGTGTTTCTAGCTAGCTTACTAACTTCAAACAGGAAAGGACAGAGTGCTTACAGAAAGATTCACGTCTCATCCTCGCCCATGTAAGCTTACGGCGCATGCGGAAAGCTCTCTTGGGAGATTTGTCCACACTAGTCAAGACAGCCAAGACCTTGCAAGAGGCCCTGCAATCGAACGGACTCCAGGTTCCTGTGTTTGAGCACATGGACGACCTTGTTTTCAAATCTTTCAAGCTGGTAAGCCGGGCCATCCGGTTTCTCGACATCTGGACGACGGACGCAGTGGCGCTGTCGCTTTTTGAGCTTGGCGACGCAAGTAGTCATCGACCACTCACCCCGCCGTCCGACTCAGCCGACGCTGCTATGGAACCATCAGCAACATCAGCTCCTTCCGGCGATGACAGACTTTCAGCCAACGGCTGCGACTCTCCGGTTACACAAGGTACACCGTCGGCGCACGACGACTGGTGCAACGCAACCGCTCAGCCCTCGCGAAAATTGAGCCGCCTATCAGTCGCCTTTTCTTTGCCCTCGGAGCCAGATTCTCTTTCGTCACCAATACTGCCTTCGCGCTCCTCAGTCCAGTCGAAACGTATCTCCGTGACGCATCGGTTGTCATACACCGGCAAACCAGCAAGCGCACATAAAGGAAACCTAGCCACGGAGAAGCTGAACGCCGCGCACGACGCTTTCTTGGGCTACATCGGTTCTTTTATTGGGTTGCACCTGCAATCACGGTCTTCCGAAGAGCTCGCCCAGATTACCCAACACTCTGTTGTGGCGTGTCGCCAGCTCCTCAAAGTGGTTGAAGAAGTATGGGAACGAGACTCGCGAAGATCGGAACAGCTGGAAGAAGCACGAGATACCATGTACACCCGTTTGACCGACCTAGTGCAAGCGACCAAGGACATGTTCGTCAATGCCGACACCGACGTTGAAGAGGTGGTAGCGCCCGAGGCAGGGAAGCAGATTGTCGCTGCTGCCACAAGCTGTGTTCGTTCTGCTGGTGACTGTGTCACCAAGGCTAGGGTTGTGATTGAGAGGATTGGAGATTTCGAGTTTGAGGCCGAGCCTGCTGGCTTAGGGCTGTCAGGGACCATGTTCAACGAGCCCGATTCAGAAGCCCAGCAGTCGACCGCTAGGCCCGCCTCACTGAAGCCTACGGAAACCGTCCTTGAGATGAACAAACCACTACCTGCTACGCCAGTGGAGGAACGTGAGATGCCCCCGCCGCTAATCATCTCAGAGTCGAAGCCACTTCCCGAGGTGCCGCAACCGTCACCTCTCGAAACCAACAGGCTCAGCCTTCAACCGTCATCCCAGCTCGGAATCGTCGAGAGCCCGACTGCAGTGTCATTCAGATCATCCCGGTCATCGTTGCCTCCCCTCAATGCGATACCCACTCCATCACTACCTCCGCCTCACGCATCTGACTCCGTCGAGAGTCTCATGAGCACGGCCCAGGGCAGTTTCGCCGGTTCCACCAAGACCGACAGCGTCTACGTTTCTGTGAACGATGGAAGCAGCACCGACTTCAGTGCCCAAGGCGATTCCGGAAGCATCCGTTCGCATACATCCACGCGTGCTACTACCCCAGATCGTTCGCCTTCGAAGAAGGAGAGTTGCCAGACCTTGATCAGCAGCTTTGGCAGTTCCTCCGAGCTTCGGTCTTTAGCAAGCGAGGATGTTGCAGCTGGCGAAGAGCATTTGTTGGAGACTACCTATGTGCATGAATTGATCTACAACAAGGAAGGTCAAATTTCGGGCGGTTCCCTTCCGGCGCTCGTGGAGCAGCTGACCACTTTCGAGTCTACTCCAGACGTCATCTTCGTCAACGCCTTCTATCTTACTTTCCGCCTCTTCACCACACCGCTCGATTTGGCGCAGTGTCTCATCGACCGTTTTGATTACATTGGCAGTAGTCAGACCGTCGGTGTTCCGGTCCGTCTGCGCGTCTACAACGTTTTCAAGGGATGGCTAGAAAGCCATTGGTGTGGCGAGAGTGACTCTGCTGCTTTGGGCGTGATCCTGGCGTTTGCTACTGGAAAGCTCCGGGCGGCTATGCCTGCTGCTGGCAAAAGGCTCGCCGAGCTTACTTCCAAGGTGACAGAAGTAAGAGCCGGAGCTCTTGTACCGCGCTTGGTATCTTCGATCAGCAAGACGGGCGCTTCAAACTTGGCTTTCACCCTTGCTGACAGCAATGTTCCGTTGCCAATTGTGACAAAGAGCCAACTCAACGCCCTACGAGGTAGTAAAGAGGGCAGGACGCAATGTAGCATTCTGGACTTCGACCCTCTAGAGCTTGCCAGACAGTTTACCATCATCGAGTCTCGGCTCTTCTGTGCCATCCAGCCTGAAGAGCTTCTAGCCCTGGAATGGACGAAGAAGAAGGACTCGAAGGCTCGTAACGTCAAAGCGATGTCAACTCTCTCCACCGACCTGGCCAACTTGGTTGCAGACACTATCTTGCAGCTCGAGGATGCAAAGAAACGCGCAGTCGTTATCAAACAATGGGTCAAGGTTGCGGCGAAGTGCCTGGAGCTTCACAACTATGACTCACTAATGGCCATCATCTGCTCGCTCAACTCTTCCATGGTCATGCGTCTCAAGCGTACGTGGGAGCTTGTATCCGCAAAGACGAAGGCTCGCCTAGACGAACTCAAAGCGATCACCGACGTAGGACGCAACTACGCTGTGCTCCGACAGCGTCTGCAGAACCATATCGCGCCATGCATTCCGTTTGTCGGCATCTACCTTACCGATCTTACGTTTATCGACGTCGGAAATGGCACCACACGTCAGCTGCCTGGTGACTCTGGTTGCGACAGCGTCTCTGTCATCAACTTCGACAAACACATGAAGACAGCCAAGATCATTGGCCAGCTTCAATCATTCCAAGTCCCTTATCGACTAGCTGCCATTCCAGAGATGCAGGAGTGGATGGAGAGCCAGATCCAGCGCATGCACGCAAGCGATCAAGCCAACGTCCAAAGCTACTATCGTCGATCGCTGCTTCTCGAACCGCGAGAGGCTCAGCACTCTGTAAGAGGCTCACCGTCCATCGACAACAGTGCGCAAAGCACCTTTTCGGCAGAAAGTCGGACCAATTCAAAAGACAAATTCGAGTTTCTCAACTTCAACTTCTCCACCGCGAACCTGAAGGGTTCATAGATATGCATTACTGCGCTTCATTGCGTCCTTCTTCATCAAACGCCTCTGGATGGCGCCTGGCCCGACCTACACTAATGTTTGCGTTTCCACTGCATCTATTCTTGTCCTTTATGTCACCCACACTTACGATACTAATGCCGGAGTTTCTTTTGTTTGTTCTATACCACTTCAGCGATTTCTTTTTCCGGGAGGCATATTCATATTTTGCAACGGCAGCTTACAGATATCCGCTCAATATTTGATACTTTTTTTGCATAGCCACTGGGGCTTTGGAAAGCCTGCATCAGTCGGGTCTTTGGCGTTGGGAAGAAGTCGCTATCACGGCAAACGGTGTGTTGCTGTGATATGGTGGTTAAAAATGTTACAAGAATGAGCATTGGAATACAAAACGTGTTCTTTGTACTCATCGAACCATGTGCGGAGTAGTTCTATCGGACTGGCAGCTCCCCTCTGCATGAAGGAAATCATCAAACCAAACATGGTCCATCCCACAATGCTCATGCGAGTGATGCCAATGCTCATGTGATTGATGAGTTCTAGATTAGTATGCTGCCACAAAGGGCTGGCTATGCCCGCCTCCGAGGTCGGATTTCCATGTGGGGCTAAAGCTAGCGATCGCAGCCCTCGCGTTCAACCCCTACATGTTATTCTCAGCCACCACCATCGCGTCGCACAACTGACCTCTCGTCCACCCAACTTTCCTATCCGCCCGCCCGTACCCACGCTCGCGCGCGCCTGCAATGGCAACACAAGAACTCCTAGTCGACGTACGTTCCCCTGGCGAGTTTCTCGACGGGTACCTCACCTCCGACATCGCACCTACCGTAAACATTGAGTACCAAATCATCGACCAATTACCCGAGATATATGCTGCAAAAGGCATAAATGTAGGGAAATATGATGCAATTACGCTGTATTGTCGCAGTGGAAGACGCTCAGATATCGCACTGGCGAGGTTGGAGGAGCTGGGATTTAAGAGAGTGAGGGATATCGGGGGGTTCGAAGAGGCGAGGAAGGTTTTGGATCGTGAGCAGGTACAAAGACAGTTGGACGCTGAATTGGAGAAGAGCATGAAGCAGTCAGCCACAGAGCCAGAGAAAGAAGAGGACCCTAAGAAGCATGTTAGGACTGAGAGCTTCGGTGCGTTGGTGGACGGGCTGAAAGCGCTTGACGATTAAGAAGCGCAGGGAATAATGAAGAGCTGGTCAGAATACAGGCATCTAGAAGTATACGACTACGTCAATGCTCACGACTGAGCCTGCAATCGACCATTACACAAAATGACGATATGGAAACTGGTGGAATGGGGACGCGAGTGTCAGGGTATGAATCTGGTTGATTTCAAAATGATGCAGGTAAATGACTACTCCCTCAAACGAGTGTGAACAGTTGGCTTCCCCCATCTTCAAGAACTCTGCTCCGTCCATAGTAATCCTGCTGACCAGCCATCTACTTCTACAATGACCGTGTCTCCGCGCGTCTCCGAGATATCTACGCTTTACGTTAGAAAGAGAAGCTCTTAGTAATGTTCTTAAGCCTGGGTGCCATGCCGGTTCTGCTGGCCCTCTTACCGCGTCTACGTCCACCCTGAGGAGCGTCAGAAGGCGCGACAACCCCAGAAGCGCTAGGGGGTGGTCTCACTGGCAGCTGAGGATGTGATAGATGAGGCAGTAGCGGTACTCATGGAAGAGGCAACTGCAGTGCTTACAGCCGACTCTACAGCAGCCCCCAAAGGCATGGTTCCGGTGGGCATACCGGTACCAGAAGGCATAGTACCAGTAGGAGCACCGCTGGGGCCGCCACCCAAGCCGCCAGAGTTCTCATTCTCGACACCTCCCTCCTCAGTCCAATATGTCGCTGGGGCGATATTGTAGGAGTTGGTGAGTGACTCCCTGTTCGTTGCTGGCATAGGGCTCTACCGTATCGGCAAGTGCAAGAAGGTTTTAATCGACGAACAGCTGACCCACGTGTGTGATGTAGCCGCCTGCGAGGGTTGAGTTGGTATTTACGGTTGCGTTGAGTCTGAACATGACGTGATTATGCGTCTAAAAACATCATTAGTTGGTCTCTGTACATCCAAGAACCAGACTGCACGGAAAAGCGAGGGCTTACACCACGGCCGGTGTAATGCCCGGGGAAGATAGTTTGGAACACAAGAACACCATTCTCGTCGCTCTGCTGGATGCCACGCAATGCTGTGTTCTGCAAGTTCGACTCATCGACCTCACAAACTCCGTTTCCCAGAGCTTCAACACCGGGGTCAAAACCGGTGGCGTTTCAGTGCCACATCTCGAGGTAAACTTGAGGAAAAAGCGCTTCTGCTCAATATGCCAGCGTTCAGTTTACAGCGTATTTGTTCCCTTGGGGAGGGTGTACCTTGAGCCATGGCCCGCTTGGCTGGAAGCTTGTGCACCGTGGCGATACGACGAGCGTGCCCGTTGTCGTCTAGGAATTCTCGGCCATGATGCACAGCAAATCCTCACCTCTGACCTAATAACCCCAAGCCTCAAATCATCAGGCTAAGCACTGATTCGTAACGCTTAGCTCCTGTTCCGCGCCCATTCCCGAAAGCAAGCCTCATTCCTGGAATCTGCCGTGAACAAAAACCCCACCTACATCATCACTATTCGCTCCATTGGCCACCCTGGATTCGCATATTGCATGAGCCGCTCTTCCGCAGTGCGCTTGATCTTGAGAGTAGTGGATTTACGTGTTAACAGCGTTTACCAAGACAAGTATGCGTGTCTTCTTCGGCAAATACTCGCACATACGTAAGGCACGCCAATATCAGCATATCTATCTCGACAGAGCGGAGGAAGAACGGGGGGTAGACTGCGGTTATGAGAAAGGCTCAAGTGGTTAGTAGGGATATGAGGCTAGTGATATACGGTAAGTATAGCCTGAGTGATAGACATGTTCGACGAAGCTTGGTGTTAGAGGCTCGCTACGTAGATACCCACTGTTGGGTCCGTGCTACATCGACAGACGTGGAGTTTATTCCGTCGTTTGGAAAAAATGAAGGGGCTTTCGAAGTGAGAATTACTGCCAACAGCCACCAAAGCTCCAAAGTCACAATCCTAAGCTTGGCGTGTCTGACCACGCATTCTATTCCCAACACCACTGTATATTAAACCCAAATTCCAGTAAACTTGATATCCATCAGTCGAGATGCAGTTCGCCTTCGCGGTCGGCATAAGGGTAGTACTTCTGCGTTTCGGTCCATAGCGTCTCTTCGTCCATCTGGCTTGCATCTAAGCCTGCAATGATGTCCCTGACAACGTGTTAGCTTCATTCTCCAAACCGCCATCTTCACTTACTTGTCTTCAGCTAACACCTCGAAGCCCGGTACACAGTCAATGAGTGCATATATGCCATAGCTTCCAATGGACGACCACGAGAATCCGACGAGAGCCTCCACAACCGGATACCAAGCTGCCGTACGTTCCCATCGAAGAATGGTCCACCGACAATTTCCGTGACCCCATCATAACCAGCAACTTCTTTCCGCGCAAAGCAGCCAGTCGAAATTGTTGCTAGAATTCCACCGAGGCAGTGCGTTGCGAAGGTGTCGCCGTGGTCAACCCATCTCCAGCGCAGAGCGAAGTCGCTAAATTTGATACGAAGCGCTTGACGACAAAACAATGCACCAAGTATGCCAAATAAGAAGGCTGTTGGTAGATCGATAAAGCCCGCAGAAGGTGTAATCATGATGAGTCCAGAGATGGCACCCATGAAACATGAGTCTAGACTCCAGCGTCCCACTTCCACGTAGGTGTAAACCATCCAGGTGAGCGCCCCACTGGCAGCACAAAGGTTTGTAACGCACAACGCCATTACGGATTTGAAGTTGAATGCCAACGTCGTCCCCGCGTCAAAAGCGAGCCATGAGCCCCAGATACTAATCAGAGCAAGAAGTTGACAGAGCGAGTTTACAGGACGGTGGATAATCAGATGCGACGGGGTTCGAGTCGACGACTTGCGTGAGCGGAACAAAGGGTATGAGAGGTATACGGACAAGGCCGTTGCTGTAGCTCCAGAATTGATATGTACTGGCGTGCCACCTGCGAAATCCACGACGCCAAGGTCCATAAGGAAGCCTCCGCCCCATACCATATGAGCCAAGGGATTGTAGATGAAGGTAGACCAGAGCTATCATCAATCAGTTTGTCTCATAGTAACATCGCTATCAACTTGAGCGAACTCACAAATATGAATGGTATCAATGGCAGTATTCTGCCCCTCTCACATGCACCTCCTACCGCGATGGCGCATACAGTAGCTTGAAAGACCAGTTGGAAGAAACTGAACAGCACTGCCGGAATGGTTCCAACAGGTTCTGCCAAGACGTTTCTGTGTAAAACGTACTTGAAGTCTCCGAAGATCGCTCCTCCTTCGCCGTATGTTAAGGTATATCCAATGAGGAACCATTGCATTGAGCAGACGATTACTGATAAGATGGCTGGCATGATGGCTGCTAGCGAGTTGGACCGTGTCGTATAACCCGAATAGGCTATACCTACAGCCGGAATGATCCCCCAGCCTTGATCAGGTCAGCCAATGTAGTGAACAGTCGTGGAAAATTCACGTACAGAAGACCGAGCACACCAGCACAAAAAGCGTATCAATTCGGTCGCAAGCTTCCCAAGCCTGCAGCACCTCTGTAGGCAAACCCATGGTCAACCTCCGTTACACAAAACTGGCCTCTAAAGTCGATCAGATAGCTCTGTGACGATGTACGTGAAATTGTAAGCGAAGATAATGGGGCTTTGTAAGGTGGAAGACACGGGCATGGGTTTAAGCAGCCCGCAGGGACAGGCAAGCCACCTCGACTGAATGCGTCCTGCACCCGGTGTCTGCCCTCCATCCCAAAGCGCCCAGCATTGAGGCGCTTGATAGGTACCATGGAAAGCTGCCATTGGCTTAATTAGAGATCGATGTCGATCGTGGCGCGGCGATGAGATAAGGAAGCGTCTCCAAGAGGTCAATAACAGCAAGGCCGGGTGAAAGGTGCATTAGTCGATGTTCAGGCTAGCATCAATGCGTGATACACGTGACTATGCGGGTTGCTTTTGCAACACACCATATCGGGATATGGGTTTCCAACAATTCGATGGAGGGAGGACATGAGATGTCGATGAGGCGTCACGCAAGGCTTCGATCGTTGCACACGGCGGATCTATCTCCACATCCGGTCGCACTAACGTCGTTTTGAGCCTGCACGAAGGCACAACACCAACCACGAATTGTGAACGCTATCCCTGACCAACCTACTCGAAATGTCGGATAGCGAAGAAAACGATGTCTTTGGCGTCGGCCAGGATTTTGTTCCACCCGCGCCCATCAAATCTGCTGGCGATTCCGAGATAGATTTTGACAGTCTGCTGTCACCCCCACTCAAGCTTCATGAGGATCTAAAGAATGGTTGTGGCGGACAGCTATGGCCAGCCGGTATGGTGCTGAGCAAATACATGCTGCGAAAGCATCGAGATGATGTCGCGGGCAAAGAGATAGTCGAACTCGGCGCTGGAGGAGGGCTTGTCGGGTTGGCGGTTGCGATAGGCTGCAAGGTCGACACTACGCTGCATATCACAGATCAACAACCAATGTTGGAACTCATGAAGCGTAATATCGCGCTGAATGATCTGCAGTCTCGTGTCAGCGCATCGATATACGACTGGGGCGAACCGACGCCGTCGCACCTACCAAAACACCCGGATATCATCCTGGCAGCTGACTGCGTGTATTTCGAACCTGCATTTCCACTGCTGCAACAGACGCTGAAGCACCTGATTAGCGAGAATACTGTGTGCTATTTCTGCTTCAAGAGGAGGAGAAGAGCGGACCTGACGTTCATGAAGACGGCGCGGAAGATGTTCGACGTGCAGGAGGTGGACGATGATCCTGATAAGGAGATATATTCAAGGGAGAAACTGTTCCTGTAAGTGCAGACGAACCAAGCACGAGCTGCGGCTGACACATGCAGATATCGCATCACTAAGAAGTCTACCTGATGGAAGGGGTTCAGGTGGTGGTACGCTAGCATCTGAGTGGGTGACCGAATGCGAAAACCTCTTGGAGTGTACATCCATGAGCCATGTGTCTCAAATTCTGGTAGGCTCAGTTCGCAGCTAAGCCTTCAATATATCCTTCATTCCATTCATGCAGCCTTCTGTTCAAAACATTCGCCTGCAGGAAGAACATCATCCAGTAATCGTGAGCTCGGGCGTAACACTCAGTTTGTTATTGCCATCGTAGACGGACAAGCTTCACTACCTTACTGTTAACATATCAGTCGCACCTACCTTTTTCAGCTGAAATCATTTGTTCCCGAGCCATGTGCCAGTACTGCACACTTGCCTCGGCCTTGCCCGTCAGAGGCCGATTGGCCACTAGACTTGACTACGAGTACCTTCGGTCACTGCCCGACAGTTCCACGAGTTCTGATGTTGCTCGGTTTCATCGTCTGGCCTCCTCACACGACCTCTCGCCCAGGGTCTCCCTTGACGACGAAGCGCATCCATTGCTCTAGCCAAGCCAGTGGCTGAACTTGAGCCCCGCAGAACATAGGATATTGAGACCTTCTCTGATAATAGCTACAAGATTTCTGAATCAGGACCGCCTTTTAACATTTCACAAGCATGTTTTCCATGGAAGCCTGGAACATCTCCTCGAGAGGCAGAAGTTCTATCTTGATACATCGGCATTTGAGGCAACTAATTGCACACACAATATGATGTTTGAAGTTCTCAACAGCATTCTGCCAAAAGCATTGAGACTCGAGATTGAAGAACTTTAAGAAAAGGATAGCCAAGATAATACCAAGATTCAAGAGAAATCAACACTCATGAGGAGTCTCACTATAGACCGGCTTGGTCGATCTATCACGAGAGGCTATTGCGACTACCGACTGAGGTCGAGTATGAATGCGCGTTCCGAAAGCACTCGCCGGAACCAAGCCTGTATTGGCACATGTACGTACATGGTGGCAAACTGCAGCAAGCCTGTGTAATGACTCTGTGGACGCCTCTCTTGTTGTGGAACATTCTGAGCCCTGCTTTAGAATGTCCAAAGGCTGGCAAGGACTTTGAAGACCTTGAAAGACTTGTTCAGCGTCGAGACCAATATTAGAAAGCATGTAGCTTGCTGATCGATGTGGCCTTGGAAAACTTTCCCATGGCAGTGGCGCCGTCCTTCCGCTAGTACAGTAAGAGAACTAGTAATATTGCGTAAAGCACCTCCACAAGGAACAACGACAGCATCGAGCACTCTCATAGCCGGTCCGACCACGTTTGGGTGTCATCTTAATATTCTCTACTAGCTTTGAAGTGGTTGGTTCCAACCCTAGCTCCTGATATTAAGGCAAATGCACAAGGTATGAGGTATTTTCTTGAGAATGTCTTTAGTATTGCTGACTGGTCTCTAGATACACACCGCGCGGAATGACAGATATATTCAATCTTGTAATAACGCTACAATTCTTGAGGAGCGCGTGATTCGCAGCACTCAGTCACCAGAGCTGATGCTGGCCCAGTATTGGGTTGTGCGACCGTGTAATTACATGCCTGCGTCTTCTATCATACGACCGGCTCAAGTGCTCTCCTTGGTCTTACGTTGGCTAGCCTCATGCCGATTCTCGAAGAACTTGGCCGTAATTCCGATGAGTGCAATAACAGTAGAAACCGCTAAAAAGTTGACCACCATGTTGCCCTTTTCCCATTCCTCTTCCACCTTGATGCCATTCCTGCGCAGCTTTCTCCGCCTCGCCCATATATGATCATTTACGTTGTCCTGCGTTTCTTTATGTCTTCTGTCGTCAAAGTGGGGGACTTGATTGCCCTGCTTTTGTTGTCCCGGGCCAAACCCGCCCCATTCGCCGTAGGACTCTTGACCGGCATCCTTGCCTGCTTCTCCTCCTTCCTGTGCATTGGAATATGCGTATTCGGCTCGCTTGGCGCCATGGCGTCCGTAGCCGCCAGCTTTGTAGAACGAGGGCGGCGGGCCTCGGAAGGTACTGCGCTTCTTGTTCAATCCACTGGCCGGCCTTGAGCCATATGCAGCGGAACTGTAACTTCCTTGTGGGTATTCACTCCCACTCTGTCCCCATCGCGACTGTCGCTGCGACTGCTCTAGCTGTGCATCGTACTGCGCACGCTTCTCTGGTACGGAGAGGATGTGGTAGGCTTCGCTTATGGCGACGAAACGTGTGGAGGCTTCGGGATCATTGCGGTTGTGGTCTGGGTGGTTCTTCTTCGAGAGCGTGTAGAATTGGCGCTTAATCTCGGAAGCAGAAGCCTTCGAGGTCAGGTGCAGCGTCTCATAGTGATTGACTAGCGCATCGGCGTATCGTGGAGTTGTAGCATGGAAGTGTGAGACCTGTATGCGCCGCGGAGGAGCAGGTATCGTGCGACGCAGACATGAGTGACAGATATATGGCGATGAACGGCCTGAAGGACGAGGGGTCGAAGATGAAGCGACTAATCGCAGGAGACTAGATGGGTGGGGTGGCATCGCCCATTACCAGCATCGGGGGATGTAGGTGCCCATGTAGAAAATACGAGTTTGAGTGAATGTTTGGCGCGCATGGAGGACGTCATCGCCAAGTTGCCGAGGCTAGGACAAGCATGATCTAGGGCCGACAACCCACTGGCGTCTATTAGCGGGGCGTTTGGAGACGGCCGTAAATTTCAAGATCGTCCACGAGACAAGTGCCGAACTATCTCCACGGTTAAGATGGCGGCCAAGGTAGCGGACGAAGTCGCCAACTTGAAGTGTATGGATCCCTACTGCCTCTTCTCGCACGTTGTAACCGCTAACAGCGTACAGTGGACGACACCAACAGCAAACCAACAAACGGCGCGGCACAAAACGGCGACAAGCCCACAGGCGACGCGGATCACGACGACTCAGACGACGACAATGAGGCTGAGGAAGGTGCACCAAAAGGTGGCGACGGCGCTGCGAAAAAGAAGAAGAAGAGAAAGCCCAGAAAGAAGAAGAAGGCCGGAGCAGCAGGCGGCGCAGGAGGACCCAAAGCGCAGACATCACCACCACGAGTCCGCATCGATGAACTCTTCCCCAACGACTCCTATCCCGAGGGCGAAATCCAAGAATATGTCAATGAGAACGCGTACCGAACCACCTCCGAAGAGAAGCGCCACCTCGACCGCATGAACAACGACTTCCTCACCGAATACCGCAAAGGCTCAGAGATTCACCGTCAAGTCCGGCAATGGGCCCAGAACTGGATCAAGCCTGGAATGTCGCTTACGGAGATTGCCGAGGGCATCGAGGACTCCGTTCGCGCTTTGACAGGACATCAGGGTCTGGAGGATGGTGATGCGCAAATAGCAGGCATGGGGTTTCCGACTGGTCTGAGCATCAACCACTGTGCTGCCCATTACACCCCTAATGCCGGTAACAAAATGGTCATCAACTACGAGGACGTGATGAAGGTCGACTTTGGTGTACACATCAACGGTCGTATCGTGGATAGCGCTTTCACTCTGACCTTCGACCCCGTATACGACAATTTGATCAACGCCTGCAAGGCCGCTACAAACGCTGGTATCAAGGAGGCTGGTATCGACGTTCGCATGAGTGATATTGGCGCAGCCATTCAGGAGGTCATGGAGAGTTACGAGGTGGAGATCAAGGGACAGATGCTGCCCGTCAAGTGCATAAGGAACCTGAACGGACATTCCATCGGTCACTACACCATCCACGGCGGTAAGACCGTACCCATCGTCAAGGGCGGCGATCAAACAAAGATGGAGGAAGGCGAGACATTCGCCATTGAAACATTCGGTAGCACAGGAAAGGGATATGTTCGAGATGACGTAAGTCGTCCACCTATTTTCAAGCCTTCTGCGTGACTGATAAACCGCTTTAGATGGAAACATCACATTACGCCAAGAAAGTCGACGCTCCCAAAGTCGCTCTCCGCGTATCTTCAGCAAAGACACTGCTCAACTCCATCACCAAGAACTTCGGCACCCTGCCTTTCTGCAGGCGGTATCTTGACCGCATGGGCCATGACAAGTACCTTTTGGGCTTGAACAACCTGGTTAGCGCGGGTATTGTCGAGGCCTACCCCCCGCTGTGTGACATCAAGGGTAGTTACACGGCACAGAGCGAACATGTACGTGGTCAAGCTCATCAATTAGTCTTTGCAAGGACATTTGCTAACGCACGATAGACATTCGTACTCCGCCCCAACTGCAAGGAGGTTCTTAGTCGCGGTGACGACTACTAGGCTCCTATTTCATATTGTACAGGAGTGGTTGACATTGTCATAGTGAAATGTAAACAGCAGAGTGGAGACTTTGTGTTCCTCGCTCATAAACTAATGGCAAATGGCATTAGACAGGTTTAGGAGCTGATTGTCATCACCGCGAAAATACATGTTAGGATCTGGAGTACCCAATGCTAGATTGAGACAAGTCATTGTGCGTGTCAAATATCCATAATACGCTCGCTCTTAAGCACTAGATTGATATGATACCGCCTCGCGAGAACCAAAGGAATCTAAAGCCATCTCTCCCCTTCTCCTCTCCACAAATGACCTTTTTTGGAAGTGCTTAGCCCTCGAAGGTGAAGCTGGTGCCGAGCTTGTGGCCGGCCTCATTCAGCTTCTGGGTATCGAAAGAGCCACCAATACCGAAGGTCAAACCGCTGTTGACCTTGGTGTTGTAGGCGAGGGAAGCAATGCCGAGGTTGTTGATCTTGGCCTGTATGGGATTAGTACAAACGCCTTCGTGCATGTCAGGGACCAGCATACCTTGGCGAAAGACGCAGGGTCAAGCTTGTACTTGGCAGCAAGCTCAAGGCCGACATTGTTGCCAGACTTGGAATCCCAGACGGCGCGAGCACCGGCCTCAACAGCGGGGTTGACGCGTTGGTAGTAAGAGGCAGTGAAAACGCTCAGGGAGTTGGTAGCAGTGACGGCAGCGTTGTAAAGAGGGGTGGTGTATCCGACAGCGGCGGAGTACTTGGTGATGGCAGCCTTCTGCACATCGTAACCGACCTCACCACCAACGACCATGCCCTCGTGGCTAACGACGGCATCGGCAGTGGTGCCGATGGCGCCAGCGGCCGAGTAGTCGACGAAAGCACGGCCGTGGAAGGCAGGCTGCTTGAAGTGAAGGTTGACCTTCTGGCCCTTGTTGCCGGCAGCGGGGCTGAAGTTGGAGAGGACCTCAGTCTTTAGGCCGCTGGCGAAGGTGTCGTTGAGCTCGACCTTGGTAGCCAGCATGTTGGCAGTGTTCCATGACTGGGTGATGCTGATGCCTGCGTCGTCCGTTGTCAGCAGGTTGATTCCGTAGCCGCTTACAGAAGCGCCCCTCTTTCCTGGGGGCTGTTTCATGTAGAATATATAAGACTGAAAGTTGGAAGACGTATGAAGGGGTATTACGAGGCTCGTGGAGCGGGGGAGAAATGAATGGTTGGTCGTACCGTTGGAAAGCGACTTCTTGCCCTCGAGCTGGTTGGTTCGTTAGCAAATGCATTTTTCCACGTGCAATCCTATACTTACAGAAGAGGTGACGGGGCCATCGTGAGCAGAGGTTCCCTTGGCGGTGAAGTTGACACCATTGGGGGCCTTGAGCTTGACCTCAAGGGCAGCTGTGGGCGCGTCAGTAGTTGAACTTGGGGGTCAATTGGTGTCGCGGACCTGCGGCAGTGTGGTAGAAGTCCTTGTTGATAAGCTGGGGGCGGCTCCGTTAGCAATGGCGCCATGGGGAAGCTCGTCGCGGGGAGCCAAAACATACGTCGTTCGAGGCCTTGGCGATGTCGCTGAACGCCGGCGGCGGGAACTTGGGGATAATCTTCTCGACCTTGACGTATTCAGTCATGATTGCGGCTTGGTGGGGGATGCGATGGAGGATAGAGGGGTGGTTTGGTGGTGGTGTTGCTGGCTAGAAGCAAAACTTCATGAGAAGTCACGGCAAGGGTCCGCGCTAGTAATCCCGGATGATCTTCGTGCTGCCAGTTGGTCAACAACGTGCGCGGATGGGCGCTCATCCATTCACCCATCTGACACTATACCGGCCTCCATCTCTTAGGATTTGTTGTTTGGTCTTGCTCTGCACCGACCAAAAGGCCCCCGTCTTACTTGACATTGAGAGGACCCGATGGGCACCTGCCATCTGTCCTTGTCGACCATGGAAATGCTCTCCAGGCGCAGTCGCCTTTGCGCGTGGCATTGTCTTCCAGTTGTTCGACCCACTCGCCCACATAGATGTGGTCGCCAGTCCTTCCTTGACTGGAAGCTTTGTACAGCACAAAAACAGCGCATTTTGTGAGGGGTGGGGTTGTCGGCTTGGGCGACAACGTTGACCCTGCAAGCACATCCTGATGCCACTATAAACCAATCACCATCCCAAGGGCGAAGACTGCCAACCTACTTGCCAATTCGTGCAGTCTCCATGTTGAATCTAGCAGTCCAGTCCAGTCGAATCGAACCGAATTGCTCCCAGGTATATACTTTGCGTCTCAAGCGAAGCAGCCCCTAGACCCTTGTCATCCTGTTCGTTCTTACTCCCAGCCTATATCGCAAGTTGGTGATTCCGTCAACTCTGATTGACCGGAACTTCGAATCTCGAACAGCCTCCCCCAAACAGCAGTTCCAATTGTTCAATTGGTAGGGAAATGGGTGGAAGCGCCGATTGGAGAGTCGGATGGTTTGCTCATGTAATCGGAACCAGCCTTACCTTACCATCGGTGGCCGATCTCGGGTTCCCAGACGGCTCTACTCCGCGCCCCGCTAAATAGATAAAACTCCTAGAGTGACTCTGACGTTGATGCCTTTGCATATACTAATTACACCTTTCCTTGACCAGACTCGCCATTCAGAAGGAAGCCAAACCCCCACAATTTCTCCAACACCACAACCACCATGTCTACCTTTGGTACACACTTCAGGGTCACCACGTATGCATGCGCATCGTATATTTCCTTCAGCACATACTGACGTGTCCCAGCTATGGCGAATCCCACTGTCTCTCCGTCGGCGCCATCATCGACGGCTGCCCGCCTGGCATGGCCCTCACCGAGGATGACATCCAGCCCCAGATGACGCGCCGTCGACCCGGCCAGTCCGCCATCACAACCCCCCGCAACGAGAAGGACCGCGTAGAAATCCAGTCTGGTACAGAGTTTGGCATTACACTGGGTACACCCATTGGCATACGGGTCATGAACGAAAACCAGCGCAAGCAAGATTACGGCAACCAGACCATGGACAAGTACCCACGACCCAGCCATGCCGACTGGACGTATTTGGAGAAGTACGGTGTGAAGGCTAGCTCGGGTGGTGGACGGAGTAGTGCACGGGAGACTATTGGTGGGTGACTTCACACACAACAATCATACAAGCGCTAACAATACCAGGACGAGTAGCAGCTGGCGCGATAGCAGAGAAGTACCTGCGCGAGGCCTACGGTATCGAGATTATCGCATTCACCAACTCCATCGGAAACGAATTCCTCTTCCCTCCCACACCCGAACACCCCACCGCGTCCACGAACCCAGAGTACCTCAAGCTGATCGACTCGATTACACGCCAGAAGGTAGACGAATTCTTGCCTGTACGATGCCCGAGCGAAGAAGTTACCAAGCGCATGGAGGACCTAATCGCCAAGTACCGCGACGCGCAGGACAGCATAGGTGGCACAGTGACGTGCGTCATAAGAGGATGCCCGACAGGCTTGGGGGAGCCATGCTTTGACAAGCTGGAGGCCAAGTTGGGACACGCCATGCTGTCGATACCGGCAACCAAGGGGTTTGAAATCGGATCTGGTTTCGGGGGCGCACAAGTGCCTGGTTCAATTCACAACGATGCCTTTGTCAAGGCTCCTGCTGTTCCGGCCGGCGAGAATCCCGATGCAAGCAAATACCGCTCAAAGCCCAAGCTCACTACCAAGACCAACAACTCGGGCGGTATCCAAGGCGGCATCAGCAACGGCGCGCCCATCTACTTCAATGTAGCGTTCAAGCCTGCAGCAACTATTGGGCAAGCACAGTCGACCGTCACCTACGACCAGGAAGAAGGTGTGCTGGAGGCCAAGGGTAGACACGACCCTTGTGTGGTGCCTCGTGCAGTGCCCATTGTTGAGATGATGGCTGCGTTGGTCATTATGGATGCTGTACTGGCTCAGCAGGCAAGGCAAGGCGCAAGGAGTCTGCTGCCGCCACTGAAGGGTGTTTTGCCTGTCAACGGTGCTTGACTGGAATGGAATGTGAGTAGTCGGGCATAATGGGAGTTAGGGCGTCAGGGGATGCAAGTTTTCAACATGAGCCCCAGACGGATAAAGTCATTAGACTTCATGTACAGATAGATGTGTCACGGCCCAACAAAAAAATCAAGAAGCCATGGATGATGTAAAAGTGCGATACTGAGACGAGAATTTCACGTGCGAACAGGGTGGGAGGAGTGATGGGTGGTCGGTGGTCGGTGGTCGGTTTACTGTAGAGTGGGACTACAAAGTAGTCGAGATGAGCCCAGCGGAATGGTAAAGGCACGGCACTATCTTGACCCATGGACAAGCCGAAGTTGGCCGGCTAAGGCGCCCGAAACGGGCAAACGAATGAGTGCAGAGTTGTAGGAGCCGCAAAGTTGCCACCACGCTGTAGAGGGTAGCGGGATGCTATCGGGCCTTTCTCTCCACCCAAAGCAAGTACCCTGGAGATCCTCGGCTAGCAGCCGCGACAGGTATGACATCGAACATGCTCCGCCATGAACTACTACCCCTCTTCTTCCAGTTCATCTTCTTGCCCACAAGCAGCGACATGGAGCTTGCGCACCAGGACCCGTCGCCGTGCTCGGGGCACCATGCTGACGCTAGTCGGGGATGCTGCTGGTGCCCCGCAAGCTGATGATGAGGCTGCGGTACCCGAAACAAGCTCTTCGTTCGCATCCATGTCCACAAAAGCGCCTCTCGCGTCCAGGCAGGTCAGGTGACACATAGCCTTCTGGGACCTCGATTCGAAATTCCATGTGCGGCACACCTGGCGGATGCTTTTTACCCTTTGCCGCTCCCCGGCTACGACCGAAGGCGCCTAAGTCGCCTTCTAGATGGCGTACCAGGCCAATCGAGCCGCTTCGTTGTGGTTGCGCCTCGTCTTTGCCACCCTGCCGAAAATCATCCATGTGCTTTTGTATCTTGCCGAACACAAACTAAGGCAGGCACGTTGGAGGTCGCAGCGGGCGCCAACGTCACAGCTACCTAATCCGAACCCGCTGCTCTTCTGCTGCGACCGTGGTGGCCAATCCGTATTACCTTCCCGCCCGGTCCAGAGAATGGCATAACTAACACGTCCTCGGAGCCTGCGCGGACTGTCCCTTCACTCCCCCTTGTCATCAACAATGGCCCGCGGCGCTACTGCCACCTCTTCCACCAGAGACGACCACGACCAAGACCACCTGCAGGCCCAGGATACCAAAGCCAGCAAGCGGCGTTGTGTACAATCCGCCTGCGTGCCCTGCCGAAAGCGCAAGTCCAAAGTGAGTATCAGTGACACCCCCTTCACTGCATGACCCAATCCCGTATATAGTTTGTATACGCGGCCTGATGCTGGAGATTCGCCTCCGCGGACGACTCATTGCCTGCTGAGGCCAATTTGCAATTCTTGTTTGGGCCACTCTTCGGGGAACTTGGCCGGCCCCTCGCAAGCCACCCTCTTTGCTGACACCTCACCCACAGTGTGACGGCAGCACTCCCGTATGCGCAACTTGCACTGCCGTCTACAAGACGGAGTGCCACTACGATGCCGAGAGCGATAGTCGTCGTACCAAGGCAGCCCTCGCAACTACCAACAACACCGGCACCAAACGCGATGCCTCCCTCGTCGCCGCCTCGAGCTCCGAGAATGCGTCCAACGCCGAGTTCATCATCGATTCGCTGAGACGTCTGCCTGAAGAACACGTCCAAGAATTTCTCACCCATATTCGAAGAGACCCCAGCCTCGACCTTGCTTCGTTGGCCGACCAATGGCGCAAAAACGTGACGCTGACGCAGAGTGAGCCCGTCGATGTCCAAAGCCTCGAGTCGGACCTGAGTGTGCTGCTTGGGAAGCCAGCTGTGACGTCTACCGGCCAGAGCAGACACTTTGGTCATTCTGCTAGCCTGGGCCTGGTCCCTGAAGATGAAAACTTCTCTGGTGGTCGGCTGCGTACCAACAGCGTGAAGCCAGAACGCCAAGGTTCAACGTGGACCAACGTGACTGACGATTTGGCTTTCGTTGAGAAGCTCCTTGACCTCTACTTCACCTGGAGCCACCCATTCTACGTCCTCTTCAGCCGAGAGTGCTTTTACAAAGACTTCAGGGCAGGGCGTGACAAGTACTGCTGCTCCTTACTGGTCAACGCTATCTGCGCTTACGCCTGTCACCTTACAGACGATCCAGCCGGCCGCACCGATCCTGGTAACTTCCGCACCGCTGGCGACCACTTCTTCGCTGAGGCCAGACGACTGCTGTTCGACGATGAAACCCCAAGCCTGACAACGGTCCAGGCACTGTGCATCATGTCGATGCGCGAGCCGAGTACAGGAAGAGAAAGCAATGGCTTTTCCTACATGGGAAGGTGTCTCCGCATGTGTGTTGAGCTTGGCCTGCATCTGAATTACGGCACCAACGCTACCCTGGGCCTGACACCGAGCGAAGTCGAAGTGAGAAAAGTCACGTTCTGGGGCTGCTTCACTGTAGATACGTAAGTCTTATGCTTGTTAGCTTGTATTGACCAGGCTAACTTGGCGCAGGGTCTGGACAATTGTCACTGGCCGCATATCTCAGCTTCCTCGAGCCGCTATAACTCTCGACAAGCCCATCCTGGAAGAGACGTCCAACCTCTCTGAGGCTTTTCCTGCACCCCTACAGGTTGCAGTCAACGGTGTTGTAACCACCCGCATGTTTCTCCAAGAATTCACCTCGCTTTCGGAGCTCGTTAATGACAACAACCACATGTTCTTTGCGCCAAAGGAGCGGCTTACAAGTAGTAAACTACTCGACTGTTACCACAAATACCAGGCCTGGTACAGAAGACTGCCACCTTTGTTAGGGATAGAGGGCAAGAAGCAACCTGAGCCCCACATTCTGGTTCTACAGTACGTCTAATGAATTCATGGATGCTGCAACAAGGACTGACACTAGATATAGCATGCTGTACTGGACCATTATCGTTCATCTCTTTCGCCCGCTCCTCAAGGTCGACCTTATTCACTCCGACATACGCCCTCGCGATATCTGTGCCGACGCAGCTAATAAAGTGTCTGAACTAGTCAGGATTTACCGACAGTTCTATGATTTCCGTCAGGCCCACCTGCTCATACCGCACATACTTCTCACCGTCTGCGTTGTACATCTGCTCTACTCCAAGGACAACACTGTTTCTCGACAAAATCTTGTTGAGGGCATGCAAGGTTTGGAGGATCTGCACAAATGTCATTACTTTGGAGCGAGGAGCTTCCGCATCATATACACCTTGGCGAAAACGTGGAAGTTGCCTTTCCCAGAGGAACTTGGCAATTCTGCCTTGATACCAACGAGTGATCCCAACAAGCCCAAAGGCCAGATCAGTCCTCCGGCCGACCCTCTTTTGATACCGCCTAACACAACGACAATCACCGGTAATCGCATAGGGCCTGGTCGCCTTCAGCCGCCTATTGCTCAAAGGAGGGAGAGCTTGTCGATGTTTGCTCCCCAACCACGGTTGCAGTTGGCGACACACTCCGCCAATTCGAGAGCAAGTAGTGTGGTATCCAGCCAACACCATCCATCGCCTGTTGTTGGACACACACCTATACAAAGTAACTACGACACGGGAATGCCTATGTCGACATATCAATACTCACAGCCCATTTCCTCCGCGTCTAACATATCTACTACAATGACGTCGTCCGCAACCGAAATTGCGGAATCCATGTTTTGGAACCCAATTCCTGGCGTGCCAGGACCGATTCTACCGCGCCATACCTACCAACAAATAAGCCCCATGGGCCTGGAAAGCGTGCTTCACAATACAGATATGAGCGATCGTCTAGGCCGCGATGGCTTCAAGATTAGCGAGGACTGGCGATCGAGTCATATCAATGGCTTCGCCACCGGTGTTGGAGGCGGTGTGTATGGCAGTTCGCATGGCCAAGCAGATACCGGGTATGCACACCGGGGAAGCTTCGCGCAGCAAACAGACAACGTGAATTACCCTCAAAGGACGCATGAAAGGCACCATCACACGCAAGAAGAGTATGACCCAGGATGGTGGCAGAACGCGAATGGAAACCAAGGACCGATGAGCTGACAGATGCATGACATGAAGACTGAAGATTGGAGCGTTGCCTACTTGGGGCAGCACTTGGTTCGATGAGCTCTGCGGAGGAGTGATTCCCACGTACAAGGAACCACGGTATCCGAATGGCTATATAGAAGGTGTACCTGGACATCGTTCAGTGGAGGTATGGCGCCCAGGCGCTGAACGATCTGTATATTTCTCTTGAACAGAGGGTTCAACGCTGGTGGACAACGACCCCTTATAGACATGATCATATTCAACATACAAACAATCATCACTAGACAACTCTCACAATCTGGCTCCTACGAAAGTGTCTTCGTCTTTTATCACTTAGGAGGCTACCCTGTGTGTGTGCACTTCAGTATCATTATCGCCTTGCCGTGGTGCTTCTTCAATGAGCAAATCGAGGGCGACAGGCTGATGAGGCAGGTATAGTGGCAGAAGTAGAAGTAAGAAAGTGCGTATTAGATGTATCTTGGCTGCATGCATATGTATGTAGGTAAGATAGGTACAGGTGAGAAGAGAAGTTGAGGGTATAGATATGTGTAAGAAAGCCAAGGAAACGATACGGAGTCCAGTTAAGTTGTACAGTGTAAAGCACGCCAACACCATTGGCATCAACACAACACGCCACCCGAGATGATTGCAAAATACTCAAACACCTTTCTGTTTTCCAGCTTGGACAAGAACACTAGCGGTTCCAGCACGCTCCTCGTACAACCGCCTCAAATCTTCGACCGACTGCTTCTTCAAGTTCATTTTCTTGGGCCTCAGTGTTCTGCCTCTTGCAAGTTCATTTTCAGCTTCTGCACCATCCTTCTTCTGGTCTTTGGCAAAGTTCTCGAAGCTAGGCATGCGTTGCATGAGGCTCGGGCTCGGAGTGCGGAGACGGGGCGCCGCAACTGGAACGGGGAGGGTACTTGCCTTGGTCGGTGCGTTGATAATGGGAACTTGAGGCGTTACCGGATATACAGGTCGGGCAAGTGAGTTGATGCTAGGACTGCGGTTTGTTTTTGTTGCGGAGAAAGGAATGCTTGGGCGACGAAAAGCAGATTCTGTCGCTGGTGCTGAGACTGCACTTTGTGGGGAAGTCATTTGAGGCGACGCCACACCTTCGCTTGATGCGTATGTAGAGAATGGACCTCGCTTCGCAGCAGAGTTGCTGTAGTAATTACCTGTAAGTCCTGGAAGCGCCATGCCGCCCATGGGCTGTTTATGAGCTTCATCCTGCGCGACGACGGCCTTGGAGACATTGTCAATCTGCGTCGAAGTCAGGGTTTTCCTTTTAGGAATGTTGAGTCTAGGCGCAACAGTAGGAGTGGTAGTAGAAACGTGAGGAAATGACGCATCTTCTTGTGCGCCAGTAGATGCTGACATAGGAAGGGCTGGAACTGGATTGCTCGTACCAGACTTCTTCTCATCCGACTGTCCGTTCCATCGTGGTGGTATCTTGGGGGGCTGACCGATGGGGTTGTCGTCGTTTCGGGGTGGGGCGAAGCCATCAGTGGTGGCGGCATAGGTTATGGGTGATTCGGCGACGTCATCAGGGGCGTCTGAAATGACAGTAGAGTAACGAGGAGGTACTGAAAGAGGCGGTGCCGGTTTCCGCTGAACAGAATCGGCGGAGGATTTGGTTGACGGTGCACGGGATCGTGGCGGTAGCGGAGGCGGTAATTCCTCGCTTTGTGTTTGTCGTGGCTCGTTGAAGGTAGGCAGCTTCTCGTTGTCGAATAGCGTTATACCGCTCACCTGATCTTCCAGCGAGCCTTTGCTGTCGGCAGAATCTCGATTCGGATCCGCGGGATCTTCCCAGTCGTCCTCATCTTTGGGGAGCTTGAGCTCTTCGTAGAAGGCTTCTTCAGTCTGGCCACATGCGTCTCTCAACCCCTTCGTCCACATGTCGATGGCTTGCGTGAATATTCTCCTTATAATGGAAGACATCTTCGCATCTTCAAGCTGATCGGGACCACACAGTAGTCCGGGTGCAAAGCAAACGGCCAAGTTCTCGGCCGTCATCTTGTTTTCCTCTTGTTGTGCGGCTATGGCACTCATGAGAGGCAGAAGATGCCTGCATAGGATTTCGCGGGAGATACTGGGTAACAAAGACCATTCTGAGGTTGGCGAGAACAGGTCTGTGAGTTTGTCAAGTTCAAGTATCTCTTGGCTATCGCCATAAAGTCGTTTGAGATCCCGATACGAGTCTGTTGGAAAGATGGGCTGGCGCAGAGACGCATACCATGCTTTGATGATAGCTGCTGCCATGAAGACGGAATATGCATCAGTGGGGACTACCTCAGCTAGGATCTCGTCTTGATGTTCTGCATGTGGATAAGGCGGCAGAGGGAGCGTAGCTTCGTTGTCCTTCCAGACGATATATTTCTGACCCCTATCGTATGCTTCCTTCAATGCGTCGCGTAGCCTTGAGTGTGGAGGGACACGGAAAAGACCTTCGGAAGTAATGTTCTGTTCCATGAGCACGAAGCTCGTCGTCTCTCGCAACACGCGAGGGAAGCGTGTTTTGCCATTGCTGCCTGTAGGGAAAGGGGCGCGGGCGCCAAATGCTCGTTTCCCGCCGCCATTGAAGGCGGAAATGTGTTCTGATACTCGGCGGTCGGCAAGATAGGTCGAGGGAGGAATAAGGAGGTTTTCGATTTGGATTTCGCTGGCAAGCTGAGTCAAGTTGGATACTGGAAGGAGTCAGCCTCATCGCGCGCTGCGGGGGGATATGATAACGTACAATGGTAGATCTTTCTGCGGAACTTGGGGCTGACAATGGTAGAAAAGATTTCAGTCAGTATCCTCACCCAAGCTTTCTCGTGCACAATGTATAGTCGCTGGAGTCTTTTTCGCATGGCCCTTGACAGGACATGGTACGCCTGTAGAAACCAGCCCCAGCCAGGCCGGTGCTTCTTGTTTGTCGCCGAACCGTCGCCGTCTCCCGCAAAGAAGACGACCTCATATTCGAATCCCTTTAGCAGCTCGTCTTCTTCTGGTAGGCGTGCAAGGACATAAGGTAGCAGAGAGTCGTAGTCGGCTTCGTGCGAGTCTGGCAGAGCGGCGGCGTTGAGGATGAAGACAGGCCTTCCCTCGTGCGAAGGAAGCGGCGAGCGGTAGAGAACGGAAGCAGCGATCTTGGCTAGGTCTGGCGAGTAGTTGGAACTATGCTGTGGTGGGGGTACTGCTGAAAGCGAGGAGCTGCGCAGCCGACTGGCGAGGTGAGCACGCACGCCGCTCATGGCGACGAGTGGTGGTGGCGGGAAGCGCTTCAGTCGGGGTTGCCGTCGACGACGGATAAGAATCGCGGGCGGATCGAGTATATGAGCACGTGCAGAGAATACCTAGGTCGTTGGAAGGGTCGGCGATGGACGGGGGCCTGAGGCGGTGCGATGCGGCTTGTGCGGAGACGCAGCCCTAGAACTATAAACAATCCTTGGGTACGTCACATTCACGAGCGACAACAGGGTCTCAGCTTTCTTAGCGCCGTCCAGCACGGACGTGGCTGGCTGTGATTTGGTTCTACTACTCCAGAGTCCCATATGTTCCAGATGCCGCGTCGCCTCGACCAAGAAAGCTGGGTGTTTTCCAGTTTGGACCCATCATGTGTTTCTTTCGGGTACATCATCTGCTGCCATGGGGCCGGATTTGGGTTTCGCCCTGCAGAAGACGCGTGGAGGTGTGCACATTTAACATCACGCATTACCGTCAAGACAAGATATCCATGGCTGAACAAGACTGGGCATCCTCTTTCGCCTGGGCGGCAAACTTTACTTCCAAGTACCGAGCGTCATGACATGACATGACACGCGTTTGCTGTGAGGCGCTCCCGCTCATCAAGTCGCACAATGCGCAGGATGACTCTCCAGCGCTACTCATCGGTCTCCGAGCCAGTGCCAGTGCCATTGCCTGCGCCCTCAGCAGCCTGCCCGTCGAATACCAACTGCACGCCTTCTTCTTCCAACCTCCTCCGTAATACTTGAAAGCGGTGTGTTCTCTCCCCGAACTCCTCTATACTGCTGTTCGCTTCGTCCAGCGCCTGTGCCAAATCCTGTTGCTCCAGACCCGGCTGCACCAGTCTATCTATTCCTATGCTTTGAAAGTATATTTGGAACTGCTCGAGTTCGGCTAGTAGCTGTTCTCGTACCGCAGGGTCGTGGGGACGCCCTGAGAGTGCTCCAGCCACGGAAGCATCATAGGACTCTATGTTGTCATCGGGAGGTAGTGGGTCAGAGACTGATGTGTACTTGGCCTTGACCCGAGGGTCGAGCAGGGCCATGAGCGGTTGGTTGTCCGAAAGGATGACATGTCTCGCAAGGTCCGTCTCTGCTATCTGCGCGAGCCAGTATGGGTCTTCTCCAGCTTCCAGTTCTTCTTCGAAAGAGTAGCACGTCTCCACTAGCAAAGTCGTCCCTTCGGTGTTGTTCCACAAGTCCTTCGCCTTGGGTACATACAACTGACATAGCAGCTCTTGGTAATCGCCGTTTGGCTCTTTTCCCCATACAGGTTTCGGTATTGGGGAAATGCCCAACTCCTTGCACAGACGCGCTGCTAGCCACGGGTATTCTTTGATCGCGTTGCGCAACGTCGAGCGTGCCTTCTGTGGCTGCTTGACGCGATCGTGAGCAAGCGCAACACTAAAGGCGAGGTTTGGCGGGACCTTCCACTCTCGCTGTAGATAGTCTGATTCGACCAGGTCAATCAAGGCCCCCGGTTCTCGCCCTCTCAGGGCCAATTGGTCAACAAGTAGCCGAAGACAGTAAGGATCTTGTTCGGGGTCCATGGCAAGTAGCATCTTAGCCCACTCGAAAGACGTGCGCCATGTTGAGCGAACACCCAATGTGGCTATATAGCGCCATACAGCGAGCCAAAACTCGCGGTTCTCTGGACGGCGGAAGTCCATGCGGGCTTTACCGGCAGCGAGGTTTGCAGAGAAGGTAGAATGTACGGAGCGTCCAAAGGTGAAAAGAGCGCGCTCTAACATGTCGGACGCAGCAGCAGCCTCTCGCTGTTGCTTTGCAATCTCAGAAACTTGGAGCAGAGTGGAGATGTGGAAGGCTAAAGATATATTTAGTGCTGTGGCTCGTATAGAACGTGAGGAAACTTACGATTGTGATGCAGCAGTTGGATCATACGCTCAGAGTCCATACTTGCAACGCAAATCTGGAACTGTCGCTGTACATCCTGATACATTCTGTTGTGAACAAACCTGTACTCGACGGTGCCGTCTGGTCGCTTCTCAACAATCTCCATGCCGAGACCACCAGAGGTAGCTCGCGGCCACTCCTCTTTGCCTTGGATGAAGATGTTTCGTCGAAGCCCCAAAGACGCAAGGTTGCGGTTGCCAGGAGTATTACGCCCTGCGATTGCAGCGGCGATGCCACCTTGCTGACCACGTTGTCGAGGCCGCGCCTCTTCTTCGGCACTTTGCACAGCAGCTCGACCAAAGAGCCTCTTCATCTCGTTGGCAGCGTGTAGATGTTGCGTGTCTACACTTAGGACCGAGAAGAGCTGCTTTTGCTCTTCACTAATGGCATCCTGCTGGTCGGATCCAGTCCCTGTTCGACCGTTCATAGCCAGGTTGAGAGCGAGCAATGCCTCGTCGATCTCGTCAAGGTCTGACTTTTTCTTGACTGGAACAGCAGTCTTGTCAGCATCTGCAGCCTTGCCCTTGACTTTCGCCTTCTTTTTCTTCTTCTTGCTCTTCTTTGAAGGCTTCGATGCAGGCATAGGCTCGGCCTCGGCGTGTCCATCAAAATCTCCGGCCTTGGGCTCAACATGTTGATCTGCGTCGTCTTCGTCTTCGTCCCCATCTTCATCTTCATCTTCATCGCCACCATCGCCTAGCATAGCAAATAAGCTGGGTTTCGCCTTTGTCCTGGGTGCCACCTCAGGCTCTGACTCTTCCTCGTCTTGGTCATCTTGGGCAAGTTTTTCCTGTATCTGCTTTTCTTCAAGTTCCCGCTGCACCCGGCGCAACGCTCGTGAAGACATTTTGTTGCGTCGAAAATTATGTGGTCGCGGTAACGTGATGACGTCGTGGTGGTGGTTTGGTTTGTTAGCCGCAAGCGTACTGCGTAGTCGGTTTTGTACGAACAGGGGATAGTTGGCCCCGCTTATGCGCTTGGATGTAGCGTTCTCCCGAACTGCACCATGATTTCACTGCTGTAGCCCATCCATCGTGCTGGCCAACCTCACTTGCACGATCTTTCACTCCACCTGCCAGATGCGGGCTGCCGTCCAAGTGCTTCGCTCTGCGCGTCGTCCGTGTCTGCGCAAGCTTGCCCGCAGTCGTGTCGGCGTCTTCGCGCCGAGCAATGGCCTAGGCTTCCGGGCTCATCATCATCACCATCATCATCACTACCGCCAGCGCACATCCCCCATCGTCCTCGCCTCGTCGATGCAGTTCCGCGCTCTCACAGGTGCGCTAGTGGCTGCCGCCGTCGCCTCCGGTGCGTTCTACGCTTACAGCGACAAATCGTCGACAGGACATTCGCATTCACCCGCCGATCAAGCCAGGAACCTGACCAGCGCCATAAGTAGCGAGCCCACGCGGAAGGCTTTGGTCGTCGGCCCTGGTGAACTCTATACAGGAACAATTACTGGTACTGGTCCAATCTCAAAAGAGACGGATGACTACGGTAGAAAGGTGCTGGAGATGTTGGACCCCGACCAAGCCACAGCCAAGTTGAGGAAAAACGAGGAATCGTGGCTCGTAGGAAGAGGGCAAGGCGTTGTGCGCTATGACGTGGTGCAGATTCCCAGCAACTCCCCCATCGAAGATGACCATGCCGAGAAGATCATCGAGGTACCATCAAACCTGGCAGCTACCGACAATGGCGCCTCTGCCAGTGACTGGATGTTCTGGGGTGTTTTCGACGGACATAGGTAGGTGAATGCCATGCTTGCATATCTGACTAGTACTGACGTTTACAGTGGCTGGGTTACTTCAGCCAAACTTCGCCAGACCCTCATCTCCTACGTTGCACGCGAGCTCAACACAACCTACAAATCTGCCGTCGAGGACCCCGCGCTCCACTTCCCGAGCCCCGAAGCTATCGACCGAGCCATCAAGACAGGCTTCACGAAATTAGACAACGAGATCGTACACGAGTCTGTCAAGAAGGTCCGAAAGGCTCAGTCTAAGATCGCCGCTGCTGAGCTGCTTGCCCCCGCCCTTTCCGGTTCCTGCGCACTTCTGTCCTTCTACGACAGCCGATCGAAACTCCTACGAGTTGCCTGCACGGGTGATTCTCGCGCTATTCTGGGTCGACGAGGGCCTAATGGCAAGTGGACAGTGACTCCTCTGTCTGAAGACCAAACTGGTGGAACCACAAGCGAGGCAGAGCGACTGCGCCGAGAACACCCGGGCGAGCCTAACGTGGTTCGCAATGGTCGGATTCTAGGCGGACTGGAGCCATCCCGTGCTTTCGGCGACGCCTCCTACAAATGGTCGCTCGAGACAAACGCGGAGCTCAAGAAGTCCTACTTTTCACGGTCACCGTCAACACTACTCAAGACTCCTCCATATGTCACTGCTGAGCCTGTTGTCACCACCACCAAAGTAGAACCTGAGAAGGGCGACTTTGTCGTCATGGCTACTGACGGTTTATGGGAAATGCTCACCAATGAGGAGGTCGTTGGCCTAGTTGGTCAATGGCTCGATGCCCAGGGCAACCCAAGCAGTCAAGGTTCGCAGACTCAATCTTGGCTCAAGAGTTGGTGGTCATCACAAAAGCAACTGCCTGTCGAGCAAATGACCGGTGAGAAAGGCGAGGGACAGCGTGCACCAATCCGCCAACAACAGTGGGGCACCAAGACCAGCCTGAACGAGCGTTTCGTGGTCGAAGACAAGAACGCAGCAACTCACCTTGTTCGAAATGCACTTGGCGGAAAGGACCAAGATCAGCTGAGTGCACTGCTCACTCTTCCGAGTCCCTTTTCACGACGATACAGGGACGATCTGACAGTTGAAGTCATCTTCTTTGGAGAAGGCGCAGGTACTGGCAACGTCACTCGAAACCAGGAAGCGAGCGCCGCAGAACCCGAGGCCAAGGCCAAGCTATAGAGCACCTGGTTGTTTCTAATTCTGAAGACTTATGTGTAGTGCTTTCCTTAGGCGATCTGTCGTGGGCCCACGGCGTTTATGGACTTTTCTGAGCATGGCGTTTGGTGGAGCATGACGCGCCAGGCGAATTTCTTTTGAATTGCACCGTAGCATAGCATAGCTTTCAGACCCTGAAGTGAGTGAACCAGGTTCTTGACCTGTCTGTTTGTATCTCCACGTGCTCGCGTGTCCATGAAACTTTCTTGGTTAGATCCCGCGATGTCCGTATGATGTCATGGTTGCGACTAGAAGCATCATGAACTGCCCACAAACCCACAAAGCTTAGTTGAAGCTCTAGTATTTGATAGCTATCCAACACTTGTCAAACTTCATCAATCGAGTCTTCAACCTCTATAGTCATCCAGACAGACGCAATGGCCGAATCACTAGCAGCATTCCGCGACCACAGGTCAAAAGATCTCCGCCAGCTTGCAGAGGAACATCTACAACATGAGTAAGTAGCTTCCTGCTTGCACGTAGAATAGCAATAGCTAACCAGAGGTAGCCTCAACCAACAAGATCGTGAGATACTCAAGAGCGCAGGCGGAAAGGTGTCGATGCACGCCGGTTTCGCATCAGCAGTCGGGCTAGGCCTGGGAGTCTACACAGCATTCCGACTACGAGCTATGCGCCTTGCATACTTCAGAGCTTTCCGAGCCATGGAGAAGCCGGTAGAAGTGCGCTTTGCAGATGGCCGCACTGAGCCCATCCCAGACATCACAGCGCAAATATCTGGGCCTTCACGCTGGGGCGACGCTGCGACGTACTTTCTCTTTTCCGTTGGCGGTCTCTTCCTTGGTGGTGAGCTGGGTCTATTGACAGGTACTGCCAGCGCAGCGAGAACGGTTACCAAGGACCCAGCGAGCAGGGAGAGGATTGAGAAGGCGTTTAAAAATTACCGCATCGATGTGCTGCAGAGGGAGATTGAGCAGCTAAAGGGCAAGAGCCGATTTGAGGAGTTCTTTAGCAGTGGAACATCTAGTGCGTAAAGGACCAGATGTAGAAGGCTGCATTTTGCGTGCGTGTATATAGTCTTAATCAGGCAGTATACTTGCCCATCTTAATGCCTGATGCGCCACTATGCGTGACCACATCAGCCACTGATACAACTTTTGTCGTTGCCCAGGTGGAACCAACTTTGCAGAGTCATGGACCTGTACCCTGTGTATGTGCGCATCAACATCGGTAATGCTACGCCTTTGACAGGCGAGCCATCCTGGTAGCCATCCAAGCCTCGTCGTTCGAGACTCGCACACATGACGTGTCGCGCTAAAATGGTGGCGCGGCTGTTGCAGATCGTTGGACGAGAGAAGAGACCCGCGTGGCTGGCAACCTTAAAACAGAGCTTTACGTCATAGCAGATGGTCCAACTAGGGAGTCCCCAATGGTCCGTTCGGGGGGCTTGGAAAAGAATCGTCGTCTGGAATTTCTCAACAGCGGCAGCTTCTCTTCATGAAAGTGCAGCTTCTTTATTGCACACCTCCCCGCATCCTTTCGCTCTAAACGCTATTTGTGACTATTCTACCACGTTACAGCCAGTGTACTCATTTACCCTTTACTCGGATCCAACGGCGCCGCATAGCAACCAGAGACCCACTGTAGCTTTCATTGCATATATCTGGCCGACTGTACTGTTCTCACTATTGTCGGAGAAGGATTGCCATAGCCCATATCTGTTCCCACCTTTGAGCCCATAATTTGGTCGCGGATTTAAACAACAACCACCCCTGTGGCGATCATCATGAAGGGGGCAATACTTTCCGTGGTGTGGCTTGCGGGCCTCACTGCAGCCCAGAGTAGCTCGGCCTCGGTGACTCCATCAGTCATCACCTTGTCTGGATCGCAGCGCAGTCTGACGGGCGACGATGCGGCTCCCAACCCAACTGTCCCTTCGGATTTCGAGGGCAGCACATTTGCGACAATAACATCGCCTGCGGCGTCGTCTGGAGCGTCCGGTAGCACATCCTCGTCCAATGGCACAGCCTCAATTACAAGCACCCAAGACCCCGTTACAAATATTGGAGGAGGAAACAGGACATTGACACCGACTGGCACTGAGACAGCTCCAGCCCTGCCGTCGAACACTCAGCCGTGTAACAACTATCTGGAGTTCTGCAACCGCAAGTACTCCAACATCACTGAAGTAGCTGCGCACAACTCGCCCTACACACGACGAAACAATATTGCGCGCAATCAAGAATACGGCGTGACACAACAACTGAATGATGGCATCCGCATGCTGCAGGGCTCAGCCCACTATGTCAACGGCACGCTCTACTACTGCCATTCGTCTTGCGACCTGCTCAACGCCGGTACCGTGGAGGACTACCTACGCGAAGTCACCGCATGGGTTGAAGCACACCCCTTCGATGTGATTACGATTCTTTTCGGTAATTCCAACTGGGACGAAACAACCGATGACGGCAAGCCACTCGTTACATCCTCCAACTTCGCAGAATCGGTCGAAAAGTCCGGTCTGATCGAATACGTATACCAGCCACCCAAGACGGCCATGGAGCTCGATGACTGGCCAACGCTCGGCGAACTTATCCTCCACAACAACCGTGTCATCACGTTCATCGACTACAACTTCGATACCAATGCGGTGCCATACATGCTATGGGAGTTCTACAACATGTGGGAAACACCCTTCTCCCCCACCGACGCCAATTTCCCATGCACGCTTGGCAGACCCGAAGGCATGGCCGAGGAGAAGATGAGGGATATCATGTACATGGCAAATCACAACTTGAATGCTGAGATCTCATTTGCTGGGCTGAACCTTCTGGTACCTAATGTAGCCCAGATCAACCAGACCAACGCTTTGGAAGGAGAGGGTAGTCTGGGTGTAATGACCAACACTTGCACCAGTGCGTATTCCCACACCCACAGCCTAGTATCCCGTCTTGCAACTTGCTAACACATCTCCTGCAGCTAATTGGGACCGTCCACCGAATTTCCTCCTCGTCGACTTCTATAACCAAGGTCCTATCAACGGTTCCGTCTTCGAAGTCGCTGCCCGTGCAAACAACGTTACATATGACCGTGAGTGTTGCGGTACGATATCTGTGGCCAACGTGCTACTGCGGCCTAGTGCTACGTACTTTGGCTTTGTGGTTGCGATTGTCGCCGCATTGGTCATATGACCTTCTTCGACGGTTGCAGTAGTCTATTGGGTAATTGATTGGTAATGGAAAGAGATGATTTAGATGTGCATAGGCATGGGTTAGGCGTTTACCAGTCGAGATCTTTTATGTCCTTCTTGCATCATGATAGCGATTGTAAGCGATTCTGTGTAGACCGAACATGCATTAAACTTTCATGTCGTTTTCACACGCATCGTCTTTGTGTCCCATTTCTACATCATCGCGATATGGATGCCAGGGACTAGCGGCCAGCTTAGTTACTTACTATTGAATAGAGGTGGAAACAGTAGAGATGGAGCTTATGTGGGTGAATATGAGATGAGTAGGTCAAGATGAGTATTTGCAACACGTCGCGCTGTTCATTCCGCTTGTTGTTGTTGTTGTTGACTCGCCTTGACTTTTCTATAACCGCATCGCTAACACCATGTCACTCTTCTGCACTCCCAAGCTGCAACTACGCAATGTCGACTTTTGTGAAAGTAGTTCCGAATCAAACCGTTTCCGAAATCGCTTCCTGTTCATGGGTCTAGAGGCGTTCCGCATTGAGGGTAAACCTCACCAGTTAGATCTGCATTTTGTGTAACATCATTACACATCCAAGTTTTTATATTATTAGTTGGTTCGTTTCATTAGACTAAATCGTCGCTCTGTACTAATTACTAAGCGACTTTACAGTTAACCGTGCTTTGCAACAAAATACATGCTATTTGGGTTCTATCCATTCCATCCTCTGATACTATAATGACGCAGAACAGATGAGCCACTGACGACATCTGTGATCCAAAAAAGAAAGGAGATGTGCGAAAAGATTCTCTTGCATGAGGGGCGTCGTTAACGTAATGTACTCGAGACCCTCGGCTGAGTGCATATGTACCTGGGTAAGCATACATCGGATCAAGCGGAGATCAAGTGCTAGTGCTCAGCGCTCTCTTGTCACAGTCACTGGAAGCAAGCTAATTGGCTAGGTGCTCTAGTGTGCTACATCACAGATCGTTCTTCTCTGGCCGGAGCCGCTTGCTGCACCATCTCATTTGTCCAGACATGACGAAGAACATCAATATTCCCAAAGCATACTAATGTGCACAAAACCCCTCCGGGCATACACTGTCCACCACCAAGCAGTAGCCAGAGCCTGTGGTGATCGAGGGAACACTATCGAAATCTTTCACCACTTCTGATGAAGTCCATATTGCGTCCAGGAAGATCGTTGCCACCCGTGACGCCTATCCAAGCGAAAGACCAACTCGTGATTCGAGCATGCCTATGAGAAGGAAGCTGACTGTGGACGAGCGACGCCAAGTACTCGACGACCAGGTTTTCTCCAGAATGGGAAGATCAAGATCCTTGCATTGTGGATCGAGTGACGCCTCTTCTCTTCGACATTCCGTGTGAGTCCTGGGTCAGTCTCAAACAATTCAAAGCCTAGAGGACAATCTGCACCATCCTCGAGGAATTGTTTTGGTGCTTTCGCCGCGAGTCGGGAGTATTCATTTGCCAGTTCCCAAATGAAGAGTATCAAGAACTACTGGATTAGATGCCGCTTGACCTTATCAAGACCGAGAAAGTGGTGTTTCCTTCCCCACCGCTAGACCCAAGTATGTGTTTCGAATAAGACACTGCAGAATTTTGTGCTGTAAGGAAATAGGTACGTGCCTCTTTCACCTACGCAAAAAGAGAGCGATGCATGACTTACACGCGCTACAGGAAGTTTCAGATCTCCACATTCTGTTGAACTCCAGAACATGAACAAGCGTGGTATGGGTTTCAGAAATTTGGATTGGCTTGGATTGCGATTACGTTATCGCAGGACCAATGAGTCGGGATCATAGATGTGGCATCTGTATCTTCCTTTCGCGTTCGAATAAAGGGGTTTAAAGTGTAAGATATTGAGGAAATCAGCCGTGTAGACATCCTCGCGAAAAGGAACATAATCCTAAAAGATAGGTCCTGACAATGGTGTACTAGCAATGATTGTATCTGGCTACGAAGTTGCCACACGTAAGATGTAAATGAACCACACATGTCCAAAAGTAAACAATCCCATGGTATCTCCCTGTAACTCCATATGCGATACAAATACTAGCTGCTTCAGCGTAGGCACGTCGAAAAATAAACTGAGATGTAAGTTGTCATCTACTGCTCATGGAACTCAATGAGCTCGGTGTACGGGTGTGCACTGGTTCGATCGCCAGGCTATCACTCCGCGGCGCCAGTCCCTCAGGCCAACTGCGCCTCTCTCGGTGCTCAATGGAAGGCAGCCTCTCATCTTCCTTGTTCAAGCTCAACCTCTTCTTGACTTTGCTCCATCTCTTAAGTTTTTTGCTAGTTGAGCCTCGTCGCTTCTCCTCGACCTCCGATTCCTTCCTGGTCTTTTCGTCGCATACAGGGTCAGAGAGCCTCCGGGATACAGGAAGTGAGTTAAGGTAGATGGGATATAATACACCAGCAGCATAAGCCGCCGTGATGACGCAAAAAGCGTATTGTGCGTTGTGGGTCTTGAGTGCGGCGAACATTATCGGTGGGATGACGGCTCCCCCACCGATAGCTGCCGTCAAAAGTACAGAAGCATCTTTGGTGTGTTTGCCCATACCTCGCATCCCTTGCACGAAGATCTGTGGGAATATCGGACCTTCAAAGAACATGACGACAACAATGACTGCTGCGCCAGCACTGCCCGAAGCATACATAGCTGCGGCAGCGGAGGCAATTGCGCCTAGATAGAAGAACAGGAGGCTAAAGCGCGGTTTCACCCAAATATCGATGAAAGCTGCCAAAAACCGAGACACTGCAAACGCCGTGTGTCCATAGGCTTGCTGTGACACGTAATCCACGGAAGGCGCGACGCGATTGATGTATTCCTTGTATGAGGTGGAAGTGGACTCTTGGCCGCCAACGTAGCAGAATTGCGACAAGACCGCCATACCCAGACCGATCCAAAGAACTTTTACTGGCTTAGATCCAACATTGATGGTGGCCTCGCGGGCAAAAGGTACAGTACGTTGACTGGCAAGTTCCAGTTCTTCGTCGGTAGCTTCGGGAAGGGGTACGTAAAAGTAGATGATTGCAAGGGCGATATTGAAAAAGGATATGCCGAGGTATGTCCACTGCACGTCGATCAGACTCGCAGCGTTGGCAGGGAAGAGAACTTTCTTCGCCAAAAGCGGAGAAACGATAGTACCGACGGCCTGAACAGCCTGCGATAGGTTTAGTCGCACTTCGGCATACTCGGGCGGCCCACAGAGAGCTATGAATGGGTTGGCGCCCAGTTCTAGTGTAGACAGCCCTGTACCAGTGATGAAATTTGAGATGAGAAACGCTGGAAAGGAGTTCAGCACAGCGGAAGGCCAGAAGACGAGAGTTCCGCAAGCATAGACCGAGAGGCCGACCATATAGCACGCTTTGAAACCCCAAGCCTTGAAGACGAACCGTCCGAAAGTCAAAGGTCCGACCATGTAGCCAACATAGTAGGCGCTATGTTGGCCAACCGTCTCCCATTCGCTTGTACGGGCTACTTCTTGAAAGCGCGAATTAAGTACGTCCAGGAAGCCATAGGCAAAGCCCCAAATGAAGAATAGTATGGTTACCATTATCACGGGGTATACACTCTCGCGATTGCTCCGTAAGGTAATGTTTTTTGTTTGTGCAGTGTTGACGAAGTCGAAGAAAGTTGGTTGGTGCTGGGTACGGGCGGTCGTATCGTAGGTAACAGTAGTGGTTGATGGTCTCAATTGGGGTAGCTCGGTCATGTCAGGTGTGGTTAAGAAATCCATCATGCCCATAGGCTCGTCACCACCGCTTCTACGGGCAATAGGAGGCTTGCTGAGTGGAGAGGCGGGAGGTGTCAATGGATCTGATTGCTGCCGGGAGTCGAGAATGTCGGGGTGGAGCACAGCCTCGTCGCTCGTATGTGTTGTGTTGTCGCGCATGGTATGGTCGATGACCCAACTAGGGAGGAATCTTCTTACCAGGGGCTTGAGCGCAGGAACGCATCCACACATGATGCCCAAATTGATCTCTACGGTGCTCCACATGAAGGATAGAGAAGAGAACCACGCAAAGTCGCCGGTGTTTCTCTGCTCGTTGCCAGATTCAGAAGACTGCCGTTGAGCTGCTTCGAGAGTATTGCGCTGAGCATCTTGCAGATATGCGATTCGAATGACATCGACGACTGCGACGAATATACCAAAACCGAATGTAATGACGAGTATTATTTTCTGCTTTCTCGGTAGACGCATACTAGTGAGTATCGGCATAGGTAGGAATAAAATGGCTATGTCGGTAATGATGTTGAGCGGTGCCGAGGAGAGATATATGGTGACTATGTTCGTGCAGTGGGCCGTGTCGGGAACGGGAGAGTCCCAAGCGGCGCCGATAGGGCGGCATTGAAGCAGATTCAGAATAGTCAAAGCCAGTCCACCGATGTTGACGACGACAAGAGTCGCAATGGTGGCCCACCGGAAAACTTTGTGCGTCTTGGAGAGCGTCAGGTAGAAGAGGAGGATTGAGGTTTTGGTGGCCATCAAAGCTGGGTTCTATGGGGTCTTAGTAAGGGCGAAATGTGTATACAGCGCGTTGTACGTACATAGAGTACTGAGAAGACGAAGGATGACTTCTTCATGGGCTCCTGCCACTGTGGGGGTATGTTCTCCTGCTTCCGTCCCAGGCCTTTCGTTGTGCCATAGCATATAGAGAAGGATGCGCCGAACGCGAGAACCCACGCGAGGATCATCGTGTAGTCATCCCATCCTGTCTTTCTGACGACCAGAAATCTGGAGATCAGACGGAAGCCAACGAAGACGGAGCATATTGCAAGTGTCGCAGCCGAAACCCCCAGCACCACGGGCCCTCTTGTAGGAAAGTCGCCATTGCCGGAGTCATATTCTGCCATTTTTCGTGCACCTCGCTACAATGTATATACCGATGCCATAGAGAGGCTAATGTTTACGGAAAGGCGTTCTATCGCGGTCGCGGTCGTCTCGGGATCCGGTATTCAGGCCACGGCATTATCTGGCGCCAGCCTCGTCGACGAGTCTCGGTGTGCGGGCGACGGGTGTAGTCTGGAAACCAAGCGAGAGATCAAGTGCAGACGGGTGATTGTGCAGGAGACGGGTGCGTGGAGTCGAACAGTGCGCAGGGCCACGCGGGTTGATGCGGTGAAGGGACTACCGACCCCAGGAAAGGCGGACAGTTCAGCTGCGGCGAGCGAAGTGGAGTGTGCATCGCTAAATGCGCGACTTGCAAACGTATTAGACGGCCTTGGGCCGGCGTATGAATCCTTGAATCGTCATTGGGAGGAGCGTCTGTCCACCTTGTGGGGAGAGAAACGCCATTTCGTCACAGCGCCTGTCCCGGTCGAATCTCACCGAAGTGCCGGCTCTTGGCAATCCCCATGGCCTGAGTGACGTTGCGCGCTCGAGTCCTGGAATTTCACATGTTTCTCTTGTATGAACGGTATTGGATGGTGCGGGGTGAATGGCTCGCGCAATGGCTGCGACATGCGACAGCGGCCACCGTCGTGTCAAAGGGCGTTGTTTCACACAAGCCTGGGGCCAAAGCATCATTCTAGCAAAGTTTGAGGAACCAGCCGTAACCAGCGTCCCCAGCCGCCTTGTACGTACGTAGTGAACCCTGCCAGGAGAAGGTATGCAGCCTTGAAGCGATCACTGCACCTGACAATCGCATTCCACGCGGCGGGGAACTCCCTTCCACAGATCTCAACAGGCTTTTGACCGGCCTGGAACCGGCGAGCGCGGAACCGTTCATGTAGATATGGGGAAGTCATGTTCACAGACCCACAGAGACGCAGTAGAGCCTCACTCTTGGACTTTGGTCAGCCTCGCTCGGGCTTATCCAAGGGTTTCGAATAGCGACGACAATAAGTCGGAGATTGACTCACTTCATAATCGGCAGGCTTTCTATCGAGATGCGATTATAGCTAGCGGGCGCAACACGAGGTGGCACCCCGTATGCCATTGCATTGGAAATGGTGCTACCGTAGCCCGAAAGAGCCAAACAGAATGCAGGCTATTGGATGATGATCAACATCCAAAAAGTACATCACGTTCATGTAGGACACGATCAACGACATGGGTCGGTCTTCTTCCATGTGTCCGTTGGTCAGTGGTCAGATAACCCCTCACTTAAACCATGCAGCTGTCAACGATGTTTCAGGGTAAATTTCTAGCATCATGCGACAAGGAGGCGACGGTGAGTGTACACAGCGAGATGGACTTCCACGGTTTTCAGTCATCTTTGGCCCATCGTCTCGGTAGCCTCACAGCCTTGGAATAGTCTGAATGCACGTGACCCGGTTCCCGAGGGAGCAAAGTTTCGTCGGCTTTCTATAGTGTACGATTCAGCCATGTCTGACTTGCAAAGTACAGCGTATCTTTGTCTATCGAGTTCATCAGGTTCTTCAAAGCAATCCATAGTTTTTAAGCGCCGACGAAGCCAACAAGTGAACTAAACGACCAACTCTAGGATCATTCAAAGGCGTTAGTGCACATGTTAACTTTGCTGAATCAAACCGTGACACTCGTTAACACACGCAAATAGTGAAGATGTTGCAAAATCCACAAGATGAAGGAAAGGGCAGAATTCAAGTTACTAGACTGCAGCATTCCGAACACGGCAAAGCGCGCTTCGGTGCACTGTCGGCCCGCGCAATGTTAGCGCGTAATTCCTACTTTTCTTCCTCGCGAACTTTCTGCATGAGCATTCTACTCTACATCAAACAATATATTTCGCTCTCAATGACACCACGCGCATGCGGCTACAACACGCATCTTTATGTCAGCTACCGTGTATCGCATCGCCGTTTTTTTGTCGCTGGGCAAGAAGTATAGACTAGTAGATGGCTCTTTCGAAGACTCGGTGTTTCGCTACTCTCCACGATCACGAGTTCAATTTGTAGCCTAGAAGAAGCCAAAGGATCTGCCAAGATCATCCCACTCGTGTTGCAGTGTCTGAGCGAAAGCCACGACGACTTTGCGTCTTTTGTTGGGAGACATACCCGTTGCATATCGAACTATGTGCAATGCGAATCAAGGCGAATGCATATCTGATTGACATTTGATGTTGTATACGTGTATCGAAACAAAGGACGTACCTGTACGATACTATCACAGTTCTTTCTTCTCCCCAGGTGTCCGGTTTGTGTTGAATGCCATCGCCTCCTGCTTTTCGCGCTGCTTCTCTGCAGCCACAGGTGTCGGTTTGTGCATGACAAGTACCCAAACCGCCGCTACTGCCTCTGCTGCCAGTGCGATCATACTAGCGCATGCAATACCCCAAATGTTTATGCTCACGCTTCCGAGCGGTGCGCGCGGAAAACTCAGTATCCACTCAACGTAGTATGGCACCCAACCGGCGGGTATCCAGAACATAGGTGACTTGGAGAACCAGAACTGAAGGACAAAACGAAGGCCTTGGGTGCCGAGCCAGCGAAGCGTCGAGACGGCGGATGTAAAGGTGGACTGATGCGAACGCACGGAACCATCTAGGAAAAAAAAGCATCAGCTACTGTAGCACAAATAGATGTCAAAAACGTTTGCCGGAGAAAATACACACCCAGCTTCTGAAACTCGGCCATAGCCTTGTTGTGTTGCCTGTCCAGCTTCGCCCACTTCGAGAAGTTGTCCTGAGGCGACGTGTTGCCCAGCTCGCGTTTCAAACGAACAATATCCTTTTTGAGAATCTGACATCTCTGCGCAGATCCGGAGGTAGGCGTCGGTAGCTTATTGTAGAGGATCCATAGCTGCAATGTGTCAGTCTGAGGTTCCCGCGTGTTGGCAACTTGATGCGGGGCTTACCAGCTCATTGACCGTGGCTGCGCCCACCGTATTGATGATGTGGAGCAGTAGTTGCAGGATAAAGACTACCAGCAGAAGGGATGGCATGTTCACGGACGGTGGACCAGTGTCGCGATGCAGCGTGTTCTCATTGCATGGTGTTTTCAGACGGGTTGGAAGCGTCTTAGGGTTATGTCATACGGCAATTTGGCAGCTGCAAGCTAAGGCGGGGGACGTGCGCGAAGGTCCCATTTCGTTGCACCGTTGCTCTTTCACACACCCACGTATCATCAGTTTTCGCCTTGAGTTCGCAGGATCCTTGCTATCGAGTCTTCGGTCATGGCAAGCAAAGACGGTCACACTAGCGAGTTTCAGAAGCTAGCTTACGAGTCTTTAAGAAAGTACTTCCAGGAGCACGAGGATGAAGCTATCGAGATTGAGATTCTACCTCCCGCTATACAGCCGCCAGACGGTATCACCATGCAAGATGGATTGAGCCTAGGACTCCCGAAAAAGATACTCGCATTAGCTTATGTGGAAGCCCGCCAACTGTTCTTTATGAATAAGCAGACTCAGGATGCATTGGCTATTGCACAGACATTGCAAGCAACAAAGGTCATGCTTCTCTTCGATCCTGAGCATCTTACTGCAGCAAACTACCGGAAGCGCATGTTGTCTCGGCTGGAAGATGATCATGGGCTTCATATTGGGACTCCATATCATAGAGCACTACGACAAGAGCTCTGCTTTCTGAACAGCATTCTCACATCTCCACTTCATCGTCAGTCTAAATCACCAACCTTGTGGTACCTTCGCTTCAGTGTCGTGGACTCTTTGAGACTCATCGAACTGAAAGATGCGTCGCACGACTGCATAGCAGACTTTTGGCACAGCGAACTCGCTGCTGTTTGCAAGTCCGGAGAGCAACATCCTAAGAACTACCACGCCTGGCAATATGCTCGTAAGCTCATACATAAGATTGAGAGTCGTGAACTGGCTGCAGACGTTGCTCGTCGCGTCAAGAACTGGTGCTGTAGGCACCCAAGTGATATCTCTGGTTGGTCTTTCATGCTCTACCTGATGCCTATTGTAGCTACGTCGTTACAGAAAGAGCTATTGGGCGATGTTATCAACTACGCAATCAGTCTCGATTGTGAGCAGGAGTCACTATGGATCTTCATACGTACAACTCTGGCACTACCCAACGCAGAGTTTTTAGCGTCCTACCAATCGCTTCAGGCTTATAGGAAGAATTGGAGGGATACTAATAGGCATCCAATAGCAATGGAACGCGTGTGTAATGCTATTGTCTGGGTCGATGCCCACCGCCAGTCTGGCGTGTAAACGAGACACTTCATCGTTTAGTAGTTACTGTTTTTCCTATACCGGAGCTATAGCTACAGCTATGGCACCTTGTGCATTAACACAAAAATGGTTTATTGTCTTCCTCTCGATTTCCGCTGCAATGCGCTTCAGTACATTATCAATTGGCTGCCATACATCCCATAAAACGGAGTTGCGCGCCACAGACTTTGCCTCAATATCTCGAGACACTTGTGAAGTTACACAGCTTCTACCGTACTCCGCGACACCTGGCGCCCCAAAAGTAGACTGAGGAGAGCTGGCAGACCCGGAATATTCATCCAATATCCTCAAGGCTGGACCCGGACATCCCGCCCCGGACACCTCCTGGCATCAAATTTCTGTGCTAGACTTGTCGGCAAAGACTGAGGTTCAGAAACTGATGCTTCATGAGAGCTATGAACCGCTTGAGGACGATGTCAAGTGCAATTCCATTATCAAAAATTGGGTCTGAACAGTATTCCTTACGAAACTTTTCAAATACTGCTCTTATCTATATAATATTCCTGAGTAGATTCAAAGGCCATGTCGATACCGTCCGAAATCTTGTCGGATCTTCTAAGAATCGAGCACGGAGACCGTATGCGAACAGGTCAAGGGCGCTTTGAGAGTCCTCAAAAACAACCATGGCTGGGGGGCAACTTCACGAGTCCTGTAGGATCAATTTGGGATCAACTGGTTCAAGGACTTGACAAAACTACAGTGAGCGGTGAAGAACTGTGACATGGAGACTGTGAAGGTGCTGTTAGAAGCGGGAGCGGATATCAACAAAGACGTCAATGACTGAACAATTAGCTACTTGATGAAGCATGGAGAAAAGCTCTCACAGGACATCACTGATGCACACAACACATTACTAAAAGGATACCGGATCTTCATAGATACAGTAGCAGATTTCGATGCTGTCAAAAATTAGGCGGCAAAGTATGCGAGGATATGTTATGAGCTCTGGACTTCTCCACAGCGTAACGAGCGTCTTCGTTGCAATCTTGAGAATACGTGTCGGATGAGAAACAATCTGCGAAGGACTCTACGTGAGATATGACGAAAATGTCTATCATGCTTGTTTCGAATGAGCGAAGAAAGAGGGGTGAAGACAGACATGACGATGTAGCCACCAGTCAAAGAGCAATTAAATTGTATTTCGTGATCTCATAAGCCCGAGCCCTTCGCGCTAGACCCTTCCATTTCACAGTCCCGAGAAACCAAAAAAATCATCCTTTCAATATCCATGCCCAGACCCACTCGATAGCCATCGGAAGTCTGGTACAATCTGAGACGCACGTATCCCCACTTAAGCCTTGTTGGATCCACGCTTACCACTCGTGAGGTCGGCGAGGTCCTCCATGAAGTCATTCCAGATCTGCTTCACCATACCCTGTCCCTCCTGGCGGGTGGCAGTGAATTTGCTGGCAACAGCCTCGGCCATGCCCTGGTAACCGGACTGATATGAGTCGGTTGTTTCAGACATTGCGGAGGGGGAGTGGATGTGGGTGCCGTCAGCAGAGACGGTGTAGATAGTGGGCTGCATGGGGATCTAGAAAACCTCTCGTCAGTACTCTTGCACGATAAGCAGAAGATGAAGGCTAGGGTAAGACTTACGGAATCCTCGCTCTCAGCACCCCGGCTGGCAACGTCCGCCCATGGTAGGATAGGGACTCTAATTCCCAAGGGCGCGCTTCGTGTCTCGAGGTTGAAGTCTGGGAAATGCATAAAGTCCAAGGTGCTGGAATCGCCGACGGACTTCAAGCTCCTCGATGTGTTGAAGCGTCGGACTTTGTTGCCGGTCTCAGTGGCCTCGGGAACTGGGATGCTTTGCTCGCCGTGAAGGCGGATGGGTCCAACCGGGCGATTTGAGGCATATGGCTTGTCGGTTGTAAGGAGAGATGAGGAGGAAGTCGAGCCTGTCATTGACAGCTGACGGACTGTGAGACGAGGACCCAAAAGGCGGGGGCCGGCGAGGGCGCTGATGATGCGAACGCTGGGTTTTGAGGCTGCCATTGCGAACAAGTGTGCGATGTTGAGGTTTGGGTGAGATGATATGAGCGAAAGGCTACTGGGCGCGAACAAGTAGTAAGACTTGAAAGAAGCAACACGAGCGATTAGTAGTAGTTTATAGGACGATAAGGTTTCAGTGACGCAGGAATGTGGTTCGGAAGGCGTCGGAGAATGTGAAGCGCTATCAGGTGCACCGGTAGACAGGAACAGGTATTGAGAGGACAGGAATGACAAGCTGAGCTCGCGACACAGTGAGGGGAAACTATCCTTTTTCTAAGCCCTCCAGCCTCACATACAGCAGCTGCGACCACTTCGGACTTCTTGGCCAGCGTTCTGGAATCTTTACGTAGAGCGGTCAGTGAGTTGTACAACGACTCAGAACACCCTCGTCGATTGTTCACTTCACAACGACGGGCCACATCGGGGATGCAGCGTTGGGCTCCGTGGTGCTCAGTGGAGGGGAGCTTTGCTGAGATGGAGCTTGGGCCAGCTACTATACTCGAAGTAGCACAAGAGCTGGCCCGAGCCAATGGAAGGGACCCACTCGAGCATGCCCAGCACGTCTCCCCCGCACTTTTGATCATGGTCGCAGCGATGCTCAAGTGAACCGCTTCATGTCTTGAACACCGGTACAGCATGCGATTGAGGCAAAAAGAAGATAGCCGTTGACAGACAACGAGCAACATGTTCGTTTGCGATGCTGCTCGACGTGAAAACAATGGCGCCAAAATGTCGGTGTAGCAGTTGTTGAGCGCACAGTCGCAGGGGGGATCGCCATAGGTTTAGCGATGTCGGCTCCCTCCCGTCACCATGCACAGTACGTACTTGTGCCTGTATGATCGGCTCTCCACCCAGTGCGCATAAGCCTTCGGTGTCACTTTACTGGGCAAATGAGGTGGCCGATAAGGAGATGCGAATCAGCCTATGGTGTTTTATCAAGACGTCAAGATCGGGATCGCGTGATGCACATATGCCGACCTTGCCTGTTGCACGCGATGCAATCTGGTCGTGATGGTGTTGAGCGTCGTGGTTTGCATCTCGATGCTGTGGTCGGCCAGCGGCTTCAACTCGGCATCCTTACGACCAACATTGGTGGCACAGACGATCACTGTCGACCAGAACTTGGAATCGTCAGTCGCAAAGTCTTCCCAATGGAGCAAAGTGAGGCTGTGAAGTCCATGAATAGAAGCGTCCCACCGCCCTGACTAAGACATACAGCTGCCCCACTGTGAATCGCCTGACCTAGGTAGCAAATCCCGCTCCAGCCATTTCATACCAACCATGCGCCACACCACTTACACGTTGCTGCTTATGAAGTCGCCCACTCCATTTTCACCATGGTGCTCATTGATTAAATAAGTACTGGTACTGTTTAAGCCAGAAATTTGCCATCGAACTGCAATAAGTTGGCCTGATGGTCTAGTGGTATGATTGTCGCTTCGTAAGCTTGCCCACCACCCACCTCCCACAAGGTTCCATCTAACAATTCCATAGGGGTATTCTACCTGGATACAGTGTATCTGTTATGTGACAGGCCCCGGGTTCGAGTCCCGGTCAGGCCCACTGATTTCTTTTTGCGCCTTCCACCCACTTGTGGAAGGTTTGCATGGTGCGAATTTATTGTATCTGTTTACATGTTGGGTCTTTGGATCAAACACATCTTTTTGCTTCCACCAACTTTCCGAATACCTGGCTTTCAAACCTCATGAGCCAACCATATGCGGTATCCTGCACGGTTGCAGAACATACAGCATTGTTGTCGTTGATTTATACGTGTTGCGAAAGAAATACACGCAGCGGCAGTAGCCCTAAGAGAGGGAGTAGCGGTTTTGTTTGCGAACCTCGTCACACCACATTTCAAGACAAACGATCAGGGTTAAAAGCTCAAAGCTGCATTTCTTGTGGTATCTACTCTCGTCTACACCAAACACTGAAACGCCACAAGGTAAAACACCACAACAAACAGACCTCAAAGCCCATCATCTCCAAAGCAAAACTCCCTCGTGTTCTCCAATCCGGGGGGTATCAACAACCCTTAGGTGCGGGTGAAGCAATGAAAGTGGTATCCAAACGAAACATGAAAAGACAGAAGGTACAGGCGCGCGTGGATCGTAAGATGAAGTCGTGAATGCGTTGGGAGATCATAAAGAAAAAAGGGCCGCCATGGCGAAAGAAGAAGGTTAAGAAGGGCCATCACCGCCCGTCGTAGGAGTCGCTGACCCAGCCGCTGTTGTTGCCGCCAGCGTACATGGGCTGCTGGCCCCCCTGCTGGTAGTCGCTCTCTTCCTCAAAGTATTCGCCTCCACTAGACGCATCGAAGCTGCTGCGACCGCTAACGTCGCCATCTTCATCGGGCGGTCCAGCCGGGAGCTGATCCCACTGGATACCTGCAAGTGCTGGATACTGAGCTAGAAGCGCGGCAGGTAGGAAGGGCTGTGGAGCTTGCATGCCGCCAGCCTGAGGAAATGGCTCGAAGCCAGATTGCCCGGGCATCATACTGTTGAAGTTTTGAGCTGGCATTGGCGCGAACATGCCATTGCCATTGTTTAGCTGCTGGCTCTGGCCATCCCATTCGCCCTTCTCACGCGCCTCCTCTTCGAGCAAGGGTCGGATACATACGCGACCTGCCTCGGATCGAAAGTGACGTCCAAGGGCATCTGCGCGAGCGAAGCGCCTACCGCAGCCCCAGTTGTTGCCGTTCTTGAGGTTGCCGCGGCATACAAACTTCTTCTCGCCCGAATGAAGACCCTCATGTCGCTTGCGGTCGTGCTGGCGCGCAAAAGCTTTACCGCAGACACTGCAAACGAATGGACGCTCGTCTGTATGTGTTCGCAGATGCGATCGGAGATTGTACGCTCGGGTGAAGCGCTTCGGACATAGCGTACACTGAAAGGTTGCCGGGTGCTTCTGTGTGCGCTTCGGGTTCGAGCCATCGGCAGGCGCAGGTCGTGATGGATCTGCAAGATCAAGAATATAATCGCGGTTCGGCACGCTGGAAGTGGACGAACGGCGCGAGGATTTACTCGAGGGCGAAGGAGAACGGGACTTTGCTGCGTTGGGGGATAGTGATCGGTGCACTTCCGAGCCTGGTGTAGATGCGCGCGAGCTAGCACTGCTGAAAGGATCGGATCTGGCGCGAGTTCTATTCCGGCTGCGTGCTAGTTCACTGTTAGGGGTGCTTGTGTAATTTCTTCGGGGTTGCCTACATCTGTCTGGTGGACTTAGCGCATCTACTTGATGCTCAGGCTTCGGCGGCTCAAAGCTCGCTTGTCGCGACGGCGGTGCGAAGTCAATGTTGATTTCCGGCGGTGACATGGCGTCAGCCTGACCAAACTCAGGCATAGGCTGGTTCAGCGAGGGAAACGGCTCAGCTTGACCCGGGTAACCATTCATGTCCGGGGGGGAATAAGGGTTCATGTTCTGGTTAAGACCAAAAGTGTCGGGCTGAAATGGTGGAAGAACTTGTTGGTTCTGCGGGAGCAACCGAGGCGAGATATGAGGGCTGTTTCCCGCGCTGATGTGTGCATTGCTGCCGTTCAAGTTGAATCGGTCAAACCCCGGCACAGGGTCCTGGAATAGCTGAGGATCATTCTGCGCATGGAGGAGGGGTGACGGCTGATCGTTGTCCAGGCTATCCTGGTGGTGCAGGTATGGCGAGTTGTGGACCGAGGAAGCATGTACCGAGGACGCAGCATCGCTATTGCCTCTAGACCTAGACCTGTGTTGCCCAAACCCGCCTGCCATCTGTCCCCATTCCGTAATCTGTCCGTATGCTGCGCTAGGATCCAACGACGTGTGTCGCGAATGCCCTGGTGATCTGAACGGACCCTGGTTCATGTTCGGTGAAGCATGTGGGCTTGGGGTTTGGTGGTTGTTCATGGTGGGCAAAAGGTGCGGTGGCGTAGGCGCATTGCGTTGTGTGGCTGCCATTTGGTGCATAAGATCCGATGGGTTGATGGATTGGTTGTGTTGCGACTGCGTGTCAAGCATATGTGGGTCAAGGTAAGACGGAAGCGATTGGTTTTGGCTGAGGTCGTTGCCTTGGAAGAAGCTGTTGAAGTCGGGGTTGCTAGAATTCGCGATGTCGAGTGGGTCGGGCGAAATGTTGTTGCTGCCTTGGGGGCCAAATTGCGGCGTGTTATGCTGCGAGATGGTCTGAGTCGCTTGGAAGAAGCTTGGGTCGGCGAAGTTGTTCTGCTGGGGGAATTGCTGTCCTTGCGTCGTGGTGAGGAACTGCGTGTTGTTCAGCCCCGCGCTTGTGACTGCGTACGCGGATGGGTCTTGAATAGAGTCGAAGGCCAAGCCGACGTTATGCTGGTGCTGGAAAGGCGCATGTGGACTGGGCGAGGGAGAGTGCGCCTTATAAATGCGCTGACCTACCGAGGGAGAGCGCCCTCGTTGTTGGATATCCATGATGTAGGTATTCGCGTGTTCCCAAGAATAGGTGGGATGTGGAGGAGTGAGCCCTGGAGGCCGCGCTTGGGCCAGCGTGGAGAGCTTCGTAAACACCAAGAATCAAGGGCGAGCTGTGAATGGTGCGATGTCCTCCAGAAACACGCAATGTCTTCTGTTTACTGGCTTCGCTGCTGAGGCTGGTGAGTGTGAAGGAGGCGCAGTGTGGTCGTCGGTCGCAGGACACAGCCCACCTCACGAAGAGCGACGTCGCTGGAAGCGGTCTAGTCCGCTATTATTAGCCCCCACAATGGGAGAGCCCGCTGCAAAGCTCCCCTGTGTGTTCTTCTGTTCCAGAGTCCTGAGAGACGTGAAACGACGAGTCAAGGGATACGTTATGCGTCGCTGTTCTGCCTGCCAGTCGTGACGTTCAGTGGAGCTTGAGGGAGGTAGCTCAGCGGTGGCTGCAGCAACGGCGACAAGGAAGCGCGAGTCCGAGTCCCCCGAGAGATTACGCGCTGGTGGAAGTTGATCGTTGGCGGGTGATAATCGCAAAGCGAGCCAGGACTGTTAGGTTCGGTCGAGGCCTCGGGGAATCACAGTGCAACTTGCCCCCTTCGGCCCCCAGCCTTATACAACGAGATTAAATTCACGCGAGCCCGTCCATTATTGGTGAAGCGTCTAGTAGCCGGGCGGTCGAGGACACCGCTGGAGAATGCCAAAGGGATGCCGAGCCGTCACAAAACGTTGGACAGCACACTCTCGGCGACCAATCTCAGCTGCAAAACTACTAGACTAATCTCGCAGACCGCACAATTCTTGCGCGCGGAGGCCATTCAGCGAGCCCTCGCGTCCGTGAGGTCATTACCCGGGGTCCACAGAGAGCGTTCTTTGCACTGCCTCACTCGAACCAACGTCGCAAGGCACACTTCCTCAAGGCGGACTTTCATGTCTCCACATACCAAGCCCTTTTGCCCATTCTCGACAACGCGGTGAGATGCATTACTATGATCGATAATAATAGTATATGTGGTCCCAGGGGAATGTTCTCGCGGCGCTACACACGTGCATGTGCATATCGAGTCTACATTGTGGTAGCTCACACGCGCTACGCACCTGTCACAGCAAGAGAAGGTCTAGAAACATAGTCGGAGCGATGTAATACCTTTATCTTGCAATGGATAACACCTGGAGAACAATGCCCAAGAAATCAAATGCCGCTTCAGCCCGACAATTTCAACCAAACTTCAGACCTTGCGCAGGATCCCATCGCCCATCCTGCGGAGGACCAGCCGAGGGTCGAGCGTTGCCGGATGAGGTAGGCACACCACCAAATCGGATTCCAACCTCTGGTGTCCACATACCGGATGGTGGAGGTACATTGGCTCTGGTGGGCGTCGGGGCTGCTAACGGTTCTTCTGCATGTACAGTCGCACCATAATTTGGGTTTTGTGCATCTGCCTGTTTCTGCTGGTGCAACGAGTTGGTCGTCGCTTGCTGAAGGCCGAGGGAGCTCATTCGAGTAGTGAGATCGCTACCAACATTAGCATAGACTTTGGCATTGGCCATCGCATCTACGTACCTCTCCAGATGTGACGCTTCTGACTTGCGGTTGTAAGCAAAAGTGCGCGCCTCATCCCGGAACCGATTCACAATCTTGGCGAGATCATTATAGAACTTCCGTCCAACATCGAGATTTGAAATGATCTCTTTGTACTTGAAGTATGCGTTCTCTAGATTTTGCAACGCTTGCTCACGCTTCTTCGTAGACTGGTCGCCACGACGCGCGATCAAGAATGCAGCGTTTGCATCTTGCAGTCGCTTGATAGCTTCCGCTTGCTCATTTTCTTCTTCTTTGATCATGTCTTGATCAGCATCGTACATCTGGAGACGCTTGTCGAAGAGCCCTTCGAACTGCACAGCCTCGATCGTCTGCATAGGGTACTCCCGCTCTAAGCGAGCAGCTTCGCGCAACAGTTCCGGATCTAGCGTATTGTCAGGATAGGTCTGTTTAGAGATGCGTGGCACTTACTTATGTCATCCTGCTTCGCCTTTGTTCGCAATGCCTCAATCTTGCGTCTTCGCCTGCTTTCGAGTCTACTGACTTCGTTGAAACTACCACGAAGCTTTCCGGCCTCGCGTTCGACATCCCCAGTAATTGCCGGTCTCCGGCCACTTGGTACGTAGTTTTCGAGCTCGTCATCCGGTCCGCTGAGTAGTCGTATAAAGTGCTCATTCTCCTTCAACTTCGTCTTCACAATATTGTCACTGTTAGTGGCAGCCTTGAAGTAGCCATCGATCTCGTTGATCTGAGCATAAAGCTTGGACGCAGCTTGTTCTGCGGGCGGTCGGGTCCAACGTTCTGTGCCGAACTTGCGTCGTGCGCCTTCGTCCTCTGCGGCTTCCGACCTGAGTATGTCGACACCTTCTTGGTAGATAGCCTGATCCGTGTACATGAGCTTTTTCGTATCCTCCATGGAGCGCAAGAGGCGGTTGATGCCATCTTGCTGGCGAATCTCTTCAGCGTGTGCTACAAGACCCGGCGGTAGTCCAAGTGGCTTCTCGAGGGCTTGCAATGAGCCCGGCAAGTTCAAGCTACGGAGAACCTCATGGATCTTGTTGGTCAATGCTTCTAGCTCTTCTATGATGGTGCCATTGACCAATCGATCACGGCGGTCCACATAAATGCTAGCTGCCAGATGTACGGAGTACGGTACCAGTTTGGAGAAGAGTGCCGGACCAAGCTCACCACGCTCTCCCAGCATTGAGTTGGACTCGGCTATCTCCTTGGGGACTCTCGATACTACCATGTTGGCTCGATCGAGGATTTTGAGCTCTGCTTTTGGTGGTACAGGTAGCAGGTAGATCATGTCGTTGTCCTTCTCGGCCCGCTTCAGATCTTCCGTGATGCGATTCTTCAAGCCGTTCAGGTCGGCCAGTACGACCTTGTTGATGTAGCGCTGCTCCTTGAGAGCCTCGTTTACGCAAGTAAGACTATCGCGTAGCCGTGCAACCTCTTCGCCGTATTTGCGCTTTTCAAGAGAATCACATGCTGCACGGTATTGAGCTGCAGCAGCAAAGTGATGGTGCTTGGCCGTCATGTGGTGTATCCACTCGCTGCTGATAGCGTCTGATTGTATTCCTGCACCTCCCGCCTCGTTGTACAGATCGGATACGCGGGCGGCTAGTTTGGCGATAGTCGCATCTTTCATCCCATCCTTGACAGCCTTCTGCCAAAAACACTCCTGCCCTTGTGCCAACATCAGCTTCTCCAGGCACTCGAGTGTCATCAGGTCCATGTCTTCTGGCGGCTCTGTCCGTATCTCGGGCAGGATAGTGTTCCTCAGATGCGACAAGACTCCAGCGGCCAGGCAGAAGTTGTTGGCTGCCATTTTCAGCCCGTCGGGCGTACTGCGGTTCGACGACATGGCTAGCTGCGAGTACATGGCCGCAAGGTTGAACATGATATTTGCGAGTTCGAAGCGGAGGTTGTTGCGCGATGTCGGTCGGCTCGTGTTGTATCCCAGCGCAGGATACCACGGGAACTCTACGCCAATGTCAATGGGGAACTTTCCACTCAGCCATATCAGCTGCGCCGCGTATTGCTGAAGTTTCGGGATGTTGCTAGGGTGCGGTTCTTGGGCGTGTGTCGCGACGGATCGTAGCTTCTCGATGGTCTCGAGATCTTTGGTGAACATGTCTGGATGTTGGTCGTATTTGGAGGATATGTACTGCTTGATCGCATCGGTGAGGTTTACGGAGTGCGACCGTCGGAACGGGAGGAACAGTATGTTGCTGGCCATTATGTAAGTTTCTTTTTGCCATAATCTGCCTGGCTTGTTGTACTCACGAGGCCATGGTAAGGAAATGCTTGGTGGTGTTTACACAAGCTCAGTGGGAAGACGTCACCGCCCGCAGCAAGGACCAAGCTGGTTGGGCATATGTGAGCGATGCAGCTTGAGCCCCGCGCTAGCTAACGTGGGGCGGGCGCCGTCTTAGGGGGGTTCATTCACCTGCAGGAACAGGGCCCAGCGCATGCGACATTTCCCATACCAGCATCGCTATTGTATGAATCTGATGTATGTTCAGCCATGCATGCACCTCAGGTGACGGGCTCATCTTAGAGCACGTGCGCGGATGCAACTGCCGAGCCTTGAAGCACGTCGATATTGACTACCCAGCGCCTTAAGTATGCACGACGTGGAAAACGGAACGCGGCAACTTACGAGTCACATGATCAAGGATACAGTTCCCCTGACGCGAGAGGATCAGCGCTCAAACCATATCGTCTGCTCCCGGACCCTCAATGCGCATGTTTCATGCCACCAGATTGTCCGCACGTCAAACGAGACATGGACAGTGTGCATGGTTGAGGCGCGCCGGGTTCCACAACCCGGAATGTCGTGATGGAAGCTCAATATGGCAGCGGGGCGCAAACACAATCTATAACAATCTAGCCGAATTGCAACACCCTCCTGAAACCTGTGCTTTTGTTCTTCGTCAGGTCCGTCCGCTAGTGATGGCTATATATACCAGTCACAGCTGCGCTTCATAACTGCTAACCCACCCAAACCCAACTACGCCACACAAACGCCCCCCCAACCCGCTCTGGACATCTTGCCAGCAACATCATTCTACAGTATCGCACCACATTTGCAACCTACAAGATGACACACACCTACAAGTTCAACGTCGCTATGAGCTGCAGCGGCTGCTCCGGCGCCATTGAGCGTGTGCTCAAGAAGCTTGAAGGTCTGTCTCCCTGCTAGTAGCCATGTGCCGCAGCACGCTGCATGCGCCAAAAACCTGGGCGGAACGTGTTCTAATTATTTCGCAGGTGTCGAGTCGTACAACGTATCGCTCGAGACCCAGACCGCCGAGATCCAGGCCGCCGATTCGCTATCCTACGACACTGTCCTCGAGAAGATCAAGAAGACTGGCAAGACCATCAAGTCCGGCGAGGCTGACGGTGAACCCAAGGATATCTAGGGAGCGCAACGTGCCGATGCACCTACGACGACTTTCTAACACATCGTTCTGGGGCAGCGGGCAATAGACATCACGGTATGTTTGCAAGCAAGCTCTGCGCTACCGCCACGGCCCTCTACATGCGGAGCGACTTTATAGATGCAGCGATTGAATAAAGAAGAAAGAATAATACCCTTACCACACACACACACATTCACCTTGCCATGTGACGTGAACTAGATTTGCTTCTCCGCTCAATTGGACCCGTTGCATGACTATTGCACGAGGTATTGCCAAAATTCAATGTCATCCAGCGTTGCGGCATCTCGGTGTTTTACCAGATTGCCGCTTCCCCCCAAGCGATGCGCAGACGTCACATGCCACGAGTTGAAGCCGGGTCGCCGCTCCCTCATTGAGAAGCCACCGTGGCCAAGCGCACCCATCACAACTCCCATGGCTGCCTGTGTCGCAGTCAAATTTCCGGCACTGATGTAATCCCACGACAGATGACCAGCGGAATCTAGTCTCTGCGCCCTAAGGCCGCTCCACCGAACCTCATTGCCTCATGCTCTATCCAAACTTCTCCGACATCTCCCCTTGGCCCCACCCACAGCCACCGTCTAATCATCTTTGAGATGATGGAATGCGTTCAAGTGCTTACCCACATTTCGGCGCTCCCGTTCCTTGTGCCGTTGACCCAACGCGTGCATGCACTGGTATGGATGCGAATTACGATGCCTGGCAGCCTCAGCACGTCAGTATGCGGCACGACAACTGTCAACCACATTTCCAATTGAGCCATGTCGATTGTCCAAAGACATGTCCAACCCGTCTCGAACAGAGAGCGATGCGTCCAGTCCTTCAAATGCCCACGTGACGCCTTGCTATACGAGAGCATGGATATGGTCGGGAACAGTCGGTTCGCGAGCGGCTCCTAACCGGACTAAGCCAGCAGGCCCCCAAGGGGCTGAGCCGTGTGCACCTAACCAATGCAGATCGTCAGTATAGTGAAGATGTTCCAAGTAAGCGCGGGATGCGTATCCGTATGACGCTTGAGCACAGCATACACTACCCTTGTCACTGCTACCTTGGTTCCAGTCATGCAGAAGTGTCTACAGGCAAGGTCATATAAAAGCCATTCTGAGGCCACACAGTGAGATAATCATACACCTCCAGCCCACTCGATCAAGGAACGCACTCATCAGTCCAACTTCAACATAACATCGGTCATATATCTTCATGCCGTCTCCACCAAGAAGCTCAGTCTCGTTTCCAAGTTCGGCGGACCTGTTTTACTTTTGCACAACATCATCGACCTCTGAAGAAGACCTCAACATCCACTACGCTCCTCCGTCAAGCTCATCGTTACGCATTGGTGTCATTGTTCTTGGCCATGATCAAGTCCAACTAGCCGATCTAGCTGCTCTTGACCTCCTCGCCATGGTCGGAAGAAACAGAATCTGCAGAACCAACGCCATGGCAGCAGCTATTGAACAGGCCGTGGACGAAGTCGACATTCGATATGTCAGTGTGACCGGAGAGGGGAGTTTTCCTGTCACCGCTGGCACGCGAATGCCGGTGACGGTGAGCTAAGCTTCGAATTGCTCCGTATCCAAACAGGATCGTTACGACACCCATTCATCTATTCCCCCGTGCAGCCATCTCCCTTGGCCAAGAAGAGCCAACCTTTTTGGTCGCGCTGGATTCGCCTGGTCTTGACTGCCTTTCACAAGTAGTCATCTCTTCTGACAGTCTGGCAGGGAGGCAAAGGTTAACACATGCCCCTGTTCCACCCATCATTCGCGCCAACAACATTCCGGATACTGTGACTGACGTCTACCCAGAACTCATTTGCAAATGCGCCTCAATTCGACATTCTTGTCATTCCTGGTTCCTTGTCGTCAACCGAACTACCGGTGGAGGCCACCTCATTTCTCATCTTGCAATGTCTGAACCCCAATCTCATCGCCATCATGAGCATAGCTTCAGGCATCTGTCACCTGGTGCAAACAGGCATCTTACACGGAACACGAGCCGCAGCACCCAAACCCTTGCTTCCACTTCTTCAGCAGCGATATCCCGACACACTATGGCAGCATTCAGCCTGGGCTCGACACGAAAAGGTTTGGACGAGCAATTCGTCAGTCTCAGCTCTCGACATGGTTTCGACATGGATGCACGAGTACTTTTGGGATAGAAGCCAGACTGTTGAATATGCTCTTACGGCTGCGGGTATGGGTTCACTTTACGATTACAATCATTGCGATTATTGATGATTCTACGATATGAATGAGCATTACAAGGCGTTTTATGGGGCATGATCTCAAATCTGTATAACAAGTCATCTGGGTTGGCGTATAGAAGGTGCTTTTGGATTGTTATATAGGCATGTGGGAGATGTTCAAACTTTAAATGGTACTCGTGTATTCATGGCCGACCTGGTACACAAGCTTGTGATAGCCACCCAGAGCCAGATTTGGTTGTCCTTCCCCTTGCGCGTAGCCCTCGTCGCATCTATCACATTTTCACCCCATCTTTCTTCGCCAGAACATGCACATTCCCACATACTCCACATATGCCTACCCAATAGAATGCATAGCCATCGCCATCGCCCTAGCCTTGTCCTCATTCCGCCAGACATTTTCCTTCGCCTTCTTCTTCCGCCTTATCTCAACCGTTGAGTCAGTACTGAAACTAGAACGTACGTTGGCGTCATCTGAGCTGGGTCTAGTTTCATCCCCATTGATGCGATTGGCTAACGCAATGGCTTCGTGGGTGACTTGACCGAAATTGACATGTGTAGACGACATGGGTAGAGCGTCCACAGCCGAGCCATCGATCGTTCCATTGCCAGTGTTCAAACTCATTGCTTCTAGGGTCGGGAGGCGGCGGTGCGCGGCTAGACTGCTTGCTTCGCCGTTTGTACAAAGACCGCCACTCCCTCTCATATTGACGACGGGGTCGGCAATTGCATCTGTTTGTACGCGTATTCTCTCTAGCCATTCCAGCGTCGCAGAATCTGAACTGTTGACGTCGTAGTATATATTCGGTCTCCAATGGTACGGATATCCGAGTGCAGGCTTGAATGGAAGTACTTCTCCGTCATCACCGCGGACGTAGCATTTGCCTTCACTGTCTGGTGGACCGAGTTTTGCTTTCGGCGTGGCTACTGCATCACTAGATGTGAACGTGTGTTTTGGCTGTTGGTTCATGAGAACGGGAACGGGAACGGGAGGTGGTCCAGTGACTGGTGTTGGTGCTTTACGTGATGGCGAGCGTCCACGAGGTCCGCTTCTAGCGAACCCCGGATGTTGAAGCCGTATAGCACTTGTTGACCGAGCACGGTGAATACTCATGCTGGTCGCCGAGGTATCGGGGAATTTACCCCCTCTGAAAACATCTCTGGACGCAAAATCCATTATTTTGGTGTCTTCCACGGTGGTCTTTTCAGTGGACCCTTTATTCCACTTCCGTCCCTGTCTCTTGCTCTCTGTTTTCTCGACTTTCTTTACTCTTCCGCCCCTAGGGTGCTCGCAGCCCCTGTTGTCCGACTGTGTCTGGCCACCTCTGCTATTCAGCGGCTGGTCGTGACCGAAAATCGTCCTTGAGTCGGGTGCCTGAGTCGATACAAGCATTCCTTGTGTTGCTGTGGAGAAGGACTTACCGTTCCGGGGCCATCCAGTAGCATCCGCGCCCAGTCCGGATGATTTCATCCCTTGCTTCGGCACTGGAAGGTGTCGTTGCGAACACGTCTTGTATTTAGAATCTGAAGGCGCAGCGAGGATGGAACGTGTTAGTTTTCCTGCTTTTGAGATGACTGTTTGTAACGAGTTCTGGCGTTTGACAGGAGCTGACTCAACGAGTCTCGATGCAGGTTCAATATAGGAGTGTCCAATGGTACGGTACTGCTCGTTCCGTTGTTTGGATATGACCTGAACCTTAGCTGTGATACGACCATAGCGAGGGAGATACTGCGATGGCGATGGCGAGCTGGAAGAACGGTGCTCAGTCAAAGCTATCATGCGCTCCAAATCATGATGTCTCTCGATCTTCTGGCGTCTCATTACCACGGTAACGTTATCGTCCGGTACAGTAGTGGTCCGATCGGGCTCTCGCTGTCGCACTTCCTCCCGACGTCTGACGTTCACATCACGTCTATGATCCGCTTCGCAATACACTCGTCTCTCCGCTTGTATACGTTTAACAGTATGTTCATGTTCGACTCTCATGTATGGATCGGTTTTCTTCAAACCTAGCATGCCGACCCACTTGTCATCCATGGTACTAGAAGATAGCCTTGATGGTGCTCGATAACTATCATCATCAGAGTTTTCGAAAACGTCATCTCCGGGCGGCTCGGCTCGCAGGTCTCTAGGTGGGTTTGGTAAAGGGAGTTTGGGCGGTGGAAGGGGGTTCTTTCTATCCCACTTCTTGTTGTCCCTTGGGCTGATCACATGATTTCGCACTGTACCATCAGTCTCGTGAGTTTTCTGCGACTTTACACTGCCCCGTGAAGTAGTTCTGGTCTTCGCAACTGGCGGTGAAGGGCTTGTGGAGTAGTTCGTGTACTCGTTCTCGGCTGCTAGAGCACTTCGAAGATTTGGTGGTGCACAGGTTTTATGGATAGGAGGCGGACGCGGTCCAGCTCGACCGTAATGTGCTGGATGGTCTCGAATAGTGAGAGATCGCTTTCCTGGGGATATCAGAACTGGCTGAGGCGATTGAGATCCAAAATATTGATACAGAACTGCATCGGTACGAGCCTTATGGATAGAACTATCGTCCGTGACTGCAGAGTTCGTGTTCGAAGCTCGCCTTACCTCGCTTCCTCCGAGACGAAAATTATCATCTCGCAGAGTATCAATAAAAGACGGTCTATCTGACATTGCTTCTGTTGTCCTCTGAATTTTGCCGGTATGAGTGGTGGAGAATTGCGATCGCACACTATGCGGCGTTCGACTTTCCGGACGTCCAGCATAGTTGATTGCTGATATGTCTTGCAAGGTGCCATCCTTGTTAACAAAGTCTTGCAGGAATGTAGGACCAAGGCCTTCACCGGGCTCTTCGGTGCCAGATATCTTCCAGAATGGCTTGAAGCCGTTCCAACCACCACCACGAAGATGTACTACAGGCGACATACTGCCCACTTCTGGATGGCTTTGGTCTTGTGAACTGGCCTGTATGATAGGTGACGCTGATGGAGACTGTGCAACGAAGTAGTCCCGCTTGTTCGAAGGTATGTAATTGCCATAAACATCTCGCCCATTGTTCAGTGGGGATATTGGGCATGCAGGCCGGGCGAAAGGGCTGCCAGGCGGCGTGTACTCTCAATTTCCGGTCGATTGAGACGTCGGCGGAAAGAGTGAGAGAGTGACATGTCTGGGAGGGAAGGGGCGATCAGAGTTGCTGGTGACCTGCCTTGGAGAACCGGGCTCATCAGAACCAGGACCGAGAAACCGTCGTGCGAGTAACTTGGGTACTTTCGTATCCATCTCCTCGACACTGTAATTGGAGGATGGTGAAGTGTTGTCGGAGCAGCTCGCGTGGTTCATGTGGGCTGCAGAAGTTGCGCCGTCGTGACTTCCCCGCAGGGAAGGCGCGCATTCCTGCACCCCGAATTTCTCAACAAGATCCTTGTCCCGCTCTCTCATAGCACATTGGCTGTAGGGGCTTGGAGCTGTCGAACGTATCTCTGATAGATATGATCGTGATGACTTTGGAGAATTGTCGTGGTAACTTGCTTCGGATCCAGCTTCATTGAAGCAGAAGTCTCCTAAGGTTTCACCCGTTCGCCTCCTCTCAGTCGTTATATCACTCTCTTTCTCACTGTCCCAGCACAGAGACTCTCTCTTATCAATCATGCTCTTGCCTTCCAAAATCGCACTGGCTAGTCTCTGCTGTGTTTCCGTCAACTCACGGTCAAGCTCTTCGAAAAGAGTCAGAGAAACGGGAGATGATGGAGCGCTCTCAAGGTTCATGAATGTAGACTTGATGGCGCATAGCCTCCGCTGATATGCTGATCCGTCTCGTAGGTGGCTGCGAATGGGTATAGGCGGGGGCAATATATGCGGCTCTGCGGGAGCTGTAGATTGAGCCATGACGGGGGGCTGTCGGCAAAAACGCCAGGATTGTGGATACAAGTAGCACACAAGGGATATGGCCTGACAAAGGGTGTGAAGTTTAGGCCGTGAAGCATGGACACTTCAGAGAGGGATGGCCTGCATGACTGTGGGAAGCACGGGAGCGGTGTGGGCGTCTGTCAATTCAACATCTGCGAACTTGGCCATGCGGGTTTGCATGTAGACACTTCAACTCACTGTAATTGGTGGTGATCAGGACTTGAATGTGTGCGGCACTGCGTTTGCGACGCTCACCGCCCTGTTGGCATGCTTTGTGCAAGGGGCCTGGCAAGATTATACGTGTCAAGAACATTCTCATACGTAGTAATATATTTAGACAGCCATATGAATGGTTACCTCGATCAAGTGTCAAGTGAGCCTGTACTTGCGAGAACCTATAGGAAATCAACCATTCTGTCCTACAAACGCCGAAGCTTTAATGCTGACCTGCCTGAAGATGCTGTCGTATATGTACAGGCCTATAAACAAACAGAAAAGGAGTGCGCTCACTAGGATATCTCCGCTCCTAACCCATGACTAAACGCCAGGTAATATGCCCATCGGTTCGTGTGAAGTGAAAGATGAGATCAGGATGTTTGCCATCACTCTACCCCATGCTCTATTTTCCTACCCTCGTTCTTCAACTTCTGGTGAACGGCCTTCAGCGACTCGAATGTCAGCATGGTCGTGACCGCCGCAGGTACAGCGCGGACCATGTTGGTGCCCATTCCGTTGTAAAAGGCTCTCCATCCCTCTTCTTGAAGGATGATGGCGCATGTTCGCAAGATACCGCGGTACCGCGGTAGGTTGATCATACCATCCGACGAAGCTGTGCCAGGGGGGCGAGTGTGGAATCGGTCGTGTTGCCCTCCTCGAAACGATACATGGTTATCCGAGTGCGAGGGTAGCGACCGTTGCTGTGTCTGCAGTCGGGTGCGCAACACCTCGTGCGGGTATGTGGCAGAAGTCGCAGTCATTTTGCTCAAGACTGTCGCTAGTGCAATAGCGAGCCAGTGAACGTCTTCTGTCTTGGCGTCTGTCTGGCCCATCTCTAGGCCGGTAAGCTTCATCTTGAGAAACTCGTATAGCGGGAACTGAATAGCGACGTGGGTGAGGCCAAGTAGTGCAGGTGTAAGCCCTGAATAAAAGGACATGATGCCTTCCTTGAGGTACATTTTGCGAAAGGCGTCAAAGGTGCTTGTATAGTGCCACGGAGGGCGGTGTTCGGGCGACGCGCGGGCGCTGACTTGAGACATGAGTCTTGTCTTGACGACCCATATGGGATTTGTGACTAGCGTCGAACAGCCACCGGCGAACAAGGAAGCGATGGTTCTAGCCAGCCATTTGTTTTCTGTAGATTCACCCTTGTCAGCAACAGAGGCTCGGATGCGCGAGAGCACCACTCACCCATCTGAGGATAGAGGACGTTTTTGGTAGATTCATAAGTGCTCATGTAGACGGCCCAGGTTGGAATGTATCCAAGCAGCATAGGCCCAAGTCCTCGGTATAGACCGCGCATGCCATCTTCGATCCATATGACTCGCGCAGTGCCGGTGAGGCCTTTGTACACTGCGCGCGTTGGCCCAGTATATGTCCTAGGGCGAAAAGAGCCCTGCGCTTGCAGGCGGGTCTTGATGACATCGAGCGGGCACGTCACGATACCCGACGCAACTCCTGCAGAAGCTCCGCACAGTGCATTGACGGAGCTGTCGGGAAGCTTGGAGACTCTGACGGCGAGAGCGGCAATGGGCGAGCTCCAGGCACTCTGCCTGGTTGGGGTGGACATGTCTTGCGGTTGGACTGTCGCGGCGGATGGCGCATACCGGTCGGGAACGTCAGTCGGGGACGGCGGCTCGGAATCGGCTGTGGACATGAGGGGTACTGCAGTTGTCGACTTGTTAGAGCCATTCGCGCGGAGTGCAGAGAGAGGGTGCATGCATACAGGCCGTCGTCCCCTTTGCGGTGCCTCAGTGTTGCGGAGACCCCGCAGCACTTGAGTAACACTGTGACTAGCGATTGTTCGGCTCCATTGACAGGCGGATAGAGAGTGAGGAAGTCGCAGACGATAGGGTTGCCGGTAAGCCTCTCCCCAGTGTATGCTGTATGCGCTAGGAAGGCTGAGATGTCGCGTTGTGGTGCAGAGCTGGTTCGTGGATCAGACGTCAGAGCTAGCGTTGAGCACGAGTGAAGTTGCTTTGGCGGGTGGGGACAGGCGCTGATTGAGGCAAAGGCCTTCTGCGGGCCAAGCGCTGCCCGCCGGCCTATTGGCTTTCGCTTCTTTCGCATTACGACCTCACCACCCCCGACCGTCAAAACTGCAATTGACGACAGCGCCAACTTGGACAACGCCGATCCGCCGTCCAACATTCGAAACCTCGCAACCCCGCAACCATGTCTGCACCGTCTCTCGCCCCCTACATCATGAAGCGGCCGTGGCTGCAGAAGTGGATGAAGCCGCTCTCCAACTGGTACTGCAACGCCGCTGGCTACAGGCAGCTCGGTTTGAGGTACGCAGCCCCCAATACGGACACGGCGTGCGGATGAGGGCAGAAGGAGGCTAGGGGGGAAACAATGACGTGTGGTGAATCGATGGCGCTGACGGGTTCCATGATGCAGGGCCGATGACTTGCTCCCCGAGGAGAACGACGTAGTTCAGACCGCTCTTAAGCGTCTCCGACCACAGGAAGCCTACGACCGTGTCTTCCGCCTGCGCCGAGCTTTCCAGGTACTGCACAACCAGAACTGCACGACATGGCAAATGTGGCTAATCCATGACAGCTCTCCATGTCCCACCAGCTTCTGCCCAAGGAGGAGTGGACCAAGCCCGAGCATGTACGACGATCGCCTGGTCCCCAAACACTAGACGCTGACAATGCAAAAGGACACACCCTACCTTTCCGAGCTGATCACAGATATCGAGGCTGAGATGCACGAGCGCGAGGATCTCGAGGCTATGGTTATCCAGAAGAGGCAGAAGAACGCCGCCGCCAGCAGCGGACACTAGAGTGTACATATCGAGTCTGGGATAATCAATTTGAAGCTTGGTGGATCGAGTCTGAGGGTTGCGCAATAGAGTGTACCATACCAACCTTTTTTTTTTGTACACGACGCATTTCCATCAGAGTATGCTGTGCTTCTCCCGTCTCTACATGGAATCACGAGAGAGCGTTTATCAGCACCAAACGCATTACAGCTGCACTGTACCTCGATTTGGATTACCCATCAACCAGGACATTTACGGCTGAGTGATTTGAGAGAACATTCACTTCGATGAACAATTTGGGTTGCTGGAGCGGCTGCCATTGCAAGTTGCATCCCGACATGCAAATACAGGAAAGGTATACTGTCCAGCAATCACAAGCCGAAACTACATTATGATCACATAAGCTCAGCAACTCTTGCACGTATCCATGGATTCTCTGTCTTATGTCATGTAATTCCCTGCCACCCAATTGAGTGCGCAGACAAAAAGGACGCAGGCAGAATGTATATATACCGTGCAGTGCATAACGTACGAAATGCTTTTACTACACGCTATAGGTCATAATTAGAAGCGAACAGTATGTCGATCACCCCCAATACGAGGTTCTGGATGTGTCAGCGCCACGCACGCTATCATGTGCTCAGGCGCCAGCTCATGAACAAGCTCCCCGCGCATCGCGTCAAGCTCTCCACTCACGCAGCTGACAGCACTTTATATGATTCGCAAGTTCATTTCGACAACAAGACTATTAAAGCAGACGAAACGCCGTCGCAACCTCGCTCTTGTCTCAGATTCTAATCATATGACGTCAGACTACTCCAACAACTTGTACAAACATCACAACATGTCTCTAAGACGCTCGGCACGCGTTGCGAGTAGTAACACGCCAGTATCCTTATATGATAAAGCTCAGGACGGTATTGCGAAGTATGAGAAAGTCAACAAAGCGAGTGTACCTGCGAAGAAACGCAAAACCACAAGAGCGCCGGCGCCAGTGCCAACATCACCAGATACAACCAAGAGCGAAAGTACTACCAATGGAGAGGCCAATAGAGTGGAAAACTCAAAACTAGCGAATGCAGCTCCATCCCTCCCGGCAACACCCCTCCCCAAGAAGCGCAAAGCAGCATCGAAGTCAACATCAGAAGCAGAATCACCACCATTCACACCAACGCCCGCTGGTGCAAGCATCTTCTCGTCTGCACCATCATTCCCCCTCTCTGGTCCCTCGACCCGCCCCGCAGCTCCCCACACCACAAATGCCAACCTAGCCACTCCGAATGACTCCCACGTGGTACAAGCCTACGCTTCATCACCCGCCAAATCCACTGACCCTTCACCAGCCAAGAAGAGAAAGGCAAAAGAGGTTGTCCCGCCGGATGTTGGTGCCATTCCTCCTGCAAGCACAGATGTCGATAATCTGTTGAGAGAGGCTGAAGAGTTTCTCATCAAGACAGATCCCAAGCTGGAAAGAGTGGTAAAAGGGCATAAATGCGAGATTTTCAGTCCAGAAGGGTTAAGAGAAGTGGTGAGGCCGTTCGAGTCGCTAGGGAAGGGGATTATTGGACAGCAGGTATGTGGGAACTGATGACATAGCTCATCAAGAGGAGATTTGAGAGGTAGTATTCGAAGCACTTGATTGCAGCTCGTCATGGAGGCGAAGAGTTGGAATGGATGTGCATGACTAACAAGTTGTCCATAGGTATCAGGCCAAGCAGCCGCATCAATCCGTGCAAAGTTTACCGCCCTCTTCCCCGACACCCACCCTTGCTTTCCTTCTCCCGCCCAGGTTCTCTCCAAAGACATTCCTACACTACGTACATCGGGCCTCTCCCAACGCAAAGCCGAGTACATCTATGGGATCGCCGAGAAATTCTCTTCCGGCGAGCTTTCCACTGAGATGCTGGTTAGTGCTAGCGACGACGAACTCATCGAGAAGCTAGTAGCGGTAAGGGGCTTGGGACGATGGAGTGTAGAGATGTTCGCTTGCTTCGGGTTGAAGAGGATGGATGTTTTCTCGACTGGAGATCTTGGTGTACAGTACGTTGTCCTCGAACTCTGGAGAGGTCCATGAGAAACATGACTGACGTGTTTGCAGGCGAGGCATGGCCGTGTACGCAGGTCGCGACGTAAACAAGCTCAAGAACAAGGGTGGGAAGTGGAAGTATGTACCCACTATCAAGTTTCCTGTAGCGGGCAGCATACTAACCACGCAATACAGATACATGACTGAGCAAGAGATGCTCGACATGGCTTCCAAGTTCAAGCCATACAGGTACGTGCATCTCTGCTGCAAACTCTCCTTTACACACGAGTTGACTCGTTTCGTCGCTGCTAGGTCGCTTTTCATGTGGTACATGTGGCGAATCGCCGACGTGGATCTTACTGTACTACAGAAGACTTGATCAACAGGAAGTAACCATTGCACCGGGTCGCCTTGGTCCCTGCGGTAGGATAAACATGCAGATCATGTGGTCTATGTATGGTGGTGGGGTTGATGTACTGCTGGGTAGGTGTGAGGTGGGGTGTGGGTCGCGGGCGGTACAGTCCGTTTTCCCGTTGGATTCAGAACTTTGGGTCTTTGGGCCAGATGTGTTATGCAATGACTGTCAATGTTTGTGATTTGGCTAATGCACGAGAGCTCATTACCAAGAGAAAACATTCAGACGAGAGTGTATTCTTGCTCGTAGGCACACAGGATTTGCGAATCTACCGTACTCGGCATAGATGATGGCATGCTCCTGATGACGAGTAGTTGGGGTAGGGTCGCTGTGTGCCATTCGACTATACAATGGTTTCGACTAGCATGTCGTGCGACAATGCTCTCGCTGAAGATGCATAATATGTCATTCGTCCTTCGTATGTTTGGCGTCGAGTACCAACAGCAAGATTACTTTTAGATCAGACAGTGCCGAATGGGGACTGCTATCATGCCCTTCTGTTTGTCCGGCGCCATCCGTGAAGTGATTCGTGTTTCCATCCAGGCGAATGTAATGGTGTTTGTACGACGGCAGCCACCGCTGGCAGCCTGACCTGATCTCGGCGCATAAGAATAGTAGTAAGACGGTTGTATGCAACAGCCCGTCTCCGTCCCAGACCATGTCATTGTCTTGCCATTGAGAAGTGCTCTGTTTGATGCTATGTACGAAATGCGTGTATGTTAGCGCTGCAAATGGCGAGAGAAGATATCTGCTATGCTGAAATTGCCGATGTTGTTCCAGTCGTCATTTGTGGAGGCACATGAAACGGACCCACTAATCGGCCGGATATTCTTGTCCCAGTGTCGCCGCGCAGTGAGATGGACACCAGAGCGGCGCGAACAAGGCGATGGCGAAGCGGAAGCCCTTATTCTGGACGAAGTAACCTTGACAGGCGACGTCGACCACTGACGTTGAGATGACAGTAAGCTAGGTTAATGTACAGAGGTAGTTAATCCAAGCCCGACGAACAATGGACAGTTCTAGAGAAACCCGGACACTGAAACATTAGCAAATGACGACGTCATATTAGCTGATGGCAGCGACACATGAAGCTGGCTAGGTGCGTGCTGTGTGGATGGGGAACAGGAGCTTGAGGCTGGAAATGAGAAGACTAATTAATGCGCGTCAAGCAGAATGCTTGGCGGGAAAGGATCAATGATGCGGCTGTTGCTCGGGGGAGGTCGATAAGCGAGCCGGGCCATCGCTGGAGAGTTTGGAGTGCTCGAGTGCTGGGATAGCGAAATGAGTAGTCAACAATGCAGGCATGCTGGGCAATATGGATGTAAAGGAGAGACGGGTGCACGAAGCTCAAAGCAGCCGGCAAGCTCGACTGGGCAAGCTCTAGAGGTAAATATAACAGTTGCTTTTATTGTTCGGCGTTGGGGTTCGCGTTCTGGAGATTGCAACGGCTGCGCGTTGCCTAAGGCGGATCGGATGTAACCGCATTGAAACCATTGGGTGGAAGCTCGTGCCAGGGCGCACAGGGGTGGCGGACATGGCTAGAGGCCGCGCAATTCACGGTTGCTTGTTGTGTTTCGAGTCGGGCGGACGGTGGCAAAAGAAGAGTTGAGATGGGCGGGCAAGGAGCCAAAGTGCCGCATTACCGTTTGGTGAGCAGTTACCAGCAGCACTAAAAGGTCCGTCGACGAGCAGGGTCGTCTCCTAGGGCGAAGGTTTACCGGCAGTGGGAGAGAAGAGATGATGGATGGGCGAGGATGGTGAGGGACTGGTAGTCCTCGCCTGTCAAACCACACACTGTGGCACTCCGCACGCTTGGGACAGGCCTAATGCAGCAGTCATGGCAACACCGTATGCGCGTAGCCACGAGCGCAAGCACCATCAGCGCCGTGTTGTCCAGCGTTGGCCGCCAGACAGTCAGTCGCCAGTGGGTGGCGGCCCACAGTGGCAGTGGCAGCGGCGGCGGCATTCACTGAGCTTGCTTGCTTGCTTGCTTACTTGCTTGCTTACTTGCTTGCTTGATCGATGATGGTGGGCACGCTCTGGCCGCCTATGATCTCCACATCCGGCCTTGCTAGCGTGGTTAGCGCCTGCCTGGCCTGGCACCACCGCGCTCCCCTTTTCTCGCGCCTGCGCCCATTTGAACGCCTCTCTGCCTGCCCTCCTTCTCTCAGTCTTCACCCACATTCGCTCGCTATTGACGAACGCGCCTTCTCCATTGCGCCCCTGGGACTACTCCGTTTAATACTACCGCCTGCTTTACTTGTTCATTCTTCCACTCGCTTCAGCATCTTTCCACCACCAACCAATAGCCCACCGAACCCACGCAGCTGAAACAGAGCGAGCAGTCTTAATATCCCAGGTCCGTGTTGCCCAGTCCACAATTCTCAATCGCCTCGTCGACGCGCCCGCTGACATTTGTCTCCAGTTAGCAACACTCTTGACCTACACAAAATGCCTTCCATGCTCAAGATTGCCCTCCCTGCCCTGGCTGCTGCCAGCGGTGCCTATGGTATGCTCTCCATGCCACAATGCACATGCTCATCACTTGCTAACGCCTCCGACAGCTGCCTGCAGTGTTTCCGCCACCACCACCATTCAGAATGCCGGTGATGCCAGCGCCATCGCTACCTGCTCCACCTTCACTGGTAACATCGCCATTGCAACGGGCACCACCGACGACATCTCCCTCAACGGTGTCAAGAAGATTGACGGCAACCTTGTTGCCACCGACAACTCCGACATGAAGCAGATCAGCGCTAGCGACCTCGAGGAGCTCGACGGAGAGATGCAGCTCGATGGCCTCACCCGTCTCTACGCTGTCAACTTCCCCAAGCTGAAGAGCGTCGACTCCATCAAGTGGAACGCTCTGCCCAACCTCCAGGAGATTGGCTTCACCGCCGAGGTCACCAAGGCCAACAAGGTCGACATCCAGAACACCGCTCTTCGCTCGCTCAAGGGTATCAACATCGAGGAGGTCGACACTGTCTTCATTGCGAACAACGGTTACATTGATGAGATCTCCATGCAGCTTGGCAACGTCTCGACATCGCTGACCCTTGCCGACAACAACGAGGCCGTCAAGGTCGAGCTGCCCAACCTCATCTGGGCTAGCAACCTGACCTTCCGATTCTGTGGTTCCGTCTCTGTTCCTTCCCTCGAGCGCTTGAACGGTTCTCTTGGTCTTTACAACAACGGCTTCGAGTCTTTCTCTGCTCCCAACCTTACTTCCGTCGGCGAGGCTGTTGCCCTTGTCGCCAACGAGAACCTGTCCAACGTCTCTTTCCCCCAACTCGGCAAGATTTCTGGCAACCTCCAGATCGCCAACAACTCCAAGCTCATCGAGGTAGATGGCTTCCCCGAGCTCAAGAGCATCGGCGGAGCTTTCGACATGAGCGGTAACTTCACTGAGTAAGTCTCATCTGAATGCACTGTACAGCACAATTTACTGACCCTTGATAGCGTTACTACCCCCAAGCTCAACAGCGTTTCGGGTGCCTTCAACCTCCAGTCCACCGACAACGTCACCGAGACCTGCGCTACCTACAAGCCCCTCAAGGAGAAGAAGCTCATCGAGGGTGGCTACAAGTGCGAGGGCAAGCTCATCGACCCCGCTGGTGAGGGCCACAAGGGTACCAAGCAGGGTGGCTCCGGCGACTCTACTGGTGCTGCCTCCACCCTGAGCGCCGCCACCGGTGCTCTTGGTCTTGCCGCCATGGCCGCTGTTCTCCTTTTCTAAAAAGCTCATGACGCTGGCGTTCCATAATTGCATAGACTACCCCTCACCATTTGACTTTCTTTGATAGCGTATAGCATCAAGCGAACAAGTGCTAACGCCTGGAGTTCAGCATCTGAGGACTGAAGGGCTTCTGGGGACGGTTTCATGGTTCAGCATGAAACAATTGTATGTATCATTTGGCTACGAAGGTCAAGCAGACTGTTAATCCGCAGTACACATAAGTCTGCGCCGTGACATGGCGTGCAGAATTGTAAAAAGGAGTTGCTTTGTTTGGGTTAGTGGCATGCAGTCTTTCTCTCGAACCTTTCTTTGTGATGTGTGTTCAAACGCTTGTGCTTTGATGTTTTGCCATGGCGTGCAGCTCCTTATTCCAACCTGGTGTCGAAAAGACGAGACCAATTCCAACACTTGCGGTCGACCAGCATCACTACTCTGGAATTGGCTTCTGCATCACACAGGACCAATTCCTCATCTGTCACATTGGTATTAACATCCTCTCATGGCCATGTCCTGTCACCAGTATTTCTGACGAGACTGTCCAAAACGAAGGAACCAGATGACCTTTACAGATGGACTTTGCCTTGTCATTGCCGTGATCGCTGTCTAGACATCATTGTTGGTACCTCGCATCAGTTTCATCTATAGTGAGAAGGGTTCGGCGCACTCGCAGCGGCGGCTCTGCTTGTGATCAGAGTTACCTATTATACAAGGCCAGTACTCGCATGTGGAGTCTGTCTCGGCTCACGAATGTCGGAACCAAGGTTCGTCATTGCGCGCAGCTGCTTTCTATGCATCCCGTATCACATGCGTAAGAAGATGGAAAGCGGGCTCTAACGTGCGGGCCGCAGTGGCTAGGTTCGTACAACAGATGACGTGGACAACCAAGTTGGCCTCGTTGATAAATCTCACAGACTACAGTCACATAGCCCAGGATCGATCTCATGCACCGGCAGTTTGTACAATGCAGCCTTGCGCGGCACATGTTGATGTTAATGACGCATGTTTTCACGTCCGTCTACCAACCAGGATACAGTCGGTGTTGTGCACTGCAAGCAGGGCAAGACAATTCGACAAAGTTGATCAAGCCATGATGCTGGACATGGATGCACTGTTGCCAGATTTCCAAGTCCTTCGGTGAGTTCTGAAAGAATGAAAGACTACTATATTTCCGAAGCGTCGTCATCAGCGGCACTATCACAACTGATCTGCACTTAGCGTCATTTGCATGCTCGTCGCGCTCAACGATAATCTGTACTCAACGAGTTGCTGCTGTAACGCAATTGCGCCTGCCGTTCACCTTCTCGCCGCTTCCTTCCTTTGTACCATCGTGTAGCCAGCCAGGACCCTGCTTTTACTTAGTCATTACCGTCTGTCGCTTCCGCTGTTGCTAGCCCGACTTCGCTGCGACGTCACCAGCAACACTTCGTTTCCACCCTGAACGTCGCGCGCCCGGGCGCTCCCAACCGCCAAACTGGAGAGGCCACAGTCGCAATCACCGCCGCTCCATTCACAGAGGGAAACCAGCAATACGGATAGCGTCCGAGCGCGTAGCTCTTCGATACGCATATCCCAGGCCAGAGGGGAAGAGGTGGAGAAGGAACACGCGGGACCATTCCGAATCAACATGCTTGCAGGAAAAGGATACTCTTGGAAGGCTGCTAAGGCACGGCTGCCGCCCTCACGGCAGGTCATACATACTGTACGGAACCCAAGGTTTCTGGTGTCAGTCGGTCTGGTTGCGGCAATTGTGCTGCTATGGCGGTCCATGGGGTCAGCCGCACAAGAGGTGCAGAGGTATGTCACACTGCTCACCTTTACAGGACGCCAGTAGAGGCTTCGTAATCCTTCGTATCGAGCCGTTGCTGATTGCCTCGTCCCAGATTCTACTGCTTCGGCCCTTCAAAACCTCCAATGCACATGACAGCGAACGAGAACGAAGACTGGCATGCGCACCTCAACACACCTGTCATATTCAACCATCATAAGCCAGTAGAGGTCAATGCCACCGATATCGAATATGTAGACCTAAACAAGATCACTTCGACTGTCGACGCCGCGAAGAACAAGGAGCGCGTTCTGATCCTTACTCCGCTCCGCGATGCCTCATACTACCTCGCGAAACACTTCGACCTCCTCACATCGCTCACATATCCCCACGAGCTGATTGATCTGGCCTTTTTGGTCGGCGACTCAACCGACGATACCATGGCGGCATTGGCAAAGGAGCTGGAGAGAGTGCAAAATAACCCTGAAGTTGCCTTCAGGTCAACGATGATTGTTGAGAAGGACTTTGGCGTCACGCTCTCGCAAAATGTCGAGGACAGACACAGTTTTGAAGCCCAAGGCCCGCGGAGAAAGGCGCTGGGTAAAGCCAGAAACTACCTCCTATACACTGCCCTGAAACCAGAGCACAGCTGGGTCTACTGGAGGGATGTGGACATTGTCGACAGTCCATCCAAGATCATCGAGGACTTCGTGGCACATGACCGGGATGTTTTGGTCCCTAGTATGTATTGCAATGTTGTCCTAGAGCGCTCGCGCTAATAACACACAGACATTTGGTTCCATAGGTATAAGGAGGAGAACGGCAAGATGGTCGATATCGAAGGGCGCTGTAGGTTTTCCAACAACCCAGTACTACGGTCATCGCTAACAAGGATTAGTCGATTACAACTCCTGGCAAGAATCTCCCGAAGGTCTCAAACTCGCCTCCACTCTCAACAAGGATGTAGTTCTTGCAGAAGGTACTTTCCTCCTCATCTCATAACTCACCTTTCTCATTTGCTAATCCATCTTCATAGGCTACAAACAATACCCCACGAATCGCAAGTACATGGCCAAGATGGGCGACTGGCGCGCCGACAAAGATGAAGAAATACCCCTTGACGGTATCGGCGGCGTTAACATCATCGTAAAAGCAGACGTCCACCGTTCTGGCATAAATTTCCCTAGCTACGCATTTGAAAACCAGGCAGAGACAGAAGGCTTCGCGAAGATGGCCAAGAGGGCAGGCTACGGCGTTTATGGGCTGCCGAATTATGTCGTATGGCATATCGATACTGATGAAAAGCCTGGCAATGCTTAGTTGGGAGACGAGTGTGGGGTGGGACAAGTGAAGCGGAGCATATTACCTTGGAGTCCGGCGTACCTCGCACTAGAGACATGGTTTAGTTGTGGGCAAATCTCGGAGTCTCTATTAGATAGGCGGAGAGGTAACACTCTTGTATGAGTACGAGTATAGAGACTGCGGCGCAGCTGCTCTTAGACGATACGATAACGATCTCCTGTTTGCAACTACATGAGATTTCATTACTCGACATTTCCCCATCAACAAAGGCGTACGTAGGTCGCGTGCAGTACACGAGACATCAATGTAACAGGATTGCAAAGGTTGTGCAGTAACATATAAGCATCGCATTCCGTTAGTATACACTATCCGCCAAGGCCGGGTATATACAGTTGAATCAAGAAAGTAAACAATATATATAGATTAATTCTACATAAGGGCCTAGGAGTATATATACTTAGAGGGCACGTAGGCGTATACTATAACATAGACCAAGAAAGTACCTTGTACTAGAGAGTTAATTACCAAAGACGCATGCTTTTCTTAAGAGAGCAAGACTGTTACACGGGGTTAGGCTATACTTCTCTAAGTGTTGGAAGACGTACGTTAGGATCACCTAATCAGAACTAGTAATCCTAACTCTAGGACGTTACGTAGAAGGAACGCTAGCGGGTATATATATATAGATTGTTCTATCTAGTCTTACTTGGATAGTTACTTAATAGATTCCTACAGAATATATTTATTTAGCCTACCTTGATTAGTTCTACCAGCTCCCACATATAGGTATAGTGCTTCCTGCTAAGCAGCCGACACGATGCTAGGAGCTCTCTTCCTTCCTCTTAACATGGGGCGTATGTTCAATCTCTATTAATCCTTGTATCGTATACATCAACCCCTGCAGCATATCTAGATTAATGCAAAGATCCCACTGCCTTCAACTTGTCACGTCCTTTGCCGCCTTCCACGTCACTAATCACACCAATCACACCAATCATAAAGTGGAATACTCCAACGATCCTCCAAAGCCTAGTCACCAAGACATACGCACGCAGCAGACCGACAGCGATAAGAGAAGTGGCTCTTAGTGGTCGTAAATGCCCGAGTGAAACTTGCGCTCGTCGTAGAACTTGGCGGTGATCTTCTTGCCCCTAAACTCCCATCCTTCATCGAAGCGATTCACGGCGTTGAGAGCACTGAGCACGGACTTGAAATGGATGTACACTGCGCCGTCCTTGTTGCTCTCGTCTAGTTGGACATGCTCGACGGGACCAAACTGGTTCTGTTAGCACGTGTACATTCCAGACCATATAGTAAGACTTACCTTATTGCTGAATGCTTCACCCATGTCCTGTCGGATGCCACCGTCGTTGCGTTCGGCGTTGGCGTCCCAGTCGACACCGTCCACACAGCCCCAAGTGACCACAACAGCTGACTCCTCACCAAACTTGCCAGGCTCGTCTTTCTGAGTGCGCATACCGCCACTGACATCCCAGACCTGTTGAGACTTGACCTTGCCGTTCTCGTCGTCGAGAATGCTTGCACCTTGTGGAGCCTTGCGCTTCTTAACTTCCAAGTGAGTGACAACACCATCATTGTTCTTTCCGAGACCCTGACCTTTCTTGTAACCCATCTTGGCCATCATCGCCTCCGCCTTGCTGATCTTGGCGCGCTTTGCAGGGCGTTCGTCGTAGGCCGGCTCGTTGTCTGCGTCTTCCATCTGTATATCGGGACGCTCGTACCGGATCGGAGGTGCTGATATAGTCGCGCTTGCATAGCGTACAGGTGGCGCAGAAATAGTCGCACCTTGGCAAATCGGTGGCGCTGGTTGAGAGGCAGCTGGAGGCGGGGGTGGAGGATGAGGATGGTTGTCATCTGTGGCTGATGGAGGTGGGGGCGGCACGGCATCAGGCTGTTGCTGGGACGGACGCATGCGACGCGCATAAGCGTCTTCTCCCGACGTGTCAGACGCGGGGATTGCAGAGCTATCTTCGTAGGACGCCGGTGGAGCGAATGACGGTTTGGCAAACGTAGCAGGCGTTGAGCTGGAAGAGGACGCCGGATGGGAGCCGTTGGTCTCCTCGCTACCATCGCGGGATTTGTACTGCACGGCAGCTCCCCGCAAGAAGGCAGTGAAACCTTCTTTCTTGCGTCGATAGCCGCCACTGGCCCTGTACGCTCGCAGGTTGGAGTACCGCTCGGGTTTGTGGGGCGCTTGAGGGTTCCACTGTCCGAACATCTTGTTGAACTTCTTCTGCTCTTTCTTCCTCTGCTTCTCCTCATAGTTGCGAATTCTCTTCTCTTCCATGATGGATAGATCGTCTTCTACGGTGCTGCGGTAGTAGTCGATACCATGTTGCTGGGTGTTGGCCGGACCAGGACCTGAAGAAGAGAGCGGGGCAGCTACCGGCATGGTGGCCTTCTTGATGGTTGGGCCAGCCCTCTTAGCCTGGGGACGCTTGATGTTGTGTGGATTATGAAAAGCTACACAATCACATGAGTGGTGCTTCAAGGCAATGATATGGAGCAGTTCAGATAGATACCAGGTGCTTTCTTCTGTTGCTCGGCCTTGGCCTGTTCCTCTGTGTACTTGACAGGCGCAGCCGAGATGGTGGCCGAAGCGTACGGATTCGGAAGGCCTTTCTGGGCGTACGGGTTTGGAAGACCATAAGGGTTGGGCAGGCCTTGCGCCTTCTGCGGCTGCTGTGATGCCATGCCGATCTCGATGTGCGCGCAGGCGCGACTTGGAACAATGCGAATGTGGTTGTCCACGTCACTGGGTGAACGGCAGCAGGGCAACCTAGAGTTCTAAAAACTGGGTAGATTAGTAATCGTACTGCGAGTGCACAGGAAACAGATCAGAGGTGGCGGTTGAGGTTGGTGATTGTGGCAGTGAGGTTGTTGCGAGGAAGGTGGAGTGGCAGGCGCAATGTCAAAGGCCGCCAAGAACCCCAGCCCGCGTGTCGGCGCTCGTTCCCCACACTAAGGCTTTAGCCGCATTGCGTGTGCATGCGTGCAGGAACGCTCATTGCCATTCTCATCCTTGATAAGTCATTTCCATAATCTCTCGATCCATCTGAGCAGGCTCCGGTGTTCGTGTTAGACCTTGGACTTTTTTGCGCGTCATAGAAGCATCAAGGTACCATCACTTGGAACCCTATCCTTATAAGTGTCCATCTAATCGCGACGACCAGATCCCCTATCTAGTAATCAACCATCATGTCTCCAACCACTTTAGAACACGCCTTCTCGAAGGACTCGACATCGACCGCTGTCATTGTACCCGGTAGCCCTGCCTTGACTGTCACGTACAAGAAGCTTGCCGCCGATGTGAAGGCTTTCCAACAACAATTGGCAAAGGTCGGTGTTTCTGCCGAGGCAGCTGTGTCCATCGCCCTGCCCAACACGTACGAATTCATCGTATCCTTCATCGCCGCATCATGGCAGAGGGCTATTGCAGCCCCCCTGAACCCAGCGTACAAGCAATCCGAGTTCGAGTTTTACATCGACGACCTGAGCTCAGCGATTGCTTTGGTACCAAAGGGTGCATTTGCGCAAGATGCGGCAGCTGTCCGCGCAGCAAGGAAATACAATGCGGCCATTGCAGAGTGCTATTACAACGGCAGCGAGGTCGTCCTGGATGTGAAGGAGGCCGGAAAGCTTGCGGGCAAAACCGCGCCCGTCCAGTCTGCGCAGCCAGACGATGTCGCTCTTGTGCTACACACGAGCGGTACCACTGGGCGCCCCAAGGCTGTGCCTCTGACGCATCGCAATTTGTTGCGGACCATGAAGAACATCCAAGGAACCTACGAATTAACAACTAAGGATCGTACCATGCTGGTTATGCCTCTGTTCCACGTGCACGGTTTGCTCGCTGGCTTCCTGGCCCCCTTGGCTTCGGGAGGCTCGGTGATCGTGCCGTCCAAGTTCTCCGCTTCCGAGTTCTGGAGAGACTTCAATGAGCACAAGGCAAACTGGTATACTGCCGTCCCTACCATTCATCAGATTCTGCTCAAGAGTCCCCTTCCAAACCCCATGCCTAAGATCCGCTTTATTCGATCTTGCTCCAGTCCACTTTCGCCAAAAACATTCCACGAACTTGAAAGGGCTTTCGGCGCCCCGGTGTTGGAGGCATACGCTATGACTGAGGCTGCGCATCAGATGACTAGCAACCCTCTTCCTCCCAATCAACGCAAGCCTGGCAGTGTGGGACTTGGCCAGGGTGTCGAAGTTAAGATTCTCGACGATGCTGGCAAAGAGGTACCACAAGGGAAAGAAGCAGAGATCTGCATCCGGGGTGAAAACGTTACCAAAGGATATCTCAACAATCCAGCTGCTAATGCATCATCCTTCACCAAGGACGGTTTCTTCCGTACCGGAGATCAGGGCAAGCAAGATGCTGAAGGATATGTCATCATCACTGGCCGCATCAAGGAACTGATCAACAAAGGTGGTGAGAAAATCAGCCCCATTGAACTCGACAACGTGATTGCACAAAACCCCGCCGTGTCCGAAGCTGTGAGCTTCGCGATCGAAGACGAGATGTATGGCCAAGATGTCGGTCTTGCGGTCGTGGTCAAAGAGGGCCATGCGCTGACTGCAGGGGAGCTGAAGACGTGGCTGACGGACCGCGTTGCTAAATTCAAGCTGCCAAAAAAGGTACGTCAACATCCAACCAGACACAACAGTGCGAAACACAATCTAACAAACTGCAGATTTTCTTCACCGATATCATGTACGTAAACAACAACATAGCAGATGAAACATGCACTGACTGCGCACTTACAGGCCCAAGACGGCAACAGGGAAGATCCAACGACGTCTTGTTGCTGAAGCGATGCTCAAGCAAGAACAGCCCAAGGCCAAATTGTAGACAGTTCACCAGAGCAATGACAGATACCCATGTGCCATACACTGTTACCATTTCGGGACGATCGACAGGGTCCCAACCTAGATGTACCACATCGGTGCGACAGCTTATTGTACGGAGAGACTGGAAAGAGCAACGCCAAGTGTCTTCTCTATCTCTTTAGCCTCTCTAAAATCGCGTGAACTTGTGAAACCTACTATAGCTACCTTCCATTGTGCGGGGACCGGTTCGCGTATACTGTTCCCAATAGGATGGCGTGTTCTTGAGGCTGACTGGCACTGCACTGCGCCTCTCTCGCTGCAGCGAACCTCATTCACAACCTTTCAAGCTCAACAACATAAGACCCCTCGACACACGAATCCCAGCCTGGCTCTACAGTGCGATGCCACAGTTGGCAAGCATTCAATAGTACGGGCGCAATGTGTTGTGCGGCGTCGGTCAGCGCGGATGACTAGGCTGAGTCCACAGCGCCTTTCCGCCCCAGATGCTGTGCCTCTCGCTTTTGCTTGCTTTCTCGTATGCAGAATACTTTTAGACGACTCAACCGCTCCTAGGCAAGTTGCATAGCCCCTATTTCGATCGGTACTTTTCCCGATGTTTACTTTTCGATTGCCCCGTCTGCACCTACTCGCATCGTCATTTAACTTTTTGTCTGCCCATTCCAGAGATCACCACTAGGTCTCCTTTTCATTCCATCGATAAGCCCTGCATATTGAGCTCGATCCGGCAATTTGCCGGCATCATCCCCGCCCGCCATGTCTCAGGTTGTACATCTAGGGACTGACACTATGCGACCCACCCAACAATCAAAGGGTACACAAAACTCGACAGCCAGCCATGTTCCTTTGGTCAGCACTACGACAAGTCGCTCCGCAACCGTCACTACCGGTACTCCAATAATAGCAGATCCAATGCCTCCTAATATGCCTTTCACCAATACAGCTTCCAGTGCCCCTTCGACACCGCGCTCATCTCAATCATCGTTGAACTACCAATATAGTACATCGCCATCCTCTACCTCTTCACCACTAAGAACCCAACGAACGAGCCTGAAGCCCAGTCTAAAATCTGCCGAGTCGGTGACTATGACATCTGATAGGAAACCGTCACCATCGGCGGTGCGGTTCGCGGAGCCAGATCCGTTGCCAAAGTTACAGACCTGGCCGAGGGCAAGACCGAAGACCATCCAGCTACCGGAATCTCTTGTCAGCAAAATACCTAATTCTCTCACAAAGGCTCAATATCATCATATACCGTCGTTTACAAGTCCGACCGCGACCTTGATGGAACAGATCGACAACTTCCAAGCGTGGGGAACACCAATATCACCAAGTCCCAAACGTCCAGTTTCCCTTCCCGTACGTCCAGGTGGATCGCTCAAAGTTGTTAGAAAACGAGTAAGCAGCCTCAAAGCCAGATCAACTTCCTATCAAGAGCCCGATTCAAGATGGGAGGGGATTCCATTGCCAGCTCATTTTACACCGCCAGCCCTAGGCTTAAGATCGCGAGTAGCTTCTTACCAGTCCACCAAGTCCACCAACCTACGTATCTCCACGCAGGCCGCTCCAGCAGTCTTGGAGCCCTTGGTATCCTCACCGCCAGGTCAATATAACCCTCTCGAGCACTACATACCTTGCCTTTATCCCTCATGTACCTTGCACTACACACCTGCCCGTGCAGGATCGAATTATTATCTACCTCAGAGCCCGTACAACATGTCCCGTCTTCACGGCTACTGCCCACGCCATGCCAGCCAAGATTTGAACCAGGCCAACCTAGCTTGCAAGCGCGAATACGAGAACTTACGCCAGAGTGCCGGACGCAAGACCCTGGGCGTCATAACTGCAGAGTTCGAAACATTGAAAGAAAGCTCCAGACGGGAACGTCGACGCAAAGATGCCGCGCTGATTCAAAAGCAGAAGCAAAGAGTGTTGGGCATCCCTCCGATATCCTCACACCAGAAAAACAACGACGCAAAAGGAACCCCCCAAAACCAAGGAGATGCATGGGATTGGCGTTATACACTCCGTCCCTGTACATCTTCACACTGCAAAGCCTACTACACACCTTACTCGAACCATTACACATACTACCGCACACCAATATCCGGCTTTCTGCCGCAAGAAACTCTTTGCTCTGCTTGCGCAAAGACAGAGCTCGAAGGCTTTGTTGACAAGATCAAAAAGAAGTGGGGAAGTAGGTGTGAGTGGGACCATAAGGAGTGGCATGACTGGTACACCAATGCTTGCAGTGATCGCACTATGGAGCAGGAATATTGGATCAAGGCACAAGAAAAATGTGTCAGGGAGAGGGGGCCTCCAAAATGGGTCGGCAGGCTGAAGGACAATACTGCAGTGGAGGAGGATGTTGTCGAATTGAAGAAGGAGAGGAAGAGTTTGGTGAGGAAGTGGTTTGGAAGCATGTCTACGTAACGTACTATATTGTCAGTGGGATATAATGACAGGCGATATACAGCTTCGATCGAGATTTAATTCATAAGCATGCTGATCGGCATTTCATCAAAGCCGACACAACAATACTATCGCAATCATACAAAGCCCGCTCCAGATACTACTTAACAGCCGCCCCGAGCAAGGTCATCCGGCGTATACAGTTTCATCCACGAATTCTGGCTAACTTCAGGTATAGTGCAAGAACACGTCAAGGTATCCCCGGCACTATTATAGTCGAAATCGGCCCTAAACACAAGGGATATCTCCTTCACTCTGCCTTTCTGTCACATTATTCCGAGTCTCCTGGAGGGCAGCTCCTTCTTGGCTCTTTTGTTCATCTCGAAGATGTAAGGTCAGAAGTCTTTTAAGTCTTTGTCGACTCGACATACACACAACGACTACCACAGGCCTCCCAGTGTGATTGTCTCTTCATAGCTCAATGCTTTCACATTGCAGCTCAATAGTGGGCACCCACGTTTCAAGATCCAACTGGCAATGTGTTCATCGATAATACTGTTACTACAAGAGTGACACCATACTATCCTACTGTCATCTTTGCCTACACACAGCAATTTACAAAGAGGCCGATGGTGATGACCTTTTGACACACCTTCTTGTCATCTATCACTGCAAAAGATATGATAGCACTGGTATGGATCCGGATGATGAGGCTGCAGAAAAGATGCCAAATAAGTTTTGGATGGCTTTGATGGACAGGTATGCAGGGATAACCATGGGTTATGAGAACGCTGGTATGGGTGGGAGACAGGAAAACCATCGGAACCTGAGCAAGGAGATTGAAGATAGCTGTGGGATTTGTGGAGGGATTTGAGAAGATGGGGATAAGAGTAAATGCTCTACGACGCATTGCGTAGGCTTGGGTCACTCTGATGAGCAGGTATCTTATCCAGGTTTTGTCAATAGCCAGAAATTGGTCTTCGAATAGCATCCAGACTTGCGACAAAATAAAGGAACTGTGGTATGAAACTACAGAGCCGCTGCGGGTATCTAAGTAGTACAGCAAGGTCGTTAAGCGTAAGTAGAATACCGTATCAATAGCAAAAAAATGAAAAGATATAATCTCAACACGTAGCCTTTTGCAAATCTTCGACTAGAAGGGGATCCATGTCGCAGTACCTAACCTGCCCTATAAATCGCGTGAAAGGATATCGCGACACTTGCCTAGGCCAATCAACATGATGCCTAAGGTGACGCGGTACGTTCCAGTATATTCCTTCGATCCAGCCCAGAACGGCAGTGGGCGCATGTACACCCTCAAAGCCGACTCTCTCGAGGTAGAGAATTGGAGTAAGGATAGCTTGGATCGCGATGAAATGAGCCAGCAGAATCTGCGCAACACTGTTATTGGGATCGATGAAGGCTTGAAACTCATCATGAGTCCATTGAGATGGCGTGTTGTAGAGCATGACAAATGTGGTGTATGTCTCTACTGGACGATCGTATGCATGATTGACTGTGCATACTAGTATCTCTCAATATGATCGCTCCCAGTCGAACATGTTCAGGACTTCGATGAGGTTGAGTGACAATGCTGCCATGTCGAGATCTTCGTGGTTAACGCAGGTCAGCAACGATTGTCTGATGCGGTTCTGCATTGTCTGAAGGTGGCCGTCGTCACGAAATGCCTAAAACATGTCAGCATGAGCCCTCGCACTCTTGGAGACGAGTGTGCTTACACTAAAGATGGAATCGTCTCTCAAAGACGTCTCGTCGCCTCCAATCAGATTGCATCCACGGATCATCGTCAGGAAATCTGCCATACCATCCTGCAAGTGGCTTGATTGGAAAGCGAGTGCTAGAGCTGCGGCCACCCTCGCATCCCGTTCGCAACTGGTCTTTGGAGGCGATGAAAGCGCTTTGTTGAGCGACTTCACGGCCAGAATCCTATGCTGTATGGCCTGTTCTGCTATACCAGAATGTGTTACAGCATCGAGGTGCGATGCGGCTAGCGCCAAGATTGAGTGCATGAGGTACTCGTACTATAGTAGTCAGCACTCCACTCAGCATTTGGAGGTGTGAAGGAGAGTGCATTACATTATGTGCGAAGCCAGGAATCGCTGTGATCCAGATCTTATCGGCTCCAACAGGGAGGTGCGGGTAGGCTGTGATGAGAAAATGATGAAACAAACGCATATCCGCCATAAGCTTTGATGGTTAGTTGTCGCGATGTTGTTAGTAAGCCCGGAGTACACTCACGAAAACGCCTGGCGTTGATCGTAGGCTGGCTACCTCTTGAGGTTGTGGCGAAGTAAGAGGCCGCTGTGTTGCTTGTATAATGTTTGCTGCATACTCGCACTGTAATCCCGCCTTGATACAATGACTGCATTCAGGATGTCTTTCGTTGCATTTGATCCTCCTGTGCTAGGTCAGAACATAGGTGCGACATACGTGTGTGGCTGTCTTCAGGAGTACCTTTTCTTGCAGTTGAAACAACCACGGCGTGACTTGGTATGCCCCTTTCTCGGAATTGGTCTACGAGGCAATGGTGGCGCGCTCCCATTTCCGCTATCTGACAGAGGTGGCGAGTCTCTCGAAGAGCTTTCGACCACACTACCGCGATCCTGTGGAGACGACATTGATAGTAAAGGTACCAGACGTACGAGAAGGATTCAGCGTCTGCAATGCGCGGGTACGCTTCCCCTGTGGCGATATATACGCTGTTGTACGGTATGCAATAGCCCTGTAGAGGTGAGCCACGAGATTTGGGGGCTTAGACCGGGAGCGTGAAGCGGGTGTGGGTCGTCCTTGTTAATCAGAGGGCGCCAGGTTGTACGGCTGAGCCGTGGCTGCCTTACAGCACTATACTGTAAAACAAACAGCTCCGACTAATAGAATTACGATTTCGCTTGGGAGCCCGATGACTAAGGCCTCCAAAAGGTCTAGCATGCCGGAGCTCCAGATGCCTCTGGTTACTAGCCCGCCCACCGGTATGCGGTCATACCGTTGGTTGGCTTTGATGGCTATGAGGGCTGTGTTACTACCGTGCGTCAATCTGCAGAGCAGCTATGCTTTGCAACCACTGCGGGTATACTTGAGCGCAAATCATACATTGGAAGGCAACTTCCTCTAGACGGCCTCGAGGTCATCCTGGTCCTGTCGCAATGGCGTCGCAATACCACCACTACACAGCGATGGTATGGAGTGTCTGGCTTTCAATGTTGCCTGCAGCTGTTTGACAGACTATTTTTGCATTACGAGATGGGGACAAGCATCGCCAAGAGAGAGATCTGCACTGATAGGTTGGCTTCACACGGGCGGCGTCCAAAAGACCGGTTGTTGGAAAGATTCGGACATGCACGCGGCGTCGCCTTGACTCACCAAGAATACATGCGTCGAAAAAGAAAACCGTTAATAGTAGTTGGAGCTGCATGCAACTATCTCAGAGGAGGTGATGTAACGTAGGAGCAAGGGTAGTCGAAGAGGTGGACTGCGAGTGTCATGCGAACGCTTTTGGGTTGACCGAGGCTGGGAAGTTCCGCGTAATCTTGTCATCTCAAGCATGCGAGGCGTACCAGGCGCAGATGATGTTCAGGCAGTCAGTGAGCATACCAAAGACAACGCTGACTGGCCTTGATCTAATCGCATAGCGGAGAGTGGGGTGCCAAGGCGCTATAAAGTGACCTTTCTGGTGACCGTGCTCCTCACGTGGTTACGCTTTACGATATCGGTCCACGCCATGAGGCATTGCATTCTCTACGCTCACGGTGAAGCATGGTGGTTCTCGAATTTACTCAACTGCGTCTCAGGATGGTGGCCGCGGACGAACCAGCATTGATCAGGAGCCTGTCAGCTGTTCGAGAGAAACTGCATATAAATTCACAATTCTACAAATGTATCGAGGACCCGCGTTAAGCTATGTTCTAGGCATATGGCCAAACTTGGAAGCGCACCTAGGGTTTCTCGATTCTCCAGCACGGCATGAGGTGCTCGGCCCTTAAGAAGAGTTGGACTGTCCACGTGGAACTAGACGGCATGCACGTACCTCTACTAGAGGCACCGAGATTAGCAATCGAAAGACTTCGTTCCAAGCAAGAATACGTCGAGTCTTTCAAGAAGGCCGTCGTCAGATATACGCAGCAGCTCCGAGGGAACTATCCGTTCAAAGCAGCATACGACTGGCGATACGATGTCGCACAGGAAACCCACGAGGCGCTCGTGTTTACTGGATGCAAAGCACATGCGCGCCTGTTGTTTTCACAAGAATCCCGGCTCAGGCTACCTAGTCTTTCGATCACTGTGCATTCCAACCATTCACTGAGGAAAATGCCCTGCACGAGGAACCAGTCCCTTGAGATTGACCAATACAATCTATAGTAGGCACCTAGGCTTTATTCGAGCAAAGCACATCCGGCACTGCGTGTGTGCATGCCTACGGATACAATCTTACATCTGTCGATGGTTTCCATTTCGGGACAATGGCCTCGGGCTCGATGCACAACCAACGGGATCCTCGTACGCTTTCCGTATTGCGGTACAAGACCCACAGATATTGTAGTTGCGTCGCAAGTTGTACAGCAGTATAAGTAACTGGTTGTGGGGTACGCAGCACTGGGCGTCTTCTTGGCTTGCGACAAGGCGAGACGCTACGGCGAGACAGTTGTGCGAGGCTGAATATGAGCTCGGAGCTTCAAATGCATATCCTGTTGCTCGCGCTCCGAATTCATCAAAGATGATCAGCAGATGCTACAATGCAGGAGAATTTGAGGTTACAGTACCAGACGGCCGGTTGCTTTACCCCGCAATACACCCCACTCAGACAGGGAAGAACCATCAACGTCCCAGCATAAGTAACCTTACTGTGGTGGTACTTGAAGACACTTAAGAGCGTCAGTGCTGGCATATGTCGCGACTTTCTTTCGCTGTGTATCCGCTCCATCCGACTTCCGAATCCTAAAGACGACCACGCACACCGTTGGCCTGTTCACAGGGCATTGAAGTTGGAACCACTCAGCAAGATATACACATCTTTAATTTAATACAAGTGTATGCACGAGAGCGAGCATCAAGCTTACACTTCGACATGAAAACTTTGAGTCATTATACCTGGACGCTCACATATCTTTTAGCGCTGTCGACAATAGAAATACGGGCAAAGCAAACCGAAGGCTTGGATCCATTGCGATTGGTTAACCCGCTGATCGGTAGTAGGAATGGTGGGAATGTCTTCGCAGGCGCAACACTACCTTACGGCATGGCAAAAGGTTAGCAACATGGTTCAAATCCAATAGCCAACACTAAAATCTTCGTAGCCGTTGCGGATGTAGACGGCGAGAATACTGGAGGATTCTCCACAGATGGTAGTAAAATCACTGGCTTTTCAGCTTTGCATGACTCCGGAACGGGAGGAAATCCAAGCTTAGGCAATTTCCCTATCTTTCCTCAAATCTGCTCGGGCGATGACATCAACACATGCAAGTTCGCAATTGCAGCACGCGCAACGCACTACCTAAACGATTCAATCGATGCACGACCAGGCTACTTTGGGGTGACAATGGAAAACGGAATACACGCTGGCATGACCGTCTCGGAACATGCTGCGCTCTTTCGCTTTGACTTTTCAACGGCATCCACTGGAAACAGAAGTGACGATCCGCTCGTGATGCTTGACCTGACAGATCTGTGGGCGAGTCGTCAGAATGCCTCAATCACCATAGAGGCGGATGCAGGCCAACAGTCGGGCAGAATGAAAGGTAATGCCGCCTTTCTGCCAAGCTTCGGGGCAGGTTCCTACATGGCTTATTTTTGCCTGGATATCTTTGGAGGCACCGTTAAAGACTCTGGAGTATGGGTTAACGATAGGGCTGGTGAACAACCAAAGGAGCTTTATGTCACGCGCGGGTTCAACAATTTCTATGCCCAAGCTGGTGGCTTCATACGCTTCAAGGGCCCTCTCTCCGGACCATTACTTGTGCGGATGGGATTGAGCTTCATCAGCACTGATCAGGCTTGTCAAAGTGCTGGGAGCGAAATCCCAAGGTCCGATCTGGACTTTGACACACTCGTCGCATCGGCTGAAAAAGTATGGCGTGAGAAACTCACCCCCATAGCCATCGAAACTGGCAATGTGGAAAATGACATACAGGTCAGTTTCTGGAGCGCTGTCTACCGTACTATGGTATCACCTCAAAACTACACCGGCGAGAACCCACACTGGCAAAGTGATGAGCCATACTTTGATAGTTTCTACTGTCTCTGGGATATGTGGCGCGTGCAACTACCTTTCCTCACCGTCTTGGAGCCATCGATGATGTCTAATTTGGTAGGGAGTCTCCTTGATACATACAAGCACCGCGGCTGGTTACCAGACTGCATGATGAGCACCTGCAAAGGTTGGACGCAGGGTGGCTCGAACGCCGACAACGTCCTAGTCGACGCCTACGTCAAGAACATAACCGGTATAGACTGGGAACTCGCCTACGAAGCTATTGCAAACAACGCGGAGAACGAGCCTTTGGAATGGAGTACAGAGGGCCGTGGCGGCCTCGCTAGCTGGAAATCTTTGAACTATATCCCGGTTTCCGACTTTGATCCTCATGGGTTCGGCACGAATTCAAGAAGTATATCTCGAACTCTGGAGTACGCTTACAACGACTATAACCTCGCCATCCTGGCAAAAGGTCTTGGTAAAGACACGACTGCAAAATACCTTTCCCGCGCGACAAACTGGCGGAATCTCTTCAGGCCTGGTCAAACCTCTTCAATCAATGGAACCGACACGGGATTTACGGGCTTCTTTCAACCAAAGAACCTAAACGGAACTTGGGGCTACCAAGACCCCATTGCCTGCAGTCCTTTGACGGACTTTTGCTCGCTGACATCCAACCCTTCCGAGACGTTTGAAAGCAGCGTGTGGGAGTACATGTTTTTCGTGCCACATGATATCAGGGGAGTCATCGAGTTACTCGGTGGCGATGGGGCGTTTCAGCGCAGACTGGACTACTTCCACACGAGTGGTCTAGCGGACATTGGAAACGAGCCAGTCTTTCTCACCGTGTACCTGTCGCACTTTGCGGGGAGACCGGCACTTAACGCCGAGAGAGTGCATTCCTGTAAGTTCTTTGCTGCATAAATGGACAAGATCATGTGAGGTGGTCGACATGGCTGCTAACGTCAAACACAGATATACCATCACGATTCAACGCCACACCTGGCGGACTTCCAGGCAACGACGACTCCGGTAGCATGGCATCCTTCACAATCTCCAGCATGCTTGGTCTCTTTCCAAACCCAGGCCAAAATGTCTACTTTATTATTCCACCCTTTTTTCCTTCCGTGTCCATTACCAATAAGCTTACAAACGCCACGGCTACTATTCGCAACATCAATTTCGACAAAGAGTACAAGAACATCTATATTCAGAGCGCTAGGCTGAATGGCGAGGTGTACGCGAAGAACTGGATTGGGCATGAATTCTTCACGCAGGGGTGGACGTTGGAGCTCGTGCTGGGGGATACAGAGAGTGGTTGGGGTACGAAGAGGGAGGACAGACCGCCTAGTATGTCGGATGGGCAAGGGGTCATGGACACTGGGCCAAGAATGGGGTAGAACAAGCTCGACGGACAAGCTCAATGAGCCATGGGCAGATATCAGTGCGAAGAATTTCATGTTTCGTACATTCGTGAACTTTAGTAGGGCGGGTATAACCATTGATTGCCAAAGTGATCGTAATCAAAACAAAGCTTTGGAAGCAACGCTCAATAACCACGCGGCGTCTTGCCAACCGCCGACCTCTTCACTAGCCGCCGTACGTTGAGATTCCCCAGTTGTCGGTCTGCTATCTGTATCTGTAGTGGTCGCCTCGCCTTGTCCGTGCAGCGCTGACGCAGCAATGATCGCTTCTCGTTCGAGTTTGCGTCGCTTGGCTTCAACTTCGCGACGTAGTTTCAGCTCCTCTGTTGTGAGATTATCTAGTCTTAAGCTTCTATCGTCTTCTACACCCTCCTCATCGGACTCTTCTCTATCTTCGTCCACCGAGAACAGTGACCATCCGATGAGACGATCCATCCAATCTCCAAGCCCGAACCCTCGTTCGCGCGCCAGACGAGCAACTTCTTCTTCGTCGCCATCGCTCTCTTCATCTGCTTCGAGAAAGTCAGGCTCGATGAAGCGCTCATCTAGCTCTGAAGTCTCGAAGCTGGCTCTTCCTGATTGTGGTTTCGATCCTGCAGACATGATCAGATCCACTCGGCTACCTGCTCTACTACCTCGTCGACTCTGCCGCGCGCTGGGCACGCGAGAGCCTACGCGACTGGGGATGCGACTCCCTACCCTAGACATGCGCGGCGAAAAGAAGACAGGAAAATCCGGGTCATCAAGGTGTTCGCCAGAGAGTAGAGCCATACGCCGATCCTCGTAGGAAGGATGTTGTTCGTATTCATCACCCTGTCCGACCAGACTGGTAGAGCTTTCTCGTCTCACAAGCCAACCCTGGCCCTTGCTGTCCCTCGTCTTGCCAGCAATTGCCAAGCCAGCGCGGTGCAGCCACTCTTCGTTTGACTCTCGGGTGTGGTGCTTTACGAGTGGGGAGTGTAAAGGTAAGGGTGCTGTGCCTTTCCGTGTATGCTGCCTCTTCTTCTCAGTATCCACATCTAGCGCGTCGTCTGCAAAGCTGACACCCGGATGCAAAACGCTTGTACTCTTCGCTTTTGGTATATCGCCCACTTGGCGAACCTCGGGATGGGGGTTGACGAAATAGCTCTCATATGCGTATGCTTGCTTCGGACGCTGCCGCGAACTGCTGCGGCTCTGGCTGAGACTCAATACACCCGGGGTCGCCGGCGCCGATCTTTGCGCGATGTATGATGTTCGAGGGGTGCGCGTCCCTTGTTCGTCGGGTGAAGGCGGTACGGACGCATCGAGAGGGTATTTGGCGCTGAGCGGGGCTATGGAGAGATTGTGGAGGTTCGGATAGGAGCGACGTGAGCTCGAGGTTGAACGCGGTGGCTCCATAGTGGTGGTGCGTGAGAACAAGGAACAATGAGCTGTTATGGGGATTTGCAAATGTCACGATGTTTACCGTATTTGGATGGAGTGACCGAGGTGCGACGGCCTGACACACAGACTCCGGGGAAGGGAGACTTAGCCCTTTGTGGTTAGCAGATGATTGCAACGGTTTTCACGTGAAAGTGGTGAGATGCAATATTCGACTCGGAGAAATATCGTAGAATCAAGGCTGCAGTCTGGGGGGCAACGATGCACGATCGATGTCCGGGAGCATGTTTGTCTACACGAGATGCCACGTGATTGTGGAAAAATGTTCTCGATCCTTTTCCGGCATTTTCCACGGAGCTTCCAGGCCGGCCCTGAGGTTACTCGGATGCAAATAATGGCAATGGCCAAGTAGTCGGATGAAATAGCAAGAGAAGTCGGAATGCGCAGTTGCGGCTGTTGGCGCAACGATGGCATGGAGGGTGGGCAAAGGCAAAGCATGATATCGCTGTATGCGGGTAATGGGGTCGCCAACTGGCATTTGCCGTCTACAGTAATGCTTTGACGCACTTGGTGGGCTGTTCGCGTCTCTTCTGTGCCGATTCTTCCGTCGGGGGTCTTGCGAAGATTTCCTGGTTCTACCAAGAGAGAAGACCCACCGCTCCATAGCGTACGAGTGGAGCGATGACGGAGCCAACGGGGTGAGAAGGGTATCCAACCTGTCGCTGAGGCCCGGCAGCGAGACGGTGTTGAGACGCGCGCCGTCCATGTCCGGACTATGCGGCGGACGGCGGACGGCGGCGGGGCGGTCGACCTTGGAACAGAAGCGAAGCATGCCCAGGTGCTACTGGCGCCTGCCTTGTGCTTGTCGTCATTTAGCAAGGCATGACAAGACCAGTGCGGGGTCTGCGTGCTGTTTGCTGGTCCCAGGAGAGAGATACCAGTTCGCAGCCCACAGGACGACGACGAAACCACATCCATGGATTGTATGCGCTGCGTTCCTGCATGTATCAGTACCGCTGGGAAGGTGCGGCAAGTGACGTACGCGGCTTGGCGGACCCTGAGGTTCCTCGACCAGGCAGGCGGATCTATTCCGACGCAACTTACTCGAACGGTGAAAGGCGCGCTAGGGCGACCCGATTTCTCCCTCTGTCCACAACACCAGCCCTCATTATAATCACACTACTTCCCACACCCCGCGAACTACGGCCGACGTCCCTTCGCTACCACCGCGAGTCGCAAACACACAAATATCCGCCGGCTGCCCACGCACCCTCACCTACCTACAGCACACACCCTTAGCTTTCCACCACAATGAACCTCGCCGCCTCGTCGCATCGCTGCAAGACGCTCTCAACATGTGTCCTGTAACCAGCCGGTAACAGCGAAGTACGTTCCCATTCTTCCATTCGAGCTGCACGTGCTGTCACCATCGCTACGTGAACTGCCCCGACATCTCCAAAGCGTGCGCTTCCATTCGCCGCCGCACACATACACACGACCGCTGCATCCTTGGTTCACAGCGCGACTGCCCACCGGACGACCTCAAAACGAGCCAGTTATCGTGCCATGATTTAACTAACAGATAAAAGGCTGCCCACGTCGGCTTTTGCCCCGTGTCTCCTGTCTTCGAACGGCCCTCACTTCTCAGACACTCACACTCTCAACGCACACCAGAGCACTCGACAAGGCCTATCACCGAGCAGTCTCAGCTACAGCAACCGACACTGTCCAAGCTGTACGACAACTTGTCCACGCACAATACAAGCAGAGCTTGTACATATACCCATAGTACCCTCACCCTCCTTACGTACTCGAACTTGAAGCTCCGTAGCGCTCCCAGCATGTCTCTGCCAAACGGAGACTCCGCAACGTCTGCTAGCCGAGACCAAAACGCCCAGGAAAGCGTATTCGAGAGGATCAGGGAATTCATCGCCTCGCTTGGGCTCGCTGCGAGCGATGGGCTTATCCAGCATGCTGGCAAGACCAAGCACGAGGACTTGAAGGTTATCGTGGATCCCCAAAACCACGAGTGCTCCGTGACCTGCACAGCAGAGTCTCATGGCACTGTCACACCGGCCGTCTCCATTGCTTCGGTATCTGATCGCCTGCAGTCCTTGATTCCTCCCTCCAACTACGGTGCCGTTCTTCCTGGCTGCATTTACCGCAGCAGCTACCCCGAGGAGAAGAACTACGAATTCCTAAAAGACGTTGGAATCAAAACCATTCTGACTCTGGTCCCAGAGCCACTCTCGCCAGAGTATCAGGGCTTCATGAAGGAGGCTGGCATACAGCACTTCCACGCCCACATCAAGGCCAACAAGGGTGAAGTTCGCGTTGAGTCGTGCGAAATGTCACGAGCTCTGCGCCTGATTATGGATCGCACCAACCACCCGATCCTCGTCCACTGTAACAAGGGCAAGCACCGCACGGGATGCACCATTGCCTGCTTTCGAAGGATTCTCGGAGTCGACCCAGAGACGATTCGCGAGGAGTACCACATCTACGCTGGTGCAAAGGCTCGCTTTCTCGATGAAGTCTTCTTCGAGAATTTCGACCTCAACTTGGTCATGTGGATAGCCCGTCAGGAGGGTTGGGTTGCGCCTGCAATCGATGTTGCACCACCCACACCCCCAGCTTCAGTTACTTCAAGCGCTAGCGCAAAAGCTGTCGCTCTCGCTTGATACTTTCCTTGGTCATATCCCATCTTCCGGCGTTCCGTAAGGGTCTTTGGGCAAGTCGGTTCACATACCGGCTCCTGTTGAGGTTTCAGCGCGGCGTTCTAGGCTCGAGGAGCATACCATCATCAACAGGCATCGGGCATAGGATCGTGGCGTTTGATTCGGAACATTGTTAATTAGAGGACCAGAACATGGCCTCTACATCTCCAAGGGAGATCTGTTTCTTTGGTCTGCATTAGGATGGTCTTTTTTGGATTCTATTTGTTCTTGTTGATATCGGAAGAGGCGAGAAATCGCCAGATCAAAACGAACGGCTATTTCCTATGTTCCATAAGAAATAATACATCTCACAGTGTGGAGCTTCGAAGCGGGAGCTCCAGTCAGCTACTCATCTAGACTTTCCCTGAACTCTAATCTCGCTACCGTGAAATCCTTGATGCCCAATATACTTTCTTTTTCTGATTTTCCATGCCACGACTTTCTCGGTACCATTGGAACTTCATATGCCCAGTGTTCTTCTTTTTTTCCCTTTCTTTTTTCTTTTTCTTACCCTTCTCTAAACGTCCGAGGGCGCTCGGGTCCCCCCGCCTGGCACTAACACCTTCCTTCTTCCGCACCACTTCTTTTCCAGGCCTCCCGAAACGCCAGATTCCCAGCTCGGCCCTGACGATCATGGGATTCTAGACCCGTGTACCTGACGATGGCCTGTCGAGATGCAAGGGACCCGGTATGCTGGGGATCCAGGGTGAAGGTTGAAGTTTGTGGCTATGCAGGGCCGATGAGATCGCCGTGTGGACGCTAGGAGCAATAATGATGGCGTTGTCTTGTGTAGCTGAGCAGATGCATTTCACGTTTTGGTCCTTTTGCATAGTTTTAGAAGCACCTGTTTTTTTTCTTTTTTTTTCTCCGGCCCAATTAGCCAACGAGTGCATGCAAACTAGCGATTAGACGAGATTTACATGATCCAATTGACCTCTGGATATACCATCGGGACAGCTGCTATATGACCGTGTTATACAAAAGAAAACATGGTTCAAGACACACCTCACACACCATCCAAGCACCAAACGACGACACTACCAGTCCTCCTCGAATCATCATGGAAGTGGCTGTTGAAGCCCCTCCAACACTCCTGATACCTCGTTCCCTCAAGATACTCCTTCAGCGTCCCTTCGAGCTGCTCGAAGAAGACAAGGTTTTGCGGCCACTCACGCCGATACTTGCGTTTGAACTTTGGATCCTGGCGCATCCAATGCTGGCCTGATCTACTTCCACTCGCCTTGATCGTCTGTACATCTTCCATATTGCCCCGAAGCCAAGCCACCGGACCGGGTTTAATGTAGAACTCATCCGCCTCGTCGAGATAGGTCGAACGCTCGGAGAGGGGAACGTCAATGGGTGGTTCGCAGGTCAAAGCCCATGCGGAGATTTCAGGGTAGACGAGGTGGGAGCGCCAGGGTGTGGAGTGGCAGGGCATGAGAAAGCCGACCGTCGTATTGGTTACAGCAGGACTGTAGGCGCCGGTACTGCTATGAGTATTGAATAGGTTATTGCGTGTTTCATGTTTATGCCGGAGGTAGGCAAGTACGTCAATGACTCCCCGCTGATGGACCTGAGACGCATAACCAGCAAGCATAATGTTTGCAGCTAGAAGAAACAGGATGACTGCCTTGTGCGATAGTGCAGCATGGGGAGGTAGGAACTTGCTGAGTGGCCTGGCGGAGATGATGTGGAGGAAAGGTAGGATCGGATAGAGGAAGCGGACTTCCTTGTGCGATATCAAACTCAGCGCAACAGTCATGGCAATTACCGTCCATGATAGACGTGCAAGTATCCGACTACCTGTAGCATCTTGCCTTGAAGCTGCTGTATTGCCCAGTCTGTCGCTCTTGGCCGAGCCAAGTGGCTCTGGCTCTGACTCTGGTTCTGACTCTGGCTCTGGACCCTGCAACGACTGCCACAAGCCGATTACGGCAAATGGCAACAATGTCGTGAGGAGCAACGGCAAAGCTTCGGTGATATAATAGTCGCCTCGGTTCCTCCCGTAGAAGACAGCTAACGACTGGGCAATGTTGAAATAGAGAAACCTAAGCGGCGGAAGAGTCCAGACCGTGTAATAGAGCCGATCGGTCGCGACTGAGCATACCAGGACGGCGGAGCTAGCGTCGTTAGTTGGATAGGCCTGGTGACCTTCGGGGATGCAGACGATGCAAAGCCGACAATGGATCGTTGCAGCATGGGGAACGAGAAACGTGCAGCGGATGCCAGGAGAGCGAAAACTTACCCGCAAATGAGGATTTCACGGGCCAACGCATAGCGCAGCCGCTGTGAGGCTTGCCATAGGGTTGGGATGGATACGGACAGCCAGACGAGAGCATTGGTGGGCCGGAGAATGCACGCAAGCGCTGCTAACAGCAGGGACAGGCGCAATCTGCAGGAGCATGAGCCTAAAGTGGTGGCGGAGCAGGCAAAGGGTGTTTTGATCTCACAAACTTACTCGGAGAGGGAGCCGAGGTCCTGGTGTGCAACATGCCTTTTGCCCTTGTCCTGCCAAGGCCAATAGTAAATAGCGACAGACGTGATGGTGGTCTCAAGACAATTGGATAGTGTGCGTGTTGCGCAGAACCACTGCCACGGGCTGCAGACAGACAAAGCAAGCTACAAGTAGGGGGAATCAATTATCAGAGATTGCTGCATCATGGTTGCGGGAGTCGCGTACAGTAGTGAGGGCAGTGCGACTGCCACGACCGTAAACCCTTTCCGCAAGTTTCCATGTGTAGCAATCAAGCAAGGCTGCAAAGACGGCTTGGGTGACTTTTGGGGCAGCTAGGAGTACGTCGGCTTTGGCAGGCAGGCTCAAGGCACAGAGGTCCGCAAGACGTGCCGCGACTCGATAGACGGCAGCGAATAGCGCTGGATGCAGGGACGACCTCAACTGGCATCTCCACTCCTGCCCATGGTGAGCTATGCAACTGGTGACGTGACGACGCGAGCACTCGAGAGTGGATTTACCCAGGTGATCCAGGCACTGGCGTCGGGGCCAAAGGCCAGCTGCCATGCAGGCTCGAGAGACTGGAAGAACTCGTCGGGCTGGAAAAAGGAGCGCAGGGTTAGTGCGTTCACGATGCGAAAGGCAAGCAGCAAGGCGAAGATGCCTAGCGTCGAGTCACGATAGCTGTTGGACGGCGCTCGTGCTGGGGCACCAGTCCCGCTCGGACTCGTGTCCCTCGCAGCGTTGGCGCGGGTCGGCATTGGGTCAATAGGGAAAGAAACAACGAGCACAAGCAGAAGGCCGGGAGGGGGCAATGGTTGGGATGATTAGAGGGTGAGGATGTGAGGGTGCGAAGCCGGTGATCTAGCTCCTTGGCGCAATGCACAAGCAGTCACGGTTTGTCATGCATCCGTGCTCAAGCGTGTCAAGGTGCAGAGAATTGATGCTGCGTGCCTTACCGTATTAGGACTTTCACGATGATTGCTGAGGAGACGGGCGGCGCCTAGACTCGGCTTCGTCTGTGCTGGGGCAGCATGCACCGCCGGGCGACTGTGCATGTAGGGGGCCGCAAATCTCACGATAGTTGATTATTGATGCTTTGCCGGTGTCTGCAGGCGGTCTGGAGCGGTGTCGTGGCATCGGAGGGGGGGGGGCTTGCAAAGGCAGCTCGTGTTTTCTCAGTCATGCTTCACGGCAAAAAGTATACTAGAGGTACTCTTGCAGTGGGTAACCTGGTGCCTACCTCCAAGGTCCGACTACTGGATACAAGCCATGGAGGATAAGCTGGACGCGATTGTTCCAGCCGCCAGTTTGCCCCCCTTGGGAGTCGTCGTCGTACGATGGCTGTGGTGTGTGTGTGTGTGTGTGTGCCGGTCCAACCATGAAGATACGTGTGGACCAATTGGCAGTCAGACGGCCCCCAAGGCAGAGATAGCGTGAGATTTGACGTAGCATGTTGAGTATGCACGGGAACGAAGAAGCAAAAAGCGAGAGTACCTGAGCATCAACGAGGGTAAATCTGGGGAAAGGCTTGTGTGTGTGTATGTGTATGTGTATGTATGTGTGCTGCGATGGAACTGGGCCAGGGTGCTTATCGCGCTTCATCATCTAATGCGTGTTGCATGGCCTCTGTGACGCAGGCCGATGGAAGCGGAGGCGGCAGAGGCAGCGCCTGCGCGGACACAGCTGGGCTACAGGCGCATGGTGCCGAGCAGAGGGAGTTTGGTTGAACAAACGAACCACGTCCCCTCACGCAGTCGAACGCCACCTGTTGTTGAGGGCAAGGGCTCGAGCCCGCCAGGAGGCACTAATGTATGCAGCCATACCCGTTCTCGTCACCTGCATATCTTGGTCGGTGGTTGCTGTCGAGAGAGGCACATGTCCCAAGACAAAACGACGGCCATGTCGCAGCTGGCTGGCTCAACAAGACATGATCAGTCGACGGGGCGCATCGTGGCCTCTGTCCGCCGTCGCCATCTCGTTTGTGGGCGCGCCGCGGGTACAGGAGTAGTAGACCGGCCTCTATCTGCGTCTTCGCCCATGCGCTGCGCGATACAATAGCGTCCCCACCTTTTGCTGCCAGCCCCGGCGTGTCTCTCCCGCTTCAGAGCGTCATCTAATGGGCCCCGAAATACTCGCGACTATCATCGCCGCTTAGGGAAAGGCGCCAGTGAGCCGATCGTCTCTCTCAACCAAATCCATATCGAGCCGTTGAGCCCACCACCCGGCCCACTGCTACCATCACAACCTGCCCTACCACGCCCATCGACACCGGCCTTGAACCAACCGGCGCCATTGTTCTCGCTGTGACACCGCCATCATCACCACCACCACCACCACCACCACCACCACCGCCGCCGCCGCCGCCGCCGCCGCCGTCTAGCCCAACGCGACATGAGACTATCCGCCTACCGACTGCGCCTCGACAAACCGTAAAAGGGCTGGCATGGTTGCACGCCTCCGCTGAGCCGACACATCCTGAGCTGTGTGGTTGCCATGGTCGACTCCAACGCGGACCTGACAGCCGGAGGGGAACGGGAGGACCACCAGGCGCAATCCTCGCCAGCGTCATCTGTGTGCTACCGGGCCCCCGACGCCGCATCAGAGGCACTTGCAGAAGACGGAGAAGAGAATCCAGGGCAGCATGGTGGCGAGTCGACGCCGAGTCAAGGCCATGCAGACCGAGGGGCCTCGCTCCCCGTCGACGACGAGAACGACTGCACGCCCCGCTCCGAGGTGCCCTCTGTACCAGACGCCCTCAATGCCAGTCTCTTGTCGCAGATTCACACCCTCGACCCCGAGCCCTCGTACTTTTCTCCGCAACCCCTCCGAATCTACTCGTCGCCCCTTCCCCGCGACACGCCCGCCTCGGCCAACCCCTCGCCTAGCACGAGCGCACACGCTTCACACGCCTCCCTCACCACCGTCGACGAGGCCGCACACTCGTCGACACCACACCCCGACCGCCCTGCCTTTATGCGCGACCTCTCGAGTGCATCCACGGCCAGCAACGCGACTGTACGAGCCAACTCGGTAGACCCCATCTACCCCTACCCCTACGCCCGCGCTCACGCCTACGCCCACGCTCACGCCTACGCCCACGCTCACCCTCCACACCAGCGCGATGGGCCAGTCTACCCCAACCAGTCCTATGCCGCTCTTCACCTGCAGCAGTACCCCCAGCCCCATGTCCCGCCCATTGTCCGCTCCCGCAGCTCCCATCCCTCGCACTCGGCCGCCAACTCGCTGTCCAGCCTGGGCGCCTTTGGCCTCTCCCACGACCACTACAGGGACATCATGGAGTCGGCTCCACGCACCGTTGGCAACTCTCCCATGAGCAGCCCGGGCCTCTTCAACCCCACCAACCGCCGCTCCTCCCAAGAGCCCGATCAGCCCGACGACGGCACCTACTCCACGCCGTGGCTCCACCACACCCACAGGCAAGCGCCCAAGGAGACGCATATTGCCGATGTCCAGGCCGACCCCGTTTCCGGGCGCAAGATTGTGAACCAGTACGAGATCATCGACGAGCTCGGTCGAGGCGTCCATGGCAAGGTCAAGCTGGGCAAGGACCTGGTCCACGGCCGCTACGTGGCCATCAAGATCGTCGACCGCTACTCGAAGCGCCGACGTCTGGGCAAGAACAACAGCCATGAAGACAAGATCAAGCGCGAGATAGCCATCCTCAAAAAGGCCCGTCACCCCAACATTGTCAGCTTGCTCGAAGTCATAGATGACCCAGCTAAGAAGAAGGTCTATATTGTACTTGAGCACGTTGAGCTGGGCGAGGTCAAGTGGAGGACCGAGGGTGCTAGGGAGATTTGTCTCGTCGAATGGCGTCGCTTCAAGCGCGAGTCCGAGGGCATCTTCGACAACGACAGTGCAACACTAGAAGACGAACGCATCATCCGTATCGCTCACCAGAAGCTCGCTCGTCAGCAACGTCGCATGGCCAGGGAGGCACACCTTCGTCGGAAGGACGGCTCCTTTGACCAGCCATGGAGCCTGGAATTTGCAACCGACTCGGAAGACGACTACTCGGAGAACGGACGTAGCTCGGTAGCATCGCACCGTGAAGACGAGCACCCACTCAGTCGTGTCCACTTCCGCGAGCGACCAGATCCCGCGAGCCATCACGACGACCACCACATGGAGACCGCTTTTCGATCGCCTGAGCTTGTGAGCAACGCCTGGGCTGATGGACTCGAGGGAACCATGTACGGTCCCTACGACACGGAGCTCAGCAGAGGCCGCGTACCGAGCGTTGCCGGCAGCTCCTCGTCTCGCGTAACCGACCCAGGTGAAGAGATTCCCGAACACTTCAACTATGTCCCCTTGATGACCATCCACGCTGCCTGGGAAGCCTTCAAAGACACTGTGCTAGGCATAGAATACCTGCACTATCAAAATGTCATTCATCGTGACATCAAACCCGCCAACCTTCTCGTTACCAGGGAGCATCGCATCAAGATATCCGACTTTGGTGTCTCCTACCTGGGACGGCAAAAGACAGATGAAAGCAATGGCGAGCACTCCGAGTCGGACTACCAAGAGGTTGACGAGGCTATTGAACTAGCCAAGACGGTAGGCACCCCGGCCTTCTACGCCCCTGAGCTCTGTCGTACGGAGATCGACGCAGAGACTCCCCTCATTGACGGCGGGATCGACATATGGGCCCTTGGTGTCACACTGTACTGCCTCATCTATGGCCGCGTGCCTTTTCACGACACCAACACCTTCACTTTGATGAAGGTTATTAGCGAAGATGAACCTTATATCCCTAGGTACCGGTTGAAGCCTGTCGCTGAGCAATCAACCTCGCGACCCAACTCACACGGACGTAACAGTCAGCCGGTGACGAGCAGCAAGAGAGCACCGCACGACCTTGAGTACGAAGAGGTGGATGAGAATTTGCGCGACCTGCTCCGACGACTGCTGATCAAGGATGCGCGACGCCGCATAACTATACCAGAGATCAAGCGCCACCCATGGCTGCTGTCTGGTATTCCCAATCACGTCTCGTGGGCTGAAGAGACGGACCCTAGCAAGTCCTATGATGGAAGAAGGATTCAGATTTCCAAGGAAGATGTCGAAGAGGCCGTCGTTCCTATCGGCTTCGTCGATCGCCTCCGCTCCGCTGCTAAGAAGACATCTGAGTTTGTCAAAGGCTTCACGACCCGTAGTTCAGGTTCAAGACGGCGCGCACAGAGTTCAGCTACCAACCAGGATGCACCCCCAAGCATCAGCGCAAACTCTTCAAGCAGTACCATTAGTCAAGATGCCCGGCCCTACGAAGGTCGACGTGGTAGCCTAGCACCTGGCGCTATCCTAGAGATTTTGACTCGCTCGCGTGAAGCAGAGCATCCGCTCTCTCACAGTGTTACCGCAAGCCCAGAGGCAAGAGAACGGTCGAAATACTTTGACAGTCCCAACTCCCGTACTGCATCGCCTGCACAGAACTTTGATGGCCTGCAGCGACCCCAGATGCAAGACCGCGCCCTGTCTTCCATAAGCACTATCCGCCAAGCAGATCTGCACCATCCAGGTCGATCGGCATCCCCCGGCTTTCCCCCAGCTCTACCTGGTACTCCCATGGCCCTAGACACACCTGGTGGCTCACAGTTGGGCGGTCTCTTCGGAGGTCTGCCTCGGCGTGTCGTCAACAGCATGAGAAGCAAAGACAAGTTGAAGCCCCCAAAAGAGCATAGCCGCGCGAGGTCAATTGATAGGCTTGTTGGTGGAGACGACGATGCTCATGGCGTTCCAAGTCTGGCGATCAGCACCACATGTGCTTCTGGTCAGGTCAATCAACCTGACGCCCTGAAAGACTTGTCTCCTATTGCTCGAAGCTCATCGCCTAGTCATTCGGAAGCTCCGTCTTTTGGACGTCTTGGTCCCTCGTCGCGGCAATCTTCACTATCGTCATTGTCGTCACGTCCCCATAAAAGCTGGGCAACTGCCAGTAACCTTGAAGTAGGCCCCACCCTTGCCATGGCGCCCGACTCCAAGCGATTGTCGCAATTGCTTGAAGCTGGTGACCAAAGGCTTTCCAGGCCTTCCAGTCCTACTTTGATTGCCCGAGAAAGGTCGGAGGACCGATTCGATCGTGCCAAGGATGAGTACCGTCGTAGGCTCGGGGTAGAACAATCAGCAGCTCGTGAGAGGTCCAGTTCCATCACACAACGACCTCCTTCTTCTCTGGCCCAGACTGCGTGTCCTCCAAGCCCAGATGACGAGATGGCCTTTCGTCAACGGCACAACCAAGAGACCTGGCACCGAAATGATCAGTCTTCCGAGAATAGTCCTCTCGGTGGATCAAGCCGCGGTCTGGCTCTTTCTTCTTCTGAAGACCAATTCTCCGCCATATCTCAGTCTGAGTCGAACCCATCGATTCCTTCGGTTGCGTCGGCTGGCTCCCCCAATCAAGGCGCATGCGGATCGTTTGACAAACACTCTTGGATCTCTCCAGTCTCGGGCAATCAATTTGAAGCCTCTGTCGACGACGCTGACGGCTACGACGGCGATCATGCCATCGAGAGCGACGAAGAAGAAGAAGAAGACGAAGACAGTGATGATGAGCTCGTCATGAGCTTTGCTAAGAAGAAGAAGACGCCAGTCCCAACTTCGTCACAACGGAGCAACTCGGTGTCCAATGGCGAACTAGCTCTCGCCAGCTTTCGCGCAGGAATCAACAGCCGCCGTCGATCGACTCGGAGTGGGAGCAACGGGACAGTCAAAAAGGTTCCTCCACCCGAGCTGGAGCCAGCGCACGACGACCGGACAGTCGAGTCACAATAACAACACCCACATACCGTACATTGACAACTTTACTGTCATCACCGTCATCAGTTACACGATACCCAATATCTACCACTGTACGAATACACATACATTGGCTTCCTGTTTCACGCGTGTGTACATATACGAATTACAAAGCAACAACATGATTTTACCACCACCGCCAAGGGCAGGCGCAGGGCGTTCTCACACAGCTTGGATCAAGGTTGCATGCATCGGCGAACGTTGTTAAAACACGGCGCTTTCTACTTTCTCTTCTCAACATCTGCTACTACCATTCTGTATCTATTTCCGCCTTTTCTTATTGTGGCTTGGGCCTCTTTTTGGTCGAGGATGAAGGACGAATTGTTGATGATCGTTGATGAACATAACCTTCTCAGGCTAGGCGCGCAACAAGGGGCTTTGGCCTTGTTGGAAGTGGCGGCGCACCTGCAATAGGAACTGGGAGCTTTTTTTTCGCATGATGGATGAAGTGGTTTAGATTGCTGTGCTATAGGCTGCTACTCACTACTCACTGCTTCTTGTCTGAAGCGTCTTTGATAGCATGTTTGGCTTGTCTATTAAGCCGTGTAGTATAATGCATCAACAGGCATAGTGCCTGGTCTTGTTGAACTTGACTAATGTGAAGATGATCTTCACCACGTTTAGTGATGGACCGCATTCTCCACACCTCGGTTGCCATGCATTGCATCTCCACCATGTTGACAAACCACAATTACCATCCTGGTAACGCCCAGTCAACGTCATGATAAACAGTCAATTTCCGACATTACTCCTTCCCCAAACATCTGCGTCTGCTTAATCTCCCAACAGTATTTCCAAACCAGATGGGTAGGTGACGAGCTGGTAGTACAGATATACCGCTTTTGACAGCCGCCCTACCCGCTGCTGTTGTGTTCAAAGCGGAAATCATTAATCATATTTCCCCACCAAAAAAAAAACACTTGACCAAACTGGAGATATTACTGAGAAGACAGATCGCCGATCGCGAACCTGCATGCATGTAGGTGTATGCATCGGGATTCTTCTTACCTGCGTAAACACCCCAACCCTTTTCCTCCTCCCAATTGTACAGTATGCAGCTATCGGTGTCACTCCAGTATGCGGATTCTTCTGGAAGAAGCGACCTGCAGACCTCTCACCGATGGCGACCAGGCTAGCGAACGATTCACATGCAGATGTTGCTAGCGATATGCGATCATTCCGCGACTGGCAGCATGGGAAAGTAAGCGGGGGTGGAATGGGGAACTGCGACATGGCCGGGGCGGGCAATGAGCCTTCTTTCGGGGCCAACGCGGAGGATGCTAGGGACGGAGAGGCGCTCGATTGGGGTTAAGATTATATTGACGTGCAGCATCGCACTAGCTACTCTTGCAGTTTGCACGGAGCTTGGAAGTCATGGTAGTAAGCGAGGTGAGATGCGGTGCAGTATCGCTGATGGCTGGCGCACGACAATGTTTCCGCCGGGCTTGGACTGTTTGGTAAATAGACCTTGGGGTTGATGGTTCGTGTTGTTTCCTATGCATACCGTAGTACCACGTTATGGCATCCATCTGCTCACACGCCGGCTGTATCGTTCTTCACGAGTACCTAGGTACACAGCGTAGAGCGGGCAAGCATAGTCAACTTCCAATGCACTAGCGGACCCGAGCAGTACATCGGCGAGGCGGGTCGAGATGCTGCACTTCACGTACAGATAAGCTGATGCAGCGAGGCTGAAGAACACTACACGTGATCGCATCCTTCCTCCTATACCAAGAGAGTGGGTTCGGAGTTGCCTCCCTCGTTTCCCGTTCGCTCCGCTTGCCGGAGCCGAGATTGGGCCTTGGACGGAGAAGGGTGTGGACGGAGGGAGACGTTGGGGCGTGCAGATTTCTGCATCTGGAAGCAGGTGCAGAACGGGCAATCTGAGAGATATTGGGTGAGGTGAGCAGTAGGTGGGCATGCGAGTATGATGGGATAGGAAGAGAAGATGCGCATCACGAGTGACGGACTGAGGCACTCCTGTCTCAAGATCGACGACTGCCATGACCTTTGCTCCTGGTGAGTTTGTTTAAGAGACGCCATGCATGTAGATGCACTACACGCAAGTCATCCAGTTCCAACACATGTGCGCGAATTATGATTTCTCGTAGCTGCTGCAATTCAACACTGCGAGCCATCGCTGTCACCGTGGGAAGAGCAACCCCCCATCGTCAGCATATCTTCCACATGCATCCTCACCGGTAGTTCTGCAACCACTGCATGACATGCGAGTAGTCAACGACCTCGGAATCCCACTGCAGAATTGCTCCACCAGACCAGCCAGTAACGCATGTTCGGCACGCTCCGAATTCCGACTTTACTAAGACACCAAGACGACCTCATGTCGCCGCCTAATCTCATCACAGCACATCACATTCTCTCACTTCCACTGCAAATCCTTGCCCATTCTACCCTAGACCCTTCCTTCCCCGCGATTCCTCGCGTGGCAGTAATCCTCTTCATGCATGACATACGTTGCTCATGTCATCCCATACCATATAGCACATTTTACAAATCTCACACCACACATCTCACGTAACACGATCCCCAAACCAGATCGTGCTCATCTCTGGCATACGAGGTATTCCTAAGCAACAGTTACGTGCAAGGGGCGGCTTCTTACCTCACATCCAACAAAAAAACAAAGACAGCCTAGAGCTCGAATCGCTGGGCGGAACTTCTGTACATACGAATGCCAAGTTGGGTGTTTGCTCTCTTCCCCTTCGGTCTTGTGTTGCGGCGTTGGTCATTTCATGCATGACACATGGGCATCACACCGATTAGAAAAGCGTGTCTCGGCTACGGTGCGCAGGGTCTTGCTTCGGAGGCAAAGGACGGGGTTATAAGGCTGGATGACGACTGCGTTGAACGGTCAGAGAATGATGTGATGGGGGTTGAGATGTAGAGTCGGGTACAGCTTACTTGGTGGCTTTGATGATGACGAGATGACTGTGATAATGGCATGATGATCGGAGAATGCCGAGATACTGACAATTGAGATCAGGACGCCCGATTGTACCAAGTGCCCGAGTTTACCTTGATAATGACTCTTGAAGCTCATATTCGCAGCTGTGCTTGGTTGGAAAGCGGATAGATACGATGACATGGGACTACTTCCTTGTCCGCGTACTCTTGCGAGTACCTTCAGTAGGATATTTTGGCTCAGATGCTTTGCGCTTCGTACCCTTCTTCACCGCTGGCGTCTTGACCTTTTCCTGATCGCCGTCGCTCTCTTTTGTTACTAGTCCTTTCTTCTCGTCTTGCTCGTCCGCCGCCTCCACCTCTTCACTCTCATCCGCCTGTAATCCATCATCTTTGCCCTCATCTTCCTGCACACCAACGTCCACGCCCTCTTTTCCCAAGACCCAAGCCACCTTCTCAGCATTCATAGCGGTGGCTCTACTCGCTCTCATCCCAAGCCCTTTACCCAGTCTCGGTCCCAATTCATCCACGCGCTCGAGCAACATTTCATACTCCTTGAGATTATACTTGATCTTTCTTTGCCAACCTCTGCCAACCTTTCCACTTCCTACTTCCTCATCCCATGTGCACCACCTGAACAGCTCATCTGAAAAGAATGGAATTCCCGCGGGCCGGAGTACGGAGAGAAGTAGAGACGCGGTTGCTGGACCCACACCCTTCAGCTCCACAAGTATTTTTAATGCGGGGATGGCGTCTGAGCGACATGATTTGCCCTTTGATAATGCTGCGTAGGCCCTTTTTGTCGTCTTCTCAACTGCCTCGGGTGTGTTGCTTTGAACGAGACCTAGTAAAGCGGGACGAAACGTTCCGTGCTTCCTGGCTTACCATTAGTGAGATCGATTTCACATGGAGTTATGATGCATACAGTTTCCATTCGACAAGCTTCTCAACTTGGTCTTTTGTCAGGTGTTTCTCGTCTTCTTCCATTGCAGCTACCGCGGCCGGTATGGTGTGGTAACGTTGCGCGTCTAGCTCGCGTAACTTCTCGGGTACCATGGCAGGGTAACGCGACAAAACGTCTTCGAAGGCATCGAAAGTGATGTTCTTGATGTGGAGTGGCGGCATTTTGGGCGTTGCGGTGAGACTGGAATTATGGAAATTGAGGCGGAACCGGAGTAGAGTTGGCAAGACGTGTCTGGGACGCCAACACGAGATCACGTGAAAGTATGACGAGCTAGATCACGGGCTCAGTAATAGTGCAGCACATCTGGATATTTTTGAAATGTTTGTCTTATTATATACATGCCTTACTGCTGCTACTGTGCAGTCATTGGCTTCGAGTTTAATATTTGATGTCTCATGTTTGAGCATAAAAAAAGAAACGAATCATTGAAATATATGTTCCCCATGGCAACCCCAAGAAGATACGCACAAAGTATCGATCACGCCTTGCTGAAGAAACGTTGGTGTATAGGCAAACAAACAAGTAGCATAATCTGATGCGAGCTCCAAACGCCTTGCTAATCGACGTTTACATGGCTTTTCGTGGACGTCCACGACCACGCTTCCCAGAACTAGAACCTCGTGTAGGAATCATCGAGGGACGGCCTCGTGGTCTACCAACAGGCCTCTTCGGGGCTGGTGCGCTCGCCGGAATCTCATCCTCGCTCTCGGCATCTGATAGATTTATGGCCTGAGGCTTCCTATTGACAGCAGTAAACTTCGATGCTGGCGCTGTACCGGTTGTCGTTGTTGTGACCTTGCCTGGCCCGTTGCCGTCCCTCCTAGAGGGTGGTCCAATAATCTTGATCTTCTTTCTGTTGAGCCCACTCAAGATAGAATTGGTCGATGGTGGTGGCCCTGTGTGAACAGGCTCTGGTGTCTTGTCTACAGATCGGATCTCTTCGTTGAGTGGCTCTTCTTCAGCGGGCAGATCACCGAGAAAGTTGTCCATCAGCTGCTCATCGTCCGATTCGGGGAACAGCGCCATCTTCGCTCGTAAGTTCTCTTCGGCTTCCCTAGCTTCAGCTTCTGCACGAGCCTTTGCCTCCTCCTCTCGACGTTGGGCTTCTAGGGCAGCGGCAGCGGCTTGTTGTGCGAGAGTGAACGCTTCACTGGAATGGTCGTTCTCTTCATGAACACCAGCTTGGTCAAAGACACGCTCAGAGACATCGTCAGCGCTATTTGGTTCCGGATCCTTTGATGGTGGCTCAGTAGACCTGATTTCAGCTTTCGTTTTTGCTGGCATAGATCTTCGGCGCTCGTTGTACGTGCGGCTTCGCTCTCGGTCTTTCTCCCGGTTGGGCCTTACAGCTCCATCTCTGAAATCGGACGGCAATTCAGTGGGCAGGTCCTCCTCCCCTTCGTTTTTCCGTGCCAACCAGTTTGACGTGCGACCACGCGGGCGACCAGTATACTCGGATTCGTCGTCCCCACCACCGAACTCCTCATCTGAATCGAGCGTGATCTCTTCAAAACGTCTGGAGCCGCGAGGCCTTCCAGGCTTCGCAGAGCCGCTGATTTCCGGGTTACGCTTGCGCGTGGAGTACGCATCGTCCTCTTCTACACGAACACGGTATGTTTTCGCGTCCTTCTCTCTCCCGGCTACACTCTTGAGAGCATTTGGCTTCGGTACAACATCGGATTCTAGAATGGACCGCATATCGCCAGACACATCGACTTCCTCTGGAGTACGCTGTCGTACGACTGGTGCGCGCTCAAGAACTGGTCTTTGACGAATCCGGTCGAGATGGCCAGTAGCCAGAGACAGCTTCACCACCTTTGATTTGCCCTTCATCGTTGCGGCGACCAGGATGAACCTGTCTTCGCGTTTAGCGTCCTCGAGCAACTTCCTCTCGACCTCTTTCTGATATTGCTTGCCGGATGGGTTCTTTGGCTGTAAGGATTGAGCGTCATCGTCCTTCTTCCTCTTCTGCTTCTTTGTTTTGGTCTTTTTCTGGCGGTTACCCTTTACTTCTCCATCTTCTTCGCGACCACGCTTCTGACCCAAACGAGGGATTTCCCCATCCATGTCGGGATCGTGGTAGTATGGAGCACTGTTCGCACCCTCATCACCGTTGCCATTGGTAACGCGGTCCACATCCTCCGCGGGAGAGTAGGTGATGCCGTATCGGGAGTAATTGTGGTCCTCGTCTTCGAAAAATCTCGCATCGAGAGAAGGATCTGCCATTTTGTCTATCTCTGCCTGTTGCATCCGCCGTTGCATAGCACTCTGTGCCATGCCTTCCTCTTCTCGCAGCCAGTTCAGATTGGAGACACTGAAATCGACCAGACACTCTACTGAGCGTGGGTCTGCCACTTTCTTAGTATCGTGTCCTAGCAAAGTTCCTTTGGGCTCGTATGGATGTTGTCGAGGATCACGTCGGCAAGCGCCTGTGTTGCAAACCCTCCGACAATGTGGACACTTCCAATTAAAAGCCTCCATAATGTTTACCGGCATCGTATCGTGCGCCCGGAACAGCGTGCCATAACAATAAGCCAAGTCGCAACTCGAGCAGAATGCCATCTTCCATTTCGGGTGCCGATGAAGACAGAAATGGCAGGACTTGTGTTTCGAGAGCCACTGCTTCGACTTCTTGTTTGCACTCTTCTTGACATGGCCGTATTCATCAACAACGGGTTCCTCGTCATCAGATATCGTCTCAGGCTGCGGGTTCTTTATATCGACAAATGGCCGAACTCGCAGTTGTTCTTGACAGACCTGGGCCAAGGTCTTCTTGCCGAGATATCTTCGCTCTTCTTGTAATGGAAGCGGAGTTTTCTCATGAACGTAGCCGTCGATGTCGATAATTTGAGCGCGCCACTCCTCGTATTTGTGAACCAGGTCCTTCCACTTCCACTGCTCAACCCATGCATACCCTGACTGACAGCCACAACTTCGGCCCATGCAGTAGCAGTCCATGCAAACGTCGTATGGTTCCTCGATCTCGGAGCTGAATAGGTTCTTGCACGATTTGCAGCTAAGGAAGCGATTGAAGATGTTGCATCTACAGTACGCACAAGTTACGTTGCTGTCGTAGGGGAGGTATTCTGGGTGTTCTCGTGAATCCTGTGCGAACATTTCGGATAGCAGTACAATCTTGTAGAGGTCGAAGAGCTTCTTGAAGTCTTTCTGGACTTGCTTTATTCTGACAGAGCATTGAATCGCAACTGCTTGTTCGCCTCCTGCTTCAACTTGAGCGCGAGCAGACTTGATAAGACTGGAGTACTTCAAGAGAGTGTAGTAGATGATGGCCTTGTTCTTGTACTGTTCGTCTCTGCAGACAATTCGGGAGTTGGGCAATGCTTCGTTCAGCGCGAGTTCCAAGGTTTCAACGGTGGTGCGGTTCCAGGCGATTTTCATAGTCCGGGTGCCGCGATTCCACACTTGATGAGGCGCCAATGGTGGAATCAGAATAAAGTCACCCGGCCGTTGCTCCACGACATAGGTCTGGAACGGAGCCTTCTTCCAGGCGATGAGCTGCGCGAAGTGGTTTTCCATTTCTATATCATGGCCTAGCACCGAAAGCCAATACTCTGAGACAACATGACGATCCTTGCTCTCTGTCATGAACCAAATGGATGACCCCGGGCGCTCCTGCTTGCCGTCTTGGCTGATGTTGCCGGAAGCGTTGACCATGATGTTCTGACCAAGAGAAGCGCACATCTCTCGATGGGACGGGGTGTAGGTGCCTTCGTGACCAATGTAGCACATGAGATTCTCGGCGCGCATGTCTGGTGGCAGGCTGCTCATGAGATCTCCAGCCCGCCCGATGCCTCGCCCTTTGCGACCGCCAAACTCGTCCATGGCGCCGGGACCACCAGGTTCACCTGTGCTTTCGTTGAGGTAGAAGAGTCCCGCAGGAATGTGCTCCTTCAGCTTATCATGCCACACTTGAGGGCAGTCGATGTCCTTGAGATATATCCGCTGCCTCGCCTTGTCGCGGTATACGTCTGGGCCGTCGAAGAACTGCTCGGTGAGTTTCGTCATATGCTTGAGGTAGTGCTTGATGGTAAGAGGGATATTCTCTTTGGTCGATAGATTGCGCGCATTCTCGACTAGGCGTCTGTTAGCTATGCGCGCCAAATGCTGCCCTGGAGCGCGCCTACCTTTGTCGCCATGGTTGTCGCGCAGCCACGAAGGCGTGAAAGTCCAGGGATCCAGAACTTCCTCGAATCCGTCGATGACCAGAGGTTTGCCGCCTATGACTACGTGTAGCAGAACCAGCTTCTCGAACGCTTCGAGGCCGTTGTTGGCGATCATCTCGTACGAAATGCGGTCGACATATTGGAAATTGTCCGCGTTCTCCACAAAGGTGCGTACATCGAAGTCGGGCGGTATTGGTTCAAAAGAAGCCCTGGGGCGCGCGGCCGGCATCGTGGTAGGCGCTGGCTACCATGTAGAAGTCGCGTACTAGGTGTTGTTGGGTTGCGAGAACAGGAACCACCTGCGCGGCGTCGTTGCAGTTGCAGACAAGTGATACTGCAACAGAGAACTTCCGGCCCGGGGTCCGATCGCTAAGGGAGCGGGCGTTGCAGGATGAAAGATGGAAAACAAAATGCAAGGCGTAATCGGTCGGCGTGTGGAACTCGGCTGAGGAAACGATGTTCTTCAGCGGCCGGAAGCTGTGATATGCTGTCGAGAGTTAGCGCGAACGGTTCAACCTTCACTTTTCCCACTCACGCTCACCAATCCGAATGATCCGATTCGGCGTACAGCAGTGACCCAACTGTCGTTCTGGAGGCTGAGGTGCTAGGTTCTACTTACACAGACTTCCGTCATGCTCAAGACAGCACCTTGAAAACTGGAATCTCACATGTCAACACGGCTCACGGGAAACAAGTGACTAGCATGCCTTTACATGCGAAAGCACATACGCTTTTAACCGCCCGAGCGCCAAAGATGGCCTTCTTACCCCTGTATACAGCGCGCTCCGTGGCTGTGTGTCGGCAATTCGTCAGGCATCATTACGCATTTCACTCTGCTCGCAGACAAGGGCAGTTGTCAACATCTCCATCACTCGCGAGCTATCGTCCGCAGCCTACTCGGCTTGCCAGGTCGTTCCCATCAAAGCTGGCATCTTTGCAATCAGGATTGGCGACAGGAATAGCGCAACAAGATGGAGAATCGAAACCACTTGCCGACTACAAGCCACCTACCACAGGCTTCCTATCCTATCTGCCCCAGAAAGCTGTTCCATACGGTGAGCTGATGAGGTTGGACAAACCGGCCGGCACATACTATCTCTTCTTTCCTTGCGTGTTCAGCACACTTCTCGCTGCAACCATGGCTACCCCTCTCGCTGCGCCATCCGCGGTCATCAGCACAACAGTCCTCTTCTTCACAGGAGCTCTTGTCATGAGAGGTGCTGGGTGTACGATCAATGATCTTTGGGACCGGAACCTCGATCCACATGTCCAGCGAACGCGGTTACGTCCAATTGCTAGACGAGCAATTACACCTCAGCAGGCTATCGTCTTCCTCGGAGGACAGCTCACTACCGGTCTAGCTGTTCTCTTGTCGCTACCATTCGAATGCTTCTGGTACGCTACACCGTCGCTTGTTCTCGTCACGCTCTATCCCTTGGCGAAAAGGGTAACATACTATCCTCAATTCGTTCTCGGCCTCACTTTCTCCTGGGGAGCGATGATGGGCTTTCCAGCTCTTGGGGTTGAGCTGCTGGCAAACCAAGCTGCGCTTACAGCAGCAGCTTGCCTTTACGCTAGTAATGTCGCATGGACCGTTCTGTACGACATGATCTACGCACACATGGACATCAAGGACGATGTCAAGGCTGGCATCAAGAGTATCGCGCTCAAGCATGAGAAGGAAACCAAGATGGTGTTGTCCGGTCTCGCCGTTGTTCAGCTTAGCCTACTGTCTGCTACAGGAGTCGCAGCAGGACTAGGACCAGTTTTCTTCGTTGGGTCAGTCGGGGGAGCAGCAATCACCCTAGGCACCATGATCCGACGAGTGAAGCTGAAAGAAGTCAAGAATTGTTGGTGGTGGTTCGTAAACGGTGCATGGTTCACTGGCGGTGCAATTAGTCTTGGCCTGGCTGGAGAGTATGCTGCGCATCTCTTTGGCTGGTACGGTGATGTGAAAGAAGGAAGGCAGGATCGGATGTCTCTCACTGTATGAGATAGGCTTGCTTATCGCACACTGAGGCATCATTCATCAGAGGCTAGGTAGGCAAACTCAAAGGTTTACATGTATATTGACAATATCATACAGATTCTCATGTACTATCACTAGCTACAACACCACGATAGAAGGTTGGTGGCAGAACAACATGTCCAAGAAGCCATTCTAATCTTTTGTAACTATTGTTCTTACTTGCTGCTTAGTTTATGTCGTCTCTCGAATTTACACGGAATGCATGCGTTATACACTGGACTAGAATTGCGCACTATGAGCCAAGGTTTTGACGACAACAAATCCTGGACTGTATTCCAAGGTGATGCCTGCAGTCTAAAACCACTACGAGATCTTTCTCCTTCCTCGGCCTTCCATGTTCCACAATACGGCTCTAGCAATGTTACGCTCCTCCGACTTCAAACAACCCAACCCAAGAACTGCAACATCTTTCATCCAAGTGCGATGCCATACTGTGGTTGCCGTTCACTTCATCCCATGGCACTAGACTCCAGTGACCAAGAAGCAGACCGAATTTCTGACATGAGAACCAGGAATCGTCGCGATAATAGTGAAGACGCCAAACGCAACTACAAGGGCAGTATTGGCGAAGCGTTGTCATGCCCAGGCGTCCCTGCCAAGCCTGCGCGGTTCTGCCACTTGGGCCCGCCCAGTGACACCATAGGTAGCTTCCCCCAACATCCACCTCCAGCTCGCGCAACATCCCCGCAAGCCTCTGCTATATCTTCGTCGTACTTGCGAAGCCGCTTTGCCTTGTTCCATACACATCTGAGCTATACTCTGGCGTAGTTTGCGCGCACAAAGACACAACAGCGCCACTGCAATGGCTTCGCGACTGGTGCTGGTCCTAGGCGACCTCTTCATACCAGACCGAGCTTCAGTATGTCTCGACACCACATATACACGACACTAGACCTCACAAACTTACAGGCTGCATAGGACATACCAGCAAAGGTACGCTTTACCCCACCTCTATCACATTACCCACTTCACCACCGTCAAGGCCCGCGCCAACCGCACCTTTTGTCCTACAGACTCATACGCGCATGCGCTTACACGACCCTATAGTTCAAGAAGTTGCTCGCGCCTGGAAAAATCGGCCAGATCCTCTGCCTAGGCAACATAACTGACCGCGAAACCTACGAATTCCTACGCGCTATTGCGCCCGACCTACAAATTGTGAAGGGCGACTTCGACATCGAAGCACCCAATTTGGCTTTGTCAAAAGTAGTCACGCACGGCAGCCTACGTATAGGGTTCACACATGGCCACACCATCATACCACCCGGCGATGGCGATAGTCTACTGATAGCGGCGCGGCAGATGGATGTTGATGTCTTGCTATGGGGCGGCACACACAAGTTCGAGGCGTATGAAATGGAGGGCAAGTTCTTTGTCAATCCAGGGAGCGCGACAGGCGCTATGTGCACGGGATGGTGGACCGAGGAGGAGGATCCTACACCAAGTTTTGTATTGATGGATGTAAGTTTATCCTAAAGCTTGTCGCACAAGGAAGAGGACCCCAGGCTAATTAGGGAACAGGTTCAAGGCGATGTGCTCGTACTGTACGTGTACCAACTACGCAAAGACGCCGAAGGCAACGAAAACGTCGCCGTGGAGAAGGTTTCATTCCGGAAAAACGGTGGTGGCGCGTCATAGACCAAGGGTGTCACGAACAGCGGCTGGATACGGCTCATGGACGGATCAACATACGAAGCAGAGTTGGCTATACAAGCATAGCCTGCGTGTGCATGCATTCACTACGAGGAATCGAAGTATTGCACAACATGAACAATAGACATGGAACCCCTCTAGCAATGCCAACTGATTTAGTTGGCTTCGGACTTGATTCCGCTGTAGCACTACCACCTATACTAAAATGTCGTGTAATACACCCCATGCTGTACATATTATCCATTACGGCTAGCCACACCATCTTAGTCTCGCAGATCCCATAAGCCAAAAGACCCACAATCATGCATCAATGCTTTCAGGCATATTCCATGTCCCCTACACTATACTGTGCAACCCCTGAGAAAGCATGCGGCAGATGAGGAACACCCGAAACCATTTTTGCTCAGCTAAGACTCATGTCATCATGTCGTCGTTTTTTACTCCGCTTTTTTTTTGGTGGGAGGGGGAGTCTTTGTGCTTTACCCCACACTTTTGTGAAACAGTGGCATGTTACCGTCCGGTGAGGCTACTTGAATCTTTTGTGTCTCATTACACTACATGATCAAGGTTTCTCGTCCGACATCAGGGCTGGACTGTCATGTCCTTCCCGAACGACATGCTGACCGACCGACCGACCGACCGACCGACCGACCGACCGACCGACCGACTGACCGACTGACCGACTGACATGATCGCGCCGATATGCTGCGGACATGACATGATATTGTCCAAACACCCACGCAGCCGGTACGTCGATCTCCAAGTCGTCACCCCACACTTTGTTGCGCGACCCCAGCCTAACTATCCCTCTTCTTCAGCACCTCCATCACCGCCTTTCCAACCTCCTCGAACAATCCCGGCATACAAGCAATCATGCCCCAGTTCCGCTCTCCCTTGATCTTGCGTCCGTTTGTAAAGTCAATTTGTTCACCCTTGAAGTCGCTGATAACCCCGCCAGCTTCTTGGAAAAGGAGGTGGCCGCCAGCGTGATCCCAGATATACGTAAAGCGGTCCAGGGTCTTGGGGATGCGCACCATGACGTCTGTAGCACCAAGGGTCAGAGCTACGTATTTCATTTGCTGAGACCAAAGAATCGTGCCTGGCCATTGAGCGCCGAGTGAGGTAGCGACAGCGTTGTGTTCAGGTTGGGATAAGGATGTTTTGCCCAGTGTTGCTTCGACAAAATTCAGGTCGGAAAGCTTCTTTTGGGGAAGAGTGGTTAAGTCTATGTGTCGGGGTTCTCCTAGTCCGGCGGAGATGGAAGCGTTCATGGAGCGGATAAAGGTTCCTTGTCCCTTGACGGCGGATAGTACGACGCCGAAGCCATCTTTGTCGACGCGGTCTTCGTGGATTGAAGTTTGGCCGAGGGTCCCTTGAATGGGGAATGCGAGGTTGGGGCAAGCAATTACCCCAACTTGCTGCACGCCATCAACGAGCAAACAAAGGCAAACGGCGTATTGTTGGCCCTGCATGAACGTCGCTGTGCCATCCACGGGATCCATGACCCATACTCGGCCTCTTGTGGTGATTTCCCCTTTACCTCCCCGATCAATAAGCTCAAACATCTCTTCTTTACTCTTCGGGGAAGCTAGTTCCTCGTCCTGCACCGAGTTCCCGTCTCCTTTACCACTCTTGGCGCCACCTGCATGAGCCTCGTTCTTTGCCTGTTGCACAAGCTGCCAAACACGGTCAGCGAGCGCTTCGTTTTGGCGCAATGCATCAGCGCTCTCCTCGCCTAGAAACGCATCTGTGGGGTACGCGGCATGCAAAGCGGCGATGAGGAGAGCCTGAGCGGCGAAATCCGCGATCGTAACGGGACTGTCGTCTGCTTTGGTCTCCGCAGACACATTGTTGGAGAGACTGCGGAGAACGGACTTGGTGAGCAGAGACGCCCGGTGTACGGCGCGCAAGGCAAGGCGAAGTTCGGCGGAGTAGGCCATGGCGAACACCGTATGATTTTTGGGTGCGATTGCGTGATGTACGGCGGATTGTCGCTCTCTGTCGATGGTAAGTTCAGAGTATTAGTTTAGATGAGGTGATTAAGTATTTGGCAAGCTACTAGCAAGCGCATAGTAAGCGAGACTAGAGGAGCGCTCAACGCACGTTGCGTGCGCAGTTCCATCGCTACAAAACATGAAGTTCGACGATGGCAACAATATCACCAAATCAGAGACATGTCTGGAGTCCTCCACGGAGGCGCAGGTGATGCAAGAGTCATCTGTGGCTGATTGTGAACGGGATACACGACAAAGCCCGAGTCATGCCACCAGCTCGATTCCGATTGATTTGAGATGCTCGGAGATCTGACGGTCCGACCCAAACCTTGGTGAGGCGGCTATGAAGCTCATTTTTTTCTAGTTTGCACCTACGAAAATTCGTTCCTAGAGGTACTCGCTGTGTTTTAAGGTTATCGTGCTAATGAGATGACCAATAGCGCATACCTCCGAGGTTAGATTACAGCTTAGAGAGAGCCAGCTTGTCCACAAGCGTGAGCGTGATGTATCACCAGACACACGGATAGTTTGGTAGGTTCGACGGCGCCTCTCCGACTCCTCCCGCGAAGGGAGGCCCTTCCAGTACCAACGACGGGAAATCAACGGGAAACATGGTCGTTGGGGAAAGCCCACTCGCAGTCCACCCGCCAACAGAAACGGGCCGATGTCTCGGGAGAGTGCCAAACTCGGGAGATTACCACCAGGTTCAAGCGAGCAAAGAGGCGAGGCTGCTCGTTATTGTCTCTTGAGGCGGTTGGCGCTTTCTGCCGTGTTCACGATAGATTAATGCCGCCTGTTCTTGAGTCATACAGCATTTGTTTGCCTGCTACTGGGAATATGTTGCCTGTTACAAGGTGTAGTTCGCACTCCGCAAGGTTCTTGGAGTGGTATAGGGCTCTGCATCCCGAAGGTCCCCATAGTGTTGCAGATGTTGGCAATGACGGAGGACAGGTACATGAGACGCACGAATATTGAACAGCACGCATCCTGCATCATCTTGCAGTGGGGACGCGTAAGCGATATGCTGTATAGTCTTTAGGGAATCGGGAGGTGCTTTACTCTGGCATAGATGGAGTCTGGATGCCTTTGATGCATTGCGTTGTGCTATATCGATGATCAGAGCTGCTGTTACATAGAGGCTGCATCATCGATGCATAGTTGTTGAGGATGGTTTGTACCGCTGTATTGTTTATTGGGGCTGACAGCCGTTTCGAAAGCATTGCGACGCAGCGCATGGCCCGCTGCCTGGTAGTGCCGCCATCTTTCGCAATTAGAAAGTGTCGGCAACTTTTGTGGGGAAGATAATCTTCACGGGGCACACCTGTTTTTGGATACTGCATTGGTCGCGCTGTTGTGATTGGACCCGTGATTACATTGTCATGAATCGCGCGGCATGGTAAAGGAGGCAGACTAGACAAGTTGAGTTTCGAGAGACGTCGTTAAGCGCGAGGATCTCACGATAAGAGCAAACCGTTCCTGCAGAAAGCCTGTAAGCATCAGATGGTTCTCTTGGTCTTGGTGGCTTGTCGAGGGTCCTGTCATACAGGAACCTAGGAAAAAGCACCGTGGGGTCTGTCTCTCCATCAGGTCATGCAGGTTGTTCGTGTTGAGGCACGCTGACCAAGTGACTTGCAGCTGCGAGCTGGGAGCGGCTCGATCATTCGCCTGTCTGGACATGGGCTCCATGAAGTCTGGAGCCACTTGCAGGACGTATGCTCTGTTAGGAACGCGTTCACCCGAACCGAGCGTCTTATCTCGCTTGCTGTGAGGCAGGATACTCGAACTGAAGGAAAGTGCTCCTCTGCGCAGATTGCGCAAGCCATGGACATTTGAATAGCCAAGCGAACATGCGTTCTGACCACCGTTCGATACTTATTTCGCCCCCGCCGATTCCTGATGGGGGGAGGAGGGGGGCAGCAAGCCATGACCAAGAGTCCAGGTCGGTCTGCTCCTGACTGTTTGGGGAAAAGAGGCTTGAGGCGCTCAGCAAGAAGCGAAGCACTGTGGTCCTCCAGGCGCGTGTCTGGACACCGAAAAACGCATAGAGCCGCGCGAAAATGGAAGAAAAATGTGTTGAGAAATTGTGAAAGGGACCAGGACGCGGCAGTTCAAAGGATGGTGTGTCGTGCATACTGTGCTGAAGATGATCGCTGCAGCGTAGAGCCGGAATCCCGTAAGTGGAAAACAGCGCGTCGGGTGCGAATGATAACATCTTCGATGGTTGCAATTCGTGATCGAGTGTGTGTGTCTAAAATTTAGAGACGGAGTCTGTACCAAGACAGTCTGATACAGTTGATTGCGTGACTGTGAGACTGGTGTGCCTACATTACAGGCCTTCGCTACGAGGCTCAACAACATGGCCCAGCTTTCCGTGTGGGCAGATAGTTGGCTTACAGCAGACGGCTGGCGTAAGAGAATGGATTTGACTTGGCTGCAGGGCTGAGAGTGAGACAGAAAGCTAGCGCGTGCAAAAATGATGCCTTTGCGGAGCAGTTCGTTATCACCAGAGATGGCGAAAACCGGGTCTAACGCTGGGGCAAGCGGTTCGTTCGGCTATTGAGAGATGGAGCTGGACGGATAGTAGCATGGGATTGGAGGGAGGGGAAGCGAGCAGGGCTGTGTGGGAGGGTGCTCATGACTGCTGAAGCCGATAACTGCTATTCCGCTTCTCTACGCCATCAAGCTAAAATAGGGAAGCCTTGTACCTAGATTTGCATGTCAGTCATCTGCCCGTCCGGCGCAGGGCCGCGCAGATGACCAGCGAGGGAATCCGTCATAGAGGGACGTTGTCGCGTCGCGCTGCTATCACGCAACTCTCGGACGGTGGTGTCACCAGATGGAGCGCCCATCGCTACGCAAACCGGCTATGACTGCCCACCCCCCTCCCATAGCCGAAAATTCTACGCTCTGCTGGTGCAGTATCGACAAACGTGCCGCGAAGTCGTTCGCTGCAAGGCCGTAAAAGCCTCTCTGCATGAGCGAATAGAGAGGGCAGAGGGCGAGCGCATGCTGGCAGCACGGCACCTTGGTGGCCAAAACGTAGCCTGTTGGGTTGGGTAGGGTAGGGTAGGCGCGTGGAGCGAATCGACAGGTGCCCGCTCTGCACCTGTTCGCCGGAATGCGCTCTGGAGCAGCTAGAGCCGAATTAGTGTGGTGGTGGTGGTGGTGGTGGTGAGGGGTGTTGGCTTACAGCGCTTGTCGAAATTCAAATTCCTTGGCTGCATATCAGTGCATGGTCAGCCATGCGGAGACTACAGCGTGGACCCTGCCCCTCATCCCTGTCAGCCGTAGTGCCTGAGCGCGACTTGAGTATACTATGTGTGCCCCATCATCCTCCCGTAGCTCCACACGGTCCCTCCGCTCACGAACTCATAACTACCTCATGACTCCTACCTGAGAGATCTTCATAAGACCCCCTTCGTCCCTCTGCAGTCCCACTGCCACTCACCCGTACCAACACTACTACCTCGTTTACGATATCATCGTCATCACCAACACTACTACCACGACGACGACGACGACGACCACCACTACTACTACTACTCTACATCACATTCACAATGGCTTCTCAAATGGAGTGCTTCAACGACTTCTGCCTATCATGCGACCGTCAAATTGCTGAGAATGGCGTCTACTGCTCGCAATCTTGCCGACTAGCCGACCTGGAGAAGGCTGGCAGCACAGCCCAAGCACCCTCGCAACTGTCCTCCTCGGCTTCGTCCTCGTCATCATCCAACAGCGGCTTCTACCTCGCCCCTGCAATCAACTTCTCGGCATACAAGGGAGCCTCGAGTTCACAAGTACCACCGTCGAGCCCGTACCACTACTACCCAACCACGAATGGCAGCTACTTTGCACCACCAACTGCAACAAGGCAATCCCCACAACGCAGCCTCACGCCCTCTTCGTCACGCTCATCCCTCGCTTCGCAGTCTTCCCAAACCCAATCGGGCATCTCGCAGCAAGCGGCAACGCAGCTCAACAGCTACATGCGATCCTTTGACCAGACACGGGATGTAAAGAGGCGGTACACGCAGTACTAGGCTTACTCGCAAGTCTGTTGCTTTTGGAGTTTGGTTTAACGACAATCACGACAGCTGACGAAGACGCCACGCATTGCCTTCCTCTCGGTTTCTCATTGTTCTCTTCTGCTTTGCATCAGTATCGGGCGTCGGGGCCTCGGACGGCTGCGACTGGCATGGGTCCACGGAGTACACCTGCATATCGATCACCGCTGCTCTGCGTTCTACTTTTGCACCGTTTCCTTTTGTTGACATACGTGGACGCGGTGTACGATTTAAAAAAAGTATTTATATATATCCCCTTGGTGCATACGGCATCTTTGTTACGAGCAGCAGCAGCCCCGGCGAGGGTTTGTGACTGGGGACAGTCAGCGCACGCGTTTGCATCACGACCACTGCGGTCAGGACGGTTGGGTATTCCTCTCACTTGGGCGAGCTGGACGTGGCGCCTGTTTTCCACTCTAGCTATAGTTTAGTGGTAGTAGTAGTAGTAACTGTCTGCTTCTAATGGACACAACGGTCATGAGCATAGACTCATGGCGACAAGACACGACAGACATTTTGCATGTGCTCCACTCCTCTCGGTGATACTCAGATGACAGCCTCACGCAACCGCCGGTGCAACCCGATCATGTCTCACTACGACTGCAGATCGTGCCAACCCCTCACCAACACGTGACGGGACACCCTCTTGCACAGGGTTTGGCCCAAGATAAGCACGAGCCTCGACAGATGTGCATAGATGAGACACGCCCACGCCCAATGCTCCGTCTCGCTGTATTCCCGTGGCGCTTTAGAGTTTGCACGCTGCGCAGTGCGTGGTCAGAGTGGTAAGACGACGCACGGCTGCGTCTCTCCACCGGTATTCCTTCTGCCTGTCGTACATGGTACGTTTGCCAGGAAGAATTTTCCACGCAACCAGGCATCACCCAGAAGCCAGCCACGCTGGGCAGCGTTCGCAGCAAGTCGTGTTCCGGTGGCGATAAGCAGACACACTTGGACGTTGTTGAGGGGTTCCAGCAAGCAGGACGCACCCACTTGGCCGCATCCTCCCCCCCTTGCCTTGGGTGGGTATGTTGGGTGGGTGTGTCTGCACGGTGGGCAGTGTGTGCCCTTGGGAAACACGCACCTTGGGCCTGCGCCTGCGCCTGCATGCCCTCCGCACATTGGCCCGCCGTCGCTGCAGGTGGGCCTTCTCCTGCTTGGCTTCTCCGCACTTTTGTGTGAACGGCCCGTAGACGGTCATGGGTGTGCTGAGGCTGGCTGCTGATGGGTCTCGTCCCGCCAGTCACTACGCGAGCTGCGAGCAAGGAAAAAAAGGTAGCCTGGCAGCGCTGCCAGCCGTGCCGTCAGCAAAGTTGCCCTTTTGGTCGTCTTCTCGAAACGGCGCGCATTCGTCATTGCCATGGAGGGACTGCTGCCCTCGTCGCATAATTCTGCCATCTGCTGCTCAGCAGCCCCTGGACTCTCTCTCACTCTCTCTCTCTCACTCTCTCTCTCTCTCTCTCTCTCTCTCTCTCTCACACACACAGTCCTCTTGCGCAATGCCAGCTCATCCGGCTCCACTTCGCAAGCGAGCCCCAGCACTAGCTGTCAACAGTCTGCGCGCAGCTTCGCCTTTCGACATGCGTCCCAACCATGGCCAGACGACGGCTTCCCTTCCTGCTACCCCGATCATTAGGTCATCGCTGCATGTGCGACGCCTGCTCAGTCCTCGTGTGACACCGAAGCGGCCTTGTCGTAGTCACACCACTCACAGCTCACCTCGCCTGCACTTGGGGCCTGGTCAACTGTTCCGAGATCCGACGACTTTGAAGGATCGATTCGACCGCCACGGGCCGCCCTCATACATTTCCAGAGCATCCCGTGCCCCCCCTCCCCGCAAAGGGACAAAGGGACCGATACAGAACACAGTTTGCATCCATACAAACTTGCTGGGACCTGGTTCCGGTTGCGATACCAGCCAAGGGTGCAGCTGCTACTGTAAATTTAGGTCCGGAGCTTCTGGCCTCCAGCATGGGCCACGGATTCAGAAGGCTCGGAGATACCAACAACTCCCCGACAACTGAATTCCGAGCCACATAAGGCGTGTTGAGCCTCATCGAGACCTCCTGAACCTGCTTCGCTACCAGAGTGTGACAAAAAGCAAAGTCCGCTTGCCCAACGACAACGACTGGCTCTCCTCGCTGGCGTGCATGTTGCTCGCCATCTCCGAAGATCGTCGCGGAAAAGCGTCACGATGCACTCGACACGGCTTCTCGCTTCCCATGAGACTTGGCTTACAACCTATCGATTTTCTTTCGCTATTGCGCAAGCTTTGGCAAGCTCTTCGCCAGACGCTGAAACCGATGAGATCGTTGTGATAGTACTACAACATGCTAATCGCCATTAACGTAGGAAGAGCTCATCGTTTGGCTGGACGCCAGGACAGGACGCCATCGAGTCGGCCGCGTACAATGCCATGGCACATACCCTGACCCGTTCAATGATCCAGCAATCGACTCTCGACGCAATGCAGGCACCCGTCAACGCACACGCCGCGCCAAACGGCAGGCAGACGGGAAAACGCGTGCAATCTGTCAGTATCAGGCGTCATCAATAATGTCAAGATCTCACGGAATACAATTCCAACCTATCACAAATTTTCGCCTATCGGAATATCCTTGATCAGCGCAAGTGTGATTCAGGAACTGATCCTTCACGACCCTTCGGACCGTGCCATGTTTGATTCCGATTCGGCCCTCGTCTTGTGCAGATATTTTTTTTTATAGCCAAGCCTGTGTCAGTCAAGCAACTGACTCGACATTGGGTATTCGTGAAGCGCACGATGGCGTCACAAAGAAATCCAAAAGGGCCGTGGAGGACGGCACGCCGCGAGGAACATGCTTGACTCGTACATACAAGATCCGGTGGCGTTTAGCTTTTCTGCCGGGTCGCTCCGCCGATACGATCAGATCTCAACATGTCAAGGCTTTGCTGGTGGTATCTGTACAGTTGGCAAGTGCCGATCATCTCAAGGTCTCTTTCGAGATACAAAGCTGCATTTGCAGGGGCTAGGGGTCCCGTTGGGTTGCAATATTTTGCCATATTCTGTCTACTTCCTGGGTACGCTGGACAGCAAGGGTGCGGCTGAAAGAGCCGCTGCAACCCACGTGGACATCAGGACGAAGGGATCGCACGACACCGTCTCGATGTCACACAAGCCGATCTCTTTGGCATGGTCGCTCATCTATAATGTGACCAATTACCTTGCGTGGAACAGAACCATGTCAGGAGCGTGCCGAGCCAGCTCATGTCACGGCAGTTGGTTCCGCAACGAATCCTCGTTTTGTTTGATTTTTTATAATCCCACGCGATCCAGAAGAGACGTACCTCATTGCCCAAGTGATCTAGTCGATGACGTTGAACAAGACATGCTCGTTGTGGTATATACCCGACGACGGAAGAGGGCCCAACCCAATACCAGAGCATCGGGCAGCACGCGTGGCTTCGACCGGACGCTTGATGCTAGTATTATGGGACGCATGCATCGTAATCCAGCGATGATGCTCCCTCGCCAAACGCGGATCACAAGAAACTTGAAAGTAAATTTACTGCTAACATCGCGTGGGATGCCAAGGCCCGACTCGCTGCCGCTAGGAGAGAACCCAAAGAGAGAAATGCACCGAGCCTAAATCCAGTTCTAATATCCATTGGCCAAGAAAAGATGGGACATAATTGTCGTACCAACACCAAAGGAAACCTCCAGTCGACCATGGGACGACGAGGTAATGACAATAACACCAGAAACAAGGCCAACCCTAGCAAGAGGTAAGAAGAGACGCAATGGGTATATCGGCACCCCATATGTCCAAGACACCAAACATAATCCTTGAAGAAGACTTGAGTGTGAAAACAAAACACATGTCGCAAAATCCTCAAACACCCATCATCATCATCATCTTCTTCCTCTGTCTCTCGGCCCACTCCCTACTGGCAATTCTCCCGCGTTCAGCTGCTTCCGCTCGCGCTCGTTTAGCAGCCTCTTCCTTCTCTTTCCTCTCACGTTCCCGCGCTTCTTTCTCCATGCGGTCACGGTTGAAGACCTCCCTGCCCTTCAGCTTCTGTTGTGCAGCATCAACAGGTGTGACAATAGCCTTGGGGATAATCACACTGCTACGGTTTGCTGAGCATGTCGATGTAGAGCGCGATTGAGTCAGTGGTTGTGAGAGAGACATGCTGCTGCGCTTGCTAGCCAGAGAAGACGAACGTTGAGCCTCTTGCTGTGGTTGCGGTGGCGCAATGGTGACGCCTGGTTGCGAGAGGGACATGCTGCTGTGCTTGCTTGCAAGTGAAGATGCACGTGGAGTCGGCTGTTGTGATGGCGCAATGGTAACGTCTGGTTGATGTCTGATAGGGACGGTCACTGGCTTCCGAACTGGTGCTTGTCGTGCCTTGAGAGTGGCCTCTTTCTTTGCTGCTTCCGCTTCTTCCATGCGCTTCAAGCGCTCTTCTCTCTTGACTCTTAACTTTTCCGCGACTGCTGAACCGGGGAGCACGAAAGTGGCCTTTGTTGGTGCTTTGGTCGACTTGGCGAGAGGAGCCATGCTGATGCTAGCAGGGCGCTGCTTCGGCGCTGCTTGTCGAGGTGCTTCAGCTTCTCTCTTCAACCGCTCTTCTTTTTGTGCCTTGAGTTTCTCGGCAATCTTTTCGCCAGGAAGTTGGAACGCAGGTTTCGTGAGAGGCTTGGTGGATTTTGGTGGAGGAGGCATGCTGATCGGTCGTACTTTAGGAAGCACGCCCTCTGCCTCTCTCTTTTGTCTCTCCTCTTTTTGAGCCTTCAATCTGGCGACCGTGTCGTTACTCGAGAGCTGGAAGGTAGGCTTTGTGGGTGCGCGACCTTTTGGTGGTGGTGCAGGTGTAGGAAATGACATGCTGATTGGCCGGCGTTTCGAGGCAAGATAATCTACAGTCTCTGTAGAACCTACTCTAACATCTTTGCTAGGTGCTGTGCGGACACTAGACGCGCGAGCAATTGAAGACTTCATTGGCTTCATGCTCTTAGGCGCAGTAACGCTCGGTGTCCTGGATATCTTCGCAGCAGGAGCTGGTGTAGGTACTGGCACTTTCCGGGGTGCCTTCGACTGTATGTTCTGTGCGGTATCTGCTTTTGGGAACTCTGCCTTCTGAGGCGACACCACCTCATTCGCATGGTCGAAGCGGGCGACTGATGTCACATTCTCAAGCGCTTCCTCAAGAGCATCAAGGGCCTCGAAAGACTCTTCCAGACGCATTGGTGACTTCGACGGGCTTCGCGATGCTCGTCGACTTGAAGTGTGGCTCTTGAGTGGTGTTACAGCGTCCTCGCTGGGTCTCTCGGCTGCAAGCGTCTTGGGTTCAGGTTCTGAGTTGGCTTGGACTGAAGGTGCGGAGCATTCAGCTTCAGATACAGGCGATGGATTCTCCGACATTGCTTCATTCACTATTGCTTCGAGAGAGGGCTCCTCGCTTTGAGGCTCCTCAATATGCGGCACCGGCGCGGCATGCGTTGCTTCTACCGTCTCAGTCACCTCCTGAGGCGTTTCTTTTTCTATAGGCACATTTTGTGCTTCTTCGGCAGGCTCTGCTGCAGCTGGCACTTCACCTTCCTGTGTCGGCTCCTCTGGCGGACTCTCAGCCTGTGTTTCTTCTACGCCGGCGGTTGCGTCCTCGGAAGATGTTTCCTCAGCAGTATGTTCTTCTACAGTCTTTTCTCCAGTCGCAGACACTTCCTCTGCCACAGGCTCGGGCTCTTGTGAGTGGGCACTGAGCTGCGCTTGTTTTGCCTCCTCTTCCAGTATAGCTAGTTGTCGGCGTGTTCGTCGCACTGTGGGCGGTGGGGTCACGGGTCGTTCAGCGTTTGTGGGGGCTTCTGTGGCTCCTGTACACCGTTAGCCTGTATTCGCTGGCATACAGCGGCTGCGCACTCACCCTCGGAAGCGTCCTTGGGAACATGGTCGCCAGTTGCCTTGCTTGTGGTCGCTTCCTCTGCGGCTGGCTCCTCTTCGTGTGCGGCTCCGGTCTGCTCCTCTTCCTCCTCCTCGGCCGCTCTGCCCTTCTTTCCCCTTTTGGCACGGCCCTTTCCTTTGGTCTTTCGTCCTGGAGTCTTGGCTGGAGTTTTCGCGGGTGTTTTCGGAGGTAGTTCCTCTCCCTCGCAGTGCGTTTGTTTGGGCGACGCATTTGACGAGATCTGTTCCAATAGCGCACGCTCGGTCGCGTCGGGCGCATCATCGTTGCCCTGCTGGGCGCGGGCGCGTGTGACACGCATAGTCATTGTCAAGGTGTCAACTAGGCTGTGTCGTATAACTATATCGAGTTGTGTGTGCGTTGCTAGGATGCATTCGCTAGGCAATCGGTATGGTGTTGACGCTCGAGTGTTGATGCTGCACGAAAGTGGAGCCCGATCATAACAAACATCCCTGCCGAGTAAAGTCCGCTCGCGCCAGGCGTTTCTCGCACGCACGTGACACGCGTAAGTTCATCGACCAGACACGCGACCGAATCGCGGAACCGTGGCACACCCCACGATTCAGAAACCCGGGTCCGCGTCCGCAACCGTGCGTGTAGAGGTGTCTTTTCGTTCCGTATATTTGGCAGCGGCCATTGATAGACCCCTTATTTTACCAATTGCATCTCCCAGCCTCATCAAGTCTCTCATTATTACAAACAACTACTTTCTCTTCTCTGACGCGTCCGTGTCTCCTAGATACAAACAAGTACATCGCACATTCTCGCAATTGGCACAACGCAGCACCGTTTGTGTCTGTCAAGGGCCATATTCATTCATCGCACTCGTCTCCGAACATCGGATGTTTGCAGCCCCGCGGTTGCGCCTCCTTGCCGTGAACAGCCGCCTTCAACCCCGCCCAAGCATGTCGTCACCTCGTTCCCGGGCTGGCTCCCGCCTTTCACAGATCTCCAAGCACTTAGACTCCAAGCCCTTTCTCGAATTGAACACCCCCTTCTCCACTGAACGCAGCGCCCGCATCGAAGACGAACAAGGCAGCCGCATACTCCCCAAGAAAGTCGAGGAAGCCAAACTCAAGGAAGCCAAGCAAGAGTTCAAGAAGGAAGTCGAGGAAGTCAAGAAGCTTGCGCTGGAACCACACAAGAACATGTCGAGCCAAGCACCACACCCTGCGCTGCTCATTCCTGGGCCTATTGAGTTCGACGATGCCGTGCTTTCGTCCATGAGCCATTACAGGTAAGACAATCGCACGCAGTGCTGTTCATGCCGCTAATCAATACTGACTTCTTCCAGTGAATCGCACGTCGGCCAACCCTTTGTAAACACCTTCAGCGAAGTGCTTGGAAACCTGCGCAAGCTATTCCTCACCAGCGACCCTGCCGCCCAACCCTTTGTCATCTCCGGCTCTGGTACACTCGGATGGGACCAGGTAGCGGCGAACTTGGTAGAGCCTGGCGATGAGGTGCTTGTCCTGCACACGGGCTACTTCGCCGACTCGTTCGCCGACTGCTTCGAGACCTACGGCGTCAAGGCCACACAGCTCAAGGCACCCATTGGCGACCGACCACAACTCGATGAGGTCGAGAAGGCGCTGACGGAGAAGGAGTACAAGATCCTGACCGTCACGCACGTCGACACTTCAACTGGTGTGCTCAGCGAGATCAAGGCACTGAGCGAGCTCGTTCACAGGGTCAGCCCCGAGACATTGGTCGTCGTTGACGGTGTCTGCAGTGTTGGCTCCGAGGAGATCCGCTTTGACGAGTGGAAGCTTGATGCTGTAATCACGGCTTCACAAAAGGGCATTGGCTGCCCAGCTGGTCTGAGCATCATGATGGTGTCTGGTCGCGCCATTGAGAGGTTCAAGGCGAGGAAGACACGACCCACTTCTTACTTTGGTTCATGGAAGAACTGGCTACCAAGTAAGCATCTCGCGTCTGCAGTGCGAACACGCAACGGAGGCTAACACAACAACAGTCATGCAAAACTACGAAGCCAAGAAGGCGTCCTACTTCGCTACACCCTCCCCACAACTAATCCACGCGCTCGACACGGCGCTTAAGCAGATCCTCTCCCGACCTGTTGAAGACTATTGGGCCGCGCACAAGGCTGCGTCACAAAAGGTCAAGAAGGCGATTGCAGATCTCGGTCTGAAGCAGCTTGCTTCCAAGCCGGAGAACCAGGCCACGGGCATGACTGCTATCTACCTACCCGACGGTATGACACCTCCAGACGTTCTGCCCAGCCTGTTGAAGAAGGGCGTCATCTTTGCTGGTGGTCTGCACAAGGAGATTGCGACCAAGTACATTCGATTCGGACACATGGGTGTCAGTGTCACCGACCCGAACCGACCCGACATCATCAAGGCCATTGAAAGCTTGAAGGAGGGTCTGGTAGAGGCTGGCTACACGGCACCGGCATAGTCAGCGAGTCCTGTCTTGCTTGAGACGGAATTGATTTAAGGTGCAATATACCGAACTACCCAGTGAAAATAAGACTTTTACATCCACTGGTTGTAGAAGAAATCCCAAGAATAGTATACAAATCCACTTCCACGTCGCTGGTGCAGCGTGATGATGAGTACCGTGGCTATGTCAAATCCTTCGTAACCCACCAAAGTTCAAAACCAACAGCTCTCCACCAACAGCAGCGACGCAACCTCTACATGCCAAAGGCAAATATCGAACACTAAGTCGATGAGATCAACGGATTTGGCCTACGCAAGGCTAGATTGCCAAGAATACCCAGAAACTGCGACCTATCATACGAAGTGCCGGCCCGTTGCCACCCAATGAAGTCATCAAAGTCTCTCCACATGTCTAGGATGCGGTAGGTGGGTCTAGCAAGGCTGTGTCCCTGGTGATGTATTACGATGATGGGCTTTGACATTACTGTACTTAATTCCCCCGACGGGCGGCGAGTCTTCGGAGGCTCCTCAAATTGCGGTGGAAAATATTGCGCGTCGTTGTGTCTTCGTGTCCTTGTTCTCCTATCAATCCCTAGCTTCATTGTCGCAGCTAGCGATATTGCTGCGCAGAACACGCAAAGTTGGAGATTGGCTCCTTCCGAAATGACTTCCACATCGCGAAGTCTACAACACGCTTGGGACAAGGCATGGACGACTGCACCACCTCAAGCATGCGAAACACTCCGCAACTTCAATGGCGCCGTCGCATGGGGCCAAACGTGTGTCTTTACCGAGGATGACGCCCCAACACCGTTTAGCATAAACACCGCTTGCATGCCCTGGGTGACATCGAATGTCTACCCATCCCCATCTGCCTTCTACTCGCCCGCTACCGCATGTCCAGCAAAGTGGACGGCTGTCGCCACGCAAACGGCAGCGAACGGAGAGGGCAGTGACAACAGATGGATCGATGGAGAAATTGGGCTGCAGTGCTGTCCTGATGGGTTCCAGGCAGACGGAAGAGACGGGTGCAGACCGGAAGGCAGGGGCAGATTCCCGGTCGTTGAATGTGGAGAGGCGGATGCGGAGGAGAATGAATTGGAAACGTACGACGGGGGTGCATGGCCAGAAACCGCGACGCCAAGTATCACGGCGTTGCACTTGAGGTATCAACCCAGTGACACTGGAGGCACGAACAGCCCAACGGCTTCGATCACAGGGGCCTCGAGCACAGAGGCTTCTAGTACTAGAGGTACCGGAGCTAGCAGCAGCAGTAGTAGTAGCAGCAGCAGCGGAACTCCGGGAGGTGGTGGTGACAGTGGAATATCTACTGGCGCTATTGCGGCGATAGCTACCATCATCCCTCTGGTCATGATCATCGGAGCAATAGCAATGTTCCTTTTGTGGAGGAGAAGGAAGAAGAACGAAAAAGCAGCAATCGCATCGAAGAGCCCAGGAGACGAGAAAGACGACTATCCATTACGATCCGTCGACGACACCGCAGACCAAGCCGCATCCGCCCACCACGATATGCCCAAGGGATCTGCAGCAGCATACTACGCTGGCTCATCTCAATACCCACACGAAATACCTGAATGGAACGTCGAAATGGATGCTACAGAAGCCGACCGTCAGAGGATCGCTGGTGTAACTACACATACCACTCCTAGTCCAGTGAGTCCAGAGAGCGGAGTTGAAGCCGCAGAACTCGCTGGGATGGCGAGAGTACCGAGGAAACCTATTGCGCCTGTCGAGCTTGATAGTACACCTATTATACCAGAGGTGGGGGATGCGTACATACCATATCGACCTGGTAGGGAGGGGAGCTAGGAGTTTGATACCCATATATTCAATTTGTCATCGCCATCACTTTGTACATTCGCCGCTGGACGACGAGACTGTTCTTTCCATGTTCGTCTGGGATTTGGTCTCGTGGTGTCAACGCGTGCTATCTTGCGAAGCCTTGCCGGGTTCGCTCGCAACGCCCTTGCAGTACGCCTTCATCTTCGGGGATTGGTTACAAGGCTTACTTTGTCACCAATGCGCCTTCTATTTTCTTCTCAACACCGGTCTGTGTGGATGGTGACGGCCTTGTTATGGGTAATTCATGCACATGTACGCCGCCCCGGCTTCGTTGTGTCCAGTCATTGGAGGACCAAATCCTGTGAGAAGCAGACTGGATGTTGGGCTGCATAAGAGCTCTCCGCACCGATAGATCTTCAGTTGCGCATACCGATGGTTTGATATCACAACAGAGCCTACTTGATGCAAGTACGTTCCATTACATTTGCCGAACGTGTGCCTGGTCGGGTATGTAGCCATGCAAGTGAAGGTGAATTCATCTTGGTATCCAGTGCCCACGCTCAAAAGGCTCGACTAACATGCTGCTCCACTTACGGTCCTTTGGTGTTCGTATGTACCTGCAGGTAGCGAGATGATAAAGGCTTAGAGGATATTCGCACATCTGATCAAAGCCTAGAAATGTATTCGATGTAGTTGTACCAAACGCTTCCCCCAGGCTCTCATGACCCCAACTCTACGATAGTGACAAAGACAAGTCTTGTGTTTCAGGTACACTTTTGCAGAACCCCAATCAAGCCTTGTTACTGTCCACCTTTGCCGCACTATCAGCGACCTCATCAGCCGTCTCGGCCATCTCGTGATCTTCCTTCTTCTCCGCCTTCTCGGCGTCCTCTTTACTCGGTACGCCCGCCTTGTTGCTCACAAGGTCCCTCACGACATCGACCGTAGCTGCTGGACCACCAGGCTCAGCGGCAAGCACCTTGCCCTCCTTGTCAACGACAAAGACACCACGCGTGGTGCTCTTGGGTGGCTTCTTGAAGCCAATGGCTGAGATGAGGCTCTGTGAGGGGTCGCAAAGCAGGGCGTAGGGGAGCTTCTGCTTGGTCTTGAAGGTTGTGTTGGCTTTGGGGCTATCGGCGGAGAGACCGTAAATGGAGTATCCGGTTGCGGTGAGGGGATCGTACGAATCACGGAAGAGGCAAGCTTGTTTTGTGCCTACAGTCATACGCGTTAGAGTGACTCTGTGAAAGTGAGGGAGCTGTCAGGGGTGTGGGGCTTACATCCTGGCGTCGAAGCCTTGGGGTAGGTGAATAGTACAACGCCGCCCTTGCTCTCCTCTACAAGCTTCGCAAGTGTCGTCTTGTCTCCATCGTTCGTCTCAATCTCTCCGCCAAAGGACACGAGGTCAATCGTATCACCAACTTTGGGTGGGCCGCTTTTCGCAGGCGCCGCAGCGGCAGCGGGAGACTCGCCGTTGCTCTTACCGACAACGGCTTCCTTGACAGCCTCGACCTGCTCTGTGACGGTTTCTTGGACCTTCTCCACAACGGTCTTTTCCTCCTCGGGCTTCTTGCCTTTGGCAGGCGCCTTCTTCTTAGTCGCGCGCACTGGCGCTGGGGGCGCTTCCTTGCGCTTACGGAGCTCGACTGGCATAATGGATGGGAGTCGCGGCGAAGTATCAACCTCAATCAGGGGCGGGTTGGGCAGCGAAAAGGTCGGGGTCAGACGCTTGAACGCTCGTGGAAATTGGGGTAGGACGGTTGGCTAAGGGTAAGAGTACGAAACCAGCAATCAGGGGGTACAGCCTCGCAAAATCAACAATCGCATCAGTTGGCGGTAAGATGTCCTCAATTCGAATCAGCAAAAGACTTTAAACGCGTCGTCTAGTCAACGGAAGCAGCGTAAGCATGGTGGTGAGGCCGAGCGAGGCCAGGCCGTCCAGCCTCCTCACTTGGCGTTTCCGTCCATATCGATATTAGCCAGATTACCTGAGCCTGCGTCTTTTGCTTCGGGGACAGCTTGTTTTGGACGGGCACTGGGGGTAGATAGGCTTGTAATTGGCTGATGAAGTGAGGAGTCGTGAGATGCGCAACGCTCGGTTGTCCATGTCCTGGGCGCGTCATAGCTTAGCTTCCGTTCCGCAATTCAACTGTTCTGCACCAACAACGTCTCTCGGCGAGTTCGCATCTAACATCAATCGCCTTCAGAGTTGCTCACTTTTAGTGTCTTTGAGTATGACTATATATCTATGACTTGAGTCCTCCTCTACAACGCCCGTAAACAGGCCTAGAACAGCATAAGACTACACTGTCAGCCCCTGCGCAACGCCCATCGCACCATAATCTATGCATCCTCTGAACTTCCCGCTATCCAGCTAACAGGATGCCAGTTGTTCTCGCAAGAGAATACCTTGCCGCCAGATCCGTGGTTCAATGCCCATCCAGAAGGCCACATACCAAGCCCAAACTGTAACAGGGGCGGGTCAGCACTCGCCTTGTAATACTCTAGGGGAAGGGGACTTACAATAAGCATGCCTAGGATCACGATGGAAAAGGTCAAGATCGTCAGAGCCGTTTGCGATCTTGACGAGAACAACTTATCGTTATTCCTGTTGTACCACAACCACATCAGTGGGGGAAGTGCATCTACACGCGTCAACCAATGCATCTATCTTCCTTGATCCTGGATCGTATCGGCAGTGACTCACAGCTAAACCAGCTCCCAAACAGTGCACCTACGAGACCCAAAAGCAAGTTGAAGTTTGGCACTGCTTCTGCCAAGATCCCACTTATCAGCCACGCGCTTGTGCAAATAGCACCCCAGCTCCCCAAGCTAAGCCAGCTGTTGGTACGAGCTACGGTCGTACCCTTCCATATGCGGAAGTAGATGTATTTGCTAGCCATAGAGCCATTTACAACGCCTGCGACAATGATCGTAGGCAGTGCAATATCAAAGCATATCTTACTGGCCAGTGAAGATGCGGAACCGAGGGCGAGCGAGGCCACCAAAGGTCCAGCATAATAGTATATTATGACAGAGATTAGCATGTAGAACGTGATTGCGATACCCTGTTCAAAGACGAGAGCTTTGCGGAAGTCGCGAGGATCTTCGAGTTCAGACTGGAACGAAAAGAAGGCGACGTGGCCGACTGTGCGAGGTTGGTATTAGCCACTATGAGCACAGGAATAGGAACCAACGTACTGCAGACTAAGGCGATGTTCATAACTGGAGCTAGGCCTTTGACCAGTGGTACGTCGGGCCGCACAGCACCGATGTTGCCCATGTCTGGCTTCTGGATACTGATGGCGATCATAGTAATCGTAACTGCTATGATGATAGAGCCGCAAGCTAAGCCCCATTAACCAATGATTCCTTGTCCCGTGACCGAATCCCTCGACCTACTGAAGTAGCTAAAGTAGCTAGTGTTTTTGAATGTTCGTGGCAATCCGAGCAGAAAGGAGATGATCAGGCCGACAACACTGAAGATGAGTGTGCAAGCGCCATGATCAGTAATTGCATTCATCGCGACCCCGAATGTCAAGATATGTGCGCCCATGATAGATATCAGGACCAGTTCTTGCCCAACAGCAAGCACCTCGTGACCTACTGGCCCACCGATAAGCATACCGCAGTCAGCGTAGCAGGCTACGGACGGATGGGCCAGCTTGAATTCACCAATCAAGTAGCCCGTGTATGTAGCAATGATGCCAAGGAAGCATATGCAAAGGAGGCCGGGGACGAGTCCGAGGATTGCGAGGGCTTGTGGAAGGGCAAGGACGCCCAGGGAGACATTCTCTGCAAGCATAACTAGAGTACTTTAATGAACTCCTGGGTTGGAATGATGAGACACTTACGAGTACAAACGTTCTTAGCAAAGAGGCAGGTCAGCGGTAGCTCACACATGGGGTTGTTATATACACCGAACGAAAGCATGCCCTACATAGAAGAGTAGCAATATCTCGACGGCTTCCGCTCCATGGCACTAGGTACGACAACATAAAACCCGAACACTACCACCATTTGCACGTTTTGTACTGTATCTCAGCGCCTTCCTCATCACCAAAGGCGTCATCCTCTACTGATGGCGCGACTTGGCCTTCCAGATCTGCCGATGGTGTTAATTAAGACTGGATGGCATTCTCTTCGGATGGCTCCTCTGATACTGTTTTCTTGCGGATGTGCTTGGCCATGACCTTGTTTTGCATAACCTGTCTCCATGGGCGTGTAGGTGTTATTGCAAGGGTGCTTGTCTGGCTCGCTGTCTCGTGTCCATTGCCAGTTTCTCGAGGTACGTAATCAAACAACAAGAAGAGCAGAGCAGTCTGTATGAAGTAGAAGTTGGAGATTGACAGGCGAGGGTCACATGTGTTAGCTAGCGACCGAATATGATGAGATGCTCCAATCTACCACGGAACTTGGTAAGATAGGGGATATGCAGGGAGCGTAATGGAGAACAACCTCGAGATAGATGACTTCAAATGTGTATGGGGTATTTTGTTGTACAACTCTCGATAACTGCTGATACAAAAAGATCACTACGCGGGATAGAGGTGTAATAGCAGTGGGCGAGGTGGGGAAGAAGCGTCACTAATGGAACAGAAGCGACCTACGTCGTCACGTGGATTCGCGGGCAAGCGCGATCTGGGTTACTGTCACTCCGCCTTCCCCCATCGCTCCCCACAATCTGAGCCCAGCAAACCCCCCACGTAGGCTAGTTGCATCGAACTCCCAAACCGGTGCCCTCTCATTTGCCTTGTGACGCTATTGCCGCTTCTCGCACGCCATGAACTTGGACCGGGGCCTCCCGCCGACGCAAGCGACACGCAAGCGCAGGAGTACCGCGTATGCCGACGATGACGATGCGTCCTTCAAATACCAGTCTGCACCGCCGAAACCCGGCAGGACGACAAGCGCTCCCGAAGTAATCGACCTTACTGAGGATTCACCCAAGAAGACGCCCGCTAGGAAGAGGGGCAAGCGCGATGCTGATGCGCCTGCCGAAGAGAAGCGTGCGAGGGTCTTTCGTAGCAAGGCACCACAAAGCTACATTACTATAAAGGAGAGAGCTCTTACCCAGCGTCTGACGGTCCTGTTGCGCCAACGCTGTGGAAGCGATGATATGCCAGAGGAGAAGGTCATCGTGGCAGGTTCGACTGGAAACGTCTACACAGTCTTGATCAATCTCGTCCCAAGCTGTGACTGCCCACACGCAAAGAAGGGCAATCGATGCAAACACATCATCTACGTCATGCTACGTGTGTTGAAAGCACGAGAGGAAGTCGCATACCAACTAGCCCTCGTCAGCTCCGAGCTGCGCGAGGTCATCAAAAACGCGCCGCCCATTCCAGGTGTGGATTCAGACGGCAAGGACGGCACCGAACAAGGTCAGGACGGCAATCGCAGGTCTATCGAGGGTGAATGCCCCATCTGTTACGACGAGCTCGGCGACAATGAAGCCATCATATACTGCAAGACCAGCTGTGGAAACAACGTGCACAAGGCCTGTATGCAGAACTGGATCGCAGTCTCAAAGGGCAAGGCGACCTGTCCATACTGTCGTGCCCCGTGGGAAGCAGACACAGGCTTCCGAGATAAGCTGGGTCATATCGATATGAAGAACTTGGAGAGGAATGAGGATGGCTACATCAATGTCGCTGGCCAACTTGGCCTCAGTGGTGAACGGGACTACTCAACGTATAGTCGATTCTGGATGCGATAGCACCTGGATCAAGTTAGGAGAAGGAAGGGTGGCTACGACCATGATGATGGTTACTAGCCCTTGAAACTCTACAGCGTGAATTCGGAATAATCGAGCAGATGGAATGAGTACATGTGGCATCTAGGACATTGATACCTGGTAGCTAACAGGCGCAAGGTATAGCTCAACATGGGCTTCACAATGTGTACTATCTACCACATAGTTTGTGTTTTGATCAATTCATTCCTTCACTTTCCTTTTTGTTCGCTGCATTGCCCATGTTTCAGCTTCCGCTTCCATCACTCTACCTACCCGGGCCCTCTTGGAAACTATCAACTCCCAAAAATAGCACAAATAGTGATCGACCATCACTGACGCAGCGAACTCCCCCAACAAACCCCTCCCCTCCACCACCCATCGCACAATCAACAAACCCTCATCCCAATCTGAACACGTACCTGCGCCCGCTCGCCTCGTAAACCGAATCGTTGCAGCTCCACATCACTCCCACCTACGTCAACACAACCACAAGCTACGGACGTCTTCGGCAAGACTAAATCCCCGCCCACTTTGGCCAGTCGTTTGCATTCCGTCCACACTCGAATACGAGATGAATGACGCGTCGTCCACGGGATACCATTGTTTCCACAATGAGGCATCCCAGACAGTAAAATATCGATATCAAGAATGCATTATAGGCCCACCAGACTGAAATTTGCTCGAGCTATCATCGATCAATAACGACGCACGCCCGTTGTCGGACAAGCAGTGGATATTGCCGCAAGACGCATGATTAGAGTCTCACAGCGCGGTTGTTCGTAGTCACTTGGCCGGTGCAGCGGTAAGTTTGAGCCGCTCCAAAAAAATAAAAAAAAGGGTAACCGGAGTTGAAGGGATTAGGCTAGTCCTCGTGTGTGATTGCGCGACACGAGAATACGGTACTCGCTCGCTGCAGGTTAGTTGATGTGACGTTGTACTTGTGCTACTGCAATAATGGCGCGGGACAACTGCAAGCCAAGACGCGACTATGTACAAGGATGGTATCCGGGTGATATGCAGGTACAATCACGGAGCTTGGAGAATCGGGTTTGTGTCACGGTGGATCTTGTGCCCAGCTGATGGAGCGTTGGACATGTCATGAGCGAAAAGCTATTTCTCAAAAGGTAGTGTACAGTGGCATCACGACGAAAAAAGTGCGGCGAAGGAAGATTACATCGCAGGAATTGGATTCAAGAAAACTAGTAAACGCCTGGCCGTGTGATGACCACAACAAAGGAAAGGTCTAGAGAAAACCCAGGTATCATCAAACATCGCACCGTCCAGATCAAGGTACCAGTGAGACAAGCATAGCAATTCCAAAGAGCAGGTCTGAGACAAGACAGTCAATATATTGACCAATGTACATGGTGTCAACTGCCTAATCGCCAATTTTACGTGAACTACCCATCACAAAGGAAACCACGCAACGCTCTACCCCTGCCTGAGGGAATTTGATACAGTATACAGACAAGCCATGCGAGAATGCGGACCAAGTGATCCTACCAATAATTGACAAACAGAAACGCGAAACTCATCTACATGAGATGGGCATCAGCGCTTAGTAGGTACCGTAGCCGGAGCCGTAGCCGCTGTCGGAGCCGTAGCTGTTGTCAGCGGTAGGGGTGGCAGCAGGAGGAGTGTAGGCCTCAGCGGAAGAAGAGACGGCAGCCTCAGGTGTCTTGGAGGAGGCAGGAGCGGAAGAGGCACCGCCGTAGCCACCACCAACGGGGTAGGCGGCGCTGGACTCAGCACCGGCGGGAACAGTGGATGAGGGGATAGCAGTCTCGCCGGTGGGGGTGGCTACCTCAGAGACGAAGGAGAAGCTGGGGAGAGCAGAGGTGGCGCTGCTGGGAACGGGGACGGCAGCGCTGCCAGTTGGGCCAGCAGGCTTGGTGGAGGTCTTGAAACCAGTTGGGCCAGCGGGGTAGGGGTTGGTGCCGTTACCAGGAACGGGGTACAAGGCAGTGGGGACAGAGGGCATAGCGGAGGAAGCAGTCTGGTCAGAAGGAACCTCGGGGGTCTCAGCGGGGTACTCGCTGCCCTTGGTGACGGTGACGGTCTCCTTGGCAGTTACGGTAACAGTGACAGGAGTGGCGCAGTCCTCACCACCCTCGCTTCCAGCAGGAGTGGAAGGAGTGGCGTTGTCACCACCAGCGGGGCCAGTAGGGTAGGCGTTGTCACCACCAGCGGGGCCAGTAGGGTAGGCGTTGTCACCACCAGCAGGGCCAGTGGGGTAACCACCGTTGCCACCAGCAGGTCCAGAGGGGTTAGACTCGGAGTCGGCGGGAACATCACCCTCACCAGTAGGGGTGGGCTTGACAGTGACGAACTTGGTAGAGGTGGAAGTAGACTTGATGGTAGAAGTGGTATCCTCCTCGCCCTCAGGGTAGACGGACTTGCCACCGGCGGGGCCAGTGGGGTAGGAGTTGTCACCGCCAGCGGGGCCAGTAGCCTCGGAGGGAACCTCACCAGTGGGAGTTGGCTTGCCGGTAGTAATGACGACAGTAGAGTACTGGGTAGAGGTGGAGGTGGAGGTGACCTCAGTAGTAACTGGGTGAGCAGTTGAGCCAACACCGACGGTGTAGACAAGGGTCTCAGTGTAGGTCTTGACAACCTCGGAGACGGGGTAGGAGCTAGCTACACCAGCGGTGGGGGTGGCCTTGGGGAGGTCAGACTCTGGGCAGACAGTGGTACCGACGGCGATGACACTGGTGACGAGCTCGACGGAGCGAGCAGGGCAGTCAGTGACGGTAGGAGGGCAAGCAGTCTTGGTGAAGATCTGGGTGCTGTAGATGGTGGAGGTCACCATGTCGCTGATGGGGGTGGAGGAGACACCAGCGGGGCTCGAGCCAGTGCCGGTAGGGTAGAGAGGGTAACCAGTTCCGGCCATGCTGCTGGTGGCAGCCTCGGGAACGACCGAGGATGGAACACCACCGTAACCACCGGCAGGGAAAGAGCCAGAGGGGACAGCAGAGCTCATGCTGACACCGGGAACGGAGCTGCTGGTGGCAGCGGAGGGGACGACTGACGAGACGCCACCGTAGCCACCGGCAGGGTAAGAGCCGGAGGGAATAGCAGAGCTCATGCTGACACCGGGAACGGAGCTGCTGGTGGCAGCGGAGGGGACAGCGGAAGATGGAACACCGCCGTAGCCACCAGCAGGGTAAGAGCCGGAGGGGACAGCAGAGCTCATGCTAACACCGGGAACGGAGCTGGAGCTGGCACCGGATGGGACAACAGAAGACATGCTGACACCAGGGACAGAGCTGGAGACACCACCGGCAGGGGGGACAGCTCCGTAGCCAGTTCCGTAGGCGGAGGAAGCAGCAGCGGTGGAGCTGATGGTGGGGATGGCAGCAGAGCTGGAGGTAGCAGCCGAGGGGACGGCGGAAGAAACACCTCCGTAGCCACCGCCAACGGGGTAGCCAGAGCTGGTAGCAGCCTCAGGGACAGGGGTGCTGGAGCTGGCACCACCGGCGGGGGGAACACCTCCGTAGCCACCAGCAGTGGAAGGGGTGGAGGTAGCATCAGCGGGGGAGCTGGAGGACTGGACGGAAGAGACCTGGGCAGACGAGGAGACGGCGGGGGTTGCAGAGGTGGAAGCCTCGGGGGTCTCTACGGGAGTAGCAGAGCTGACGATGGGAGTAGCAGAGCTGACAACAGGGACAGCAGAGCTGGATCCAGCCGGGGGCTGGGCGCCGTATCCGCCGCCGTTGTTGTTGTTGTTGTTGGGGGTGCCGTAGCTGTTGCCACCATCGTAGCTGGGTGTGCCGTAGCTGGGAGCGCCGTAGGAGTCGGTAGAACCGTATTGGCGACGGGCCTGGCGGTGGCTGCGAGCCTCGGCGGCATCAGCCGCGGCGAGAGCAGCCAAGAAGGCGACGGTAAGCTTCATCATGATGGAAGTTCAAAAAATCCTGGCTCTTAAAACTGAATGGGTATTGACGAGTAGATTCAAAGGTCGAGGCAAAACGTTGATAATCCAGGAACGAGTGACTGGATGTTCAGAGAAGGTGATGTCCGAGGACAGTGTATAGCGAATGTGGTAAGGAAAAGGTGCCTTGAGTGAGGAGAAAAAACACAGCGAGGGAGGGGGCGGTATATGAAGGCTCTGGCTGAGCATTGCAGGAAGCGGTCTAAGCACCTGGGTGGCTGCTAACGGCAGCACAGATGCGCCCAAGATGGCCGGCCCCTTGCGGGTGTTAATTTCGTTCAGGCACAACCGGCGGCAGGGGCCAGTCAGCGGCGTCGCTAGCCAGGAACAACTTCAGGGGGGAGGGGACATGCATGAAGCTAGCCAGTCAGGAGGGCTAACAAGCAACCTCGCTGCACGGCAGCCGCTGGGGGACATGTCGGTCGCGAGCTGTCGTCTCTGAGAGGTGAGGGCTGATGTTGCCGTCGTTTTCGCAGCCGGTGAAGCCGCTGAGAGAGGTCACGATGGTTTGCCAGCTCGCCCGGCCCTGGTTGCGCTGGGCGTCTGTACTGGGATAGTCCTCGCAGAGTGTCGTGAAACCATCTCTTTGCCAACCGGCTGCCCCCATAGATTGCGTTTCACAGCGCTTGGCCAAAATAGAAAGCGACCATGCCGTAGATCCTCCCTGCTAGAAGCATCGATAGGAGCGCGGGTACCTGGCAGATGCGCGCTGTCGGTGAGAGGAGCACACCACCGTGCCGAGATTCAGCGCAGACGATGCGGCCGGGCGAGACAGAACTGGACCGGGGCGAGCATGAGTGAGCTTCGGCGCCATTCCCCACTGCCAGCACACACACGCTCTCACACACTCTCTCTCTTTCTCTTTCTCTCACTGTGCCACAGACGACATGAGCTCGTGTTGAGGGCAATCTCGTGTTTGCGGAGACGCTTGTCGATAGGCGTGGATATGGGAGCGGTGGAGCGCTCCATGGTGTACTGGCCGTCTTTGTTCAAGCGTGGGCCATGGTGCGACGTGCGACGCGCGACTTGGGCCTGCCGCTTCACATGTCTGCACAAAGAGCCCGGAAGAGCCTTCATCGCCGGCGAGCCTGAATCGTCGACGCGCAATCTAGACCATCGCATTCTGAAGCTTCTAGTCGACATCGCGATCAATTGTGATGTCGTATCGCCGTGAACGGCCTGCCGGACGGCCTGCCGCTGTGCCACACATTACTTCTTCCACAGTCCGCACTCCCATGTCCTGCTCCGGCGTATCCCCAACCCATGCCCATACCATGTGCATTTGAGACATGCCACCGCTGTCAGTGCATCTCCGCATAGTACACAGCCACAACCACGTTCGGAACCCGATACCAATTGCGACTACTTTCCCTGTCTCAGTCTGTCGCAAGTCTTCCATCTGCCTGAATGCCCCCCCAACACGACGACTTTGGTCCTCGCTACCAGGATTCCACTACCATGTACATGGCATGTACCATGCTGGGCTGACGTGGAGCTGGCGACCGGCTCATGAAATTGACGAGCTTCCTCGCCCAGTCCCTGCAAAAGCTTGTACCCTCGAAATGAGCCACATGAGCACGTTCTCGACTCCCGACGAACATGGACTGATCTCTCGGAGATGAAGTCGATGACTCGACTGTTTCTGGTTCGTTTCTCTCGTTTGTTTCCATGCTGCGTGTGGCTGGCCACCCGCCCGCAATGTCCCTGTTGAGGCTTTTCGTGTGCCGAGGCGTGACAAGTAAATGAAGCAATATTGCTGAAGCTGAACACGCAAGCTGTCAAACACAAGGCAGAGGAAACAATGGCCAGTTGCGCAAGAGCGACGAAGCGCCAACAGAAATTCCAGACAAGCAAGTCACAATGGTAGTCTCGCAGCTACCGGCCTCGCAGCGTCTACGGAAAGCGCTCCTCTGCTCCATGTCGTCCTCAAGGCAAGCACCACTGCCCCCGCATGGCACTGCGACTTCCGTATCCCCTTCCGAAGAAGCGTCCGACGTCTTCCCCTCCCCCACGACGTCATATAAAACATGCATTCTCTGCCGCTCCTTCTTTTACCCCCGCCGTCACGTCACATCTACCCGCATCACGAATTCGTCGCCCGCATCAAAGGCCCATACCAAGCCTTTCCTTCTTATCAAACTTCACACACACGTCTAGCCGCTGTGATTCTGCATTGGCGGATCGTGCCGTCATTCGAAACAATCGCTTGCCTGAAACGAAACGTCAGCCCTACCAGGCTATCCCAACGGCTACCTAGGTACATAGGCAGCCTGCGCCTCGGCGGCTACAACTCCAACGTCGTCTATTCTTTTTCGTGCCTCGGGCTGTTCAAGGCATTACAATGCCAAGATGTCGTAGATGTGAGGGGTGGAGGTTTCCAACAGGTTATCATTTTTGCGGCTTCTGGTGAGATGGAATCTGGCTTACCTACACGCGATTTTTCTCACATCACACACGGGTCCAAGAATATCCAAGGGATTCTTGTTCTCAATACTGGCATTGTTTGTTCAGATACCTGCGCTGGTCTGTCTTTACCCGTGTATGCGCGCTCTCCTTGTGCAAAAAGTTCCGTTCAGGTTTTAGCCCTTCCAGACTGACACGATAAGATGGGAGGAACATATGTAGCACTGAGTTCCGAGTATTACATTCAACCGTGACTAGTTCTTGGTGAGACAACCACGGACAGGCTTGCTTCTGACAAGTAGCAACAAATACAATAGGCAGACGTATGAGTTGGACGGTTTCTTGTTGGTCTTTTGATCCAACTGCTTTGCGAATGCGCCCCTAGGGTTCTTCATGTTCAGTACAGCTTGGGTTACGATAAACCGTCGCAGGCAGGTCATGAGGCTACTCCATTGGTGTTGCCCCGCCACTAGTGCACAATTACTCGCAGCATTTTCAACACCTTCACAAGGACCAACACCGTGTTCAAAGCGTGCATACATGAAAGATATTCTTCCTCAAGCAACTGGAGCAAGCCAGAAGTCTCGATGAAAAAAAGTAATTCGCATCAGCTAGAGGTAGTGCAATCTGAGAAAAGTTTAGCACATGATTGTCAGAACAGGTGGGTAAGATGAACGTACACTAGCGACACTGTGCCGGCGAGTGTGAGCAAGCCCAGTGACTTGCCAGCCGGTTTCAAAAATAAGAATAATCTTGAATGTTTCCGTAGAAACGTCTGCAAAAAAGAGTTAGCGCTTGTTTGGAGGAATAACAGAATGGAAAGAGCATACTTCAGAGATTAAACTGAAAAGAACAGATACTACACTTGATCTGCAGAATGTTAGGATATGTGTTCTATACATTTGGTAAGCAAAACAAAACATACCTAAGCCAAAAGGCAAAGAGAGCTGCCGAACAACAAAAGGGCGGGAGGAAGGCGGGTTTATATACGTTTTGGAAAGCTCTGAACGGCGCTAAGCTGCTAGTCGCCCACCGGGCGTTGCCGGGTCAATGGTGACGCAAAGCGACGTAAAGCGACGAAAGGGTGGGCCGGGAAATGTGGGAACAGGAGGCGGTGACTGCAAAATGTTGCGTGATGCGGGTCAGACAGAGGCATAATAATGGTTTTGATTCGATGTGGGAGGGGACAGCCACAAGCCGACCTTCCGTCCTGCACAGAGTATGAGCCATGGGCTGCATAACATGTGCATAATTGTGTTGCTCCGAGCCCTTGCGCATGCGAATGGTCGGTGTGGGCTGGGACCGATGCGTGACTTGCGGACTTGCGACTAGTGCAGCACCTCGTGTCTTGCCGGCTGCGTGAGCGTGTCGCTGCTGTGAGAAGCTCCTCTGGTTGGTTGCGTTTGGGTGTCTCGCTATGGAATAGCATGAGATATTCCGTAACGCTCAAGTATTCGTACGGTAACATAGAAAACAGCGAATACCTCCAGAGCGTGATTGGCATATGCCATTTACAAAAAAAATTTAGTCACCACACGCACATGGCAGTTTATCCTTTTGCATGTTTATAGTTGGAAAACATCTACTCATAGATCATCACCAGCTTCCCATCTCCCAATACCAGCCTTGCATTCTTCTTCTTCTTCTTCTTCTTCTTCTTCTGACTCTCTGTCTTCGTTGACCGCCTTACGCTTCTTCCCGGACCCTGCCATCTTCTCCGCAGGTATATCCTCGAACTCGTCGATTCGAGACTTACCCCACTACACCATTTCATCTGTCAACATATCCACCGTGTCATCCAAATCCATGTCCCTGAGCTTGTCGATGGCGGGCTCGACAACGGACACGGTAAACTTGGGTAGGTGTGTTTCCGAATCTACCAACTCGGACGTTTAAAGTCGACCGAGAAGTCATAGTCCTTTTCTCGGCAATCGCCAGCATCGTGGTAGCCAAGCAGCAGCTTGCCAGCACTTCATCGAGCACTTCTAGTCATGATACCCGCCTTGACGTCCATGTAGAAGGAACTGTCGTCTGAGATGATACATGTTGCATTCATTCCATCATCGCATGATGCTGCGTGCCAACATCTCAACATCTCAACATGCCAGCACCCTTCTCATACCAATATACCCAACGCCAGTATCGCTATGCATGCTCTAATACCACAACGCAAACGCCATATCAATGCCACCACCAATAATTACACATCACACATACCATGTACTTCTCCCAAAAAAAAGAGATACGACGTGTGTGGATCCCTTCCATCACCCCATCTACAAGCTTCTTCATAAAGAGACATGGAACACATTGCTCACGATCTTCCCAATAGTCCTGAAAATCAATTCGCGAGGTTCTTCCCGCCCATACTGGGGGTAAATGAAAGTACACTATCTGTATCTGTATCTCTGCCGCTATCACTCTCCCGAAGACTATCTGTACTGCTGCTCTTGGGCGTGTGCAGACTGGCGTCCAACATCTTCTGCGAGCTAGACTTGGTCACTCTGGAAGAGGCGTGTGGAAAAGTCATGCCGCGTTGTCGAGCCAGCGGTGTACCCAAGCCGGGCTTTTCGCGGTCACGAAAGCTGTGAGAGGATTTAGGTGTGCGGTGCGAGTGAGGGGTTCTGGGCGTTCCGCCTCGTGAAATTGAGAATCGTGGGCCAAAGGCTGAAGCGTGGATATGTGAGGGCATATCCGTATCACATGTAGTGGATGATGGCGTAGTAGATAATGGTAAACTGCGATGCGTCCCAGGCGTATTGCCTAGTAGCGTAGACGCTGGCACATGGTCGGTCTCGAATACTGGAGAGGCTTCATCGGATCGCGTATCGTTATTCACGACTCTAATCGTCGAGATGGGAGGAGTGGTGCTCTCCGTAGATGTAGACATAGGCGTCGTTGGCGCTACTGGTAGGTCCAGCCCTATTGTCGCTGCAAATCTTATTTGCATCGATAGCGGGACGCCACCGGTCTTGACCCAAGGGCGGACGGTGAACTGTCTCTTTGGGAGATCTGAGACCAAATATCAGCTCAAACACAGACGGGAAGGCTAGGAATAGATGGCAGGTGTCTAGGCAGGACCACCTTCATCTCCCTTGGCCTCCTCTGGGTTCTCTGCTGGGGCTTCAGCCTCCTCATTTTGGCCTTCGGCACCGTCACCGTTGGTCGCTGCAGCTGCAGCGGCAGCGGCGGCTTCGGCTTCTCTCTGCTGTTTCTCCGCTTTGGCTCGTTGTCTTGCAGCTTCTCGCTCGAAATTTTCCTTTCGCGCGCGCTCATCTTTTGCTTTGCGGAGGCGCTCTGCTTCCTCGACGCCGCCACTCTTCTTGAGCTTGCCTTCCTCGACAAAGTTTCCAAGCTCACGCTTGAATTCATCATCGTTCCTAGTCTCAAGATCACGCTGTCGCGCCTTCTCAGCTCGCTCGATGGCCTCAAGCCTGCCTTCGTGGTTTGGCTGCAGGGCTTTGACTTCTCCGAGCACGCCATCTCGAGCCTGACGTGGATCCACGGCTTTATCAAGAGCAACCGCATTGAGCATGTTGCGACCACTAGCGGAGCGCATGCCCTTTCCAGCCTCTTTCTCGCTTTCAAGGTTCTGTTGTTTGGTCGCCTGCTCAACCAGCTCAAGTGTTTGTGCTGCCTTTTCGAGATCGTCTTGTAAATCGGCAGCAAGTTCTTCCTGCATGGTGAGCATATCTCGCTCTTCGCATACAGTCTGTAACTCCTGTTCCCAGATCTTGGTCCACAGAGGCTTCTCTTTGGCGAGGAGATCCTGGAGTTTCTTGAGCTCTGCAGTGGCGGTCGAAAGATCCTTTGCGGTAGTCTCAAGTTGGCGGGGCAGCGGTCGCACACCACGGAGGACGACGTCCTTTCTGAGGTCCTCAACAAGATCCTGTAGGTCATCTACCCTGTTGACAATCTTCTCCGAGTCGTCCTGCAGGGCCTTCTTGCCAGTATTAATGTAAGCGCGACCGCTGTCGCCATCAAGGGAGGGCAAGGCAGCCTTGATAGCAGTTGATTTGACGGCACTGGCTTTTGTGCGTATCGTCGACATGCTAGCCTGTATGTCCGATACAAATGATGAATAGGTCTGCCGAACGACTGCCAAATCACGACGTAGCGATTGCACCTCGCTTAGTTGGGTGGCTGAGGTAACATTGTCTGCCGCAGGCGCGCCTATAGCGATGGGGCGAGAGGGTAGTAGTGCCGAGTTGCGAGCTGAAGAGAGAGGTGCCGCTGAAATCCCTGCAATTTCCTTGGTTGTTTGCTGTTGACGTTCAGCCACGCGTTGTATGGTTGCCTGTTGATCCTCAACTACTGTCTTTATGCTCTCCACCAGCTTGCTAAGTCCGCCAAACTTGTCATCGATGTGACTCTTCACTTCGTCCAGCTGCTCCACGTTCAGGACGAGTACAGATCTATCTTTGATATCGTGAATATCCTCAAGCTCGTATCGCACACCAGAGACAGGGTCTTGAATATGGATCTCGGGCAGATCGCCGTAGCGGTGGGTATCCCAGGCGAATTTCTCAATAAAAGCAAGCTGTAAGCGAGCGGAGGAGAGCTCAGCGCCATCCGTGAAGACGTATTTCTTGATCTTGCTCTTGTATTGGAGAAACAAAGTAAGCTCCTTTCCTTGCTGAGGCGATTGCTCTGGGATGAACTGCGAAGGTTGTGGAGACGGTGTCTTGGCTCTGTGAGAGCTGTTGCGGCTGGCTGTAGGCCTGGACGGTTCTTCCTTTACTGGCGATGCAGATCCAAGCTCAGCTGGCTCTGACAACGGACCGTTCAGAGTAGCACCTAGTGAAAGCTGGTCGCCATCTGGGAATCTTGGCTGTGCGAGCTTATCGTCTGGCGTCTTCTGAACGGGACTGTCTTCGGGCCCGTTCTCTCTGGGTGGCAAGATGCTCGGTGCAGTGCCTTGAGAACCTTCCTCGGATATGCGTCTCTCGTGGGGTTGATCAAAAGAAAATTTAGTTTCCACGGCGGGTCTCTGTTGCGTTAGACTCTGGTTCGAGCGCTGGCGGCTGTGCATCATGGATGCCCTGGTTCGGACTGCATTCATAGATTCGCGTACATCCCCTCTCCTATTCGGTATGGGCGAATTCTGCACTGGTGGAAGTGGAATGCCATTTGTTCCAAGATGCTTCTGGATCTGGTATGCTGAAAATCGTCGTGAAGCCCTCCGCTCAAGCTCGCCACCTCTTTGCAATGCTGCCAGCGCATCTTCCTGTTTCGGTGGGGGCGGAGGTGGAGGGAAGTCGACGGGATAGTTTGGCCGTGGGGGCTCGGGTGTCTTGGGCATGGCATCGTCTGCGGGATACGGAGCAATGACAGGCATTTGCTGGGCGGTGCCACTCGATATGGACGAGTCTGTGGAAAGCTGACTTGCGGCGGTCGAGCGGTTCGCTTTCGGGTTCGAAGGGAGAGCATCGTACTTGCTTGGCGAGGCCCGGCCTCCAGCCACCGAAGATGAGCGGGGTGGCAGGTCAGGGCCACCAAACGCTGGGCTGTCTCCCCTGGAAGGTAGTCTTTGGCTCGCTGATCTTGGCTGTTGGTGTTCCTCGACTTCACCACTGCTCCCCACGCTGCCCTGGCGCGGACTGCCACCTCCGTTGAGCGAACCATCTCTTCCTGTGCGCTGCCGTAACCGCTGTTGCTTCTTTTTCAGGCCATGCAGTAGGTTTATGATGATGTCTCGTATCCGCGGTAGAAAATTGTCGAGGCTCGCTTGCGATGCTTCCTGGCTCAGCGTCTCTTCTAGTATGCCACGCAGTAACTCGGGGACGTTTCCGAGATCGTTGGTATCGACGCCAATTGCGTTGAAGGCGCGTGACGCGATGTTGAATTCATAGCCCAGACGCACGTAGACGTCGGAGACCTCGCTCTCGGTGGCGGTCCCGCGCGACCATAGCGTCAACGTCTCTGCACCGTGTTAGCAGGTGTTGTATGCGGGGCTGCATGCGCCGTGGACGGACCGAGGAGCTGCTTTGTGGCAACGAGCAGGTGTGTGACGGACTTTTCTATCTGCGAGAGCTGCTGCTGGGGCTGCATTTCAGGTGTGAGTCAGCGGCTGCTGTTTGGTGTTGGGCGCAGAAATGCGGAGAGAGGGAGAGAGAGACAGAGAGAGAGACAGAGAGAGAGAGAGAGGGAGAGAAGGAGGGAGAGGGATGCTGCACGTACATTCTTGGGCGCACGGCGTGATGACCCCTGAGACGAGCGGACAGAAGACGACTCTTCTGTCATATTGCCGGGTTGGTGTGGCGCAGGTATGCGGCGTCAACAGCAGAGTGAAGGGCCGGGCTGGGAGCGCGAGGGCACGACACTCTGTCCCGGGCAGTGTTGGCGACCACGTTGGGTGCACCGACGTCTGAGATGCCTGGGGCGAGCTAACACGAGAGTGGCTGGGCGGCACGTGGAGCAGTCTCACCTCCAACCTCGTAGATTTGTTTGTTCCATGTGCTAAACGTCTCTACGTCATGCATGGGGGGAAACCGAAGTTTGTTGTGGTCAATGGCGAAGGGTGGCTTTGGCATTTGTCGTCGGCATCTTGGGCATCTGCGGCTTAACGGCAAGCCATACCGTGGAACATGCCATGCTCCGTCGCTTGGAATGCGCTTCTGACACGAGTCTTGTAATGTAGCCAGCACTGCAGCGCAGACTACGGCCGGCGTCCGGCCTATCTTCGCGCTACTCCATCGAGCTGCTGCTGGGTGGGTAGGTGGGTGGCGGACTGGGGTAACCATTGTGTGCATGCACCTCTAGTATGCTTGGGGCCTACCACCGAACGGGTGTTGCCCCGTAATGGTAGATGCCATCTCTACCAGCGTACGTATCGTGTTTGATGTGGGCGCCCCTCTGGCCACCCGAAGCATGTGTAGAGCAGCGTGAGGCGTGTGGTCGGTCCATCTAGCCCCTACGACCACAACGCCCTTGGCGACGAGCGCAGGCCGGGCACTGCAACAGAACAGCTCCCAGTTGTCTACAGGTGTCGCCGACTTGACGTGGCCGTCTGTCCCTCTCGCATTGCCTGCTCTGTTCGTCTCGCGCACCCTGTTGCGTGCGCTCTCGTGCCGTCCACCGAGCATTCACGGCTACTGTCTGAGGCTGGCCTAGTTCCCGCACCTTGCACTTGCGTTTCATCCAGGCGATCCGCTTGGCGTTGCACCTCACGCTCGACGTCTGGCTGCTGTTCGGGCACAGCCTCCCCATACCAAGTCACGACTGCAACTCCGCCGTCCGGCTGCCCCCTTCCAAAGCCCGTCGACTCTGCGCCTGCTGCCGCATTGAGCCTTCTGCGCTACTCTCACCCTAGAGTTGGAGCTCCTTCCTCCCCCGCCCGTCGCTCCTTCTCCCGCGACCACAAACCGAACCACCGACCCACGCTACTGAGCTCGCCCGCGCCGTCCTCTCCCCATCCATGTCCGCTGCTGCTGCGACTCCGAATACCTCCTCCAATGCTCTAAACCCCGCCGCCAATTCCGCCAGGCAACTGAAGATGAGCACTGCGGCCAAAGGCATCGACGCACAGCGAAAGCCCGGAAGCCCCATCGACGGCGGTCACAAGTAAGCTCATGCTCCCTACACCGCACTGCACATGAACATTTTCCCTGCCCACCTACCCCACTTGCTCCTTTGTTCAAAAGAGTGCTTGCATGTTTACAGTGCTCCAACCGTGCGGCATACTCCCGTGCGACGTGCCGTCGGTCACATGGAGCCACGGTGCGACTGCGCTGTCCACTAGACGGCGCCCTCCCCGTGCATTGTGGTCAACTACATCATATCGCAATGCTCTTTCTTCGACACCACCCCGTCCACCTGCACCTGGCGCCATGCTGACTTGGCGACTTGCAGGAAACCTCCCGCCAAATCGGCATGGACACAGGGCACCAATCCCATCACCCACCGCCCGACTCACTCTCCCACCCCCAACGGTGCCGCAAACCCGCCCAAGCCCCTACCAAGCTCGACGGCTGCCTCCGCCGACAGCGCCTCCGCCATGAGGCACCTTAGCGACCGTATGATGTATCTGTTGGCCAATCTGACTGTAAGTGCCAGCTGGCCCCCCGTGCCACACGAGCGGGCAAGACTCACGATAACAAACAGGGGCTCCCGGGCATTATTACCCTTAAAAATGGCGACAAATACTCTGGTGTGCTTTCAGGCACCTCACTAGATCCGAGCGAGTTGCGCTATGTCTTCAAGATGGTCAAGAAGCTCTTACCTGCCAGCAACGCTCAGACCAACGGTGCCAGTCAGTCATCCGACGACTACGTTGGTGCGGGGGACTACCACGTCATGTCATTCGATATGAGCGATGTCGCTGATTTCAATGTCAATAACGTGGTTCTTGACAAGTCCCAACTCAAGGGCCAAAATGGTATGTACCACAACCTAGAACCTACTTCGCATCCCACGACTAACCCCCCAAAAAAAGGTGCTTCCGGCTTCCGCACTGATACCGACATCTCTGGTAAGCTCGAGCTCCGTGAGCGCAACCTCCAAAAGTGGGAACCGTCCGAGGTAGATCCCAACATGACTCTCGAATCCACTGGACGTACTGGCGATTGGGATCAGTTTGCCACCAACGAGCGCATGTTCGGCGTAAAGAGCAACTACGACGAGAACATGTACACAACCACCATCAACAAGAACGACCCGCAGTATGCGGAACGAGCCGCCCGCGCTGAGAAGATCGCTCGGGAGATTGAGGGCAGTAGCGCGACCAACTCGCACGTTCGCGAAGAGCGAGGAGGATACAGTGCGGCCGACGACAACGGCGACGAAGAGGACAAATACAGTGGAGTACGCCGAGACTTCCCAAATCTGTCAAGCGGTCAGTCCAATCGATACACTCCACCCGCACGACGTGCTCCCGCCCCTGAAGCAACAGTGCCCGGTGCACCAGTGGATCCTGCGATCATCTCATCATCTGTTGCTCGACCCGCCCCGCCGTCGACGCAACGTGCTGCAAGTCCGGCGAAGCCAGCATCTGGTACACCCGAGCCTACAAAAGCCCAGGAACCCGCCAAGGATGCGTCCAAGGCTGCACCAAAACCCACCGATGCGCACAAGGCTATCACGGAACAATTGCAGAAGCCAACTAGTACGATCAAGTCTGGGGTCGCTGCCATCCCTCCTAGGAAAGCTGGACGGCCACACGATGCTACCACCAACGTTGAGCATGATCTTCTTGATTCCTTCAAGCAGTTTTCGGCCGCTGAGAAGCTACGTATTTCCGATCGCCAGAGGCAGTTTGCTCGAGAGAACAAGGCTGTCAAGCTCAACGATCTTAAGAAGTTCGCACTCAACTTCAAGTTGAGCACGCCTGTACCATCAGATCTTGTTCCCATACTTGCCAAGGACGAGACAAAGCAGCAAGCGATCGTTGACAAGGCCAATCGACAAGCCCAAGAAATGAAGACTACACCTCCGAAAGCATCAAGCAGTATTGCAGACCCAAAAGCTGCCTCACGCTCTGCCGTCAAGCCCGAGTCCACCCAAGCCTCCCCTAGTGCCAACGTAGACCGTCAACAAAACCAGCGTCCCCGACCTGGACAACCAGCCTATGCATCTGCCAGCATGCGGGGTTCTCACCAGAACGTGAACCAGATGCCTCCCCGTAACCAAGGACTTCTCAGCACTCGTTTGCAGATGAACCACCAGCAGCATAAACAGCAAGGTGCTATGCCCTACAACGGTGTTCCTCAACCGATACCAGCTCAGGACATGCGCATGCCACCTACCGGTCCTTCTCAGCCTTCGAGCGGTGCCCAGACACCTTCTTCTAGCGTCTCTACAAGGTTCAACGTCCGCGCTCATGAGTTCAAGCCTAATCCGGCTGCCAGTACCTTCCAGCCTGGCGGAACCCCTAGTGCAACCTCTAGCCCTCGGCCAAACTCTTCGAGACAGGAAGTACGCAAGCCTCCTGTCACGAACTTCTTCACTGGCCAACGGCCCACTGTGAAATCATTGAACGGGCCGACAACCTTCAATGCCATCGGACGCCTCGAGAAGGAAGCCCAGTCGAGCGAGAAGCCTCATCACACTGATATTGCGCCTCCGTATAAGACACCTCCTACCTGGGACTTCCCTTCTTCGAACACACACAAGGGGTACGAGCAGTTATTCGACCACGCCCCTCCGCCTGCGCCGTTGTCGGTACCGCAACACATCATGACCAACGGCCCTATGCCTCATCAGCATCAGTTACCACCTCATCTTCAGGGCGCCCAAGGTATGCCACAAGGACCGACAGCTCAACACACGCCTCGCGGACCACCAATACAGCCGCATCTTGGCCAGGACCAGCATCATTTTGGAGCTCAACACATGCAATACTCGCATTCAACGTCATCAGTTCAACCTTCACCACGCCCTATGGCGCCATATATGTATGGCGCCCAGCCGCAACCAATGCCAGGCTACCCTCAGCAAGTCCCACAGTATGGCATGAGTCCCGGCATTCAGCACGCCACCATGCGGAATCCACAAGGCGGCCAGTTCATGAACGGCCCAGGGCCGGCGATGGGTGGCCAAATGATGACACAACAACCTTCAAATGGACCCTTTATGGGAATGCCGGGAAATCCTCAGATGCAGATGTACTCTCCCGCTCCCGCTCCCGCGTACCCCCAATACGGTGCTCATATGCCTGGTCCCGGCGCCAACGGATTTCCTAGCCCCAGGCCAGGTGCGCCAATGATGAGCCATCAAGGATCGCAACAAGGACACCACCAGCAACCGCCTATGATGTATATGCAACCTGGTGCACCGGCTCCTCAGATGTACCAAATGCAGCCAGCAAATAGTAGGTAGCACGTCAATGCCTGATTTGACATGACTAACATCACTTTAGTGACTCCAATGCGAGGACCTTTCCCACAACCATATCAAGGCGGTCATTACGGCTCACCGCAGCAGCACCATCAGTTTCCCCAGCAACACCGTGGTACACCCAGCGGAAGCTACTCGCAGCCTATGATGCAACAGCACTCGACGGGTCCCCAGGCTCCGCCCACTGGTCCCGCTAATCATGCACCAGATGGCAGCAACGAACCCAAATGAGAACGCTCAAAGTAGGTTGGCCGCAAATGAGCGGTGTCCGCAGCGGCCTGCTTCTTGAGTTCCACGACATGCTCTCCGTCCCTGTTTTACCAGATTTTGCTATGCGCTTAGCGTGGGTGGGTTGATTAGTCACCATGATGAGTGGCTTGAGGCATAGCGACAGGCGTTGACCGGGCATGATAGGTACAAAAGGGATCATGGTATGGACAAAACCCTTGCGGGTCATAGACATGCAAGATACGACAAGAGGGGGAAAGAGATGCTACGTTCGCTACGCTACACGCGACCGCAACGTGCCAGGGAGCAAGTCATGAGAATCGCTTTGGCGTTCTCCGACCACGAGCGAGCGTTGGAGGGGGGAAGTGGAAAAGTACTAGCAAGAAGAGCACGCTCATGTGAGCACATGCTTTTCGGCCACTATCAATACCATAAATTTTGAAAACCACGTTCATACTTGCTCGTGCCTGTGGAGACCCACTTGTTATGAGGGTGACATGGATCACCAGGCACAGATCTGACCCACCCACCCACCCCTTAGCGTGCAGCCAGCATTCCGCGTTCCCGCAGCCATTCCGACACTACCCCGGACGACCTCTGCTACCAGCCTTCTCTTCTGTGCACGCTTCTTATTTCTGTGTGTACTGTATGCCGACTTCAGATGAAGACTTGGAACTACACAGAATGAGTGACGCTGCTGCCGAGCCCCTGATTTACAACGACCGTGGTGTTCCGAACAATGTACGCGACCGCTACGATGAAGACGACGACGAGAGCATAAGAGAGGACGAGGTGGACGAGAGTGCATTGGTATCTCCAGGGCTGTTTATATGGTGCCTGACTATATGCGCTGGGGTCTCTGGGCTGCTGTTTGGATACGAGTACGTCTCCATTCATGGTTGCGATCCTTTGCGCCATGCTCCAGGGCATCTATAGACGGGGAAGCCAATCCCATACTGACGAGTTGGCAGCACCGGTGTGATATCCTCCACGCTCATATCCATAAACACCGACCTCTCTTCCCGACCCCTTACCACCCTCGACAAGAGCCTGATCACATCTTGCACCTCGTTCTTTGCGCTTCTGGCATCGCCTTTGACGGGTGTTCTCGCTGATGCATACGGTCGTAAAACCGTGATCCTCGCCGCGGATGTACTCTTCATACTCGGTGCGCTGTTGCAGGCATGGACAAGTACTGTTGGGGGCATGATTGCAGGTCGATCTATCGTCGGCGCGGCAGTCGGAAGTGCGTCGTTTGTCGTACCGTTGTACATCTCTGAGCTGAGCCCCAGTCCCTTTAGGGGGCGACTGGTGGTGGTGAGCAGTCTGTTCATTACGGGAGGTCAGGTTGTCGCTTATATTGTTGGGTGGCTGTTCTCGGAGAGGTTGCATGGCTGGAGATGGATGGTTGGTCTGGGGGCCTTGCCAGCTGCTATACAATTTGTCATGCTGTTTCTCCTACCTGAGACACCGCGGTATCTTGTCAAAGCCGGACGCATCCAGCAAGCAAGGAAGGTGCTGGGCAGAGTGTACAAAACCGACGAAAGTGGGACGAAGCTGGTCAATGCCGTACTGAGGCGTGTGGAGAGGGAAATTGAAGAGGAAGAGGATGCCGCGGGATTGCGAGGTACTTCTGGCGTGGCTAAGAGCGGCTGGAGAGCCAAGATGGAGAGGGTGCAAGACAACTTTTCTCAACTGGTCGTGATCGGAGGCAATCGCAGAGCACTGATTATTGCATGTATGTTGCAGGGCTTCCAGCAGCTCTGCGGCTTCGTAAGTCCATCTTCTCGAGTCTCCCCAACGGTGCATTCCCTCACGGCCGCACCGTCTTTTTCATGGCTGCTAACATGCCTCCAGAACTCTCTAATGTACTTCTCCGCCACAATATTCCGCCTTGTCGGTTTCGAATCCCCAACGCTTACCTCGCTATCCATCGCCATAACAAACTTCCTCTTCACACTCGTAGCCTTTCACTATATCGATCGCATCGGACGCCGGCGGATCCTCCTCTGGTCCATACCCATCATGATCATCGGTCTCGCACTCTGCGCCATTGCATTCCTCTTCATCGACCTCCCCACAGAGGAAGCCTCTGCCACCGCTGTCGTCGTCGGCGGCGACAACAACAGCAACAACCACAACCACAACAAAATCTGGCCCCTCATTGTTCTCTTTTCAATGGTAATTTACGTTGCCGGCTATGCAATAGGCATGGGTAACGTCCCTTGGCAGCAATCCGAGCTCTTCCCTCTATCGGTTCGTTCCTTGGGCTCTGCCATGTCTACGGCTACGAACTGGGGGTCCAACACCTTTATCGGTATTACGTTTCTGCTCATGATGAACGTTTTCAGCCCAGTTGGTACCTTTGCATTGTATGCGGGAGTTTGTGTGCTTGCTGAGATGGTAATCTGGAGGATTTATCCTGAGACGGCGGGGCTGGGGCTGGAGGATGTGGGCGGGCTGTTGAAGGACGGGTTTGGTGTTAGGGATAGTGTGAGGAGGTTTGAGGATAGAAAGAGGCAGCGGTGACAGAGGAGATGGCTTGAAGGATCTGTATGTATAAAGAGGGGGTGAGTGCATATGCCTATAGAAGCGGGGTGTGATGTCAAGGTTGTTGACGAGTCTTTAGCCTTGACAGCTATTTGTGTGAATGATAATAGCGAATACCTTTGGCTTAAGTATACTTTGCACTCCTCTCCTTCTCTTCTTTCTCCTTCAAACTCATAACCACATCCACCTACCTACACAACCATACTGAAGCACGTCGACAAACTTGGAACCATGCAGTTCACAATCATCTTCACCACCGCCGCCCTCGACGCTCTGGTAGCTGCTGTTCCAGTCCACGCTTCCTCCCCAATATCTGGCTCCGGCATGATGATCGACAACATCCTTCCTGACAACAACCTCCCGGGCGGCGGTATCGGCTCCTCTATCCCCACGGTCAGCAACCGCGCCCTCGCCAAAGCCGTCTCTGACACCTCAGACCCCTCTACATACTACGACGCGGCGGCTGAAAAAAAAAAGCAGAAGAGTTGGCGCCCGTACTAGATGCTGCGAGGGAGAATATGGCGGGCGATGAAAGTGCCGACGAGAAGGTCAAAGTCAAGAGGAGACGCGAGGGCAGAGGAACAAGGGATGTGGGAGGATGTAAGAAGTACACTCCGGCCAAGTGTGAGACGTGTCGGGAAAGGTGGGAAATGTACCAAGCGTGTCTGTGCGACAGGAAAGGCCTGGACGGGTGTGTGCAGGGCAAGCGTCAGAACTATGCAAGTGAATGGCCTCTGCAAACAAAGACATGACGGGACTAACGTGCTGCTAGGATGTTTGTGCAAAGAGAGAGTGTCCAGTTTAGAGTCGTTTGGACTACGACAAAGCTCATTTTCCACAAGCTGTACTTGATTGTAGTGTGCTTAAAAGGTGTACAGCATGCTTTACTTTGTTAGTCTTCCAACCGAACTCACCGCATATACCTCTAGGAATTATTGCACACGTTATAGTCACCTCGATTCGATGCATGGGAATTCTCCATGGATGCTTTAATTTTCAGATTGCTGACCTGACTGCTAGACGTGTTCTGCGTATTTCGTTGCCTTTTGCGTTGATGCGAGAATATATGCTACTTCATTCGCCATAAACGCCAAACTGTCATTAACTCATCACCCTTCCATGCCCTTATGCCTAAACGCCAACGCTGATGCAAATGCCGGAATATCCCTCGTCTCTGCCACCCTACCGATGGTCGCGGGCATCGTCTTATGCCATTCGGTCATGGGCGCGGAGTGAAGCTCTTAGTTGCCAACGGCCGTGTCGTTGAGCGCAACACATACAGCACCACGATGATGCCCGTTGTACTGCCGAATGATGCTCTGGCTACCAAGTTCCCACAGCCTCGCGTAGTGGTCTGAGCAGCTAGTAACAAGGTAGGCGCTATCCGCTGAGAAGGCGCAATCCCATACCCAGCGCTGATGGCCATGTAATGTAGTCTCCAATGGGAAAGCAGCAGGATCGCGCTCGCTGGCTGATGGCAGGTTGTCGTTGGGCGTAACGTTGTGAGGAGCTGTGGGGTCGACGGACCAAATGCGTGCGGTATGGTCGGCGGAACAGGTGGCTAGATGGCGGACGTCGGGGGACAGGAGCACACGGGTGATGTAGGTCGTGTGTGCAACGAACTTGCAGATGGGGAGGATGGAGGTAGTATCACTGCGCTGGATCATGCGCCAGACGTAGACGTTGCCCTAATATTCAGTGTTAGCAAACTTTGGCAACAAAGTCATCTGGCGAGACTCACGGCGTTGTTGCCCGCGCACACCATGCTGCCATCGCTAGCAACCGTCACACTAGCCACGCTGACATCGTCCTCGGGGATGAGCTGGTGAGAGCACTTGTTCTCTCCCAGGTCCCAGATCCTAACATTACCACCACGGTCGCAGCTAATGAGCTCCCCCTGATTTGGATGAATCGCCACATCGTTGACAGGAACACCATGGGTGTAGTTGCGCTGGACGTTGCCGGATCGCGTATCCCAGATCTTGACGGTGCCATCCTCGGACGAGGTGACAAGCCACTTGGACTCGCAGTGGAATGCGACACCGGTGATGTTTGAAGTGTGACCGTCGAAGGTGAGGATCGCGTTGGGGTTTGTGGATTTTATATCGTAGAGCTTGACCGTGTGGTGGCCAGCGGCGGCGAGATATCGCTTGTCGGGTGAGATGCAAAGGCGATTGACTTGAGAGTCTGGGTGTGGGATGGTCCGGGAGCATATACCGGACAGCGCTTCCCAGAATCTGGAGTTGTAGGTGTCAGTACGCGTTACTGCCAGTCAGAGAAGAGGCGTATGCGAACCTAATCGTATGGTCGTAACCGGCTGCGATGGCATGTCAGTTGTTTGCCTGTCAAATGTGGGGTAGACAGCTCCACGTACCAGTGCACAGAATGACCGACATGTTGATTATAGGGTGTCTTTCTATTGACGAATTAGGAGAGAACTGTTGTGTATACCAAAGGCTCTTTTAGTACAATCAATGCGACGATGTTAGTAGGCACGAAAATTGCGGATCATGGCGCGCGCGAGGTTGCGATCACAAATTGGACAAAGTTCGCGTGTTGAGGGGAGTTGGAGTTGTTCTTGTTCAGGGTGCCTGGACCACTCTCAGCCCTATGCCGGTCAGCCTATAGCGTCCTAGTGCTATATAAGCTCCTCTTTTGGCTGACGAGCACGGTGATATTGTCATCGTGGAAAGCATGTGGTACTGTAAGTGTGTTTGGAAGGTGCAACATGTTCATTGACTCCTTGAATTTACCCCCAAAATGCCCCCCATTGCGTTTCGCCGAAGAAAAAGACATGGGGCATCCCAAAGCTCCAAGAGCCCTACAATTTACTAGCCGTATGCATGAGCGGGTAGCTCTTCGGCCCACTTTCCAGTGCATCTCTGGTGATCTCCCCAATATTCTTGAATCCTCCAACGTTCATCAGGATATCAAGATCAGCTAGCAGCCCACGCATAACATGGTCCACTCCCGTCTCGCCCATGATCGAGAGACCCCAGATCCACAGGCGACCGACGAATACGAACTTCGCGCCCAGAGCAAGCGCTTTGAAGACGTCGGATGCGGAGCGAATGCCCGAGTCGAACATGATGTATGTTTTGTCACCAACAGCTAGAGAGTTGTTAGTTATGCATGGACAAGGGCAAGCAGACATGGAACATACCATCGACAATCTTCTCAAGTGAATCAAGACTGGCAACTGCGCCGTCCACTTGCCTTCCTGCATGGTTGCTCACTACGATGCCGTCAAAGCCCAGATCAGCAGCCTTCTTCGCATCTTCCACGCTCTGAATACCCTTTAGAGAGAATGGCCTGCCCCCACTGAGCTCTTTCCATAGCTCCATCGCCCATACGGCTTTCTTCCAAGTGTGCGCACGTCCGTGCCATACGTTATCGATCCATAGCGCACCAGCTTCGTTGGCTTGTGTCTTAGGGTCAATGCCCTTTTCCTCCAGCCTCTTCCGGAAGACGGGATCTATCAAACCAAGGTCTGCACCAAGCCCGTGATAGAACGCGTAGTTTGAATTTGCGACGTCGTCATGTCGCCATCCCAGCTGCCAAGTATCAAGCGTCAAGATGCAAGCTGTGAAGCCACTGTCTATAGCACGTTGGAGAAGCGAGCGAGTGAGCTCATCATCGTGCGGCATATAGAGCTGGAAGAATCTCACACCGTGCTCTCCACCACCACCACCACCACCAGTTCCAACATCTCCTCGTCCCTTCTTCATACCCTCGTCATTCGCCTGACCAACATCTTCTATGCTCTGTGAGCCCGCTGTCGAGAGACAGTATGGTAGTCCTAAGGCGCCGGCGGCTCTTGCTACGGGGAGCTCGCCTTGGGGGTTGTAGATTTTGTTGATGCCAACAGGGGCAAATCCAATCGGCGCAGGAACCTTGTGTCCAAAGATCTCAGTCGCAGTGTCGCGCTGGTTGGTGTCTACCAGCATACGCGGGATGACTCGATGTCGGTAAAATGCTTGTCTGTTTACGGTATGGGTGTGCGATTGACCCGCATTGGACGAGGCGTACAACCAGCCACCTTGGCTGAGTTTCTCCTTTGCCAATTCTTCGAGTTGACCAGGCTCTATTCTGCACTTTAGCCATGTGCAATCAAAGTTCGCGCCAGACATGGAGCATGCTTACCGGTATTGAACACTGGCACCTCGCCCTCATTGGATTTCCAGAAGTTCTTTCGCTGATACAGCGCATACTGTGGCGTAGTTCGGGCCTTCTGGTTAGGATTTACAGGGTCCATGATGCCAACAGTCAGTCACGACCTCGGAGCAATTACTAAGGGAGAACCTGAAGGTGGATACTAAAGGAATGCGCTGGTGATTTTTATATAGAAGAAGAAGGTATTGACATTGCTGTTAGGCAGATGCCACCGGTACGCCCGGATCAACGCCATAACTGTGACGCTTGCACGACCGTTGCAAACTATGACGAAAGGTGATGATGCTCGGCAATGGACCCTGAACACCAACCTTATCTCCGGGCTCGTTGACGGTAATGCAGTCGGTAGTTGAATGCAGCATAATTGAACTAGAGGCTCCGCCGTCCATCAACATGCATGATGGAGCGTTTACTTTTTCCAAAACTTGAGGCTGACGTGAAGTCGTTGACGCTAGCCAGTCAAGATGACATCTTAAACTAAAGCGCGCGTTGAAGATTGCATGGGGAGCGGGAAGGTGGGGCACGTGGAAAGCTTGTTTGCATACTTGGGTATGGCTTTGCTTCAGAAACAACACGGTTTCAGCGCGAGGCTCGTTCCTATATGACGCCACAAGGTAGCCGCACGCGCCCCTAACCCCAAGCACAGATGAACAGGTCGTAATAAACGCACTTCTTGATAGGACCACTGTATCGTGGACAAAGTGATAGCTTGTAGAGTAGGCGAAGGTTGAGTACGCCAGGTATCATTTCGTGGATCTGCCCGCTTGCGATCCATCAGGCTCGTTTCCATGACCTGTTGTTTGATCCTGCAGGAAAACCAAGACATTCATCATCGCTTGCATAACATCCGTAAGAGAAACATTGCATATCACCATGCATAGAATGTAACCCATTCGAGCCAAACGTCATTAGTCGCGACCAAGTCAAGTGAGGACAAGCTATTTCTCGCTCGTCTTGGCCGTGCTTGCCTCGGGCTTCTTGTCGGCCTGGGGCGCTTCAGGAGCGTCAGACTTCTCCGTCTGCACAGACGAGGGTGACTCAGTCACTTGGACCTTGCTCTCGTGCTGAGGGCCAGGGGTGCTTTCGCGGCCTTGTCGGGACTTGTCGTTGGATTCCTGGTTGTACTTGTTGACTTGCGAATCCAGATCCTTGTCTTCGTCCTCATTGTCGAACATCTCGCCGTCATTGTCTCCAGTCGAGACTTCGGTACCGTCACCAAGAAGGATAATGCGGCCGCCGTTGCCGTTGTTCGGTCGGAATCGACTGTCCAAATCCATGTCGATGTCATCAGGAGAATCGTCAATGCGATGGTGAACGCCAGGACCGCGGAACTCGGCTACACGATTATATTAGAACTGAACTACTCGCCCTCTGAGGCAGATTTGGCTGGATCTTCAGACTTGCCGTACTCTGGCGGCGCACATGGACCCTCTCCATTCGCAACCCGCTTTGCGATGTCCTCGTACCACTGCTCCTTTGTCCTTCCCTGTAGGAGACCAATGACAATCATCGTCATATTGTCACAGCCAACACCCCCTGTGTCGCTGTTGGAAGCCAGACAGTTGTCCATCATGTTCTCGCAAATAGAAGCAAGATCCTGCTTTGCGACAATCCCGCGCCTGACGAACTCGACGACGGCCTGGGAAGACTGACAGTCCCAGATACCTGTACTTGGTTAATAACAGCGCGGTTTTGTAGCGAATCATGTCATCTTACCATCGCAGGCGACGATCAAGAACTCGTCGTCTTGGTTGATGTCATGTATCTCAACGTCTGGAAAGGCAGTGACTATCTGCTGCTCGGGAGGAAGGTCGGCGCTCTTCTTGAACTCGAAGTCTCCAATCGCGCGCGATAGAGCCAGGTTGCCGTTGACGCGGCCGAAGTCGACAAAGCCACCCGCTGCTTGGATACGTGCCTTCTCGGCTAGTACATGTCAGTGCCGTTTTTCTTTTTGGGTTTCTTTTGGTTGGGGTTCATGTATCATACCCTCGTTCTGCGGCTTGTGGTCGAAAGAGAGCGGCTTTGCCCTGCCCTTGACACCTAGGACGGTACGTGAGTCACCTGCGTTGGCCTACTCGAGTCAGCATGCGTCAAGAAGTAATACAAAGACACGAACGTACGACGTAGATCTTGTCTTTTGACAGAACACCAACTGATGCAGTGCAGCCAGAAACCTCTTCTTCGTACTTGGGGTCTGTTGGCGCGAGTCAGCAACCTGTCGACTACCGGGTGTGATGCCTTGAAAGAGCTCACCACTCAATATCGCCCGGTCTGTGGCGAGGAAGCCGTCTTGTAGAGCCTTCTTGATGTCTCCCTCCTTGAAAGCCTCCTGTTTCGCGACAATCTGATGTAGCTGCTCGCCGGCATACAGCGCCACCTTGTCACCACCGTGTCCGTCGTATACACCGAAGAAGGCGAGTCGCTTGTCGTTGCCCGTGGGTTTGCCTTGTTCACCTGCAAAGTCTAGTACGGTGGCATGCGCGTCCTCCATGCTGATGCGCCAGCCCTGCATCGACGACACACCGTAGATGAGTGACTCGCCATGGCCGTTTTCGGATTTCTGTGCAAGTAATGTGTCAGCATCGCAGCCTCTCAAAGACTAGAGTGCGCGGGCTGGTGGGTCAATGCAGGCGACAGTGGCCATGGAGAGCATGCAAGTAACGCAGGTGCGGGGGCGGGGGGAGCCAGCATTGGGAGGCAATTTACCTTGTCGACGACGGGCTCTGAGAGTGTCTGGCCCATGTTGTCCGGTACCTAGGAGGACCTGTGGGAGAGGAGGAGAGGAAGTTTGAGGTTGAGCGCGAGTCTCCCTAGGGGCATAGAATTCCAAACTGCGATGTTGGTGTGTGGGGGGTGTATTACAGATGTGGAACGGTGAAGGGGCGACTGTGTAGAGGGCCAATCTCGTTTGCAAGTGCGGTTTAGGTTCTAGGGAAGAGGACGGCGGAAGAGAATTGCGTGCTCTAGCTCGCGGGGGGTAAACAGGCCGATGGTGTTGTAGGCAGAGAGTGACGCTGCTCTACTTGTCAGGTTCAAGGCCCGTGCTGCTTGCTAGGCTAGGTCGAGGCCAGAAGCGACCTGATGACGGCACGCATTTTCTGCAGTCCTGTCCTGTCCTGTCCTGTCCTGTCCTGTTGCCCGTTGCTCCATGGCTTCCTGCTGCCAATACGCACTCGGCCTACCACCGGGCGCCTTGTCGTACACGCAGGAGGAGCTCGCGTGCCAGCCTTTTCTCAACAGCAAGCCGCCTGTCCTCCACGGCGGCCTTGCTGACGGAGGCGTCGCGTGACAAAGCGATAGGAAGTGTCTTTCTTTTTCAAGCTGTGCCCGCCACATCGCATAGTACATTCCACAGGTAATGCGCCATCTTCTTCCTCAATGTGCTACTAAAGCATAAAGTAGTGCATGCCTTTTTAGCGTACACTATGTTGGATACACCCCGGAAAGAAACGAGCTTCGTAGTACAAGCTTGATCCATCATTTGAACACGATAAGGAGGAGAGCAATTCAGCTGCGCAGCCGTGCTTTTGCCTGCAATATTCCACGCTCCAGGTTCCGTGTCAAGGCCCATTGTGTTTCGGCTGGCAAGGCAGTACAACCCTGCCCAGGTAACTACGACTCATCTGGAGACATTCATTCATGGTTCTGCTTCGGTACGACTTCCAAAGTAATGTCATGTCGCATCCACAGCACCGCCCCGGACACCCCGTGTCTTCTTCTGATGCCAACGGGTGACGCGCACTAATGCCCTCTCGCGATCAACGTACGCTTGGCCGACTTGCCCGCCGCCAACTTTGCCTGCCAGCCGCTCGGGATTCTGGCTTCGGCACTTTCATGGGATCATCTGCTAGGAGAGGCGCGACATGAGCCCTCGGATGGCTGTAGTAGTGTGGCCAGTGCGAGCCCCAGACCAACGCGTCTTACCGTTTTGGCCGTGGACCTCGGCTCGAAGCTCTAGTGCATCTGACGATCCGACAACCTACTTAATCATCATTCCAAACAACTCCCAATCTCCTCCATCATCCCAATCATCGATTTACTATCACAATGAAGCCAACACCAGACTGGGTCAAGCAGCTGAAGCCGTCGGGCGTCCAAGGCCATGAATTGCTCAAGGCTGAACGCGCAAACTCCAATGTCCCCGTCCAAGAGCTACAAGTGCTTCTGCACACTCAAGATGTCATCGAAAGAAGGAATAGGATTCTCGACATCCTCAAATCCGAAAAAGTCTTTGATAAATCACAAAACTATTTCATGGGAAGGATCGACAGGTTCGAACGCGCGCTTGCTAGGGAGAAGAGATTGAGGATCCTAAAGAAGGAGCACAACTGGTCCCTTGACGAGTTCCATGCTGCCACAGAGCTCGTTGGAGAGCCAGGCCCATACGGACTCCACGACAGTATGTTCAAGGTACGCGTCATCTTTCGTCTTCGTGTAACTGTTATTGATGGTTCAGGTTACACTCGAGGGCCAGGGTACACCGGAACAGCAGGAAAAGTGGCTTACCAAAGCCAACGACTACAAGATCATTGGATGCTATGCTCAAACTGAGCTTGGTCATGGTTCAAATGTTCGTGGACTTGAAACAACAGCAACTTGGAATAAGGACGACAAGACCTTCACTATCCATTCACCACATTTGACCGCTAGTAAATGGTGGATCGGATCCCTGGGCCGGACAGCTAACCATGCTGTCGTCATGGCTCAGCTCATTATCGATGGCAAGTCTTATGGTCCAGCACCTTTCTGCGTCCAGATCCGTCATCTCAACACACATGAGCCGCTCGAGAACATCCACATTGGAGATATCGGCCCCAAGTTCGGTTACAACACCATGGACAACGGTTTCCTCCTGTTCAACCACGTCAAGGTTCCGCACATCAGTATGTTGGCCAAGTACACATACGTTGACCCCAACACAAATAAATTCGGTCGCCGTGGTGCTCCATCTCTCGTGTACGGTACTTTGACTTGGGTCCGTTCAACCATTGTCATGCAAGCTGGCAGTGTGCTTGCTCGAGGTGTCACCATCGCAACTCGTTACTGCGCTGTGCGCCGTCAATTCCAGGACCGGGATGCTCCTGCTGGTGAGGATGAGACTCCGGTTCTCAACTACACCATGGTGCAAATTCGGTTGCTTCCTCTTCTCGCTGCCACCTTTGCCCTCCATTTCACCGGAAAGTCGATGATGGACATGTACCAGGAAAATCAGAAAAAGATTGCTCAGGGAAATGCTACCAACGCACCAAGCAAGCGCGGAGCTGGACCGGAGGAAGTCCAGTCAGGCAGTGATATGTTGGCAGACTTGCATGCCTCTTCGTGTGCATTGAAGTCGCTTAGCAGTTCAATTGCAGCAGAGGGTCTCGAGGTCTGCCGACGAGCTTGTGGTGGCCACGGCTACTCAAGCTTCAGCGGCATCGGGCCCTGGTATTCTGACTACCTTCCTACTACCACATGGGAGGGCGACAACTACATGTTGACCCAACAAGTCGCACGATACGTAAGTTTAACAACCCAACAAGCCGTGACGAACCCCTGCTAACACATGCTGTAGATGCTCAAGTCAGCCCGTTCGGTACTCAAGGGCGATAAGCCGACAAACGACACCACACAGATTTTATCTGAATTCCACTCGCGTCGCGAGATTGGTTGCGCATTCGACGTCATTGGATCCGACAATGATCTCGTAGCCGCCTTCGCTTGGCGCGTCTCTTTCCTTACTTTCGAAGCCAGCAAGCACCGCGATGAGCAGAAGAAGCCTTGGAACGACCTGCTCGTTGACTTCTACCGTCTCAGCAAGGCCCATGCGCAGTACATGGTCGTCAAGAACAACCTTTCTGCGCTCAAGAACATCGAAAAGGAGGGCAAGGTCGACAAGGCCATCCTCGATGTGCTGATGAAGTTGTTCCGCCTCTTCGCTCTACACACACTTGAGCAGGAAGGTTCGGAGTTCTACGCTTCCGGTGCCTGCAGCAAGCACCAGATTTCGCTTGCAAGGACCAACACCGTCATGAACTTGCTCAAGGAGATCCGACCACACGCTATCAGGCTCGTAGACGCTTGGGGCTTCGATGACTGGGTCCTTGACAGCAGTCTGGGTCGCGCCGACGGAAAGGTGTACGAGGACATGTTCTACAGGGCAAGCGAGCTCAACCCGCTGAACAACTACACTGTGGACCCATACCCAGACAGCGATGTCTTATTCAAGCGTATTGAGAAGAGCAAGTTGTAAGAAAGAGCATGTTTTGTATATATGTAATTATAATTGAGTAGAATGATAGACAGAAGACTAAGATGCTGACTTTGTGTAACTGCTCAACCTTGCCGTTGCATTTCGTTTGAGTTCTTACGCAGGCCACTACCTGGGTACGTACATAGCCAACGGGTAATTTGATCCGAGAAAGTGGGGACATCGGTACACTACGTACGACGCCCACCCTCGATAGTCGACTTAGCAATCGCGTATCCATATGTACTTCCCGACAACAGCCCCTTCCATACTTCAGCGCATCATCGAATTTCTCGTCTCCCAAATCCTATCCCAGATAATCCTATCCATCTGAAAACGCCCCCATCTATACCAAAATGCCTTCCTCAGCCCCCACTACAGGTGCTGGCGTCCTTCTGGCCTTTCTCAAACCCACCTTAATCGGAACTGACGAAGCATCGCAAAACGATAAATTTGCCCTCCTACCCACGGCCATAACAGCGAATGTCCTAGGTATCAAAACCGCAACGCAGTACAAAGCGGCAAATGCAGAATACAAAAAACGGCATCTTGTCATTTGCGAAACAGACGATTTGGCACGTGTCAATGTGAAGCAGATGCTAAAATTCTTGGAAGGAGAGCATATGGGGGCAGTGTGGGATATCAGGGCATATGGGGAGGTTGAGATTTTTGATCTGAAGAAGAGCGGTGGTACGTCTTCCTTGTGTCATAGCAGAAGAGAAAAGGATGGAATTATGAAGCATGTCTCTTGTTAACTGTACGAGTAGAAGCCGCAAAGACAATTATGGTAGCGTTCATGCAACCATCACCCACCGGTGCCGCAGATCTGGACGCTTGGTATCGCAAAGAGCATAATCAGCAGATGTCTGAGCAACCAGGCTGGCTACGCACTTGTCGGTATTCATTCGTCTCACAGCAATCCAGCACTTCCGGCGGATGCGGAGAGAGCCAAGGGCTGTCCTTCCTGGCTGTTCATGAGTTTGGCGAGGGAGAGCAGTTAGGTGATACGGTCGCGGCGCTGGAGCCAATTAGTGAGTGGACGATGAAGGTCATGAAGGATGCAGTGGGTATTGATGCGGCGATATATCGGAGAACATGAGTGGATGGAAGGAAAGGTTGTGAAATTGGCAGTAGCAGTCGAATTGATCCGTCCCTAAGAAGTATTGCTATTTACGATGGCTTTCATCCTGGATTCTCCACATGAATCCCCAGGTTTGCAACAGCAAGGGGTCTACTTTTCCCCAGCTCTTTCAAACCCCGAATGCTTATGTTGTCTATCTGGCAAGGTCAAGTTGTGGAGTACTAGAATGGTAAAGTATGAACGAGTTGCGCTAGTTGATGCAATGGCGTGCGGCAAACATCTATCAAGAGACAGATTTAGTGATTCATGTTGTAAATGTTTTTTGGAAGCATAGCGATCTAGGGGAAAACTCGATCCATGAGCAGTCTGATTTACATGTCTATTCCGGGTCCTGACTCTCTTCAGGTTAGATAGCCACATTTGTCCCGAACCCCCTAAGATGACCAAAAAGCCAGCAGCATAGCCCGCAGTAATCCGTAGTACTCTCCATTTCCTTTTAGAAGCCTTCTAGATACCGCTGCAATCTCAATAGCAAACGGGCGCATCTAAAAAAACGCCTATGCTCAACGGAAAACGTGTCTGGCAGAAAGTGTCTCGGTCACTAATTTATCTGTAAAGAGATCCAATTAACCATCCCTGACACTGGCTTTATGAGCGAGATGAAACTGGGTGATGGCAGTGAGCACTGGTTCCGATTGTTCAGAATCCAAGGCTCCATCCTATCATGCAGCAGATTTTATATCCTCCTGCTAAAGATAACCTCAAGATCACTATGCCCAAAATACAGTCGCAATCCTCTCACAGCCAGATCAGGACTCATCATAAGTAGCCCGAATATAGAAGTCTGTTGGATATGCACGCGCTGCAAGGAAGGCAACAGATGTCTATAATTAGTGTTACGTGGCGCGCCTTGTTGGAGTCCTATAGCTAATCTTTTTGCAAGCCTCGGTTCTACTTTGATTGCTCTGATTGCTTGGCAAATCTCGGGTCCCAATTCGTACGCGGCCGCCATGCAGTTGTAGTAAAGTGTCAAGTCAAACGTTACCAAGTCGTTGAAAGTAGGCGTCGCTTCCTGTCTGATGTGTTTAGACGTCATCAGAAGAGAGACAACTTGCTGATATCTTGGCACTCCATGGCGTCGGAGGAGATGCGAGCCTCCAAGTGGATCAGTGGACTTTGGTTGTACATAAATAGTCTCTTGGGCGAATACGTGTTCGTATATCATAACACGAAGCTCGGCTGGCAGACGGAAAAACGGTGGAGTTTCAGAGGTATCTTGTTTGCTTTTGATGATCAGACTGATATTTCTATGATTTTACACGGCTAACGTACGCTGTATCGATGTGACGATCGCCTTGTGTAGTGAGGTTCAGGCGACCCAAACTTTCAGCGACTTTGTCGCCCATGATGTATTAATTATGGCGGAGAGTATTAGCCTCCATAAGTTCCGAGGTAAATTCGTGGTAGTGAAGACCAATGTATACACTGTGTGATGGAAGAAGTTCGGATGACAGAGTGTGATGGGAGAATTCGGCGATAGGTTAGCGCAATGTGGTATCTCCGGCGGCGCGTCCTAGATTTTCGGCGCGCCCCAACTTTCGTCATCGCTCTCGAGCGTAGACTACAACGCTGACTGTCACGCACTTTCTTTCGGCTATCGCATGTTCTTCGTTATTCGCAATGGGAAAGCCAAAGCGTATGAGTGAGGTGTTTGCATCATCGGCTGAGAAAGACGCCAATACCACAATGGTGGCAGCGACTCCGCCATACTCGAGCGAGGGACCTACACTTCCGATCCTTGGGGCACCAGATGACGCATCAAAAGCCAACGGAGCCAAAATGGCAGGCAAGAAGCGAAAAGCGCAAGAAAAAGTCAATGGCACAGCGTGCAAGAACACATCGCAGCCACCATCACCACCTACAATCCACCCATCACTCTACGAACCATGGACGCGACTACCTACTGAGCTGCGTAAGCTCCTCGAAGCGCAAAAGCGTATGCGAGCCGCACACAACATCGTACCAGTCGTCTTCTCGAAGAACCAGAACGTCAAGTCCGGTATCAACCGGCTGAAGATATACTTAGGTGCCCACAGAGACCCTGCGTCTACGATCGAGATGCCGTATGCATTGAGAGAGGATGATCTGATCATAGCTGTCTCGGCGCAAGGTGAGGGCATAACGAAATTAGTAGGCATCGTGGATATGGTCCGACGGATTGTAGCGCCGAGTGGGACAGAGCAAGACAAGAGTGCGAAGGAGGAGGCGTGGTGGATGTATACTATGCTTACGAGCGTGGAAATTGACCGAGAAGTCAAGACGTCGATACTAGCGGCCAAGGGTAGCACAAACGCCGAGAAGACTGAGAGTACTCAGGAGGAGGAGGCTTTCGAGTCTACGGACCTTGACGGGCAAGACACACAAGGGCTGGCGATTGAAAAAAAAACCATGCAGAGGAGGGTGGTCCCTGTGATCACAGTTTGGATGACGAAAAAGCGGATACCCGTACTTCAGAACGCCTTTGGGGAGCAGACGTTCTCTGTGCAATTATTACTTAAAGACTCTGACTAAAGGCCCACGATTGCCTCAAACGAAACTGGGAAAATCCACTTGCGCTGCATCTCGACCGTCATGGGCTCATTTGACAATCCCACCTTCTCTATTCAAGATTACGAATTCTCGTGCCTACCCACTTTGCTCTCGTTGAAGCCACCGCAAATAGCTTATTCCACAGCCGGTCTGCCAAACGCGGACCGGAAAATAACACCCTTGGCGTCCTTCTGAGCTCGACACCGCCGGTTGGTTCCATCGTGTCATGAAAGCTGTCCATCACAGCATGTGACCTAAGCGGAGCTGGGGCTGCGTTGCTACCAAAGCAGATGTAAAGCGCGTTACCGGCTCAAATTGTTGGAATGGGCGAGTTCAGGGAAGAAGCGAGGGTCATCAGGACAGGGTTGAATGGGCGATCCGCTGAAGGCATTACCATGCTCCTAGCAAGAAAAGAGTTTTGGGAACCGAATTGTACTGTCCATGAAGCAATTTGTGGGTAACGAGACACGTGTCAGCGCATGTCTGCGTAGCAAACTTTGAGGCTACCCCTAATGGCGACCGAAGCGCACACAGAATCCGCCACACCTATACCCAAGGCTTTCGTTCTGATGAGCCTAATCCGTTCATTATACTCCCGCCGACAATGGACCCATGATTACTCGGAGCATTCGTCTTTTCAACAAAAGGCGAATCATACTGGACTAAACCTACGCATGACGTACATGTCTGAACCCTTTACCCCCAAACCGTCCACGCTTGTCCATACCCCCAATAGACAAAGCCTTCTCGCCCATCGGTAAGCCAATACGTCTTAATGCGTACTACTCCCTCTGCTTGGTCTCTCCAAAGACTTCCAGAATACCCCTAGGTTGGCAGAGCAATCGAAGTGTTTGACACTTAGACTAGGGCAAAAGATGCAACAGACAGAAGAGTGACAGAAGCGAGATCAAGGGTTCGCGCTACACGCAAGATTCCTGCAACGTATTCGGTGGCAATCTGGTACGAGGTCTGGAATTCTAGTGCGGCAACTGGGCTGGCAGAGTCATATAATGGGGAGAGGGGCTTGCGTTGGGTAGGAGAAGTTGAGTTAGGGGAATGATGGTTGCATGGAAGAATGAATGCTGTGGGAGCATATTAGAGAATCAATGGCGTGTAGTCATAACTTGAGCAAATGGTAGAGGTCTGAGGTATTGCTGATGTTCAGTACCAATCTACGGAACCTAACCGCTTACGGTTGGATCGGAAACCATTGAGTAAACACCCTCTTTGGGTCGTATTTCTTCTTGAGCGTCTTCAGTTTCGCGAGACTGGATCCGTAGATGGCGGTGTTCGTCTCGTCGCCAAAGGCAAAGTTGGCATAGCTGTGGAGCTTGTTAACACGAGTGCGTTATCATCGCGACAGTGCAGACTTACGTGGGATCATTACTCGGATTGTCACTCCTCGTCCACAGCGCCCTGACCTTACTTCCAAATTCCAAAGCTTCAGCATCTAGACTGGCGTCATCATACCACGGTATAACGATCGCCTGCGAGAACGCATCCCGCCTAAATGCCTCGTTCATGGCTGCTGAGCCCACAGGCACTGACATGGCCTTGGTCAAATTGTAACGCTCGACGAGTACAGCAGAGTTTGGACCCTTGGCTTGGAAACCTTTGTAGAGCTCCCAGATCTCAGGCCACTTCTGTGCGCTCATTCCCGTGATAGTCGAGCTGTATGACGGCTTGCGACCACCACGGGTGCAAAAGCCGATGTTGGCATCGTTCCAGTGGTCGTATGTGATGATCCCGCTTGACTCGGATATGGGGCCAATTTCGTAGAAAGGGGCGAAGGCTGTGCGGCCTGTTTCGTTCGTACCTTTACGAAGAAAACCGGTGACCAGAATAGAGGGCTCGTTGAGTGGCTCGCCACTAGAGGTTAGTACGAGGTAAACTCGCTGCTGTGGTGTGAGGGGAAGATCTTCCATCGTTTGGGCAACCTGCTCAAGCTTGTCGGGTGAGAAGAAGAGGTTGTTGACGAATGCTGTGCGATCTTCTTCGGTAGCGGGCGTTGCCTTGACGGTCGCTGAAACCACGATTCCGAAGTTGGGACCTGCGCCCCGAAGTGCCCAGAACAGTTCCGGATGAGACGTAGCCGACACGGTGAGTATCTTGCCTGTTGCGATGATCACGCGCATGGAGATAATGTTGTCCACTCCGAAGCCGACTTCACCCATGAGATTACCTGTTGTACATTAGTGCTACGACTCTCGCAAGATGCAATCAGTACACACCATAGCCGCCACCCAGCATAGCCCCCAGAGCGCCAACGCAGTTGCAGTTGCCAGTGATGATCAATGCGCCTGCAGCATTCGCTGCTGCGATAGTATCTCCGATGCTTGCACCGCCACCAATGGTGGCGGTCTTCTTGTCTGCAGCGACAGTGACTTTGTTGAGTTTGGATAGGTCAATCAGAACGCCCCATTTTCCCAAAACAAACGTCTTTGCCCATCCATTACCGCCATTTTGCGCAAGGAACGGTATCCCAATCTTCGTACAATATTTAACCTTTTGCTCGAATTAGTCCTTGCTATCCTTTGTACCAGCAATATGGGTATGGCCGAACCTACTACTGTTGCTATATCTTTTTCAGCTTGCACACTGACCACAACTGCTGGCAAAGGTGTATTGTAGTCACTCCATCGTGCTCGAAGTTCGACATTGACTGAAGATGGCGAGGATACCAAAGTCTTCAGATCCCTTGCGACGTCAGCCTGCCTTACAGCAAGCGCGGAAACTGCCGCTGCAAAAGAAACCAAGAATGATAAGACCTTCATGTTAGCAGTACGGAATGGATGGCTGACGGCCCAGCGTGCTCTTGAATTGACAGTGAACCTTCCCGGCTAACCTGCACAATTACACACGGAAGGTCGGCGCCACATATCGCTAGGTAAGGTGAGGAATTTTCCGTCTCGGTACGAGAATCTAGTCGCCAAATTGGCCTGTATCTCGTATTCCCTGCATGTTGTACATTGGCTAAACTAGGTGTGATTACCGAGGCGGTTATCTTAGACATGGATGATCTGCCGTGCTGTTCACATCCGATCCAATGACTGCGGGCGTATCCGCATTCAGTTACGGCCCCATGCCCGCAGGCCCCGTCTGCTTCCCATGCCTAGTGCGTTATTCCTAAGTGCACGACCACATTTCTCCACGCACGTTGCCCGAGAGCCTTTATCATCTAGTCAACTTGAGAGGACGGCGTTGATTATGATCCTTCGAATGTATCGCCATTCGCGCGTAGGCCGGATCCAGCCTATGGCCGGTGTCAAGAGATTCGGAAGGTGATATCGCCGCAGAAGCAGGGTTACAAGAACGTGCTGTCGGTGGCATGCAACAATATATTACCCCGAGGGTCTTGGAATTTGGCAGTGTGGATGGTGTACTGAGACTATTATTTCGCTAGAAGGAGACTTGTCCAATCACTAATAGCGCACAGATCATATTGAGCAGCCTTAGAGGTTATATAGAAGAAATTATCCCGAGACGTAGACCCAGCGGGTTATTACAGGATTTGAGCCTCGGCACATTAACACTGGTGCTCTTCGTCTGCGACTGGATAGATGTCCCACGTGAGGGATTGATCATTCGAGGCACTGGTAAATTGTAACTTCTTTTGTGATACCGCGTTTGCTCAGCGTTGAAGCATCCTCCGGAGGTGTGGAAGGAGCATGCTCAGACCGGGCTGTCAGCTCTGCACAATGTTAGTGGTTCCTCATGCATGGCCATGCCAAGACAATAATACGTACCGATCTCGTCAGTCTCCTGGTACGGCTTGCGAGCCAGCTTGCCACCGAATGTACCGCTTTTCATCGTGTCGTTCAGCGCAGATGACCCAAAGCCACGGCCTGATGATCCATATCTGTAATCGTAGCCTGAGCTAGTCTGTGTTGCTTCTCTAGGGTAGAAGTAGAACCAAATAGGACGCAGTGTGGGAAGACACGAGCATACTATGCCTAGAGACAGCTCGATATTCGTCCAAAAGAATACTGGTGCGGTATAGTAGATGACATCGTCGGGGTGTTTAACGTATTCTTCGGCGATGGAGTACGTCGCGACGACCCGTGTAATGCTCACGGCGCATGCGCTTTACTCGTTAGCTCTCGTGCACAGTGAGCTATGGCTCAAGTTATCTTACGCAGCTCCCAACGAAAGCATTACAATGACAGCTAGCTTCTTCTTAGTCTCCATTCTAACGCTCAGAACCATCGGAATAGGAAGAATAAGGATGAAAATGTCTGCGAAAACGCCCGTGTACTAGCAGAATGGTTAGCTGTGCCTGAAGTCACGAGACAGGGTATGATGAGACCGCTACTTACCAGCAGGGCCAAAAACATTGGTACAGTCTCGACGCAGCTGTTCCCATAATAGGGTTCAATGAACACGGTGATTGGGTAGCAGGTGAACAAGTGCGAGAATGTGAAGCTGACGGTCCAGCATATGACATATGCAAGCACGCAATAGACCACGATGCGAAACCTTTGTACAGCAAAGATATTCTTATATAATATCAAGATGGACGACTTAACAAGACCCAGTCCAATGATGGAGATAATGTTAAGAGCAAACTTTGTCTGGAAACGTAAGTAGTTGCACTATGCTCTCTATCTCAGGAATGCTCACTTCTTCGAAGAATATAAGTCCCGGGTCGTCCATGATGGGCTGGCCATTCTCGTCCAGCGGTTGGTGAGAGCCCAAGTAACCATGTATGGCCGCTACCAACTGGCATAAGCGATTTTCTTAAAGTCCAATCAAGACACTCACTGGTTAGCTGTAGGGAGCAACAAACCATTGATATGACCTGGCGTAGCTAGTTAGTGAATCTGCAAGACACTGAACCACTCAAAGATCTCTTACCCCAGCAGCGACTGCCAGGTAATCATCCCATCCGACGCGCTTGGCGATCTTCTTAGCCCACAAACGCAAACAAACAAAGACAAGAGGCAGTATCATAAAAGCTATGGCTAGCGCGACCATCATGATTTTCGAGTATCCGTGATTCATGGTGACTGTCGCTCGGATACGATGTTGGTGCAAGGAACACGAAGAGAGCCGCTCGATGCTCCACGGGTGATTCACATTGCATCATGCGGACGTGTAACATATAAGCTCCATCAAGCGACGCTGAATCTCGAATAGGGTTTTCTGATCTGGCGCAATTGTCGAGCATATATCACGTTTGAGGGATCCCATGGCTTATCCCTTGTGGTATGTGACCCGCGGGCTGCAGCCCAACCCTACCGATAGTGACTGTCTAAGCTTAGCACGTATCCAGGGCAGGCTATAATCCAATGCACAATAATGTGTGTCGACTTCCCATACTTCGGCCTATCAATCTGTTCAAGGATGCTTCTTATCAAGAGGTCGAATGCCCTAGCGATGTTTCTGGTGTCCCATTCTGTAGCACTCTAGGCTACACCAGCATGCAGTGGCTGGCATTACGCAGACTGTTTTTATTATCGGGTTTGCTTCCGGCTGCCGCGGATGCGAATACTGTGACCAAGGGTCTTGTCCAAATTCCCTGCACGTAACGATCCGAGGTGCGGCCGCTGCACAATCACGTATCATCTGTCTACACGGGATCAAAACTACCCTTCTTGGCAACATGCGTGAATTTCCTAGCTTCAAACGGGGATGTTGTTCGTTCTTGACCTTAGCAGGCGCCGCAATGGCACCTTGACTCCACTGCCCCATAACCCATCCAATACCGTGTCTGTGCACCCGATGAGCCAGTTCACCCGATGAGCCACTTTTGTTAGGAAAATCAACATCTTGACTTTTTAAACTTAAATCACTCCTTTGTCTTTTCATATGTATTTTTTTTTAGAAAAAAATAACCTTAATAGTAAAGTTATAGAGTGGTATACTCTCTTTGAATATTTAAAAATAAAAGGTTTTAAAATTTCTAAATTGTTTTGAAAGTAAAATTTACTAGTAGATTGTGAAAGCTAAATAACTCTTTTAATATAGATAAAGTATCTTTTTCCATCTTTTTATATTATAGAACGTCTTTTTCTCTATATTTTACATACAAAAAGTATTTATCTATCTCTTACAGTTATTAAGATATAAGGCTTTGAAAAAAGGTATCTTTTGCTATTTTTACTAGTAAAAAGCGGCTCATCGGGTGAACTGGCTCATCGGGTGCAGAGACACGGTACCTAGGCAGTCTAGCGCTTCTAAAATAGCCGTCGGCGCTTCTAATCCAGGCGCAAACACGTCCCTGCTCTTAGCATGTCACACTAAATGTCTACGCACGGCGGATAGTAGCTCTCCATACCCGCATGCATGTGACTGGAGAAAAGCAGAGACCATGTGGATTACCCGGCCTGATCTGACCTGACTCGAACGAGATCTCCAGTGTGTTTAGTCAACAGCCTGTCGGACTACCCGTCTTTTGATGCGTTCCCCAAAGGTGCTTCGGCGATCTAGCCATCTCTGAAATAGCTGCGTATGTAAGTCTGTGGCGCTGCGTACGGCTCGCCATCTAGCGTACTGTTTGAGACACGTTCAGGGTCTTTGTATCCGGCAATGTACAATGTCGTGGTCTGATATAATCTACGACTTCTACTAATCATAAGGATGTAACGTGAAGGCTCGGTTTAGAGGTCCACATACGTCTTCAAATACCAGGGATACAACTTGACATTTGTCGTAACTTTCTACGCCCTTGTAACGCTATCCAGTTTCTCCTTGAACGCTGCCTCGATCGGAGCGAGTTGAGCGCGCGTCGCAGTCATGCTCGCCATGAGGTAAATAACGTTACCCAGTATGCGCGAATGAATCCGAACCCGTGATCCAGATACATCATGCAATAAAGCATCGCGGAGACCGACCGCTGCTGAAGAATTATAACCTAAGCTGCATTAGTAGAGACGCATGGGGAAGATCGGTATGACATACCTGAACCATCTGCATCAATGAGCGACACTGCCAGGACAGAGCCCATGGCATTCACATGCTCGACCCTCTCATGTTTCGACACGCTTTCCACAAAGGATTTGGACCACATACTCCAGATACCATTGTCTCTTCTTCCCATCTTGGCGTTAGCACTCAAATTTCCAAGTGCGGGTGTCCATGGCAATCTGAATTTGTCCCACTCTTCTCCGGTGTGCAAGCATTTCATGGTGTGCAGACTTTTGTTTGCGACATGGCATCCTACAGCATGAGCGGTATAGCTATGTCCATGCAGGAGAGCCTCCGACTTTTCGTCGCCCCAGAAGGCTTGAAAGATAGAATCGCTTGCGGCCGTGATCGAAAGCGGAAGTAGACCTCCCGTGAGTAACTTGGCATTCACGCTAATGTCAGGATGAACGTCGAGGAATGAAGCGGCAGAAAAGCGACCCAGACGATACAACCCTGTGAAGACCTCGTCGAACATGACGGGGAGACCAGACCAAGCGAGCTCGTCGTCAGTTTGAGAATCTGTGGTCTTCGAGCCGTTTGCAAAATCGTAGCGACGGATGACACGCACCAGACTTTGCTGGAAAAGCGGATCTACGAATAGCATACCCCCAGCCCCAAGCACAACGGGCTCTAGAACCAATGCGCCAAATCTCCTGCCCTGTCGTTTGACCAGCTCGTCTAGCATATTTTCGATATAGGCCTCGTATCGGGCTGATGGGCCTCTAGCAGCAAAATCGAATATGTCGTCCTGGTCCCTAAAAGACTGGGCTGGGCCCAGCTCTTCTTCCATGCCCTCGGGCGGCTCAACCACCCATCGACCATTTTTGAGTTTAAAAGTCGGATAGTCAAACCAAAACCCGCGCCCACGATACCAGTCGACTTTCTCGTTGAAGATGCATGGCTCAGAAGCATCCATGGCACCAATCGTGTCTCCGTGGTAACTGCCCTTGAGACCGAGAATACCAATGGACTCTTTTGTGCTATCCCAATCGTAGCGCTTGCTAGCAGCACGAAGCGCCATCTTGATACCAACTTCTGTCGCTGTACTGCCATTATCGGTATAAAATACTTTCCTGAGACGGGTTCCCTTTCCTGACCCCCCACCCGAAAGGATGTTTTCCGCTAGAGTGACGGCTGGTTGATGTGTGGCACCAGCAAACATGACATGACCATACCGTCCAGCTGCATATGCTGCTTCTAGCGCCAATTGGGGGTTTCCGTGTCCAAGACCTTGCGTCCACCATGACGCGGAGCCGTCAAATGCAGGATACAAGATCTGATTCTCAACGTGAGGCTCCTCATCATGACCCTTGCGCTTGACCTGGAAATAGTCGCCATACGCAGAATCGATCATCAAAATGTCTTCTGCACTCTTTACATGCTTGTGCTGCGTGAAGGGATGCCAAATGTTCTGCTCTGTTCGATATGGCATAGTCCCCGTATCGAGGATCCGCCGTCGATGGTGGTCGTTTAGCCACTCAGCAACCGTGTGCATTGCCTTGCCATCACTTTGTGACGCGTAGTACTTTTGCATAATTTCCGTCTCTTCTTTCGTCCCTGCTCCAACACCCTGAAGGTTCGGAATCCAGGGTAAAATCAAAGTTGATATTCCCATATTCTTGAAGTACTTCTTCAAGTACGGTGCATTCTTATACTGACTTTGATCGTCGAAACATATGACAGCGTCGATATCATATCCTCGGATCTTTAAAGACTCTGCGGCTGATATGGTTGCGCCGATGCCCCCTAACCGATGGTCGCCCACAAGCACCGAGGGAAGCCGTAGCGGCCGGAAAATGTCCGCCTGTGGAGTACCAGAAGGTCCTGGGCTGAGAACCCCGCCGGCCGTCTCGATGATTGAGAAGCCTTTGTATCCCCACCCTAACGCGTTGGCTTCTTGTTGGACTGTTTTGAAAACCGTCTGACTGATGAGCTCATCGCTAGGCTTGGACCGTCAGTCATTGCTTATAGAAACACAGCTACTGCAGAAAAACTCACAATGAGGTCAGATCCTCTTGCCGCAATGTGCGGACTTACAGGTCTATCGAATTTGAAAAGTGTGGAAACACGTTGACCACTGTACTTGTGCACATAGCTAGCATGCAGTTAGCCATTGTTGCAGACGTCTATTGAGATACTCAACACATGTACTGACCTGTCGTCGGCCTCGTCAGCTGGACCGGTGGATACGGGCTTTATGTATTGTACTTTCAACTTTGCATATCTGCTCAAGTGGGCACCCAGCAGCGTCGAAAATACTGTCTTGCCGACTCCTGTATTAGCACCGTAGATCTGAACAGCAACAGTGTTCTTCCATAAACCTCCTGGCACCTTCGCCATATCTTTGTCCAGTTAGTGGTTGGTTGAAGAGTACAATATGGCTATCTGGCTACAGCTGGCCAATGTGGGGAAGGCACTAGGTAGCAACGACATTACTACCTACACCGAGGCTAAGCATGCAGGAACAAATGTAATGAGTCAATAACCATATGGCCGCACGCCCGACGGCACTGAGGGGTTGGCTTATGCGGTATCTTAGCTAATGAGTATGTTTTTACTTTTGACGGGTCTAGACGACGCGGAAAGCCGCGGCAGACCCCACGCTTCATTCCCGCTTCTCGCTGATCCTACCACCCTAGCCACCTGATTCAGCTCCACACCATCACTAATGGTCACGTTATCGCTAGCCAAATTTCCTACAATCATATTACACCAGAAGACATGGGGGGTAAAACGAATCCAAAGCTGTTGCAAAGCAGGCTACGAGAACTACTCGATCGTCGACGCACAAACTCAACACTTCGTAACCTGACCCTACCCGTTCTCGATCAGACCGACTTTTCCTCTAACGACTTCCTTTCGCTCTCCACTTCGCCGAAGCTCAAATCAGCATACCTCCAGGAGCTAGAAAAAACCGACCTACCACTAGGTAGCGGCGGGTCCAGACTGCTGGATGGCAACTCGATATATGCTGAGCAACTGGAGCAGGAGATTGCATGCTTCCATGGAGCCGAGGCAGGACTGCTCTTCAATAGTGGGTTCGATGCAAACGCTGGTTTCTTTGCGAGCGTGCCGCAGCCGGGAGATGTGATAGTTTATGATGAGCTTGTGCATGCAAGTGTGCATGACGGCATGAGATTATCACGGGCAGACAAGACGATTGCCTTTGAACACAACTCCGTGTCTGCCTTGAAGGAGGTTTTGCTAAAGCTTCTCAATGAGCAGGATGGTGTACGTGAGGGAAGATGCAGTGTTTTCATAGCATTGGAATCTATCTACAGCATGGACGGAGACGTGTGCCCTTTGGAGCAGATGGTCGAGGTGGTCGAAGAAGTCTTGGGTCGCGAACGCGGGTACATCATTATGGATGAAGCGCATTCTACAGGCGTGTTGGGACCAGAGGGTAGGGGGTTGGTATGCGAAGTAGGACTCGAAAAACGCATATTTGCAAGATTACACACCTTTGGCAAAGCCTTGGCCGCTAACGGAGGTAAGTATATCTTCCTACAATCCAGGGATAGCACGAATAGTAACCATTCATATAGCGATACTTCTGGGCTCGGATACCCTTCGTCATTACCTGATCAACTACGCACGTCCACTCATCTATACAACATTCCTATCCTACCCCTCACTGGCCCTTATCCGCTCTTCTTATCGGCTGCTTCAGTCCGGACAGAGTGTGCAGCTACAAGCTCATCTACAACGCCTTACGCAGCATCTCTACACCAGTCTCGGTCATCTCCAAAGACAGTCGGACATGGCTCATCGAGTCCTAAAGATCCCGAGTGCATGTCCAAGATCGCCCATCTTCGCAGTGCAGTTGGCGAAACCAAGGGTATTGGCGAGCTTTCTGCAAAGCCACGGAATGATGATCAGAGCCGTCGTACCGCCGACAGTGCCAGTGGGTACTGCTAGGGTCAGAATCTGCTTACATGCCGGCAACACCTCGGCGGATGTTGAGAGGCTTGTTGAATTGCTTGGGAAATGGTGCGAGAGCCAAGCAGTTGAGATGCCACAAGGCGATATGCAAGAGCCAGTCGCGAGAGCCAGGCTTTAGCTCTGAGTGGATGCATAAACAGTTTTACTTTATAGTCACTTTGCATTGGTCATATTATATAGACTATCATAGCCTTCAAGCAAGTGCCTGAACGGTTGCCTCTGCTTCCGCAGCAGCAACAACTGCCTCTGCCTCATCCTGCCCAGGAAGCTTGCGCCTCTCCCCAATCGTCTCATCCATCTTCATAGGCCTTAGTCCCCATCTACCAAACATGGCTTTGTCTTCTTCCCAGCCATTGCAAGCCGTAGTCAGCATCTTCTCGCCTGTAAATACAGCATTGGCACCCGCTTGGAAACACATGATCTGCTTTTCCTCGCGCATTGTGTGGCGACCAGCTGCTAGCCTGATGATGGTTGTCGGCATGACTAGGCGTGCAGTAGCAATGGTTCGCAGGATGGCGTCGAAGGAGATGGCTTGTGTTTCTCCAAGTGGAGTGCCTTTGATTGGCACCAGAGCATTGACTGGAAAGGATTCAGGATGGGCGGGTAGTGTCGCAACGGTGTGAATGAGACCGACGTGGTCACGAGCCTTCTCTCCTAAACCAAGGATACCACCAGTGCATACGTGAATGCCAGCTTCTTGAACGTTCTTGATGGTGTTGAGTCGCTCGTCGTACGTGCGGGTTGTGATGACACTCGGGTAGTGCTCTCGACTGGTGTCCACATTATGGTTGTATGCAGTCAGTCCAGCATCTTTGAGTTCCTTTGCTTGCGCAGCATCGACCATGCCCAAGGTAACGCATGCCTCCATGCCCATGCCACGCACGCCCTTGATCATTTCCTTGATGTTTTTGAGGTTGGTCTTGCGGCCTCGCATGTCTCTCCAGGCAGCACCCATGCAGAATCTTGAGCTCCCATTTTCTTTGGCAATTCGCGCAGCTTCCAGAACGGAATCCACAGAAGACAACTTCGTGGCTTTCAGGCCGGTGTCGTAACGCGATGACTGCGCACAGTAGGAGCAATCCTCACTGCAACCACCTGTTTTGATGTTGAATAGCGTGCACATCTGGATGGCCGCAGGGTCATGGAAGCGCCGGTGCACCGAAGCCTACCACGAGGTTAATAAGACATTGACTCTCGAGACTGCAATGTAGTTACTTGACATACCGATGCATATGTAAGGTCTATCAGCGAAGTATTGTAGACTTCCGAGATTTCCTCCTTTGTCCAGTTTGTCCTGGGAGCACTTGCATTGAGCGCATTCTCGAAGACGGAGCCTGCTCGTGTCGATGAGCGTAATTGTTGAGTTCCCGGGTCCACAGGGGTGTCGAGAACAGTGCTGAAGGAGCGGGTGATCTGCAGGAAGCGAGGTGTGAGCGTCAGGCCCCGACGTGTACGAAGGAGCATTTTTTGGGCCATTGTGAAGGTCTGCTGAAGTTCGACACGAGTCGTCGAAATCATGTACAGTCAACAGGTGCCCCAAACTAGCTGGCCACGGTTTACGGGAAACGGCTCCAGGGCCCCAGGAACGCGTCGGCGTGCGTCGATAGACCAGCGTGGGACTTCCGCCAATCAGAATCTAGATGATCAAGCGCGGGGTTCCGTGGCGTCTTCACAATACATGGCCTCTCTAGACTGAGCGGCCCAGCCAAAAGCGCCGAGGTAAATGATATCAAACACTGGCTGGCATCGCTGACGTTGCCATTGCAGTTGAGAGATTTAGGTTTGTCGCTGTTCCGAGGGACACTGAACTTGCACAGGTCCACCTCACCAAAACACACCTGCAACATCAAAACCAGCCCAGTACCCTCGCAAGACCATCTGCTTGGTATGATCCAGTAAACCCCCCGCTCTCAGCCACCTCGATTGCCCGTGGTTACAACTATGGTTGAGCGGCGCGATCCACTCTCCTGCATGCGCGCATTCTACGCACATGCTAGCCTGCCTTCCCGGCCGTAGCTTGCCGTCTTCGATACCTTGTAGCGTAATGCCATCGCCCAACTGAATACGATCCCAGTCTGGAGGAATTGCAAATGTCAAAGAAGCATGCTTTGTTCCTTGGGATTCGTCTCGTATGGCCAAGCAATTGAGAACCAAAAGGGAGAAGGGCATTCGAAGCTGCAAAAAGCATGTTGTGGTTCATGTTCTCGGGATGGCCGTAGTGCTTGCTTGTACCACGATCCTGTATATATTCCGTAGAACCTGAGGACCAGGCTCTGGACGGTTCGAGCAGTTGCAGGCGCTCCGATCGGGGGTTAATATCGACGAGCACGTCGTTGGCGTCATAGATTAGAGCCTGGTAAAAGTCAGTCCTCGCCGACGGCGAACTGCAAAGGTAGTTCAACGTCTCTTGGCGCCATAGATCGGAACCTTTGGGCAGACGCCTTCAATTGGAAGAGAATTTGAACATGTCACGAATGAACAGGTCTCTGGATTTCTGCTTCGTCGACCAACAGAGTTACGATTGAAGGTAGACACCACTGTGTTCCGCTCACGACGCTTGTCATCGACGTCGGCGCGCTGCCACTGTCCCACGCGAGGGCCGCATCTAAAGCTCAGCACAACGTATCGCGTAATGTTTGCGGGATGTCTTCTGATTTTGCAGTTGCGCGTACATCTTCACTACCCGGTGAGACTAGGAATGGTGTCTTCACACGCAGCAAACCAGCAGCATTGGCCTGATCAACAAGCTGCGATATTTTGTATAGGTCTTTTTGGTACTGCTCCGAGTCCTCGTCTACTGTCAGCAGAACATGTTTGTAGCCGTTTGCAAGACGCGCGATATCCGCACGCTTTGTTGCCGAAAGATATCAGTCACACACAAAAAAGGAAGTAAGCATGAAAAGGCTCTTTCATATAGTGCGAACATTTCGCGAAAGCGCTCACGTTGTCGCTTAGGTGTCGCGCCCAAACGCAGGTTCTAGAACACAGCGAACACGACCGATGACGTAGCGTCCTTCCCCACCAAATTTCAGCATCATCCATCAACATATCCGTTACAACAACAACCTCACAAGCCGAGAATCGAGCTGCCGTGCGCACTCTCATCTTAGTCTACCATGTTATCACCCTCGATATACACCGTCAGCATATTTCAGCTCGGGCTTACCTCGGCTCTCAGCGCCTACGGCCTCTACCTCTCGTACCAAAACATAACCCGCCTACAGCAATACGAAGAGAAGAGCGAAAAGGCTGCAGAATGGTCAAATACCGCTGCGCAAAGGCTGCATAAGACGAGGTCAACGCAGACCAGCGGTACGGTAACGGTATGTCTGGATGCTTCCCCCCCCCCAAACAACCCCCAGGTAGCACTAACACGACAACTCTAGCTCCTACTGAGCTTCCTCACATCCACTGCCCTCCTCATCATCCCCAGCCTTTCAACCACAAGGATGCTCCTCGGTGCCGGCGTTGCGAATGCCGCAGCCACATACCTCTCCCGTGTGCACATGGCGAACTTCTGGAACGACAAGAACCAGACCAAAATCCCGTTTGTGGAGAAGTTCAATGAAGCGATACGGGGCAGCGAGCTCGTAGTATTGCTACTCGGTACCTTGAGTTTGGGCTGGGCGGTAGCAGGAGGAGTGTGGGCGGGTATGGCGAACGGCGGATCGGGGATACTGGGTTTGGGCGTATGGGGGCTGGTTGTGGGTGCGAGGGTCCTGTCTATCGCGCCGCAGATGGGATGGACCAGCAGTACGTAACATGGGAGAGTAAAACGCAGCAACAATGCATTGTAGTTTGATTAGATCGTTTGGGTATCTTAGACACTTACTCAAGATTTACTCATATCTTCCATCTCGCTCATCTCACAAACTAGTCGTACGCTATCCGCTTCCCTAACCCACTCTTCAATCCTTGCACCGACATCTCCAACGAGCTTCTCGTAAGTCTCGTTGATGAAGAAAAGCGAGGTATGCGCCGTCACCTCGTCCATGTTCTCCATAAACACTCGTATCCAGGTAGGGTCTTTATTTCCATCCGCGTCTTTGGGCGGTAGCATGCAGAATTTCTTGAGCTTCTGGGGTTTGGCAGGTGCATTTTCCTCTGAGCCAGGCTTCGGTCGATGGCTGTTTTGGCTGTCCATGGTGGAAAGGGTGTAGGAAGAATCAGCGCGGTCGTCTGGCGATTCTTGGCTCATGATCCCGCTACGAGAGAATTCGTAGTGACCATACGGGCCCTCATGACCCTGTTGGGCCGGTTCGTGGTCTCCAAGTTTCATTGCGCCAACATCCTCCTCCAACTCAGTCGTCGCAGGCGTTGGTGCAGGCGTTGGTGCAGGTGTTGGTGCAGATACAGATGCAGGTTCGGCTGTGTCTTCCGCGGGTATCTTGCCATTGCGCAAGTCTGCATCTCTTTGCCTCTGTCGCGCTTCCTCCTCCCTCTGCTCCGTCTCTGCTTGTCTCTGTTCTCTTTCCTTCTGTCTTTGCCTGTCTTCTCTCGACATGTTATCTGCCTCCTCTTCCTTCTTCTGGTCGTCTTTCTTCTTCTCTTTCCTTGCCTTTTCCTGCTCTTCTTGCCTCTTCTTCTCTTCCTTGTCCCTTTCCTTCCTCTCCTTCGCTTTGTCCTTTTCCCACTTCTCCTCCATCTTGGTCCGTTCGTTGATGGTCTTGTTGCGTGCCTTGACAGCCTTCTGATACACTTTGAGTGCCTGGTCGTGCTCTTTCTCTGCTGCTTTGCGCTGTGCCTTGTCGGAGAATTGCATCAAATCCACGAATGGTGGCTCCTGTGGAATAGGCGGGATCTCTGGTAAGTTTGGTGCACCTGTGTTCTCGTGGGTTGGTCCCGCAAACGTGTGAGGTCCAATTGAACTGGTGGCTGTAAGTGGGTCTTCGGGACTGACAGGTACAATACCATCGTCTCGATGCTCGTGGACTTGGATGGATAGTTCGGGGGTATCTTCGATGGGTTCAGGATGTACGTGAGTCATCTCTGGTTCTGACGATGTGACTGATGCACTTCTAGACCTCTCCCGGTATTCTGACTGGGGCTGCAATGGTTGTGATGTCTCACTTGAGGCGCTTCTGTTGCTATCAGGATGTTGTAATTGCTGATGGGAAGACCAAGATGGAGATGGCGATTTTGGAGGTTTCGGCTTCTTGGGCCTCCCGGTACTTGCAGTGTAGTAATTGACGAAGCGTACACGAGGTACTGTGCGCGCCTGAGGATAACCAGATCTCCTCTTGCTTTCGTCATCTTCTTCTAGTGCGCGCACCTTTACGTATCTATCCTTCAATTCCTTGTAGTCGGCCATTGCGCTACCAAACTCGAAATGAGACTTGACGAGGCCTTTTGTAGCTTCCTTCAAGCCGTTTTTGTAGTGCTTGGTAAGCCAGTGTAGGCTATTTTCCCACCCTTTTCGATTCGCCAGGTGAACGTCATTTGGGAAGGCCGGGTTGTAGTTGGGATCTGCTGGCTGGGGGTTGAAAATGGTGCTCATCCTGCTGGGCTTCTTTCCGACGTCGGCATCCTGCACGATTGCGTCCTGCGGCTTTGGCGGAGCACTGAAAATGCTCCCGAGCCCGGCCTTGATGATTCCAGGGTGCATGCCTAGGAATGGAACATCGAAGTTCACGATTCCAATGATGCGATGTCGAAATACTAGCGCAATGTCTGCAGCGAGCAAACCACCCATGGAATGACCGAGTAGGATCACGTCAGTCCATTGGTCTTCGTGTGGGGCTAGCCTGACAGCTGTCAGTCCTGAGCATATTTACAAGTAAAAATGACCGAACCATGTTGAGAAATTGTCTCTCGCGATTTCGAGCGAGTCCCTCGACTTGTACCGGGGGTAGATCTTTGTATGAACTACATGAGATTCGGCAAGTGTGATGGTGACAAGATTATGGACGTGAGCTGGGAAGCTTCTGAAACTTGTTTCGTTGCCCATGAAGCCATGGATGAAAACCAGCATCAGGCGCCGTCGCCCTGTGTCGCCTTGGGTAGGATCTGGCACGAGCGACTGTGTTGAAGAGGAGCGGGGATCTTGCGAAGACATGCCCATGACGGAGTAAGGCGGAGGCGCGTCACTTGTGGAAGAGTCTCGCGGAGGAAGAGGTGGTGGGCGTTTTGACGCAGCTTGACCTGGAGGCGACGTCATTATCGGGTGTGGCTGTACCTGTTACTGGATTGGCGACATGCATGGGAATATGGACGGATTACATACAGCCGTCGATGACTTGAAAACTGGTAAAGTGTTTGCGCAGCTTGGTTGGACGTTTAGTCTAGAGGGGCAGTAATGTGGGGTAAACGCGACAACTCGGAGGATACGACCGCGGCAATCCAGCACGTGAAACCCAACGAAGACAGGCGGCCTACAGTCTCTCTGAAACATGTGCAGACAATGAGTTAAGCCGCATGACTCGAGCATATAGTGGTTGATCACCGAGACCAAGACTGAGACTGAGACTGAGGCAACAAGGCCTTCTTTAAGGTTTGTTATTGTCCACGGCGCTATAGGACGAAAAGGCATGCACCGCAAACTCGCTGATCTTAGCAGTCGTGGGGAAGAGAAGCAAGGTCAAAGACACGGGCAGATTGCGACATCAGACAGGCGTGGATGCCCTCGTCGTCTGCTAGATGGTGTTTATGCGTTGTTGTTTGCCGCGGCGGATTAGCCAGGGGCATGGAGCAGCAGCAGTACATGCTAACCGTGGCACGATCCATAGACGAAGCTTGTGATGTTGGTGGTCAACTCTAAGGGCCACCCTGGCGCACAATAGCACTACCACGGCTTGGCAATACGCCAGACACAGCGACACGGGCCGCCTGTGGTGGGAAGGGCACGACGGCAGATTGCAGCAAGCAATGCAGCTGAGGCGTCCAGGCCGACTCGAGGATGTGGGCGGCAACTAAGAATAACAGACTTCTCAGCGTGGGCCATGGACCTGCATACCAGCGTTCCAGAATGCGGTACCTGAAAGCGGGTTGGTGTGGCGCCACTGCAAGTGCGTGGTGCAAGCGGGACGGCTGACTAGCAAGCCCTTCTCTACCATGGTACGCCAATTCTCCGAAGTCGATACTGCCCAAGAATGAAGCAGCGCGACGCCGTGGGCGATGGCAGCGAGCAATGCAGAGACTGGCGCTGGCCGCCCGCCCGTCGTCATCGTCTGGACATGTCCGTGTTGGTGAGGGGGCGTGTCATGAAGTATCGCGTACCGGTGGGGCCTTCTATTCCTGGACATATCATCTCGGTCGCGGGCCAATCAGGCCCATGGGGTCTGTGCCAACGGCCTGCAAACCCCAAACGGTTTATCGTCTCCTCAGCCTGTCTCGCTGTTGCGGTAGCGTTCTGCTGCTCCTCCTCCTCCTCTCCCACGACGCTTCCGCTGCGACGTCGACGATCCACGGACCCAGCGCTACTCCGGCCAAGGGGACCCCCCAGGACCAACGCGACGCCCGCTACCACCGCCATCTTTGGAGCCGCCGTCGCGCGACATCGACACCACGTCTGGTCCCACCCCGTGGCACCGCGCACCGCATACCGGCTCGGATACACGACGCTAGACATTGCATCCGCCAACTGCCCCATAGTCATAACCAGCTCGCCCGCCCGCCCGCTCCCCAACGCGCGACCTTCGCGAAGCAAATGCCGGCCCATTGATCCATCGCCTTCCTGTACGTATCTTGCTCTGCATTCACCCCCCTCGTGACATGTGAGTGCTGATTGTCGCCCGTCCAGACCGGCCCGCAGTCAGTCACCTGGCGTCCGTTCTTTTCGACACATTCACTCGCTGCCACCCAAACAACACCCCAATCCATTGACTGGACCCCTTGCATTGGCTGAAGCCCATACGTCCGCTCCTTTGCACCTACCGTCTCTACAGTACATGTCCCGTGAACCCGCGCAACTCGCCATCGATACTCTGGCAGCATCATCACAGCCCACATAGCCTTGCACCGGTCTCTAGACCTTGATGGACCCCGTCGCCACACCCACCACCATATCCAGAGTCGATTTGCGCTTCCGTCGCCGACCGCAGATTGTCCAGCCGCACCAACAACGTGTGCCCGCATTGTCAGGGAAAGAGGAGGAATCAACCAAGCACGAATTTGTCCCCGGACCGAGAGGCAGAGGCAGCATGAGCAGAGGTCATCGCCTCTTTCACCGCCGCGCAGCGCTAGGAAACACCAAGACGGTCGCCGTCGCCGTCGAAGTGGTTGCAACTGTCGACACCAACGGAAATCTGGTCGCCCAGGAGACTTTGGCGCCTGTCACACCTCAGGCCTCGAATGGACCCACGGCGCCAATCCCTCCAGCCGTTGCAGCAACTCCAGCAGGAACAGAACCTTCAGTAGCTCCCGCGGTGAAGCAGCCGCTTCCCTCCGCCCCATTACCCGATGTACCAGTAGTGCCAGCAGTACCTACAGTTGCGCTCCCTGTGCTACCATCCGTTCCAGCCGTCCCGCCGTTTCCTAGTGACCTTGCTGTTCCAACTGTTCCTGCCTATCCATACTCTACAAGCATTCCCATTGCCCAAGTCGCGGTCAGCTCCGACTTTGCCAGCGCATCCCCCAGTTTAACAGGTGGCCCTGAAAGCACCGCGACTCCGTCCTCAGCTCCAGATGCCGCACCGCTTTCAGACATGAGTTTCATCTTGAACTCGACAATACCCAGTAAGTTTAGACGACACTGTCCACATCATCTTGCCTGACATTCCATAGGTACCGCTTCCGCATCACCATCTTCCTCCTTCGCTTCCCTTGACAGCATCTCCGCGTCAACAGCGACTGAACTCATTGCAAGCATCGCGGCAGTTTCAACTCGCTCGACATCTGCATCTGTGTCAGCATCAGCATCAGTGTCAGCAGCAGCATCAGCATCATCGCAACCTCTATCCTCGTCTAGCAGAGCACCATCTTCTCAGACATCAGCAGAATCGTCTGTTACTCGCAGCACGGCAATTGTCTCTGATGCAGCTTCAACAACAGCATACTATAGTGGTGCTGGTGGGGATGCGTCTGAAACTGCGTTTGCCCCTGCTGCCACCACAGCAGCCGTCTCTGATGCGGATGCTGACACCAGTCCTTCTCCACTCGAGACTCCGCAAGTAGTTGGAAGTGTAGTAGGCAGTCTTGCCGGCGCCGCGTTCATTCTTGCCATAATATTGCTGCTTCTGCGACGTCACAAGCGCAAGCAGGGTGGTGCTCTACAACTTACTGGCGATGATCACACCGACAACAACCAGTCGATGAGACAAGCACCTACTACAAGTGGTACTCTGGTCCCTGTTGCCTTCTTGAACCGCTTCTCTGCCATGTCGGGTAAAACAGCCGAAACCAACCTTAGTGGTGGTGAACGGAGCTTTCAAAGGGTGTCGGGTCGCAAACTCCCGTCCGCGTTCAGTGAAGGCATGACATCAGATCAATTCTCTCGAAGCGGGACAATGTCTGGTTCATCCTTCTACCAAGACGATCAGGGGACCTATGGTGGCCCCGGTATCTCCAAAGAGTTCGGCAAAGAGATTGGCGACAACTCAACGACTCGAGAGTCGGGACAGATGAACATTCGGCCCAGCCCAGCCAGGACACCAGTCATACGACATCCTGACGACGGCAATCCCTTTGCCGACCGCAACTACCTCAGTCCACCACAATCTCCCAATCCCGATGTCCCACCTCGGGGCACTCTTGGTAGAAGTCTGCCCTCCGCAGATGGATCCAGGTCATCTCGGTTTACCGAGAACGTTTGAATGATCCATCAGTCCTTTGTTGCCTTCTTACTCTCGCTCAGCATTTGTTTACCTCACGACACGCATGAACGTGCGTACTGCTTACCTCGCGTCTCTCGTCGGTCTTGTCTTGTATACCCCAGGACCCGCTCGACACGTTCCACTACTCCCCACATACTGTCCTTAATCCGACCGCAATCAGGCGGCCCAGAACTAATGTCTTGTGGGTTTCCTCCACTGTTGTTGTTCTATCGTTGTTATCTCAGTTTCCATTCTTCACGATACTGCTGGGTTAGAGCGGTGTCTAGTTTCATACCCCCGATGTTACTTGATGGAGAAGTCCTCAGGTCTCGACCATTTGTTTATATCGGCTCTGTGGTCCGTGTATATATTCTAAGCTGTGCTCCTTCGAGATCAGCCTTGTGCATATGGTCACCATGTTTGTCATGTATTTTGGGGCGCGCGCAAAGGAAGGAACTGGGACTAGAAGTCTCGGTGGAGTTCACAATGGTCTGTCAATGCTCAAAAGTTCCGTCTTACAAAACCACAAACTACATTTTGCGTGCGCCACATTGAATCAGTGATGCGAGGCACTTTGCTTCTATCTTGAGCAGACATGTAGGACTTGATCCACCAATCTAATGGAGTCTACCTGGTGTATTTCCACTTAGCACAGCATGCATGACCGTTCGCACCACACAATTCAAGTGTTGTGCATCACCTCCAAAAAGACCCGTGATAGGGTAACGCGCTTCCTTAATGTCAGTGTTTTCGGGTGATTGGCCACGCTCAGCCTCACCCGTGCTTGCCTAACCATAAGCACTGCCCCACCATCGTCGGATGCACTTACTAACGTCACGCAAGGCTATCTATGTCCGAATGATTGAAAATTCATGCCTACAGCAATGCCATACCTAGCCTCATACCTAACTGCTCTCTCACAGTAAGCAGACGTCAACATCCTCATCATCATCAACACCACCACCAAGCAAACAAACAAACAAACAAACAAACAAACAAACAAATACCACCACAACCATGGCTTCCCTCGCCCCAGCGCCCCAACCCATCGGCGTGTTCCCCCAATTCCTCGCCGCAAGCACAGAAACACTCGTCCTGAAAGAAAAGGTCCTCTCGCTCAGCGGTGACAGTTTCAGCATCAAACTCGCAAATGGCACGCCGGTCCTCCAAGTCGAGGGGAAAGTCATGAGTCTGACTGGCCGCAAGAAAATGTTCGATATGCAAGGAAACCACCTGTGTAGTATTGTGAAGGAGTATTTCCACCTCCATTCTACATATGTGGTGGAGAGTGCCAAGGGAGACAAGATTATGGAGGTCAAGAGTAGTTTTAAACGTGAGTTTTGACATTTGATGCAGATGGAGCGAGGAAGGAGAGGGTGGGCGCGTAATGGTGATGGAGATGGATGTAACTAACCAGTGTCAGTACTCGGATCCAAAGCAACAGCGACTTTCACTTCCGCAAACGGGAGACAAGAAGTCCTCACAATGCGCGGCAACTTTTTCGACACTCGAGCTGACATCTTGGACGAAGCACAAGGCGGTACGTATTCCCCCCCCCCCTTCTCCACTCGAGCCACAAAACTCCTCGTAGCACGACACGATGCTGAGTACGATCAGGTTTGGTAGTTGCCCGCATCGACCGCAAAATCCTGAGCGGCAAAGACATATTCTTCGGCCAGCAAACCTACGGTGTACAAATTGCACCGGGAGTAGACATGGCGCTCATCGCTGCGCTGTGCATCTGTCTCGATGAGAAGAACAACGAGGGCTAGAAGAACTCGCGGAAGAGGCAGAAGGCGCCGCTTGTCATGTCCTTGGTGAACAAGGCGACCAGAGGGAGGGGTAAGACGTGGATGAATACAGCGACCGAGGGGAGAAGTGGGAGCTGGTTTGAGAGGGTAGAGGGTGTGGGGATGAGGAGGGGAACTTGGTGACGGGATTGTTGTGTCACTTGATTCGTATACCGTTTGCGCTGGAATGATGACGATGGGCCTATTGCGTTCTCCAACTTGTCATGACAATCTCGTTTCTACATGCCATCTTGCTCCGACTGATGCTGGAGTGGCGCTGATGTGCAGGAAATTAGATCCGGTTGCCAAATGACTACATGAAAATCACCAATTAGGAACAAAGAGTAAAGTATGTAATCCTTGTATTAAAGAGCGCCTGTCGATGCTCATCCATCTCCATCCCGACATCTATACACAACAACACCTACAACTCAGCCCAGAACACATAACAAGTGAGAAATCTAAATTGCGCAAAGTACAGAGGGAACGTGGCAAGAGGCACGCCCCACAAAATATATGCTAGTAATGCAGTTTAACATGGAACAGAACAAGATGGAAGGAGGTAGAGAAGGATGGGTATGAGAACGCCTTCAGATGAAATGCTATGCTTGACTCCAGAAAATAGCACACCTCTTCTTCGACAACAAAACTTTTTGACCTCGAACTTGTTCCCACAAGTTCACGTCTGCATCCATTACTTTTCGCAAAAACCCTTCCGCGGAGGGGTATATATGCCACGTTTTTAGGTATATGGCAGAGGTGGGAGGAACAAGTGCAAGTATACAACAGCAAAGTTGAATGAAGACCATGTTGTTCGGGCACAGGCTGGACCATATCATTGTGGGTCCAGTCACAATGTGCAATTACCTCGACCCAGCGAGCAATCCAGATCCCGGTACGTTGTGGCCAAAGTCCAAGATCAAAGTCCTGCCGTCTTGACTCGTGGCGACGACGCGTCTATAATCGCTCTTGGCCGAGAGAATCCAGCTCGTGGTCCAATTCTTGTACACAGCATATGTTTGCCCAGTCTCGTAGTCGGACACTTGTATACTCTGATCGTACGAACCGGAAACGATGCGACCGTTGAAGGCGTCAAGGAAAAGGGACCGTACGAGACCGTCGTGCTTGACCCGGCTGTGGACTAGTTCGCCGGTGGAGGCGTCGAATTTGTAGACGACGTGATCGTTACCTCCAGCGAGCACGTACTTGGCATCGTCGGAGAATTCGACAGCTGCGAGACCACGGTCTTCGGATGGGAAGTCCTTGATGGAAACACCAGTCTCAAGGTTCCACAGCTTAGCTACACCATCGCCACTAGCGGAGACGAGGAAGTTGCCGCGTAGCTGGACGGCGTTGACAGGTCCTCGGTGACCCTTGAGTGTGCGAAGGCAGTTGCCTGTCTTACGGTCCCAGACCTTGATCATGGCGTCCTTGGAGCAGGAGATGATGTACTTGTCATCGAGGCAGACGTCTAGGACACCAGCCTCGTGGCCACGCAGTCGGTACATGGGAACGTATTCCTCGCCGGTAATGTCCCAAACGATACAGGTGTAGTCTGAAGATCCTGTCACCATGATTTCGCTATCATACTGTAAACACAGAATAGAAGCATCGTGATAGTCGGCGGGAACAGTGTATATCTCGTTGCCAACCTTGGTGCCATTGAGCGAGGCATGGCTGATGACGCGTTCGGGTCGCTCCTCCATGGGTGGAGGCGTGTTGATCGTTGGACGGTGGTTGGGACCACCGTATACTCTGATGCACTTGTAGGTCTTCAGGTCCCACACACGAATGGTTCGATCGCGCGAGCCGGTGATGGCTTTGTTCTCGTCAAACTGGCAGCAATAGACGCTATCTGTGTGACCATTGAGGTAGATGGCAGCGGGTGTACCGGCCTTCCATCGCGCGTCGATTGTGCTTCTCGCTCTGAACATGTGCTTCCAGTCTTGGGCAGGGGCTGGGTTACTACCTGCCATCCTTCCAGTACCCAAGCCGCCCATCTGTATCGGCGCAGGGGATACGTGTACTTCGGGTTCGTGTTTGCGGAGGAAGACGTTTCGCCATACGTGCGGTGACGAAGCGTGCTCGTGCCAGCTGCGAGAGACGCGCTCGGCACGTACGAGAGAGGCGGCATCGAGGTTGGAGAGGACGGTGGTAGCAAGCTCGGCAGGTAGACGCTGGAAAGGGTCGACTGGGATACAATTAGCGTGGCTCCATTGGTGAACAACCAAACAACTCACTCATCTTCTTCTCGGTAACACTGTCGGCGCGGACAATGGGAGAAGCACATGTCATGTCCACACCGCTCTCGTTGTCCTTGATGTCGTCATGGCGCATCGAGGTGGTGATGAGGCCATTGAGGAAGCGGTGGGTGTGTTCTTGCTCGCGTCGTAGTTGGTTCTGGCGGTCCTGGTTGGCTGCAGCGGCTGCTTGTCGTGCGGCGGCGCCTGGTACGGATTGGCTGGGGTAGGAGATGGGTGGCGAAGAAAAGAGTGGTTTGGTAACATCTGTCGATGGCCCCGAAGCGGTAGGGCGACGGCGCATGCTACTCAGTCGCTTGAAGGGAGCAAAAGCCTTTGAGCTTGTGCTTTGTGGTTGCAGTTGAAAAGTGGGAATGCCAGAATCCTGGTGTAGCAGGGGCATTCGTTGCTGTGGTTCCATGGTCGACGACTTGTGGCTAGCGCTGGAAGAGGGCAGAGATTCGAACAAGGAATGAATGGATCCGCGACGACGCTGTGCGGGTGTTGCTGAAGACACAGACGACATGCGCCGGCGCGTCTTCTGGCGGGTGAAACTACCAGCGACCGCACCAAACGCCCGCGAAAAGGAGCTAGCCTGTGAATGCTGCGACAGGCCGTCGGCAGCCATGGTGGCTTCATTGACGGCGTCGAGCATGTTGGTGTCCTTCATGTCCTGTTGGTAGTGGGTAGGGAATGTCTGCGAGATGGTCCGCTTCATCGTGTGCGGCGGCGGAGCGGTGGCAGCGTACGTGTTGTTGTTGTGGTGGTGGTGGTTGTCGTCGTCAACGTCGGAAGAGGTCTTGGGTCGGTGCGACAGAATGGACTGCCTGCGATACATGCTCCCAGGGGTGCTGATGGCTGAGCCCCACGAGTTGCGGTCAAGGGCAGAACCGAAAGAGAGTAAGCAGAGCAGGAGGGCAAAAGGGCACGAGGACACGAGGGTCGACTAGGAGAGCGTGCACAGCGATGCGCGGTTGCGAGGGAAAAGGGAGGGTAAAGGATGGGCGGCGGCGGCGATGGAGACGGCGACGGCGACGGCGGGAAGCAAGGATTCGGAAAGATCAAAGACACGAGGTTTACAGCATGAGGATGGTTATTAATACGTAGGAGAAGGGAAAGCAGAGCTTGTTAACAACGCCGGACGAGGTGGCACACACTAGGCCAGGAGACTCAGCCGATCTCAAGCCGGTTCGAGTGCTTCCCGAACGTGGTCTGTTCACCAAAGCAACTCCAGACTGGACCCACCCCTGCAAATTACGACTTATCTTATCATATCGGCACTACTGTCTGTCTATACACACCGTCCATGTTCTGCTACGTAGGAGAGTACCGCTCAACCACTTGCTGTTGCATCCGGCTTCTCCGCTGCCCTGCCACTGTACTACCTCCTGCGTCTCTACTGCTACACCGCTCCCACGGTACCCCGTGGTCGCTTCACGGTACACCATCTTGAATCGCGTTGAGCACACAACCCAGACCACGCGAAACCAAGCCAAACCATCGCCCAGACATCATGGCACCAGCCGCTCCACCTGCGCCAGCAATCCCCAGCGTCTACCGCTTCGTCTTTTGCTGGCTGGAACCCGTCTCCATCCTTACAGGCGCCATCTATGCACACTTCTTCCAGTCCACCTACCTGCGCTTGACACATGCAGCCAGCTCACCGGGCGTCTCGGTTCCCATCTCAACATCCATAGTCATGTCACAGTTAGCGAATTTGTACCTAGGGCTTGCTTTTCTCGAAGCCTCCGTCTTGCGCGCTACACCGGACCTCAAAGTCTGGAAGACCTTGTTGCTCGGCTTGCTTGTCGCCGACCTGGGACATTTACTTACGGTCCTGCCCGTCGGAAGCGACATCTACTGGGCCTTTTGGCGATGGAACGCCATTGATCTGGGCAACGTGCCGTTCGTTTACTTCCTAGCCGTGACGCGCATTTGCATGCTCCTTGGCGTTGGCTTCCAGAAGGAAGTTGTGAGATCAAGATCGAAGATGACATGAAGGTGCATTGACACATTACGTTTACAAACAGTACAAGTCGAATACTATTAGATGCCTATTTTTTTTTAATTGTCATTGTACTTGCGTGAATTCCATTGCCATGTATGGTGGCAAGGCTTCCATTCATCATCACGAACATCGCAATTTCTAATCTCCACAAGTACACGCGCCCATCACAAGCAACCCAATTCCTGCCCAACATAGTTCGTCCACCTATCCCAATTCATCCTTCGCTAGGCAGTCCAACCGAGCAAATCGCAGACTTCTTTACCCCAGACCCACAACAAAGACCCTGACCAACATCACGTTCCGTACAACCCATTCACCCGTCATCTCACCGACCGATCGGGTCTCTCACCGCCCCAAATCTCTCCAAAACCCTTTACCACTCGGAACCGTTCCGAACCCAAGCTGATCACAACCTTGCACCCAGCAATCATTGTCGACTGCAAATAGCAGCTTACCCGCAGCAGCAGCAGCACCACCACCACCACCACCACCACCAACATACGTCATCTACGCCTTTCTAACCGCCATAGAAAAAGAAATCCTAGATTTCGCCTTGCAGTCTTTGTCCAACGGGCCCAGTCCAACAAAGCGCTGACACATCTCCATGGCATCTTGAAAAAAAAAAACTATTGCGTGGCATACCCGCAAAACGCACGCCATGCAGCATGCCGAGAATAGCAACTGCTCCTCGCCTTCGCCACGCCTGCTCAGCCTCTTGCCCTGCATAACCGCCTTTATCAATCAACACCAGGCACGGCAAGGGAAGCGGGAGTCCCGCGGGCGAGGTGCGCAAACGTCATACCGGCATACATTTCCTTCTTTCTTTCTTCCTTTTTCCTTTTCTCTTTCCTTTCTTCTTCCCCTCTCGCATCATACTCGGTCTTGTCCGCACGTCTTCACACGGGATAATGTTGGGGGAGGGCGAAAGAGGGAGGCAATTATCGTCCCGAATCCGAATCCGACCCCATCTTTTCGCCGAAACACTAATCGTCAGTACCATGGATATGAGGCGCTGCCAGCTGCAAGTCCATGACACGCGCCTTGCATCATGTCATGTCAGAACCAAACGTTATTCTTTACGTTACTACATCCATGTTGCTACCATGGTTTGCGCTGTACAAAGGAGGTCTTCGCCGACTTGCCCGTCTCGGCCTCGTCCGCTGGCCGTCATATGTACCAGTGCCGGGTGTTCGGTGGGGTCGTGTGTAAGGCGAGATGCGCGGAGAAAGAGTGCAATGGACCCCGCGTCCACAATGCGGACTCGCCAACCAAACCGTGGTACATGTGCTTCCAGACGAGTCTTTGACAACATATTTGGACAAGACCCATGGGAACGGCGTTTCTCGTAGCCTGTGTCACGTCACAGCTCCCCAACATTGTCAGGAGATGAACAGGAACATCACTATTGAACAAGTCCTAATATCATCGTGATCGTTTGTTCGTTCAAATCAGTCCGTCCCGGCACAACTACATCACATAGCACAGTCATATCACTCTATATTACGATCCAGCAAGTAACATTTGTGACCAAAACCAAGAGTGAACAAAATCTCCAGATACTACTTTTCCTTCACCACAAAAACAGGAAGTGACAGGAAGACAGGGTATATCCACGAACCATGCCAAACGCAAGACCAAGTTACAAAAGTCTCCCCAGATGCTTTATAGATTCCCACTTCTCCCATTGCAGCAACGATAGCGCCGTGAGCCCACATGACAAACTAAGCTTTGCTCATATATATGTAACAGGCCGTAATCAATTCCGAACACCAAGCACAAACAGGCGCAGTATAAGCCAAAAAAAAAAACCAAGTGAAATCATACCACATGGCAGGTACGCCAACAAAATCTGATGGGCAAAGGAGATAGTCGCAGGTATATGCGGAATAAATGAAACGAAATCAAACAAGAGATGATGAGAATTAGGCTCATAGCATGGATGGATCGAGTGTCCCACCCATGCTGTCCATGGTCTTTTCGAGCATGTCGAGGTCCATCATAGTCCCAGGGCCATAGTCGGGGAAGAGCATCATGTCTTCGCTGTCCATGGGAGGAAGAACGACACCCAGGTTCTGCAAGTCTTCGGAGAGTTGCAGGTCAATCGGAAGAGCATCGCCTGTCATTGTCATTGCCCATGCATCAGGCATGTCAGCGTATTTGAGATCGATGTTGATAAGTAAATTATCGTTCTCCGAAATGTCCGACTGTCGTGTAGAAGGTGTGTCCTTGTTAGATGATTCGGGTGTAGCCGATGGCGAAGCGGGCCGGGAACGGAGTGCCCAGGTGTTGTCTTCATCCTTGAGATCCATGACGGTAAAAGGTCCATTCGCATCGAGAGCCGCGAAGGTGTCTTCGTACGAGTAGTCAAGAAGAGACATTGGCAACATTGGCTGTTGCGGCATCTGCTCTTCTTCCTTAGCCACAGGCTCTGGAGCTGTCGCCTGTTGCTCCTTCGGTGCGGATTTAGGAATGCTGACTGGTGTAGGTTTTCCGCGAGCACCTGAGCCAGGGGTGGCCACCTTTGTCATCGCTTGGGGTGTCTTGAGTAGGTTTGAAGATGGTGAATCTTTGACGCCTGTTTGCGTTGGCACGCGCGCCATCGCCGTAGCCGTCGCTTGTTGCCCAACTGGAGTGGCGGCATTGTGCGAAGCGCCAGGGGTCTGTCCTGGTTTGGCAGCTTGTTGAGGTGCCTGTGGGGCAACTGGTGCAGGCTTCGAGGCGCGTTTTGCGGCGTTCTGATCCATCTTCGCTTCGCCAGTTTTCTGGTCAACATCAAGGTAATCGGCCATGGAGTCCAGAGCAAACTGCATCGGATTCTCGACCTTTGCATGTATCTGGCTGTGCGCCTCCAGTTCGCCTTGAGTGTCGAAACCCCGCACGGAGTACTCGCAGCTCGCATCGTTGCATCGGAAAGTCGGTCGCTGGGGTACGTTGGGCGGTGGTTGTCTCTTGAGCTCAGGCGAGTTACCTGTGCCTGAACCAATCCGAGGAGATGCTCTAGCACCTGGGGTAGATGTTTCACTACCCGCGAGCTTTGCGCGCTTCTTCTCAGGCAACACAAGGTTCGTGACTGGTCTCGCGCCTTCGAAGTAGTGCGCTGCTCCGTGACCGGAATCAGCTCCGATGGCAAACGGTGGTCGGTCGGTAGTAGGGGCGGAAGGAGCCTTCTGGCTGCGGTTTTGTTGTTCTACGATTTTCAGATTTGCGGCATTAAGTTGAGCGGGCGGGGCATTCGAACCACCCTGAGGCAGCGGCTGCGAGGCAGCTGATTGCTGCTTGACCTTTTCCATAATCTTAGCGACGAACTTGAGTGTTACGCCCATGTGGTTCTTAAACTCTTCAATAGTCAGAGTAACTTGAGGGTGAAGCGTTCCGTCAGACTGGTCGAACTGCTGATACAAAAGCACACGAGATGTCATGATCTGGCGGAGAACTTGCTCGGGCTCAGAGGAGTCGTATGAGGCGTGGAAGATGCGTAAGGCCTGGTCCACCTGCTTCAGCCGGTGGAGTTGCTCTTTCAGCGATCGCTGTAGAGGTGCTCGCATCTGCGGCGGCAGCTGCACAGGCTGTCTGGCGGGAACGCTCTTTTCCACTTCGTCCATCAGCTGCTTGAATTGTCTTGTCCTCGTCGGATCTGCCATTCGCTGCCGTAGTTCTTCGTGGTTGACCACGCCACCTCGTTGTTGCTGCATCTTGTTGTTCGAGGCATCCTGGGCCTTCAGCAACTGGGCCTTGTACTGCGCGTGCTGAGCAGGGTTAAGTTTGGACATTTGCTCATAAGTAAGGTTGAGTCCAGGCTGAGATTTTGAAGAAGCCATAGCAGCAGCTTGTGGTGTGGCATCATTGCCCGACTCTACAGCATCATCGTTCGGTCGCTTCGTGCCTTTGTTCCCAGCGTTGTTGGAAGGTTGGGACTGCATGGGCTGCGATTGTGGTTGTGGTCTGACCGCTGCTTTTGGCTGGGGTGTCGCCTGTGTTGGAGGTTGCGCAGTTGGTGGGCGGTTGGGCTGATGCTGTTGGATCGGCATGTTGACTGGCGGCTGCGCTTGATTGCGTTGGGCTTGCTGGTTGAGCATTGCGGATTGTGCCTGTTGCTGTCTTTGTTGCTGCAGATTCTTCATTCTCATTGATATCATCAAGTTGCGTAGTTGATCATCTGGTAGATTGGCTTGCGGCTGGCCTGCCATTCTTGCCCGGAACTGTTGCAAATCCTGCGGGGTGACCTGGAGGGCTGCCATATTCGGCATTCCCTGTTGCTGCTGCGGTGTCCTGATAGGACCTTGGTTGGGATTTACTTGCGCTTGTGGAGCAAGCCCATGACCAGGCTGTGGTGTAGGATGGACACCCGTTACGCCGCCGGATTGTCTCACCATGTCCTGGAAATGGAGAACTTGTAGCATGAGCAGCTTCTGGTTATCAACACCCGGTACCAAAGCGGGGTTCTGACTAGCCCATAGCTTCAGCTGCTGCCACGTTCTAACATCCTGAGGAAGACTGTTCCGAATCGAATTGTTCAAGACATTCGGGGGGAATGGCTTTGGGTCAGTAGCATGTATGATGCCAGGATTGGCTCGTAGCAAGTTGGAAGCAGCTTGCAAACGCTGCTGCTGAGATGGCATAGGCGGACGCTGTGCCCCCATGGGAGGCTGTGGCCCAGCTCCAGGTTGTGGCTGCCCGAGGTTCATGCCAGGGCGAACCATATTCGGCATGTTGGGACCGCCGAGCATTTGACCGGTCATACCAGGCGGCAACTGCTGCTGCTGCTGCTGGTTGAACGGCATATTCGGCTGGCCTACATTGGGTTGACCTGGTGGAAAGGCACCGTTTTGCATTCCGTTGCTGCGACGAAGGTTCATCATGTAGCTCTGTAGTATCACACGGAACTGAGGCTCTGGGACCTTGAGCAGTTGCTGCTTTACGTTGGGGTCGAGGTCAGCTGGCATCATGTTCATGCGGACCTGGTCAGTCAGCGGTTGTTGGTTGGCCGCCTGGACAGCGGCAGCTCTTTGTTGCGCTTGACGCATAAGCTCAGATAAGTTGGGGTCAGCTTGGCCAGGTTGAGGCGTCATGATGGGAACATGAGCCTGAGGAGGCCGTTGCTGTTGTGGTGTTCCGGGAGGTCCTGATTGCCCCGGTGGAGGCATCGGTCGGTTGAGCATAGGCATAGCAGGACTAGCTTGTTGTGAACCCCCAGGGAGGTTTAACCCGCCGATTTGGCCTTGGAGCAGCTGATTTTGTTGGTTGCGTGCTTGAGCTGCCTGTTGCTGTCGTTGCTGTTCCAACCGCGCCTGTGCCTGAGCCTGAGCTTGTGCATGAGCTTGTGCTTGTGCTTGTTGCGCTTGCTGCGCCTGCTGCTGGCGGTGAAAAGCTTCGGCAGCTTGACGCTGCTGAGCCATGGCATTTTGAGGCTGGTTTTGTTGTGAATTTTGGCCTGGGAAGCCACCCATCTGGCCGCCATTATTCGGGTTGTTGCTTGCAGGTACCACCGTGGTGCCCTGGTCCTGGCTGCGCATAGCTTCCATTTGCCGGTTTGCTATCTCGGTGAAGTCAAATTCTTGGTTAGGTTGACGTTGGCTCATGTTCATCTGCTGGCCCTGCATCCGGTTCGGCTGAGCAGCTCCCTGCATGGCGCCGGCATTCTGACCAGCTCCCTGCTGGTTGAGGGCGCCTCTTCGGTAGAGCATGTCGGCGTGCTGTCGGAAGCGGAGGAAGAGAGGGTTAACGCCCTGGGCGATCAACTGCTGTTTCTTGTCCTCGGGCCAAGCTCGAATGTCGGCTTCAAACTTGAGCCGAACCTCCTCTTTACACGTATCCATCAACTTCTTGGCGAATTGGTTGATGATCATTTGGTCCTGACGATTCTGCTGCTGGTTCTGGTTGGCCTGCATGTTTGGTTGCTGGCTGTTCTGACCCGGTTGGGACATGTTGCCGGGGTTTGCACCATTCACGCCCATCGAAGACTGTCCTTGCGTCATGGGAACGGGCGAGACCTGCATCGGTCGCTGGAGTTGGGCGTTCGGAAAGGCCGGGTTGAACTGTTGTGGGGTTCCCTGCCTGGGGCCTTGTTGGCCCATCTGATTCATCATGTTCATCTGGGCGGGGTTCATGCCGTTCATGCCGTTCATACCGTTCATTGGGTTGTTCATATTGTTGGGTGCTCCGCCTTGCATACGTTGCTGTAATTGTTGCTGTCGGGCTGTCGTCATGACAATAAGCTTTTGTTTGATGTTGGAGACGTATTGGTCCTTTGTTGATGAAGACATGAAGGTCTGCGTCTCGAACTGGAGGGCGGCGCGCATCGACTCGACCTCGGCGGTCTCAGGCTTCAGCAGGCGGTACTGGGTGAAGAACTGAAGGGCCAGCTGACCGCGCTCTTCGGGTGATGTGCCTTGCTGCCAGCCATTTGGAATTTTACCCTGCTGTTGCTGGACGCGATAGTGCTGGATAAAGTGATGGAGTCCCGCCGTGGCCCGGTTCTGTTGCATGCCGTTCTGTTGCATGTTGGGGTTGTTCATGATGGAGCGCAAAGGGTCAAAGGCGCGCTATGTCGCGGGCTGGCCGAGGTGCGAAGGGTAAACGCAGCGGTGCAGTGCCGCGGAAGTGCAGTGAACAGCAGCACTCATGCAGGCCGAGAATTTCCGTGATGCGATGGGCGGTGGGGCAACTACGGCGTCGAGGCGTGGTGTTTGGTGTCGGGTAGACGACTTGGTGAGACGCAAGATTGGGGCGGTGACGGTGACGGTGATGATGATGGTGAGGTTGGCGAAGATGCGAGCGACGAGAGAGAGAAAAAGAGAGAGAGAGAGAGAGAGAAGCGTGTCGAGTGTCGCGGAAGAGAGCCTGGACCTGCGGCTCTAAAGGGAGGATGTGGGAAAAGGCAGGGCCACAGCTGCTCACCTGGAGTGAGGCTTGGGTGAGTGGAAGGCGGAGGCTCGAGAGGACGACGCCAGCTGCGGCTCGAGACTGATCGACACTTGCGGACAGGGCGCAAGGTTAGCGCAGCACCCGTGGACCCAAACGACGGCGCCTAAACTACGCAGCTGCAGCTTTCAAGACGACGTGTCCATGGAGACAAGATGCAGCTATCGAAGTGATGATGTCGCCGGAGCAGCAACGAAGAAGAAGAAGAAGAAGAAGAAGAAGAAGAAGAAGAAGAAGACGAAGAAGAAGAAGAAGATGCAAACCCGTACGTGTTTGGGTGGGTGAGCGAGGAAGATTGCAAAAGGCCGTCAGAAAGAGGGCGTGCGTCGCAGCCCAGGTGCAGCAATCGCGCCCGTCGCACCTACCTCGTCCAACTGCAGGGATCTATCCGCTAGCCTGCAAGTGGTAGGCCCTCCAACGCTCCTGCCCCGGTCCGTCTGTGGTCATGCCCCACAGGGAAGGAACAGCTGTCGAGGCAGGTCGAGGACGACGTCTTGCTGGGCGCGCTCCCTTGGTGCCTCATCTCTATATTCACACCATTGTCCTGGCCGGCGACAGAGGCAAAAGGCGTCTCTTGCGCCTTTCCCCCCTTTCCCCCCATCTCCCGACCAGGTCTCACAGGTTCGTCGGATGAATGGCGCTAGCGCTTGGCTGGGACCCGCCAAATCTTCCGCAGTTCTGGTGGCAGGACGAACCATGTGCTCTTGTCGTCTTCCCTCCTCCCCGCTCGGCCGGCCTAAGCGTCGCTCTCGGCTTGCTGCACTTCACCGTCTGATAGCCTTTGCCAGGTGTTTGATCACTGTGGCAGCTCTACGATGCAGCGCCTGGTGTGTGCGGCTCGACGACGACGGCCGAGTTTCATCCCCAACGTCTGGTCGAGCCTTGGGCTTCAAATGGCGCCATGCCGTCTACTGTATTCCGTGGGCGACGGTGCAGCTGCTTTTTCCACTACCATCGCCCGCTAGCCACTTTAGCTGTCATCTGCGCCAGGCGGTGATCAGGGCACCAACGCCTTCACTCAAATCATCTCGTCCAATATGCCTATCCAGGACAGATGGCACCCGACAGACACAAGATGCCCGTCGCCTTCATGACACCTTCGGCCTGTGCCCCGTTGCGCAGGCCTCGTCCTCTGCCATGCACACAAATCCAGAGGAGTAGACAAGCACCCGCGCACCCTTATGGCTGCAAACGATAAGAGGGAACGCCCACCCGCTGCCTGCCATCCTCTCCTCAATTTCAAACCAGGTCGCTGGTGATCGGCCACCCGTTGCCCTAATGGATGGTGAGGGACTAGTCATCCACATCTCGCACTAACGCGCCGGACACTATGCTATGGGCCCTCCACCCCGTTCCGAGCCAACGACGCCGCTGTCAAAGCAGTCACTTTGCCCTCTCAGAGATCCGCCTCTCATCCCCGACATTGCTTTTTTTCAACTCTCCGCATCGAGACCAGCTCCTTCAGCCCCCTACCATAGAATAGGCCATCTTCCCCAATACGACTCTCCCTTGCCACGCCGCCACACCTCCAGTCTCTGGGCTCGCGTCGATCCTTGGCGGCGACGCTCCCCTGCAGCGCCATGGATTGGCATGATCGCCAGGAAACCTGTGAGTGAAGCCTGGCGCTCCCAACCAATAGCATCCAGCGTTTGACACGTTTCTGCTCCTCCCCCCCACCGCTGCTTCGTCCGGCATGGCCTTTGGAATTAAACATCAGACTTTTTTGCTTTAACGACCGAGAAACAAGTAGAATACAACGTGTCGCGTCGCGTATCGTGACCTATATTGCTCCGTCATTGGCCTGACGCGTCATGACGGCCTATACACAGTTTCGTGATAGCTTGGTGAGACGACTTGTAACCACCACCATCGATGCATCAGAATCTTCTGGATTGCCTTGAAACTCGAACACTGCCGGTCCTCGTTGCAAAGCCTCTCTGGGTGTTCTGTACATCATCTACTGTTGTGGAAACAGATTGTGTAACAATTAGTACCTTGGCGGTCTGAATTGACGTTCGTGACGCGGCATTCCAAGGCAGGATCAGCTTCCACGATTGATCTGTGCGCCGGCTTTCATCATCAATCATCGATCGTGGGTAAATCTCTAACTTTATTTTTCTTTGTCCCCTCAAACGTGCGCGGCCGTTACTGTTAGATGATAGCGATGGATACAGCGACAGAATACTGCTATTCAACTATGAGCCTCGTAAGCGGAAAAGATATACTGTACCCCCTCCAAGGTAGAGCAAACCTATCGCCGTTGTGTCTATTTCGTCTATACCGGAGAAGCCTCCTGAACCGGTGACGCTCTGTGTAGGACCAAACAGCTAGCTTCAGAACTAAAGATAAACACTGAAGAAGACCAGCTCACCTCCCGCAATACGAGAGCTTCACGTGGGATAAGCAGGCTGATGAAGCAGACTAGATGCATCAGCATACCAAACCTTATGGTCATGCCACGGTACCTGAGCCCTGTTGCTAGCTTTCTGCAGGTTGGTCAGATATACCTCAGAGCCTCCGACGTCCTGACCAATAAACGGTGTACACCCCTTTTTTTCCCTTCCCAATACGCCCCAGGTGATACTAGATGGGCAGGCCGGATGCTCATCAAATTCAGAGATATATTTGGTTGTCACTAGGACAGTTCATGTTCTAGAACCAAAGACGCTTGATACAAGAGGGCTAGGGTGCAGACCATGGCACAGTGTTCTGGAGAGGGTCTGGCATCATGTCTCGTAGCGGCATGTAGACTAGGGTGTCTCCAACTTACAATTACACTCATGTGTTGGGTGCGCAGTGTGACGGTGCCGCGTGGAACGGCGTGAGCACGTGCAGCCAAAGTTCCAACGTGAATAAGCAGCACTACTTGCGGCAGCACTAGACAACCGTGCAGAACACATTACAATCACAGCAAGACATAACACATGAAGACGCATATGCGGGGTCGTTTGACGGAGTCTGATTTGGCTTGCTGTCGAGAGATGCAACTCGACTTATGATACATTTGATCCCCAGCTAACGTCTACTCTATGCTTTCAAGACCTGTCGATACAAAGGAGGTGTCGTTTGGCGAGGAGTCGTCGCTTATTTCTGGCCGAGGGCCGACGCGCGCTCGTCTTCGAGCTTCTGGTAGAAAGCGTCACGGTGACGGACGGCGGGGACGTGGTAGCCTTGGAGAGTAAGTACAGGCACAGCAAGTAATGCTGACGATAGGAAGCACAGTTGCATCGCCAGTGAATGATTCACGTACCGTACCACCAGCCATAGCCGGTAGTGAGGCCGAGACCTGCGATTGCTGTTAGCCAAGCTCAGAGATGATGCGCGCACGTCTACGGAGCTCTTCAAGCCCCCAAAACATCGCATATGCATCGCCCGGTTTCTACGCACCCATGGCAACAGAGAGGTCGAGCACGATCTGTCGTCGGAGCATCTGCAATCCAGTCATTAGCGTCCAGCCCACTACTGCCCAAGGCACTCAATGGCAGCACATACGCCGGTGATGGGTTTGACGGCCATTGTGAAGTCGGTTTCGGAAGAGCGGAGGGTTTGGGGGCGCGGATGCGGGTTGCGGGAGCTGGTAGTCGTCGTCTGCGGCTATCTGAAGTTGTGGTGGTTCGACGGGGAGAATGAACCGCTGCTGCTGACGTAAGGCAGTCCTAGCGTCCCGCGCCTTGGAAGCTCCCGACTCAAAGACAGCGGCAGGCAGGCAGTCAGGTGAAAGGAGACAATACCATCGAATACGAGACCACACGCGCCTTCACGTCCGCTCCCACCGCGAGGGCAGAATTGCGCAACCGATGCGACCTCTCACTCCCATCCGCGCTCCCACCTACCGCTAAACTCATCCTTGAAACCACTATCGCGTGCACAACAACGTCCTGCCACGCCTTGAACCCATACTCGGGGTCGCGACAACGAGCAGCATATGCCAGGCATCATACTATCCCCCAGCGCCAGCAGCGAGGGTGCTATCGCAGGCATGAAGAGGGCACATGATGCGGAAAATGCGCCGACATACGGAGATCCACACCCGAAGAAGCGGCAAGTCATTCGCGCACTGCACCACACGCAGCCGATTCAGCACATCACCGACCCCATCAGCGCAGAGCTCGATCCCTTTGGCGAGAGCAAAGACTTCTTTGACCAGCAATTGCGCCGCGCAATCGCGATACAATGTAAAGGCGTTGGCTTTGAGAGCGCGCGCCCGGACGCGTTGGAGGAGTTCCGGGCGCTGGTTGATTCCTGTATGGCTTCACCTTGTGACACCAACTGGCCATGAGAGCCCACTGCAGTTTTCAAGACTGACCCGTCACAGACATGACCAACTTTCTAGCACAAGTACGGACCTCTATGATGAGCTCGCGGCGCACCGAAACCGTAGCCCACGACTGGATCTATGCCCTCACATCTGCCGGGTTACGCGGCTCTGCTTCCCTCGAACAGCATATCGACACAGGCGAAGTTCCGCCATCTCTATTACAACCATACTTTGCACCTCCCGCGCCTCCAGAGGCTCCACCGCCCGACACCGAGTCCTTGCTGGGCCCGGGACTTTCGGGCAAGGCCGACAAAGAAACTCGTCCATACATACCAAGCCATTTCCCCGGTTTCCCCTCAAAGCACACGTACACAGCAACGCCGGTCTTCACAAAACGCGAGAGCGATCCGCGCAAGATCCGAGAGAAGGCGACCGAGGAGGGCGTACTGGCCGAACAGAGTCTTAGAAAACTCATGGCGGCACAAAAGGCAGGCGTTCAAAAGCAGAATGTTGGCAAGCGCAAGCGCAGCAGGCGCATGAAGGAGAGCGACCAGCTGTGGCAGGCCGCCATGACAGACCTGCTGGACGAAGAGAACCAGCGAGAGAAGGAGGAAGAGCGGCGGCAAGCCCAAATGGACGAGTACGACGACGAATGGAACATGCCGCAAGATGCTCCAATACGACTGCCTACGACCGATCGGAACGTCAACCTTGAGGAAGGCGTACATGTCAATCACGATCAGAAGTATTGGAGAAAGTCTGCAACTGGCGTTTCATAATTCGTAACACCCGTAATATGGAGGCAACATGATTTCGGAAAAGTCGTTCTACTACTGCATTCGGATAGCGAGGCGTTTGGGTATCTGCATTTTGGCCCTGAGGGTTTCCAGGCACGCTTCAGGCATTCAAGCGGCGTTGATTCTTTATCTGTTCGTTAGAAGTTGTATTATAGTCTGCTCACTCTACTATACTAGAGCAGTCGAGAGTGTGGTCGAGGTGAGCATATTCGTCATCAATCAATTGCATATCTCAATTGGATCTCTTCCTGATACAATAATTAGCGAGACACCAAGGCTGAGTTTGCCAACGTGAAAGTATATATCCGTTTTATTGACAAGCACTGCGTACGTGATGTTGTATGATGCCATCTCCGTTTTGGCGCCCTCATTTCATTCCTCAACCTTGGCGCCTTCCTGCTTCGCCTTCCACGCTTCCCATGCCGTAGTCTCAACACTCAATCCTCCTGGACACCTTCAATCTCATTAGCCATGCATTCCACCCCATCAGACTAACTTTTCAAGCTTGATTACAACGCCAAGACCCCGCGCCTTCTACCTCGTTTACCACTCACCTTCTCAACAAGTGAACCAACGGCTCGCACACTACACTCGGTGCTTCTCCCTTCTTCTTTGGCAGCTCTAAATTGCATTTGTACTGTACCAGCTCTTTCAGTGCGCAATCGCTCAATTTGACAGGTGGATTCCGTGGTTTGCCGGACGGCAAAGTGTTGATTGAAACTTCCAACTCGGAGACGGGAATCGTAGAAATTGGTGGCGCCATTGCGTGAAGAGAAAGATATCAAACGATCGGATTGTGCTTAGCTAGAAGAGAAAAAAAAAAGGAAAGTGTAGTGGCAGTCTGAATGGGAGAAAGAAGATGAGTGGTGATGGGGCGAAGAGGTTGGGAGAGAAATTGTTGACGGAGGTTGAGGTTGAGGATTTGAGCTCGGTATGTCATATCAACGCGACCAAATCAGAACATATAATATAACTAATTTCACCACAGGTCTTCAGGTCTGTTCGAGAGTTTGTTCTCAGTGAGACTGGAGTGTATGTCGTGATTCCTATGACACCCAGATTTCCAACTTTCGTTCTCATTATGGAGAAGTACGAATTGATGCTAACTTTGAACAGCACCAACGGCACAAACACTACCCAAACATCACATTTCAATGTCCCGGAGATTGACCGTCTCATTCCGAGCTCAGGTCCTCCCATACTCGAAATCATCTCCCCACCTCCAACACACCACCCTTCTGGAGCCGGAAAAACATCACTCCTCTACTTTATCGTCGCCCGCGTCATACTTCCTCCAACTTTCTCCTCCGTCTCCTTGGGCGGGCAAGAAGCGGCTATTGTCCTTTTCGACACACTACACCACTTCAGCGTCCCTCGACTAGCAGAAACAATGCTGTCACTCCTAAACTCGCGCCTCCGCTCTACAGACCAGGAAATCAACGAAGCCCTAAAAAGCGGAATGAAGTCCATAATCAAAACCGCACTCCAACACGTCCACATCTTTCACCCGCAGTCCTGGCCTTGTCTACTGGCAACCCTCGACTCACTACCCGATTACCTGTTTAATCAGACGACTCCACACAAGAGTATGCACCGCCATATCCAGCTCGTCGTCCTCGAAGATATCGACGCTTTTGTCTGGTCGATACGCAACACAAGTACTTGTTCCGTCTCCACGTCGTCAAATACTCTGGCAACGGCATCCACACAACTCACTACCCGCCTCACCAAACTATCAAAGCTACTCTCCTGCGGTATGGTACTTACATCGCAATCTACCACACCGTCGGCATACAGATCCGCACTACCTACATCGTGGCCTCAAGGTACGTTGGTCACGCGATTAGCAGTCCGTCGTGTAAATGTACCCAAGTTTGCTCCGGTGATTAGTGTCGAAGAGGCTGAGAAGGAGAAGCTGCAGCGCTGGGGGGTAGTTAGTCGGGGGCGGTTCGAGTGCTGCAAGGTGGGTGTGGGTGCAAGAGATGGCGAGAATTTTGCTTTTAGGGTCGGGAAGGGAATTGAGGTGGAGAGAGGGGATGGTGATGGTGGTGGTAGTGGTGGGTGAATGTGGGGTATGTACAATATGGACGAGTTTGGTGTTTACAGAATCATGGAATAGTACCCATTGGCATGAGGCCTAGGGAGGGCGACAATCAGTACATGGCTACTGACAAACGGGCTGCTGGTAGTTGTGACGCATCAAAGTATAAATATTCCTTTGTTCTCTTTACACATATCGTATGCCATGGCAACAGTATATTCGTCTCATGATAACCCAGACTCAAGGTTGCCTTGCCCAAGGTCTAACAGCCTCCGCACCTACGACCAATGACTGGAGTTGATGCCTACGCAGCCCCAGCAAGGAAGGGCCGCATATATCATCGTCTAAGCGTCCCTCCCCCAAAGTGCCTTCCTCCTCCCTCGATCCTCCCTAGCCTCTCGTCTCCTGGTCCCCCATTTCCTCCTTGCCGCCTCATGCTCCCTATTCACCCTCTCCGCCTTGCCCTCGTTCTTAGCCACCATGCCCACGAAAAATTGACTGCAGCCGAACTTCTCCGCCAGCTTAACCCGCGTCCATGTATCCGGGTCCTCACTCCTCAGCCTCCTGATCTCGGCGATATCTTTCTCGTTAAGATGGTAGGTCTTTTCGTACGGCTGTCGAATGGGCGCAGGCAGGGACGCAGACGGGCGCGGTGGTAGGAAGCTACCTGTGCTAAGCGGTGTACCGGGTGCGGCGATGTGAGAGGATTGCCGTGTGTGCGCCAGTTTCGTTGCGTATTGTTGAGCGGCAGCGTATAAGTGTCTTCTCTTATCTTCTTTGGGCAGGAACTTGAGCGGTGTGTGGTAGACATTCGGCGCCGAGGACGGGGGATTGAAGACCAATGTAGGAGCCGAGCGGTCGGGTGTGTAGGATGGTGCTTCGGGGAGTGCGAGCAGTTTTCTGTGTCGCCGGGTTGTGGATTCGAAGCGGCATTGCGTGAGGGGAAGGAGCGACGGAGTAGTCCGTTGCGATAGACAGGCTCGAAGGAGGGATTTACATGTTGACATTGTGGAATTGGGGTTGGAGTTGGCGTGCTACTTGAGGTGCACGCGTTGGCACGGTGCTGGCCGCCTGGTGGAGCGATGCCGAACTTTTTCGTTGTTCCGCGCCGGGGTGGTCAAAGCTGGGCGGGATCCCATCACCCAACAACACCCGGACTACACGCATAATATAGTCAGAATACAGATGTTATAAGCATAGTTGTGTTGTGCAGATTGCCATGAGAAGGAATGATGGATTGCAGTGTAGAACATGAATCGGTCACTTCATCAGGCTGCGGCCAGGACAAAAGCATGCTGCTGAATGGGTATATGTTTCTTGTTGGGGACTAACGATTTACAAATCTACACAGGGACTAGAGCGACATCTACTCGCGCTTCATCTCTCCTGCAACGTAATGGAGGTAGGCTCCAAGTAGCTTTGTGCCCTCAATGTAGTTCCTCTTGTCCAGCTTTTCGTTGATCGAATGAGCGGCGTCAGTCGAGCTACCCATTGGCAGCAAGAGGACGTTCTTGCCAAGCTCCTCCTGGAAGGTCAACGTAACAGGAATGCTGCCACCCTCTCGGGTCATGTCCGGCTTTACACCAAAGACACGCTCGACGGCTTTGGCAGCAGCTGTGTAGTTGGGATGGTTGGGGTCCTCTACCCACCACTTTCCGCAGTGCACCACGCTGAACTTCATCTTGTTCTTGGACTTTAGCTTGGCAAATTCGTCGTTTACGTGCTTCTCGACCAACTTGGTGACGGGGTCAATCTCCATGTTTGGTACTGTGCGGATGGAGAACTTTCCAATGACCTTGGCAGGGATGACGGTCTTCGCGCCCTCGGAGTAGAAAGCGCCCTCAATGCCGTGAAGGGATAACGATGGGTATCGCATCTTGGACTTGAGCGCATCCTCCTTGTTGTCGTGGATTGTAACTTCGCCACCTAGTGACTCCCGCAGACCGTCCATGGTGAAGGCGATGGGTGGGTAAAGTGCAGCTTCCTGCTCGGTAAGCGGAGCGACGAGATCATCGACGCCCTTGATGAGAATCTTGCCGTCGGGGTCGACGAACGAGTTCATGATGCGAACCAAGTCAGTCATAGGCTCGTGTGTCATTCCACCGTAAACACCAGAGTGCAGATCCTGACCAGGCCCAGAGACCTCGACTTGGTAGTAGTTGCACCCACGGACACCGTATGTCAAGCACGGCTTCTCCGTTCCCAGCCAGTAGTTGTCCGAGATGCAAACGACATCCACGTCCTTGAAGAACTTCTTGGCCTCGGCGCGGATGGTATCGTCCAGACCCTCTGATCCGTTCTCTTCCATGCCCTCGAAGCACATGACCAGGTTTACTGGTAGCTCTACGCCTGCCTTTTGGTGTGCTTCGATCGCATTCAACCAGCCAAGGACCGGACCCTTGTCGTCTGTGCTGCCGCGTCCGTACATGCGGTCCTTGTCGTCGATGGTCAGGGTGAAAGGGTCGGTCGCCCATCCGTCGGATTTGTTGGCAGGCTGTACATCGTAGTGACCGTAAACGAGCACGTTGAGCTTCTTGGGGTCGTCTCCGTAGCGTCCGAGTAGGCACGGTGGGAGGTCAAGGTGCTCGCGACCAGGCTGCTTTCCGAGCTCGCGGAGCTCAACGGTACCACCAAGTGCCTTGATCTGGTCCGCCAACCAGTGGCCCATCTGCGTGTCGGCTTAGCTGAGAGATTCGACAATGTATACATGCTTTGTCATCTATGCCTACCTTGACGACATCAGGTCTCCTCTGGTCTTCGGAGCTGATACTGGGGATAGCAACCGCCTCCCTCAGCCTCTCAATGAACTTGCTCTGCAAGTCGTCTACCTGCTTGAAGTACGGGTCCAGGTGTGCCATCTTGTTGGGCGGAGAGTACAGATATGGCCAGGCGGCGTCAGGTATTCGTTCTGGCGTGTATCGGTCGCGGCGGATAGATGTTGCGACGAGTTTAGGTGAGGGCGAGGAGCAGAGCCTTTGTAGATGACAGAAGAGGCTTCTATGAGTGGCTGTGGCGCTTATCCGCGGTCTATAGGCGGAGATGGATTGGGCAGGTGCTCGTTGTCCAAGGGCAAATTGGAAGGTGGGGAGGGGCAAGCGGGGCATCTTGGGAACTTTGGAAGGGCACAGGGCAAACGCCAACCATGCCATCCGTCGACTCAAGCTTGTCAAGCTTTGGAGTGGAGCAGCTGGCCCAAGCGTACCTAGGAGCACCATGCACGAAATGTTCCCTGCATATGCTGGCGCACGTCTTTGTCTCCCGTCATCGTTGTCATTCCACTGCCCTCGATACCATACAATTTGAAGCCGATCTCGCAAACAGAAGCAAATGATGAGCTACAACAGATCGCCATGCAATGCTCATGCAAATGCTGGAAAAGCTCGCGAACGAGAGGCGCAAAACGTGCAGTGACCCAGACCAGAGTAAAAGCATGAAGTCACGATATATATCTTCCATCATTAGCGACATCCCGCAAACTAATACCGGAAACATCGGCATCCATCATTCCTTGATCATCTTGTACTAGGTCCTACTCTGTGTCGGACTGAGTTCTTCTCCCGCAGCTTGCGCGTCAGCTGAAGTACCGTCATCGAAGGTGGGTAGAGTAAAGGTCATGCCTCCAGCCTGCACTTGCTGACCAGATGACAGGGAGTGATGGCCAGCAGTCTGTTCGTGGGATGCCATCTGCGACGTCGAACTCGAGAAGTTTTGCCCAAAGGTGCTCGAAGATCCAGAAGAAAAGTCCTGCTTGGAGTAGTGGTCCGGTGCCGAGTTCTCATCGCCATGAGCAAATGAACGGTCACCGGAGCTTGGTCGTACATCCGGTGCAGGGTCGCTGCTAGCAAAGTCCTTGTCGGCGACGTGGGGGAAAGATCCTGGAACAGCCTGATCATTCGCTCCGTCGAGCCCAAACAAAGTACCTGTTTCTTTCTCCCCAACGACTGAATGCTCGGGAAGTGCACGCATTGGGGGGTCAGGGTGCTCGTCTTTCTTCAGGTGCTCAAACTCAATCAGAGACGAACGCCGTAACTGGTCAAGCTTCTCCTCGGGATTCTTCAAAGTCTCAAAGTCAGCTCAGATCCTATCAAAGAATCGCTCAAGTGACAAGCTAATGAGAGGGGACAGAGGAAAATACGCGTTGCGGACATACCCACTCGGTCTGATCTGGCACTCCCGTGGCAGAAGGTAGTCCACCTGCCTGGTTTCTCTCTTCGCCCCAAAACATCGGACGACGAACCGGCGCAGGTGTCACAGGAAGGCTCGGTCGCTCTACTGCGGACGGGAAATCGGTGAGAATTAGGCTCTCACGACGGTTCCTGCGTTCCAATATGGGGGAGCTGATATCATCCGTGCCTGTGGTGTGTCGTAGAGACTGGTTCTTACCCCTTATCCCACTCATATCCGAAATGGCACGAACGTAGTTATCGATACCTGGAACATTATCCCAGGCATTCATACCACTATGCTGATAGGACTGCCAACCTTGGTTAGCAAATTTCGAGGTAGAAGCGTTTGCAGGGCTTCTAACTCTATCCACTCCGGTTGGAGCTGTTTTATCACTCTCATCGTAATGCACGGTCGAGAAAGCGTGTGTCGGCGACATTACTGTAGGAGTCGGTTCTGGTGACAGGTCTTCGGCGAACACGCGCGTTGGCTTTGGCCTATCCGCCTCTTGCTCCCATGGAAAGATGGGCTTGGGCGTCTCGGCAGGCTTAGGCTTGGTTTCTGGAACCTGGTACCACATGTCGCGCGGCGCTTCTGGGTAGGCACGTGGAGCTTTGAAGAGCGATCGACTGTCGCTGAAAGTGTACGTCTGGGTAGGGAAGTTGGCGGCTTCTGGTCTCGACTGGGCTGGTGGCTCGAACCTGGGGTGGTCAGCATCATGCCTAGAGATTTCGTGGCTAGAAGAGCGTACTTGGTTGCGTCCCACTGCATCTCGGGCGCAGAGAACTTGCGTTGTTCCGCCGTAGGGGTTGGCTCTATTATACCTTGGTCAATATTCTGAATCTCATCTCCAGGTTCGGTCATGGGTGGCTCGGTGGTAAAGGCAGAGGCCTCGGTAGGGGCAGGAATAGACGAGGAAGAAAGCATGGAGTCACCACCACGGGTGCTCTTTGCCTCACCAGCTCGTTGGCCCCCCTTTGCCTTGTGCAAATGTCTGCGATGCACCGCCCACCATCGCGCTACCAGTTCCCCGTAGACGCCGTTCCCACCCGCATGCTGGCCTGACCAAGGCTTGTTCTTGCCAATAAAGTGGACAGCGGCGATGTCGCGCTTGTAGTAGCGGTAAGCAGGCTCCCATTGATATTCGGCGTTTGGCGTGCAGTTGTAGGTAAACTTCAATCTTTGCCAGGGACGGTGTTCAAAGTACTGGTTCAGTAAGCCTTGGTCTGCGCCATCGAAGCTGTCACCAGTCGCTGCCATGGTCTGCAGAGCCTGGTATTCGCCCATGTCTGGTTTGATCACCATGACACCGCTGTTGAAAGCATCTGGCCAGCCAATGTCTGGAGCTGCAGCAAACGAAGCTTCAATATCGAATAGCTCGTCCAACGCCCTCAGAGCTACCACGTCTGCGTCGAGGTACACGAGCTTGCGAAACTGCGTCTGTCTCCAGAGAGCAATCTTAGTGAAGGCAAAGGCCAGGTCAGGTCGCCCCATGACATAGAGGTTCGCGGGATTGGAGTTGCGCATGCGCTCGACGGGAATCAGGTAATCGTAAAGCGCCTTGAGCTCCGAAACGGTATCAGCTGACAGTGTCTCCATGGTGACGAGCACGGCAAGCTTCTTGGTGGTTCCGGCATCGCGCAGAGAGTTTGCAAGAACGACTGCGCCCGGTAGGTAGGAATCGCTCATAAGAAGCTGCCCGACACGTTAGCTCGCGTGCGTTGTGCCACACTCGTGTCGCTCACCGTGATGTACGCATCTTCCAGTGGTTGTGCCATCTTGGTAGATGCTGGAGAATAGAGAGAAAGGTCGAGGGCAAGACTCGAGTGGGCGAAAGGTCACGCCTGGGGAGCTGGGTCTAGAGCAGAGTAGAGTGCGGAGCTTCGATACGGGTTGTGGTAGTTTCCCCGCAGCCAGCAGAGATATGGATGGAGGAGGCGCTGATCTGCAGCGGAGCTTGTAGCGAAGGCGAACAGCGGTAAACTGTAGCACGGCAAATTCAAGTGCTCCACCGAGGCGTGGTGTGAAGACATTTCCACGCGCACTCGACGCCGCACTGAGTTGTCAGGGTCCCTCATTCGGGAAAGGCGCCTACAATATCTGTTGGGAGATTGTTTGGCACACACAACAACAACAACTATGGGTCCACGAGCTTCAGGGAGCTTGGGCCAAACCTCAAAAGCTCCCGAGACGAGACCATGACGCATGCACCCGCTAGTGAGCCGTTCTTTCATCATCGTGCGTGAACAACCCGCCGCCCTGCTTTACGTCTGCTTGCTCTTCACACCGTAGCTGGTGCTGTCCTCTGCATGCAGCATGCAGCTGCAGCCTCTCCACGTCGTCTTTGCTGCTACTTGGGTAGCCACCACTCTCACTTGCCAATGTTGATGTTACCACGGCAGATACACTGTCGACTAGCATGATAAAATAGGCTTCGACGATGGTATAGAGCCCTTCCCAAGCACCTGAGTTGTTGTTGTTGTTGTTGGTGTGGTTGTCTTGTAAGGCAGTATCAAGGCATCCCTAGCCGAAATGAAGGTGCTGGGCGGGATGGAGGTGGGGACAGACTTCCAACGAGAAACTGAGAAAGATGGACTCCAGAAAACACCGCCGACGCATGCAAAAGAAGTCTCGGATTTGTGAGGGCGCTACAGAAGCTGCAGGCTGTGTAACCTTGCGCTGACGGAACTTGAAGGTGTGAAGCCCTCGAAGTAAATCACGAGTTGAACCCGCGAACCCTCACTGTGTCGGAGGAAACAGTAAGACCGATTGGTTTCTGACATCTCGGATGGACCATTGAAGATTAGCGAGTGCCCTAGCCCCGATCGATGACAGCATTCATTCCAGCCATGCGGTTTCCCGCCCATTAGTCGAGAGCATTCTCACCTCTGTTGCAGTTCTGTGGTTCCATCACATGCAAACGGCTGAACAATTTCCCCGTTGGCACTTTTTTGGAGATGTATCTTGTCAGCTGCAACCGCTTAGCAGCAAACGTGACAAGATGACCAAGCCACGAGTGATCTACTGGTTCCGGACCGACTTGCGTCTTCATGATTCTCCAGCTCTCAAAGCAGCATTGGATCTCAAGCCAGAGTATCTGTACCCTATCTGGACTTGGGATCCGCACTATGTCTATCGCGCCCGGGTGGGCTCCAATCGCTGGCAATATCTGCTCGACTGCCAAAACGATCTCTCCAAGTCGATAACCAAGCTTAACCCAAAGTCGAAACTCTTGCTCATTCGAGAGGCCCCGCAAACGCTGTTACCCAAGCTATTCAAGGCGTGGAAAATCACACATCTGGTGTTCGAAAAAGATACCGATGCGTATGCAAGAGAGCGAGATGAGAAGGTGACAGAGCTTGCGAAAAGGGCCGGTGTCGAGGTCATCGTGAAGACGGGAAGAACATTGTACGATCCTGATGAGTTGGTCAAGCATAACCGCGGAAAACCAACTATGACTATAACCCAGGTACAAGCTGCAGGAAAGAAGATTGGTCCGATTCCAAGGCCTATACCCGCGCCCAAGTCGCTGCCCGACCCAGGAGATACCCATCTGAAGTTTGACCAAGAGAAGCCAGAAAGCGAACCAGACATCAATGCAACTCAAAGAGATGGCGACGAAACTTCGTACTCTGCCCTAGCGGGACCCAACGGCGACTTCGCAGTACCTACAATGGCGGAGCTGGGCCTGAAGCCTGCAACAACACCACACCGTGGCGGCGAAACGGAAGCACTACAGGCTCTAGATAAGATAATAGCAAATACCCACTATACAGCGACCTTTGAGAAGCCCAAGACCGCTCCCACTGCTTTTGAGCCCCAGTCCACAACCCTCCTCTCGCCGCATATGCATTTCGGCTCCTTAAGCTGCCGACTCTTCTACTGGCGCTCCCAAGACGTCGTCGACAAGTACAAAGGAAAGGCTTCCCAGCCACCCACCAGCCTAACAGGTCAACTACTCTTCCGGGACATGTACTTCGGCGCGCAAGCAGCCCTAGGTTACTCCTTCGGCCAAACATACAACAACCCGGAATGTCGCTTCATCCCCTGGCATTTACCCTCTAAAATCGATACCAAGTCCAATCTCATCACCGGCGATTATCTAGTCGACAACACAGAAGCAGAAACGTATTTCCAGCGCTGGAAACAGGGTCGAACAGGATTTCCCTGGATCGACGCTCTTATGCGTCAACTTGCTCAGGAGGGTTGGATCCACCACCTCGGTCGCCACGCCGTTGCGTGTTTTCTTACCAGGGGAGGGTGCTACGTTGACTGGGAGCGTGGTGCAGAGGTTTTTGAAGAGTGGCTCATTGATCATGAAGCCGCATGTAACATTGGAAACTGGCAATGGCTGTCGTGCACAGCGTTCTTCGCACAGTTCTACCGATGTTATTCGCCCATTGTCTTTCCGCAGAAATGGGACAAAGAGGGTGAGTTTGTAAGGAAGTACGTACCAGAACTAACAAAGTTCGACAAGAAGTACATTTACGAGCCATGGAAGGCGCCAATTGCAGACCAGAAAAAGTGGGGGTGTTTGGTCAAGGGGGATGGGCCCGAAGAGGCGGGTGAAGGTGCAATGAAATATTATCCAAAGCCGATGTTCGACTTTGGGAAGAGAAGGGATATTTGCATCCAGGCTATGAAGAATGCGTACCATGTTAACCTCTACGGAAACTCGCCCCAAGTTCTCGATGGCACATGGCGTAAGCTCTTTGACAATAAAGCAGAGGGACCGACGGAAGGAAGCAGAGGGCCCCCGGGTGCAATGGTAAAGGAAGAAGATCGTGAAAAGGTAGATGGGCATGAAGAGTATACCCATGTGGACGAGCCACCGAGTCCAAAGCAAGCGAAGAAGATGGCGATGCAGAGTGATGGGAAAGCGGGACATAAGAGAGAGGCGAGCCAAGGAACACTAGATGCGATGTTTACGAGGAAGAAGAAGAAAGACGGAGAGGTCTTTCCTAACGAGACGCACTTTGGATAGCGCTCTTTCGAGGAATGAGTCCATTCGTGGCAGCTTCTACGTTGAGACAAGAAGTAGCAATGCATCTAAACTCCTTTCCTCAAGTACATAATTGGGGTATCACAAACGCGCATCATCACCACCATAACCTACGCACTCGCTATACGTCCCGCACCAACGACCGTCCAGAACGCTTCCTCCCTTTTCTCTCTCTCTCCTTTGCTTCCTCTCGAATCACCCAAACCTCTCTCCTCTGCGTTTACATCAGCCTCAAACTCCAGACGTACAAAGATGGGGATTTCAAGCAAATCCTCATCTTCGTCCAGCTCATCCTCGCCACCAAGCTCACCAAGGAAGCCTGGGATGACTTCGATAGCCACACTTGTCCAATTCCGCCCTTTGTCCCAGATCTTTCCTGCTTCAATTTGTCCTGTTTCGGCGTTGATCGTCGAGCGGCGGGGCATGGGTGCGGGAGACGAGGCGAGTGCGTCATCCCAGACATCGGTGTTGGCACCGACTTCGAATTGCGGACAGAGTATTGTTACGCGGGACTGTACTTTGCCAGGCGTGGTGCTCGAGGTGGCTAATGTGACCTGAATGGGATCGAAGAGTGGATTACTAACATGTAGGAGAAAGTGCGTCGCGATACCTGAACGGAGATTGTTGTAGTTGAAAGGAGGTTGCAAGGCGGACATAGAGCCAGGAGCGGGTGGCACGACTGGGTTAGTTGGCGGTAGTGCGCGAATGCTGAGTCGAGGGATGTGGTTTAGTGCTAACAGCTTGATCTTGTATCGAGTTGATGTTATCTTCGATTCCGGTTTGGAGAGGATGTGTCGACACGACCGGCATCGTTTCGATCGCTTTGTGCAGAGGAGAGTCGGGACTGGCCGGAGCTCGTCGTTGAACTGCACATGAGGATCAAGCTGCGCGAGCTTCTGAGCGGGCGACAGAGTACTTTCCCAACCGTCCCGCTTGATACGCTCGATCGCTGCATTGTCTGCGACAGGGTCATGGATGACCAGGCCCTCCAATTCTGACGCAGCCTCTCGCATTGGCGTTGGCTTATTGCGCTTCTGCTTCTTCGCTGTATTCGTCGAGTATAGGTTCATAATTCGGGAATAGGCCGAGGGCGAGGAGAAGTTCATCTCTAGAGGATTCACAGGCGTCTGGGATTCCAGTTGCGCTTTGTAGAAAGCACCAAGATTCGAGAAAAGATCGTCGCGGGTCAATGGTCCGTATTCTTCCACGTCTACAGCTGCCGAGTCGCTGGAAGGGGATACCGGGTCCTTTGAATCTCGCTGCCGAGCCTCCAGCTCCTTGCGCCTCTCGCGCTCCTTGTCTCGCTCTTTCAAGGTTGGTATTGGCCTTCCTCCATTTGCAATCCGTGCGATCTGCGAATACACACCCGTGTGCTTCTCAAACTCTATGCCCGTCTCTATAGTACTCCAACGGCAGTACGGACACGCCAATATGTGTCGGTCTGGCACTCCTTGGTCCGCATCAGGATTGTCGAGGAGGTTGACTATAAGAGGCGAAACGCATACAGGGCAGTTAAAGCAATTGCGCGTGCACCGATTGCCATCGCTCTTAACCACAGAACTCGGTACTTCGAACAGACAGTTCGGACAGTACCAGTTCAGCGTCTCCTCTATCACGCACCGCGGACACCGTATCTGCAAGCAATCCTCGCAGTAGAGGAGGTGCTCAAGCGGGTAGAGGGCGTAGTTGGAGCGAGGGTTCTTGGGATCCAAGGTTTCTTCGTCATCGTCAAATGCTGCGAGGACATGCGAGGTACGTTTCGTAGAAGTCGTCGCGTTGCTGTCGAAGCAGTCGCAGGCGTAATACGTGTATGGAAAGGGTTGTGCCATGGCGGAGTACCCGACTCGAAAACGATAGTTGGAACACGGTCACTGTTCCTCCTCTCGTCCAGCTAGCGACTCGCAGGGATTGCGAAAGGGTGATTGTGGTAATGAACTTCTGGAGAGCGGAGGTAGATCTCGGTGGAGCCAAACGCCGATTGGTGCAGCAGCTCCAGGGTCTTGACGTATTGCTTTCTCCATCTTCTCGCTCTTGCGCATCTCTCTTTCACTCTAGCAATATCGCCATCGTGCACTCGATTCCTCTTCCTGCTGGTACTATGGCGACCTTTTCCATACGCGCTTTCATTCCACCATTAAGGAGACGATGTCTACCCCTCCAAACAACGCGGCGATACGCAGTACAAGCTCCCGGCGCCCCAATGATGGAGATATTCAGTGGCCAGCAGAAATGGTTGCAGAAAGAGCGAGCTGCGGCAGATAAGGAGACGAGTAGAGGTGTGGACTATTTAAGAGACGAAGTAGCCTCAAGGTTGTGTGAGCGGGTGCTAGTATGACATTTCGTCATCAAGGAAGAACAATAGCTAACAAGCACAGGATATAAACCGCCATTTCCCTAAAGTCCTCGATCTCGGCGCGAACGCATGCAACCTATCTCGCGCACTCACTCTGCCGTCTGAAGACGCTCCAGATAAAGGCCCACGATCGAAGCGAATTGGAACAATCACAGCCGCAGACTCCTCGGAAACACTCTTATATCGCGACGCCGATTTACCGTTCAACAAGGAGATTGATATTGTACGAGAAGTTTTATCGACGTCGGAACTGCTGCCATACGAAGCGAACTCTTTCGACGCAGTCTTGAGCAGCCTAAGTCTGCACTGGATCAACGATTTGCCCTCGGTGCTAGCGCAAGTGAACAATATACTAAAGCCGGATGGCCCTTTCATAGGGGTCATGATGGGAGGAGACAGCCTTTATGAGCTTCGCACATCTTTGCAATTAGCAGAGCTAGACCGAAGAGGTGGTGTCTCAACGCATACATCGCCACTAGCGGATGTCAAGGACGTGGGCGGGTTACTGCAGAAAGCTGGCTTCAACCTCCTCACCGTAGATGTTGATGACATTGTAGTCGATTATCCCGATACTTTCTCTTTGATGAAGGATTTACAAGCCATGGGCGAGTCCAATGCTGTACTTGCACGGGAGAAGGGACCCATACAACGGGATGTGCTCTTGGCTGCTGAAGGTATATACAAGGAGCTTCATGGTAATGAGGATGGTACGCTCCCTGCGACTTTCAGGCTAATCTACATGATCGGCTGGAAGCCCAGTCCCAACCAAGCCAAGCCACTTGAGAGGGGAACTGGCATGTTTAGTATCAAAGATCATCTGGAGAAGAATAGCAAATCGGGTGACGGGAAAGAGTAGGCTATAGACGGGAATACAAAGCGAAAACTTATCCTCAAACCGCTGTAGTATGAACAGTGAGCAGACCGACTGAAGTACGAAGAAGCTCCGTCTTCTTCATCATACATAGAACGGACTGTGGAGGTATTCGCGGTGTTTTGTATGAAAGTCTCGAGAAGGCATAGCACTGCAGACGACTTTAGAGTGCAACGTAGTATGACAAATCTCGGTGAGTTGGAATGAAGCAATCACGCTAGTCCTTGGCTATGTGCTTGAGTCCACCTTGGGAAAGCAATTGCACCTGCTTGCTCACACCAACTCCACCAGCACCACTATGCACTACCGGAGTATAGACGTAGGACTGCATTCACAATTCGATATAGAAACGCTGCCCGAATATCGCCCCGATCCCCACAGTATCTGTGGCTCCACCCCGCAATATGTCGACAAACAGACGTCAACTTGCAGCGCCTACGTCCCAGCTTTGCCTGGGAGCACGTTCTGGATCGGATACTCCGTGTCGCCACCAGTCCCCGAGGGGCACTACTTCCTCTTCAAGTTATACATCAATGGCGCGCACATCATGAGCTGGTCGACAGGCAAGGAAGAAGAGTGGCAGGGCAAGACCATGTTCGGTCTATTCGAAAGCCCCGAAGATGAAGATGGTAAGAAAAGGATCGAGAAGCGGGTATTGTGCTTTACAGCAAAAGAAACTGTGGACGTACTTGACGAGACCGCGCGCGTTGAGATACGAGTACATCGAGCAGGTGGAAGGAAGCGAGTCGAACGACAGGCAGAGGAGTACAAGGATACAGAGCACGGAAAGACTGGCAAAGGAATAAGGTATGTGCAAGCCTCGCGCCACAAAGAACTACTGTGCTAATCTTGGTAGCCTCGTCAACGCTGGACGCGCGGGACCAGAGCAGCCCAAGCGCTTTTACAAGTTTGCCCTCATCGATCCTCTCGACCAACCCTTTGCGACATTTCGATACTACTACCGTACCTGGGATCAGTTGGGAGAACTGGGATTACTTGACCAGGATCTTAGTGGCGCTGGCGAGAAGAACGACCTACCTGTGATAGAGCCGCAAGAAGATAATGCCGATGAAGCCAAGGAGGACACCAGGGCCAGCAGAACAATCAGCAGAGAGACTGAAGACGTCTTCCACGATTGCAAAGAGAACTTCAACGGACGGACTGCTAGTGCTGCAGATACAAGAGGGCAGACTAAAAGTCTCTCCAATCATATGCGACCCACATCAGCGAGGGCGCGAACACCCTCGATTCAAAGGGCGTTGCTACGTCGAGTGAGTGATACAGAGCAATCGCGCACCTACATTCCATTTGGCGCACCCAGCTTGAAGATGGACATATTTGATGAGCATGTGGGTGAGCAAGCACAACAGCGCGACAGCTTCGTTCGTACACCAACCCAATTTTACCGGCTCTCGATACCACCATCTATCAAACTCGGACCTCCAGAACCAGCTTCACGGCCTCTTCCTACGCTTCCCATCAAGAACGACTTCGAGGCATCCACATCGTATCGTCCTCATCCAGCGTATCCTGTAGATGACTGGACTGTGCGCACTCCCAGCCCAGTCAAGTCAGTCCGAGACGGTATATCCACTCCTCCACCAGGTAGACGCAGGGAGCAGGGTCGCCCAACTCCTGGATTGATGAGCATGATTACATCTGCATGGAGACGTCGAGGTACACAGACGCTAGATGGAACGAGAGCGACAGAGAATACGGAAGATGCGCAGAGCTTGCCGTGATACTATCGGCTTGATAGACCTGCAGTAGGCAGTGCGGTTGCTTCATAGCGGGCACATAAGATTGGGCGAGTCGGAGAGACCGATGACTTGGTTCCGAGAACGTCTGATGCTGCTGTGCGCTACTGAATAAACATGTTAGATGTCATGAGGTCAGGCCGCGTAAGATGAAACTTGAGACGATTGCCGATCCGCACTATGATGCAAGGCACCACGCGCTGATTCGTTCCCACACAACCCCGCAGAATGCAGCTACCCCAAGCTTCCATCCCAGCTGACAGCTTCAACATTGCTGTGTTGTTGCTGCCTCTCTGTATATACCACAGCCTATAGTCCAAGGCTCCGTTATCATAGCATCGAGTTTATCTTGTTCCGTACGTTGTACTTGATCGACACCATGCGGCCCTTTGCTGTCGCAGCTGCGGCGCTTCTGGCAAGCGTCGTGGATGCTTCGACTCTCCAACCACCTGTGCTTCCCTTGATTGTCAGAAATCCATATCTGAGCACATGGCTACAAAATGCACGAGAAGAGCCATGGAGCAAATGGCCCATGTTCTGGACTGGGTCTGAGGTTCGCTGCACCAAGCCACTGTGAGCGCGCAATGCTGACAGTGATACGGATAGGTCGGATTCAGTGTCCTGGCATCTGTTCCGGACTCGAAAGAGGTATATCCGCTGCTTGGCCGGCCTCATGATTCTCTGGAGCACAAGGACAACGAGTATGGGTGATCCGATCGCCAGATACAGACCCGTTGCTGACTTTGGTCTGTTCTTAGTTATACGGTCGCGTACCCCATATACAAAGGCGCTAAATACGACGCGTCAACGACCAACCTTACATACTCCATACGAGCACCCGACACACTCCGTTTGACGAGAGATCTCGAGATCACCTTGTCCTTCTTGTCGCCCATCACGCCAACCTCGACTCTGCGACAGACCATTCCAGCGGCATATCTATCTATACACGTCGAAGGGTCTTTCGATGTCAACATATACGTAGACGTGAATGGACAATGGGTCAGCGGCAAGCGGGAGAGTCTAATAGAATGGGGCTTGTTTCAGCACGTAGCGCCTGGCTTGAAAGACAGATTAAAGACATGGCAAGTCAAGCGGCAGGTCGAGCAGCTCTTTACAGAAACGAATGATCAGCCTGAGTGGGGTCAGTTGCATTTCACCGGCCCTGTCGATGCGCGCCATGAATCGGGCACATCTGCGCTGTTGCGCCAGCGGTTCGCTCGAACTGGGACTTTGCAGAACGAGGTTGACGGAAACTTCCGCGGTGTCATGGATGAAGAGCCTGTTTTCGCATTTTCCAAAGCTTTTAAGCTGGCGAACTCGTCCACGGCTGCATCACAATCCAGCAGCAACAGCGATAGCGTATTGTTTACTATAGCTCACATCCAGGATCCAGTGACGCAGTATGCATCTGCTCGAGGCCTCACGTTCATGCGACCACTATGGAAGTCTTGGTTCCCTCAGGATGGCAAGCTCATCCAGTTCCATTATGGCGACTTTGCCATGGCAAACAGTCTCGCGGGCAACTACTCTGAGCAACTGCGCATCGATGCCTATCAATCTGGTTCGACAAACTATGTCGATATTGTTGCGTTGTCTGCACGACAAGTCATGGGCGCTACCAGCTTCTCTGGAACCAAAGAGAACCCATTGCTCTTCCTCAAAGAAATCTCTTCCAACGGTAACAGTCAGACCGTTGATGTCATCTTCCCAGCTTTCCCGTTCTTCCTGTACACACAGCCTAGGTGGTTGGCGTACTTGCTGGAGCCGCTTCTCGAGCACCAGCTGAGCGGTCAGTATCCTAACAAGTACTCGATGCACGACCTTGGCGCACACTTCCCTAACTTGACGGGACACGCTGATGGACGAGATGAGTACATGCCAGTCGAGGAGTGCGGCGATATGCTCATCATGGGTCTGGCACTGGTGAACTCCCTTACTTACAATTCCGGCGCAGAAGCCCAGTCCATCTGGTCAACCATTGGCAATGATGTGGACCATACCGTCGATGCAACCAACGCGTTCTCTTTAAGCAGTGTCGGTGTGCACGATGGAGTTCAGTACATCGACGAGACTTGGGGTGGAAGTATCAAAGGTGTTGACCAAGCAAGAAAGTGGCTAGAAGGTAGCTACGATCTGTGGAAGCAGTGGACTGGATATCTTGTTGAAGACGCTCTTGAGCCCCACAACCAACGTGAGTGTCAGTGAAAGGCGATGCGCGACATGGGCTAACAGAACTTACAGTCTGCACTGATGATTTCGCTGGTTGGCTACCACTTCAAACTAATCTTGCATTAAAAGGCATTGTTGGCATTAAAGCCTTCAGTGAAATCGCTGACCTTATGGACCGACCCGGTGATGCAAAGCACTACCGAAACGTCTCCGAAACGTACATCAAGAAGTGGCAAGAGTATGGAATGTCGCGCGATGGCACCCATGCTAAACTTGCTTATGACTGGTACGGCAGCTGGACGACTTTGTACTCGCTCTATGCCGATGCTGTACTCTGCTTCCACCCTACCATCACGAACACATCGTCAGAACAGTCAGACTACGCTTCTGGCAATCCTCAAGCTCAGCAGCCCTTGTCACCTTCACAGCATTCTTCTGGCCGTACACCCATAATCGATGATTTTATCCCAGATGAAATCTATAGCCTCCAGAGCGACTGGTACTCTACGGTCATGCAAAAGTACGGACTTCCCCTCGACTCTCGCCACCTATATACCAAGTCCGACTGGGAGTTTGAAGCCGCTGCAGTCGCAAACAAGACAGTGCGCTCAGAAATCCTTGATCGCGTAGCGCTTTGGTTGAATGAGACTGTTACGGACCGTCCTTTCACAGATTTATATGTCACTGAAGGCGATGGTGGCTTTCCCGGGCCTTGGTTCTTCGCGAGGCCCGTCGTTGGCGGTCACTTTGCGTTTTTGACTTTGGAGAGGGCCTGCGGTGGTAGTGGCGGAAAGTAAGGCAGGATGTATCGGAAAAACAGCCTGTTGAAGCATGATGAGCATGGTTTTTCATCATTACTCTCGGTAATCTACGGTAGAGATATTTGGCGCTACGTAGCTACGTCCTTTTACCAGTATCAACATGCTACAAATCGGTATAGTGCTTCATACTATAGTACCAGATATGTATCCCAACCCTGATCCTATGTCTCATGTACGTGTGAGTGTCTAAGATCGAGTGCTATGCCATGCAAGGACCGGCCTAGCCATATCCGGTGTAACCGAGGTACTTCATGTCAGGGATTGCACCTCTCCTGAGTAACAGCCCTCGACACTTGCGCACATTTGCGTCAATATCACCAACAACCGAAGATGCGTGTGGAGTGGCATAATGCCGGATCTGGGTCATACAACAGTCGGGTCATCCGCTCTCAACCTGTTCGCAACCTAATCTATATGGCCGAGTCGGTCTACCCTGAGCGAGGCGAAGATTCGCTTTGTGCCAAACCTGCAGCAGTCAAAGAAATAGTACCTGGTGTCGACGGTTCGGGAAGATTTTCGTTCTTGTCAAAGGATGCCAGATAAACAAAGAGTGCGCAATGTCGAGACGGCCTCTCTTAAGCGTTGATTCCCAGATCCCGCACCAACTGTTTGAGTCACTCACTTGGAAATCAATCGCTTCGAGGCACACTTGGACAACACGATGGTACTGTATCATGCGAACGGAAGAGTGGTTGAGGCACACGAGGACTATCTGGAACAACAAGCACATAAAGTGGCAGACGACGAATATCATCGATACGTTGACCAAATCGACATTTGCAACCAAAGGGCCGACAAAGCATCTTCTGGCAACGTTACCATCATCATCGACCCACAAAAATATAGAACACTCTATTGTGAGAGGGCAGGTGACAGTGAAGACCTGGAAGCGTTCAAGCAGGACATCTCATATACTATTCCAACGACTGTTGATCGCAATACTCTGAAGACGTGTTCGACCTTCGCGGAAGAACACTTCACATATAATCCAGGCAACAATGAGCTGCACCTACCAATCTGTTACCCGAGATGGCACTTGTTCAACATGGGAAAGCTAGAGCCTGATGAAAACAACCAGATTTTAGGGTATGATGTTCTCGTCGACGGGAGGAAACTAGTCAAGAAGCCTGATGCACAAATGGCATTTATACGACCTGAAGAAATTGAGAAGTACATCATTCCATGGCTGGGCAGGGTGCAGAAACAGTTTGAGAAAGCTGAGGCAACGCGCAGCGAATCGTCCGAAGAAAGCGAGACACACACGGGGGAACCGACAACACGACCTAAGAGGGCGAAGCTCGCACGCTATCTAGTATCACGATCAGGCTCACCTATTGCCATGGGGATACCCCGCGCACTTGGCGACAAAATCCATCTTTATAACGCTATGCTCCAACTGGGCCTGCCCAAGTTTGTACAGCTGCCTTTGATCGATGCACTAGTTCTTCAAATGTACCAAACAGAACTCAAAGCATGTCACCTCGATATTCTGGAACATACCATCGGTCGCTTTTACTCACGAGGTGTCGCTGTCCTCGATCCAGTATTGTGTCATTTGATCGGCACATACTCTTTCCGAAGCTTGGGGGATCATAAACACCCCACATCTCCGGGAGAGAGCGACACAGAGCCACTGGGGTATACAGATGATGCTGTTGAGGGATCAGTGGAAGAATCAGATGGATCCTCAACAGAATTGAGGGTGGGACAGGCGACGGATGACGAGCGAACCGATGGCACTTCCGGGGACGTGGTAAAGGAGATACCTGAGGAAGATTTCGACTTCAAGGCAGTGAAAAGAGTATATCTTGACTATATCGATCTTCCCGCAGGCCGCGCAAACTATCCGTCCGATACTTACCTCCTACCCCCCGAGTTACCAGTCCTTGGTCATAGTATAAGACATTGGTCTGGCGTCCGTCGGAATCAGAGCACAGCTGCAGCGCACACCGGCTTTCCACTCAACATCGGAAAGTACAAAAAGTTTATCCGTCGTAACTCAACGGATGCACTCAATGTAGAAGATTATTTTGAAGAGGAGACGAATCGGTTGGCGGGTCAGGAAAAGTACCAAGAGCACGGTCCGGGGAAGGGCAACTAGCAATCTTTCAAGCACGAACACTAAGGGCTACTTTATGTATGTCCGAGTTCTACTTCTCAAGAGCCTTTTCCCCGTTAGCGACCTCGGTCTTTCCTACAATGTCATCTTATGCGTCTATTCAGCCCCGCATCAAATACTCTTCATGTTTCATTTTTATGCAAGATGCAGTGAATTTCTCTTTCAAACAAGCGTAAGTGCAACAGCAACTGGGATGAAGGTGATGGTGGCAAGGATCTGGCCAAGAGTTCATTGCCCGTCCGGGAAGTTCCCGTCAGCTGCTTGTGTCATATCACTTTGTAGTTGTCGCGATCGAAAAAAACAAAACACCCAGAATTGTATGATCAGAGCAATTGAAACTGTAGCTTTGATGCCCAACTTTGCATAAGAGCCGACAGTATTGCCACCAAGTGTAGTGCGGCACTTTACTAGCCACTCTCTTTTGCCACACTCGTTGTCTAACGTGGAAGAAATGATCTTGGTGCTGATGACAATGGACAAGAACATATAGCTGAGAGTGCCGAATGCCGTAGTAAGATTGCGCTCGTGTGAGACGAGAGTGTTGATACCCTTAAATCAGACGCATCTGATCTTGTTCCACTCCGCTGTCGTTATAGTGGTCTCTGGTGAATAAAATCGTGTCATCGAAGAACGTCCTTGTAGTGTTCGCGAGAAATAGCTTCATTACACTCAGATTACCTTTGTGCTTCGCCCAAAACACAGCGATATTGCTACCAGACATGCGCATATGATGCTCTCGAGGACATATCCGATCACCATTCCAACACCGCTGACGTCTGGACTGCCGGAGCCCCATAGAGCTCTGCATACATCTGCTCGTGCTGGTCTTCGCGACAATCACAAGCATACAATCGGCGAGAAACCCACTATCTTTCGCCAGCAAGGCTGAGTCACATCTTACAGCTCGATGCTATGCCATCAACTTCCATATTCTCCGCAGTAAATACAAATTCTTTTCATGGGAACAATTTCCCAGCTTGATGGCTAACTCCCGGCATTCACCATCATGACACGTTCGTCCGAAACGTCCGCATCTGCACCTGCGTCTAGTCCGACGACAACCGAGCCAGTCGAAAGCTCCTCAAGCCCTAATCCTGTATTTGGAAGCCCGGGAGTCTCTACAGGTATAGGTATAGCACTAAGTATACTTGTCCTATGTATTGATTCCTGGACAGGACATATGATCGGTACTGCTGTGAACGGGACCATTGGCGGAATGCTCATCATCTCGTTGATTTCTGGTAAGTTTCAACCATTACATCGGGCTCGTGTATACTGACTTCCCAGTTTTCGTGCGCACAAGAAGAAGAAGAAGAAGAAGAAGAAGAAGAAGAAGAAGAAGAAGAAGAAGAAGAAGAAGAAGAAGAAGAAGAAGAAGAAGAAGAAGAAACATTGGCTATTGATTAGTAATGGGTCTGTATCATTAAAAAAGCTTGAGGAGAAGGGTAAGGAAAAAGCCAAAAGGAGTAAGACAACCGATGCTGTTCCAACGACAAAGCCACGTTCAAAGAGTCCTCCAACTTCTGGGGAAAGAACTGGAACTCATAGGAAGAAGCTGGAGGGTGTCAGAACACTGAAGTCTGCCAGCACGCTGCGAGATCTCCAACGATCGCTAGACAAACAAATTTCAGCATGGCGCATCACTGTTTCGACCCACGGAGACCGTTGGGTCTTACAACATGTTTTGTATCTTTATGTTCAATCTAAGGATATCAAAATATGTAAACAGTGACTGCAACTTGTAGTTTGGCAGATTTGCGACCAGCGCTATATCAACTTCGTGTACACGCATATGTGCTATGATGCCCTTTCGCTTAGCGCAGTCTTGGTCTTTGCTCTTGGAAAACATCCAACATCCCGTCGGGATACTGCCAACAAGTACCCTGGGTGCGTTGATCATAGAGGAAATCATCGTGTGTTGTTGTGGGCGCAATGTGAAATGACTAAGATAGCGTACGACAAGTCTAGCGCTTTGTTTGTTTTCTTCTTTTGCAACGTTCTTCTGTGTTTTCCTCTGGCGGCCATCTTCTTTGCGTTTGTGACGATCGCACATCCGAAGCTCCATCTTCTTTGTCATATATATCGATGTTCTGAGCTTTGAACTTCTCTTAGAGGTCATAACAGTCCCAGTCCAGGACATCTTCCTCTCGTTTGAACACTGTTGACTGAGATGTGTTTGGTTGCACAGCTGGAGTACCTGGAACCTCAGGCTCACGTGAAACCATTTGGTGTCTTCCAGGTCCACAAAAGCCCGGTAATGTCTGGCGAAGCTTTGAGAACGCACTCATATATGTCTCTTGCCCAATGGCAGCCTAGAGTCTGTAGCTTGTTCCGGTAGCGCTGCAGTGGTTGAATCTTGAGACTCATTGGTCCCTTCAACAACGTAATCTTCTTTACCAGATGCACTCTCATCATCAAATCGAGAGTTGGGACTGTCGTGCCGTGAGATGGGTCCACCCGCGATGCTAAGCAGCACAATATTCTCCTTTCCTTGTAACACACTGGATTGCATAGGCTCGGCATGCGATTCAGACTCTTGCTTGCTGGTGGCTGGCATCATTGTATCCGTAGATAGTGTTGCTGCTGACACTGCTGCATCAGCAGGTGATGCTACAACTAGTTCATCAGGTGTGGAAAATACCAATGCTTGTGATACTGGTGGACGTGATGCGCTGGGCTCATCGTTGGTTGGTGCTTCTTGGGTTGTAGCCGTAGGCGTTGGTTGCGCCGCTTGTTGCGCCGCAGCTCTAGCTGCGAGAGGACCAAAGTCGAATTTCGCCCAATCAATCACGGTAGGATCAAGGGTAACCTTAGAAGTCTTCTCTGGATCTTTAAGCCAGTCCATACGACATGTGTTTGCATACATGAACCAACCAGCGACGCCGTCGTCCATGCGTGCACCGTAAGCCATTTGAGACTCTTCACCAGTCGTGGTGTCAATGTCAAAGATGCCGTGCTCGTATACCACGACGATGGAGCCTCTCATGATCGAGATACAACCCCCCTTTCTCAGAACTGGAGTGGGCTCCCAGGTATTCAGGACACGCCGACACTCCGGCCTTGCTGTGATGAAGCCCATCCAAGCAGGTCGATGCCCATCGAAACGTACTGGCTGCGTGTCTGGAACTCCGATAAGTTTAAGATATGCTGCTACTAGAAGCAAGCCCTGCTCAGTAGCGACATGAACCTTGCCGTTGTATAGATAGAGATCGCAGTTGCTAACGACTCTAGCGACCTCGCTCTTCGAGGTCTTCTTGCGGCCTAGGTCTTCCGACGTCCAAAATCTCTTCCTAGATAGGCGGAGTGCCTCTTGCCGCAGAACAAGCATCTTGCGACTAAAGACCTCTGTCTCACTCTCGTTGTCGAAAGATCTCTTCATCTTGTCAGATGGTTTGCTCAAGGTCTCAAATGGGTACTGATGTTCGATCGAATGCGAACAAAGGAGGGGTATGCTGTAGGCATCGTAGGCGACAAAGGTGAGTCCTTCCTCTGGGAAGCGATTCTCATAAGCATGCAGATGTTGATCAGCCAGAGATTGCTTGATTTTATAGTTCCGTCTCTTTATAGCAGCGTCGTTCACCTTTGTCGTCTTTGCCTTCTTTGCCAGAATCGTTTCAACATCCTCTAACCCCTCTTGTTCTCGTTTATTGCGCTTGGTCGGGAGCATATCTGCTTTGCTTGGAGCTGTGCTAGAGTTTGCTATCGCCACAGCCTCACTGGACTTATCATCCTCTACGACTTGCATCTTAGATGCAAACTTGCCAGCGCTCTGCTGCCGGGGCATGGGGGATGTACCGGTGGCCTTGATGACGCCTTCATCATGCGACTCGAGAATCGTGACCTTGGTACCAGCATCAGACTGTTGCACAGAGCTGGGTCTGCTCTTCTGACCGGGGCTGTGTGGGTGGAGTGCCTTCATCTTCGGCTCGGTTTCGGGTACATGTGTGGTCTTGCGATCATCCTTGACACTATGTGTCGGCTCAGGCCGTCTTCGCTTCTGTGAAGCTACCTTTGGTACTGCAACTTCGCTTGGGCCATTGGACATTCTTCCAAACTTAGCATTGCGAAGCTTTCTCCTCGCTTCCTCATTCATTGTCTTGATCGCGGCCAGACTTGGGACTTCTTTTTGCGCATTCTCGTCTTTCTCTACAGTTGAAGTACCTTCCTTTCCCAGTGGTTTCGTAGCTGCAGTTGTTTGCATTTCTCCAGGGCCGGTGTGTAACTTCTTGTAGGCATGCTGCCTGTCGTCGTCATTCGCCTCTCGTTTGCGCTTTGCGGGAACCTCATCTATTTCGTCTGGAATCGCACTTCCGTGGACTTGCTGAGTCGCCACTGGATCCTCGTGGGTAGTACGGGCTGCCAGCGGGGTGCGCGACCGTGTATCATCTCGGCAGTGAGCTTGTTGTCCGCCACGAGCGTCTCCTTGTGCTGGCGACATACTCTGCCTATAGCCATGTCCACATCTACCGCTTCTTTCGTGTAGTTCTTGGTCTTGGTCTCTATTGCCCTTCCTTGCCTCGTTCCGATGATGGGTATCCGTCACGGTCCTACGGGAAGTGCTGTAGGCGCCATTGGCAAATTGTTGCGGCTTGCGCAAATTAGTATTGCGTCTTCTAGTCATGATGCTGATCATCCAGAGTATGAGAGAATTGCGTGATTGAGATTTGCATTGGTTGTGTATGGATGTGAATATGTTAGGTTAAGTGAGACAAAGGCGTTGTGTGGGTCTGTTGTTGCGCGCTAGCTCCAAACGCTCGAATGTCTTTATGACCTATGTTCACTGCGACCATGCTTCCACAGTTGCATCTCGAAAGAGAGACACTACCTTAGACCTGAGCGGAGCAAGGTGTAGTGCTGTGGGCGTATGGTTGCGTCATCATGAATTAGCGGGCGCTGTTCGAGGTGAAGGATACTGTCATCATACTCTCCCACGCAACCACCTACCCGTTGAAAAGCACCCACAACATTTGGCTGACTCATTAGATGTTATGAAAATCCTCGAGGTTACAATATGCTCCCGCTGCTCCATCGAAACGTGCCAGCCACGGTTGCAAGCGTAAAGCTCCAAAACAACTCCAGCAGCATGGAAATAGGTGCCATGGATCCATCAGATGATAGCGACAAGGATGTACTCAGCAGTCTTTCGTATATCCATCTCTTAGAGGGGCATTCAACTCTGCTTGTTGCATCAAATTCGGGCACGCTTTCTTAATACGCAGAGCAGTGTTCCGCTTCAAAAGGCATCGTTCCCGCTGATCGCAACCGTTAGATGACTGAACAAGCTGAAAGCCATAACCGTCCATATACCATCGAGGTTCCCGTCTTAGCACTCACAGCAGCTTCGCAGGCGTTCGGGTCGGCTACGAGCAATGTCCAGACGCCTCGCACATCTTGCTGGAAGAACAGCCATGCAGATGTCGAAACATACGCTTGGATTGTCAGCGGCACAGTGCGATAACATAGGCGCTGCGCACCCGCATTTCGCAGCGCTTGTCAATGAGCGCATGCAAAAGCGAACTCGTTGAATTGACCCAAGCTGTCGGCGGTATGGGCTGAGCATATCTCGAATGACGGAAAGCGGTGAGAGTACGGGCATCTCGACACAACAAGCAAGAAAACTCTCGAATTTGGTGTTCAGACGTCAAAGCAACGCGGGGTCCCGAAGCTCAACACACTAAAACCTTTTTGGAAAGCCTCACCCTGGAACCCCAAGCGACCCATCTAACAGGTACGTTCGATCTCAAGCCCAACACCTCAACACAAATATACAAGTCGGTCAGCCGAATACTTCGCATGTACCGCATCAGGTGCAGTTACATGCATATGCAAGCTTTATGCTGCGTCTTCGTGACCCTAGCTAGCTTCGCACAGAATTTCTTTTCCTTTCCAAACCCCTTTTTGCCACAATGTCAATGTATCATCTCGTTCCACGGTACTGCCAAACGCTTCGTGCATGATACATACACCGCTTATAACCTATGAATTCTCCGCTGGGTCATAGCTCCTCTTGCGTCTCTTCCCCCTCTTTTTGTCTTCATTGTGACACAAGGACGTCTTTGGGGAAGGAAATGCTGATGTATGATGTGCGGAAAAGCCCTCTATGTTCCGATCAATCCATAGTTGACGAGTTTTCACCAACTATCACGCTGTTCAGTTCGTGTTAGCTGAGATGATTGATCGGCCATTCCACATTCGACGAATTGCTGTCACCGCCAGATGGCAAGGCAAGTACCACCCTGACCATGGTGCTGTCTGGGCGAACACCGCCTTGTAGAAAGGAGTTGTTGGGGCTCGAAGCCTTCACCGGCGCAACCACCTGGAGGCTGCGCTAACATATTCTAGCTCAATGCGAGAGATTGTTCCTGCGTAGATCAATATTACACGTGCAGTGTTGAGACAGAATGGTACAGTGCTGCAGGTGCCTTTTGCCTGCGTAATACGCTTTGACTCCATTTGCGAAAGGTGATGGTGTTGTCAACATCTGTGTATAAGAAGGGAGGCATTCTCTCTCTGTGGAAGTACAACCTCAAGCATCACCTTCAATACATCAACTTCCTACTCAACGGCACAATCATCATACCTTAATAACCATCATGCGTTTCACACAAATCGCCACTCTTCTTTCCGTTGCTGCTGCGGCCAGCGCCCAGTACACCTACAACATCACCCAAGCAGAAAAAGCGGGTAACATGGAGAAGTACAAGTGCTTGTATGTTCGGATCCTTTCAAAACTCATAGATCAACGTACTGACGAGGGGCTACCAGAGACAACAAGAAACTTAGCAGCTGGATGCCTGAATGCCTTCACAAATGCCAGGAAGACGCCAACCACGCTGACGGCTGTGCGCCCGATGACTTTGCTTGCCACTGCATTAACTACAGCGTCTACTCTGCCGTAAGTGTTCAGCCCTGGTCTATCTCTTGCGTTGACAAGACATCATCTAATATCGTTACAGAAAATTGAGCCCTGCGCTTTCCCTGCCGCCCTCGGTGGCAAGGGAACCTGCTCATTTGAGGAACTTGGCAAGGCACGTCCTATTGTTCAAGACATGTGCAACTTTTTTAACGCTACTCTCTACGATGACTACGAAGAGTGCGACATGGAGCTTAGCGAGGAAAAGACATACTCCATCCTCGCCGAGGAGGAGGTTGGAGAGATTACCTACTAGAGGAACATGGGAGGAGCAGTAGAGAGGATGTCTAGTTTCAATTAGCAATTGAGTTGAACATAGAATTAGACTATGACCAAATCCATCAGCGGTTACTTTGCTAGACTTTTGCGTTGTTTTCTCTTGCCTAATACAGTTCTTGCTCATAACAAAACATGTCTCATGCAAAAGCGACTTCTCAATCACGTGAGTTCACAGCATCTGACTGTCACCTCGCACCATGCCTTCACAGCTGACCTATAGTGTACTATAACTAGCTTACCTTGTTCTCTTATGTTTTTCTCACCACCAGCCTACGTTATACCTAAACCACAACATACACACCATCTAACGTCTTCGCAGCAAAATTGACAACATGCCAGAGACATACGGCGAGTATGAACAAGGAGGCGGTCGCCGGGGTGGCGTCTCCGGTCAGAGTAGCGGTACTGGGAGCAAGTAACAATCTGTGAGGTTCTACAGCGCGACCTTCAACAGCACTAGATGAAGTTCCACTTCTTTGTGGCGAGAAGTGTATCGTGTATATAAGCGCTGTTCTGCGCCATGTTGCGTTTTTGCATGGAAAGCTCTGCCTTTGGTAAACTCTTCACTAGACCAATGATCTCGTTCACATGTTCTTTTTTCCTTCTCAGAACGGCCTAGTGACTAGATTACCTAATACGATGTTGCCATCTTTTCGTCGTGATGTTGCTGCAGGGTGTCTTCATTTCCATCTACATACAAACCGCCCAGCGCAATAGTTAAATTGATATCTGTCAGTCCTGCCGTCTGCGGGACATCGCGCATGGGTAAAGGCGATGTATGAGTGGGCGGCAGTAGGATGCGACAGGAACGAGTCTAGTGCATGAAGTAGGCCAAGAACTGCTGTGGCACTGTTAGCTGTCTCGAGGATGTCAGGTGCTCACATCCCAGGAAAGTTTTCGCCGTGTGTTGTTCCGGTGCCCAGAGGGCGCACAGTACCGTAGCGCGATTCTAGTTAGCGTTGTTGACAGAGTCGTGGCGCATGACATGCGCACCCGTGGAAGATTGCCACAACTCCCTCGCTTTCCACATCTTCCGTTCGGAACTTTCTCTCGTCATGCTTGAGCCAGAACTCGTCGCGTCCATACGATTCAGCTGCTGACGGACAACTAGCCAGGTTTGGCATTTTGGCCTTTCTGGCTAGGGTCTGCACTGGCAATGTATATACAACTTTCTACTTAACACTGTCGCATACGACCATAGGCTCAAGGCCAATAGCGCTTTCTGTCTGCTCAGCGGTGGATTAGTATTCGGGCGGGTGGCGACTGGCGAGTCCTCGCAGTCGTATGTTTTTAGTTTCTTTTTTTTTGCTCAAATGGCTGATACATCACAAGCTTGTTCATGGTCTGTTTTGGCCAACCCGGGGGCATTGCCCCTATTCTCTGGTCTTGGCTGCATTACCTCCACATATATCACCTCTAAACACCGTTTATCCGGCCGTCTTTACCCCGAGGTCAAATTGTGGAGATGCTTTCGCACGCCCTTCGCAGAAAAAGACTGGATAGGTTCGGAAATAAGAGATCCTCTACACGCGCTGCACACAGCAGTAGGAAGTCTCAGAATTTCTTATAACCTCTCTACCCTATATTTTGCATATAGGAGAGCCTGTTCCGCAAAGTATAAACTCTCTGAAACATTGGTGTTGTTGTCGCTTTATAAGGTTGTAAAGCTGTGCTCGCTGAGAAGCTGTATAGCGTTTTCGGCGAAGGGTGTATTCACCTGCCTAGAAACCGTGTCGGCCTACTCCGTCTCCGCAAGGCCTACACTATTATCCGTCACCTACAAGGCTCGCCAAGCAAGAACCAAGCTCGTTTAGGACCATGCACATCACATATGGTGGGCACGCTCTCGTGTGTGGGGTAATCCCCGGGTATGCTACCGCAAGTGTGATGGTAGACCGGATTTTGGATGGGTCAAAGCCCGTTGCAGTCAAGCTGTAGCCGGGTGTACGGGTCGAAGATGCAAGTACAAATGCTCGCGCTTCGAGCACTTGAGGAGCAGGACAAGCCTTCCATCTGATTGCGACTTCTCCCACTCTTTGACCCATCTCACGATGCTGAGAGCCTTCATCGGCCTTGCTGGCCTAGTCGGCTATGCGGCCGCTCAAAGCGGCTCTGTCAAAGTCAAGTGGATTGACGATACACCAGAATACCTCGCTGGTGTGACATTCGGTTTACCATGGCCTCGTGGGCAGCACCTTGCGAACACTACAACCTTCACAGTATCCGGAGGCGTGGACCTTCAGTCGTGGGTCACAGCCTACTGGCCAGACGGAACATTAAAGTGGACCGGACACGCTCTAGGAGCCAGTGACTCTCCCGCCAAAGAGTACACAATCACTGCTTCCGGGGCAGGCAATGCTTCTGTTTCGACATTCAAGCGTCAAAGTAATGGCATCCAAGTTAGCGACTCTGGCGAGGAGATCGTTGTCAACGCTGGCAAGGTCTCAGCGACCTGTAAGAACTGTCCCTGTACAAACTGCCTGTGAGACATACACTGACTTCATACACGCAACTTTTAGTTCCTAAATCAGGCAACGTCCTGGTATCCACCATTGAGGCTGGTGGAAAGACAGTCGGAAGTAATGGTCATCTAGTCTTACGCTCCCAAAACGGTACTCCTGATGACGACGAAGATGGCAAGCCGACCGGCATTGAGTATTTCAGCTTTACTAGCAAGATATCGAACGTCACTGTATCGGAGGACAGCACCGTTCGTACATTGGTCACAGTCAATGGTATTCATACTATCAACGGAGACGGTGCCCATGACGATTGGATTCCCTTCACTGTTCGCTTCTACCTCTACGCCAACTCCGAAGCGATTCGCGTCATCCACACCATCATCTATGATGGAGACATGCATAAAGATTTTCTCTCGGGTATCGGTATTCGCTTCGATGTCCCCCTCGCCGAAGAGGAGTTTTACGATCGCCATATCCGGATCGCGGGCGTTGATGGCGGAATACTACACGAAGCCGTCAAGGGCATCACCGGCTTGCGTAGAGACCCAGGGGCCGACGTTCGATCTGGACAGTTCAATGGTACTGTCCTACCGCCCAACTCCACGTGGGACCAAAGAGTGACTACACGTCTACAGTGGATCCCAACATGGAGCGACTACCGCTTGACACAGCTCTCGCCCGATGGCTTCAATCTTAAGAAGCGCACAAAGGCTGGCCAAAGCTGGGTTAAGATTCCCGGTGGCACACGTTCAGGTGGCGTGGCTTATCTTGGAGGTGCTACGGTTGGCGGTCTCGCTGTGGGCCTTCGCGATTTCTGGAAGAAGTATCCAACTAGCCTGGACATCTCCAACGCCGCGAGCGATACAGGTTCGATCACCATGTGGCTATACAGCCCCCAGGCCGGGCCTATGGATATCCGTCCATACCATGATGGACTTGGACAGGATACCTACAAGAAACAACTAGATGCTTTGGATATCACCTACGAGGACTGGGAAGGGGGTTACGACACCCCCTACGGTCTTGGCCGGACCAACGAGCTTTACATCTACGCGTTTGACACCACACCGTCGGCTGACCACCTTGCAACACTCACCAACTTCACCAACAATCCACCTGTTCTCATTGCTGAACCAGAGTACATGCGTGACACCAAAGCAATCGGATCGTATTGGAACGTGCCGGGTGCTGTTGACTCTACTCAAGCACAGACTATCGAGTCAAACATGGATTTCCTCATCAAGTTCTACGAAGACCAGATTGAGCAGCGTCGCTGGTATGGTTTCTGGGACCATGGGGATATCATGCACACATATGATGACGACCGCCATCAATGGAGATACGATATTGGTGGTTATGCCTGGGACAACTCGGAGCTGTCTCCTGATCTCTTCTTCTGGGACTTTTTCCTCCGTACTGGCCGCGCGGATGCTTACAAGATTGCTCACGACCAAGTGCGCCATGGAGGCGAAGTTGACTCTTACCATCTGGGCAACTTTACTGGGCTCGGTACGCGTCATGGTGTCCAGCACTGGAGCGACAGCGCCAAACAGGCTAGGATCTCCAGTCCAGTCTACCGCAAGGTGTTCTACTACATTTCTGGTGGTGACGAGCGGACTGGCGACCTGGTACGTGAGGTCATGGATGCTGACAAAGCCTTCCTTCGCGTAGATGCGAGACGCAAGGTGCGAGAGCCAGGTATTATCTACAACCCCGACCCGGAAGCCCTGTTCCTCAACTTTGGGACTGACTGGGCTGGCATCGCACAAGCATACCTTATTGAGTGGGAGCGCCGCGGGCCACAATGGGAAGAATCTCGCAAAAAGCTCGTTGAGGCTATTGTGACGTACCCTAAGCTCAAGAATGGATTTGCCACTGGTGAGGCATTCTACAACAGTCTCACCGGAGCGTGGGCACCACCACCCACGGACCCGAACAACACTGGCAACGTCACTGTTTCACATCTATCTGGTGTGTTCGGCGTTCTCGAGACCATAGACCAGCGTAAGCATCCCTGGACAAACTGCATGTGAAGCATACACTAACTCTGTACACCCACGTTTAGTCATGGACCACTTCGGAGCGGAGCAAAAGAATATCACTCAGCCTTTCTTCGATGCATTCCTGGACTACTGCTACTACTATGGCGCCGGAAAAACCGAACAGAGGGCTCGTTATGGCAAGGACTTTGGCAATCTCAGTCTGATGCAGGGTCATTCCCGCTTCACTGCCTACGTAGCCAACCACCGCAATAATGCGACACTCGTCCCAAGAGTTTGGTCGGAATTCTTGGGCGATGGTAGCAAGGACGGTCTTGCGCCGGGTGCTCCATGGGCAAGAGTGAGGATCGACGGCAGTGACGCACTTATTCCTGTTGATGAAGCTACATGGGTTAGCACAAATGCGGCAGCGCTGTATGGTGTTGCTGGTATTGAAAATATGGCTCTTGTTGGTGCGCCGGATGTCAACACTATTGGTGGTGGTAATGCTACTGCAAAGAGGTCTGCATAGGCGTGCCTGTCGAAGACGACCATACTTGTCGGAATTTACTATTACACGATTATTCCCATATGTGACAGTCTTCTGGGTCCATATACTTGGCTATTTGTCTGATCTCGTGACCTAATCACCTCGCTCAATCACCACCCTGCTAGCGTAAAAAGGCCTGTGACCTCGCGAGGGTGACATTCCATCCCGATAATCATTCACGCGCGTGCGCACCGCTTGGGCCCGAGTTTACACGTGAATGGAACAGTCTACCTGCCGAGTGAAAGGTTTGGATACTTTTGGTTCAATCTCAGCCTGGCATCGCGTAGGAATGTTGCATAAGAAAAAGGACAATGGCTATGAATCGTAATGGCAAATAAACCATCTTGCCCATTGGGCCTTTACATCGCATCTTCTCCCGTTACTGCTCTAAATCGCAAAGTGGGCAAAGGATGCGGGAGAACTGGTAGGTAGCGTACGAATCGTGCACCTGACGTGTGTGCACCATTCCCTCGTCTCGAAGAAAGGCATTGATTTTGCAGGCACACAGAAGAGCAAGCAACTAGATGCAAGGCGAGATATGGATCTCGGCTATCCACCGTGGTTTGAACGGTTGGACAAGGAAAGAGATGAGAAAAAGAGGCTGAGTGAAGGAGTTGTAAAGCGGTGTGTCTTTGGTGGTGAGGCTAGTGCTATGATATCTCGCGGGGTAGTTGTCTTACTTTCTTCGGCTCATGATATTGTGTTATTAGATTTATATATGTGTTGTTCATGTGAATATGCTCATGACGGAAGCATACCTTTACCATTAGATCTACTCAGATCGCCAACTTGCCTCAACTCAACACACACCGCTTCCCTCCTCGCCTAGTCGCCTCTACGCCCTGGAACGCCTTCGTCGGTATTTGTTACGTATGGCTTCATTTGGTCTTCATGGCACCCTTGCCAGCCTTCGCGTCCTTGACTTTCTGCTTCTCCTTTTCAGTCTGCGGCAGCTCCATACTCTTGGTGCCAAACTTGGGAAGGAACTTGCCGACACGCTCCTGGTAGACCTTGTACTCGGGATACTTGCCCGCGCTGAGCAGCTCGGTGAGCCAGGTGCTGGCCTGGAACAGGATCAGGTATCCAAACGCACCGGCGAATGCCCAATTGGCGTAGGTCTCGGTCTCCAAGCAGCACCATTGGTACAAGCATACCCAAAAGGCTTGCTCAGCGGCAAAATTGGGGTGGCGTGACCAGGCGAAAAGACCAGTTGTGTTGAATCCACGATCCAATTGCTCGCGCGTGTATTTTAGGTCAGACGGTACCTTGGCAGTCTTCTGGTATGCACCCTTCGCTTTGTGGTAGTTCCATTGCGCTTGGTCGGCGAAGAACTCGAGAACAACGATAGCGACCATGGAACGGCCGAACAAGGAGTCGTAGGATGTGATTTCGTTTCCCTTGAGACGGTTCGCGAGAAGTAAGATATACGTAGGCGTGGTGATGAGCCAGAGAAGAATCTATTTCTATTAGCATTCTTGTGCTCACTGCATGTGGTATGAGAGTACACACATTCTGCCCAAGCGAGATGAAGGTCACATTGAAGATGAACATGCCCGGTCCACCAACGTAGTCCTTGACGATGTTCCATCTGTAGTCTTCGCTGCCAACTTGGTATCCGCCCTTGCGCCAGTAGTTGAAAGTCAGGCGAGCACCCCATATAACCGAGACAGCCAGGACATGGTCCAGCTTCATTGTCGGTAGTCCGTTGAGATGGGCCCATACTGCGTAGTGTACGTTGTAGATGGCGGGCAGCAGGCTCCACAGCCGGTCGACCTGCGAGTAGTTGCGGTTGATCTCCGAGACGGCAAGCACGATCGGGGTGACAAACATGGTGGCGAACGCCAGCGCTGTCATGAGCGGGTTGGTGTTGACATAGAGGGCCTTCAGTGCCTGTGGGTCAGTTATGTGTGCTGCGACCTTGTACGGAAGGTCATAGTATTGTGGAAGGAACGGCTCCACAGTCTTGAAGTAGTCGGCACACTCGGGCAGCGTCTTGACGAGTGGCAGCGCCATGTCCATGTATTGCCGTGGGTCGGGCATCGCTTTGGTGAGGTTCGATGGTGGATGAAGGCGTTGCGATGCTTCCCTCACAAGCTGGAGTCGGCGTTTGTTGTGTGGAGCGTACAATGACCTCATGAATTTGCCTGGCTTCCAAGGTTAGCGAGCTGCATGAACGCCCGTGCGCCTTTCAAATCGCGCTAATCTGGCCCGACGCGTTTTCACATGACCGTGAGGGTCTTCGTCCTTCCCAGATCGATGTCAGCCCCTTTCATGGTTCCAACGACACTTCGGAGGCATGACTCGAGTGCTGTGCGTAGCGGAAAAGCCGTCGATTGCGAAGGCAGTCGCAAATCATTTGGGTGGCCAAGCACGAGCGGTAAGTGTTGAAATTGTCGCATTGAACACCGAAATGTACGCAGAAGGTATACAGTTATGCTTTGTTAGCATACAGATAGCCAAAAGCACAGCAGAAGCCTTCAGGGTGTCTGGCAGTGTTAGACACAAAAGACGCGACCACCTTCCGGGTTTGGACCGCCGATCGAACGCAAGACTGACTTCAGATAGGAAAGCGTCCGCGGTATTCAGTGGGTCAAAAACTACAAGTTTGACTTTCGCTTCCAACCTTGGGGGCAATGTTCTGTAACCTTCACATGCGTTGCAGGGCATATCGTTGCACAGGATTTCAATGATCGATTCAAGAAGTGGCACTCATGCCAGCCCTCAGCACTGTTCGAGGCTCCCATAGTGTCGAGCATTGCAGAGGTGAGTGATATGGGTCTGGTTACTTGCAGTTGGCTGATTCGTTTGTAGGACAAGAAGGCTGTGGCGAGCAACATCGAAGTGCAAGCCAAGTATGCGTCCATCTTGTTCATCTGGACCGATTGTGATCGCGAAGGCGAGCACATTGGAACCGAGATCCGCGATATCGCATTAAGAGTGAATCCGAATATGCAGGTTTGGAGAGCGCGCTTCAGCAATATCGAGAGAGCGTCTGTATCACTGCACTATGGATACGCACGCCACGTAGACTGACTTGCTCCAGACATGTCATACACGCCTCACAGAACCCTATTCGCCTAGATGAAGCGCAGGCGCAAGCTGTCTCAGCTCGGATTGAGCTAGATCTGCGCCTTGGTGCAGCTTTTACACGCATGCAGACACTGGCGCTACAGGGCATGATCCCCCAACAGGGCGAGGAGCGAGGCAAGTTGATCAGCTACGGCTCTTGTCAGTTCCCAACGTTGGGTTTCGTCGTCGACCGATATCTGCGTGTGCGCAACTTCGTTCCAGAGCCATTCTGGTACATCAAGCTCGCGCACACAAAGGACGAAATCGACGTCAAGTTCAACTGGCGACGGGGCCATCTTTTCGATCGCATGGCAGTTGTCCTCATCTTCGAGCGATGTCTGCTCTCCAAGACGGCGAAAGTGATCAAGATGGCAAAAAAACCTACGAAGAAATGGAAACCGTTGCCTCTAACGACGGTCGAGCTACAGAAGATGGGAAGTAGATTCCTTCGTATGACTTCACAAGACGTCATGAAAGTGGCCGAAGACCTGTATACGAAAGGCTGGATCAGTTACCCACGTACTGAGACTGACCAGTTCGATTCTGGCATGGACCTGCGAGGGCTTGTCGCAAGGCAGACGCAAGATGGCCGCTGGGGTCCATTTGCACAAAATCTGATGAACGGTGGTTTTCACCAACCTCGCCAGGGCCGCAACAACGACAAGGCACATCCGCCCATCCATCCTGTCAACTATGTCGCTTCATCCCAGCTCAACGACAGAGAGCGTACCGTCTACGAATTCGTCGTCCGCCGCTTCCTCGCATGCTGCTCGGAAGATGCTATCGGTGAAGCTACAGATATCGAGATCGACTATGGAGGCGAGATGTTCCACGCCCATGGTCTTAGGGTCATTGCAAGAAACTACCTTGACGTGTATCCATACGACAAGTGGGAGAGCAGTCAAGTGCTTCCCCAGTACACGGTAGGCGAGACTTTGGAGCCCACGGAAGCGAACATGCTGGACGGACAAACGACGGCACCCAGCTATCTCACCGAACCCGAGCTCATCGCGCTCATGGATGCAAACGGCATCGGTACAGATGCAACCATGGCCGAGCACATTGCCAAGATCAAGGAGCGTGAATACGTCATCGCAAGACTCAAAGCGGGTGGCGCTGCAGCCGCGGCGAATGGAGCAGGAGCAGGTGCAGGCAGAGGGCGCGGAAGAGGAAGAGGAAGAGGAGGTGCAAGAGGGGGAGGTGGTGGGCGAGGGGGCGCAGCAGTCGGTCAGAACAACGGAGGAGGCACTGGTGGAGTGCAAGAGTTTATTCCGACGACTCTGGGTATCGCGCTTATTGAAGGATACGATAACGTGGGGTTCGAGACGAGCCTCAGCAAGCCGTTCCTCCGGAAAGAAGTAAGTGCTGCTCGTGGGGTTGTTGGGCGTCGATGACCCGACCTGCTCGCTAACACTTTGGGCAGATGGAGGTTCAGATGAAAGCCATTTGCGAAGGCCGCACTACGCGCAACGAAGTGGTACAACAGAACCTAGAGCAGTACCGGGCCGTTTTCAGTCGCACGGTGCAGCAGATCCACGTACTCAAATCGGTATGTTGTATATTTTGAGTCGAGCTTTTGTGTGTGTGTGTGTAGTCGCGTCGCTAATGCCATCTCCACTCACTAGGCCATCGCAAAGTATGTCGTTGGCGCAAATCACGGTTGAGGCATCTTCCACGCCGGCGCACCGGGTGGTGCAGCCCACGTCATTCCGTTGACGCTTGGGGATTCCGACGCATCGGCACAAGCCCGCACGGTAGAGTTTGGCCATGTTCTGCGACGGCATGTCTTGCAGTGAGGCGTGTCGGACAAACACGTGTGTCAGACGGTGGCTGCTGTGCCATGGCGGCGAAAGCCAAATCCCTCACCCTGTGCTTGGAGGCTCTCATTAGTAGGCGCATGGCGAAGTCGGACCTTTGGGTGGTGGGATGGACCCCGCAGCGCGATAATGATAGCGCCAATGGGTGTAGGTGGGTGCGAGGCATGGAGGGACGGATGGCCAACATGAGGAGCCGATTGACAGGACGCTGAATATGGGGCATCGGCTGCGAACGGAAGGCACAATGGCCATGGCTGAGTGCGGGTTTGAGCACCGCCTTGTTCTTGTGGTCGTTGTCGCAGCAGTGAGTGCAGACGGTGTAGGCAGCCTCGTGGTGTGCAAACGGCGCAAATGGGCCGGGTGCAACTCCAACGCTGCCTTGGGTGTATAGCACGGCAAGCGTCGAGGCCCTGCTGCTGCTGCGAAGGGGAGCGAATTTCCATGACGCTTGTGGGAGGTGTGGCTGTCCGTGCCCCAATGACAGGGGCACGAGTCGTACGTAGCTCGAGGTTGTCAGATGCGCGTGCCTTGCTTGGTTCCAGCTGCTTTTGGAAGCAAGAAGGAAGCCCTTATTATCGAGTCCCTGCCTCGTTGATTCATGCCACAGTAGACTCACAACATAGCCCACAATCCAATATCCAACGTCTTCTGATATCCTCCCCTCCCCACCCCATCGCACGCTGCTTGTCTCTTGTTCGCTTCTACGCCACGCTACCTGCATCCTCCCGTTACCGACTCGCTGATCACATCGCCGATCGCCAGACCTCTCGGAACGGTGAAGGCACAAGCTACGTTGCTGCAGCTTGCTATAACAACCCAACCGCCAGCGCATATTCGCCCCATAGCTGCATTTCGCTTGTCGCACAGGGCAGTCCCTCGTCTCGCTGTCTTTAGTTGTACGCCCAAATTCCTGCTGCCGACTGAACACCTCGCCGTCGATACCAGACAGCACAAGCCCCAGGACACTCAGGTGCGTTTGTTTGCCGCAAGACGAGTTGCATCACGCTGCAACTCCTTCTTTGGAGAAACTACGGCATGCAAGGCTCCGCTTGCTGACGATATCCTCCTCCAGGCCTCCTATCCATCCAGCGCGACTGCCCGAATCAACTCGCGCTTTGACTCATTCGTCAGCCCCCTGCCTCGGACCTGTAAATATGGCTGCTTCCGCCCAGAAGCCCATGTCCAACATCACCATGGCCTTCGGGCGCCAGGACAGTGGCCACGCTGCTTCGGCTGGCACCCTCCCTACCCCGCCGAGTTCCATCTCTCCGACCCTGCCTGCGCACAAGCGACGCCCCATGCCAGTAGCCGGCCGTCTTCACACGCCAGAAGACGAGTCCATGGATATAGATCTCCAGGATGCCGTAGAGCATGCCGCAGCGCAGGATCAGCCTTCCGCCCTCTCCAAGGAGGCGCTGGCTGGTTTGGATGCGACGCGCCAGATTACCGCGCTCATGCTGGCCAAGCATCACCTGCCAGACATCATCGAGGGCCATGGCGCAATGCCCATTCGTGAGATGATGGCGCATCTGACGCACGCGGTACCTGGCTTCTCGGGACTACCCCCTGCAAAGGCCCGTAGGCTAGTCGTTGCTGCGCTGGAACACCGCGCTGGCGGCGGCCTGCACGGCGAGGTCAAGTTCGAGAAAGTCGGCTGGGGGCGTTGGAGTGTAGCTGGCTCGGGCTCCCAGGCTGCGGGAATGCCCATTGGCGGTAAACGCTCTGGAAATGGGCGGACACCACCAGACAGTGTCGATAGCATCCGAGGCAGCCTCCAGATTCCCAAGTTGCGCCAAGCGCGCGATGTCTACTCTGGCAGCTGGAACGCTGGCTCGTGGTCGCCGCACCGCCAGGGCGAAGATGAAGAAATGGCTGACCAGATGTCGCTGGACGACTCCCAAGGCAGCACCGAGTCCGACTCGGCTTCGGACATGGATTTGGAAGAAGAGTTAAATGATGATACGGATCAAGAAGACTGGGCGACCATGGGGCCTGAAGCTCTTCGCGAGACCCGCCGCGGTCCGCGCCGAGAACACCGCGATTACAACTATCTAAGCCGAACACAGACGAGCAACCCGCGCTATCGGAGCATATCCGCCCAGGCCCACTCTGTGCCTCAGCCTCCTCACGGACGCACGGCGACATCCACGTACAAATCTTTCCTTACTGTTCCTCATGCATCCCACGGTAATCACGTCGTGAACGCGGGCTCTCCTTTGACTTCTTCCCTTTTCAATGCATCGGCTGGTCTAGCCGGATCCGGCGCTGAGCGCGACGCTATCGAGGCCCTCATTGCCATGGGCTCCATGTAGACCCTTTTACCCTACAGCACCGTGCTGTACAGTGCTGTACAGTGCTGACGACTGGCACAACGTCCTACGAAACATGACTAATACATACGACATACCCCCTTCACATTCAACATTAGATTATGACAGCGCCTTTGGTTATGCACAGCTGGGCTGGGAATTGTTTTTGCGTCTGGTTGGATTACGTTGGCATACCCTCAGGTTCTCGATCGGCATGGTTCTGGTATGCAATTGGGACGATCCGTCAAGTGCTGATGTGGATCATATGGACTTTTTGATGTTTTTGCTTCTTGACTTGATCATTTTATTTTCCCCAAGAGATGATTGGCCTATACCGACATCTACCCTTTTATCGGTTCTACTCCACACCATTCGGCATATGGGGACGCGGCATGCGCGGTATCATTTGCTTCCAGGTCTGGCGCTGAGGCGCATGGGTAACGGTCAGGCAATGGGCGTGGACCTTGACACAGCTTGTACATACTCTTCTGTAAAGACAGACACCCTACTCCGCTCGTCAACTGGCTAAGATGCTAGTGAGCTTCATCCTGCCGCCTATGCGCTTCGGCGGTAAAGGCTGAGCACAATACAATCCATGCTCACAGTCCGTGTCCTGTAAGGTCAATGTGTTGAGCATGTCTAACAGCAATCGTCTCATTGCATACGCCGCCTTACTTTATGATGCCTTCTCATGGAACTGTAAAAGATTTCGCCCATGATCCTGCCTCCACGTCGCACTATAAACCAGACTACGTGTGTCCAATACTCTTAGAATCTACGGTACTTCTGGTATCGGGTTGACTGTCGGCCAAAGACGTAAGACTGTGTCCTGGAATCCTGAGCTTCAGCTCTTTGGGCAGCTTGATCCAACCAGGTAAGATACTCTAGGTAGAAGAACTCTTCTTCTTCCATTTTGTTAACCTACAAGAAAAGACAAGATACCTCGGATACCATCAGGATAGGTGGCGTGACACGACTTCTTTCACAGCCTGTCAAGTGTACACCGAGAGGAATTGGGCCTTTGAACTTTGCTAAACATCAGTTGCACTGAGCAGGTGCTTGGTTTGGAAACCGCTCCTTGGCTACATGTTACTCCGAGTTTCAACTCTCTAGATTGCCGAAGCGAAACTGTTATTGAAAGAACGTTTCCGAGGCTGCCATACATGCTCCAGCACTAAAGGGGGTCACTGCAAAAGCTCGTATCATAGAAGCCTACTCTGAAGATACTCGTTGAGTTTTACGTTGATAGAACTTTGAAATAGTGAGTAATATGTACTTTTACCTGTAGCATTAAATTCTTTTCATTTAGAATTAGCTTCTTTTCATATAAGTAAGGGGTGTCTTGTTGTTTGTGCCTGGAGCGTGCTTGAGTACAATTACACCCGAGAAGAAGACTCGCAAGCCAACGCGGATGGATGTTACCACTGTATTCCTCAACAGAATTTGCTAGACAAACATCGTCTGACGCAATCCACGTTAGCCCTCACTGTCAAACACCACTTTACTTCTTCCCTGTGTACCTTCATCAGCCGCACTCCCAACCTTCTTGACCACTTCCTTGTCGAAGAAAGCAACACCCAACTCTTGACTCGTGAACCAACTCGCCCGATCAAGGTTTCCAGAGCCCAGAACAAGCACCTCGTCGTCTACAATGGTCATCTTGAGATGCGACTGTTGAGGCTCCCCCGCCTCGTTGCCCCTCTTCTTGGGTCCACCGATGGGCTCGAAATACGATACGTGTAGGCGACCGGGCTTGGGAGTCGCTATAGCTCTCTCTTCATCGTTCGCATTACCACCATTGTGACTCAGCTGTTGATAGCGTTTGATGAGCTTTTTGATGCAGCGTGATGTTGTAGTACCTGCTGTGACCAACTGCTCGAGTACCATGAGACGTTCAGAGGTCAGAATACGGACGTCAATACCACGGGCAAGCGCTCTAAGTATTGCGGACAAGACGGGCGGTGCAGTGACGTTTGGTGTCTGTATACGAATGCTTCTTTCGGCCTTTGCGAAAAGTGTGAGTATGAAAACATTCAAAGGCGTTGGTGGAGCTTGAAGGGCGTCTTGGGCTCTGATGAAATTGAAGCGTGGATTGCGACGGTGAGGGCTCGGAAGAAAGATGGTATGTATATTCGGAGCCAACAGTAATTGTGACGATTTCAATGCGTCGTGAAGCTTGACTGCAACGCTTTCGGGAGCATCGAGGCTAGTCGGAGCATCCTCTCGCCGCTCCCAAAAAGAGCGATAGAACTTGAGAAACTGTTCGACAATCGGTCCAGTCAGGGTGACGGCACCTTCGAACCATTCCTCCCAGCTAATATTACAACTCGGTAATACTGCGGTCTTCCGGTCGACGAGCACGAATTTGGGATGCATGACACTGAATGGTAGAATAAATATGGACTTGATCTTGAGGTCTAGTCCGTTGAGTTCAGATGGGTCAGGCAAGCCCAACTTCTTGACCCATGCTGAAGGCGGATACGTCTGCCCTGTGGTAGCTTGCTTGTGGAATAGTTTCTGGAAGACTGAGCTGGAAGAAAAGCATAGTCGAACCCTAATCTTGTCTGTTCCTCTTCGGACAGCCTTTTCAGATAGTCTTCTCAAAACCTCGTTGAGAGTGTCCAGGGTTTTCGACCTAGCCCAGAAGCAGGTGACCAGGATGAGCTCATGGCAGGCAGACTCGAGCAGAGGTACCAAAGATTCGTAGATGGCGGATCCGGTGCCTGTCATGAACGTGTCTAGATTAGAGGTCGTGATTAGTGACCGTGGATAACGTGCATAGTAGTTCGGATCATCGTTGGCGTTGCTAGGCGCAGCGGCATCTAGGGCGGAGATAAAGGGCTCGTTGAAACTGGATACAGTGGGGGACGATGGCAATAGCGGCATGGGTAACCTCTCTGATGCCATTGTAAGAATGTCGATGGAACAGAGATTGAGATGAGGTAGTAGCGAGATCTGACTGTTGATGGGATGACGTCGGACACGCCTCGCGACTGCCATGAGGTAGACGCGTCGAGACTAGCCTGCATCCGGAAGGCTCCGCAGGGATCGTCGAGCAGCTCCAATCCCCGCCAAAATTTCCGAAGCTCTGAGCAGTAGACGACGACATCACCAGAACGCCCACGATATCACACCAAGGAGAGCGCGAACAGACCAAGCCCATCCGACCTGCGCGATTCGACAAGGTATATACGCCAGAACTTAGAGACAGAGTCCGCCGCTGCGACAGGCGCATCCTCGGCCATGCCAATCTCTATCCTCCCACCTAGCGCACCTCTCCCACCACGGCGCGATGCGAGAGACGACTCCGACGGCTCGGACGTGGACATGGACGACGACGACCTTGTGACTTCCGACTCAACGGCGATAGTAACACCCGGTGAAGCCATAACGTCGGACCCGCAATGGATGCGCGGCCACGGAACTTACATCCCATCCCTCCCTCCGTCTTCTACCACGATAATATCCACCGTCGCCGGTACCCTGCACAAAACGAACAAGCTGCTTTCCGTACAACCGCTGCGTGCCCGATACCAACCAGAGATTGGCGATTTGGTAGTAGGACGCATAATGACGGTGGGAACGAAGAAGTGGAATGTGGACATTGCAGCACCAATGCACGCAAACCTGCCTTTGTCTAGTATCAATCTGCCCGGTGGAGTGTTGCGACGCAGAACAACCGTAGACGAACTGAATATTCGGACCTTCTTCCAAGAAGGCGATCTGCTCGTCGCTGAAGTACAGAGTCTGCACCAGGACGGCACAGCCTCCCTACACACACGCTCGCTCAAATACGGAAAATTGCGCAATGGCCTATTCACTAGTCTGAGTGGGGCTGGAGGTGGCATACTGAGTCGCAAGGGTGGCGTTGTGAGGAGTAGACGGCAAGTGTTTACGCTGAACACGGCGGCTGGCGAGATCGACATTGTACTTGGTGTCAATGGTTACATCTTCATCAGCAAGCACATCACCACAAATGCCGATCCAAAGGAAATGGGCATCAACAAGCTGGACGAGAGTGTGACCGAGACACTGTATTCGAGTCAGAACGACGACATTGAGCCGCCAGTCATGCGGGAAATAACCAGAGTCAGCACGTTGATCAGGGGATTGGTAGCATGTGGTGCGAAGGTGGATGAGGATATGATTGTCAAGGTCTACGAGGGTGCAGTTGAGCTGGAAGCTGAAGAGCAGAGCCTTGGTGGTGTGGAAAGGGGAATTGGCGCCAAGGGTGTTGTAGAAGCTGTGCTCGGACGACTAGAGGTTGAGGCTGCCGGCTGAAGATGAGGTGGAGAGCGAGGCATCCATACATCGAGCAGTAAAGGGTAGAGACATCATGCCATGCTGTTCTCCCAAGCAGCGAGCCCATGCGACTCCACGTCTTGCGTCTGACGGGTCGCCGAAGGGTAACAGCTCAGACCATCGCGCTGCAACGAATAGCTGGCAGCTAGAGCCAGTAATCACATGCACAAGTGCACGCTGATCATGCACGGCAACCAGCAATTTAAAGGTAGTCATTCATGCATTTCTCATCGTCCTATAAGCACGTAACATGTCATAATCGTTTATGTAAAACACTGGCCCCATATTCTGGAAGCGAAAGAAAAAAATCCGTACACAAAGAAACCCCTGAAGTGGTCAAATACACGTTATCAGCCTTCCATAACCAGTACACCCTCTCTCTCCAATCTCCTTAAGCTATCGATATCGCCCCCGGCCTCTATGACAGCCTTCATAGCTGCGCGACTAAGCTTCCGTCGCTTGTCAGCGGCTTCCTTTTCCCGTCGTGCTTTCGTCTTGCTGGATCCGCTGGGTGCCACACCTGTAAGAATTTTGCGGCTGTCGTCTGGCGTGAAGTTCACAAAACCAACACCGCCACCACTTGTGCCTGTCTGCCTTGAGAATTGCTGGGAAGAATTGCTGGGTTTGCGTCTTGTCGACGACTGGCTGGAGCGGTGGCTAGATGCGTGCGACTGGCGGCGGAAGCGTGGTTCGGTGCGTGGCGAAGGAGAGAGGGAGACTGACTGACTGATAGAGGCCACTTGGTGTTGCGTTTGGTGTGACGGCGTATTGTACATGGCTCCATAGGTAGCCATGTCAACTGCGGCCGAGGTTCTGGAGGCAGAATAATCATCGTGCATAGTGCCAAAGCCGTATGGAGCCGATACGCAAGATGTTTCCAATGCTCCCAATTTCATGTGCTGGTTTGTGGATCGTGAATTGCTTTGGCTGTAGCTGGTCGAATGAGGAGGCTGACCGGTGGGAACGTTAGCGTCCCACCAGCATTCAGCATGGATGCTGTTGGTAGAATCACACGAGGCTGAGAAGCCGAGACCCAGATCTGGCGACGTGTTGAGACCCCACGTTGTCATAGATAACTGGAGGGAAGAAGGCGGGGTCTGCAAGGCTGAGAGGGTCACACTTGGCGCACTGGAAGAGCTAGAAGTGAACCCCGTATTATCATCAAAGCCGCTGCCAGTGTTGTTGATGATCTCCATTGCTGGCGATGCGCCAGGTGTCAACTGGTGGTTAGGAAAGCTAAGTCGGTTGTTTGGTAGGCCCGAATAGTTATCAGCATAGGTCTGATAAAGACTCCGGGGGAACAATTCATTGCCGTTTTCCTTGATCGATAGCGAGGGCGAAGCAATGCCATGTGACGAGGCTCTCATGAAAGAGTTTGTTGGATCCTCCATCTTGCGGGTCCAGGTATTCCCAATGGAAGGGCGGTGTTGAGAGGATTGCATCATCTTTGTAAAAGTCGAAGCATGTGTTCTTTTAGAGGATTTGGAAATTCCGCGATGTCTCAGTTGACTGTGAACAGATATAGCCTTTTTGACAGATCTTCCAGAAGTGTGGAGTCGAGATGTAGGAGGCTGAGAGATGGACCTCGATTGCTTCCTCTCCAGTTCAAAAAGATTGTCAAAACTTAACAGCTCGGAATCGCTGAAAGAGTCGTTTCCGGTAGATGAAGTAACGTGAAACGATGAGTTATAGTCCTCTGATCGGAACGAGGTTGGGTTTTGTTCGTACTTTTCGAGAGCCTTGTGCCAAGCAGCCTGCGTTTCCCGATCGAGTATAGGCTCAGGACCGAATAGCTCGCTCTCATTCGACGAAGGTGAGTCAAAAGGATGCTTCAGATCATCCACGCTTGATTGTTTGGGGTTGTAGTCGCTGAAGGGATTGAGCAAGTCCGTCTGAACGTACTCTTCGAAGAGGCAGTCTAGGTCGACCACGTCGACCACTCTATCGCTGGTCGGTCGCACTGGCATAGTGTCGGTTGGAGGTTGGTGTAATCGCGATGTTGTGAACTAAACCTCTCGCGTGTCTACGTGTTGTGACCAGATAGTTGGTAGTACGTAGGCGAGGTTTGTTGCAGGCCGTAGTAGAATAGGTGATGTGAGTAAGACGGTACTTGTACCTTACTGATCAATGCGCTGTGATGGTTGTAAGCTCGCAGGAACAGTTTTTGTAACGTGCCAATGATGCCGCACAACCAATGTGCTAAACAAACCAGACTAGAGATATTTGATTCTGCATCCAAATATGGCAGAAGACCTTGCCAGCCATCTCCTACTCGGTGCACATTCCATCTATACTTAGCGTACTAAATCGAATCGGGCTGACCCAGGGTTGGAATGGGGCATGACCAAGCCCCAACCCTTTCGTTTCAGGTAGTTTTGAGGCGTTCGCACCGTCCAGGTCCCGAACACTAAGATTCTGCGACCAGCGTAGTCGAGCATCTCGTGACGACAGCAGGTGCGTGCTCATGCAGCCATATACCAGACGTTGGGGTAATTCCTTTGGAGGCGTCACCCATGTCGCAGGTACCCGTTACACGACAATCGACTTGTAGATAGGATTCTTTGTCGACCCATCTCTTTGTGAAAATCGAAACTCGACCTGACCTGTGGGGTAGAGTGGCTACCGAGCGGTGGTTTCAGAACCAACGTTTGAGGTACCTGCGCAGCTGCATGAGTTGTAAAGGTAAGGTCGTTGGGTAGGTCCTGTGAGTTACGACATCTTCATCGCAACAAGACATTCCTGCCATTCGAACTAGCGAGGTCTGGAACTCAGAATTCACGCATGTTGCAAATAGTCCTCAGTCTACAATACCTATCCCCGCTTGGAGTCCGTGAGGCGTAGACTGACACCTAGGTGATGTAGATGAGAAATGGGACAGAGAATGATAGTGGGGTAACAGGATGTGACTAATATAAGATCCAGGACAGTGGATGAAAGGTATGGGCCTCGCTTTTGTCCTCACTAGGTCGCAACTGCATCATCTTGTCTCATGTGGTTTAGTTAGCCCTAGGACATATGATGAATCGATACGTCAGAACGTTTTCAGGAAGGCGTTGCGGGGTTGTAACAGGCAACAAACGTCTGCCGTTACGATATTGATGGTAGTGGTGATGGTAGGAAGAGGGGCGTTCGCGATAGCGATGTGGTGTTGAGGCTTGCGCACGGTTGGTTTAGCGCGTTACCCCAACAGCTGTGGGTCAGCTCTGGAGACACTCGCAGGTAGCCTCTGGGCCTGTCGACTGCACCAATGCGACGACAATAGCATCTACAAACTCGAGCAGGATTCTATTGCCGCGATATTGTTGTCAAATAGCGCATTCTCCACCAGTACAATGGATCCCGGCGCGCCCGTAGCCAATGAGCCTCCACCCTCCATCTTCCGCTGGATCATAGGCTTCCTTATGGTTGGCGCATGCTGGGGGCTCACGACGCCGTTCATGCGAAAAGCTGCTATGTAAGCCTGTACCGCTACAAAATCATGCTAGCATTTCCTTTACTCTCTCGCAAGTTCAATACGTGACCTGGTCAGCAAGCTAATACGCATACGCCAGGAACTACACTCCACCCCAGCGCCCTGCCCTCACTGATCCGAACAACTCATGGCTTAAGAAGAAGGTACTCGGAGTCCTGTACGCAGTGGTTGGCGTCTTGAGCCGGCCAGCGTATGCGGTGCCGCTATTGTTGAACGTCACCGGCAGTGTATGGTTCTTCATATTGATTGGCAAGGCGGAGTTGAGTCTTACGGTGCCAATCACGAACTCGCTGGCCTTCCTCTTCACCGTATTGGGGGAGTGGTGGGCAGAGAAGAAGGTCATTAGCAGAGGTACGTTGTCTTGTTGACCTGCCATGTGACGAAAGCTAACAAAGGAAAGACACATGGATAGGCATGGCCTTCGTGCTCGGTGGTATCGGATTGTGCGTCCAGAGCAAATCATGAAATACATATCAACATTGCTACATATCAGCTACCAGTCCTTCGCAAGTCTGTTATTCGCGTCCGTCCCATTCGCGCCGTTCATCGCCGCCTTTTCCTGAAACAGCCTCGAGAACCCTTGCTCAGGCGGTTGCAACCAATTCCTCTCGTCATACCTCTCCTCGCCCTCAATAACATGGAACGTATAGATATTCCGGCTTTTGCCGCTGGTATTCTTCTCGCTCTTGTGGAAGATGTTGCCATGGATGAGCACTAGAGTGCCGGCCTTGACCTCGCCCATGTCGTACCGTTCCTCCTTCTCGACCATCTCGTACTCCTTCTCGCCGTTTGTCTCTTGTTTTATACTCTTTGGAAACTTGGCACCCTCATTGTCAACGAATCCCGTACCATTGCCCGTTCTGACAAATCTCTTCTCAATAGCAGCACGCTTATGACTTCCAGCAGCAAAGCTTAGACATCCATTCTCCTGTGTCGCATCCTCGAGCGCATACCACCACCCAACTGCGCTCGGCGGATCCGTATACAAGAAGGTGCTATCTTGGTGCGGAGGCACTGCGCCGCCTATCTCGGGCTGCTTGCAAATGACCATGGATTGCAGGACACGAGGGTCACGGAATCCGAGGGAGGACGCGATTGCGGCATTTCGGGCGGAAAGGGACACACTGCGGAAGGAAGGCGAGAGCTCGTGGAGATAGTGGCCGATCTTGTTGATGGCGCGGTGTTTGGGTTTCGTCAGCGAACCAGACTTGTCAAAGGCATCTGTTCAGGCGTCAGTACACTTGCCATGGCTGTGGAATGCATTACATACCCTCTTCGAAGAAGAACCGTACCTTGTCACCGGATTCCAAGAAGTAACTGTCTCCAACGTGATCCGCGCCGTCGTCGCCGCCAGTCGAGAACCTGGTCATAGGATGGTCGTCGAGCGAGAAGTCGTCTAGCATCTTGTTTGTGTCTTCCAGCAACTGCTTGACCGTGTCTTGCGATAGCGCATCTGGTACCAGTAGATAGCCATTCTCATTGAAGAAGGCGACTTGATCGGGCGTGAGCCCTTGCGTGGTGTGCGCAGTCATAATGGTGTCAAAATTGGAGAGGCAATACACGATGGTATGCAAAGCTTCAAAACGTCAACTATGTAGGAGTGACTGTTATTCAGCTATCGTGTCCAGGCCGTCAGTAAGCGTCGGAGGTGGCCGTAGACTGGCGAGGTGGCATGGGCTGCCCCGCTGTCGCCCGCGTCGTCGGGTCCAATTCCGCTCCGAGCGATCCTCCTCCACGACGCGTCGAGATGTCGACAGCCACCAGCCATCGTCCATCCGCATTCTCACATGATCGATACCGATCACCACACATGGGCAATCCGAGAAGCTGGCCACAGGTCCTCCGACCTGCAGCGGCATGAAACAATAGCTTGTCATGCTGGCTCACTTCCCAAGAGACAGGAGACGAGTTCGTTCAACTGCAGGGGAACGACATGTCGGATTGTATCACTCCAGAATAGCTCACCTAGGCAGCGAAGTGGCACGCAATGACTTCCACCCCTGCATAGGCGGCTCTCACAGCCCTGCGCATGTACCATTCCCACAAGAGGGGAAACGAAGACTTCGACACGTGGTGGCTCAGCAAGCTCGTGACGGCTGCACGCACCTGGCCCTTTCACCCAACCATGCACGACATAGGGCTGACGGGTGCTTGGACATGTACTCAGGGTCAAGAACAAACACCCTACTTATATCCCTGGCTACCATATACCTGGTAGTTTGAAACAATGGTCCTTCACGCATGACTCCAGTCGTGTCTCGGAGGACTCACCATCTCTGGCAGTTCGCTCTGCACGTTCTGCAGTACCGCACCTCTCTGCGAGCCAGTTCGTCACACCTCTCCTTCTCAGGCGCGCATACATATAAGCCTGGTTCTCTTTCGCTCGCCAATTTGGCCTGAAGTCAAGCACCTCGCGACATGCAGCAACTCGTAAAAATCGGTCATGATGGATCTTCTAACAAAGAGAGCGTGTCTGACCACGATGATTGGCTAGTGTAGCTAATCCGCCCTTGCTGTTGCTATAAACACAACAAAGAATTTGGACTCGCGCAAGTTGCACGCCCGATTCCAACAGTATACATCGAAACCATCAAAGAAATCTCTACTTTGCCAACCGGACACTCTGGTCAGTCGCCGAATAGATGAAGTTATACCAACTTTGGACTCTATAGACCAGTTCCTATCACGTCAATATCTTTGCCTCTGAGTTACAGGGCGACGACCATCCAATAAACCGCCTATTCATGGAACCATTTCATCAAAAGCCACGGCACTTCCCGTATCTCAATAGGCAACATGTGGGAATACAAGCAGAGAAGAATACGCGGTGAAATACTGTGTAGCGTTGTGCGAAGAAAATACAGGTGCTAAGGTCTACTGCGCAAGGCCGAGTGCATATTGTTCGTCCTTGGGATAATAGAGTCGCGAGGCTTTGACTCTTGTGTTGCATATGGTACTGATTACCTCTTGTAGTCTGGATTCACTACGCTACCGCAACAGTGCTTCTTGCTCTTCCTTGGAGATGCCAAAGAGGTACAGCACGTCCAGCATGCTCTTTGAGTTTAGGCGAGCAGGAGCTTGCATCTGCACCTTTGGCTTTGCGTGGAAGGCGACGCCCAAACCAGCCACACCCATCATAGGAAGATCGTTGGCGCCATCACCGATGCACACAACTTGATCGAGAAGTATGTCTTCTTTCTCGGCAATTTCTAGGACGTGTTGGCGTTTCTTTTGGGCATGGACGATGTCACCGGTCAGTTCGCCCGTAAGCGTGGCTCCGTCATGGGAAATAACGAGATGGTTGGCAAAGGCGTAGTCAAGGCCGAGTTGCTGCCCCATCCAGCCCGTCAGTGGGGTGAAGCCTCCACTGAGAACCGCAGTCTTGAAGCCCAACCGCCTCAAGGCGGTGATGAGCTCCTTGACACCCTCATTTAGTGTTATCCGTGGCTTCAACGTCTCGAACACACTGCTTGGCACGCCCTTCAACAGCTTGCATCGTGCGCGCAGACTAGCCTCGAAGTCCAACTCGCCGTTCATGGCGGCAGCGGTAATGGCCGATACCTCCTTCTCGACGCCAATCAGCGATGCGATCTCGTCGATGACCTCTTGCTGTATCAGCGTGCTGTCCATGTCGAATACAGCCAGCCTCTTGTATCGCCGGTGGACCGTGTCTGCCTGGAAGACACATTCGACATTCCACTTGCGCTCGAAGCGCGATACAGCTTCATGCCTCGGCAGCGTCTCGAGCGTGACGGGCGAAGTGCTCGGCAACGGGAAAGTGACTTCGGCCACCCTGCAGAGCTTGCTCGCTTCCAACCTCTTGCTGGTTATGGTGTTTTGCTCCAAGCCGGCGATGATGTTGGTGAGGGTGACAAAGAAGTCGGTCAGGCAGCTTTGGCTGACGTAGCTTCCGTAGAGGTTGTCGAGAGCGTTGGGCCCAGGCGTCGGTGGCTCGAGCGGGTAGTCTGCGAGGTCTTGGGTAGGCACGACGCCGTCTTTCAGCGACTCGAGCGAGGCGGATGGAATCGGGTCGCCGGGACTGCGTGGGGACAAGTCTGCATGCTGGAACAAGTTTGGTGTGTCGGCCTTGTAGAACAGCGTCGCGACCAGGTGGGTGGCGGAGACATCGAGGGCGGGGGGATTGGTCGTCATGGTGCCATCAATCGGGAATAGCCTGGTCGAGATAGATGCACTTTCGGACCTTCAGCACCAAGGTGGTTCAGATCAAAGCACTTGAAGCACACGCAAGCAGCTGTGATTTGTTTGCAAGGCGGGGGGGTGCATGCGACAGCAAATTTACGCAGGGATCCAGGACCAGCGGCGCTAACGGCCTGGCGCTCCCCCCCACTAGCTCGTTACTAGTTAGTAGCTACTCTGACCATGTCCGTCACTCCTCCATGTACTGTAATAATTGCACCCCGAGGGATGCCTATGCTCTTTGCCCTAGTCGCGAGATTCGCACACTACAACAAGCTCGACACTTGAAGCAGCCTACCGTCGCTGGGCGCGCCCACTCGACCGAGCAGATGGACCAGATGGACGCGCGACCCTGCACCAGCGAGCCGAGGCTGCTGCTGCTTCTAGTGCACCTTGCGAGCTGAAGCATCTCCATGACCCTACAGATACCCCACAACGCAAGACACATAGTCCAGCTTCTACTCCCGTGGTGCTCGTCCAAAACATCTTCCTACAAGCAAAAAAACACCGCCATGGACGACTACAAGCCGCAGAAACCGAACATCCTTCAATCACCGCCCATTGACGTGACCGTCCCCTACGATGCAGCCTGGGTCAAGGACAAGGTCATACTCATTACGGGCGGAGCGAGTGGCTTCGGCGCGGGCTTCGTGCGGAAATGGGTGGCCGGCGGTGCAACAGTCATTGTGGGCGACATCAATGTACAAAAGGGAGACGCGCTTTGCCGTGACATCAACAGGGACAGCGAAAATGGCGGCACGGCGCACTTTGTACACTGCGACGTCACAGACTGGCAGTCGCAGGTCAACCTCTTCAAAGCAGCTGTCGACAAGAGTCCGCATCGAGGTATAGACTGCGTCGTCGCAAACGCAGGCATAGCAGGCCGCGACGTCCTCCAGGAAGGTGCGAACCTCGATGCAGCCGAGCCACCTCCCCCCGCCTTCAAGATCATGGACGTGAACCTTACAGGCGTGCTCTACACTACCCACCTCGCCTGCTTCTGGCTACCTAAGAATCCGGGTTCCTTGGCGTGCAGCTTGAACTCGAAGCCCTCCACGACCTCCCCGCGCGACCGCCATATACTCCTGCTAGGCTCCATCGCCTCTCTTGCACCCATTGCCATACAGCCCCAATACTGTGCCGCAAAGCATGCAGTCCTCGGTCTCTTCAGAAGCCTGAGGGTCACCAGCGGCCTCCAAGGCATACGCGTGAACCTTCTTTGTCCGTATTTCATCGACACGCCGATTGTGACAGTCGGTGCGCGATTCATACTTGCAGGCGGCGGACTGGGCAAGGTTCAAGATGTAGTCGATGCCGGCACGCGCTTTGTTGCCGATTCACGCATACTCGGTCGGGCCCTTGTTGTAGGTCCCAAGATGCACGTCCGTCAAAAGGACAATGGCGAGTGGGAGCTCGTCACTCCCGGCGCACCTGGCAGTATTGAGACGGCAGTTTTCGAGCCTTACGCCGATGATTGGGAAGATCAGGATCAGTGGAACCGTACTTTTGTCAAAATTTTGAACATGGTTCAGGCTGGAAGAGGCTGGGTTGGATGGGCGCAGGACATTGTCAAAGCATCGCTGTACACCTTGGGATTCGGGCGATGATGCACATCATGGTCAAGCTTGGCCATCCATGGCTACTTCCGAGGCACTGCTGTTACGATTCGAATCGCCTTCGCCGAGCTAGAAGATCAGCGTCCTTGCTATACAATACACTGGAATACACAATCTATCAAGTGTGCCGCTACGAGTACAATCAGACATCATGGTCATAAGACACCATGATGCGTTGGCTTTGCCGGAAACAAACACGCTTCTGGCGCTAGAACTACTGTGCAGTAAGCGCCTCTCAACTAGCTGCATTGCATCGAACCCCCCCTCTAAAAGTGCTCGCGGATCGACAACCGGCTACTTCTAGGCGCCGACCATAGCGTTTTCAGAAGCATCTCGGATGGTTTTGCATGGCGAGGCGGATGTGTCGGACCGCTACACGTTTAGGCTTGCATCATAGGGTCACGGTCGCTATGCTGCATCGGCCATATGCATCGCAGTTGGAATGCGTCGACGCACTCGTATCAGGTCGATGGTGAGCGTTGTGCCATATACCGTGTTCTCACATACACTCTGGCGTGTCCAGTGTCGTGCGAGAACCGTCTACATTGGAGAATGCCAAGTTCCAGGATATGGGACTTTAATCCCTGTCTCGCAACCTCGGCAACAGAGTCGCCCCAAAGAACGCCCAGGCTACAGGCACAAGTCCAAGGTCATTAAATTAACCCGACCAAGTTAAATCCCGTTTTGGTGCCGTTGGCAAGACCCGCAGTCTGCATGTGATGTCATGCCGTCTGTTCCTGCTGCCCGGATCGCCCGCTACGACAATATTCGACGCCATTCGCACGTATGTCCCTTTCACTTTTCCACACGTCCGTTGCCTGCATCCAGTCAATTTTACGAAAAGCTTTGTTGGCGCATGCACGTCAAGGAGGGTCGTGCAAGTCCCTTCAGGCTTAGGTTTAGCTCTTTCTGCGCTGTCACCATCATCGCTCCGTCACTGCCGGCAACGCGGACCCATCACTAAGATCTAGATCGACTGATCCACCTGGATGCCGAACCTCTTCGCATAGCACCTATGGCGAACCCTACTCTTAGTCCCAAAGACGAGGGCGTCGTTTCGCCCATTGGTACGGTCATCGAAGAGCCGACCTTTCCGAATATTCCTGGCCAAGAGCCCACCGCGTCCACGCCTACCCAAAACACATTGACTGCAGGCATGGCTCAGAAACATGGCGCATCGTCGCCAGACCGACCGAACAAAGCATCAAAAGATGACGACGACTCGACATCCAACACATTCGCGTCGACATCGCGTCCCGCTCGGCAGAGATGGGCAACCGAGCGACCGAAGCCCTCTGTGAGGCACTCATTACTGGGAAGGATGCAGCAGCCCCGCGAAGCAAGACCAGCAGCACCTGAGAGAACAGCGACAATCACCTTCGATCCCGATCCCGATTCCGACTCTTCTGATTCCTCAGACGATGAGAAAAAATACCCCCGCAAAAGCCTCGGCCATGCCGACGACCTCACCAAGCAAGCCACAGGTAAACCACGCGAAAGTCGGTCCGGGCCCTTTTCCCGCCTAAAAATCTCCAACGAACACTTCAATACAAAGGGCAGGGTTTCAAAAGCAGATGGACGTCTCAAGCTTAGCATACTGGAGGAGAACCTTAGTAGTGGCTATATCGCAAAAGCTCTAGGCACAGCTTTCAGGAAGCATGGCAATAATGAGGACCAAGGGCCTGCGAGTTATGACGACATGGGAGCTACCAAGATCAAGCCCGAAGACGACGAGATGGAACACGACCCGTCGAGAAGAATCAAGCTCAACATCGTTATCATTATTATTGGATCGCGTGGAGACATTCAGCCCTTCATCCGCATAGGCAAGATCCTGAAGGAAGACTATGGCCATCGCGTTCGTCTAGCAACTCACCCAGCGTTCAAGGATTTCGTGGAGAAGGACTCAGGGTTGGAGTTCTTCTCCGTTGGTGGTAATCCGGCCGAGCTGATGGCGTTTATGGTCAAGAACCCTGGTCTCATTCCGAACATCGACACAATCAAGGAAGGTGAGATTGGCCGACGAAGGAGCCAAATGTACGAGATGTTTCAAGGCATGTGGCGTGCTTGCATCAATGCAACCGACGACGAGACCGACAAGACGAACGCAAAGATGAGTAAGTCATTCGGACCAGCCTGCGCTGTATTTACAACTAATGTCATCTAGTGGGCGACAAGGCACCATTCGTCGCGGATGCTATAATATCAAATCCGCCAAGTTTCGCCCCAACTCACATTGCAGAGAAGCTCGGTATTCCGCTACACATGATGTTCACGTAAGTAGTTGTCACCTAAGATCCCGAACCAGTACTAACATGCGGAAGCTTCCCTTACACACCCACAAGCCAGTTTCCTCATCCACTTGCAAACATCAAGGCGAGTAACGTCGAAGCGACTTATAGCAACTTCATGTCATATCCGCTTGTCGAGATGATGATGTGGCAAGGGCTGGGTGATCTTATCAACCGGTTCCGTACCCAGGTCTTGCATCTTGAGGAGGTCAGCAGGATATGGGCGCCAGGTCAACTCTATCGACTCAAAGTACCCTATACGTACATGTGGTCACCAGGTCTGATCCCGAAGCCCAAGGATTGGGGTCCAGAAATTGACATCTCTGGTTTTGTGTTCCTTGATCTAGCTTCGTCATTTACGCCACCGGATGAGCTGAAGAAGTTTTTGGATGACGGACCTCCTCCGGTCTACATCGGCTTCGGCTCCATCGTTGTCGACGATCCAGATCAGTTCACGAACCTCATCTTCGAGTCTGTAAAATCTGTTGGCTGTCGTGCCCTTGTTTCGAAAGGTTGGGGCGGGTTTGGCTCCAACGCCGATTGTCCGGAAAATGTCTTCATGCTGGAGAACACACCTCACGACTGGCTTTTCCCGAAATGTGCCGCTGTCGTGCATCACGGAGGCGCAGGAACAACCGCTATCGGTCTGAAGTGCGCTAAACCTACAATGATTGTGCCCTTCTTTGGCGATCAGCCGTTCTGGGGTGCCATGGTCAGCAAGGCAAAGGCTGGAGCTCACGATTGTATACCCTACAAAAAGCTTAGCGCTGAACGGCTAGCGGAGGGCATCAGGCAATGTCTCACCGACGAAGCTAGAGAGAACGCAAAGAAGATCGCCGAGAGCATTGAGAAGGAAGGAGACGGCGCGCTTAATGCTGTACGATCATTCCATAGATCACTACCTCTCCATGGGGAAGGCAGCATGCGTTGCGATTTCCTCGACAACCGTGCTGCGGCGTGGAAGATCAAGAACACCGACATCAAGCTCTCCGCGCTCGCAGCTGAGATACTTGTGGAGAAGAGAAAACTCAAATGGAGCGATCTGCGACTCATTCGACACTACGAATGGAATGATTTTGGCGGACCGGGCGAGCCTATCACTGGTGTCTGGGGTAGTCTAATGACATCGTTTTCCGGCGCTGCAGCAGGTGTAGGCGGCATGCCTGTAGAGATGGGGAAGAGTATCAGGAAGCGGGAGAAGCTGAGAGTGAAAAAGCGTAAACATCAACAGCGCCATGACCAGAAAATGGCCACGCTAGCGAAAGCGAACGCAAATACGCCAGATGGGGCCGAAAGCACAACGCAGAATCACGACAGACAAGATGGAGGTAGACCCCAAGCAAATCGCAATGGATCAACACTTTCGAAAATCACGGAACCGGACGAAGAGTTGGCCGAAGAGCTCGGTCGCGAGGCTGCGTTTGGCTTCAGGAAGACAGGACATGCCATCGCCCGATTTCCTATGGACTTGACGCTTGCCATCACCCAGGGCTTCCACAACGCCCCGCGCCTGTATGGAGATGAAACAGTGCGACGTCCACCCCGAGTCACCGGCTTCCATTCTGGTACACGTGCCGGCCGCGACGAACTTGTGTATGGAGTCATGGATGGTGTTTCGGGTCTTGTCACCCAGCCTTATAATGGCGCGAAGAAGAATGGGGTCATGGGCGCGGTGCGAGGCGTGGGCTTTGGCATTGGCGGCTTCGTACTCAAAGATATCGCGGCTCTTCTTGGCCCTTTGGCATACACGATGAAGGGGCTCGACGCAGAATACATGAAGCGGTACCAACCTACGAACTACCTACGCCGTGCCCGCATTGCTGAAGGGCAAAAGGAGCTGTCACTGTTGGAACCGAAAGTCCAGGTGTCGGCCACTCAAGAAGCTCAACAAGGAGCCAAGCGGACTTTTGAGAAGAAGGAATTTGTGGAAGAGAATGTAACCATCCGATGGAAGGCTTTACAAAAGACGATCATGGAAGAAAAAAAGCAGCACAAAAACGGCATCATCGGTTCCCTCACAGGTCGAGGTGATCATAAGGAAGGCCAACGAGTCGGGCGTAAGAGCACGGAAGTTGGTAAGAAAGATGGAAGGCGGTCATACTCGAAAGGGAGACCAAACAATCATGTGCCTAACGACAAGCCAGGCAGAGTCTGTACAGAAGACCAGGCCAAGGTTATGGATCCTGGAAAAGCGCGAAGAAGTGTAGATGGTAACGCAAGAGGCGGAGGCATGCACAGGATGAGCACTGCTCCTACCACCTCGCTGGAGCATGGTGAGCACGTTGAAAGGGAGGAACTTCAGCTTCCACCTAGACACCAAGCAGGTGGTGATGCTGCGCTGAAGGAAGATGATACGCACTCGCTTGGCGCGGCACATCTGGGTGACGATATAAAGAACAAGTCAGATCCTGAGCTTGCTAGCCCCATTAATGAGGCTAACAACTTGGTACCTGCAGATCCAAAGGGCGCATTGGATGCTCCGGATCGTCCTTCCGCAGATGGGTCCGAGGAAACCAGGGTTGGTAGCGATCCTACCGACTGGGCCGTTGTGAGGCAGAAGGCTGAATCGTTGAGCATAGGCGGTCAAACACCTAGGATGATTGGTGTATAGGAATATCAAGGCTTTGTATCGAATTACACATAGCGTGGAGTTGTTGGTCTTTGTTATGGAGTGCTATTGGCCAATTGATCTTTTCCCCCTTGTCATTTGATAAGGTAGTTTTACACTAAAGGTTTTAATAATCGAGATACCCATAGTTGTAGGTAAGAGGTACAACTGCTCTGTCCCTTTTTCTTCTACTTATCCAACTTGTCTTACTCCTTTAGGCTCTGGTCGTACATCTAATAACAGTCCGTGACGTCTACACGCCACTTAAGCTTCCTGAGCAACATGAAAAGCTTTTCTCATGAGTTGATGTCCAGAACTAGTATACATACAACCACAATGATATTCGATATTTGACAATCAGAGCCGGGGATACGCCTAGGACAATGGTTTGGAAACGCTTCGTCGACTTCTTGCACGACCCCATATCCAAGATTTCACAACACGTCGAAGCGTCTAGACTTTGGCCTCCAATTCAATAGCTTTGAGGCCCCAGAAATTTTGAGCTGCTCGAACCTGGCGGTTGGAGAAACCCGGTGTATACTCTCTCATTCTTTTTCGGAGATGGGCCAAAGTTTTCGATGAGTCCCGCTCGCTCTTCCCAAAAGTCGAATGGTACTGGCACCAACACCAACAGCTACCGACAAATGGTAAAATCTACATAGTTGATCCACAATGTCTTGACGACACAGTGGGTACCAATCATAGTGAGATGGTTAGCTTGTTGGAGAGAAGTATCAAGCGTAAGGACGAGCACAAAGACGTGGAGATGGATGGTTGAGTAAGGCTGCTCGTCTGATCATCTAACACGATTGACCCTAGTATAGAGGCTGTATCCCACCGCTTTGAATAGGTGATACATTTTAGAATGTGATGGAATGCATTGGTCCTCACTCCAGCATTCGAAAAGTGTTTACATTGTTTGATGAAGGAAAGCAACACCTGTGTTCAAGAAACGCTCATACACTTGTAGCGTCTCGTTCAAAGTGTAGCATAATTAAATTTCAGTTTCGAGTGTCCCCAGACAACTGCAATCCATGCCTTATCTCTCATTTCTTCCAAGGTCGTATAACTTTGCGTTCAATGCACATTCGCTTCGAAAAACACGCTAGAGCGAAGCTGGGGTAGCCACAGTACGGCATTGTCTCGTAATACATGACGGGGGTAAGGCCGGAAATTCCCATGTAATCGTAGCAGGCGGGGCCAAGGTTGGTTTCGCAGTAGTTGTCGGCGCATGCCACGTAATAGCGGGGAATCTAGCGTTTGGTGCACGAAGTCAGTCTATGTCTCATATGAAATTCGTACGGGAACGTCACTAACTCCCATGTAATCACTGGAGGTGTCAAGGATGGCTGCTTCGAAGTAGGAGTCGGTGTTATGACTGGGAACTCCCATGTGATGACCGGAGGGGTGAGGCTAAGTTGACGCGCTGGGATATACGCGCCAGTGCATGATACACCAAGGTAGGCGACAAGGACGTAGAGAGGATATGAGAAGGCGAACATGTTTTGGGTATCGGTCTCTTGAAGATGACCAGAATGAGTGGTGGATGAAGATTAGAATGCGCATGATTCACACATATATACAATGAAGTAGAGGCACTGTCTTGCGGGGATTCTGACACTGCATGCAAAGGCTAGACCTCCGGCTCCCGTCTTTCTTCGCGCTGGAGTTTGTTGGACATGAGAAGATGCAATGTTTTAGCTACGCCGCAATCTGTCCGGCTGACCGGCTATACAGTTCTTCGAGACTTGCAGTGTAGCGGCATTCCTTCGGCTTACACCAAAGACCTACATGTACTAAAAGAATGGGGCGTTGCATAGACATACTTGAGGCGGAACGCCTGCGATAGTGCTCTCGCCATTTTGGAAGGTGGATTCCAGCATGTGGCGCCTATAGTCGGCTTCTTTGCTTATCGAATTGCTGGAAAATCGTAATGGTCGTGTACGCACGTGTGAATTGCCGAAAAGTACAAGACTCGCCGGCATCCAATGCGGGGCGTTCGCTGTTATCTCACAGAAAACAAATTGACGATGACTGCAGCTTATGTGGCTTCTACGACCGAGTCGTCTCAAACGTATCGTACCGAATGTAGGCAAGAATAAAATCTCAACAGCATAATATTTTGCTCGCTCTTACTAAGACGTTGCCAAACTACTCTGGATCTGGCGTCTTTCAATGTCAGCGGCACGGTGTAGGACATGGCTTACAGAATTTGGTCCAACTTCATATCTTTATACCTTGAGCGCCATTTGAGCTATAGAACTGTGTTAGGAATGTCCGCTATTTTCTCTCAAACCAACATTGACGTTAACTTACAAATCAGGTGGCTGGTTATGAGAGACTTTGAAGCCAATGACGATTCAGGTTCACAGTGTCATGACTGGGTGCCGTTGCCTTTGTCACTTCTAGGTTAAGTATATACTGTTAATGCTACAACTCATGACGTGATGCGACGGTGTTATGTCGAAGTTGACGGGACCAATCGGGGACGTGGAGAAGGGGAGGATTGCCAAATGTCATGATTAGTAATCAAGCTCTTTGCTCACGTGTGGCATGTCTCCTGTTTTCAGCATGTACATTCACCATCGCCAGTAACTGGCATCATGGACCTGGTAAAGATTCCAGAGTACATGGCTCACTTCATATTCATCTGCTCATCCACTTCTCACTCACCAACTTCGCCTCGTCCACCAGACTCAACTCAAGCAGCAACTGCACAGAACCCCTAACAACAGAATGCAGCGACGAAATGACCCATGCATGTGTCGGTGCTGTATGATCCCCAATGAAGATGATATTATGTTCCTTTTGATGGTATGCCATATATACAGCTTGCGTTAACTACATCCGGTCGGCACCATGCCGTCTCCGTATGTTCATCCTGTAGCCAGGACAGCTTCTCATAGTCACCCGTGTACAGGTCTCTAGCCCGCACCCCGTACACACTGACAACAGCATCTAACACAGTTGGCATGCACTCTTCGTCAGAGAAGCTCGCGAATTATTCATTCCAGTGGCCACCCTGTTAATGCAGGATCAAACCTGGTCGCGATTCGTTGAGGCCGTAGACTGAATAGTAAAGAGCGCCGACGGCCGCGCTAGGAGGTGTTGAGTATCCGCCATAGATTGGAGGGTAGCCCTGCTCCTAGAAGCGTTCTGAGAAGAGTAGTGTGACTTTGCAGGCAGATTTGAAACAGAGACCTGCTTCGCTGATGGCGCGACTGAGCACCGAGGAAGACTTTGGAAGGAACATGAAACGGGTCATGGTGAAAGGTACTGCCATGTTGGTGTAGTCGTATTCTTTTGACTCGTATGTTCTATTGCTGGCACCGGCGTACCACGATAGTCTGGTGCATGTATGATCTCCATCATCCTTGACCTCGAGTTTTCTAGTCTTGCTGTTAAGAATGAGACAATTGCTGATGTGAGGCAGAAAAGCATTAGACAGCCTGTTAAAGCCACCATTCACGCATTTCCATTCGATCTTGCCCGATACATCAGGCCCACCGCCCTGCGCAAGATTCGAGTTGTGCACCAGTTCATCCTAGAAGATGTCGTTGTCGTTCGCTGTCTAGGTGGCATCTTCCCGTAAAACGATGATACAAGTTCATACTAACATCGTTAGAGTGCCACCAGGGTAAATGTAAGTCAGCCATGCATTCTTGCTATTGTTACCAACGTGGACGCTGAAAATATCCAGTCGAAAGTCCTCAATCAACAGGTCATCCCCTCCGAAAAGCTCTGAGCATGTTGTGAATAGCCGCATTTCTTCTCTTCCATTCTTTGTCCTGCTCTAGATTCTCCCAGGCTCCGAATCTATATACTAATCCTTCATTCCTCTTACTCGCTTCTTGGTTCTTATTCTTGTCCCTCGGTATTGCTTCGTACCGAGTTGGCGTGAGGACATGGACCTCAAGAGTGGTACTTCGACATCGCGGACAAACTGCGCTATCATCTGTCAGTTGCATCTGCATGTCAGATCTGGTATGGAGTTTAGAGATGCACGCAAGGGGAAGGATGACCTTACTCCATAGAATCCCTAGCATTTCGGCCTCAATTTGAGCTTTGTCTCATGCAATACAGCGCTCTTGCGTCTCCCATGCTTCCAACGGACGCGCAAGTCCATTACCCACATCCGTCTTCGTCAAATCGTCAAGAGATGGGGAATGTAGACGCTGCGTTACAGCGCGAGAGATAAGTTGTCGGTACTGCACTCTCTTGTCATCATCTGTTACGTTTTGTTGCCTCGCCGAACAAGCTTCAATGTGAACATTTGAGGGTTTGGCTGAGTTGAGTCCCTGTAGTGTAATTGCCATGATACAGTATATTAAACAGACGACGGCCCAGTGGTCCGAACATGGGATTGTGCAAGTATGGAGAAGGGGTGTCCGCTAGCTGCTGTCGCAGCCTAGGCGTTTGTAACGTGATGGAGTGTACGTCCCTTATGCTCAATATTGAATATACAATCGCAAAATCTCAGGTATACGATCGAGGTAGCCAGATGCTACCGTTTCTTCATTTCTCCTCCATCTTTTCCTTCACGTTCACACTGTGCCCTCTTCGAGTCTCGGCGAACACGCAGATGCGTTGCTGGACCGCTAAACGTGCTTTCAGACCATGGCACTTTCACAGTCCTCAAGCTTCTTGCGCCCAACAGGTACATCCTCTTGACACGCTACAAACTCAATCCATCAGCTAGCACCGCACCATACCAAATCATAGCCCCCAAGCCCACCATGTTGACTAAACTACTAACACCGTGCAAGACACCAAACTGTTTGTTCAGGGCCTGCATCTCCTTGCTATGTGGCCCAGCATCATAGCTCTTCTTCCCATCCCTCGTCTCCTGATGTTTCCTCAGACCCATAACCTCGGTCGTCTTGGGCCCAATGTACACCCAGTTCACCAGCGCCGTAAGGAACATGGTAGTGTGTAGCCAGGAACCCAGATTGTCGGTTGCCGTCGGCGGGACGGGAGACGTAGAGAGGAATGGAAGGAGGGAGGATGCACCACCACGCGGATAGGTGAGCAGCATTACGATGGGAGTGAGTGTTTGGAGCGTAAAGTATACAGGGAAGGTATGCTTTTGAAGCGTGGAGAACTGGGGACGCGGGAGGACGCGGAAGGCTACGATGCCTGAAACGAAGGATTGGAAAAGCGTTGAGCCGAGAAGAGTGCCATAACTGTAGCTCAGTTAGCAGACGTTCCGGTTTTTGAGCTTGTGAGGTATGATTGTACCTGAGCAAATGATATGTTGCTGGATTCTTGAACGACGAGAATGACATTGTCGCGATTACGTGTCGTAATCAACCTTGTTGTCGGAAGTTAGTAGTATGATACTCACCAGAAGAAAACTGATGATGAGAGTGAGGAGGAAAGTCACAGTTTCAAACGAGCGCCACGAGCAGCAGCCTCGGCAAATGATGATCTCACGACATGTCTATCCACGCGTTGTCCCTGCATCTTACCCGCGAGCTATCCCATCTACAGCCTAGCACATGTGCCCCACCAAAGATTTCGCGAGCCCCTCGATCGCGCACCATTACGTCGTGCGACAATCATTTCCAGCCGACGGCCACCGTATCCATTTCATCTATACCTACATCCACCTTCGGAATGCTACTCCCTTCTCTGATAAACCTCCGCCGCCCACTTAACACGCCCCTCGAGCCCGAAGACATATTTGGATCCTCCCTCGGCGGCATCTTCATCGATGATACACAGAACCAGCATGGCGACGACCCAAACACGGTCATCTTGTATCGCAACGCCAAGTTCGGGGAGTTGGAGTTGAGGGTAGCGGACGTGAATGGCGAGGAGCAGAGACAAAAGTTTGCGCATTACCTGTGGAATGCTGGCGTCATGATGGCAGAGCTGGTCAGTGGGCGGGTGGAGGGTGGAGATTTAGGCGCAAATGGGAAGGGTCTACTCGAGGATGAAGAGGGCTGGAGAGACGGCCAGTGGTGGACGGACAAGGAAGAGGAGAAACAATGGAGTGTCGAGGGCGAGACGGTGTTGGAGTTGGGTGCAGGTGGGTTGGGTTGGAAAGATAGGTGAAGAAGAGAGTACTGATGGAACATTTGCTCGCAGGCGTAGGATTAGGTGGGATTCTTGGTACACTGGCGGGTGCGAAAGAAGTACGTCCATGCCCGGACCACCCGCACACTTTGACTAACAGCTTGATAGGTAGCCATCACCGATTACCCAGCCGCTCCTATCCTCGATACCCTCAAAACCAACGTCGCGAAGAACGTCCCAGCGCTCTTGAAACCCAACGTGACCGTCGAAGGCCATCAATGGGGCTCTAAAAGCACACCCTTTGAAGCCGCTCACGCGCACCGCTACACACGCATCCTCGCAGCCGATTGTCTCTGGATGCCGTGGGAGCACGAGAGCCTTGCCCAATCGATGTTGCACTTCCTTTCCGATGAACCATCCGCACGTATATACTGTATTGCAGGCTTCCATACGGGTCGCGCCAAAGTCGCGCCTTTCTTCGAAGAGGTGGTTCCGGAGCAAGGGCTCGAGGTAGAAGAGATGTACGAGATGGATGTGAATGGACAGCGGCGGCCGTGGGCCAAGGAGCGCGATGGCGGTTTGGAGGATATGGGCGAGCGGAAGAAGTGGCTCGTGCTCGCGCGGATACGGCGGGCTGTTCGATCGTAGCGCCAGCAGTAGTAGTAGTAGCCTTTGCTCTCACTAGACCAAGCCCTGTATCACACCCTCTTGAAGCAGAGCGTGACAACACTGCTGCCCGTCCTGCCCCCAAATGTGAAGCTAGGATATTTGACTTTGCCGTCAAACTCCAGCTCTCCGCCTTCAAACCAGCCCTTCAGCTCCTCTTCTGTCCAGTTACAGCTTGTAATGAGGAACCTGCCACCCTTCTTCATGAGAGGCTCAACTTTTTCCTTGTATCCCTCGCAGATCCTGCGACCTTGCGCGTCTTCCTCTTGTGACAAGCATATCGCGTCAAATGTTCCCTTGTCTAATACAACGTCGAAACCAGTGCCCAACCACGCGCCCGGTGGCTGCGACAAGATATCCCACTCAAGAAACGCAATGTCCTCGTAAGAGGCATCCTTCGCATCGCGGATCGACGTTGCGAGCGTAACGCTCTGCGCAGAGTAATCGACGCCTACCATCTCGCCGTTCCACTCGTCTTCCCGCAGCACAAACAGCAGGTGTCCATTCCCTGTTCCGAGGTCTAGGAATCGTGCGGCTTTCTTGTCGTCCCCATCGTCTTCTTTGCGAATGTGGCCTTCATCGCTGAGATCTTCAAGAAAAGACAACATGCGCTCCTCGGCGCCCGCGTCGCTAAACCATATCGTTCCCTCGTCGTCGGCGTTTGCGGCGAAGTTTTGGCGTTCGGTGTTATAGGCGGCGTCCCAGTAGGATTTGGTTCCCAGTTCGCTGGGATCGAGGTGCGTGGGTGCAGTCATCAAGTGGGTATGCGGGGAGAAAGGAGCGACTGCAGTGGGTACAGGGGGCGCGAGGTTGTAAGACGTCGTACTCGGAGTGATGTTTTTGTTGGAGGGGTAGCCATTTGGTTCCTGGCTAGATGTCCGCGCACCGTGCAAGCGAGGCGGACCGCGCTAGGGGACGACGAGCATAACGTTTGGGGCTTACCATCTACATTGACTTGAGATCACATCGTAATTGCGCTATATAATGAATTCGATTGGTCTGCATCTCATGCGTGTGATTACCTATGCAATGTCTTCTGCAGGTTGCAGCGCAACTCTTTGCGCCGCCGCCTGAAGCTGGTCTCCAAGCATACTTGAAACATTCCTTCACTCCGCCTGATGACATCATTGTGATGAACTGTCTGGTGAATAAATGTGAAGCCTCGAGGGTATGTCTGATACCGTGTGTTAAATCGGCTCTAGTCATCTATGTTAATGACCCTGAGGTTAACGTTCTTTTCCTACTCGTTGAACCATTGATCTAGTGTCCAGTCTCGTCTTTCGAAGCAGAGAACGTCCTAGTCCTACATTTCCCACTTGCTTATATACCCAGCTATGCGGTGGCATTGTGCAAATTTGCAGGTCGCTAGGGTTTGATACCAAACAGAAGAAGCACAACATGGGACTACCCGATCGAGAGGGAAATGTAATACTTGTCCCAGCAAGTAAGCATGTCCACTTTCGTCTCGGGCGATGTTGTGTTTTCTCATGGCGCCGCCAGGACTTGCGTGCGATGTGTTGGTAGCAGAATGTACGTTTCCAGATCTGAGATTTGTTATCACCATCGTTTTTGGATGCCAATATTGATGTAAATGAGACCAACGAGCTTGGTGAGCTATATAAGGAACATCGCTAGACGGGTCATAGTCTTTTTTCTTGCCTCGTCTGGACATGACTGTACCTGTCCGGTTGGAACCTTCGGCTGAATGATAGAAGTCATTGATCATGAGAGCTGTAGTGGCGCCGGGGTCAGTCGGGCGATCATCGTCTCCGCCCTGGTTGCGCTTTGTACCCTGTTGGCGAGGTGCTTGTTGTGAACGTCAAGGCCAGCTGAGCCTCCTGTGGATGCAATCTGTTGGGTGCTTTGATCAACAGAACCGCGACAACTACACAATGCTCCATTTGACGTCGCCGTCGATATTGGGCTTGAAAGTGTAGTTTTCCGAACACGAACAAAACTCGTTTAGGGTTAGGCTTGAGTTCGAGCCCACAACGACAATGATGCTTAAGGTATCAGTGCGAAACAAAAAGAAATTGGGTATTCATTTTTTCCATCTCGCGCCCTAGCAAACAACGACGTAATGTATATGGCGCAGTTTTACGAACAATGTGTGTAAGTCGAGAAAAAAGGAGAAGCGATCTATGACAGCACGCCTATCCCTATTCCATCCAGCACCAGTCCATCCCGTTTCATCCGAATGCAAATGATCGTAAAGTCGTTCTATATTTTCGGCCCTCTCTCTCTTCGTCTCTAGCCTTGGGCAGCTTCCCCAACAACCCCATTGCCAGCACCAGCACCCTTACACCAAGGATGCTCAAGTACCATACTGATCGTGATCCTCTTCTCTACGTCTCGGTCTAGCATCAGTCGCACAAGGTCGATGCTCTCTTCCGACATGACCCATGGCACGCGTAAATCGTGGTCCATGATTTCGTCGATGGAGTAGAACGGGTTTTCTTTGTAGATGATGGTGTAGAGGAGAATGCCAAGGGCCCAGACGTCTTGTTCTTTACCACGGTAGGCTTTCCCGGCTAAGACTTCGGGGGCAGCGTAGTCTAGAGAATGTTAGTATGATCATCGTAAACGGAGAAGCGGAAGAGCAATATACCAATAGTGCCGACAAACACGTCAAACGGCCCGCTCTTGATGTATGCTGCGCTTCCGAAGTCGATGAGCTTGATGTTGCCTTCACCATCGAGGACGACGTTCTCGTCCTTGATGTCTCGGTGTACGACCTTCGCTTTGGTATGCAGATGATGTACCGCCTCTGCCACTTGTACAAATATCTTACGGCACTCCTTCTCTTCCATGTTGACGCGCAGCTCGATGTAGTCGAACAGGTCCATGCCCGGTAGACCGTGTGGTACCATCTCGATGTAATAATTGATGTCGTCCTCGAAGAAATCGGCCATTTCTACAATGTTGGGATGCTTGAAGCCATCACGACGGAGGTAGTCTAGCACGTGGATCTCGAGTGGCACAGTCCCTAGCCTGCGGTCTCGCGTCCATGTGTCGACTAAGATCCGTCGCTTCGTGACGTACTTGATCACAACCTTCTTGCTACTGACTTTTTTGTACCGACAGAGCTTAACTTGCCCATACGCCCCTTGGCCCATGTCCTCTAATACTACGAAGTCGTTGATAGTCTTCTTCTTGGGTGGCTCTTCCTGTACGGGAGCCGGTGACGGTGTCATGGCTTTTGTCTGAATTTGTTGCGGAGTGTTAGGTCGCATAGCTTCTTGAATTTGCTGAGTGAGGAGCGAGACTGCAGGCGGCGTTCCTTGCGACTGATGCGATTCGGGTTCTTGCGGCACCGAAAAATTTGACTGGCCTGGTTCAGGTTGGCGCGGCGAAGGTGGTCGTGACATGAGGGGGGTCACAGGACCAATACCATGGTTTGCAGCATGCAACTGCCGGGAGTATGTTATCCACAGAGCATAGACGAGTTCTGGACCCTTGGTACGTTTGGATGGCCCATCCTCCTCTTCAATGACATTTTCATCGAATCGAGGAGACTTTTCGCTCTTAACCACTCGCATCTGCACATCGACCATGATTTCCGAGCCGTCGCGATGTAAAGCCGGCAGTCCACTTGGTCGCAGAAAGATGGCTGCCGCATCTGCGCTACCCTCCCGCATCGCAAGCAGGGCACGGGCACGGCGGAAGCTATGTTCGGGGATGACTATTCCATCGACCAACTCAATCTTATCTTCATCGGTCATGACGTGCAGTATCTTGTCGAATGCGGGTATGAGCTTGCTTACGTGAATACCTTCGGGTCGTGGCTGTCCGAAGAGAGCTGACGAAAAGACGGAATTGGAGCTTGTGATTTTGAGGTCGTCGGATGATAAAACAATGATGCCCGCGATGTGTGGGAAACTAGAGATGCGGAAAGTGGGCTCGCCAGGCATTGCCTCTACGGTTACTGGTATATTGATGCTGTTTGACGTTCGAGCGGTGTAGCTACGAAACTCGTCGATCGACTCGTAGTCTAGGGCACCAGTGTTTGTTCCTCGGAGTCGTGGTATGCCTGGTATGAGTCGCTTGAGATCCATTCCCCTCCGTAACCGATCGCTTCCGAAGACAGCTTCTGTTGCGCCCCAGCCCTTGGATACGCAGCCAACATCGTCGACCGTAATATATACGACATCTTCCGCAATCTCTTCAAGCACCCAGATGAGACTACCTCGCTTCTCTTTGACCCACAAGCTGGCAGATCCAGTCGAGCCGTTGCGCTTCTGTATCGGAATAACGTCTCCGCAAAGCAAGACACCTCGTGAGCCCTTGTGTTCATGATTCAGCTTGCCCGTCTTCTTGGCGTTGTAGTAAGAGGATCCACTGCCATCGTCTGTCTGTGCTTTCCTCGCGGCCGTCACTCGTGATGGCGCCTTGCTCAGTAACCGTGCGGTGACACCACTGCCGACTTTCAGGTTATTGGTCGCAGGAGAGGCTCCGGACAGTGCATTCTTCGAGCCAACTTGGGGATCCCTGAGCTTGCTTTCGAGCCATTTTCTACGGTCCTCTCGCACGACTTCCAGTATGCCCAGCTTGCGCACCTCAGCCCTTGTTACACCAAACACAAGGCATGCTAAGTCGTTTGCGGATGTAATGGTCCATGGCGTATCTGTCTCGGTGGTGAAGATGGCCTGCGCTGCTGGAGCGTGTCGGCTTCCGTGTCCATGCGGCGCTGATCCCGCAGAATGAGGCCCTGGTGCGTTGCTGAAACTTGGTGGCAGAGTAGGTATGGTGTTAGGTGATACGAGGTCGCCGATCTTCTCTTGGTCTCCTACCCGGTATGGTTGCGCCAAAGCGTCGTGGAGTTGGCTTTGGATCGTAAGAGGCGCGACGTCGGTAAGAGTTCGTTTCAAGGCAGCTCGTTGGGGACGTGCAGGTTGCGAGGACGGTGGAGGTGGAGAAGCTGCCACTGCGCGTGTGCTCGACGCGTCGGAGGTGAAATCAGTACTCGATGAGCTTCTTCCTTCCCGAGAATCCGATGTACTGCTGGCATCGGCGATATCAGTCGTAGTTACCCTGTGTACTGGTGGTCTCGCAGCCACAAGCATGCTCTCGGGGCTTGCTGATCGATTGACTGTGAAGCCCTTCTCGAATGGGTTCTCGCCAGACATATCCGCAGGCCCTGTCACGGGGCCTAGAGCACCCAGTCCATGAGCTCCCGTACCGTCTTGGCCTATGAGTTGTGCCCGTGTAAGCAGCTCCATCATACTCTGCACCTCCTGATCGCCGCTGAGTTTCGCCTGAGCGTTTGCTATTCCAGGATTTGTCGCGGCCCAGCCCAGCCTGTCTCGCATAAACTCGATGGATCGCTTCAGCACATTCTGGCGGTTGTGTATAAACTCTTCGGATTGTGTCGTAAAGGAGAACGAGTGTAGGGACTCGGAGGGAAAGCGAGTGAGATCCTCACCAAAGGCAAATGTTGGTGAGCTGGGGGCCGTGGGCGCAGATTCGGAAGGATGTCTCGATACTGGTGGTGTGGCAATGTTCAACGAAGCGGCTCGTTGGGTCGTCTGCAGCTGTCTCGGGCCAGGCTGCTGGCGGATGCGACGAAGGCCCGAGGATCCTAGACCGTGTTCATGCTCGGGCACAATGGGCGACCTGGTGCATCTGTGTCAGCCATGACCGACAAACGCGGAGAATGCTCCTTCCTGACCAGCCTCTTTCCTTTGCACGGCTGCCTATCTCCACGTTGCACTCACCTTGCCATGCGGTCTAGTTGCCCTGCATCGATGCTCAGACGCTTAGCCGTGTCGATGGGCGGCGGCGGCGGCCCCGTTCGCCAGTTCAGCAGGCTCGAGGTGCTTTTCGTCTTGACCAGTGGGGCATATTCGGAGAGGTGCTGCGACTGTGCGAAGGAGTTGAAGGGTGCTTCTTCTGGTCGAGAGCCTGGTGGGGCGAGGACGTCAGCCAACAAATCCATGTAGAACAGTAGTATGCAGTGTCAGGTCGCAAGTGAGGTGGTCGTGAGGAGCAAGGTGCAGGTATTGAGGCCGGCTGTCTATCGTGTAGTGCAGTCTGGGTGAGTGCAGCGGCCCGGTCCAGTTTCTCTCTCCGTGCATACATGTCTCGCTGCGTTTTAGGCGATGGAGCGTACGAAGCTTGCCCTTGGGCCTCGGTGATGCAAGCCGTCGAGACAGTCGCAGGCGTCACGACGCGAGGCGGAGGGTCATTTGACGTACCATGATCATTTGGCCTGCTCATTCCCTGAGGCGTACGAGCAGCGCCTGTTCCCAGGCCTGAGCGATTGTCTCGGCTCGGTAAGATCAGACGCAGCAAATAACGACGAGATGACTAGTCCTGGTCTACGGGTACACAGCTTGATGTGTACTGACCTGTGTGTCGCGTTTGGGGCGGATATATCGCTTCTGGGGTATGGCTGGATGATGCGCAGGCGGGTGGTGCAAAGGCTTTGGCGGGGGCTGCAGGGCTGACGAGGGCTTGAGTCGGATATCACCTGCGACAGAAACGGCTGTTCAGTAAGAAATGCGATGCGTGATACAGACTAGAGGCAAGAGATGAGCCGTAGGCGTGGACAGTGAATGGCATGTAGTTACGTCGCGGGCACTATGCGACTTGAGACGGCAACGGCGTTATTTGCATTGCGCCCACGCTGGCCCCGCGAAGTGCACAGACGATCCACCCGCCGTCGACGCTATTAGATCTGATCTACCAGACCGACTGGGGCGGGATACCACCAGATCACTACCTCATGGCACGCTAGACGGCGAGGTTGCACAATAGATCAAATCTGCGTACCCTACTCGGGACATACCATGCTTCTGGCTGACTATCCACTTGTGCCACACAAGCTGCCGCAGCCGGACCTGGCTTCATCCGTCCGACGAGCCTCCGCTAGCCTTTGCTCTGACATGTGCTGCTCTGCCGCGCCATCTACCACCTTGCGAACAGGGCAAACGTCCCGCCAATTCAACCGATGTCCATGTCGTCATAGTATGCGCACAGGGGCATGGTATACCGCTACCTCTCCAGCATCAGTATGTACAGTGAATACAGAAGGAACAAATGTCAGATGCTTAATGGAGGCCTTTGAATTCTCTGCTCGTCGTGCAGGAAATCGTGCAGGTTGCGACCATTGTGATTAGCTCCGCATACCCCGGACAATGCCATTAGTTGAGCATGGCTCCTGCGCATGCCGTGTGCCCAACCCATGCACCCAATCTGGAAATCTAGCGAGGCTTCAAGCCGTCAGTGTTGTCGGAGAGTGTCTTTGTGCTGGTTCCAGAAATTCCTGCAGCCTAGTCCTAGGGTTAGCGATTGTCTTCGCCACGCCATCCTGATAGACACACCTCGATGCATGTTGACCTGGTCTATCCACCACTCGCCAAAGCTGTCGTCTGTGGCCATATCGGCTGCTGTCACTCTTTCCTCCCGTTTCAGTCCACATAGCATACAAGGCTGCCGTGCGGGTATGCCACCTTCGGACTGCTTCAATGTCTTTACTGGCATTGTTTCTTGCAAGTCTGGCCCACGGTCCAAAGTACCAGCTTTGATATGATTTGCGCCAGATACGACATGTCGCAGTCGCCCGACCTGCTCTTTCCAACTTCTTACCACATCTGAAACCTCTCGCTCTTCCTTCATGTTCTCGCCCTTATCAATGCCCGCCAACTTCATCCCGGAAGTTGCTCGTGATGATGCGGGGCCTATTCGCATGCCTTGGGACAGGTGCTGGTCTCGCTTCCAGCGCAGTTTCCGACCAGCTATAATGTGTGCTGCAACATTTCCGAGGATGAGGTAGCCTTGAAGGTATGCAATTGTCGCGGGCTCGGCAAGCAACTTGTTCCTCATGGGTAGGGGTTGCGCTGCCATGGGCTTGAACAACTTCTCCTGTGCTTCCACAAATAGCGAAGGGAAAAGTGATAGCAACACACCTGGCGGTGGCACGTTTGTAGGAGGTAGTTCATCGGGTTGTGGATCTGGTGCTGTAGGAGAAAGTATTGGGGCTGGTGTAGTGCATGATTCAGCATTCTTGGTCGACTGCATAGGCTTGGGTTTGCTTGGTGCTTTAGTAGGAATAGAAGCCTCCCAATCGTCAAATTCATCCCATCCATCATCTTCCTTCTCTGCTACTGGTGCGGGTGCCTGGGTCGGTCGTTTCGGTTTCGTAGCAGCACCAACTCCGGTCTTAGGTTTCTTGCTCGTGGCTGTTTGGCTCTCCATAACCCGACTTGCGCTGAGAGTATTTCCACTCCTTGGGACAGGTGGTTGAGACTGTGATATGCTCATATCACCAAACAAGTCCACGAGTGCTAAGGATGATGCAACAGGTGCCCCAGAGGGCGTTTTACTTTCCTGTTCACCTTCGAAATCGCCAAAGTCATCGTCATCATCGAAATCATCCTCTGCATCGAACAGTACGTTTGGGTCGGATGACTTCTTAGCCTTTACGACAGATGCTCGCTGCCATGTTTGCTCTACCGGCTGGGAATATGGTTGCGATGTAGATGCGAAAGGGTCGTTGGTAGTTGAGGTAATGCTCCATGCATTCGATGGTGGCTGGGAGACCGAGGGTGATATGAAAGCGAACGGATCTTGCTTGGCGGCAGGAGCGGGTTCGGTGGATGTACCGCCCTCAAAGTCGCCCCAGTCGTCGTTGTCTTCAGTTGTAGATGCTTGAACCGAGGTCGAACCAAAGTTTCGACTGTTGCTTATAGGCGGAGGTTGTTGCGACAGTGTTGCTGAAATTGGAGTGTTGGTCAGGTTATTGAAGAAGCTGAAGTCCGATGCAGCAGGGGTAGTCGTCCGTGTGTTAACAGGCTGCGACTGCTGTTGATTCGAAGGAGGGTCAGCTCCGAATTCTGCGAAAAGATCTGCTGACATTGCTCGTATAGAGAGATTGAGAAGGTAAGGTTGTAGTGCAACGCTGGCTTGAATGTGGTTAATGAGTACACGCCAGCGCTAAAGCCGAAAGAGTGGGCCGGCTATCGAAGCCAAAGCCACAACAATGACCAGCTTCTTCGCATATGATGCAACACTGAATTAGCTTCACGAAGTATGATGAGCTGTTTCTAAGCGTAAAAAAATGTCTCTGAAAGAGATGCTCATGATGGTATGCATCAACTTTCACGCGAACAAAACTGCTAAAAACACGTCTTCTTCAGTTATCAGTTCGGAAACCTCTACTCTTCCTGGTAGAAGCATCTGAACAGGATGTGTGATGCAGAGAATCGTAACAATCCTAGAGCGGCCCAATGTACACGGTTAGTTGCCATACTAGATCAAACTATACCAGGAGTGCCAGATGCCACACAAGATGGCGATGCACGGTGGGTCATCTATCGCGATGTTCAGCCAAGGCCTCGAAGACTAGGATGCTACTGATGAAGGGCAAGTCATGCGGGGCAAAGTGGAAGGGGCAAAGCGAGGAGCAAGTAGAGACACCACGAACAATAGTCAATCACGCATGTCATGAGGAAAGGGTTTTGTTCATATCCCACCCATGTTCTCATTCATATCATTATGGAAACTATGGAAGGACGACGCCAGGACCCCAGACCGTTATGCATGACACGTTTCAAAAGTCATCACAGCTTTTCCGAAGCAACCACATCCCCAGAACCAGGTATCTAGAGACGAAAGAAGAGAAACAAGCAACCCAAGAAGAGAGCGCTTATTTCTTGGAAGCCTTCTGGGCGGCCTTGGTGACCTTACCAGCCTTGTCGGCCTTGGCGACGGACTTGATGACACCGACGGCAACGGTCTGACGCATGTCACGGACGGCGAAACGACCGAGAGGAGGGTAGTCAGTGAAAGCCTCAACGCACATGGGCTTGGAGGGAACCATCTTGACGATGGCGGCGTCACCGGACTTGATGAACTTGGGAGAGCTCTCAACGGACTTTCCGGTACGGCGGTCAATCTTCTCGAGGAGCTCGGAGAACTTGCAAGCAATGTGGGCGGTGTGGCAGTCGAGGACTGGGGCGTAACCGGCACCGACCTGACCAGGGTGGTTGAGGACGATGACCTGGGCGTTGAAGGACTCGGCACCCTTGGGAGGGTCGTTCTTGGAGTCACCGGCAACGTTACCACGACGGATCTCCTTGACGGAGACGTTCTTGACGTTGAAGCCAACGTTGTCACCGGGGACACCCTCGACAAGCTGCTCGTGGTGCATCTCGACGGACTTGACCTCAGTGGTGACACCAGCGGGGGCGAAGGTGACGACCATACCGGCCTTGATGATACCGGTCTCGACACGACCGACGGGCACCGTGCCAATACCACCAATCTTGTAGACATCCTGGAGAGGAAGACGGAGGGGCTTGTCGGTGGGACGGCTGGGAGGGTCGATGGCGTCAATGGCCTCGAGGAGGGTCTTACCAGTGGACTTGGACTTGGTCTCCTTCTCCCAACCCTTGTACCAGGGGCAGTTGCTGGAGGCGTCGATCATGTTGTCACCGTTGAAACCGGAGATGGGGACGAAGGGAACGTGCTTGGGGTTGTAGCCGACCTTCTTGATGAAGTTGGAGGTCTCCTTGATGATCTCCTGGTAACGCTCCTCGGACCACTTGGTCGTGTCCATCTTGTTGATGGCAACGATGAGCTGCTTGACACCGAGGGTGTAAGCGAGGAGAGCGTGCTCACGAGTCTGGCCATCCTTGGAGATACCAGCCTCGAACTCACCAGTACCGGCGGCAATGATGAGAATAGCGCAGTCGGCCTGGGAGGTACCAGTGATCATGTTCTTGATGAAATCACGGTGACCGGGAGCGTCAACTAAGTAAAGTGTCAGTGGTCGAAGGTCGTCATGATGCGAGAAGCTACGACAAGCAAGCAAGCAACAGAAGGAGAAGACAAGAAAGCAATACAAAGAGAAGGTGCAAACATACTAACTGTGACGTAATATTTGGGTGTTTCGAACTTCCAGAGAGCGATGTCGATGGTGATACCACGCTCACGCTCGGCCTTCAACTTGTCGAGGACCCATGCGTACTTGAAGGAACCCTTACCGAGTTCGGCGGCTTCCTATAAGGCTTGTTAGCTTGCTGTGGCCAGAGTGAGGAGATTGCATGTGCGTCATGGTGTTGGAGTTCGCGAACGCCGCATACAGACTAGCGCTAGCGCGTAAAAGTTCGCACAACCCCCACCACCCAAAAATGCCCCTCATCGCGATAAGCCAGGATTTGACCGCGCGCTGGAGGATGCACCAGGTGGACGCAACTGTCCGTGTGAAAGAAAAGTGATGCCGTACCTTCTCGAACTTCTCGATGGTACGCTTGTCAATACCACCGCACTTGTAGATCAAGTCTGTGTCCCATTGTAAGTTGTGTGGCCCCGCAGTCGTTCGGAGAGGGTAGGCTTACGGCCGGTGGTGGTGGACTTTCCGGAGTCGACGTGGCCGATAACGACCACGTTGATGTGCATCTTCTCCTTACTGCGGACATTGTTAGTGAGCTGTACTCGGGGTGGATGTAGCGGCCTTGAGCTGCGCCAATGGGCAAAGGCCGAGGCTCCAGAGGGCTCGAGGCAGAAGTCGGGTAAAGCAACTTACCCCATGTTGGCGGTGTTGTGTTGTTTGAGTTTATGTGGCGGTGAGGGGAAGTTGTTTGATACTCAGATTTACAGCGCGCGGTGTAAGGTATGAGTTGGACGAAGAAGAAAAGTCGAGCGATGGAGGGGTTGGTGCTAATATACTTGGAGGGCTGTGGGTCTGTGCTAGTTTTAGGCGCTAGCCCCCCGTTGGGCTACGAAAACTCCTTCACTTGCAACGGATTCAACAGCGAGAGAGGCAGAATGCATCCTCTTAATTGGCCCACATGCCATGGAGCCCTTCCACCCGCCTTGACCGCCTGTTATGGGCTTGCCACAGCCGCAGTTGCCTCACGCGAGTCTTTGGGACCATCGTCATTGTTGTCCATCAGTCCTTTTTTCCGTGCCCGCGTCACCTACGCGCTACAGCACTTGCTTTTGCAGACTGCTCGATTGTTACCTTCACTGCCGATCTCCTTTACGCTCAAGGTCGATACAATATGCAGCCATCGCGCTGAAACGGTCCCAGCGTCACCTTTGCCGCACTGCAAACTTTTGGCGGGGTACTGAGATTGCCATCACAATCCGTAACCAGCCCCACTACAAGCGGAACTCTATGGTCCTCTTGTTGATGGTACTGCCCAGACCATGCACAACACCGTGTCCATTTCTTCCTCTACGCTGCTAGTCACTGCTCTCATTACTTTTACCGTCACCTTGGGTATTGCTGCTTATGGGCCCAGAACAACGGGGCCTCCTTGACTCGCTAAGCGCTGTCAAAGATGCCCAGTGTCCTTTCACCCAACTATCGTGGGACCATCCTTCGAGCCGCGCATACGCCGCCCTTTACTAAACGCGGAATCTTTAGTGGGTTACGGGATGTAGGATCTATGAATCAGGCTTCCACATTCGACGTTACTCTCTTTCATCCATTCGCCACATTCGATCACTTCCGTTCGGGCACTGACACTACGCCATCTTTCTAGGCATGAACTTCTTTGATCACAACCTCGAGCTGTGATCTTCCGTCAAGCATTTGATCTATGTTCCACGAACAAATCAACCCAACCCTAGAACACACCCTAGTCGTCAACTACACGTCATCTACAGTCACATAAAGGTTGCGAGAGAATTGCCTCTTGGTGAAAGTGGAAAGAGGCTTGGGGAAACGCCATGTTCCTGTGCATACAACGTTTGTGGGAGTACCAGAAAGATAAAGGCCGCCGCTTGAGCTTATTACTTCATTGCGTAGACTGTTGTGCTTGGCCTCTTGGAACACCGTCTCATGGGCCGCCTCCGTTAGTAAGGCTTCATGAGTACCAAATGGCTGTCAGAGAAACAATCATTGGACATCTTTGGAAGATGTGTGCTCGCTCCCAAGAACAAGCACTGGTACTTAGACCTTCGCATCACGCATCTGGTTGTTCTGACGTCTTCTGAGCCACAACTGTCAGCCACGCATTCCCTACCTGACAAGCTTCTAATAGAAGTCCTAATGTACTGTCTGCGTCCTTTTTCTGTGCAGTACAGGAACATAACGCCCCTTCGGTATCAAAACTTCACCCCTGATCAGATCTCACATCTTGTTTCCACGGACGATCCGTTTCGAGCGATTACGAATGAAGTATATGACTCCACCAATGCTTTTCGTCTCGATTTAAGAGGATCTGCAGCTTCATTGTCTGGTCGGGTTTATGGCTTAGCATTCCGCCATTCACTTGTGGTTTTTGTTAGGCTTGTGAGGGAGCTTGAGTTAATCACCCACCTTTCCAGCTGTGAGTGAGATAACACAAAGAAAATGGTCGATGCCCCAGGGGATTTGGTTTGGTTCTTCCACCCGAGAAAATCTAGGTAAGGCTATGGAAAAAGTCTTTGACAGCAATGACAATCAAGCGAACTAGCATGGCATTTTCCGAGCATTCGAAAGCTCACACTCAAAATTCGCATACTAAGTTGCCCACGTACTAAAACAAGGGCAGCTCTTAGATTAATCCTATGGGTAACGACTGTCATATCGCGTCCGACGAGTGTGAAAGCAGTACGAGACCGCGGCAGTAATGGTAGATCGCTCATCACGACAGTCTTCGAAAGTGCGGTAACCGGCTAGATATGGCATTAAGTATGCTAGCTTAAGACAGGAGAAGCGAGGGTTTTGCGTCGAAAAGAACATCGAGAACGTCACCAAACAAATCACCGTCTTCATCTTCGCCATTCTCGCACCCAAATGTCATGCAATCGTGGCGTTCCTACAACTGTTACATGTAACCACGACCGTAAAAGCAGTATGGAGGCCAGTTAGGGGCCTATTCTCCTTTTTCTGCCCATACGATGGTGCCGCACTGGAGATATATGTTATGAAGATGTATTGCAAATTCAAATGGAGACCCACAAGGTCAGTGATCCGTGCTGTTCGATGGCGTTATCCCAGTCCAGATAGTTACTTTTAGATCTACACCTTTCTACAATCCTCAAATGATTACAGCTAGTTCTCCCACACATCATTCAACAGCCACTTCTGGCCTTCCCATTGCTCCTTCACAACTGGCCAGATCTGATCAGGTGGTAGTACGAACCCACCACTGGCCTGATCACGAGGGCTCAGCTCCATCGTCCACGAGTGTTTCGCGCCGTGTACAGCATAGTGGTGATCTCTCGAGTTACCCGTCGAAAAGTAAAGGATCTGACAACCAGGACCGAACTCGTAGGTAACGTTGTTTGTGCTAGCAGCCATGATAGCATTCGCTGTGCCGCCAGCAACTTCAAGCATGCGAGGAAGGGTCTCTGGTAGCGGGTCGCACGAGAAGCCATATGGCGTTAGGATGAGTTGACCATAGGAGTGAAAGTCGATGAAGGAACGGATACCGGCGCCCGTTTGCGACAGCTTAGCTGAAAGACCATCCATGGCTTCATTCTCGGTCGTGTCGCCTGGTGCTTCTCCGCGGTATGTCTGGCCACAAGGGTCAGGTGTAGATCCACCCTCCGGTGGCTCCGCATCCCACTCGTACTTCCAGTTGCGGTTACCATCTGTACCAAGGCAAGTGGTGTTGATGTTCGGGCGCGGCTGGCGGTTCTTGCGCCAGAGCCGGTCATTTGTTTGTGTATACAGGAAACCATCAGGGTTGTGGAAGGGCACAAGGTAGAAATCGTAATAGTCCAGGAAGGCAGTCACATTGGCGTCACCTTTCTTATAGCCGTCGATGAGTTGATAAGTCAAGTACTCAATTACTGTGACAGTCAGCTGTGTTTGCGTACTAGATGGCATGCATCTTCTTACCCATGGTTGATATCCACTCTCTTGCGTGGACTGTCGCATGCCAGAGAATAACTGGCTTCTCTGCTTCATGCTTTTCATATCCCTCCCTTTTGTCTCCATGGAGATTAAAAGCGTAAATGGTTCGATTCTCGTAGCTCTTTCCGATTGAAAATTTCTTCGAGTTTTTGGGAAATGCCTCCACAAGATCGTTCCAGTACTGAACATGGTCGGCATATGGATGATAGGTGTCGAACCAAGAGAGATCTGGTAGTTCGCCACGCTTGTGCAACCCTCGCTTGTATAACGCTTTCCTATCGGTGGCGCGTATGTAGTTGCCGAGATCGGAGTTGACAAGGCGCGTCTTGAGGCCCAGAGCGTTGAAGGAGTCCACCTCTTCGGGCGGTACGGCAATGGAAAGGGTGTCGCGAATGGGATGAGTGTGGTACTTGGAAAAACGCTTTCCGAGATCACGGGCCTCTTCCGCGGAAGACGGAGTGACCGAATAAACGTGATAGCCATCATAGGTGACTTGTGCGTTACGAGTCGCAGAACTGTCGCGAGACTGGAAGGGGGATGCTACTGCCAATTGAGCGGCTAACAACAAACTAGTCCACTTCATTATGAATCCCGACTGACCTTTCGATATCGGTTGTATCGAGTACTTTGCATCGTCTGCCTGAAAGGATTATATACTCATACACGAACCTTGCCACGGCCTTATCAGACATTGGAAGCCAAGTGAGCGATGATGCAACAGTTCGACTTCATTTTGCTGCCTCGCATGGAGATATCGCAATGGCCTTGCCGCTTGGTTCATAACAAGTATGCGGAGTGTCGTTCAACGGCCGGCCAAGAAGATGCCCAGACTTTGAGGTGCCTTCGATATCACCAGCTTCCTGATCGGGTCTCGCTGCCAAGGAGCGCGACATGGTAGATATGCATGTTCCCCTCGACTTCGGGCATACTGAGCGAACCGCAAACCTGCTCTGCGAGATGCATGGAATTAGTAGCGGTACTGCTACGGTTGCACAGGCTGTATGAGAATTAAGTTTGTGTAACTCGTGCCATTCTGGTGTCCGCAGTCCGTAGGCTGCATTTGCAACGATGCGGGAGATGGGACAGGCAATCTTGGGTAACCTTTGGGGTTCTATGACGTGTTTTTCTCTCGCCTAGCTGTTCTTTCCTGCTATGATGTTCATTGCACTGAGACTGGCAGTGAACAAAGCAAAAACAGGCTTGGCGCCCATCACCGTCTTTGCGCAGCCACAACAGGTGCGAAGCCAAAAGGAAAGTAGCATCCAGACATGATGAGTGTGGCCTAGGATGGCAAAAAGTAACTGTAGTGACCTAACCAGGGGTCGCTTTTGTAGGAGTTAGCGTGGGTATTCGAATGAGTGGCGTTACAGATGCTACTTACAACCTGGAATCTCTTGATATCGAACGAATCGTAGTCAAGCGCCTTGCCATTGGGCCATTAGGCCAGTTGTATTGTTGATGAGCCACAAATTTATGACAATCATATCCAATTTTTGTTATCTACGAGCAGTGTGCGCAACATGTGGGGTTCGCTGTTCTGTCAAGTCAAACGTCACTAGCCCCACCATACCTCTTCTTCCATTCGACACACGTATTCCAGGCATCAACAATCTGAGCCTCAGTCATGGCCATCATTCAGCGACGAGGCCGCTCACTGACTCAAAGTACAGGCGCTATAACCTGAAGGCCGCCTATAGAGCAGGAGCTACCTTTGCAATTCTCATGTGTGCCCTCCCGCCATCGAAAACATACACTCCCAAGCCTGCACCAACAGGACCATCAAAGCCAATGATGTCAGCAAGAAAGAATGAAATCTATTCCGCACACTTCGACAGCAATCAGTTCGTAGTTGGTGGTGGTGTTGCGATATTCCATCTTGCGACTAGTCGCGTGGTAATATGCAGCTGCGTATATCGCGGACAAAAGGTTTACTTCCTCCCTAAAGGACGGCGCGACGCTGGCGAAGAGAGCGGAACGGGCGCCGAAAGGGAAGGATATGAAGAGGCGCGCCACATCCACATCTCTGTCTGGCAGCACAAACGTACTAACGCTGTGAACAGTCTGGCTACCGCAACCGCCTTCTCCCTCTACCCACGGTCCACCGCCAGCCACAAGCCCACCCGCGCATACATGCTTCTCCACAGACCGCTGAGCCAGTCTACATGCAACTTCTTCCTCTCGGTTCTCGGCAGTACATAATCTACTGGTACATTGCCGAGACACTTCCTCCTAGTCTCGAAACCCTGCTTGAGACGGAGGCAGGTGCTGCATACAAACCACCGCCGCCATATCCGCAGAATGTCTCTATACAAGAGAGGATTAGACAAGAGCCTGAAGGGTATGAGCCAAGACACCACGAGAATACAGGGGTAGATGAGTTGGAAGTCACGTATGAAAGTGAGCTAGTGAGTGTGGAGGAGGCAGTGGAGAAGCTGGCGAGAGAAGGTAGTATGGGTAGAATTATGGCCGATGTGGTCAAAAAAGGGTGGGAGGGGATTCAAAGGAGGATTGAGATGGAGGATGCTGCCACGCACGAGAGTCCCGAGACAGTTTAACGACGTATGACTGAAGATGTCTAGCACTAGGTGCGAATGGCCTTTGAGAGGTTTACTTGCATTTACTAGCTTATTAGAACAATAGAGATACAAGCGCATTCATGGAACTTATTCGCACCTCAACGAGAACACGACAGACGGGCTGTTTACTATAGTACTTATCAATAGCCTGCTGACTCGATGTCGCATATTGGGTGACATATCCAACATCATGAATCATACAAACAAGGATTACTCTGGACCCTGAGGACACTCTCCAGTTGGACTAATACTACGCCCAACGGCCATACATATCACGTGTCTTCGCTGCCAACATATATGCCCTCCTACCCAGCCCAATAATGTTCGCCGTAAGCACAGCAACATACCTCATCCCGCACACTCCTGCACTTCTATTAAGGATAAACGGAACAGCCCCAGCAAAGGCACGCGAAAAGCTGTGTACACAAATGTGGTAGCGAGGCAGCAACAGAGCATTCCTAGGTCAGGTAGCCAAACCTGTTTGTGCCGGCTATTATATATTGCAATCCTCAATCGTACACTCGCATACGAAAACTGACCTGCCGCGGGTAACGCATGGGCGAAGAAAAAGGTAGCTTCTTCATTTGCCGTACGTCGCACATGGGCGAAGGTTTCCCGGACACGATGTTCCGGGGCAATGGTGAACGTTTATGTGATGCAAGCGTGCAAAGCCTCTGGGCCTTGACGGGTGCCGGCTTTGCAAGTAGTTTGGTTCAAGCGGATGAACACTCAAGTTCGTTTCTTCGTCCTCGTGGTTGATGCGTTGATATTAGCCTGGTGTCGTAAGGATGTCAGTGATCATCGGCAGTTGACGAAGACCTGATTAATTGTCCGAGGCGCAGCAGCGGGGTTGTTATTAACAACATCCTTGTCTGCGCATGTGAAGATGTGGGAGGTGCACAGATGGGGTATGTGAACGTTGCAGATGATCGTGTTCAAGGCAGAATTTTGATATTGACCTTGAAAGTCGATTGGGGTCTAGAAGTGGAGGTTGATGGAAGATCGTATGCCTTTAAGCTCCCATAGAGGCGGGCCCATTATGATGTGGCCTCTGCGACGGATGAGTCTGTCATTACCTGGGTATACCAACTCTCTCATGTACGAGTTGATACAACGTCCAAATCGAATCCGGCGTACGATACGTTAGAGGCTCAATCACGTATGAATACTCATGCTTGGAGCAATTAATGACTTTATCTAGATTTGAGAAAGGAGTCGTTCGGAGGCAGAATCTTTGAAGGAGATATGTCTGTCAGGCGAACGCGAGATGACAGCGTTGCACGCCGGTGACTGCGGAAAACTCTAGCAGGAGAGAACACTGCTCCAGATCCATAATCGTCAGAAATCAGAGGTATGCGCTAATTCCGGGACGTACTAGGTAGGGATTTGGCTTGGTAGTAAGCTTTGACGGAAGAACTCGATTGGGGGTGTTCACCAGGCGGAGATCAGTGCAGCTACGACGGCTCGGACTTGAGATCTGTTATCCTTGCAACCTGCACGATGAGTTTCTACGATTGTTTCTCTGACGAACCAAAGCACTGATCTTTCGTATGTGGACATCTGACCGGGATCGAGTTGGTGGAGTTGCCTTTGCCAATAGGTCCACCAATGTAGAAGCATGCGTACGTACTGCATTCTCACGATGTACATCTACAAGCACGGCGCTCCGAAAGCCCAGTTCGGACTTCAAGACAGGTCGCCATACTAATACATTCAGCTGCAAGCCTTCCGTTCAGTTCATGCACCAACTTCAGCTGCTACCTGGTGTTCACGCTCCTTCGGATCTCCACACATTGTCCGATCCTGAAAAGAGCTGTGGTAACCAGAGGCCTGTTTTACAGCATGGAAGCACGCCATGGTCCAGAGCTGTTGGCGGCCTACAACCACTTGTTGAACGAGGGTAAGACGCTTTGAAACATTGAAATAACCGGGCCATTGTGCGTCTCAACGTCCTGATACAAGGAAATGAGCACTACAGACGGATAATGGACGGTCCGTAACCGCCAGGTGCCAAAGGTCTACTGTCGTATCGAATGGCAACGTCGAATTGGAGTGTGTGGAAATGGTGTTATCAGAGAGTTTTGAAACGAGTGTTCGTAATGTGCAGATTAGCGGGTTCGGCGGCCACGCGTCCTAGACCCTTACAGTAGTGTCAGTCAGCCCTGGTCATCAGGTCTCTATGGGCAGATGTCCCGCGATCTTTTGAGAGTATCGGTATTCTTGTCGTGCTGTCGCCGTCCATGCACATGTGCTACATGAAACAGGTCTCTCAATCACGGCAGGGTGCATAGAACGGCATCGCGCTAGTCAGAACGCTAGTTTGATTCGAAGTAGCGTCCCGATCACTGCATCAACAGGGGCCCGTGTTAGGAAACAATCATGGAGACCTAACTACGGTTTGGATTGGTCATGAATTTTAAAGTAGCAGACACCGATGTACACAATTAATCAAAGTAGATCTCTTGAACGCCAGATAAGCATCGCCGTGCTCGTCAAAGGACCGTTGTGGTAACGTGATGGCATTGATAGTTAGCCATAAGCCGCTCTTGGCTAGGCGCGCCTAACCACGTGAGTATTTTGTCTTCGTGCCTGCTCCACAGGATAAGATACAAGGAGTGTAAAATGAGACCAGACCAGGATATGATGCGGTAAAGAAACGGGATGTAATGTGTACAGCGAAGTAGACGCAAACATGTCCTCATTAGATCCGACAGTGGTCCTTCCAAACATGATAGATTGCAAGGCTAGAGATCACTGGACCAGAAGATATACCGATATGACGAAGCCAAAGATGAAACAGAGCAGGAACACGTCTACCACGAGAAAGACTCCTCGCGGAAGTCGACGTTCCACTGGGACTCGCGGTTGCGGACAGAGCGACGAAGCTCATCCGCCAACCCACCAGTACCGCAAGTGCTGACACAGGCAGCACCGATGCCCTCTTGCATCTCCTGGTCGACCAAGGCTTGGACGTTGGGGCGGCCAGGGAACATTTGAACACTGGAGGAGGGCGAGTGAATCTCCTTTGTGCTGCGAGGACGAGTGACAAATAGCAGGATCTTCAGAATCTCGCGGCGGCGTGGCATGGACAGGATCTGTGTCATCCATGTACGAATCCATTCCAAGTGTTCGGGCGATTGGATGATCCAAACAAGAGTGAGACGACGAGTTGCGACGGTTCCGTTTGCGTAACCAGCAACGATATCACGAACATGGGGAACCTGGTGAGTGATACCGATACCAGCAGCCCATAGCATAACCGTGCCATAAGAGCTTAGATCTTCACCGCCTGTAGTGTGACGTTAGCATGGTTTATTTAGATTGGGCTAATATACGCGATAGTACAGAGTCTGGGGAAAACAAGCTTCGGTACTTACCATATGGCCCCTCGACATATGCCGAAGTGGAGAATCTGCCGGCAGCGGATAGGTCGGCCTTCTTGAATAGCTTGTCGGTAAAACCGGTTCGTCGTCGAATGATGAAAGACATGCTTGTCTTTTGGTGTTCAAGGATGTCTTGGCGGTTCATGGGGAGACCCTTCTCATCGGTGACAGAGGAAGCAATGGTGAGGTCTTCTTCCTCCTCGCTCCAAGCGACAGAGAAGGGGTGGTTGGTCCAGAGTCCGACGGAAGGAATGTACAGGTATGCGTGCTGACCGGGGCGGAACCTCCACGGGCGAGCCATGCGGACAGTCACGCGGAGGGCGTCTCCAGGAAGGACTTCAACATCACAACCGGTACCGCCGTTTCCGACGTTGCGCATAACGAGGCGGACGAATCGCCAGGTGCGCTCCATGACCCAGAGGGCAAGTACGCCATAGAGCATGAACTGTTGCGGTCGCTCCTTAAGGTGCACCCATACAGCGCCGAGCGCGATGGCAGCACCGACGATATGGCCGTGCAGGAAGACCTCATAGAAGGAGTGACGCACTGGCGATGGGGACTGAATCAGTAGGAACACAAATGCAACGGTTCCAATGAAACCCGTCATGATGAATTCGCTCCCAGTGATAGACGCTTGTACAGCACCCCAGCCCTCTGCACATTTGTTAGTACTGCATTTCCGTGATTCCGAACGCGATTCAACTTACTGGTGTGAACCTTGTTGGCGATCCAGCATACGGTGTGGGCAATTGCTTCGAGGATAACGATGCGTCCAAACCAGCGGTGGATGAGGTTCATGGTGTCGAAGGAGATACCGGTGAGCTTGATGATGGGGTTGTTGCGACCAGCGAGCAGGAACAATGGGATCATGTTGATGACAGCCATGATACCAGAGCGGCTGAGCAGCTCACCAGCACCTGAGGAAAAGGTGCTGTAGTCGATCTTCCAGACACAGAAGCCAATGTTGACTGCAAAATAGCCAATGAGGAAGAAGCTCTGCAGACGGCTAGGCAGGGTTCCAACACCAATGGCGGAAGAAAGCTTGAACTCGCGGTGGTGACGGGTGCGGAACAGAGGCGCATCGAGGCAGTGCTTTTTGAAAGCTGCGTAGGTCCGGTTGGGGATGGCAAAGTATCTTTGGGTTTCGTTGTTCAAGCACGTTACGGTGCGGATGTAGCGGACGAAGTAGAGGATAACTTGGTACAGGAAGAAGACGACGACAATGATCCACCAGATGTATCCGAGGTAGTGCTGAACGTCGACGTTTTCCAGACCAGCAGTTGGGTCTTCCTCACCATGACCCGCACGCTTAGAGAGACCGCTCATAACTTGAGAGAGAGACATTGACGTGGTGGAGGGGAAGCTGACGAGGAATCCAAGGCGAGACGCGGTCTAGAAGATGTGCTTTAAGGATCTAGGATGGTAGGGCAAGGTATGCCAGACGGGGATGTGGGATATGTAGAGAGTGGACTCTGTCTTGGCCAGCAAACGACAGACGGGGGTAGGTGGATGGGAAGAAGCACAGGGGCACTTGGTCCGAATCGGTGATGAGGGAGCAGCCTTGACGTTCTCTTGGATTGTGGCGATGATGTGGTGGTCGTGCGTCGTGACCAGCCCAGCTTCACTAAAGTAGATTGGGATGACTGGGTTCAGCGCAGGAGCCCGGGGTTGTCGGCAGGCGCAATGCAGGCTCAATGCAGGCTCAGTTGACGTCGCAGGTGCAGTTGACGAAATCCAGATTGGGCGAGTTAATCAAGCAGGGATAAAGCAAGCATCCAGCTGATCGTAGGGAGCGATAGGCAGAAATTGGCTGCGGTGATAGGGCCTGGGGGGGTAGAATCGCCAACCAGGGGATATATTGCAAAAGGGCCGGTGGGGAAGCGAGGACTAGCACGCTGGACGGACGAAGAGAAGGTGAATACCAAGGCGAACCGAGGCGGAAAAGAGTGACTGTGGGCTGAACGAGTGTGAGGGTGAAGAGAAGAAGAGGGCTACGCAACAGCGGGCATGTGGGTAGAAGAGGAGGAAAGCTTGGGTTTGATTATCGCGGCCTATCATGCAGGATTGGCGGGATTGGCAGGATTGGAGGGAGTGCCTGTCGCTTGTTGCAGGGGTGAAGCCTGCAATGGCCCCGCTTGGACGATGAAACGAGGGGAGCCACGCCACACGCGAGCCACTAAGAGACGGCTCGTTTCATCGCTCCGAACAAATCCACTGACTTTCACCATGCCTTGCGTCATCGAGGCCTGGATGCCTCCAAACAACACATGCTGGGCTGGGCTGAACTCGTGCTTTGCTGAGCGGCATGCGGCATGCAAAACAAGGATCCTCTACCCACTCTTCCTACAACGCGGGATTGCTTGCCGACGACGGTGCCTTGGCAGCCACTGCATTCGCCCCGGCCACGCCTGCAACGGCCCTTCATCATCTCTCCGCAGCGCCTCATTTTCGTCCAGGGTCGTCGTACGGGAGGCCTCCCCGCTGGCAGTAGTTCTGCCAAGTGCCATCACTTAATCGATTCTTGGTGGCGACTCCGACTCCCCATCAACCTTCGTCTAACCAAAATATACTACATCCAGCCAGTGTCGTGGAAGCGGCCGCTGACCATGATTGGAAATGGTATGCGCCGGCGCCTGAGCGAACATTATCTCAAACACATTCATGCCTCCTGCCATCATGCCGTGGCTCCCCACGTATTGAACGACTGGCTGTTTCAATCGACCTGTCTTGTGGAGACTTGCACCGCGTATATTCACCTCAGCCCGGTAGCCCAGTCCTTGGTAGCTGTCAACCCACCTTGAGCCAGCTTTCTCGGCAACCCTACACATGAAGACCCGTATGATCGGAATCCGAGGCAGTTCGTCACGGGCCCGGGTTCGAGGACATACCATACAAGTTGTTTCTCTACAGCACTCGTGTGTACTACATTGGCGGCTCCAGGGCCTCGTCACAATCTCCATCTTGTGCAACGTGGCTGTTGACATTGACTACGTCACGTATTTTGGAGCGGCCAATATGATCCACGGCAAATTCACCGGCGACGCCACAATGCATTCAGTCTACACAACACGTACGGGCGGGACTTACGGTTGTCCGTCTTGACACTCTAGCTTGGACCCACTCCGCATCCTACCACAGCACGCAAGATCGAAAAAAGCAAACTCGGTGCGAGTTGATGGCTTCGAGAGTGACTTGGTCCGGAACGTTCCACGGTACAGCCGCTGCAGAAGACGAGTCGAAAGCAGATGCTGATCCACTCTCTGCTGGAGTTGCCGAAAAAGACACGTCTGACAGCTTCATGTTCACTCTCGTCGCAGTCACTGGCAGGCAGACCCAGGCGTGTCACTGCGACCGCTGAGAAAGTGTTTGGTTGCCGTTGTTTCAAACCGACGACAAAGTGTGACAAGGCCCCACGAGCTCGAGACGTAGTTCACGATCCCCAGTGCTGCGTTTCAAGGACAGGCACCTTTCATCTTCCTTCACGGAAACGCAAACGCTTCCCATCCTTACGATTTCTCCGCGACACCTGACATGCGACACGCCTGCGCAAGCGCTGAGGTGGACCTAGCTTAAGCGTTCGCAGCTATCGGTAGTCGCGCCATTCGGAGCAGGCGCTTCACATTTTGAACTCCGCACCCCTCGTCGCGATCTTTCAGTCTTGGTCAATAAGCACAGCCCGGCAACCAGCGTCATTCCCTATTTCCTTTCATTGCTAAATCAGTGTTGAGGCGGTGTCTTGACCACGTGTGAAATGCGACGCCCAGTTCTTAATTTCCTGGCTTCGTTTTGCTCGCCGCTCGCTATTTCGCTTACCGGCCAGTAGGATGAGGTGCTTTGACATGCACGAAATCCTTCCGATGCAGATCGGTTCCTGGATCGACGAACACGCGAGTCAATCAAGAGCCTCTTCTTTCCACATTAGGAGCAAACTTCGTTCCCGAATGGTCGTGATGACGCTCGATGACACTCATGGCTTCAGGAAACATTTGTCGTGATGTTCAGAGAGACATAAGCATATGTCATGCTGCTGGGGTAAGCTTGTCGCGTCGGGCGTCAGCTGTCGCAAAACACGAGTCTTACTGCTTACCCATGTGGGAGACTTGTCTTCCACAGAACCTCGAAGTCTTGAGAGACCAAGCTCGAATTGCTGGGCAGCTTTATTCGTGCAGTCTCGCACTAATAACCACCTCCACCCACCACGATGATACCATATCACTCCCAGGCAGTTACATACTATGTAGTGAGCATGGACAGAGATAATTCGCTTCATGCCACTAGAGTCTAATTACTGCGACTTCTCTCGAGTTGTGCGAATCGGTAGTAAACAGGGAGCGTATACCAAGGTCCCATTGTCCATTCTATAAGTCATCCTGCCTGAACTTCACGACTGAAGTCATGCAGTTGTTTTACAGGAGAATCTCGTTTGGAACACTGAAGACGCTGCTATGTCAGTTTTACGCGAGTGAAAGCCGCATTTTGGACGCGGAGAAAGCAACGCGTGCTGGCCCTTAACGCCGACCGCCGATGGTGGTCAAACAAACAAACAAACAAACAAACAAACATTCATACAGCAACACGTACATACAGCATTAACATAACGTATAACGGCTAGATCTACCCGCGAATATTGCTCCTACATGCATTAGACAACACATATATCGCGATGTCGGTCGACGACACACTGCCATGGACGACGTCCAGGTGCAATCGTCTGCTACGGCCGCTTTCATCCAAACTCACGAAGCTGCGCAAAGAGCTTGAGCGACCACGTACCGCAAGCGCCGAGACACGCAGCGTATCCTCTGCCTTTGCAACCAAAGGGTCCACGCAAAAGACGACCAACTTCACTCGGCCGGCGAACAAGCCACGGGGCTTCGAGAAGGCTAGAGATCCGGACTGGAGACCAGGCGCGAAGCCAGGCACAGGCAAGAAGACAACATACGGAGGCCGAGGTCGTGGGAGGGCACCGGCCCTGCAGAGGACCGGTTCAAACACTGGCAATGCCGATACTTCGCGGCCAGGCGAGATCGCCTTTACGCCTCTGATCTCGAGGATGGGCGGGCTGCTGCACAGTAGCCCACAAATACCAATCTCGCCTTTGCGCAGGTACTCAAAGATTAGGGGCCCTCTTGTGGCTCCTATGAATCCACCTGCAATACATGTACCTGGTGAGATCCGCAAACTCACACAAGGACTGTCCGAAGCCTACGCAAACATCCTCCAATCAACTACAACAGGTGGTGAAGCCAGGTGGAAAGGCACAAGGTCGCTCATGGGCGCTTGCTTGAGGAAGTTGCCAGCGTACATTGAGCTTGAGGAGCACTTTGCGAAGCTAGACCGGCTCGACGAAGACGGCGAAGAGAAAGACCGGGATATCGCAAACGAGATATACGAACATTTGGAAACACAATTTGAACGAGATCATGGTCAAGGCTGGCGTCCTTTCAAGTGTGTTGTCCGAGCGCATGCCACGACCTTGATATGCGACGCCATTACGGATGAGGTTCTTGGCCTGGATAACGTGTTGATCCTTGTAACGCACTGTTTGAACTCGTCTTCGTGGGATGAGGCTGAGAGGTTGCTACTAGCCTATGCTCCCCTCATTGAGCCCGTATCGATACCTATCAACACGCGAGCAGACTTGTTCGACCCTCAAAGATTACCCTATCTTCATTCAGTCAACAGCTTTGTTCACCACACAAGACGATACCGCTTGCTCTACGATATCCTGGACCATATGGTTGCGCTCGAACTTCTGCCTCTGGAATGGCTTGCGACCGACTCTATGCGCCCGGTGTGGGATCGATTTGTTCAAACGATATCCGAAAATGACCATCGGACGCTCAGAAGTGCTTACCAATTCTTTGAAACGGCTACGGCTGCAGGCATAGGGCTACCAGATGCGCGACTGTTGGAAGACGAAGGACCTGGCTCCATGTCACGGCGGTTCATACCATCGTCTCGAAAGGAGCTTCGACAAGCGCTTGATACTACCTTCTCGAGTCTGCTCACGGTGTTGTGTAGTATTGCTTTGGTCCACAGCAATCGCGACGATACTGCAGGGCAAGAGATCGCATGGCGAATCATATGGGTGCTAGATGCGGTTGTTATGACTGTATCTACCCGTGAAGACATTCAGGATGAGCTTAAGCTTCTTCGAGCGGACGCACATGATGTCCAAATTATGGCTCAGCGAGCTATCTGGATATATTTCGCATCGTTTTTAGTACACCTCGAAGGCCGTGGATGCTCGGGGATGGCACTGCTCGATTCTTCCACATCCATCAAACTGGTCAACTGGATAACCATCCAGTATTCACCAAACAGTATCAATATTGCATCGATATTTGCAACTCTTCCTTCTTTGTTCTCATCGATCGCACGCGGCACGGGGCGCATCTGGAAGGATGATGGCTTTAACCAGCTACAGCGACTCGTCACAGCACTGGTGACAAGCTCTGGTTGGAGATTACCGCACAAACTATGGACGCTGAAGCGACTTGCGTTAGAGTCAGCGAGGGAATTTGCTCAAGGCACCGGTGATGCTGAGCATATGACCTACGTACGTAATATCGAGAAGACAATGCAGACACAGGGTCGCCTAGTGATCATGCAATCTCCACAGAAGAACGAATCACTCACTACCAGTGGTGGCTTTAGGTGGGAGGAGGGCATTGGTGAATGGGTCACTTGCACACCATTTGTCAAGCAGAACATAAGTCGCTCGGCAAGAAAGCCACTTCGAGCGTTGGAACTCTTACCAACCCCAGCGCAGTCGGAAGGCGATAAGACAGAAGCGTCTGATATTGAAGGTGATCTTTTGGGTGACATACCGGACACGCCGATATATGAGGTTACATCCTTGGACTACTACGACGATCAAGTCCCACGGTCATCGCCTATCAAAAAGAGATCGCGCACTTCCACGTCTTCGCTCGGGAAACGATCTCGCGCATCATCACCAAAGGTCGTCATACCTATGAAGCGGGTAAATATAACGCCTCCGGATACACCACCGTTCAGATACTACACTAAACTCCCTGATGAAGAGGAGCAAGACGGTCCAAGGCGATCTCAGCGCCCACGGCAGGACTTGAAGGCACCTACTTCTCGAGCACGCACAGAACGTTCTAGGACCTCACTCAAAGGCGGATTGCGCGACCTGAAGAGGCTGGTCTACGTGGAGCCAGCGCTTGAGGTCAGTGATGGCAGTGCTGACGTCTCCGGCACCTCGCAGGACGATTCGGACAATTCACCAGCGTTGGTGGAGGAGGTTCGCCCCAAGGCTGTTCAGAACAAAAATCTTCCATTGAAGCGCACTCGTACACGTCGCTTCCATCTTATCCCTTCTACCGATGACCACGACGACAACACATCTGAACGGGATGAGCTTGGCAGGACGCCAGCTCGTCCTCGCCCTCAACCACGCAAACGAACAAGCGTCCGGCAGACTATCCAAGCACACAGGCAGTGGTGGAAGGTAGGCCAAGGCGTAGTAGCTCACTGCGATGACGGCAGTGAAGACGAGTTGAGTTTCTGTTAGGCATGGAATCCTCTTTTACCTACTGTTTCTGACGCATGCGTGCGCTCAGACGGTGTATTCTAAGGTTTTGTTCTGTTTGGTCAGTATTGGATTACCTCGTGTATTTTGTATTGATACCCCACACCTTTGCGTTTTGTTATCTGGATAGTGTAAATGATATATATGCCCATTGTTGAGGACAACGGTTTTCTTCTTTTGCACCGAGCTCATCATTCATGACCCGGCCCTTCTGGCGAACCCATTCCATACACGTTGAGACGAGCTATTAGAGTATAGTAAATTGCTTGTATGCTTGGGAATACAGAGCCATACATCAGAACCATTGGAACGTATTTAGATGCATTAGGGACGAGGCATGTAACCAGCTTCGCTCGCTCCCACAGCCAAGGCCATGTATTCTTTGTGTCTGTGGCGATACTTTCCAACAGCATCGCAACAAAGAAGATGCATGCCACATTACATCAAACCTCCTGACCGACAGCGTCAGCGAAGTCCCCACCCAACACCCCGCCCCCTTCACCTCCTGTGTTCATCAACAGAGAACAAGAAGATGAGCGAAAAGTATCATGATCCACCAGTGTGCTGTCTTCTACTGGATTATACCCACACTGCCTTGTTCCTCCACACGCCCGAATCCAATTGCAAATATGGAACGCATGTGTGCTGCATAACCTTCTCAAACTCTCTCCTCTTGGCAGTTTAGGTGGTTTTACATGTGATGGAGGAAAAGTAACAGCAGGCGCCAGCACGCAGGGCGAAGAGGGCCAAGTTGTATGGAGACGAGGGCGTTGATTGAAATCAGGCCAAAACATGCAGCTAAGATGACTAGTGAAAGAAGAGCTTGGAAAGCGGATAATCTCGTGTGACGTTTCTTAGGCAACAGTCTCATTATATTGCAGCCATTGCAGATTAGCATCCTTGTTTGTCGTGTGAGCATCACGGTACGCATGCACGCATGTGTTCTGGATAGACTATGCCGAAGCTAGATGTTTTCATTGTTTACTCATATCTGCACCCTGTATTCCAGACCATGCCTTGTTCTTTTCAATGATAGTGTGGTGGTCGATACCATTATGGTCGCTTGTGTCGTACTTCAGTGTGAAGTCGTTAGGTGTTAAGGACAAGCGTCGAATTGAAAGCTGTCGTGCCGCATGTTGAAGATGTTGTCAAGAGGATGGATTTCTGTACATCATTTGTTAGTAATGAAGTTCGATACGAAAATATGCGGCTGATACGCCACAAAGGCTGGCCTAGAAGAGGGGTAAGGGAACGTACAGTTGCAGTTGCAAGCTCCCGGCGCGCAGCCGCAGTCGGCGCAAGTGCATCCAGCGTTTCCGCAGCCGCCCTTCATTTTGATATGTGGTGAAAGGTTGAAAGTTTGGTTGGGTAGTTGGAAGAGTGATGTTGTTCTGTTGCTTTGATCGTTTGCTGGAGAGAGAAGCAGCTGGAGGGGCAGAAGCGGGGCAGGCCTTTTATATCTCAGGGCTCGGTGACCTACCCCCTTCCGGAACCAAAAATGCGACACCGATAGCCGCGCTTGCCAATTGATCGTACGTTATGACTTGGGCCCTTTTCCGAGTCTGCTGTTTATGCGGGTCATCGACGAATCATGGGAAGAAAGTGATGTACGTAGTAGCTGTGGTGGCGAATTGAACGACTGCATGAGGTATTGGCGCAAGCATGTAACTTGATTTGAGCAAGTTACGTGGGAGCTAGTGTGTAAGCTTGCCGGGTGGGGCGTAGACGGCGCATGTACCACCGGGTTGTATGAATGCTGTAGATACCCTGGAATATGCAAATGCGACGTCATTGCGTCATGGTGTCCTGCGTACTTTGTCTTGTATACCAAGGAAGGTCTTGAGTGGTGGCCTCATGTTTGGTGAAGATCTGGCATGCTGGGATAGCAGTATTCTGAACATCCAATGGAAGCGACCAGACATATCATTGAAACCCGAGTCTCTTGTGCAGCCCTCGACGCCGCTCAGGCGCCTGCGACAGTTCGATTCGATGTGTGGGATACGTTCAGATCACGCCTCTTTTTCCCATGTTGGCAAGATCAATCACCTCTTCTTCTACCTCATTCTCTACCGCGTGCTTCCCCTTTGCATTTTTGCCTCCCTTAGCTCCACCTTTGTTGTTGACGCTCCCTCTTGTTCCATCCTTGATACTGGTCTCGTCATCATCGTCATCTCCAAACAGGAAGCCTTTGCCCTTCATGCGTCTCTTCTCATCAGATGAGAAGGTCGAGTGGGCGGCACCTGAGGCGAAGTTTGAGGATGCTGAGTCTTCACCGAGCATCCAGGAGAAATTCGAGGATGTGAGATGTGGACGTGAGGAAGGAGAGAGAGTTGAGGCGAGTTTTGACGGGGGTGGCAATGTGCGGGCGGGCGGTGATGTCGGACGGGAGCTTAGCGGGGTAGGGTTCTTAGAAGTGGTTGTCAACGGAGTGGTCGACTGAGATGTCGTGCTCAAGGAGATGGGTGGAACACTAGAGGCTTGCGCCGACGACACCGGAGATTGAGGAGTCGGAGAAGCCAGGCTGACCGCGGCTTGTGCCGTCGAAGCTTGTTCCGTTGCTTCGTCGACGGGGAGGGGTAATGAGGAGTCATCGAGATACACTTGTACCAACTGCACTTTCGCGATTGCAAGGCTGAGCGCTTCCATTGCCTCCTTGCCCTTTTCGTCATTTTCTTTTGCCTTTTGCGCCTCATCACGCTCCCTGTGGTATTCCCACAAGTCGCCGACGGCGACTTCCAACATCTTAGCCAAGTTCTTATTCCTGCGATCCAACTCTTCCAACTTCTTGAAGGTGTTGGCCGAGTGTACCCTTTCAAGGGATGGCCGCCCGTTGGCAGCGACTGTACCCAGTTGACCAGGCTTTCGGAACTCTCTTCCTCCAGAGCGCGGTGTCGACTGCCCGGAGTTCGTCGCTGACTGGTAAGCTTCGACGTTCTTCCTGACTTCACCTACTGCATCCCGCAGAGCTTTGCCTACACCCCATTGCGAACCGCGGTCCAGTACGTTTTTCGCAGCTCCTTGTATCAGGGCCTCAAAGCCAGCGCCCTGTTGGGTCACGAAACTCCTTGGTGACCCTATGCTGTGGCGCGTTCGACTGGAGACGAATGAGGGCGACGGCGACGGTTCGCGAACGTTCAATATTGACTCGGGCGCAAGAGTTGGTGCTTGTTTGCCATATCGGGTGATGATTTCTGCGCCGCCGAATGGAGTAAGGTGATCGCGAAGGTACAGCGCGTCCTTGATGAATGTATATGGGGGTGTAGCTGGTTCGGGATATCTAAGCAATAGCGCAAAGGCCTCGTTTGTGTCAGCTGTCATCAGCTCCCACCGTATGCGCAACAGCATAGCTATTGAAATCATGTCGACGAGCTCTAGCGTAGAGTCTATCGCGAAGAGGGCGTCCCACATGTCGAAGACAGCGTCGAGAGAAAACTCTCGTCCAAACAGAAGGCGTATCCAGCGTCTACAGTATGTTAGAAGTGCCGAGAACAATTGCATGTGGTAACTTACAAGAGGAATATCTGAGGTACGATTTCAAGCTGTACGAGATGGGTATGAAGTTCTGGGTCCACCTTTGGTAAGCTGCCCTCGAATATCCTGGCACTTCTTGCAAGCATTGGTGTATCCTTGGTTGTAGACCCAGTTTCGGCCGGCGCATAGAAGAATTTGGCCGTTTGCATGATGATAGAGAATAACATATGAGTGTCGTGTTCAATATATTCAGAGTCCAGCATCTCGGCTAAGGTGTGGTCCATCGCACCAGTGTTCGGGTCGGCCGCGTCTATCGCATCCCGTTCCACAACCCACAGCAAGGGCGCAAGTATCTCGTGCATGCCTTGACGGTATCCTATGTCAGGATGCATCTTGCACCAAACAAACAGTATGTCCAACATCATGTTCTGAGTGGCAGGCTGGCGGAAGTATACATTGTCTGGCATGCATCGTTCGATATCTTGAAAGATCTCGGCGCGTAGTTCTTCGTCGGCGCGGAGGGCTATCCATGGTGACTTTTAACGCTTAGTACTTGTCAATAAGCAACATGTCTGATGGCGGCGGCGGCCGGTCGTGGGTGTACACACCTCTGATAGTTCGCTCAGTGGGTCAACTGAGGACTCGAACTCGTCTGGGTTCTGTATGGCGCGGAGGTAGTGTGATCGCAGAGACTCGTATGTCTTGCGCGCGTGGCTGAGGTGGGTAGGCCATGACGAGCGGTCAAGCGTCTTGAAGACAAGAAAGATCTAGTCTTGCCGTGAGCGATGGAGGGGAAGAGGGGCAAGTCGAATCGCACCTTCCAACAGACGGATCGGAGTCCCGCGGTGATCAGGGGTTCCTTGTGCGCGGAGACGTGAATCTTGAGGTCAGTTAGGGAGTGGAAGTCGTCGAGCCGCCGCCAGTGCTTTCTGTGAGACGTCAGAATTGAAACCGTGTACACGGGCAGGCATCACTCACTCAGCTTCAGATACGGAGCGCATGGTGGAATATTACAAAGAGGGGTGTGAGTACTGTGTCGGCACCCTCCAAGCACCCTGTTGGTAGCTCTGCGCCGTGATGCAATAGTGCGCTGCGGGGCAACTCGAGCCGACCGCGGCGTCACGTGGTGTGTGTGTATGTGTGGAAAGGTCGAGGTCTACCTAGGTGCCACGGAACTTTGGAATGGATGCATGGAAGTGCATCAGACGTGTCGCCTAGTATGCCGCTTGTAGTCGCGTTTGTTGGGTCAGGTCAGGGTCAGGGTCAGGCACGGTTGTCAGTGTTGCATCTGGTTGCTAGAGGGAACGATAATAGATCACGACGTCACCGTGATCGCATGATGCGAATACGATAAAGGTGCAGTACTGTGTAGCATTGGACGATAGCGTCTAACATGTCCAATAGCCTAGTGCGTAGTGGGTTTCTAATTCCATCTTCACACTACAGTCGCTAAGAACGGGAACAAAAGGATCGAGTTCACGATGCAGCATCTTAGGCTGGATGCCAATGGCGACTCACGAGAAGTCGCATGGCTCGTGTGGCGCAAACTACTTGTGCGGGTGCGCGCGCGCGTGCGAGTAATGGAACAAGCTCGAGAGTCTATTGAACCAAACTTGCTGCGTGCTTCTCAGCTGTCCACATGTCGGACTGAAGATGCCGGAGTCGACGGAGATGCCATGCGGTTGACGAGGCTAGCCCACAGTGATGGCCGATGTCACGGCTTTGACCAGACCACGTGCAAGCAAACCCCGTTGGTGCTGGGACTCAGTCTTTGTTCGCAGGGACTGCGTTGCGCTGGCCCTCTATGACGAGTCTGTCCATGAGGCCCGGGGCTAGAATGTCGTGCCGGAAACGCTCCTGCTGCAGCAATTCTAGCGCACGCAGCGTGGGGCCAGGGTGACTAAAGCGACAGGATCAGTAAGCAGGCGGTGAGATGGGCAGTGGGCAGTGGGCGCACTCGAGGAATTTGATGTACTTTGGGTCTTTGAAGTACTGCAGGTAGCCGAGGTAGGCGACGAATTCGGGCTTGTCGAGCGTCTTCTGCTGGGCCAGGTAGTTGAGATAGACGGGATTGGCAAGGCACTGGACAAACTAGGCGTGTGTTAATGAAGGTCAAACAGGGGCTAATGACGAGGCAGTATAGGGGAATTGCGGACCTCGAGCTCGAGCTCAAAGCGCGAGTAGCCTCCCACGCCCGGGACAGGTTGGGTCGTCTCGTGAGCCATGCCTGGCGAGTTTGACAGCTGACGGTGGACAGTCGCGATGGGAGCGGCGCTTGCAGGTCACGCTGAGGCTGAAGAAAAGCAGGTCAGGGTCTCTTTCCCCCGCAATTTCCAGGTTGCGCAGAGTCGGCAGCTAATCCAGTTGGGTATGTGAGGCAGGCTAAGGATGGCGCACTTGCACAAACGGGTGCAAGGACAGCAGGGTTGATGAGCTTGTGTGGAGTGAACGAGTTCGACTTTGCCGTCTCGTCAAAGAAAAGGTCGTGTTTCGGGACTTGTTGAGCGGGTTTCAATGGGCGCGCACGACAAGGGAGGTGGGCAAAGCACTAGACGCCGTCCAAGGCCGTCGTAGAGGCTGCGATTCAGCCAAACGGCAAATGCACATCCAGAGGTTTAATGGCTCCTGCGCTGCCGTGCAGTGCAGCTCGGGCCTCGACCCCACAGGCACAGCGGATTAGCACCCTGATTTACCGTCTAGACAGTCTTTTCCGCCCAAAGTGGCTGCTGTCTAGGAAGCTCGTGATCGGGCGCTCGAATCACAGCCGGACGGTCTTGGGGTAAACACGAGGCCCAGCTAAGCTCTGCCTCGATTCCCGCCTCTAAAAGCCCTAGCTAGGCCGCTCTTGCTCTCGACGGTCTATAGCTCAAGTACTTCTACGACTACTACTATCACTACTGCTGCTACTACCACGACCTCCTGCCCCCCTACCAGTTGATACCACCACCACCTGCTTTTTGCTTTCCTTCTCCCTCACCACCTCGCCATCGCCACCACCACCACCACCAACACCTCCTCCACCACTCACACTCACACCCCCACCTCCGCGCATTGCTGTCTTGTATTCCCTAGGCGTTGCATAGACTACTAACGGGCCTCAAACACGCGCCCCGCCCGCCTGTCGTCTGCCCGCCAACAGGGCCCGTCTATCCTCAGCGCGAAACACAGCAGAGCATCGGTACCACCGCCAGTCTTAGAAAACTCCGCTGTCGCCCCTTTTGCTGCTTCTGTTCCACGCGAGGCGCGCCCGAACAGGATTGTCCCCAGTGCGTCACCAGCCAGCAATTGCACAAAGCACGCACGTCGTCTCCCGCGGCGCCAGTGTTTGATTGGGCCGCCCAGCAGGGTTGTGAGTAGCGGACGGCATCATGTTTGCAGAGCCGTCAATGCCAGGTAAGGCTCCTGGAATGGCCTGTTTCACCGAAACCGCTGCCTGTGACGAAATAGGACGCGCTGCTGATCATATTGCTTATCTACAGAGAGGCGACCCTCGCCAGGCCTGCAGCTCAACCTCTCCTCCAACAACCCCTTCCGCAGAGCTGCCTCACCCGCCTTCCCCTCGCCTGCCAGTGCCAACCGCTCGAGCTCGGGCAGCAGACCAATGTCGCGCAATCCCTTTATATCTACCTTCGAGGCCGAATTTAACAAGGAGGCATCCCGAGACCTCGTTGACATGTCTGCCACCATGAAGGACTCTCCCAAGAAATCAACCTTTGGCTTTGCCGCCGAAGAGCTCTTTGTACGTTCACCTCCCCTTGCAGGCCAATCGCCTGTGACGTGACGGATACCGACGCCGTCACGTCGTACAGGCCACATAGTCTTCACGCTGTATTAAATACGGTACAATCCCTCGCCACCATGGACCCATCAAACATGGACCGATTCAGGCGCTTTGTGACGCAGTTTACTGACTACCCTGCCCTTTCCCAGGCCAACCTCACCATTGACGACAGCGACAAGAAGCGAGCCCCCCTACCACGGCCGGCTCCTGCCCGGAGCGGCACCGATCCCCGTGCAGGCCACCGCCCATCCCGCTCCGAAGAGGAGAGGCGCGCTGAGCGCATGCGTGAAGCTTCTCGCGGCGGCTCTCGACCACAAGGTCCTCCCAGTTCTTCGCGCCCTCCCTACCTGAGCAGCCCCGAACGCCGTGAGAACCGCCGCCCTCGACGCAACTCTGAATCCTCCATCGTCGACAGAGGCTCGCTGGATCCGCGTGAAGAGCGCAGGCGCAGGGAGCGTCGCAAAGAGCGTGAAGAGCATGCCAAAGATGGCAAGGATAAGAACGGAAAGCGTGTCCGAAGGCCGCAAGGTCTCGACCTCATCGATAAACTCGATGTGACTGGCATCTACGGACCTAGCATGATCCACCATGATGGACCCTACGACGCTGTGCAGCCTCACCGCAATCGTAAGAAGGACCAGCGCGCACCCATGCACGCATTCCCCGTCGGTTCAGCCAACAACACTCTGGGTGGCTCTGGACCGCTGAACAACAAGATTGATCTGGACAGGATTCATGGAAGAGGTGCCGAGGGCTTCACCGACTTTGCCGGTGCTGAAACTGAGTGGAAGAAGCCTGCTCCAGTCGCTACAGAGTTTAGCGCAAAGGGCCGGGAAGACATTGTACACGGCGAGCAGACTCACGGTCTTGGAACCTCCACTTTCCTCGAGGGTGCCCCAGCATCCCGCAAAGCGATTCAAGAGGAGTCTGACGCTCAAAGGCAGAAGCAGCTGGCTGAAGGTGGTTTGGGTCGCAAGAAGTCCATTGCTCAGCGATTCCGTGGCATTTCTCAGCCCCGACGTTACGGCGATGGCCCTCGCATCACCTCACCCGAGGCACGATACGGATCTGCCACGAGTCCAATTGGCCCCTATAGCGCCGGAGCCATTTCACAGACAAAGGCATCAGAGCAGAACCCCTTCTTCAGCGACGACTACGACAGGGCCTATGATGCCAAGGGCGCAGCTATCAAAACCAACGAGAGCGGACATTCCCCACCTCGAGGCGCTGCGCTACAACGATCCATCACCACAGACAGTGTAGGATCTCCCACTGGCGAGGGGAAGCCCAGCGGTGGATTCCTCAACCGGGTCAAATCCCTAAAGGGTGGACGCCGACGTCCTGCTTGAGAATTTGTTGGCACGGTTGAACCGACTCGGCCACTTGTTCCATCACACCTCTGAGCGTCTCAGAACTACCTCGAAACACAAAAAGACACGACATGCATAGCGCTATAGCAAAGACCGTTGACAGCGCCTATTTCTCCTATCGTCAAACACACCCCTTTGGGATCTACAATTTCCTTTCGTCTGGCACCAGAGTAGTTGAGACTTGAAAGCACGAGGTCTGGATACCACCCATGTGTAACAGAGATTAGGGTGCTTCAAAATGCTTAACGAAAGCTTTTCCTTCAATCACCAATCACCAATTTTTCAATTCAGTCACTTTTCTTCTTCAAACTAAAATGCGATGAAATTCGGCTACTTTGTATAGCTTCTACAAACAAATTTGCGACACTTTTGGGGATGCAAGGCGTGAAATTCTGTAATTGAATCAAATTTTGCAAAGACCGAGTTGTTCCGCCCTAGGTTGCTTCAGAAGCAAATCAGACATGCACGTGTGAGGCCGTTTGATTTGCCCCCTTTGATCGTCTTCTAGACCCGCTCGATGTTCAGGGGCAGGAGCTGTCCCACTAGAATCGACTTTTGACGCATTCCTGTCGCCCAACCCCGCCGCTCTACCCACTGCCCAATCCTCAATGTGCGGACCCGAATGCCGCTGCTGCCCCTGGCTCATGACATCTATAGCCGACATGCTTCTCAGCCGTACCCGACTAGCACTAAGATCGACAACGGACCTTTGAGATGGCAAGCCACCATCGTATCTCCCAGTGTGATGTTCGGCGCCACGATTCTAAGAGATGTGTGTCTCGTGTCAGCTAGGGTGTTGGTTGTTCGTTGGGATAGATTGGTAGACGCGAACTGAGGCCTCAGTATTGGGTCGAGCCAATGGCGGATATGGCATGGGCTCGGTAATAATTTCTACTATTAGGATTCGAGCCAGAGAGGTCACTTGGTGTGCGCGGGAAAATAGACGTGTGCCCTGCTTTGCTGATGTCGTGTTTGTATGTTCGTGGTGCTGGGGATGGAAGTGGAATCAGGTCTCAAATAGAGGAGAATCTTTCTGATTTGCAATATGCATGGCAGACCTGTAGTCACGTAGTATTTCTCGCGGATCGTCCGCTCGTCAAATTCAAATACAGTGTAGCAAGTTCAAGTGTGTAATCCAAAAAGGTTGCACCTTCTCCTCCCGTCTCGCGCTAGCGCTGCGTTTTCCGAACCTGGTTCCGATTGGCCTCAGGATCATTTCACAACCATGCGGGGGATAGCAACATGGCTGCCGTTAACATCTCTCCGAATGAGCCGAGTGCAACCGCAAGACCTGCAGAGCCGCTACTCGCATCCCACTCGATCGACGATGGAGACCTCGATGAGCTGCTAGAGAGCGTGTGCAACGTCATTCTCGAGAAGAAAGAAAAGCATGGGAGGAAACGACTGCAGAGTGGTGTCAAGAGCTTGGATGATGCACTGGGCGGCGGATTGCAGAGTGGATGGGTTGTAGGGGTCAGTGGAGAAGCCGGAGCGGGCGCAAGTGAGGTAAGTAAGCTGAATGTTACTATCCTCGAAAGCTACATCGCAGCAGACCGTGGAGATAAAACGACCATGTTCTAACGTTCCAAGGTTTGCTGCACGTTACTTGTCGATTGTCTTCTCCAATATGAGAATTCCACAGCTGCTGTTATTGATACAACGGGCAACTTTGATGTACTACGACTTTACACCATGATTGTTGCCCAACTGTCGAGACGACCAAACTTCACAGCTTCACTACATTCTGCACTCGATCTGGAGCCTAGAGCTTCGACCGAGGACCTGTCAGCGAGGGTCTTGGATCGCGTTAAGATCATGCGGGTCTTCGACTTCGTGGGTGTGAAGGAGGCGATTGGAGAGCTCAGGGATGATATTGAAGGGAAGAAGGTTGCGGAACCCCCTCCAGGACATGGAGAGAAGAGGGAAGACGCCCGGAATAAGCACGCTGTGGAAGACGCGCTGGCAATTGAAAAGTTGAAAATGAAGCGGACATATGTCGCGGATAGCGAGGATGAGGAAGACGATGAGGAGATGCTATTTGATTCAGAGGCTACCACCACCGCAGCAGCACAGCCGGTACAAGGCCTAGAGACAACGCAAGCGCATGACCTCGAGTCGGTGGAAGTTCCAGAATTTACGCACGCAGAAGCAGAACGAGGCCAAATTAGATTCGTTCTAATCGACAGCTTCGCTCAAGTCTTCAATCCTTTGTTGAAGAAAGATTACGTCCAAGGTATCTTCCATGACAACCCTACTTCCGCCTGGAAAAGCATATGCTGACTAGCTCTCAGCAAACACCCTAGCAGCCACTCTCCTCACAACCCTCGCACGTCTCACAAAGTCCCATTCGCTCCACACTCTCCTCGTAAACCCAGCTCATCGTCCCCGCGCTTCCTCGCCGAAACGCTCTGCACTACCGAATCAATTGGGTCCTCTGCTTCAGCAACAACGTTGGGAACCGCCTCTTGCACCCTCGACCTTCGCGAGCAACGACGCTGTACCTAGTTTGATGCATTTACTAAGAAGGTATACGGATATGGAGGTATTGGTGAGTCGGATACCAAGACGGAAAATAGATTCGAGAGTCTATTACAGTGATTCTGGGAGATCCGAGAAGAAGAGAGGTGTTGAGATGGTGGGAGTGTTGGAGATAGTGAGCGATCGGTGGGAAGGGAGGAGTGGAGCGTGGGGTACGTTTCGCGAGGGAAAGGATGGAATCAGAGATGTTTGAGGTGGGTTCAACAACCAACAGCACAAGTCTATGATGTTGGAGGAGAGGGTTCGATGGAGAAGTCATCATCCCCAATGTTTCTTGCCCAACCCTTCAAGGCTTTGCGTATGCCTTCTTTAACCCTGATTCTGTCAAGGAGCCCATTAGATCCTTTCATATCCGCATACTTGCTCTTGCGGAGTGCCTCGCTCGTGACCACTGCCCCACCCAGTGCTCCTGCCAAACGCAAACCCTCCATCCACAGCCCCCTTCGGCAGATCTTACTTGCTCCTCGAGGGTCTGATTGCTTTCGGCCCTGCATTACGCCGCCAATCAAAGTTTCCTGCCAACTCGGCGTCCACACGGCAGATAGATTACTAGGTACCGCTCTCTCAGTAGCGGATAATGCGCGGCGCGACCAAGTAAACTCTCGATCTGTGGGAAGGATAGTGAAGGGCTGGAAGCGATAGCCGCCTTTCCACTCTTTCGAGTCAAGATATTTGAGGCGGCCGGACGAAGAGAAGGCGCGCTCGCATGCCTGTGGTACGTACTGGGAGTCTGGTAGCACCAAGGTCTCCAAGTAAGCGTTCTGAGGACTAATCAACAGGGATGTCGTGGATGAAAGCAAGGAGGTGGCTTGTTTGACTGCCAGTTTATCTGTGCAGGATTTGCTCAGCGTAGGCGGCGCATCAGGCCGTGAAGGTTTCGCGCGTACGACGCCCAAGAGAGAAAAGTTGGATCGCCCTCGAAGTGCTGAAGTCTCTACTTGATCTACTGAATCTGATGCGGGGGGAAGAGTTGGCGGTGTACTGGTCCATGGTGTTGCATCTTCTTGCGCAGCCATGGTAAGCTCCATGCTTGCGTCTCCACAGGGAGCTTCAGAGCAGTACATGTGAATGGACACATCTTGTCGGATCGTAAAAGGCTGCTGTAGGTCTTTGGTGTGCTGGCCAGGTGATAGCTCTCGAAGAAAGTCGGATGTTGGATACGGTGGCGTTGAGAGGAGCATGCATTCGTCCAAGAGGTAGCGGTTGAAGGCTCGGATGGCGATGACTTCGGCGTGCCAGTCGTGGAGGATGTTGCCGTGTGCGAGGGGTAGTTTGTTGAAGGGGAGACATTTCATGCCAGTGCTAGAAAAGGCTCAGTGGATGTCCATAGTCTATATTCACCTGCACAAGTAGAGTTTCTGCACCTGCACCAGGTGGCTTGTTCAAATTCGATCGAATCAATCACAGCGAGGCACATCAGGCGCTGTTGTCTGAAGTGTGTGTGTGGCTGATAGTTCGCCCGATATACCACTGGACTACGACGATACCCGTTTTTGAGAAGCGCCCTTGGAGGTCGGCTGATGGAAAAAAGGCTCACCCTAAAGATACACATGACAGGCTATCGCCTTCACGAAGTCATGAGCACAAGCAAGTAAAGCTCCTTCGGGATGCAAGTGAGCGATTACCTTTAGATAAGACGATTCCGGCGAGGGGTACCCATTCCCTCGCGCCATCGTGGCGGGGTCTCGGCTTCCTCTTTTCAGGTAGCTGAGCAAAGGCCCGTAGCACGCAGTCTGCAATGGCATTTGCATCTACGGGCATGGCAGTGGAATGCAGGTAGGTGGTGGGTGAAGGAGTGAGGGCGGAGCTGGGGCTTGGAGACTTTGGCGAGCCAGGCACTGCTGGCAGGGTCCAGGGTTATCTTTCGCAGTCGCAGTCGCAGTCGCAGAGCATCCATCGCTCCTGCTACTCAAGCACAAAGAACCCTGTCACTCGCTCAGTACGAGTAAGACGCCGACTGCCTTTACCTCCACGTACCGCCTTGTTCTTGGTCTTCTCTCCCCAACATGCAAGCGTTTGGTGAGCAATGGCCATGCGCCGCACCGTCGCATTTGCGACTCAAACACTCACGATTGCAGTGCCCAAGAACCGACGAGTAAGACAGAGCCAGTACACGAAAGCTACATGGGCTGACACTTGCGCAGCCAAAATTCGATCTACACCTACGAGTGAGCTGTCCATACAAAGCCGTACGATGATGTATTGACGGCCCCAGATAATCGACCTTAACAACGTACCACTCGTTTCCGGCACATCGTTCATCAAATGGCACCTCTCGCACTCGACAGCCGCCGAGCATCGCGGTCGCACAGATAACTGCCAGGTCAAGGACCACAAGGTCGCCTACAACTACGACGCCACTCTCCCCGTCCGCCTCACCGTCGACAAGAATGGCATGCTACAGGAGTGTTGCGTCGAGTTTGACGTCGTACAAGAATACAGCAGAGGCTCAGGAAGGGGTGAACGCATCACGCTAGGAACGGTTAAGCTCAACCTTGCGGAGTATGTGGAGCAGAGCGAGATGGCGGCCATGGCGGGCGAGGAGCCAGGCGTCACGAGGAGGTACCTCATGCAAGACAGCAAGATCAACAGCACGCTCAAGCTTGGGATATACATGAAACAGACTGAAGGCGACAAGAACTTCATTGCGCCAGCCCTGAAGACGGCGCAGGTCTTCAGTGGCATCGCTGGTATTATGGCGGGCGAGCAGGCGGAGCTTGAGGACCACGGAGGCAAGACGCACTCGACCACATCTCAAGCTTATACTGACGTCCGCAGTTGCACCCTCGTTGACGAGTAAATCTCGCGAAGCCGGCGAGCTCCAAGACATGTATCGACGTACGCTCGCCGCATACTGGTCCGCACAACCTGGCGAGCTCAAAGCAGACGAATGCATCGAGGACATATTTGCAGGAGGGGATGGATGGGGTGACCGCGAGAAGCCATACTCCCAGCAGCCACGAGCCCAGCCCTTACGGTTCGCAGCGGGTGATAGCAGCAGCTCCGTGAGCGAGAGCGAGCCCAGACACATGCGCGGCAGCAGCAGCTCCCATCGCAAGTCGCATGAGACGTTGCGCCCTGGAGACATGAACTCAAACCACTCGCCCAACGTGCGAGGCAGAGGAAGTCTGGAGCAGCAAGCATCGCATATGAAGGCGGAAGCTGCACGGAAACGACATCGTCCACACCATGAGGTGGATGAGTTTGACTTGCGGGAAGACTTGGTCAGTTGGCGTCGTCCAGCCTGAGGTCCTGCATATATAGCATTGTAGATACGAAATTCCAGTACCTAATGTCTAACTTCAAGGTGATGCGTCGCACTATGACGCGCCTCGCACGCGAAAGCGCCGTGGCAGAATTAGGCGGTCACGAAAGTTGATGCACGCATTGCACTTTCCGGACCCGTCACAGCCATCACCATTGCACTGTTTCCCCGCGTCGCTCTCCTTCATGCTTGCACCCCGTACTCCCAGTGCATTTGTATGCCTCCGATGTGAAGCGCAAATTGCCCGACGGCGACTCCCTGCATTTGCTCGTCCACCGTCCCACGCCAAGTTTTCCGCATCTACTCGCCGCTGCGATGATGCTGAAGAGCTGGCGGTGCCGCCACAGGCGCAACAACCAAAACTGAAGATCACAAGAGAAGTGACGCCGCTGAATCGGCTGAGGAGGAAGGGGGGAAGAGTCATACGAGAAACTTCGGCAAACCTGGGCGTAAAGCGATTGGGCGACGATGCCGACATTTTGGTTCTGAGAGAAATCGCAGAACCGACACAAGAAGCAGCCGCCGAAGAGCCCGAAACGATCGAACTCCCGGAACCCGCTGAAATTCCAGACATTGTTGCCTCGCTGCAGGAGGAGGGGAAAGCTGTCACACCGGAAGAGATATACGAGCAGGTCGAGACGTTGCGGCCGAAGAATGATGGCGATCCCAATGAGCCGCAATATGTCAAGCAGACGACCTTTGCCAAGCTTAGGAAAACGCTTATAAAGGG